>HG992196.1:6147500-8547500 GCA_905220545.2 Melitaea athalia
ACAGTTTACTCTTCAATAACCGTCTTGAGACCAATATCCAGCTTATTTATGATATTGAGATAGGTATATTATTTTCAATATTCATTTTGTAAATCACTAACACAAACTAAATAAATTTGCAAAAATAGTGTAGGTAAAAATAGTGTACCTGGTAAAAATAGTAGGTATACCTACCTGCTAGTATATGATTAAATAATTTAAGATAATGCGATGATTACGAGCTTACTTTCAATTGTACTATCAATCTACCCTCTCTCGATTTGACTATTCCTACTACAAAAAAAAATTGTATAGAGTCTGGCTAATGAAAGTAGAAACTGAAAAAACACGCCAAATAAAAAAAATATCCACATGGCAATCCCAAACTGCATCATCTTGTTTCTTTTTTTTCGCAGTACCTACATAATTATATTAATTTACTTTTTTTTAAATTTATTGAGAGCTGGATATATATTAATTTACTTCCTATCAGTGATACCATACTCCGATTCCGATTCTTCCAAATATTCAGGGGAATCGCCGAAATTCGTAAAATTTTATTACAAAGTTTAACTTGCCGAGTTATTTCGGTTACTTTGAATTATTGCTGTATGTTGATTACGAAATTATTGGCTTAAGATGATTACTTCATTATAATGAATAACAGTTAATGAAATATCTTTTTGATATAATATAAATAGTTATAAAAATGGCTGTTTGAATATATGTATATCTAATGTTTTCATCCTTTGAGCTTTTCTAGGTTTTCACTAATTGATATACCTATTACGAAAATTATTCGAAAACGGGATATTTACCATGTTCGGAGCTCGATATTTCGACATTAACTGCGAATGTCTTGTTCACGAGACAGTCAGTCTCGTGAAATTAATAAACATGGTAAATATCCCGTTTTCGAATAATTTTCGTAATAGAAGTAACCATGTTAATCTAAAACCTTAATATACCTAAATCCACACCCGATAGTAAGAACACTTAAATTTCGTCGAGTTTCTACCTTCGTTACCCAGACTTTATTAGCATAATTTATTTTTGCTCGAGAACCCGAATAGTGTTAAGCTCTCTATTGTTATTTTAGCGTCAGTGTTCCATCTCAGGATTTATGGAAAAAAATTTAGTTATTTTCTATCTTTCTGCTGGTGTCACGATTCGGCCTGTAATATCCCACTGTTGGGCATAGACCTCTTTCTCCATGTAGGGAAAGATCGAAGCTTAATCCACTACGCTGCTTCAGACGGGTTGGCAGATATCTTGCCTACTGTGAGCAACGATCGTCTGATTCGACTCACAAGGACAGACAACCAGACCGTAAAGAAATATTATAAATACAAATATTCATCAGGCACCAGGCAGGCAGGCACCACTACACCAGAGCTACGTCTGCTGGGTAATGCTAATTTATTACGGAGATAATTATGACTTAAGCTATTTAGCAAATTAAAACTAAATTATACACTTGCAAAGTGGAGGAAAATATAAATATCGCAAATAGCATTTGCAAGTGCCGTTTGGTTTTTTAAAATAAAATGGCGATTAGAAAAGATTAAAATTTACGAGTATAAACATCATATTAACAAAACTCTTGAAGAAAACTGAAAACTTAATATTTATATACTAAAAATTAGCAGTAAGCCTTTGATCTTGGAATCATACGAGATCATTAACCCGGCCCCAGGGAGGACAGGGGCACCTTTCCTGCTCTCCACTGGGGTAATTCCTGCTTAGCGCGTCCACGTCGCGGGGGTGGGCACCCTTCACTTCAGTAGGCCGGAGTGTATGGGTGGCCAAGTCTAAGTAGGGACCTAGTTTCGTGGGGTATAACGCGAACCCCTGCCCAGGGTAACGGGTGAAGTCCTCAACGGTTGCGAAGGCGGAAATGGAGTCCATTGGTACGGTGGAGCAGGGGGAAGGGGCACAACCCTAAAGATAGGCTGCCCTCAAGTATTGGGGTACCAGGCTTCTTTAGAGCTACACCATCAGGCGGGATGGTGCAGTAGGGCTGGCGGTGAGGATCCGGAATGCACATGATCCATTGGCACTCAAGCTTCCCAAGGAAGTTACCGTCTTGGCGTCAGGCGGCAGCCGGCTGAAACAAAAACTTAAAGCCACTTTTTATCCTTGTCTGAATATAAATATAAGAACAGAAAAGAGAAAGAGCGATTAAATGCTAGGGCGTCCCCCCGAAGCGACGGAGATGCGCACAATGTTAGGGCGTCCCCCCGAAGCGACGAGAGAGGCACATGTGTCGTACGATTAGCAACATGGAATGTGAGCTCAATGACAGGCAGAGGGGCTGAATTAAGTGAAGTCCTTTCTCGACGTTGCATAGACGCATGCTGTGTTCAGGAGACAAGATGGAAGGGGTCGAAATCAAGAATGATCGGGAACGGGTACAAACTACTCTACTACGGCACTGAATCTAAAAGGAACGGTGTAGGCGTTATATTATCGGAGGAATTAAGTAATAGATTAGTAGATGTTCAAAGAATTAGTGACAGGTTAATATCCGTTAAAGTTGCCTTAGATAAGCAGCCTTGCTTTAATATAATCTCAGCTTATGCACCTCAAACTAACTGTACGGATGATGAAAAGGAGACTTTTTGGGACGAAATTCTAAATCTTGTAAACAGCATACCACCTGAAGAATCGATCCATATAGGAGCCGATTTTAATGGGCATGTAGGCGAGTGTAATGCGGACTTTGAAAGATGGCACGGCAGATTTGGTTACGGAACTCAAAACCAAGATGGACTTAGAATACTCGAGTTTGCCGCTGGATGTGATCTTGCCATCATAAATACATTTTACAAAAAGAAAGATGCACACCTTATTACGTACAATAGTGGTGGTAATTCAACACAAATCGACTATACACTCAGCAGACGGAAACACCTTGGCTTATACAAAGACAGCAAGGTCATCCCAGGAGAACCATTAACTACCCAACACAGGCTCTTAGTCACAGTATACAGACTTCTAAAATCTCTAAAACATAGCCGTAATGTAGCGCCGAAACTGAAATGGAAAAGACTACATGAACCGTACCGTAGATCTTGTAGAGAAGATTAGATCCATGGATACAAAACAGATGACTTCAAATGAAATGTGGCACGAGTATGAGCACTTTTGTAGAAATAGTGCAGAAAAACATCTGGGGAGAATGAAACCCAAAAAAGGCCCATTCAAAGAGACGAACTGGTGGCAAGACAGCGTCAAAAAAGCTGTATCCAAAAAGAAAGAGCACTTTAAGTTATGGCAGTCTACCCAAGATGAAACCCATAAAGAAAACTACAAAACAGCTAAGAAAGAAGCCAAGAAACAAGTTGCAATAGCAATGGCAGCGGCTAACAGCAAATTTTACACTGATTTACAATTGGCAAAAACGGACATTGACATACACAGAATTGCAAAAACTAGAAATAACAACACACAAGATTTCACCAGGATCAAATACATTAAGGATAAAAATAACACTTTACTAACAGTTGATGCAAGTATTAAAGAACGGTGGATAGACTACTACAAGCACCTACTTAATGTTAAACACCCAAGAATATTAACACAGAGAAACCTAAGCCTGTCTACGGACCAATACCAGCTTTAACACCTCAAGAACTGAAAAAAGCCATCACGCAAATGAAAAACCAAAGAGCCACGGGACCGGACGAAATACCAGCAGAAGTCTGGAAACGTCTTGGTGAAACTGGAATGGTGTGGCTATATGAGCTTTTCCACAAAATAATTGAAGGTGCTACTATCCCCGATTCATGGCGAAATAGCTTCCTGATGCCGTTTTACAAAGGAAAAGGAGATGTCCGTGATTGCAGTAATTATAGAGCCATAAAGTTGATGTCACACACATTCAAAATTTGGGAGAGAATAATTAATAATAATAGATTAACTAGCTTTATAAAACTAACACCAAATCAATGCGGTTTCACTGCCGAGAAAAGTACTTTGGACGCTATTCAGACCATCCGATTACTGCTGGAAAAATCCAGAGAAAGTAACACAAACCTACACATGATCTTTATAGATCTGGAAAAGGCTTTTGATCACGTTGCCAAGAGAACTTATTTGGGACGCACATAGAGCCCAAAATGTTCCAGAACAGTATATCGCCTTCATTCAGGAAATGTACAATGGTGTTACAACTCAAATCGTCTGTCCAGCAGGTACCTGTAACAAGTTTGAAATTACAGTTGGCGTTCACCAAGGTTCGGCACTGAGCCCTTTGCTATTTAACGTCACCATGGACTATCTTACAAAGCGCTGCCAAAAACCAGTGCCATGGAATATACTGTATGCAGATGACGTTGCTCTGATATCAGACTCAGTGGAAGACCTACAAACTGATTTCAACCGTTGGTTAAAGTCACTTGAGGATAACGGTCTTAAGATAAGTCGTAAAAAGACAGAGCATATGTCGTGTATATTCGATGGTCACACGGACATTAGTCAGATCAAACTTTTCATAGACGGAGCACCTATACCGACAGTTGACCATTTTAAATATTTGGGATCAATAATCAGCAACGACGGCAAAATTGAGCGAGATGTAACCCACCGAACAACAACGGGCTGGATGAAGTGGAGACAACTCACAGGTGTAATGTGTGACAAGAAGATGCCCATTAAGCTTAAAGGCAAACTCTACAAAACGGCCATACGACCTGCCATACTCTACGGTACAGAATGTTGGGCATCCACCAAACAACACCTGTCAAAGCTTCACACTACAGAAATGCGCATGTTACGCTGGTCAGCGGGTGTCACACTGCTGGACAAATTACGCAATGTCCACATCAGAGGAAGCTATAAAATTGCCCCGATTATTGACAAGGTCAAAGAACGACGCCTACGATGGTATGGACATGTGCTTCGCCGCCCTGAGGACCATATGGTACGAGTAGCCCTAAACTTACCCACGACGACGCGACGCCGCGGAAGGCCCCCCGCCACTTGGTTGACGACGGTACAGAAAGACCTGAAAGAATCCGACATGCACGCCGAAACTGCAAAGGATAGGGGAAAATGGAAGAGGCAGACAAAGGAGAGCCGACCCCAGATAATGGAAAGAAGGCTAAGGAGAAGAAGAAGAAAAATTAGCAGTATAATATTATTAATATTAGAAATATATATTTTACTTTGAAAATAAAATAAAAAGAAACATTTAAAATTTTACAGTGTGCCTATTGTAGTTTTAATCAGACTCCATAAACGAATTGTGTTATCTTTATCAATTTGTCTTTTGACACTGTCAACTTAATGTCAATGTCAACAGACATTTGTAAACCAAAATATAAATAGTGATAACAATAACAGTAGTTACTAGATAATTATATTTTAAAACATTTTACTTAATTAAAAATAAGTATTAAATTATGCTCTTAAGAGTGTTTTTGTTGTAATAATCCACGCTCAACAATTTCAGCTCTAAGTCATTTTAATATTTATAAAACTACAGTTCAATACCTACATCGAAAGCGGAAACTTTTATAATGTCTTTGCCGGGAGCAGTACAAGATATTGTAATTTCTGACGATGAAGAAGATATGAACTCTGACGACAAAAAGGTTTTTAGAAAATCGACACTGGATTACCTTTTTCCTTCATTAACTTCTAATCTGGGAGAAACAGAAGATATTGTTCTTATATCCTCTGATGACGATAAAGGTACCCCTCTAAAGAACACAAAAACTTCAACTTCTGCACGTATGCCAACAACCTCGTCAGCAGGGATATATAAAAAATACATAGAAGGTGTTGAAGTTATTCTTCCAGTAGACCCATACCCCTCCCAACTTACCGTGATGAGCAAAGTAATTACTCTTCAATTTATTTTCTTTAATTATTACTTTTTGTATATACTTTATTTATAAAAAACAACAGTGAAACTTGTTAAAAACAGCTTTAAAAAATCACGCAGCTTTATGCCAATGCTATTTACTAATCACTAACAAGACACATTCACACACACTCCTATTAGAAGCGAGCTGGTACTGAACAAATTATGCAGTATTTATCAAAAAATGTGTATCATTGCATCAATGAATGATAAATAATAAAGAAAATAAACATAATCAAATATTATGTCTTTAAATGTTAGGATTTTTGTCAATCAGTAGTTAAAAAAAATTCCATTTTTATCTTTAAGTATAAATCAGAAATGATATGCAATATCTATACAACACAATCTTGGTTCATCTTGGAAACAAGATAATAGTCAAAATAACAACAAAAACTAGCATGAACCAAACTGATAGTAATATATAAATAACATCTTTTCTAAAAATCCATGTTTTGCTATTTTAATAAGTTTAGTTACTCTTATAATTATGTATAGCTCATACTTCACATACTTGGTTTCATATTAATCTAGTATAAGTTAAAATAATATAAATAAAATCTGTTGTCTGAAAGAGATCGCTTTTTAGCGATAAGGCCTTTTGTACCTAATGATATATTGTTAAAATTTTTCTTTCTTTGCCATGTATTATTTCTGTCTTTGGTGTACAATAAAGTGTATTATTATTATTATTATTATTTTCTTCTAGGTAATATCTGCTTTAAATAAAAAGAAAAACTGTTTAGTCGAGAGTCCCACTGGCACTGGCAAAACTCTTGCGCTTCTTTGTGCAGCGTTGGCTTGGCAGCAACGAGAGGAAGGTAAGTCAATTTATTTTAAAATTGCTATAAATATTAGTGTGGTTTTCTGTATTTTAATATTAGGGTTTTTATAATGTGTATTGTAAATAATACATACAATTATTATAATTTATAGTATGTACCTATAAGCAAAGGTAATACAAACTTAATTTTATTATAACTCAAGCAATAAAACGCTATGCAATTAAATATATTCAAAAGCAATTCTTTTTAACTAGAAATAAGAGATTTTTTAATTGCTACAAAAATAGATAAAGATGTGTAACAATATGTTGTAACAATTTTATACATTTCCTATCAATGAAATTAATAAATAATCTGTTAAATAGAATTGTGAATAACATAAACTGCATGTACTGGTAATTTGACTGGCCCGATGTCACAGTTGACGGTGACTGTCTTTTACCCCAGTGTCAGGTTTGATCCACAGAGTACATTGAATATACGGGTACCTAACTTGGTGCTGTATTTTCATATGTAGTATGCATATATCAATTTATTTAAATAGATTTAAAAAAATAATTATGTATATCAGTTGGCAGCTACCTATCACAAGCAATATGTTGTCTTTCTTAAGAGCAGACGAATGTGTTTGTATGTCAAACATATTTATTCATATCGCTTCAGCCTGTAATATTCCACTGTTGGGCATAGGCCTCTTTCCCCATGTAGGAGAAGGATCAGAGCTTAATCCACCACGCTGCTCCAATGTGGGTTGGCGGATATATTCCCTACTATGAGTTACAAATTACAATCGCTATCAGGTGTACATTATTTTTATTTATTATTTATTACAATAATTTAAAATAGTAAATTGATACTTGTGTTCACAGGATTGTTAAAAGTGATAACATTGTTGTTGGCAGATTCTAAAGCTACGCTGTAGAGATATTTTATTTTTTTATCTAATCAAATTGCAATTGATTAGCAATATCAAGCATTAAGTTGCTTACTTTAGGAACAGACGACCGTGTGTGTAATGTGTAGATATTTATTTATTTATTTATAAAAAAAAAACAAAAACAAAACAAACAAAATATCATGGTTTCATGTCTAAATATAAAAATTAAATATTTTTATTTAAATGTGCTCTAGTATTAATTCTAATATAAATCAAATTGCATACAAAGTTATATCAGTATAGTTGGCAAAGAGAGTCAAGTTTTTTTTTTTTTTTTGTAAATTGTAATCTCTAAGAATCTTGAAGAAGAAGAAAAATATATCATGAACTTTTATCTCCTGGTTACTTTTATACGTCAGATGAATGATTATTATAAAAAATTCTTTCAGTTTTAGATAGCCCATTTATCGAGGAAGGCTATAGGCTATATATCATCACTCTAAAACCAATAGGAGCGTAGCACCAATGAAGAATGTTTCAAAATCGGTTTTTTCCTTTTGAGAGCTTCCGCTGCGTAAACGGTTAAAGTTTCGCTCAAATCATGTTTGACAGAATTGGTCCTATTCCACGGGGACGAAGTCGCGCGCAGAAGCTAGTAAAATAATAATTTGGCAATCATAGTAACGACAATAGTTCTAAGCCTTGAAAGTCTTACCGCGGGCAAAGTTATGAAAAGCGTCAATTGATCACAAGTGCTCGCGTGCATAGCTCAGCGTAACCAACAAACTGACTTAATAAATCAAAAATACTGTCACACGACATCGCTAACAGCCTAACATGAAAATTGCAGTAGGTACAACCGAATGCATTTATTGCATGCGAACCATTTGCATCCGATAAGTAGAGTAGCTGATATTTTCCATGTTTTTTATTGTTACCTGATTGGCCCATTCATTTTGACAATTGCTACATCGGGTACCTAACGTAGATAATTCGATCGTTTGATATTTTCGACGTGAATGTATTTGCATTAATCAGTTCTTAGACCATAAATCACGTATCATCGGCTCCCTTTTACGGAAAACGTGATGCCTCATGGACTGTTAGGTACTCTGATTTGTGGATGCTACTTCCATTGTGCTGCTTTTAGTGGCTATTTAGAGATGACGGAGTTCAATGAATCGTTAATCTTTAAATATTAGTGAGAAACACATAATTGTGTTTGCTTGGGACGAAAAAAAACAGACTTCAATTTAGATCGACAAGAAATATACAACGTAGGTAAGTCAAAAAAATAATTAATGAAATACGCATTATTAGGGATAACTAAAAAGCTGCTTATCAGATCTCGAAATGAATCATCTTAATCGGTCCACCAAGTAAAAAGTTATGAGGCAACGTACAAAAAACATGTAGGTACTTATTCGAAATGAGAACCTCCTCTTTTTTAAGTCGGTTAATTAGTCAAGAAAAACATAAGCTCGTAGAGCTTCAGCCTATAATATCCCACTGCTGGGTATAGGCCTCTTTCCCAATGTTTGAGAAGGATCAGAGCTTAATCCACCACGCAGCTCCAATTCGGGTTGGCGGATATATTCCTTACTATGAGTAACGATCGCTATCAGGTGTACATGATAACAACCGGGACCGAAGGCTTAACGTACTCTCCGAGGCACGATGGGGAGACCCACAAGGACTGTACAAACACCCAGACCACGGCAAACATCTGTATGGCCAATACAAATGTTTGACATGTGCGTGGATCGAACCCGCAACAGCCACAAACCAGTGCTGTAACCATTGCGCCAACGCGGCGTCGTACGTAAGCTCGTAGAATTAGTTTTTTACTAAAAAAAATGATCATTAATCTGAGTCAAAAGTATCAAACTATGTTCTAACTAAATCAGAAAAAAAATCAATTTTTGATGACCTTACGAGGTCATCAAGTTGATGACCTCGTAAGGTCGTCAAAAATTATTACTAACCAGCTCATTTTTTTTCTTTTAGTTAGTTAATATTTATATAATTTAATGGTAACATTGTCCTCCAAATTGCGTGGTACGTTATCCCGGTCCTACGCTCACTGCTGCTCTACATCCTGCTAACTCTATTATCTACCACAATGGAGAGTTTTCGAAGAGGAACTTTTTGTTCGTCTCATCAAAATGAAGCTACTCACGGAAAATTAGCTTGATACTGATCAGAAAAAAATGTACTAGGGATCCCTACCTATATTACATTTGATTTAAATCAATTTCCCACCTTAAATGTCTCCATTGAGGGTTCTACGTCCCATATGCATCAGAGGAATTATTTGTATCAAACTGACAGACAAAAATTAAATTAAATTTATATTGTGTTAAGGAAAGAATTCATATTCCTATTCATGTAAAAACAGTTTGGGTGATGGAGCTTTAGGACTTTATTAAAATCAATGTCAACGTTTTGGCGACTTACTCGTCGCCTGATGGTGAGAATAATTTTTAACCGAGCATTTGGTTTTGACGCGTGTCAAATGAAGCCCTAAAGTTTTTCGTCACGACACTCTTTCGCCAATTTTCTTTGTGTCAAAAATCTTGACGTCTCAATCGTGTGCCCCTAAAAGATCTGGATGGATACTTTTTTAAGCTTTCAAATTGTCACGAAACATTCCCGGTTGGATTCACACGAATGTAAAATTAACTGCAGATATAATCGGAGTTAGACAACCTACGCGATAAATTATTATTTTATCAAGAAAAGCTTGTTTCTTTATACTAGTATCACTGATCACTTTCTTAAAATTATTAATACCTATAAGTTGTAAAATACATTTTTTTTTTTTCATTTAAATTTTTGAATCGTGTGATTCCCCTTAAAACCTATACTAATCTTAAACTAATGGGTCTTTCTTCACCACTACAATCTTTATTTAGGATTAATTTGTTAACTTTAAGATCTCGGAATAATTTTATTATGATATATTTACCGTTCGTCCAAGTGAACCAATTTTAATCAATAGGGTATTTTGCCAACATTATTTAATAGTAATCCACAAAATCTTTTTACACACGAACCACAAGAACTTTTTAATTATGAAACCCTTAAACCTATTTCATTGTTAAATTGATAAACATTCTAAACTAAAGACTTAAGGATATTTGTACCTATATTTATTGGTTAAGCCAACGAAATATATTGTTTTCTTCCCTAGTAAAAGCACTTTCTCGTTTGCTAAAAAGTAAAGAAATTAACGGACAGTCAATTCCTCTGTTCGTAATATTTTATACGCTTCAAGTTCTGGAAAGATATTTAAAGGCACCTTATAATTTCGAACGCATCAATTACCGAGGATCCTAAACCGCACGGGTACGACATGTCGCCGCCCTAACATGTCTTTGAGCTTCCCTTCATCCAGGCTCCCTTTACTTTAACCGTTTTTTTTTTCTTTCCGCGTAGCTGACAACCCTTTTGCTAAACTGAATTCGAATTAATTTTTTATTTTTTTGAAATATGCTGTCGTCGATAGTTTGCAGTCTTTTTTATGAAAGAAAATATATTTAAAAAAAATATTGTTACTTAAATTAATATACCAATACAAAATTAAAATAACAGTATGTTATCAAGTAGGGTAAAACCCGGATAGTTGCCTCGGGGGGATACTTGCCCCGGTTCTTAATACACTATGTTAGGAATATAAGTTGTGTTCACGCTTTACTACAATAAGTAGTGACCTTCCTCAGGCCTCAGTGCCACGTAAGCCATCGGAATATGTGCACTTATTTCGTCCTTGTGAGCAAAAATCTTCCGCGTCGAAACTTTGACGGGCGTTATAATTATATTGGTACGTAATTTCTGTTGTATATTTTTTTTACTGATCGTAGTTTTAGTAAACTTTTTGTTTCTTTGCATGCATTAGAGTTTAAACTACATTGTTTACTATACTTTAATGCTAAATGTTTTTTATTTATTTACTAAATGAAAAGGGCAAGTATCCGCATCAAAAAGGATAGTTGCCCTACTTACTTTCGCGGATAGTTGCCCCTTAAGTAAGTAAAAAAAATTTAACAAGTAGACATGTGTAAGTAATGCAATTGATACATTACGCGTGATATTACCCGAACATGAAATATGGCATCACACATTACTCGACGAAATGAAGCATCACACATCACACTTGACATTACGCGATCTGTTCGGTCGCAATGTCGGATTTCTTATCTGTTTGCTATATCCAGCTCTGTCTAACTTCACTGTACTGAATGAGACACGGCGATGCGCTACACAAATTATTTTCATCACACGGGAAACGAAACTAAACGGATAAAATCGCGGTTCACAGCTAGTATTAATTAACTTGTCCATGTGTATTGCCTGTCCTGTTCTAATCCTGGAATAAAAAATCCCAATTTTCCTTGGGGTTACTTATTACTTAAGTATGAAAGGAAATCAACTTTTTTTTTTTACAAATCAAAACTAATTTTAAAACAAACTAGAAAATCAAACCAAAAAAAAAAATAACTGAATTTTCAGCTAGTTTCCAACTCATTTACAATTTTTTAATGATAAAGTGACTGTATGTTTCGCCTACTACGTAGTACACCGAACAGTACATTTAAACATACTAAGTACAAAATCTCATGTAATGTTTGGTGTGATGAAAATTACGTGATATAGGATATTTCATAAGAAATAACTCACTCCGAGCAGTACACATCTCGGGTAATGTTCGGTGTGATGGTGTGATGCCATATTACTCAGTACGAAATGTAATGTAATATTACATTACATTTCAGTGCACTGTTTTGCGCATGTCTATTAACAAGCAAAGACTGATTTTACTTTTTTTGTTGTTTTTACGAATTTAATATGACTTGCTTATTGTAAATAAAATAAATATCTAATTAACTGTTTTATATATTTATTCTAGATGAGCAAAATGACTCGCAAATATAAGCGAAAAGCAGGCGTGGTGCCACGCAACATCAACTGGACAGAAGATAGCTTAGTACTTGCCTTGGAAGAATTAAGACAAAAAAAAGTATCAATGAAATTTCTCGATCATACGGAATATCCTCTCGAACCTTAAGAAGACGCTACGAAAAGAATAACCAGCAACTGCTAACTCAAGGCATATTTTTGATATAAAGACATAATTGTATTTATACTGCTAGGCAAAATTCAATCTACATACCTACCTTCTTATTTGACGTAATTCTATTTTTGTCACTTCTAAGCCGCAATGGCTAAAAAGTTTTCATGAAAGAAAGCCTGAAATAGCTTTGAGACAAGCTGAGGTTTTATCAATTAAAAGAGCGAACAAGTACCAGATATTTGTACTGTACCGGAATCTGAGTCTAATCAGGGTCTACATCATCAAAATGAACTGCTTCCCTCAGGGTATCAAGATCCAAGTAATACTAATAATCTGGAAATTATCTTACATGAGTCTGAGCAGAATAGCGTGAACCAAAATCACACGCCACCGAGGCCGTTTTCAAGCCTTTTAATTTTTTCTCAAGATTGTATAGCCTTATAAGATAGCGACATTGAAGAATACATCTTTGATAATACTGAGCTATCATTGCCATCGCTGATATCTTTAAATTAATCTCAAAACAAAAATAATCCCAGAACATCTTGAAAAAGAAACACCGTCTAAATTTTTACATCACGCATCTCCTATACCAAGAATAACACTAAGCATAACTAAAAAATGTAAACAATCTGCAGAAATTATAAACTCCAACGATAAAATTAACGTTAGCTTCTGTTAAAAAGCAATGTTAATACCAAAGTTGATTAAAAGAAAAAAAAAACTTAAAACCGAATAAAATCATATAAAAAATTTCGATTCGGTGATTACATCGTTCCATAGCTTAATGGCTAGAGCACTGACACGGTATGTCGGGGGTGTGGGTTCGAATGCCGCAGGATCGAAATTTTGATATTATCATAAACAACATTTTAGAATTTCCTCATGTGTGGGAAACACAAAAATAAAAATACATAGTACGAATTAATTTTAAGGACTGTTAAATAAATAATAAAGATTACTTTAATGGCTATAAATTTATTTCTATCCAAAATAAAAATCATACCGAGGCTACTATCCCCGTACGAGGCAAGTATCCCCCGAAGCATTTTCCACGCTAGGCTACTATCCGCCATAGTAGGCAACTATCCCTTTTTTGAGAGGTGAAATAAAACAGTATTTATTCAAAACCGTTGTTAATTATCTAAACAAAAATAGGCTATTATAGAAGATAAAAGACCTATGTTTTGAGATACATACTGAATAATTTTCAGCAAGTTCATACTTTTCTTAAATAAAGCTTTTTCGAAAAGTGGGGCAACTATCCGGGTTTTACCCTATATTCCTTTATAGTCCTTCTGGTACAAAATGGAGATAAATGCAAAAATACAATGATCATTTGACTCACCATCACAAATACAAAACAAAACCTGTCGGTACTGTTTATATACGTACTATTTTACTGATGTAGGGCACAATAGGAAATGTTCGGCTCAAAATCTGAAGCAGCCCGACTGGGGAAGTACCTCAACCTCACAAAAGATCACAGCTGAATAATACTGCTTTTAAGCAGTGTTGTACTTGTGGCAAGTAAGGTAACCAGAGCTCCTGGAGAATTGGGCGTAGGATCGGCAACGCACTTGCGATGCTTCTGGTGTTGAATCGTCAATAAGCTACGGTAATCGCTGACCATCAGATGAGCCATACGCTTGTTTGCCGAGTGCCAACCTAGTTGTAAAAAAGTACTATAGCAATAGCATTCTACACGCTCACTCGTAAATACAAGACCAATAAGCTTTTAGACGTTTTAATTTTATCATCGTGCATAAACAGCGGGTTAGTGCGCCTTACTATATCAAGGCGAGGTACCTCCCGCGTAGCGTTAATTTCCCAGCAAGGGTTGTCGCCGATGTCGTCGAATCGTAAACGTTATTTATGATGCCGCCGGCCGATTATAGCCGCGAGCGAGCTCTTCCACTCATTTGCATACAAATTTATGCCGTACTGATCATACCCTCCGACTTTTGGCTTCCGTGTTTCATCTATATGGGGACAAATTTCCAAAAATTTTAAGTTTTCAAAATAACTGATTGAGAATGTTTAAGATAATTTAGAAATTATATTATAATCATTTCATACGACATTTTAAAGAATGTTACTTTCTAAAATGACAACTTATAATTACTGGTGTACATGTTATAGAGATTTTGTCTGTGTTGTTAGTATGTGAGTATTCCATTGAATTTGAAGCATTTATTTGATATCAATAATAGCTTTTAAATTGTTACGAAACGAGAAATAAACATATAATTTCAAATGTCAATAATTTCATTGAATTACTAAACGAAAGAGCGAAACGCGTACCTAACATACGCATAATCTTAAACAAGATGATTAAGCCTGCAATATCCCACTGTTGGGCATAGACCTCTTCCCCATGTAGGAGAAAGATCGGAGCAATCTTAAACAAGATTGCTTTTGTAATGTTATTAATGATATGTTAATTATAATGCTAATGGAAGATACACTGTAATATAGAGCTGTCTTTCACGCTAAAGATTAGCCATTAAAATAAGCGCTCTTACACACGAACGGCACGTTGCCAACTGCAGAGGTCGACGGCAGCCGTCGACTGCCGTCGAGCGCCGTCAGCGGCAGTCGACTGCAGCCGTTGACTGCCGTCGAGCGCCGTCAGCGGCAGCCGTCGACTGCCGTCGAGCGCCGTCCGCGGCGCGCCGTCGGCTGCAGTCCGCTGCCGTTGGGAACATGCCGCTCACACATCGGCTCTCTTAGTAAAGGAGCCAGTTGCAAAATGAATTCCGAAGAAGAAACACTGTTATTGTTTTTAAACGGTTTTATTTAGCTTGACCAGCTTGGTATTTATTTATTTTTTTGTTTATTTGTGTGGGTCAAATTTAGTAATTGGAATTTTACCCCCTTCCTGATGACAGATTGATCTGATATTTGGTACACATTCTTAATCTTGATGACAATACAACATAGTATATTTCTTATGGTTCTAAATCCAATATGGCCGCCAATACAAAATGGCGGATCATATAACTTCACAACAACCTCAATATTGGTATCAAATGAAAAGGCTTGGTTGGTAAAATACAGCTCACTATGAAAAATCCAAGATGGCCGCCGCCACAAAATGGCTGATTACACATTTTCAACAAATACCTCAATATGGGTATCAAATGAAAGGGCTTGATTGGTAGAATAGAGCCCACTATGAAAAATCCAAGATGGCCGCCGCTACAAAATGGCGTATTACATATTTTCCACAAATTCCTCAATATGGGTATCGAATGAAAGGGCTCGATTGGTAGAATAGAGCTCACTATGAAAAATCCAAGATGGCCGCCGCTACAAAATGGCGGATTACATATTTTCCACAAATTCCTCAATATGGGTATCGACTATCGAATGAAAGGGCTCGATTTGTAGAATAGGGAGGGAAAGTTTTTAAATTATTTTCGGATGTCCTTCTTTTGATGAGCTGACGGCTATTTTAAAAAGTTCAATATCTCGCCAAGATTGAATTAATAATTATAAAAATTTAAAAGAAAGTTAAAATACTGAGCTCGTAAAAAAACGTTTTAAAAAAATTGGTCGGCTTATTAAAAGTTGATTTTGATTTTTTGACCATTGTTATTAAAATAGAAGTAACTAATAGTACTAGCTATGCCCGCGGTTTCACCCGCGTTGATTTGAGGGAAAAAATAGCCTTCCTTCTTCTTAAAGCATAACCTTTCTCTTTAAATAGGCTATCCACCTCAGAGGAATTTTTCAATTCGAATCAGCAGTTCTTGAGTTTAGCGCGTTTAAACAAACCAATTTTCAGGTTTATAATCCATACTATCCATAATAAATAAATAAATAAAAAAAAATTATTTTTATTTAAATAAATAAAATTTTAGGGGAGATATTACCATATCGATGGGATGAACATGAAATGTTTGACAGTTACGAAACACGAACGTTATTACAATCAAAATTCCATTATTTTATAATTTTCCTATGGCAGGACTACTGGAAGAGATTCCATCATGGGATAAGTAGTGCCTTTGTATCAGCATTGTTTATAAGTGCTATTTCCTATTGTTTTCCAATGTACATAAATTGTGAAATAAATAAATACAAATTTTCATTACAACCATACAACCCCTTACACCTTTTTTTCACATTAAAAAGTAGCCTAGGTCCTTTCTCAGACTCTAGAATATATGTATACCAAATGTCATTTAAATCTGTTCAGTAGTTTTGGCGTGATTCCGAGACAGACAGACAGACAGAGTTACTTTCGCATTTATAATATTAGTATGGATTATTGTTCCTATAGGTAGTAATTGTATTGTATTTTGTTTCAACTTAAAATGGTGATAAATGATGTTGATCTCATTAAAAAAATAATCTAAATTACTTATATCTTTTTATTATTTATATTTCACTACATATTATAAAACAAAGTCTCTTCCAGCTGTCTGTCTGTATATATGCTTAGATCTTTAAAACTACGCAACGGATTTTGATGCGGTTTTCTTCAGTAAATAGAGTGATTCCAGAGGAAGGTTTATATGTATAATACATGCATAATATAGTAGAGGAACACTGATAGTTTTAAAGTTTTCTAATGTGATATCGTAAATAAACACATTTTTTGCGCTTAGATTGCAAATATTTATTTTATACTAGCTGACCCGGCGAACTTCGTACCGCCTAAGAGTCGATTCTTTAATTTTTAATTTTTTTAAATACTTATCCTTCCCGGAACCCCTCTACTAACACTTAAACCTTATGGTGTGGTATTAAAGTTCAAATTGACTTTTAAGTATTATTACGAATTTTTTGTATAGGAATATAGAAAAGTGTTGTTTTTAGACTTTTTCAAGCATTTTTTTAAATTTTTCTCTCCGTAAGAATCATCCTCGTACTTCAAGGAATATTATAAAAAAGAATTAGCGAAATCGGTTCAGCCGAGCTCGAGATTTGCGCTTAGCAACATATTCAGCTATTCATTTTTATATATCTAGAGATAGAGATTTTATATTTAGTATCAGCATTGCACCCGTGCGAAGCCGGAGCGGGTCGCTAGTATGCTAATATTATAGAGAGGAAATATAATAGCCGTCAGCTCATCAAAAGAAGCAATGGACCTCTGAAAATAATTTAAAAACTTTTGCTCGTTTCCTCGTAACGGTGGATACAGTGTAAAAAATGCCCATCTTGATCTCTATTGATTAGTATTTCTTGAACCCACACCGAACGTGTTTTTATTTTTCGTTTTTCTCGGCGGCGACGAAGTAAAAACAACAACAGTATTTCTTCCTCGGAATTCATTTTACAACTGGCTCCTGTACTAAGATAGCGTCGACGTGTGAGCGGCATGGTCTCAACGGCAGAGGACTGCAACCGACGGCGCGCCGCCAACGGCGCTCGACGGCAGTCGACGGCTGCCGCTGACGGCGCTCGACGGCAGTCAACGGCTGCAGTCGTCTGCCGCTGACGGCGCTCGACGGCAGTCGACGGCTGCCGTCGACCTCTGCCGTTGGCAACGTGCCGTTCGTGTGTGGGAGCGCTAAGGCTTTTAGCATTAAGCCGAAAGTTTATGCAAAACATTTTATTTCTGTATAATAAAAAGTGTGTAAATGATTGACTGATTGATGTAGTCCGTAACATTACGATGCTGTTTAGCTTAATCCACCACGGTGATCCACTGCTTGTTTGCGGATATGTATGTATGTATTCCCTACTACGAATAACGATCGCTATTAGGAGTCTGTGATAACAACTACGACCTACAGACAACTTTTACGTGTTCTCCGAGGTTCTCCACAGTGGGGAGACCCACAAGAACAAAATAATTATGAACCAAAAATTTCAAAGAAAATATAAAAGACATGCATGTAACATGCAAAATCATTCGTATCCCCACGTCCAGTAGGGGCGTGTTAACTTTCTGTACGCGATGTTAGAACCTCATGGTATCGGGTAAAGGGCTTCGTCAAAGTTTGAACACTAGTTCTGTCTCATTTTACATATGTAAATGTTATACTTGCCAATTTTATATTACACAAGTTAACCTGGTAAACTTTATAAGACAGATATCTTTTTGAATTCTATTTTATACAAAAGTGACGATTAGAAACATAAAAAGAAGAAATATCCAATTTCGTGCAGTCGTTTGGAAATAAATTTCAGCGATTCATTTTTACTTCTTTAAAATTGATTTATGTAGGTATCTATTGTGTAATCACGAATTTTATTATTTTTAATTCGTGTCAAATTTTGATCAATTTAATTTGTTATTGTGACTTCAATTATACTATTTTTTTTAATAACATCACAGATCATATTACGAGTACATTACATACAAATGAATATGTTTAATTTTATTCCATCTAAACCGGTTTAAAATTGATTATTTCAGGTCATTATTATTTATAGCTAGCTAAACTCTGCAGTTGAGCGTCTCACGCGTTTGTTACTGTTTTTTTTTTTTAATAATTTCAACTGTCAAAGTAATAACTTTCCGTGAAAACAGAACCTACCTACCTATTATAAAAAAGAAAAACGAAACAAAATTTTGTTGTATGTAAATTAAACTCGTGACTAGAACGCGACCAATTCCGTGACAATAAAAGGGTAACCGAATTTGATGCAATTTAAATATCGTTTACTGTGACAATAACATAAATATGATTACTGTCCGATGTAATCTGATTCTGTTCGATTTTCGTGGATTTCATAAAATTTACTTAGAACATTTTGTATTTTTTTAAATAAAATCTAAGCATATTTAAATGTAAAAAATTAAACGTTGTATGCCTTAAAGTTTCAAATATCGTCATCCTCGAAGACGAAAAATTACGTGATAATTTTATATTAATGACATTAGCTATTTAAGTTTTGAAACCGCCGTGACCGTGAATGGTTACATACTATGAACACATGCTCTTGTACGGCACTTTGTCATTTTGAAACACCCGGTGTCTTGGGACGCGGCGGTGACGTTGCTTTGCATGATTCGGGCTAGCGCTAGCGGGTTCGGCCCACCAGATATCTATCGTAACCTAGGTGTTTATTTTTTTATTTAAAAACTGAAGACAAAAAAAAATAGATTTCCAGGCTGACTGACATATTTTTATATTTTATAAGCAACCCATGAAAACATTTATACAAAAGCCTTTTTTAAAATACATAAATCCAAACACAACCATTCCATTCATATACATTTAAAAAACAATAAATGAAGTGAAAAAGTGTGTGTGATTATATGTTATAAAATTATAAAGAGGTAAAGTTTATAACTTTGTATATACGGGGTAATCTTCGCAAATACTGATCCGATCATGAAAATTCTTTCGCTAACAGAAAGCTACACTATTCAGGAGTGACAAGATAAAAGGAAAAAGATAAAAATATATAAAGATTTTAAATCAGCAGGATTTGAACCTGCGCCCTCTGACGTGCCGTGTCAACAATTCAATCTAATCAAGCATTATTATTTGCCTTAGAAATTAATTGGTGATTTTAAAACATTTATATTTATCTGATTTGCTGAAAATAGTGAGAGTGTATTGGAACATATCAAATTTCACCGTACCCTTCTTATGTGAAATGGATTATAACGCCCAACGAAGTGGGCACGGGTCGGCTAGTATGTTATAAGAAAACAATAAATGTTACACCAACATAACCAACATTATAAACAACACCAACACTATAACAATCAATGTCTCTATATATATAAAAAATGAATCGCTGAATGTGTTGCTAAGAGCAAATCTCGAGAGCGGCTAAACCAATTTCGCTAATTCTTTTTTTATAATATTCATTGAAGTACGAGGTTGGTTCTTACATAGAGAAAAATTTAAAAAATTCCCTGAAAAAGTCTAAAAACAACAATTTTCTATATTCCCATACAAAAAATTCGTAACAATACTTAAAAGTCAAATTGAACTTTAATACCATACCATAAAGTTTAAGTGTCAGTGGAAGGGTTCCGGGAAAGATAAATATAAAAAAAATTAAAGAATCGACTGTTAGGCGGTACGAAGTTCGCCGGGTCAGCTAGTTATAAATAAAAGAAAATTAATGTTTAGTCTTTATCTGCCTCACTATGCACTACCCACGTTTTGATTAGAATAAATATATCTACACAATACACACACGGTCGTTTGTTCCTAAAGTAAGCAACTTAATGCTTGTGTTATAGGTAACAGCTGACTGGTATATCTACATTTTTTTTTCAATACACATACTTATAAATAATACATACATAAATAAATATATATATTACACCCAGACTCGGGGTGGGAATCGAACCCACAACCCCCGGAGCAGAAAGCAGGGTCACTACAAACTGCGCCAACGGGCTAGTCAAAGTCAAGTTAGGAGCTTTTAAAGTTGAGAAAAAATTTATTGGTTATATAAACGATTGTAACTATTAAATGTTATTTTATTTTACTTTTTATGTTAGTATACAACCACTTGCAACCGATCGACGAACATTAAATCGTTAAGGTAATTTTATTAAAAAGGAAAATAAGCAAGTCTGACTTCCAGTTTTCTTTCAAGAAATAATGTCGCGTGATCCGTAACTTTGACTACAACCGGTGCAGAGGAAAAAAATTTTTTCTCTTATAGCTAGACTATAAAAGTCACAATACGAAGTAACACGTTTGAAAATTGTGAATTTTCTACAGAAAATTAATGCGACAACTTCCGTCGGTTTGCCAAAAAGCCTGTAGGTATTATTTTTTATTTTCAAGATAAGAAACTTTTCATAACAGGACAGGAATTTCATTTATTGCTAGATTCTAGAATAACAATGGGCTCTAATGGTACCTACCTACATCTGAGATAGCTATCGAATTCGAATGAAGACAATAATTTTGTTAACTTCAAGAGTTGTTAGGTTATTTCTTTATTGTATACAAATAAGGTCTTTTTATACTACTAGGTCGGCAAACAAGCGTACGGCTTACCAATTTACCATTAGTAAGCAAATAGGTACCGTAGCTTATAGACGTCTGCAATATCAGAAGCATCGCAACCGCGTTGCCGACCCGACCCCCAATTCCCGCCAGGAGCTCTGGTCACTTTACTCATCAACAGGAACACAACACTGCTTGAGAGCAGTACCCCAGTCGGGTTGCTCCATATTTTGAGCAGGAAATTTCCTGCTGTGCCCTACCTCAGTTAGGTCTATCTTTGACTTTATTAAACGTATTCTGTCAGGAAGTAGAACTGCGCTTAAGTTATGTTTATAGATACTTGTATTTTATATACTCAATTACAAAGTAGGTACTTTCAATCATACAATGTTAGTCAATTGAACGTGTTACTCCACCACTAAGTACTCGCCGGCTTAACAACAAGACTGCATTTTAAGATAATTTGTATTTCCTGCAAAATAATATTATAAATACACTTACGTACTTCTTTAAAATATATCAGAATCTGTAGGATTTTTTGTGATTGTATGGCTAAAAGCGTTAGGGCGCCTTCGCCGCCCGGCGGCCGCGCTGCCGCTGCCGCCGCGCGACAAATTTGAAGGCGCCCTAAATTAGTCAAAACGTCAAAATCTAAAATTACTTTATATAGGTATTCAAGTAAGCTTCAAAGTGCACATTTGAATCGTCATTTTACAACGTAAAATAATATGGTTTTAATAAATTTCATATAGTTTATGTGAAGATTCAAGCTACCACAGATTAGGAATGTAGATTTTGCAGAGAAAAATTAGCAAGAAACTCCACAAATACTTTTAAAAAAAATGAATTACTTATTATATTAAAACGTTATAGTAACACAAATTGTCTAATCCACTTACAGGCAACCCTTTAACATAAAATGTATTTATTAATATTTTCCGAACCATTAAATTCGCCTTGGCAGCACGTGCTTCGTGCGCGTCATCGCTACCCCTAATCGAAGTCATTTCTTAACGGTTTTTTTTGTCCTCCGAATGGTAATTTTACAGTTTTAAGCACGTCAATCTATTAATATGATGGACGTTTTTACGTTTCGTGACTCGATGGTAACCTTTATTTTCGA
This sequence comes from Melitaea athalia, assembly GCA_905220545.2. Taxonomy (NCBI): domain Eukaryota; kingdom Metazoa; phylum Arthropoda; class Insecta; order Lepidoptera; family Nymphalidae; genus Melitaea; species Melitaea athalia. Next base: position 6,170,093 of record HG992196.1, read on the forward strand.
ACTTGTATTTGTCTTTTAATATATTTTTTAAATTGTATCGTTTCTTTGTCGTTAATGTAAATAGGCTGGCGGTTATGCACTGATTTTTGATTTATGGTTGAAAATATCATTGGATTATTTTCATTTTCGAATGAACGGTTTGAATCAGTGTTAAAGATTAATTTTCCGTACTGTTTCATTGCTTTTTTTGGAATTTTTTTTGTTTGTTTGAATATTCAATATTATTTCCTAATATCGATATCTCGGAAATGGAATAAGTAATGGCCTAAATATGTATAGTTGTATACCTATGTTTACTATTTTACTGTATTAAGCTTAGTTTTAGAATTCCAAGAAAGTAATTTATAAAATTGCTGTGTGCGACAAGCCACCAACCCGCCTGCCCAGTGTGGTAACTATGGGCAAAACACATGAGTTCACGCCGTTTTTAGCGTGAACTTGGGGAGGCCTATGTCCAGCAGTGGACTGCGATAGGCTGAAGTGATGATGATGATGATGATGATGAATTTATAAAGCCGCCATTTTCTTTCATGAGTTTTGTTAACAAATACAAAGAATTATTTTAAAATAACGCGTAATCTTCTTAACTACTGTTTTAGCGTAAAAAATCAAACTTGGCTTAACTACCGAAAGGGGTCAGGGACCCCGGACAGAAATTGTGTGAAAGCTTTAATATTTTATTGTGTAGTAAAAGTACATGTTTAGTATATGACAAAACGAGTATATTACTATTTTGTAACTCAAGAATTGTTGTTCTATTGTTTTATTTATAAATTAACATTTATTTGGCAACGCCAATAACAGCAAAAAATCAAAATATTCAAAATTATTATAAGAATTATACGCTCTACATTATTATATTTATAGTAGGTAGGATAGGACGTTAGTAACTCTTACTATATCATGTAATGTAGTGAACATTTACTTAAATATTTTTTTGAAATAAAGTTTAATAACTAAGGTGCATAGTGATGCGGCCTAGTTATTAAACTTTATTTATTGATAATGATCAACTATGCCTGTACCACATGTAAGAAAATATGTTAAATGACTAAAATCCTATTCCTACTTATAATTAGTAGGTATACAAGACTTCTAATACGTAGGTAAGTACTTACCTACGTATAAGTAGGTACATAATTTGTAAACATTTTTATCGGCTAGGAAATCCAATAATAAAAATTGTCATAAGTAATAAGAATAAAAATTTATATCGAGTCTAAAATAGTGAAAAAGCAATTCTATTGTCAATAGATAATTGTATGTAAATCTGTGACGTTTTATTTCCCGGAAATATATCTGATTTGAACCTATTCTTAGAGCATGACCAATTACAACTACCGTGCAAGGAGAAATAAATAAATTAGTGATTTTTATTACAACTTTTTGTTCTATCTTTCTGGTTCAGCTTGTGCTTCAAAAACGAAACGTAAAACGTAGTGGTTATATACTCTTTGTTGTGCTTTGGTCAAAATGCTTAAAAAAGTATCATAAATAATTTTACGTAAAAGCTTGTCATTCAGCGCCATCTGTGTCCCAATTGTGGAACTGTTATGCTATTGTGACAATGAACTTAGTAATTCTGTACAACGCCATCTTTCGCATATTGAGGGAATTTTTTCATTCCACCATCTTAAACAGTGTCAGAATTGTGGAATTTCTTTTTATAAAATTTCTGATCATTGAAAGCCATTAAACCGAATAATTGAATAAACATTTTTGATTTCTTTGCGGCGTTAGTTCGTGTCATTTTCTTAACTTTTTAATAGATTCAACATTAAAACAATTTTTGAGTGTCTAGAAAGGGACCATGTTTATTTTTTGTTTATACTAACCATAAAAATATCGCTTTCTACACTTTTCTGAAAATAATATGAATTCGAAATGTCAACGAAAAATAAAACAAGATAAATTAATATTTAAGCCCTGTTTCACCAGTTGTGGATAACGGTATTTGACGGATGACGATATCCAACAGATAAAAGTTATTGATGTATCTAAGTATTATTCTTTTTCGTCATCGAATTCCACTGTATTTATAAAATATTTCTATTCGCATAAATGAACCTAATATTTTATTTGCAGGATAAATTTTATCCACAACTGGTGAAACAGGCCCTTACTCTCCTAAGTCTTACTCCACAATGCCACTTTTACGACCACAATAAATAGTAAGTAGGTAGGTAAACTCGTTTAAAAGGCGCTACTTTTTAAAATAGTTACTAACTTAAAATTAAGTTTCAGGAGTCTACATCGTCTTGGATTTGGTTTGATGGAATTAATTCCCAATTGATTCCTATCCACGGTAAAACATAAACTACTTTGGGCTGTTCGTAATTTGTGAGAAACGAGATAATATTTGAAAAATCACCCCAAAAATCGCTATTAGGAACGTTGTCCTTTTCTGAATTAATTTATATTAATGAAATAATTTGATGTTAACTTTCATAATTCTTCTGTCATTATTTCAAAATACATTCAAAATGTGTAATAGATGCAAAATAGCTTTAACCGTCAACACAGGGTCTGTTATAATCAGATACTTCTATTTGCAACCAGGGAATCCAAAAGTTGTATTTTGTTTGTTGTTTAGCTTAGTATGAGTAGTACAGGAGGAAATTTCCTACTCAAAATATGGAGCAGCTCGACTGGAGTAGTACTTCGACCTTACAGAAGATCACACCTAAATAATACTGTTGTCAAGCAGTGTTGTGTTGTTCCTGTTGGTGAATTAGGTAACCAGAGCTCCTTGGGGGAACTGCGGATGGGGTCGGCAACGCGCTTGCGATGCTTCTAGTGTTGCAGGAGTCTATAAGCTACCTAGTTACTTATATAAAAAAAAATGTTATAGGTACGTTGAGATGTAACAGGGTGTAATTACTTATGTGCGAGATAAATTTTATCAAAAACCGGTGAAATAATAATTATACCATAAACTAAACTAGTATTTTTTTTCATAAGTTAACAATATCCCTGCAGCGTACATTTGAGTCTCTAGCGTTTGAAAAAAGTAGTCATGAGGGGTCGTTCATATTAATAACGTGAAGTTTTCAACAACTTTTAAATGATATGTGGTGAGGTTTTAAACACCTCCCTCTATACCCAAAAATCGCTTTTTTTGTGCAAGATATACCTACTTATTTAAATTTTCAGAGTATATATCTTCAAATACAGATATAATCTAATTAAACTTTGAAAAATTAAGTAGGTACCTACCTATCATGATTGCAGGGTGTTTTTGGTGTTTTTTTTTCTTTGGATTAGTAATCGCGCTTTCAGCGATAAATAAATACACGTGATATTGAGATAGGGTGGTATGTTATGACTAATGAGTTAGTCATTACATACCCCCCTCCCCCATGTGATGTGTAGTGATTTTTTTTTCTCCAAAAACCCTCTTTTTGTTCACAAATATATGATTAATTTTCCTTTATGGTTCAGGCTTCAGCTCGCACATAAAAGCTATAATAGTACATAAATGTTACCAGAACAAAGGCTGACACAAAAATCAAATCTATATATTCATAAGTCACTTCAGCCTGTCGCAATCCACTGCTGGACATAGGCCTCCCCATGTGTCATGTGTTTAGCCCATAGTCACCACTCACCACGCTCGCGCTGGGCAGGCGGACATTCACAAGTACACACACACATACACACACAAAGTGTAAAGGGCACCAAAATGTTTTAAAGATCGATATTTGAAATTACCCAATTAATTATAGCTAGATACTTTACGTAAAGTAATTTTTTTTTTCGCACATTAAAACAAAATCGTTAAATTAAACTAATCTACTTGAAATAATAAAGAATTTTTGAAAAATAAATACTCATTTATCACGAAAAAAAAAATCTAACTGGTTTACAAAGCCCACTCAAATTGAGTGACATCTCGCTCCCGTAAAAAACAGGACGCTTACCCAAATTAATCCGTTGCAATTGTCAAGTGCCCCCAGGGAAAAGGCCTTTGTCGCTGCAATGGCAATTTGGCATATCAATGGCACTACCTATGTATGTATTTGTATTAATTACAAAGAACACCGACAGTCCTTCGTATTACCCGCTCTAACTCTACACACCCTTTTCTAATCAATTTCTACCGTAACACCAATATCAACCTTAACATTAGTTAATATAGTATATAATCGTATATCAATTAAAAGTAAATTAACATATGAAAACAGCTACTAAGTACTCAATCGATGTCATTGTAATTTGTACCTTATTCTTAAAAATTTTAGGTTTGTTTTTGTTCGCATAGGTTGTAACGCTATGGGTGTGAATTAAGATATAATAAAAGCGACGCGAGAGGGGAATGTCACACAAGCGCTTAGTGTCAACCTCATGTCTTTGAAGTTTCATGTAAAATGTTTGGATGGGTTTATTTATGAGACAAATGGCGCCCGTGTTGTTGTTTGGGGTGATGTGTACCGACGTCATGTGTATAGTGACATAAGCACACATTCAACGATATAGATGTTATATACTTACAACGCATTTTTATTAAATAACTAATAGGAAAACTTATGTTTTTATTTATTGTTTTGAAATATAAGGTTTTTAATACGATCAATACTCTACGTAGAGGATAGAATATGCTAATTATACTTTGTCCATTTTATTATTAGTCTTTTGACAGCTCCCGTCCATGAAGTTTCGTATTGTTTAACTAAAAAATTCATAGATATAATATCGTACTTCATGGACGGGTACCGCCCCTTTAGTGATATGCCACACATTACGATTACTATGATTGTGCCACAGATTACAAATAATCGGTAGAAATAAATGCTAATCTATATTATAAACAGGTAAAGTTTTTAACTTTGTTTCTAGGAAGTAATCTTCGCAAATACTGATCCGATCATGAAAATTCTTTCACGAACAGAAAGCTACACTATTCAGGAGTACCATAGGCTATAGTTTATTGTTATTGAACACAAAATTCAGTGAAAAATAATAATATTAATAAGTATATGTAAATCAAATCGGACAAAAATATACATTAATACTGTGGGCAAAAAATAGTAAGACTTCTTAATTTAAATTTCGCGCGGAAATCCCTTCGTCTAAATAATTTTTTTTCTACGTTGGTATGACTGTCAGTGACATCTGTGCCAAATATCACATCAAAATAATCGTTAGTGTTCAGTATACGCTTGTCTTTCTGAAGTACAAAAAGTGCATTCGGCGATTTTTACAATGTGTGAAATTATTCAACAAAGAAGTTCCATTAAATTTTGTGTGCGGAATCAAATTTCTGGTGCTGAAACGTTCAGAATGTTGCAAAAGGCCTTCGGTGATAATTGCATGTCGCGAGCAAGTGTTTTTGATTGGTACAAATTATTCAAAGAGGGTCGAGAACGCGTTGACGACGAACCACGTCCAGGACGGCCATCAACATCAACTGGTGATCAACACGTCTATAAAATCAAGGAATTGGTGCTCGAGAATCGAAGATTAACAGTCAGAGACCTTACTGATATCGTTGGAATATCGGAAGGATCAGTGAAAAACATTTTAAAAGATCATTTGGGCCTAAGAAAAGTGAATGCACGATTAGTTCCAAAATCACTCAATTTTCTTGAAAAACAGCGTCGCGTTGACGTCTGTAAAACAATGCTTTCCGACTACCAGGATGTTATGAAACGTATTGTAACTGGCGACGAGTCTTGGATCTATGCTTACGACCCGGAAACAGCAGATCAATCGGCCGAATATCGTGCCAAAGGTGAGCCGAAGCCGAAAAAACCACGTCAAAGCAAGTCAAAAATCAAGGTCATGTTGACAGTTTTCTTCGATCATCGAGGTGTGGTGCACTCCGAATTCCTTCCGACCGGCCAAACTGTCAACAAGGAATACTATTTGAGTGCTAAGCGTCGTTTGCGCGAAGCTATTCGTAAAAAGAGGCCGGAATTATGGGCCGACAACTCTTGGTTTTTGCACCATGATAATGCACCATCGCATACTGCATTGATTCTTCGTGAGTTTTTTCGCCAAGAATTCAACCAATATCGTTCCACAGCCACCGTATTCGCCTGATTTAGCTCCGAGTGACTTCTGGCTGTTCAGCAAACTCAAGCGACCGCTCCGGGGAAACCGTTTTGAGTCAATTGATGACATTAAACGTGGATCGCTACGCGCATTGAAGGCTATTCCGGAAATTGACTTCAACAACTGTTTCGACGATTGGAAAAAACGTTGGCATAAGTGTATTTGGGCCAGGGGGGATTACTTTGAGGGGGACGAAATAGATTTGGCAGAATAAATAAAGATTTTTAAAATTATGAACAAAGTCTTACTATTTCTTGCCCACAGTAATTGTATATTAGCTGCTGCCCGTGACATCGTCTGCGTGAACGCTATATAGCACGAAAAATACCCTTTAAAATAACATTCATTTACCCATTTCTTCTTTACATTTCATATCTACAGAAAGTGCAGTAACAGAGAGAGACTGTCTATTATAAAATTGACCTTCAAAAAGTGCTTATTTTCAGCCTGCTTTGAATAAATGACTTTATGGTGATTCTGCTGAATTAAGTCATAAGTTGTGACTGAAGCAGATGGAAAAAATTAATGAATAAGGAATACAGAATAGGGTAAAAATACATACTTATAGGCCTTCTCGATAAACAACATTAGTGGTTTGGCTACCTATCATGACATTTGGCGTTCGCGTCGGCTTTCTTCGTTATTTAGTTCAAATTGCTTACAGCAATAATAGCGTGCCGTTTTCGAGTTTAAATTTTGTTATAAATCTATGCAGTTTTTTTTTTGAGTTCTGTTTGTTATTATTATTACATACAGACAAACTCGATGAATTTTATAAGACATAACATGATAACACGTGGTTCAATAAGTCCCGAGACTAAGTACTAAAAAAAGGTCTTTTTTATAAAATTAATTTTTATTCATCAACATAGTCTCCTCCAAGAGCGATACAGTCCCTCCAACGCTTTTCTAACTTTTCTATCCCATGTGTGAGTCTTTGGCTTCAAATTAAGCCTCCGTTGCTGCGATAACTTCACTATTTGAGTCAAATTTCTTACCCTGAAGCATTTTTTTGAGGTCTGCAAACAGCCAGTAATCGCTGGGGGCCAAGTCTGGTGAATAAGGGGGATGAGGAAGCAATTCGAAGCCAAATTCGTTAATTCTGGCCATCGTTCTCACGGACTTGTGACAAGGCGCGTTGTCCTGGTGAAACACCACTTTCTTTTTGTTCATGTGAGGCCGTTTATCCGCAATTTCGTACTTCAATCGCTCCAATAAGCACATGTAATAGTCACTATTTATATTTTGCCCCTTTTCAAGGTAGTCGATGAAAAGTATTCCATGCGCATCCCAAAATATAGACGCCATAACCTTACCGGCCGATTTCTGAGTCTTTGGACGCTTCGGGCGGCTTTCACCAGCCGCTCTCCACTCCGCTGCCTGCCGATTGGATTCCAGAGTGAAATGGTATATCCAGGTTTCATCCATTGTTACATACCGACGTAAAAAATCCTTTTTATTATGATTCATCAGCGCCAAACATCGCTCTGAATCATTGATACGTTGTTCCTTTTGATCAGTTGTAAGCAAACGCGGCACCCACTTAGAAAAAAGCTTTTTCATGGCCAAATTTTTATGTAAAATAGTGAAAACACTACCAGCTGAAATCTTCACTATCTCGGCTATCTCTCGCACTTTTACCCTCCGATCTTCCAATACGATTTTGAGGACTTGGTTAATATTTTGTTGAGTCACTGCTTCATTTGGACGACCTGAGCGTTCCCCATCATTGGTGTCCATGCGACCGCGTTTGAAGTCGGCATACCACCAACAAATAGTTGCTTTAGAGGGAGCTGATCCTGCATAACATTTTATAAGCCATTCCTGTGCTTCAAGGGTATTTTTTCCCATTAAAAAACAATGTTTTATGAACACGCGAAACTTTTTTTTCACTTAAATGTTTCAAAATCAATAATTTTATTGTTCCATTTTTAAAAATTTGACACATATTCTTGTATTGATAGCCAGTACTTTTTAAAAATCAAAAGAGTTTTTAATATATGCGCCATTTCCAGGTTAGTCTCGGGACTTATTGAACGATCTAGTAGATGAAGCAGCTTAAAACTTATATAAACACATTTTTTTTAAATGTCTTGTTCATCTCTGAAACGAATTAACGATACAATTTTTAAGAAGAAAATGCACAACTCCATCTATGACTTTTAAAAATTACCATTAACCTCGCCAACATCATCAGATCAAATTTAAATTATTTATATCCAAAAAGGGATTGATGATGATGTTAAGCCATTATGATTTAAACTTCATATTTGGCCATTGCTTGTACCGGTTTTGGAAGCATGCGCTGAGAAATTTTCAGCTCTTGGGCTATAATATATGGCATTCACGTTGACGTTCAAGTGTAGCCAGCCACTTAAGCGCGTTAAAAATTAATGCAATAATAATTATCGCCTTAATTATCGCGCTAATGTCAATGGACATTAACGTTAGTGTGGCCCCGTATTATGGACTTTTTTTTTTAAAATGGGTTTATGACCTGGTAATTACAACCTTTAGGTCAACTCTTATTATTAATATACTTTCAACTTCTTTCTTCTTTTTCTTCTTTCACTTTATTGAGCAGCAAACCACATGGTTTCTGCCCTAAAGTGATCCAAAAATATTGATTCACGACGAATCACGAATCCAAAATGGTATTATGGACGGTTGGTTGATGTTGCCAGTTGACGTACATATATATAAGTTTTACGTCGTAATATTTTCATATTAATAAATATTATATTTTTTAACAAAAAAATTAGCGATACCGATTATTCTTTAGGACATCACTAAACCTTGTCAGTCGTCGATCTGTCAAAAGACTAATAATAAAATGGACAAACTATAGGTAGGTACTTTTATATTTCCATACCGTAATATGACGGTAGTCTTCTGTAACCTATATTAGCCACGTAGTACATAGGTACTACATATACCTACTTAGATGACTGAGCTCTACTCAGACGAAAATATAGAAAATGAACTTTTCTGAAAACTTTTCCTGAACTATGTTTCATACATAAGTAGAATTATGAACCATATGACATTCTTCCGTGAAAATACAGAGAAAACGAAAATTCTCAGATGTTCGACCTCGATAGATAGATGATTTATCATCCCCTATAATTAACCGTCGTCAACCTAAAATGCTTCTAACCCGTAGGTACTACCTACTACTAATATTGTTAAAATAAGGTAGGTAATATGTAACCGAAAGTGTTAAAGAATAAATATAATAATTCAATGTCTATTATAATTATGTAAAGATGAAGATGACCTTTGAATCGATAATGATTGATCGATTTTCGTCGCCCACACTAAAACACTTTACCAAATTTTGGGGCCTTTTTTGAGCTTTTTATACTACTATGAGAGGTCATAAAAGCGCACAGTCAGCCTGATGACTAAACGGTAACCGGTACCCTGTGATCACTTGCACTACTTGAACTGATTTACAAGAGAAGTAACAGAACCCTACTTTAGAGCTACTATAATGATTGGCCGTGATCTCTGCTGGGTTTAGGTACGTACTTCTCTAATTGAGTTGTTACAGCTTTAAATTTATTTTATTTAATAAAATAAGCTAATTAATAATAAAAAAGCCGTGACGTTTTCAAATCAGTCGTAACAAGAAAACATTGAATCCTTCCTTCTTCAACCAGTAGCACTTACAACAATTCCGAGGGCCCCCCGAGTCCCTTTCAAGTGTGACTGACGTGTAGGGTATTCAATTTCCTGTACTGACTTTAAGATGCTGTCCGCTTTCAATTTAAATATTTTATAAGTTAAGTCGCATACCTACATAGACCTAGTATGTAATGTAGTAGGTACATAAATATATTTTTGGAATCGCTATAATTTATTTAGATTATGTACTTATTTGTTGCTCCCACCTCTAGTATTAAGCCATTCAGGAAAAGCCTTTTCGGAACCTCGTTCATCGAGAATAATTAGGCAATAACACGTTATTTGATTTAACAGACTCCTTTATTATAAAGCTACGATTTATAATAATAATAATATCTTTATTTCACAAACTTAGCACTATATTACAATGATAATGTGGCAACAATATCAGAAGTAATGCTAATGAGATTAGCATCTGTGACCGAACTAGGCATAGCATATTTCGGTTATCAGCACCATTCCCTTCGAGTAATTATTTATTATACAATAATAGGTGCCAAAAAGTGTATATCTTATACATAATTGAATATATAACTAACTTAACTTCTTATTTATTACATGATTGTTTAAGCTTGTATGTATTAGTTTGTGTGTGTGTGTGTGTGTGTGTGTGTGTGGTTCGTGTGTGAGAGTGTTATGTGTGTAAGTATGTATTGAGTTTGTTTGGTTAGTAAGCTATGTAAAGTCTGTTTGTAATTAGTGTTATTAAGTATATGTTTGCTGCAGTAGATTCTCTATGCCCACAATATTTTTAACCAGTTTTTACTGTGGTATTATTAATAGTTTTTTTGTTTCCTCGTAGTTTAATTTCTGTAAGTATTGCTGTGTTTTAAGTTTGCATTGTTTTCTTGTCAAAGGGTACCTATATATTTAGTATTTTATTGAGGCGTTGGCTTTTTTTTCAATTCGTTTTTTTTTTTGTATTTTAAATTCGTTTTAGTTTTCGTTTTTTTAAGTTTCACTTCTGACATGTGTATTTTTACTCCAGGCTTTTTTATGTGTAATACCTACACACGAGGAAAAGTATTTTATTGGTTTTCTATAAAGTATCAAGACTTAGTAGGTAGGTATATACAACTAAAATTATTCAGTCTTCTTTTTTACCCAATAAAAACACTTGTTAAAAAGAATTGTGTTGTTTTATGAAACCACGAAGCAAGTGAAACTTTAGTGAATAAAAACATTTACATTAATACACAGATAAAAACACACAAATACCTCGGAAAACTTGCGACATGCGATAGATAAACGGAAAATTTTGGAGCAATAGAATATTAGAGTTTAACTTTAAAATAAGGCTTTAAGTTTTAACTAAACCCTTAAATTTACCCTTAATTTTTATAATTTTTAAATAAACCCTTAAAATAATATTTTTATTGCTTGTTGTATCAATATTAATTATATCTATAGAAATAAATAAAATAGGAGTGTCCGTTTGTAATAATAAAATAACTGCTTTTTACTAAATGCATATGGATGTATACACGGTATATAATTATACCAAAATAACATTTTTTACAATTTTTGTCTGTCTGTCTGTCTGTTTGTTCCGTCTAATCTCTGAAACGCATGGCCCGATTTTGACGGGACTTCGACTGGTAGTATAACTGCGAACTGAACAATAACTTTTTTGTTAAATTCCACGCGGACGCAGTTGCGGGCGCACAGCTAGTTTTATATAAATTTGTACCTAACTCCCAATAGCTGTAGGTACTAAAATCGCTTAGTTTATAGAATATCTTTTCCGTTGTGTATGTGTGTATAATTTAAAATTACCAAACGTTATTGTAATTTCAATGCAATTTGTATTACCTACTATGTATGTATGTTCGTGTTTAAAAAAAATAATAATCAGAAAATGACCGACAACCGAAACTGAATGACAAATATAATATTATGCAAAGAAACCGCAGAAAGTAATAAAGTTACGCAATTTATATTTTTGTATTTGAAATGTAAACGTACCTACTTTGAGTATTTTTTAAATAATATTTTTTGTCCTGTTTTCGTCGAATGAGAAATACTGTCACGAACAATACATTGACAATAGTTAAATTTATTTTTTGTTTAAACGATGGAACTTAATCCCAAAATCCCCCGAGGCAAGTGTATCCAGGAGACAAATTATTTATTTGGCAATGACAAGTTCTTAGTCAATGTTGATAAGCCCTTTACGGTATTAATATAAAAAAAAAAAACGTTTCTTTGGAAACCGTCAATCTGAATGAATGAAAAAATGTTTTTCATTATTTCGTAACTATCAATTGTTATAATTTCATTATAATAGAAAAAATGTTTCAAATGTATCGAAATGTTTTTGTTGTTGTTTCTGTATTTTTAAACGACTTCAATAGAGGAGGAGGCTCTCATTTCGACTGGTTTTTTTGTGTGTTATATCATAACATTTTATTTAATTGACCGATTTCGATGATTCTTTTTTTAATCAAAAGGTGTTGCTTGCCATGTAGTCTCGTTTAAATTTAATCAAGATCTGACGCGATCTTTTTGAGTTATCTTAATAATGCGTATTTACTTGACTATTTTTTCGTCTATCTACGTTGTATTTAATACTTGTCGATATAATTGAAGTTGGTTTTTTTCTCGTTTGCGAGCAAACAATTATTTATTAGGATAAATAAAATACTAATACTTTGTACGCACGCAATTTTTTTATCATCCATTATTGCTTTTAAACTTAACAAAAGGTATATTTATAATCTATCTGTGGGATAAATTATTTCTAAAATGATTGTGTTTGCTCGCAAACGAAAAAAAACCGACTTCAATTACATCGACAAGTAATACAACGTAATAAGACGAAAAAATAGTCAAGTAAATACGCGCTATTAAAGATTACTCAAAAAGTTGTAATCAGATCTCGATCTAATTTCACGAAGACTACATGACAAGTATTAGCTTTCGATTAAAGTAAGAATCATCAAAATCGGTACACCGAGTAAAAAGTTATGCGGTATAATACAACGTAGGTCGACGAAAAAGTAAATACGCATTATTAGATATAACTCTAAAAGTACTTGTCAGATCTTAATTTTAAAAAAATAGGACCACATAACACGCAACACCTTTCAATTAAAACAAAATTGATCGAAAGCGGTCCACCCAGTCAAAAGTTCTGAGCTAACATACATAAAAAAATACAGTCGAATTGAGAACCTCCTCCTTTTTTGGAAGTCGGTTAAAAAAAGTTTCTAACAGTACCTACCTATTTGTAAAAATGATGTTAGTACAATAATAACAAAATTTATAGTATAATTATTTATTTATTGCATGAGTAAAAGGGTTTATAATTTAAAATATCAATCTACTACACAAAGCCACAAACAGGAGTTTAAAATAAAATTGTCGATCACAAATCGCTTGCAACAATTTCGTAACAATCCAGTAGCAAAAAGCTAACAATAGCAATGTCATTCTCACAAACAAGCGATTAGTTCTAACCGTACAAGTTCTAGTGTTACTTGCGACAAATCCTATTGAACAATATAAAATGGCCATTTTCAAATGCGGAAGCGTCGACTTGATCTTTTAAAACCTTATTCACGTCTGTCTCGTTTAAGATTGTCAACGGAGATTGTATTTTGACATTTCGATCTCATTCAGTCGTATTGCCGATGGCTAATCGTTCGGAAATTATTTTTACAATAAATCGGGTTGGATACGCCTATTGTTGTATTGAATATGTGACCGCCGCGGGGTTATCGTTTACTAGGCTTTTTTACTTAAATTTTACAAATTCTTTGTACCGTATTACGTTAGGTATATACATGTTGTATTCCATATCTTTACCTGTCTATATCTTTTTACCTGTCTTTCTGTTCGTCCGGGCTATTCTTTGAAACGGCTGAACTGATTTTTGTGGGACTTTCACTGATTTCAGTTTTTAAAAATAAGTAAATAATTAATTCAGTATTTTTGGAGATTCTACATGTGTTGACATTTTCTACGATAAGTCCATCATTATTATAATTTAAAAAAATTAAATTTATTAATGTAGGTACTTATAAAATTTATTTTTTGTCTGGATGAAATAGGGGTGTTGTAAAGAAATTCGTCATTTTTTTTTTTTTTTGTAAAATTTTGTTTTAAGGATTTTTCATCATAAATAAATAGGTAAATACCACAGACGTAAATACGTGTATCAGATTTTATAGAAGTCCGTTCGGTTGTTGTTTTAATATTAGAGATGTGAGTTTGTTTTTTTCGGGCTACTGACTCAAAATAAGTAAAAATGTGTTTCAGGCTTTCTGGAAATTCTATCTATCTCTAAGGGGGTGTATAATAAATTTTGGTATGTATAATATGGGTTGATGATCAATTAGCATACCTACAGGCTAAGGTGAAAGTGACCAATTTCGGATGTTATGAAAGAAGGGTATGAAACTTTACCCTTAGGCTTTTGATGAAAAATAAATTAACATGTGTTTCAGCCTTTCTGAAATTCAATCTCTAACGGAGTAAAACAAGGGTTGACATTTACATATTAAAGTGCATTTTTCTTTAAAGTTGGATAAATCTTTATTTTTGGGACTGCTTTTAATGTTATAGATACCTACCTACTTTTATTATTAGACGTTGTTGGGCACTATAAAAAAAAGTATTCCAGTCCTAAGCGAATATTTCCGCCCCATACCTTTAAAAAAAGTATGTTTGTAATATCGTTAGTTAAAAGTAATAATTTTTTTAAGGATATGATTTTAGGTATTAGTTCGTATTACTGAAGTTACCTAAAACGGCTGGAGTATATCTAAGGAGAGTGTTTTTCGTACAAATAGGTACTTTATGAAGCCTGATCGAAATTGAGCTTGCGAGCAGTCTGGTAATTCTAATCGAACCATAAATGTGGTAGACAAAAAAGTTCTAAATTATTGTAAAAAAATAATTAGGTAGGTACTACGTTACCAGCTTTTACTAAATATAATCAATTTCTGCGCGAACGAAGCCGCGGGCAACATCTAGTTCTAAAATATATTTATTAGTACAAAAATATAATATGATCTAATCACCGCAACCTTTAATATTAAGCCAGTCAAGGTTTTTTTTTAACGTGTGGAAATGCTTTATGTATTTCCGGCCGCTATGGAAGCGATCGGGGTATGTGGGACTCCTTTTTTTTTGTACCCAGAGGGAATCCTTAACGGATGCCTCCAGCCCGGGGAAGCTGGAGGGTATGTCCGATTCGCACGGACTAAAACCTCTGGGGTGTTCCTTCGACACGCCTGGGCGGAATCACAGGGACGCGGTTGCACTTCCGCGATCCCGCTAGCGGTTGCCCTAAGGGCTCGACGCGATTACTTACCCCCTTGAACACAAAGGTCGCCTCCCTCCTCAGGACCGTGCAGTGAGGACAATACATCCCCCGATCTATCGCCCGCTGGTCCGGCGTTACGGCGGCAGGTTGGCCAAGTAGGCCCTGAGTCGCCGACCGCGTCTTCCGCGACGAATCGGGAGCGAGTTTGGGTCTTGTTCTCGCTCCCGTTCGGCCGCTTCCTTCTGCAGCATTATAGACTTGCAGAAGGAGGAAACTGCATCCCATTTTTCTTTACTGTCGACCATGGCACTAATTAAAGCCGACAGTGAGAGGTCCGGGCCAACAACTGCCGATAAGGCGGCGCGTTCCTCAATCCACGCTGGACAGTCCGCGCGTGTGTGCTCTGCTGTATCCTCAGCGCCAACGTCGCAGTGATGACACTCCGACGTCGGCTCCCGCCCTAGCACTCGACACAGGTAGCGGCCATAGCATCCGTGCCCGGTCAGGATCTGTGCCAAGTGAAACGACACCGCACCGTTACTCCCTTCAACCCAGCCACGCAGGGAGGGCCGAATCGTGGCCACCAGCTCCTGGCTCACCTCTGGGTTCTCCAGGCTGGCCGACCACTTCCAGAATAGGTCGTCGTGAGTGACGACCTATTCTGGAAGCGCCGACTCCCTGGCAGGTTACCCACTAAAAACACACGGTGTCCACCTTCATCGCCCGTGCCGGGGTCGCAGGAATCCGTATTTTTCTGCAAACCCCGACGGCGTGCCTCGTCAGGCCCTTACCAGTTGGGTGGCACGCGGCGGACACCGCGCGCGCCTACCCGGCAGATTTGGTGGACGGCCGACTCCCCAGGTCCAAGTCGACCGCCCTCTGCCTGGCGTTTAGGGAGGAAGGCGACGATCGTGCGCCAGCCTCCAAAGCCCGGTCCTTTTGCGGCGTAGGGGGAGGTCGGTAGTGTCCTCCCTCACCCGCTCCGCCGCCTCCTTCCGCGACATCACTACCTCGCAGAAGGCGAGGACGGCATCCCAGCACCTTTTGCTGCCAGCCATGGCTGAAATCATAGCCGGCAGCGAAAGGTCTGTCCCTATAACACCTTGGAGCGCCTCGCGCTGCTCTTCCCACGCCGGACACTCTTCCAGCACGTATTGTGCTGACTCGTCAGCGCAGTCCTGGTAGTGATGGCAACGAGGAGAGGGCTCCCTCCCGGCGATCCGACACAGGTACCCCCCGAAGCAGCCAAGGTTTAGTCTAACAATTTCGTTACTTATATAAGGTATAGATGACTATAATTCACTTTTCAACTGGAACCAATAGCCTCAAGTACGCACAGTTAGTTTGGCTAGGTATAAGAACAGACACAGAAATCTTAAAATAACGTTTTTTACGTTTAACATCAGGTCCATTAGGAGGAAACAGAGCTGCTGGCGTAGACCACATTCATTACAATTAGGTACCCGAGAATAGTTTTATACACAATTATACACCCAAGCGATATCAGTTCAAATATGGATGCTATTGAAAAGGCTCTATCCCTACACAATGGACGATACACAACTCGAAACTTCTTTATTCCCGACCCAATAAGATTTAATAACGTTTTGTTAAGGCAATGCTCTTTTTAACGAACGTCTTACTGAATTTTATTTATAAGTTACGCCAGATTAAATTGGACTTCTTAGCTTTATTCTTTCGATCCGTTTTAACGTTCTTAACTATGAATTATCAAGGGGCGCGGGGTCTTTATAAACTGGTCAACTTAACTCGAGTTTGATAAGTTTGCTTTTGTTATTAAAATCACCGGGTAATTGTGTGCGGATCGGTTGCGTTAGCGCGTTACCGCGTTACCGTTTTTAGGATTGATTTGTTCAAGTTAGTTTTTTTTTTTTTTTGTTTGTGTAATATTTCATATTGTTATTGTTAGAGAACTTTTAGCATTACTGTCATGTGTCTGTCCGAACTTAGTTAACATAGACGCCAGGATTACATATCGAATTTTTAATATGAATGGGTCTCGACTGGAAATATTTTTAAAGTGTGTAGCAATATTTTACCGGAAAGAGGTCGCTGTGTCGATTTTCAACCACATATCCGGTAAACATCAAATCCATAATATTAATATCATGGATTGGCAATAAACAATTAATATTGAAATAAATACAAATTTCCTAACGCATAAACAAAAATCGATAGAGTTGGAAATTCGCATTCAAGTTAAAAATATTAGCTTATTCGTCAGTTTTCTAACTTAATTTCTTCTCTTAAGTGTTTCATAAAAATTAATATGACAAATTTTATAAAACCACAAACGTAAGAAATAAGTTAAAGAAATAGCGTTTGAGTGGATCAAACGAAGCCACAGGCGAAGTTTATAGTTTAAAATCGTGCAGAAAAAATAATACAACAATAAGATAACTTACAACGTCGATACCAACTTAGTCGTAGTTACGTTTGAGGGACAATATTATTCCCTGGGGCTATTGAGCAGACTACGTCCCTCAGAACAGGGTTGCCAAGTTATTTATTATTAGTTTTAAACTTTTAACATTATATTGGTCGCCGAAAAGTTTTAATTCGGTATTCTATTGGTTTAGTAGTACCTATTGAATGATAAGGTTTAGATTTCACATTTAACTTAACTTAGTATTTTATCGAATATTGTAATTTAAAAGTGTATATGTAGTATATAAAATACTAAATTCAATCTATCCTAAGCAATAACACTAAATTAATGAACGATAAAAAATAATGCTATACCTATACCTAGATATAAACCTTGCGCCACATCTACCATCATATTTGACGCTTTACATTCCCACGAAACCAATTTTGATAGTTTATACTACTATTTAAAGAAAATTTTTAGTTTCAAAAGTTATTCCTGAAAGCACAAAATTCAAAATACTAAAATCTTGTCGCCAATAATGCGACTTTTCAATGCTTACATGAACTAGCAGAACTGAATGCATGTGAAGGCTAAGACACAATAGTAGACATTAAAGAATTATAGATCGTCACAAAAAGTAAAGAAAAATCTCTGCAGTAGATACGAGATGAAGCACGTTTAAATTGTCTACATAATAAAAAATAAATCATACCACCTTTCGATGTGATCAGATTATTATCTATATAATATCTGTCTGTTATAATATCTGTATCTACATAAAATTGGTATTGCCTGTAGATTATTTATATTTAAAAGAATTTTCCATTTAGTGATATAAATATCTACATTCTATGAAATATATTTTGTTTAGTTTCAATAGATTTTATATAAATACATACCTAAATATTATATTTTATGTATCTCGTGCAAGTAAACCTACTGCTCGAAATGTTTACATGATTTTTAAATAACCGTACCTACGTTTAAAATACATCAAGATTTTCTATTTCAATAATACTTTTTTACAATTTTGAACAAATTTACATGCTATAAAACATATTGTTGCGACGCTTACTTACATCTCTCGAAACTAGACGGAAGGATATTTTGTTCCTTTTTAGCAAAAGTTACTAAACCGTTTGCGCTGAATTTTATGATGTAAATAAAGACCCAGTTTAATACATTATTTAACACATCGGAACAACGCGATAAAACCTTTAACTGAGGTAGGATACTGCAGGAAATTTCCTGCTCAAAATATGACCCGACTCCATATGGTAGTACCTCGATCTTACAGAAAACCGAAAGATGTTTCTATTGGTAAGGTGACCAGAGCTCCTGGGCGAAATTGGGGATAGGGTCGGTAACGCGCTTGCGATGCTTCTGGTGTAGCAGACGTCATCAGGTAAGCCGTATGCTTGTTTGACGACCTAGTTATTTACAAAAAACCCACGTAGCCTAGTCTTATTGTGTACCTACCTAATAAAATTTACCTTAGAAGTAAAAATAGAAACGAAAGAAAAACAAATTAACAGTGTAATAAATAAATAACAAAAAAGGGAAATAAAATAGTTTTTAGAAAAATACTAATAAAAATGGACAATTCGCGGTTTGAACCGACCTTTCTGCAAGCATCATGTTTTATAGTTTACTACGTAAGATTTTGTAACAACCTAATAAAATTTACCTTAGAAGTAAAAATAGAAACGAAAGAAAAACAAATTAACAGTGTAATAAATAAATAACAAAAAAGGGAAATAAAATAGTTTTTAGAAAAATACTAATAAAAATGGACAATTCGCGGTTTGAACCGACCTTTCTGCAAGCATCATGTTTTATAGTTTACTACTTAAGATTTTGTAACATGTTATGGTCGATTTACATCAAACGAGCGAATGCTCATTCTATCCCCACTACATCAAATTCTTATCAAATTATTTTAGTGTAAACAGGCGTAGAGCATTCTTTCGTTGTTAAATATATGAATACGAATGTTCGAAGATCAAGAAAGAATGCTCTTATTCTAGCTCTAGCTCTTTGTTCGTTTGGTCTAAATCCACCCTTATCTATACTAATATAATAAAGCTGAAGAGTTTGTTTGTTTGATTTTTTGTTTGTTTGTTTGAACGCGCTAATCTCAGGATCTACTGGTCCGATTTAAAAAATTCTTTCAGTGTTAGATAGCCCATTTATCGAGGAAGGCTATAGGCTATATATCATCACGCTAAGACGAACAGGAGTGGAGTCCACGCCGACGAAGTCGCGCGCAGAAGCTAGTAAAGTATAATTCTTTTAAACATTGGTACCTAAATATATACCGAACCACATACAAACACTAAAGATTACGACAAAATTCAATATAACGACTGTTATAGAACAAGTCTGAAGTTTTCATACTCGTGCACGTCCCACTAAAAATTACAAAATATTTTTGTGTAACTTGTTTTCCTGACAAACCATCCACACTAATAAAACGTGGTATATAACCTGGTTCTAAAGAAAGTATTGTCATAGTCTTGCATTGATTAATTGTACATCGTCTGGATTTAGTAAGCTACGATACAAAAAAATTTTTAGCCAGTGACTAATGTAGGTCAAAACCTCAAACATCAAAAGCGAAACAGTCATAGTGAATATGCATTGAAACAACTCAATAAACTTTGCATGAATGTAAACATCGAACGAGTACCTACTAACTGAAATACCCTACACAGCTTTACATGAAAATCTAAATAAAATAAAACACTTCTCGGCGTAGCGTACGTCCAAATTAGGCGCGAAATCGCTCACGAGAGCCGCTCGCAAAAACCTCGTTAGCCGCCATGTTTGTTCGGCGACAGCGAGGGGCGCGCCCTCTATGTACACAGCGACCACGTAATGATACTTATATAAAAATCGAATTTTATATCGTCGACGACCCTAACGCGTCCTCGTAAGGTATAAGTTCGTAGGCCAGTGTAGTCGGTCGAGCGCAAGGGTTCCTTGGTTGGGGTGTGTGTAGCTGACACGGGGGGTGGGTTAGGGGTGTCGGTGTCACGATCATGCGACGCAATAGCGTATGTGAAATGGATATGCAACGTGATACCGAAAGTGATAGCGAGTTGAGTGCGATAGTTATGTCGGAGCTAGTAATGACGTTTTCACGGGCGAAGTTCATTTTGATTATGCAATTTTAATTGACTATCCATATTTATTACGATTTTAACTATCGTAACTTGTCACCTTGAGTTTGTCTTGTTAATATTTATTATAAACGTAAAAAGTATTATTATTTGCTAACAATGAACATCATTATTCATTAGTATAGGTACTTTTTATTTATTAAAGGCCGTGCTAAATGCAAGGTATCGAGTCAGCATCATCAGGGACCGGTATCGATTGCGATTAGACCCTCCTTGCCACCCTTCGAGGGTCGATGTAAGGAGCAGCGTTCGCTGAGTTACAAGATAGCTTGCTGTGAAACGTTTATTGATGAAAGTTTTCAAATCGCCTCTTAATACAAGATCATAAACTTATTATGCATCATTCAAGTATTTGGATAGACCTTAAACTATTACCTACAATTTAATTAAAACTTTAAGTGTCCAACTAACAAACCTTAAACATGTTAGATCGCGTAGTCATGAGATAAATAAAAAGTAAGAATCTAATAACAAAATAATTCTAAATACGAAAATTATTCGGAAAAAAAAAGAAAATCCTTCTAAATACGTTTCATAACAGTGATCTTAAATTAAACGGTTTTCCTAAATATTTCTAAATAACAAATACTATCACGTCATTATACGTTTTCGCTCTCGTACACAATTACGCCACTAATAAATACCGTTATCCGTCCTCCCTTTTATTTCTAAGGGACGAATTAATTCTAGCAATTAATTGAGGGTTTAGGACCGAAACTCCAAAGTGATCCCCCAATCCCAAAATTCAATTATTGATACCGCCGACTGAGCTTCATGCAAACAATCTGCGTAAATACATGTCGTGAATTATAAATATAGTCTAGTCATGTTTCACAGTTCGGATAACTCTATTATCCAGCTAATACAGCCTTTAGACTAGCGACGTGATGTTGCGTACTTTGTCAATTTTGTACGCTCGAATCATTCAAAATTTCCATATCATTTAATTGATGAACTTATAGACTTGGTACTATCGACAATTTGACAACAGCCAATAAGATTCATCAATAATAACAGAGGTAAATAATAATTAAAAAAACAAATTCAAACTTTTGAACCAGAAAGTTTTATTATATGCGGAGCTAAGAGAAATAGTGCTAAAAGTCAGTTTAGGTATATATAAAAAAAATTGTTGATAAAAAAAATTGTTTTAATGTAAAAAAATACGTTTTTTGTATGAATGTATATATGTATAACATTAGCGATAACATACAAACATCGATAGAACTTCATCCCTATTTGTAATAACATCCAGAATAATCCGAAACTATTTTAGATTCGCTTACGGTTATGAAGCTCTATGGATCCGTAAAATTTCTATTGCATAATTTATAATAGATCTGCATTTTGTTACGGAACTAGTGAGCGTTTTAATTAAGTTAAACTTACATCAAATAATAATAATAATCTTTATTTTACACAAAAAATAAACAACAGTAGGTACAAATAAAAGCGTGTTAAAAAATGGAAATAAGTACAAAAGGCAGCCCTGTCGCTAGCAAGTGATCTCTTCCAGACAATCTTAGTGTACAGGAAATGGTAATATGTAGGTATACAGTTAATTATTGTACCTAATGTTTTTAAATGAGAACATGACTGCAACTTAAAAATGACTTCAAAACATCTTCAACTAATAAATACTGAAAACTCGAGTGGAAAGCGCTGATAGCGCTAAATTTAATTTCTAAGTGCGCTACTAAAACTTTATTGCGGTTACCGAAGGCTTTTTTAACAATATTTTCAGTTATGTACCAGAAATTTCGAGAGAAACTTTAAATTTGAAGAATGGCACTAATGTGGTATTAATTTATGGGTGTATTTGTGAAAGCAGCGGCTAAGAGGAGGTTAAGGCAGCGCGGGTCGAGCGGTGACAGAGGCAAGTGCCTGCTAATTGCCACTCGAGCGCCAATTACGAGATACGCCGTGACGAATATGCTGCAGCGATGCTACGGACCCGGGACACGCTTAAGCGGTTTCCGAAATTCACTAAACGACTCTAGAGGAATCGCAATTAAAATGCAAGATATTGTAAATAATTCTTCTAGACATTACTACTCAAACAGAAAATGTAATAATGATTATTTTTTCAGTATTATTCGAATAAGTACCTACACAGCAGAAAAATTACTTTTTTATATATATAAATTTAGGATCAAATCAAACCAAACGGATGAAGTTTAGTTTGTAAAGGTAATGAGAATTATCATTTATGTAAGAAGATTAGTGTCATTAGGTCTAGATTTGGGTATCAATCCTATCATATTTTAGAAACCTTTCTAAACTCATTATATCTACCTATATAATTATAATCTCAAGTTTTTCGGTAAAATCTCGATGAATCCTTTGATGTTAAAAATTCGTTATGTGTTTGAAAACTTGTTTATTAAGAATGTTATTAGGCTATATACTTAATATCACGCTACGACTATTGAAAGGGATGTAGAAATTATAAATGTTAGCCAATATAATTAAGTAGGTATAATATATCTTATCCACTCATAGTGAAACTGCTATGATCATTTGTATTAAAACACAGTTATAACCTTTTTCGTAACTGTCATCTTATCGATATAGGTACCTACTTCTCTAATACCAACCATTCTTATAAAATAAATAAAGTTAAATAAAAAAATAACTTAATCTGTACCTTTAATAACTTGCTATATACCTTTTCGGGTTGGTATTGTTGTGCTTTTTATTACGTAATATATTAGTGGGTATAGATGATACCTATGAGATATCCCAAGAATTTAACGGAGTGGAAAAATAACGGGCTCACTACACTTGTCCTAGTTAATTTGAATTAAATATAGATATTTATTTATACTAAGTCAGTAAAATATAAAGAAGACGCAATATAAAAAAGTATTAGAATTTATAGTCTTTGTGTACTTAAGTATACTATAGACTATCCTACCAAAAACATTTTCATGTAAAGCCCAGACGAGACCGTATGACTCGCACTACCAAAAAGTCATTTGATTTCATGTACAGCCAAACCTCTACACGCCCTGTCTCTATTCTCTACAAGCCCTGACTTCACAACTCTGTAGTGTAAAAAACTAAAAATATAATGTATGACTCGACCGTTTTGTTACCGTCACATATTTTTTTAACTGTTGAATTTTTTTTTAACCTGTTGAATACTTTTCTGTTATACAATATTCTTGTAGTAGGTAGATAACTAACGAAGATAAATAGCTACAAATTACAAAGCATTAAAACTGAGCGATGCCTATTAAGCGTTGTTCTGGTTATAGGTACTATGGCTCCTTATTTTTGTAAAGTTTAGGAAAGCTTTTCCTAACCGCTCCAGCTGCCGCTGAGTAACTTTGAGCATACTTATATATATAGCTCGTAATGACGAACTTACGAAGTATATGCGGGGGCTTAGAAAGTGCAACTAAAAATGTGAACCTTACCTTAACATGGTACCTCTTAAAGACTAACAATGAAACCAACGACTGCTCCAACAATGCTATAACCATTTTATAGAAGTTAAACTGAGCGATTCACAGGTCGATATCGGGGATTATTCATGGGGCTTATACTTCTAAAGAAGCAAACAAAAGACTTTTACTGCAGTAGTCTCTAGCAAACCTGCAGTGTCTAGCCTGAAATGATGGCGCTGGCCTTTTCTAGACAGCAGTTTTACCAGCAAGCTAACGACGGAGCAGAAGATCTCTAGGGAGAGAGAGATTCTGCTGTAAACGCTGATGATACTATAATTTGAACCAATTTGGACAGATTTTTTAAAGATTTTTAATACAATACTTTATAGAAGGCTTAATATAATTTGTAAATATCAAGTTCGCGATCGCTCGTCACCGAGTCCCGTATACGTTCTGAAGTGTGACGCTTTCGCGACGAATGGAGAGCGAGCGAATGTGAAACACTCGAAACACTCGAGCGCGGATTACGAGGCGCGCTTCACTCGTATCCAACAAAAGATGTCGTTACCAACCCGCACAGAATGCGCCCATGTGCCACTTGAGGAAACTGCAAACATAGGGTGAGCACACATCCGTATACACGAGATCTGATACTTGAGCTGTCTCTATATTTTATTATATATACTCTTTATATACGTTCTTCGAAATACTACATGTACCTACTTGAGGCTTATTAATACTACTAAAAAAAAATCACGCAATTTAACGTTTACCCACACGTAAGTTTGTCTTTATTACGTGCCTATACACTACATTACATAAATACCTAATATGTTTCGTAATGAAGAATATCAAATTGTGTGTAAAATATAGTAAATAACGTAAATAAGTGGATAACATCTGAAAAAATTGCCCTGTTTTTTTATACTCATTCATTATATTTGTACATATAGTTATAGGATTTTAAAAGTAATCTATATCTCCTATTTAAAAACAGTATCTACTTCGGTACTTGTAGGTGGTAACTTAATACATACACAAACAAAAGATTTCTTACAACATATATTCATGATTTGATGATGACACATGATTCGATAGAATTTTCAAAACCCTCAATAATAATAAACATGACGCAGTTTTTAATCTATTATAGGTACCAACTTATATTGTTAAGTTACACATTGCCCCAGTTACATGACCTTTTTTGAATTATTTTCTAAAAATATAAAACTACATATATTTATTGTATTTTATACGTTCGTTCTACCAATTTCATATTGTGTTTCAAACCACACTACAATCCACAGAAACAAACTACGAACACCTAAACTGCATAATATTGCCTTTGATATCTTACACGTTGCAACTTTTATAATTCTTTTTTTTTTTTGCTGAAATAACTACCACCGTACCACGTGCCCGATATTACTAGTAAACAAATAAATTTTATATGTATACCTATCCTTTAGAAATTGCATCATAGCGAGCGCTTTTCAAGACTTTGTATTGTACGAAATCTAATAAAAAATATAAATGGTATGAATGTCTAAAGAATACGTCATACATATTCTAACAAATGCCAAAAGACTAAGGTTTTAAAATAATGTAACACAACTCGAAGAACTAACTAGATAACAGCATATGCCGAGCTAATTGCCGGTCTCAATTATTCATAACGAATTAAAAAGCATCATAAACACGACGGAGATTACTCCTTGAATAATTGATACACGACAAACTACCCTCGATCCTTACTTGTATAGCGTAGGTATCATTACTAGCTTCTTGTGCGTAATTAATCGCAAGGGCTGTCCATAGTCCCGACGAGCCCGGCTTTATTAAATTTTAGCGCTTTCTGGCTCCCCCCCCCCTTCCTCCCGCTGCTCCCTGTTCGAAGGGGACGGCCCCCCACGGAATGAATAGAGCCATCACTTTTACTATTCACAGCGGGTCGGTGGATTAGCGAGATGAATTTCCTGATCCTCCAGGGGTTCAAATTGTGCGTGGGGGATCATTGGTGCGGATTTGCTGCGATTGCGTCGCGATTGTACACTCTCATTGCCCGTTATGTACAGAGCACGGGCGTTTGAATATTTATTTCATGGAAATATTTACTTTAGGTATTGTAAAGTATGTAAATTACTTATGTTAAATAGTTTTATGCTCGTCTCATTATTTATATGCACAATGTACCTAGATGTGTTTATATGCAAAGACTAAGTAAAAGTACTTTATTTTTAAGATGTAACATGTACCTATATACCACGTTTTTCTGTCAACTGTCGATATTTTGGTCCAGTTACATGGTCGATATTCGCAATTTTACCGTCTCGTGTTATGTACTATTTTTTGTTTTAAAGAATAAAGCGTGACTAAAAAGTATAAATTTCCAAAGTCTAAAAAGCCTAATTACCAAAACCGTTTTTAGTTAAATTATTAATTTTACGTAAAAACAATATTTTTATATAATTGTTACTAAAATACATTTTGTGACTAGATCCGTGATAAATAGCTAAACCACATCCAGTCGTCTACGCTGAGGCGTGTCTAAAATGTAAATTCTATCACAATATCTGCGAGCGATTCGGATCGGGCAACCGAAAATTTGCAGCTCATGTCAGTTGGGGCGTTCGTTCCCACATCGCCGCCCGGGGGTGTAATATTTTTCGCCCCAGCATGTTCTATGAAAACACGACGAGTTGGTCCCTTTTGTCGAAACGACAATACACGTTTCGTTATTAAAAAACCGGGGCCCGCAATCGATGGCCGCCGGCGTCAGCTCCCTGATCACACGGTTAATTATTGACACATCCGTTTTTTACTCGCTCTCGGCTCCGAAACGCCATTGTGGTCTAACATTTATTCCCTTTGTGTGAGCCCTGAAACTGGCTATTTCCTTACCTTTGTACTTCTCTCGTTTGTCGTTCTTTACTGGATTAATTGCCGTTTTATCGTAACATAATTATTGGTTATTAATTTCCTTTAGTTAGTTAGTTATATAAGTACGTATAGAGTAGTATTTATTTACATCAACTAAAGCATAATTATATATTTTATTATCGTAGCTTGTTGTTAGCTTTTTAGTTTGCTATGTAGTATTAGATACAGATAGATACAATAAGTTGTAAGCTATTGAAATAAAATAAATAAAACTACACATTAGGTAGGGATAGGGTAGGTAGGGATCTCTAGTACATTTTTTTCACCTGATTAGTATCAAGCTAATTTTTCGGGAGTAGCTTCATTTTGACGAGACGAACAAAAATTTCCTCTACGAAAACTCTCGATTGTGGTAGCTAACAGAGATAGCAGGGGGTAGAGCAGCAGTGAGCGTGGGACCGGGATAACTTACCACGCAATTTGTAGGACAATATTACTACATATCTATATATATAAAAGAGTTACCCACCCATTGACTCATCACGATATCTCTGGAACCATAAAGCGTGGAGACTTGAATTTTGGTAGGAATATTCCTTTTGGCGAGTAGAGGTCAGCTAAGAACGGATTTAACGAAATTCTACCCCTAAGGGGGTTAAACGGGGGTTGGAACTTTGTATGAAAGTCCTATGTTTTTGAAGTAAGAGACTTGAAATTCAAAATGTATGCTCTATAATAGATGGTGTGGAGGTGTACTAATAATGTATTTTTAGAAATCAACCCTTTTTGGGGCTGAAATGGGGGGTGGTAGTTTTATGTGAGCGAGATGAAAACTTAAGTATATGTAAGTATATTATTTGCATCACAAAAATAATTAACGCCCAACGAAGTGGGCACGGGTCGGCTAGTTAGATTATATAGATATTAACTAACTAAAAGAAAAAAAATCAGCTGGTTAGGAATAATTTTTTTGACGACCTCGTAGTCATCAAAAATCATTTTTTTTTTTTTCGTCTTGGAATTTTTTGTTCGTCTCGTCAAAATGAAGCTATCTACTCCCGAAAAATTAGCTTGATACTAATCAGGTGAAAAAAAATGTACTAGGGATGCCTACCTATAACTGTTAAGCATATTTTAAAAAATCTTTTAATATTAATTATTAGCAATTCTGATTATTTCTGAAATTAATGTGGGTTTTATAAATATTAACTTATGCCACACATATGAGCAGAGCAGTAATCATATGCTCAGGCAAAACCACACAGGTCACTTAGTCTAAATAAGCAACAAAAAAAGTACCCTCAAAAAAACCTAGAGCTTGTAAATTATGAATAAAATTCTGGTAATGAAATGCGAAGTACCGCCGCTCGGCGACATCCCTCGCTTCCCCAATCTGATAAAGGGTTATCGTAGTTGACACGATACGAACGGATCGCTACGTTTACCGATAACGTTTATTAAGCACGGAAATTAGAACCTATTTCCATTCGATTCGTAAAAGAAATACTAGTAACGGACCGAGATTTTTGACGTCTTCCGTCTTTGCTGTACCCGTCCGTCCTTGGTTACCTGTTCTATAAACTTCTTTATTTATTTATTTAATATTTCGCAAACAAACTGATGTACATAATAAAATATATTAACACAAATTAATTTTACAAAATTCAGCATAGTTTCCTCCAATTACACTCACACACACACCATTCTTCTAGGCTCTTCTTCTATAAGAAAGAAAGGTTGACGTCATTTATATTTACGAACTTTTAAATCGGACTATCTCTTTGTATCTGTACAACATTGACAGAATCAGTAGTTATAACTTTTTACACAGGTACATAATATTATTCTTTTCGATAAATATAATACGTAGGTATAATACAGCCTTACCTTCAATCTATGATCCTTACTTAGGCCGGAAATCGATCAACTCCTGGAACAAAAAGCACGATCTTCAAACTGCAAGTTGGGCTAGTCAAATCAATCCTGTCAATGGAAACATACATTTCGGAATCCTATAAAATAAAAAATATAATTTGCGTGTCGCGAAGAACAAGCGCTCGCCTGTAACTGTAAATCTTTCCTACTGTTTTATGCGTCGTTAGTCACTGTTTACAATGTTGACATTTTTAACTATCTCGACATCTAACTGTGGATATTGTACATTTGAATTGCTAATTTACGATCGGTAACCCGCTATTGCTTTCTCATAACTTTAAAGTAAATGAATAAACAAAACTAGTTTGAAGTATAATTATTGCCTTCTTGAATGGTTTTAATATAAAGAATATTACTAATTCATTTTTCTTTTAGTATTACAGAAATCTATATATATAAAAGAGATTTCCACCCATTGACTCATCACGATATCTCTGGAACCATAACGCCTAGAGACTTGAAATTTGATAGGAATATTCCTTTCGCCAAGTAGAAGTCAGCTAAGAACGGATTTTACAAAATTCCACCCACAAGAGGGGGTTAATAACATAAATGGCAAAACAACGTTTGCGGGGTCAGCTAGTAAATAATATCAGAATACGTTACTTCCCTTCACTTTTAGATATTTGTAAAAAAAAATTAGTAAAACTTTTCATAATTCTAAACTGAAATTGCCTCAACAAAAGGTTCTCTTTAAAATACTAAATACGCGCTAACGGAATTTTTGTATGAACGGCCAGTCTCTTTTTAAAACCTTTTTTATATTTATAATAATTTTAAAAACACACACGAACACCTATTCATCCCAAATTGACGTGATTGGTAGCGATGCGCGGCGGAAGACAAAGCTTTGCGTGCTACCGATTTGTATGGGCATCGCGTTACACCGCGTTATTCGCACACTCCTCGCCTATACACTACGTCGAGGTTGGCCGCAATGTGTCCTTTTTTGATTACGACCTCCTTTGTAAGAACATGCCGAATAGGATTGTCTTACATCATAGAATTTGCCCCTTTACGTTTTTACCGCCTTTATTTGAGTTTATTAGAAAAACAGCGCCGAAATTTTATTATATCTCTGTAATAACTGCGAGTACGTTTCGTACATTTGTAGATCAGGATGTTAAATCAAATTAGACGTGATAAAGGGACGTTTTATAACCGATTCAGTATAAAAAAAAATAAAAATGATACCTATCTATTCTCTCAAGATGCAAAGATTACTGTTATAATTTATTAGATTTTAAAAATTCCACTTGATCGCCATTTCCTGCCGGGCTAGCATGCGTACAACGAGATAATCTCTTGACGAGAGAGATAGATAATGTCTACATCGAGTATTTTCTCGATTACCCTAACATACGCAATACGAGAGACATAATTCTCTTCCGAAGACAAAACGGAACGGAAACGCCATGGTATACAAAAGATATTATAATAATATTTATAATTTTAATATATTTCGTTTATCGTAGTCTTTCTAATATTGACAACGAGTAGTTTATCTTCTTAAAATGTCAAAATTCGACAAAACTACGATAACTAAAATTTCTTGTTATCTCTTCAATTGTCGTGACGAGAAGAGTATCACGTGCACGCATGCTAGCTACTGTAGACATAGAGATAATACGAGAAAAGGGGTAGACAAACTTTTGTCGTGGCGCGCATGCTAGCCCGGCCTTGTGTTGTAGGTGACTCATTTTTAGTCTATGAGTAATAAAACATATTTTCATAATAATTTTACTAAGATTAAAAATTTCTATGGTTAGGTTTTTGTACATAGGTAATATAGGTTAGTATCGGGTTACTCGTGTGTCCAAGTAAAATGTTATATTTATATTAAAATACTATTATATATATGAATGAATGTAAAGAAGACGAAAGTGATGGTGTTTGAAAGAGATGAGGCAGTGACAGACTACAATATCGTGATTGGAGACGAACAAATTGAACAGGTGAATGAGTTTGTGTATCTGGGTTCAAAGTTTACAAGAGATGGAAAGTGTGACAGTGATATTGAAAGAAGAGTGAATGCAGGAAACATGGTGAATGGAGCTTTGCACTCCTTTATGAGCAGCCGTAAGGTGTCTAACAAGGCTCGTTTGGCTGTGCATTGGGGGGTGTTGGTTCCGACACTCATGTATGGAAGTGAAAGTTGGGTATGGCAGAAGAAACATGAAAGCAGAATAAATGCAGTTGAGATGAGAGCGTTAAGAAGTATGATAGGAGTTAAACTGAGTGACAGGATTAGAAATAGTGAGATACGGAAACGTTGTGGTCTGAAAGAAGATGTAGTGACAAAAATTGAGAAGGGTATGCTGAGATGGTTTGGCCATGTTGAGAGAATGAATGAAGAGCGATTGACGAAGTGTATAAGGCGAGTGTGAATGGGAGTGTTGGAAGGGGTAGACCTAGGCGGACATTTCAAGACCAAATCGGTGACGTCTTGAAAAAGGGCCAGGTCAAGAGTACCCTAAACCGAAGAGCATGTATGAAAGGAATAATGAAAGTGGACGAAGCGAAACAAGTATGTTAGGATCGTAGCAAGTGGAAAGAAGTGGTCTCTGCCTACCCCTACGGGAAAGAGGCGTGATTATATGTATGTATGTATGTAAAATACTATTTCAACTCTTTCGGTATAGCATTACAATTTTTTTACGTTTCATTTGTTTGTTAATACACTATGCTAATTAATATAATGTCTCTCTAAAATAATTTCAATATCAAAATCAATTTAAAAAATATAGCTGTATATATAATATAGTGGTAGTTATTTACTTTGAATTTCTAAGAAAACATAAGGTTAGTTTTGCAACGGTACCTACGAGGGTTCGGAAATTGGTTCTTTCGGTACCGAGATTTCGCGATTCTTTGGTCAGTCGAAAAGAACCAGGAAATTAAATTTTAGTCCTAGTTCTTTCGGTACTTTCGGAACGAACTAGAGATGTAAATTGGGTATCCCCGTGATGAGATTAGTGATATTATCTTAAAAGAAGGCTGCATTGTAACAACATGACAATCTCGCCATTGTACCACAAAGTCGCCATTGTATACCTAATGGTAAAAATTATGTAAATCAAAATCTTTATGGAGAAATGACAGGATACCTAATAGTCATAAACGAGATTACGAACTTCTCATCGTTGATAGAGTCCAGGAGTTGGAGTTTATATTGGAGAACACCTGCAAAGGTGCAAATAATATTCCACATAAGGACGGATCTGAACGTTACAATAAAAGAAGTCAATGTCCCAATGCGAAACATCGTCTTTCCCTGTTCAGTATCTGGAGCTGTTTAGCAGCCAGTTTGGCATTCTCCAAAGGACCTCAGAATAAAACCTCATTCGTAATTTAAGCCTCAAGGAACTTTATATTTAGAGAGGTATTCTAGAAATTCAGAGCTACAGTGAAGGGGAGTTCTCTTCCACTTCCATCACAAAGGTATTAGGCCTGCCTGTATAAAAGGCATTATCTGTGCTATGATAAGTATTAACGGATAGTAAGCTAATTCACTTTTGAGAAACTCCAGCATTAATAGGGTTTCTGAGCATACTCATTCGATAACAACTTTATGCTGCGCTCGTTAAGAAAACTAGTTACAGAGTTTGATACTTCGGAGAGATCATAAGATGGTTTCTAGGTCAAAAGAGCTTTATGCCAGACCCGATCAAAAGTCTTTCAGATATTATTGTATTTCAGATGTTTTACATCCAAGTGCCGCAGCTTCTCAATTTTCTTTAATGGCACCTGTTCAACGGTGTCAATCTAAATGTAAAAATCTAGGGTACTATATCAATGATGTTTGAAACTGACAAAATTATACATTACTATCAAAGTCAATTCAGGAGCTTACGCATTCAATACGATGGTCGTTAAACCATTTGACCACTAGACTTCTTGCCATAAAAAGAATGAAAAGAGCGACGACTAGCTCTTTACTCAAAACTCACTCCGCGTCAGAGGATAATAGGCGGGGCTTTTCCCACATTGTCCATAGTTTATTTCGACGCAGATATTGAAAACGACCATTTTACTTTGCTTGATGTGCTTTCTGGTTCATACCATAATGTTAGTGCTAGGCTGATAGAAGTTACACAGCATTGACAAGACACCAAAAGTTACAGGTTTAACTTAGCAAGCCAAGAATACGTGAAAGTGGGCAAACGCCACCGTTAGTTACGTTAAATTATAATTATATATAGAAATATATAGAAGTGTAAATTGAAGAAAGTACGCATTACCTATATATTTTTTCTTTGTATTAAAATACATACTAATTCAACAACCGCTCTGGTGTATAGTGGTGCGTATAGTCCTAAAACAACGACGGTTTGCGGGTTCGATTCCCGCTCGGGATTGATACAAGTATTTGTACAAATTTTCTTTCCGGTTTTCCGGTTCCGACACCGTGCCTGGGAGAGCATATCAAGCCGTCGATCCTGGTTGTTATCATAAGTACCTGATATCGATCGTTACTCATGGAAAGGAACATATCCGCCAACCAGCAGCTGTGGAGCAGCGTGGTGGATTAATTTCCAATCTTTCTCCTCCATGAAGAAAGAGGCCTATGCCCAGCAGTGAGATGTTACAGACTAGATCGTGAAAGACTTTGGATGGAACATTAAAAATATAATAATACATCAAAAAATGTTTCGACGAAAAACATTTATTCTTATATAGGAACAAGAAATGTTAATTTATAGGTACCTACGTAAGTAGATTGAATGAGGTACTTGTAATGTATTAAGGTACATTAAGCATATCATTCATTCGTTAGAAAAAAAGAAGAAGTAGAAAGTTGTTTTTTTGTTGAAATTAATTTTTCTAAGTGGCGACGTGTCTGTATTTTTATAAAAGTAATTGTTGCGAAGCACTTTCGTAATTGAAACGCAAATAAAGACGTGGGCTGGTTCGGCGACATGCCGCGCCGGTTCAGCCCTCTAATGGAAATGACAAGTCTAATGTAACAACTGAAAACATCCCGGTGGACGGATCTAACAAAGCATTCATTTTCCGATGGCGGTAATCTCGCCCAAGGGCGGCATTGTTCATGATTTTCTACGAGTTTTTTTATTCGCATTTTCTTCTCGAAAAGAATAAAAATACTGAACAGTATTGTCGACGCCGACGCTCGCGCCGTGATCGCGCAAAAAGGAGCCTCTGGATGACAACGAAATGACGAGAGCGTCCGGGTGGCCTCCCCCCTCGCCCACTTGTAAAAATGTCGCCCGGGGAGGGGCGACGTGCCTACAAGACGGCATTTTTACACACACCGGCCGAACTAAAAGATCTGTTATACCGTTCCAGACCCATTAGAATTTCGACTTTACTCCTCATGCATAAGGCCTAAAACCGAGCGTTCTCAGCGGACTTGACTTTTTAAAACACGAACTTGTGTTTGCGATAAATCGATAAGTATATACGTACGTTAAGAGCAGAGGGTACAAATTGCACGGATTTTACAGCTCTTTGTGTCGGAGAGAGGGAGGGATTGACGATTTCCGTCGGCTGTTAAGAAATATGAAATTTTTGGTTTCGATTCTACGTTCGATGTTCAGGTCCAAAGAGCAATTAGACAACTAGTTGTTTTTGGAAAAACTCGCAGTCGGAGGGTCGCAGCCGTTGACACAATATTTTCATTCAGACCTTTTATACTTTCGCAGACAAGTGGTCTTCTTTGAAATTCGTTTCGTAACAAATTCGAGACTGTACCTTCTGCTATTCTGGCCGTGCCTTGTATTTTTTTGGTACCTAATCATTTTTATCCATACACATTTGTACATAAAACTATAATTTTATTATTATGACACTAGTCGTTATCAACAAATTAGATATCAACGTAGTAATCACCTTGATTTTTTCTTTAAGTAGATATAGGTTTTTATTTCTCAATTATATTAAAAAAAGAAAAAGGTTATCAATTCAATCAATAACTTAGTATATGTATACAGTATATGTATATAGTATATATATACCTATATATATGTATATAGATATATATATATATATATATATAGAAAAATTCCGGTTCCGGCTGTCATATCGTAAACAGCACAGTGTCAACGTTCCGATAAATTAATTACGAATAAATAGAATAACGCAGTAGTCTCACATTCATTTCACGATACAACACAAAAACAAAGTGTGAACTGCGTGTTAAGAATAACAAACAGTGCATTCTGTTGGATTCTACAACAATTTCGAAGAAACATAAATCGACGAAGACGGAAGTAGAGGGTAGATATTGTATTTTATATTTCCATAGACAAACTTCAATTATAGAAGTCTAGTATCAAAGTTGCCAGCAAGAAAAATTAATCTCCCCATTTTCAATAAAACCGATAACGTCAGCTCAGTGTTACCAACTAACAGCTTCATTACGCTGCGTTCACAATACTACGTCTCAATTCACGCAAGAAGCAGTAGCAAAAATGGATAACCTTCAATCTTTATTCGATCAAATTAAAATAGAAATGTCAAAACAAACTGATGATATCATGACACGAATGGATGAAAAACTAGATCCTTTTAAACTAGAAGTGCAGGAATTAAGGGCAGAAAATGAGAAATTAAAGGAAAAAATATACAATCTGGAAAAATATAAAAGACGTAACAACTTAATTTTTTATGGAATAAAAGAAACCGAAAACTCGACTGTACACCTCATCGAAATCATAAAAAAGAAATTTAAAGATGATTTAAATATTACTTTTGAAGATAGGGATGTAAACACGATCTACAGAATTGGGAAAAACAACACAGAAAAAGCAAAGGAAAGGCCAATCCTCCTGACATTCGTTAACCTCTGGAAAAAAAACGAGATAATGGCAAATAAAAGAAAATTAAAAAATGTGTATGTGTCAGAAGATTACCCAAAAGAAATTCTCGAGACGAGAAAGAAGCAGCCAAAACTAGAAGAAGAAAGGAAGAAAGGCAATTATGCGTTCATAAACTATGACAAGCTAGTTATCAAACAGGGAAAACCAGGTAACGAGCAACGCAAAAGGAAACCATCAACCTCGCCTAAAGCAAAAGAGCACCCTCGTAAACAACAATTGTCAACAAAAACACATCGTTTAAATGCTTTCGACGTAATGAGGAATAGAAGTAACTCTCCTGCCAACTTGCCAACTGATCGGAATGAATAGGACATTGCCATCAGCCACCGGAACAAAACTTTAAATAAACAAGAACTTAAAGATAATAGAAATAAAACATTCCCCAACCCGACTTGTCCTCGTGGGGAATTAGACTGCAACCCTCCACCAAATATAGAAATAGACCAAGATATAAAACAAACCCTCAAAATTTGCACCTATAATGTAAGAACACTTGCATCAGCAGAACGATTCCTCGAACTAACTAATGCTCTAAAAAATATTAATTGGGACATTCTAGGTCTCGCAGAAATCCGAAAAATGGGGTGTAAGATCGAAGAGTACAGCGACCATATCTTTTGCTACATCGGTGAAACTAAAGGACTACATGGGGTGGGATTTTTGATTAAGAGAAAATATAAAAACAACATCACTAACTTTATAGGAATCTCTGAAAGAGTGGCACTTTTACAAGTAAAATTTGAATGCCTCTCCTTATCAATAATCCAAGCATATTCACCGACGGAGAAATCAGCAGAAGAAGAAATTGAAAAATTTTACAAAGACATTGAATATGCTCACACCCAAACGGAAGGAAAGATCATAGTCATAGGTGATTTCAATGCAAAAATAGGATGTCCAAAAACGAACTATTATCCTGTAATGGGAAAACATGGTTACGGAGTGTGTAATGAAAGAGGTGAACGTCTCTTAAGCTATGCTTACCAACATAAACTGTCAATAATGAACTCATTTTTTAAAAAGAAGGAGAGCCGCAGATGGACATGGTTATCACCCGATCAAAAAACTTATAATGAAATAGATTTTATAATGATAAATCACCATAAACTTATAACTAATATCGAGGTAATAAGCAAACTTAAATTCTCTTCCGATCACAGATTGGTGAGAGCAACATTACTTTTGGGTCATCCAGTAAAAAGCAGAAAAACCTACACAACACCATCCAATATCCCCAAGACAGAAATAGAAATAAAAAACTACATCGAAAATCTACGAACACACACAGAAAATATAGAAACAGACTGTATCGACATCCAAACATACTACAACATCCTGGAAAGAAGCATAACAGAGAGCCTGAAATACAAAAACAGTACGCATCATCCTCAACATAATATTTTCTCCAAAGACACAATCCAACTTATAAAAAGGCGCACGGAACTACTACACGCAAAGAATAAAACCAAGGATATGAAAGAAGAACTTAGCAGAATATACAAAGAAACCAACAGATCAATCCGTAAAGACTATAACAACCATAGATATGAGATTATTTCAAGAAACATCAAGAATTTTAGAAGTGCCAAAAAAGCTTACAGAGAATTAACTACACACAAATCATGGATTCAAAAACTTGAGCATAAATCAATAGAAACAAAATCTAGAAAAGATGTAATAAACCATGCCACAAACTTCTATCAAAGCTTATATAGAAAACAAAATAACACTGAAATGGAATCGCAAACAACTCACATGAACACGATGGACTGCATCAGGCAAATTGATGACCCTGAAGTTTACGAACATATAAAAAAACTGAAGGCAGAGAAGAGTCCCGGACCAGATGGAATATGCAATGAGGCCCTTAAAATAGGAGCACCTATTTTAACACGCCATTTTACGAAACTATTCAATATGATACTAGACGAAGAAAAAGTACCAAAACAATGGTGTACATCAGACATTATTCTATTGTTCAAGAAAGGAAGCTCCTTGGATATAGGGAATTATAGACCTATAAGCCTTCTGGCAAGTACATATAAATTATTTTCATCTATAATTTTAAAGAGAATATCCGACGACATTGATAAACAGCAGCCAAAGGAACAAGCAGGATTCAGATCAGGTTACAGTACAATCGACCACATACATACATTAGAGCAGGTCATAGAAAAATACAGAGAATACAATAGACCTCTGTATGTGGCCTTCATTGACTACAGCAAAGCTTTTGACAGCATCAGCCACTGTTCAATCTGGAACGCACTACAACAATCAAATATTAACTATAAATACATCAACATCTTGAAATATATCTATACAAAAAGTACGAGCAGAGTTAAATTGGAAACTAGAGGAGACGAAATAAACATTGAACGAGGAGTTAGACAGGGAGATCCTCTTTCCCCGAAGCTATTTATAGCAGTGCTTGAAGATATTTTTCAAAAACTAGACTGGAAAAACAAAGGAGTGTACATAAAAGGGCAATATTTGAATCATCTGAGGTTCGCCGATGATATTGTTATAATTGCTGAAACTGCCAAAGACCTAGAGGAAATGATGAGATCACTGGACTGCGAAAGCTCCAAAGTCGGCCTAGAAATGAATGAAAATAAAACTAAAATATTAACCAACAGTCACGAACGGCCCATAATGATAAAGGGTAACAATATAGGATATGTCAGCGAATACGTCTACTTAGGGAAGAAAATCTCATTTAAAACGTCTAGCAATGAAGAAGAAGTAACAAGAAGAATCAACGCAACTTGGAAGAAATTTTGGGCACTAAGAGAAATCCTAAAAGGGAACTACAGCATGCACATGAAAAGGACAATATTTGATACCTGCCTTCTACCCTGCTTGTTGTATGGTTGCCAAACCTGGATATTTACAAATAAAATAAAACAAAAAATAAAATGCAGTCAAACAGCAATGGAAAGGAGCATGTTGAAAATAAGAAGAATACATAAAATAAAGATCAAAAACATTCGTCAAAAAACCAAACTTACCGATGCTCTCAAACGCGCACTCTTACTTAAGTGGAGATGGGCCGGACACATCTCACGGTACTCAGACAGAAGATGGACCATTGAAGCCACGCAATGGAAAGGACCAATAATGGGGAAAAGGAATGTGGGCCGACAATTAAGACGGTGGGCTGATGACATAACACACGTCGCAGGAAACGAATGGATAAAGTCAGGCAAGGACAGGGAGTTATGGAACAGGATGGAGGAGGCCTTTACCCAAACAGGGGTCCTTATCTCATAAATAATACTAACATTAATTATAAGTTACCTTTCTTAAACTAAAGCATCAGCTTACTAACAAACACTGTAAAAAAAATTTTTTAGTGAGATTTGGATTAAATGGCTTTATTATTATTATATTTCTTTATTCAACATATATCCTTATTATTACATTTTTAAATATATTTATAAAAAAGAAAATAAAAATATTTAAAAATATAAAAATAGTAATCCTCCGGTGGCAGGTTGAGGCCCAGGCCGCCGGTAGTTAAGGCTCCAGGCTGAGGAACCTCCTCACAATGCGGGCCGTTTCAAGCAATACTGCCTTCTGAATCCGACCCTTGATCCAACCGTCAAGCGAGAGTTTCTTAAGTTGTTGGTCGAAACTCTTCGCTAATAAACCATTGACCGACACAACAATAGGAACAATTATTGTTGAGTCTACATTCCACATGCCGGTAATCTCGTGGGCAAGGTCTAAATATTTACTTAATTTTTCTTTTTCCGCCTTTACGAGATTATCGTCATGTGGAACAGTAATGTTGGTCGCTTTGAAACATCCTATTCTGATTATATCGATCCCTGCGTTTTTTATACCTCTTAATGCGTTTTGCCCATGCACAGAGCTTTTGTTTCAGAAAATCAATGCGATCTGAGACTGATGTTATGTACTCGTTGGATGTTATATTTGTACCCGCAAAAGCCTGGTGTACAAACCGCATGATTTTCGGGCGCCTGTTACCTGCCCTGAAACATGTTAATTTGGCTATTAGGGTTCTGGTCAAATTTATTCGTTTTTCAATCCTGGCCTGCCAAGCTGGAGCCGTGTGCGATGGTAAAGTAATTTTATTTGATGTAAATTTCACTTTAGCTACATTACACACAGCTGCAGCTCCACAGTACAGAACTGAGTGAGTATCAGCTAAATTTTGAGTGTTGTCTAAATATTCTTTTAAAATTGTATCTATAACACCTACTAAAGCCAAATTACGTCTGTGAATAGGCAAACGAGGTAGCTGTGGCCTAATATTTGGTGGCATGGTTCTATATTTCAAAATAGCATCCTCCAAAGCTCTCCTCATAGGCTCATTATCCTGTTCGTTTACCGACAAATCAACACTGTTAGGAGATATATTATTTAAATTTATTACCTCTCTTTGCTCTTTTTGTGATGTTTGTACAGCACGAATGTGACTAACAGTATTAAATTGTGGTAAATTTGTACGCAGCCGCTCAAGTACAGATTCATCCAGGAGATGACAACGCTGAATGGCTCGTACTTGATCCGATAGTCGTTGTGCGGTTACGGTGACAGTTGGTTCAAGCGCCTGAAACAGAGACAGCATCGTTGAACGATACGCAGTAAGGTTAATTCCCCCTCCTGTTGCCTCATAGTACGCTCGCATGACACTCTCATTCATTTTATGAGTCCATCTCATGCGGCGCACAGCACCACCGGCAGCGGGATTTCTTGTTGGGGCGCGTTGCCCCTGAACGTCCAAGCTAACTGGTGGCGGGCGTATGACTCGTCGACGTTTAGGTCTTCTTGTAGACGAGTCAGCATCGTCAGCATCCGATTCCGCGGTAGACGGCGGTGTTTCATACTCATCGTCTGTTGACGACTGTGTCTCGGAGCGCGATGGTACCTTTGATGTTGATTGTGCGTGTTGTCCTCTGGCTTTATTCATTTTACCTTATTGTTATTGGTCATTTTAATGATGTTTTAATTTTATTTTCGTATTTAAACACATTTTAAATTAATAAATTAAATGACAAGATAAAAAAAACGCGTCATTTCAGATGACAGCTGCCAGGTTTTTTATTATTATTATTATTATTATTATATGTATATATATTATGCCGACTAATGACTCGATGACGACTAGACCTAAGCGAGTTATTCAAACGTGTAACAAATTGTAATTCGGTTTTATTTCTAAACTAACACCGTTCAACAACGAAGGTGGTTCAATATATTTCTGCTAGTCTTGAAAATTCTCTCTTCATTATGACATCTATAAAGGATGTACAACTTTGCATAACAGACATAACTACAGTGCCCTAAGATTAGTTGAATTAACCAGTCAGACGTAGCAATCGTGCGGAATGTGCGGGTCTGATAGAATCCCAAGTTGTCTTACTAAGGACGCGACAATTAGGGCTGGCGCGTATACGTGTCTTCATGATCCTAAAATCCTTTTATAGGATATTTATTTACCTACTATGTACTTCTAATTAATCTATATATATTAATACGTGAGGCAAAAACTTTGTACCAACCCCTTTTTACGGAAATTGCGCGGACGGAGCAGTATGAAATTTCGCAC
Organism: Melitaea athalia; assembly: GCA_905220545.2. Classification (NCBI taxonomy): domain Eukaryota; kingdom Metazoa; phylum Arthropoda; class Insecta; order Lepidoptera; family Nymphalidae; genus Melitaea; species Melitaea athalia. Next base: position 6,211,301 of record HG992196.1, read on the forward strand.
ACTTATAGTTTAGGTATATACAGAAGGAGTGCAGAATGCTAATATTTTTTTTTAAAATTATACATAAAAATACAATAAATTAATAAAAAAACATTACACACGCTACCATGTATTTGACACACACACGCATATCATACTATTTTGTTGATTGTCTGTAGTAATATTGGAAAATTTTAAAAAAGGTTCTTTATTTTCATTATTTTTTGGTTCTCTTTAATTAAAATTTTTAATTATGGTCGAATTTTGACCTCTGGGTAACCACTAGTTAATACAAATTGACCAATTAATAAAAAAAATTGATCCAGAATACCTATTGGATATTGGATAAAAAAATATATAAGTAGGTAGAGATAATTTGGGTAACGACAGTGTTCCAATGCCTAATTTTACTATTTTATAGATAGATAGATAGAATATACTTTATTGCACACCACTCAGAAAAGATTTACACAAAACAGTAGTTATTTACACATAGAGATTGTATCTTTATTGTTAAAGACAGCACAATAAAACTCTTTTCCTAATTTATTTGTAGAAATTGTTTTGCTTATTTAAGCATTACTGATATTTGTCGTGCTATTTTTCAGATCGCCTGTCCGAGACAAGAGCTAAAGAACTCTGTGAAAATCATCCCGAGTTGAAGGAAGTCGATGGGGCGAAGGAATACATCAAAACTCCAGAAAAGTACGACATAACTTCACCGGAGAAATTCTTCTCAAGAAAAAATTTTGGTAAGTTTTAAATCATTTAATTTTAATACTTGTAAAAAATGCTCTACATCGCTTAGTAAAAAGCTGATACTTTTTAAACTTCTGGATCGGTTTTTGTGAAACAGCTAAGAACCACCATAAGAAAATTTGCTTTCTATTAAAAACCCGCAATGAAATCTATTCACCTACGATGCCACATACAGACAAACATTTGCATTGGTGCGAAACTTGCAATACCATAATATTGACCTAACGTCAAAACTTTTTACCTTTACTTCTTATGCCTTATAGATATTTGTCAATCTTAAACCTACGATTACACTAGAACTCCAATTCAGTCTTTCACGACCCATATTCTATTTTCCTAAAATAGTCATTTTAGGAATATAGAATTTTCTAACTTCCTAACTTTTTAATAATTAACTATGTTGCAAGAAAAACTCTACTGTAACAAACTGGCCAAATGTAACAAATGTATTTTCATACTAGTTTCAACAACAGTTCACAGTTGTATAGTCTCCTCTTCCGTTTATAATTAAAAATGCCAATTTGACTAAAGTGCATTCATAATTACAAGTAAAATACAATATGAAAGTGAAGCTCTAAATCTAAAATTATAAAATAAAATGTAACAGTAAAATCGTCAGAATTGAACGAATGCGCATACGCAATCCATTTAAACGTTTCGAAACTTGCGCAGGGGCAACGAATGCCTCACGCTCGGATGCCTTTCCATATTCAAATTATCAGATCTGTCGATCAGGGCGCGAACAAAACGCAACAAGAATAATACAAAGGTTTCACCGTAAAATTAGATGTATTACGAATGCGTACAAACGTGATCCTTTGTTCGATGCGTACGCGCATCTGCTGCGCGATTGTATGGAATCGGAATTAGATTTCGAGTGGTTGTTTTTTGTTCGACGGCGTCAGGAGCGGGTATTATGGCGTATCTTTCATTGCTACGTTTGTTTGTTACCGTTGTATTTTATTGACGTGCCTATGTTGATATTTTGAGTAGATTTTGCCGGATATTTTATAGAATTTAGCGCTCTAGGTTCAGTCAGTCAGTCAGTCCAGCCTATTGCAGTCCACTGCTGGACATAGGCCTCCCCAAGTTCGCGCCAGACATCGCGGTTTACCGCAATCCTCATCCAGCCTACGCCGGCAATCTTACGTAGATCGTCGGTCCAACGTCCCACATTGCGTTTGTCGAGACGCGGTCTCCACTCCAGGACCTCTGTTCCAACGGCCGGCTTGCTAATTTTGTGGGCTATGTCCATCAATGGCTATGTCGGTTACTTTCGTTCTCTCGTGGATAGTCTCATTTCTAATCCGTAATAATAAGCGCTTTAAGTTGTTACGAGATAAAGTGTTATTTATCTCGGTTGTCTATTTGTCTCGCTTACGTTTCAGTTAGAGGCTTAAATTTTTTTTACATATAACTAGCTGACCCGGCGAACGTCGTACCGCCTAACAGTTGATTTCTTATTTTTTAAAACATGCTTGCAGTAACTCCTCCACTAACACTACTTTACTACACTAAACTTTATGGTATGGTATTAAAGTTCAAATTGACTTTTAAGTATTATTACGAATCTTTTGTATGGGAGTATAGAAAATTTTTGTTTTTAGACTTTTTCAGAGAGTTTTTTTAAAATTTTTCTCTCCGTAACAACCATCCTCGTAGGTACTTCAAGGAATATTATAAAAAAAGAATTAGCAAAATCGGTTCAACCACTCGAGATTTGCGCTTAGCAACACATTCAGCGATTCATTTATATAGAGATAACACAAATGCTTTCTGAGTGCAATTGTGCTATTATGTACTTATTACAAGATGATGTCCAGTGTCAGAGAGTCAAAACAAAAACATCACAAACAGAAACGCCAAGACATAGAGGCCTAGACGCACAGACCGTATGTTTGTCTTACTCCTGCAATAATTTGTATCATCGGCGGAGATCGAACCAACGCTAGAGCAATCGACCAGTTACTGTGACCGTTTCCTATCGTTTTTATCAATTACAATTACCTACTTCTCCCTTTTTTTACATTTCTTAAGTAAATAATTGAACGAATCTATTGACATTTATATTTAATCTAACGCCAATTTGAGTCTCATTCCTAACGTAAAATTAATTTTAAAATCGAACATAAAGATCATACGTACCTATAAGCAATTTTACTGTGATTGACATTTTATCTAATGTATTAAGAATATTTTCGTCATCTAACCTATCATTACATGACAAGATATTTCTTTCCATTTTATTTATTTGACTTTCTATAACTCCGTTAATACAGTGAGATACAAAATAAAAGTTAACATAAAAGACAATAAAAACTTAAATTCCAGTATGTAAACCTTTCTCAGTACCTACCTACGTACCTATTGCTTAATTACGTAGGTACTGACTGGCGTAAAAGATAATAATTAAATACATATACCTACCTAATGATCTCCGCCTTTTACGACGTACAAATCTAAAGGATATCGTAAGCCTTATTCAAATGAAACAATAAGGAAAAATAAGGCGAATATCTGAAAAAATTTTCATTACCGTCTTGAGCGTTGCGCCTGTGTGCGCGTTCGGCTCGGCCAATCATCACCTGTCGTGTGAAATGTGGGCGGGGCTTACACCCGCCGCGTCAACCACGCGATCGATTAGATGCGGACACTTTTTTATATGTTATATGTATGTTGGTTGTTGAAACTCGTTCCGATATGTTTAGACATGTTTTATATTGACTGTTCTGATTCAACCTGTAAGATACGTCTGCTGGACAAAGCCCTTATTCTGCCTGTAGCAGAAGAGATATGGGTGAATGTTTTATATAATTGAAAAAGTTTGTACCTAAGTGCCTTACTGCTAGGCGAAGGCCTATTCATTTGGAACAGGTTTGATTCTACGGGACTTACCGCGATTGTCATCTCCTGATATTTTGGCAACTTTGATGGTGACAGTTGACTCATACCTATACCTAGTACTGGATGTTATTGTATTATATTGTTTCGTATAAAAGTCTCTATTACAGCAAGTACCTATAGCAGGGTTTCCCAAACTATGGGTCGCGACCCACTGGTGGGTCGCGAGCGAATATTGAGTGGGCCCTGCCTATAGTACCAACCGTCCAAGAACTAATTGATTTATCAGAAGATTCGTCACAAAAAAATAGTTTCAATAGTAAGCAATTAACGAAATTCTGGCTCTCGGTTGTTGGTAGTCATCCATGCCTGTTTGATGAAGCTATGAAAGTCCTCCTCCCCTTTACTACCTCATACTTATGTGAGGCTGGGTTTTCGAATATGGTGAACATTAAAACTAAATACCGAAATAAATTGGACTTATTAAACTCACTGCGATTAAAAGTAACTAAAGTTGAAGTTGATGTCAAAACTGTAATGGCGAAACATAGGAAACAATTTCATCCTTCCCATTAAATTTTTAATTTATATAATTAAGTAATAAAAGATTGTATTAAAACAGTTTGTTATTTCAAAAGTCCTTTATTAATATTGCTAACGCTTAAATTTCCTAGAGGTGGGTCCCGAGTTTGTAAACTTAAATCAGATGAGTAGATGAGTAGCCCAGTCAACTTTGGGAACCACTGACCTATAGAATATGAAAATTCTTGATCATTCTCCGCATTCTTACCCGCATTGAGAGATAGGTATAGTTACAGATAAGAGCGAGGCATTTTGTCATTTATTAATTGTCCGCAACTTAATGTTATGTACATATCTATTGTGAAATCCATCAAGAGAAATAAATTCGTTAAATTATTATGTTATGAACGTGTAAATGAAATATTAGGTATTACCTATACACCTATAGAAACCAATATTATAAGGCATAAGCATTCTATTTTTAATTAACATTATCAATATTTTTTCTGCTACCGTGTTTTAACAACCTGGCGGATTGTAAGCTCCAATCGTTCGTTTGGTAGAAAAAGCTTTTGTCCAATTGTGGGATTTGTGTAACCTATTACACTAGTGTAATTATAATCTTACCTTGGTATTTATTTATTTATTGAAACAAATGTTGCTAACACACAATACAATAAAACAATTACCCAATAATATCCTCTTAATTCATTATTAATTGCTGCTCTTATTACAAACAAAACACTGCATTCATAGAGACAAAGACTTGTAAAATCTTGAAAATATATTATCATTTATTGCTATATATTTATATTGTAATTAATAATTATATGTGAATTCGGTATACACCTATAATTAAAAAAATATATGTTAATCCAAATTATCAGTTACAAATAAACGCAGAAGTAGGTAGGTTGTGTAGCGAATAAAGGCATTGTAATGGATAGAGTTGACATTTCGCGAGGGGCTCGTATTACTTCGCCGAGTTGCTCGAACTCGTTCAAAATACCCGTCTTTTCGCATATTTCTTACAATTTACAATTTTGTTATAATTTTCGTTATAATGTGTACCTAAACCTAGCAGATACCACAGTGAAGCAATTTGATATATAAATAAAAATAAATCGGCGAAATTTATACGAAAAGCTTTTTTTTTCTAAGTAGTATACCTATCCGCAACTTTGTTCGCGCAAGAAAAAAAAATCAGCTGGTTAGTAATAATTTTTGATGAATCAATTTTTGATGACCTTACGAGGTCATCAACTTGATGACCTCGTGAGGTCGTCAAAAAAAAGTTTTTTTTCTGATTTTTTTTTTTGCTTTTAGTTAGTTAATATCTATATAATTTAATAGTATTATTGTCCTACAAATTGCGTGGTACGTTATCCCGGTCCTACGCTCACTGCTGCTCTACCCCCTGCTATCTCTGTTAGCTACCACAATCGAGAGTTTTTGAAGAGGAATTTTTTGTTAGTCTCATCATCTCATCAGGTAAAAAAATGTAGCTACTAGGGATCCCTACCTATTATATTTTGTACTGTCCCAAAGATTGTGAAATAATAATTGTTTAGGTATTGGAACGAAACTGAACTTGAAACGAAAAATATAAAATTTGTTGTTGTATCTGAGTGTTATAACGAACTCAACAAGCAGTTACAATAGTATGTACTTACTATATTCACACACAAATCAAATACATAAAGTGCTTATTCAATTATGTTTCACTTCAAAATAACTTGATATATTGTATCAAAAAATTATATATTTTTGATACGCTCGCAATTTATTTTTATAAAACTTTTGTTATTACTATTACGCCCTGAGGAATCGAGTAGGTAGTTAGGTACGTTACATTTCATATTTTCTTTCGTTATAGAATTTATGCTTAAACTTGTATTTTTTTTTTTTTTTTTTTTTTTTTATTTAATTAAACATCCATGGGCTCAAAGTGCCCATGCCTTTTGTTAAACATGCATGCTTTAATTATCACTACCGGAGGCGATTTTACATTAGAACTACAGATCGACAGTCCTGTGACTGCGTAGTAAGACTAGGACGTGGTCCGACGCTGACGGTTTTTTTTTTTTTTTTTTTTTTTTTTTCCTTTACAATAATTAATTAATCCTGTTATGGAAATAGTATGCACATCGTTTCTTGAGCATATTGTTATTGTTATGTTCATACACTTATTTGCTAGTTATCATATATATATACACTTATTTGCTAGTTATCATATATGTACACTTATTTCCTAGTTACCATATATGTACACTTATGTTCTACATACAATATACACTTAACCTATGTTACTGTTAGTAAAGGTTTTTTTTTTTTTTTTTTTTTTTTTTTTTTTTTTTTTTTTTTTTTTTTTTTTTTTTTTTTTTTTTTTTTTCAATATACACTTACTACTTACTTTTTTACTTACAATCTTTACCTATTACATTCTATATATATATTTTTTACATTAATCTACGCCTTTTAAATAATACACACTGTTTACACACACAATGAATATAGCGATGTCCTCACACCCCGACTTTTTTCAGCATTTCGAGCACACACTCAATGACGGCAGCATCCCTATGATGAATCGCCATCTTGAGACTGTGCTCGAGGATTTTCTTATCTGTTGCCTCCGCTGCTCTCGCCACAAAGTGACCAATTGCGTCGTCATGGTCGTCGGTGTAGTAGACACAGGTGTTGGTGTGTCTAGTCACCGCGACTACAGCGTGCGAAACGCTGTCGTGGATCTTGAGCCTCCTTGTCTTCGTCTGGAGGACAATGACGTCCTCGTAGGTCTGGCCCTGCGCCTCGTGGATGGTTAAGACGCGCGATCCCTCACCGGACCCGTATCCCTGGTCAGTCAGCAATCTCTTCTCCTCTTGCGTAAAGACCAGGTATAAGGTGCGGTCCCTTCCTGCAGGAATACGCGCGCCCGTGAGGTTCTCCACTCGCAAAGATCGGATCTTTGTGCTAGAGCTGTAGACGGTCTTGTAAACTTCGCTGATAGCAAGGGCGACGTCTTTGGGGTTACGATGCGTGCATGACAACTCGCACGAGATGGTTGTTATCAGGGTTGGTCTGCAGTACCGCATTTCGAACAGGTTGTCCCTGTCGATGTACGGCAGCTGGTTTATGTCTCCGATGAGGACTACTTTCTGAGCTCCCGATAGTCGGGCGGCCATTACTATGGCTCCGAAGTGGTTCATGAGGGCTTCGTCCACCGTTAGGCGGTTGATTTTTAAGCCCTCTCGGAAACCATTAACTAGGATGGAGGCCATAGTGCGCACTTTTTGCTTGACTTTGTTACCATAACGGTGCGCAAGTTTTTCTTTTAGGTCTTTGGCCGCCTCGACTGTGGTCGTGATAACGACCTCCGTGTCCTCATCGAAGTCCCCGACTATACGAGTTGTCTTGCCGCATCCCGGTACCCCGTTTATCCACTCCAGCGACGGCAGTCCCCAGGGCACGGTCGGTAAGCCTTCCCGGTCGCCCGAGACGGTTTCCGCCATCCGTAGCATCCGGTCCCCCAGCATTATTTTCGTGCATCTGGCCACTACCACCACCGGGTCCCCTTCAGGTGTTTCGAAGGTTTGTGGCCCCTCGTCATTCCCCTCAGACTCGACCGCGCTTACGAAGCCTGCTGTGCTGTTATATGCTGCCATATATCTACCCGACATCTTGCCCTTGAGTATCTGTCGGGTTTCACTGTTGTATAAGGCCGCCTCGGCTTCCTCGAGCTCCACCTGCAGTAATCCTTGGTTATCGTACTGGTAGGCCTGCATGATCTTTTTGCAGGTGGCCAGGCTGACCTCGCGGTTTGCCTTTATTATGGCCAGGAACTCGATCAGGGCGTTCTCCGCATGTTGTAGCGGTGTGGACGCAGGTCGAAGTCTCGGTGGTGTTACGTGTCCCATGTCGGCCCTAGTTCGAGCGTCCGGTGACGCCTTTGGGTGCCTCGGACTATCGTCTCTGGTGAAACAGCTTAGCGCCGCCGATTGCCGCTCTCCCTGTCCAGCCTTTTTGGAAGAGAAATGATGCGGGAGCCTACCTTGTTTTGGGGAGATGGTCGCGCGGATAAAGGTCGCCAATGACATCGAGCTTGGCTTAGATTCGGGTGTGGCCTTTGCCTTACCTCGCTCTGTCTTCTGAGTCTCGATCCGTTGCTGTAGGCGCTCCGAGCCGCTGAGCGTGGGTTCGTTGACAGTCAGAGATGCAGGAGGTGTCGGTGTTATAGATTTCGGTCTTAGATATCCGAGATCCTCCCCCCTGTCCTCGTAGACTATGACTTCACTATACTTGGAGGCCATTAGGCAACCGTACCTATCAGATACGTCACCTCTATCATATCCGACTCTCATCGAATCCACACTAATTCTTTTGGGGACCTCACCGGGGGTCTCGCTCAGCCGAAGTAGCCACTCACTAGACTGCGCAAAGGCGGACGTCTCTCCCCACTCGAACAACACGATGCATTTATTATTCAAACGCACCAGACGGTAGGTCGAGTCGCCCTCCTGTTCTTGCGCTAGCGCTGTGATTTTAGTGCGCTTTATGCTTGTCTTTTGGGTGCTACCCTTTATCAGCAAAGCGAGCCCCGGCGAAATCGCCAGCCGATCGCGTCCCTCGGAACGACAGAAACTTATTCCCATTCTCTCTACTTCACCGTCCATGAATAGAGCCACGCATCTGTTCTTAATTCCCACTTCTCCGCTCCCGTTCCCTTCGCTAAGCGAGGATTGTGTCATCTTGCTGTGGGTCGGTTGCGGAGGTGCGTTTTGGTTGGCTCTATTCCTGAACAGCTTTTGCAGCGAGGAAGGCATGGCTCTCGTTATTCGGCCCAGAAAAGTGCGGCCAAGAGACATCCGCGGAGCTGTTGAGCTATCCCTCTGAGTGGCTTGTTGGACACGGCTTTGATCTGTTTGTATCTGTGTGTTGTGTGTCTGGATGTGTGTTGCGAGAACGACTGTGTTTTGTATTGCAGTTGTGTGAGTGGTTTGTGTGGGCTGTGTTGTGTGGGTTGTAGTTAGCGCGGCGACCGAACCATTTGCCTTGGCAGCCATTTGAGCGACCGTTCTCGCGAATTGGAGGAAAGGCGATCTTGTGGCCTCTTTCTCCAAGATGGTGTGGAGAGAAGATTGGTCTAGTTTTATCTGTAGCTGGGTTTCCAGCTCTAGTCTTCTTCGGCCAAACCGTGGACATTCCAAAAGAATGTGGATCACCGTTTCCTCGCACCCCGAGTCGCATAAACATGAGGGACTGCTTTTAAGTTTGAAACGATGCAGGTACGCAGCGAAGCCACCGTGACCGGTCAGAATTTGGACATCGACTGGTGTTAGTGTCATATTTTTTATTATAACCCTGGCAGTTTTTACGCACGGTAAAAACACCTTCGTGACCGAGCCGGCCACAGATGACTCATAGCGCTGCTGCCATCTCCTCACCGTCTCCTCACGTATCCGCCTCCTAACGTACGATATTGGAACTTGATCGTAGTCGGAGGTCGACTTTTCCGTTAGTGCTGCCTTCTTGGCTAGTTCGTCCGCTCGTTCGTTGCCCGGTGTTCCTGCGTGGGCTCTAAGCCAGAAGAACCTCACAGTCCTGCCATCCTCTTGAATATCGCGTATGCATTGTTTCATATCGAGAGCGAGATGGTGGGTCACCGATGGGCTCCTCAATAAGTCAAGCGAGGATCTTGAGTCGCTTAGGATGTTGATCGAGGCCCAGTTCGACCGCTTTGCCATACTGACCGCTCTGTAGAGTGCATACATTTCTGACTGAAAAACAGTGTTATGAGGCTCAAGCTGAAATGTGGAATGCCCGGACTCCCTATCTCCCTCCCACCATGTTAGGGCAGCTCCGACTTTTCCTTCTATCTTACTTCCGTCTGTGAATATAAGGGGACCGACTATTCGGTGATCTTTAAGGGTTTGATTGTCTAAGCTCTCCAAGCACTCATACTCGGTTGTTATGAGTAGAGATGGATGGGGATTTTGTAGATATCCCACCCTGCGCTCCATTTCTTTTCCTGGTGGAATGAAGTCCACGCAGTGCCCTTTTTTTATCTTAAATAGGGTAGCAGCTTCCTGGACTCGAAGATCAAGGGGTAATAGACCCGAGAGGATCAAGGCCGATGACAGAGATACAGTTCTGTACGCTTTGCATAACTTTATGGCGAAACCTCTCTGAAGCGAGCCTAACTGTCTTATAGTCATCAGTTTTTCGGCTGCTGGAGACCATGCGCTTGCTGCATAGAGAACTATAGGCTCTATGACCGCCATATATATGGTCCTCACTATTTCTCCATTTAGACCCCATGTAATCCTCACCGCGCGTGCTAGTTGTTTATATATATCTGCGGCTTTTTTGCATATAGCAGACACATGCGCGTTAAAGGTCAGTTTAGAGTCTATGACTAAGCCTAGCAATTTGATTTCGTTCACAAAACCCAGCCGAGTGCCGGACATATGAATATTGGGGAGGTCATATTTGAGCTTTCTTGTAAGTAGCATCGCCTTGGTTTTGTGCGGTGCAAAGCTCAACTTATTAAGGGTGCCCCAGTCTTGAACGGCAGTAAGGATGGTGTCGGCTTGGGATTGCAATACGCCAGTCTGGTGGTGGGAGAACACAAGGACCACATCATCCGCAAATGCTTGACAATAAATCCCTGACATTGCCATTTTTTGAAGTAGCGGGTCCAGGATTAGGTTCCAGAAGGTCGGTCCACCAACTGATCCTTGGACGCAGCCCTTAGATGTACCCTTTTCGCTGGTCGCTCTGGCATAGTTTATTCTGACCTTCCTGTCCGTTAAGTAGGACGCTACTAAGGCATACAAGTTTCTGGGGCATTGTTTTTCTATCAACCGTTTCTTGAGGGCTGGCCACCATGCATTGTCGAACGCGCCCTCTATATCGAGCGAGATTAGAAGGACTACCTTTTTCAACTTTATTTCTGCTCGTATATGTTCAACTAGGTCGTAGAGCGCGTCCTCAGTTCCACGCTGTGGCATAAATCCATACTGGCTTGGGTGAAGAGTTGGAAAGAAGCGCCACTGAAGTCTACCCACCAGGAGCTTTTCTACTATCTTACCTAAGATTGACAATAGGCCGATCGGTCTATATGATTTTGGATGGGTGTAGTCATCTTTTCCTGGCTTGCGTAGAATGCACACGTGAGCGACCTTCCACTGTTTAGGAAAATATGACAGTGATAGACATCTATTGGCTAATGCCAAGAATAAGTCCCTGTCACAGTTGATGGCCGCGGTGCAGATGTCCGATGTAAGCCCATCCGGGCCCGGAGCTTTTTTGGGACTGAGATTCGTCAGAATCTTTTCCAATTCCGGTTTTGTAAAGGGAGGGTCATCGTCAGACAGATCTTGAATATCCCCCGGAGCCATGCCTTCTGTAACCGCTCTTATCATCTTGTGTTGTTCTGTTTCGGATTCCACTGAATCATCAGGATAGAACGACTTTGCTAAGAGGTTAGCCGACTGCTCCGGCGATAGTGTCTCACCATTTGTGTCCCTTAATAGCATATCGTCCTGTCTCCTCGAGGTCCCTCTGATGATTCTGTAAATTCCGTCCCAAACGCTCTCGCGGTCTTGGGTTGTGCAAAACTCTTTCCAGTTTTGTGTGGCCGCTTCGTTCGCGCTCTTTTGGTACATTTCTTTTGCCCGTATATACTCATCGACTGTGAATTGCCTCCTGGTGGGAGCAGCATTTCGGATTCGACGTTTCTTCCTCAGAACGTCCTTCTTCAACTGCTCTAGTTCAGCCGACCACCAAGGTGGTTTGTTTACACCTTTCCACGCCTTCTTTTTTGGGATCGCTCTCAAGCAAGAATCCTGAATAGCAGATGTATAGGTGTTCATCATCTGCTCCAATTCCTCTGACGTCGAGAGATTCGAGATTCTGTCTAGTGTAATGCTGTGCTCGGCCAATGAGGACTTGAAGTGTGCAGAGAAGTCCGACCAATTTGCTTTCTTTGTATTGTATATGCGCGTTGAGATAGGCCTTAAGGGTTCCAAAGCTTTTTCTAAGCGCAGTGCAAAGGTAATAGCATTGTGATCTGAAGTTGTGAGGCTTCTCTCCACTCTCCAATTTTCCATTTTGCCAAGTAAGGAGTGACTCGAAAGTGTCACGTCCACACAGCTACTGTATAATCTATCGCCTCTATATGTCTCGAAGGTGGGAACCTGCCCCATATTTAGGATGTGGAGGTCCATTTCCGTGACAAAGGCGTGATATTCTGCTCCACGGTGGTTTTCGGATTTGCTGCCCCACCAGTGACTCCAGGCATTCACGTCTCCTGCCACCAGCAAGTTATTTGTTGGAACCTTCTGGATCGTTTTCCTTATTTGTGTTAAATATGGGTTCATGTCTTGGTCTGGCTCAAAGTAGACGGACAATAATCCCAGCTTCAGTCGGTTCGCCTTCACAAAGACCACCGCTACATTTTCGGTGACTATCTGGGGGTCGTGAATTACCTCCAGACAGTCGCCGAAAACCAGGATTGCAGCCTTCACGGGTTTTTGGCGATTCAGGGTGCACTGTATCACATGCGTGCCTGGGTATTGTTTCATCACGCCTGATCTGCCCACGTATGGTTCTTGGAGAAACGCGACTGATATTCCCCTCTCCTGAGCTACTTTGATGAGTTCGACTGTAGCAAGCTTTGAGCGTTGCAGGTTAGCTTGTATAAACAAGATCCTGCCCGCTTGTCCACCTTGGGCCGACACATTGTTCCCAGGGATAACCTTAGCAATACTGGACCCTAGATCTTGCTATGGAGTCCCACTTTTGCCTTTCTGGGCACTCTATGCTATAAGCGCTGTGAACCCAGTCGGCACATTCCCTTTTGGCCCTTGCGCAGTTAACACATTTCGGAGGCTCTGAGTTCTTTTTGGATGGACAGTCCTTTCCCATGTGCTCACCTCCACAGTGGCTGCAGGTATCTGTAGTAGACTTGCAGAGTTTTTTAGTGTGTCCGTATCCCAGGCACCTAGCACACTGAATTAGTGGGGACTGATCTTCGACTGAGCATCTCCCGAAGCCTACATATAATTTTTCGGCTTTTGTAAAGCGCTTCCATAGATCAGGGGTCAATTCTAGAACAGGATGGCACTCGTGCGGGTTTCGGGCCCTTTTTCTATATAGAACCCTCATTTTCAGCTCCGTTTCACTAACGTCGTGCAGAAGATGTTTGTTCTGCGATTTTGTGTACTCTATTATTTCTTCGTCAGTAAAACAGGACAAAACGCCCCGCACGCAAATGAGAGGGTTCCGGTTTGCTGGCTCACTTATTGAGAGATCTTTATTTGTTTGGACCTGACTCCTGACGAGCTTCATATCCTCCTTGCTGGCGCATCTGACAACCACCTTTTGGTCTTTCGCCTTTCGGACCTTGTCAACTCTGGCCCCGGTATTTTTAAGATCTAAGGATACCATAATTTTGCTAATTACGTTGTCACTAGTCTCCCTCGGGTCCCTAGAGGAGATAATTAGGGTGTGGTTCGGTTGTTGGGGGAGTTTGGGCTTGGCGGTTACCTGAGCAAAGGTAGTGGAGCCCATCGTTGGCTTTTCGGCCATGCTCAATTCTGTGACTCCTTTCTTGATAGACGCAAGAGTCTGTTTCACCTCTTCGACCGCCAGTTCTGTCTCTAAGGACCGTTTTGGAGGTGAGCTATCTTTCGGCTGGTTATTTTTCAACGCTCGCAGTTCTGAGGATACGATTTCCATTTTTTCGTGTATTGTGCACAGTTCAGGAGCCAGGTCTCTGTGTTGCGTGTTTCTTTCTTCTGTGTAGTAGTTTGTTATTTTTGATTGTGTGTCTTCTATTTTATTTTTGATGTTTTCCAGCATTTCCCTAACCGCTGGGTCGTAGGCCAGAGTAGGGGCTTGAGTATCTGTGTCTTGAGTTGAGGGTCTGGGATCGGCAATGAGACTCTTGGTATCTTCTATTTCTCTACGAAATCCATCCAACTGATTGCCAATATTGTTCAGGCTGTTAGTCATGGTTTTGAGGCTAGCCTCTAGAGTATCCCATTTCTGGGTGTCTTTTCCAGAGTTTGGTTTACCACTTTCATCGACAATATGCCTCAACCCCTTCTCCAGTCCTTTCTGCATCTCTCGGATCTCCTTGATATTCCTGAAGGGGTCCGTCGTTTCGTATCCAAGCCAGCTCCTTACTGCTTGGGTCTCTTTCAGGTTTTCAGAAACCTCCTTCCGTAACAGTTGTATCTCGGCGATAGACGACTGTCTTATCCCCTGGATTTCCTGGTGATGAGCCCTCTCAATTCGCACCAGCTCTTGTGCATGCCTTGACCTCTCCTTTTCTAAGTTGTACTTGTGCCTATTTCTGGAGTCTGAGAGAGAGAGCACTATCTCATACAGACCTTGTAAGCTGTCATGGCATACTGCTTTTGCCTCTCGCTTGATCTTCCCTGCAGATTCCAGAGCATCTTTGCCCTTCTGCAGGAGATCATTGGCTTCTCCCGTGACCAAATCCATTTCTACGCCCGTTCCCCTTTTCGAACTTGTAAACATTAGGCTTACTCTTCTGCTACAGCTTGATGTTCCTGAGCCAACCGACGAGGTCTCCAAGTCCTCGAAATCTGACTCTTGAGGCTCGGGGCTCTCGTGCGGGTGAGTGATGACGTATTCCGCTGTATTGGTCGGTGGCTTCGACAACGGCTGGTCGACTTTGTCCATTGAGGACGGGGGTGCTGACTTAATGGAAGCCGTCCTTGTTAATACCATCTGACGCAGCGATTTGCCTGAGGCGGAGTCCAAAGTCTTTTTTGATGTCTTGGTTGTTAAGGACATCGCGGACAATATTATTTATATTTATAGTGTGCAAGAAGAAGGATCTAAGCTACTCGCTGAGAGACTTACGTCAAGAACAAATAAAGTAGGTACCTATGTTAATCGAAATAATAATTTACATACAAAATTTTAAGTATAATTTAATGTATATATTTTGTTATTATTTTATAAATACATATAAATACTATTTTAACTTATTTTTATATATAGATGTGCATATATATTTATAATTATTATTATTTTAAATATGTATTTTTTTTTTTTATTTATTTATTTATATATAAACCGTCAGCGCGGGACTCACGTATCGCTGGTGTTGTGCGATGTGCGTCGGTGGAGTCCTGCCGGTCTGGAGTACGCCCGCGGAGAGATGTAGAATATGTAGATTGGCGCTACACGGTGCCGGTGATTCCACAAGTGTCTCGCAGCTTGGTCGTTGCAGCTGTCTTTCCTCGTGTTCTTCAGCGTGGTCTTGATACAGTGTTAGTTTTTATTTAATTGAGGAAGCAGAGTCAGGTGCAGTTTGCAGTCTCGCGACGTCCGAGCCGTGACGCAACGTATGCGTTTTTTGTCGGTCACGCGTTAACTAGGCCGCGATATTGATGTACGCTTCGACTGTTTTATTTTAAGTAATTTGTCAGGTGATGTTTCACATATATATAAGTTCCTTTTTCTCTGCTATCCTTCCACTGAAGATGGTATGGATGGTGTCGTTGCAGGGGGCTTATCACCAGCTCTCTGTTGGTCTGATTCTCAATGTATTGCAACGATCCCTCCTGCCTGTATCACTGTTTCAAAGCTTAGGTCTTGTTGCGCCGGTTCCCTTAGGGTTACGGGGTTGCCCACAGGGTATGATATAAAAAACACTTCCGGAAATCACTTGGCACACTTACTGTTGCGCTTGGCTCAAAATTCTATTTTTGCAGAATTTTTATTATGGAGCCGATGTTGTTAGTGCGAGGTACGATGAATTATTGCTTAAACTTGTATTAAAAACATTTAGTTATATCGATAGAAACTGAACTTAAATTATTAAGGAAACGTATATCCATACTAATATTATAAATGCGAAAGTAACTCTGTCTGTCTGTCTGTCTGTCTGTCTGTCTGTCTGTCTGTCTGTCTGTCTCGCAATCACGGCAAAACTACTGAACAGATTTAAATGAAATTTGGTATACAGATAGTCTAGAGTCTGAGAAAGGACATAGGCAACTTTTTAATGCGAAAAAAGGGATGTAAGGTGTTGAAATGTTGGAATGAAAATTTGTATGAGATATAATGTTCGTGTTCGTAACTGTCAAACATTAATTTAATGTTCATCCCGTCGATATGGTAAACTCTCCGATAAAATTAAAGAACGTATTTAAATAAAGGTTTCGAATCGACAACATATATCCACAATATACGGATAGTGGCGTATTTTACATTTTAAAAATGTATAATAATGTCAGTAATTAAAACGGATTGACATAATATATATTGGTTGTCAACGAGGTTGTCAAATATAAAACGTAGTGGTTATATACTCTTTGGTCAAATATTTATGCGTGCGTTCAGAAATTTATTTAGTGTAAACTAAGGAAAATATATCAAGCTAATTAAATCTTATACTATTAAAAAAAAGGAAAGCATTTTTTCCCCTCAAATCAACGCAGGTGAAACCGCGGGGCACAGCTAGTATATATATATAATAAAGTATTCATATATAAGATTACATTTATCAAAATAATCTTTTAAAACGCTAGGAATTGTATCATGTATAATGTATATCATTAGGTACATAGATAGTATAAAACAAAGTCGCTTCCCGCTGTCTGTATTAAAACCACGCAAAGGATTTTGATGCGGTTTGCTTTAGTAAATAGAGTGATTCCAGAGAAAGGTTTATATGTATAATACATGCATAATATAGTAGAATAACACTGATAGTTTTTGCACCCGTCCGAAACCGGGGCGGGTCGTTAGTAATTTATAAAAATTTACCTGACATCTATTCTACCAATAATTTTAAGTACAAACACCAAAAGATGTAGAGGGCTTTAGAATCTTCTGTTTTAATATATATATATATTTTTTTTATTCATTATTGTGTAGAAATTAATAGATAAAGCGTATTATTAGGTGCAGGATTACATCTCTTCTCTATATATATAAAAATGAATCGCTGAATGTGTTGCTAAGCGCAAATCTCAAGATCAGCTGAACCGATTTCGCTAATTCTTTTTTTATAATATTCCTTGAAGTACGAGGATGGTTGTTACGGAGAGAAAAATTTAAAAAATTGCCTGAAAAGTCTAAAAACCACACTTTTCTATATTCCCATACAAAATATTGGTAATAATACTTAAAAGTCAACTTAAACTTTAATACCATACGATAAAGTTTAAGTGTTAGTGGAGGGGTTCCGGGAAGGATAAGTATTAAAAAAATAAACAAATGAAAGAATCAACTGTTAGGCGGTACGAAGTTCGCCGGGTCAGCTAGTAGTTGATAAAGATGTGTAGACTTAGTGACGCTGTATTTCATGCAAGATATTACTAATTTTGTACTAAAACACAGTTTAGATATTATTTTCACAAGGGTAACTGCGGATTTCCTTGCCGTTAATTCTCTGCTGCTTTACTTTTAAACATACCTACTAATTACTTTAAGGGCGCCTTCAAATTAGCCGCGCGGCGGCAGCGCGTCTGCAGCGCTGCTGACGCGCGACGTTGTAAATGTATGTAAATAACAACGCGCGACAGCAGCGCGACAAATTTGAAGGCGCCGCGCTGCTGTCGCGCGTTGTTATTTACATACATTTATAACGTCGCGCGTCAGCAGCGCTGCAGACGCGCTGCCGCCGCGCGGCTAATTTGAAGGCGCCCTTAGATTTTAATTTGTATAATGATGATTCGAAGGTGCTATTGATACCTATTTGAATAAGTTGTTTTTGATTTTGGTTTTGTTTATAGGTACCTACCTAGTATCGATACATGTTATTGTAAAATACATTAGTAAAAAGGTACAAACTAAAGAAAAAAAATTGTGACAGTTAAGTTTCTACAACGTAGGTAATGTTATCTCTATCTATATATATATATATATACAGGGTGGGGATGATAATACAACGATAACTTGGACAGCGTATATGTAATGACATTCCAAGCCCACATACAAAAAATCAATAAAATACATCCAGTAGTTTAGTCACAAATTATGATTTTTCATTTTTTAAAATTTCTACGTATGTATCAGACTAAAGACCTGACCTACCCTAAAACCGGCGGTTAACGACTCAAGGACAGCTATTATTATTTTTAAAATCATAGATTAAGAAATAATGGATATGGCATCGACTGCCACAAAAAGGCACAATTTTTAATCATTGCCATTTAGTGACAGTTCGCAGACCAAATAATATTATAATAACTAATGTTTAAAAAAAATAACTTATTCAGTATCGGCTACTGATCAGTTCTGCATATTTAAAAAAAAATTGATGGTTTGAGAAAATTTAAATCAAATAGTTTTTTATTCAATTTAATTTTAAATGCGTAACAATTTATTTTAATTTACTTTTCTAACTTACTATTTTTTATTCAATCAAAATAATGAAGTTTTGTAGGTACAAGCACATAGCACTTCCACGCGATTATGCCGCGTAGAAAGAAGGCCACGCGCGAAGGCGGCGCGATGACGCGTGTAACAGGTCAGTGATCCTGTAGTTACAAAAATGATGTTATAAAATTTTATTAAATTATATTGAATTAGTTTGTATGAAAAAATCTTTTTTTTTGATTTTGATGTTAGGACTTATCTGATGGTTTTGAAATACTTCTTTATACTAGTACTAACGGTGTTTTCAATTATCGTTCTATTGTCATCCACACCTTGTATATATATAAATGAATCGCTAAATGTGTTGCTAAGCGCAAATCTAGAGAGCGGCTGAACCGATTTCGCTAATTCTTTTTTTTATAATATTCCTTGAAGTATGAGGATGGTTCTTACGGAGAGAAAAATTTAAAAAAAATCCCTGAAAAAGCCTAATAACAACACTTTTCTATATTCCCATACAAAAGATTCTTTATTACCATACCATGAAGTTTAAATGTTAGTAGAGGGGTACCGGGAAGGATAAGTATTAAAAAAAAATTAAAGAATCATCTGTTAGGCGGTACGAAGTTTGCCGGGTCAGCTAGTTACAAATAAATTGTAATCCGTAATTGCTTTTATTTTAACAAGTCGATCTCTACATCTCAGGGGATGTCTATTAGAATAAAGTGCTGCGTATCGCATGCGGTGTATCATTACGAGGGGACTCTTTAAAAAGTGAAATCATGACATTTTCATCTACATTTAGGCACCTAAACCTTTTGCAAACAACATTGAGAGTGGTACGCGAGTAAATGAACAGGGGGTGGGGTCCTAAACAAAAGGTGCTATCCCACCCTCGTCCACATCGACCCGACCTGAAGGGTGGCTGTACGGTGACCATGGCTTCAGATGTTGCGTCTATAGTACCTATTACAATATACTAGGTTAGCAGCGGATTTTTTACTTTTAGTAGTATCATTCTGTATTGATCAGATAAAGTATTTGTAATTATTATAAACCATTATCAAAATCGTTATATGTAAAAGAATAAAAATCTTCCTTTCTTATTTTAATATTAACACAAACTTTATGTATACATATAATTATAGTATTTGTAATTTTTATAAACCATTATCAAAATCGTTATATTATGTAAAAGAATAAAAATCTTACATATAATAATATTAAAAACGTCCCGGTTTTTTATTTGTAGGTATTTAGTATTTGAATAAAATATACCTATTTATTTATTGATATAATGTGACAAAACAAAACATTTTATCCCGTTTTTTTATATATATTCATTATGATAAAAATAGATAAAATGCCAGATTTTTATTTATTTATCAAATAATAGGTACCTACCTATATATTTTCTCCGAATATTAATTTATATAGTTAAACTAGCCGACTCGTGCCCACTTCGTTGCGCATTAATTATTTATAATAATTAATTCTAGCGACGATATCTCAAAAACTATTCATCTACTTAATTGATATAGTGTAAAGGACAATTTTAATCTACATTAAATTCTTAAGCTAACTAACATATTTATTTGGATAAGGATTAATACTGAGGTAAAGAAAATAGCTTTGAAAATAACGTAATGTTTTTAATTAAAAATTTGAACATAAAAGTGGTTATTGTAAGTCAACTGTAAGAGATAGAGATATGCTGTCGCGGACTTTTTTGTAGCATTTTTATAGATTTTGAATTCGCTAGTACATTACTTAACTATATCTTTGCTAGTTTACGCGGCGTTCGCGAGGAAAGGTCCCCGTTGGCGAGATTTTTTGCGACCTCTTCAACATTTATCGCCGTATTTCTGCTAATTTACATAAAAGCATAATAAATTATATACCTAAACCTTCCTCAAGAATCACTCTTTCTATTGTTGAAAACCGTGCAAAAATCCGTTCAGTAGTTTTCGAGTTTATCGCGTTCAGACAGACAGGAGGACAGAAAGACGCGGCCGGGGGACTTATTTTTATAATAAGTATTTAATTAAATTAAAAAGTTCAAAAGATGAACTGGAGTGAACCAATAATATGCACCATAATTACCATGTTACCATTACGTGTAATTTTATTTGTCTATACAAATAAAATGTAGTGTCCACAATTCGCACGGCTCGTAGTCATCGTACGCACAGGGCGGTTGTGCTTTTTCGCAGCGCGTGTCACTTGTGCGGCGGGGCGCGGGCGCGGCGACCGACACCGGTGGCGTCGGGAGCCGGCG
The DNA here is from genome assembly GCA_905220545.2 of Melitaea athalia. NCBI lineage: Eukaryota > Metazoa > Arthropoda > Insecta > Lepidoptera > Nymphalidae > Melitaea > Melitaea athalia. The sequence goes on from HG992196.1 coordinate 6,232,047, forward strand.
TCCGGGCGCCGCGTCGCCATGGCAACGACACCGCGACACCCGCCCGTCCCCCAACCGCCCCGCGCGCCGCGCGACCCGAAACCACCCTTATAAACAACGACACACGGCCCACGGTTGCTCACTTATATACCACCCCACACATAAGGGCACATTACATAAGACGGTACGGTCAGGCGATGTAAATAACGCGAGATAACTTCGAGAGGGTCTAATGGAATAGGGAATCGTGTTTTGGAAAGTGCCCCGGAGAATCTCGGCTGTTAGCATACCCGGCCATGTTAAGTGAAAGTCGATAGGGGATTAGGTTGGAAATTTGATTATTCAAACGTTCAAGTAATAGCTCTTTTGCTCGGTTTGCTGTTGCCTTTTACGAAACGTAATTCGAGAACAATTGTACTCTTGTGGCTTTAAAAATCTAAATTAGTTACACATCTAGGAATATACATAACAAAAATAAGCGGAAATCCGCTCGCTATCTATAGTAGAGGATCAGATAACTTTGTTAAATGAAACAAAGCAATTCAGTCAGTATGTACGGTTACAATTCACTTCTTTAAGTCGCTAAATGATTTAATATGGCCTAAAAAACTTGTCTATGAACATAATATCCAACTGTAATAAGGAAAATTTGAAATTGGCTTTCTACTCAAGATAACCAGTAGATATAGAAAAAGCTTGTTCGCATTTAATATTAAGTACCTGGGTGACCGAGCCTAGCTCGGTATTTGCATTTTATTTTTTGTTTTTTTTTTTTCTCGGTATTTTTATATTTTAATTTTATTTAAATAATAAATCACGAGTGAAATTAAAAAAAAAAGAAAAAAATTAATCTGGAGCCTGAGATTCGAACTCGGGTCAACACGATTTGACACCCGCCGATTTCCTAATCACGCTATTACAGCTATGATGTCAGTAGTGAAATTAAGCTTTGTATTATAATGATATTTTTTCATTGCCTAAAAACAGGGATAAAACGACATTTTTTTTAAATGAATCCTAGCTAGATCAATTTTTGCCCCCGAAATCCCCTGTATACTGAATTTCACGAAAATCGTTGGAGCCGATTCCGAGATTCAAATTATATATATATATATATATATATATATATATATATATATATATAAATATACAAGAATTGAATTGAAGAATCAAATTCTATATATATATATATATACAAGAATTGCTCGTTTAATAGTATAAGATATATAATTGGATCAATAAATCTTCTATTTGTTACATTTGAAACAAAAACGGTTATTCAAATTAGTAAGGAATATAGCTAGGAACATGTATTGTTCATTTATATTTATTTCTTAAAAAACATGATACCTACTTGAAAATACTAATATTTAAGGATGGAATTTTCAAAAAATTTAGACAAGTCCACTATTCCGCACTTCCACCTACATAAAAATATATTAAAATTTGTAGTAGACATGCTATTTTTAAACATTTTAATTTATTTTCTGGATTTTTTTTAATATGCAACTAGACCGGCAAACAAGCGAACGGCTCATGGTAAGCGATTACCGTAGCTTATAGACGTCTGCAACACCAAAAGCATTGCAAGCGCGTTGCCGACCCCATCCCTAATTCCCCCCCAGGAGCTCTGGTCACTTCACTCGCCAACAGGAACACAACACTGCTTGAAAGCAGTATTATTTAGCTGTGATCTTCTGTAAGGTTTACTACCCCAGTCGGGCTGCTCCATATTTTGAGCAGGAAATTTCCAGCTGTGCCCTACCTCAGTTAAAATAAAAACGGATATTTACATTATTATGTCTTTAAAAGAATTAAATTAATTCTAATCCTAAGGAAGAAGTGGTCATTTTATACTACGTCTAAAAATATATGTATAAACCAAACAGTATTAGTAGGTAGGTGTAGAATTGTTCTGGCAGTTAGTGTCACTATATTGTTTCACATGATCACATCCCCTATTGTCAATTCTGTCAAGTATGACTACTTTTAAAATCATTTTCGATGTAATTCCTGATTTGTAATTATTTAACTAATTATTTAAAGGTCTATGAAAAAATCTTAGGGAATCAAATATTCACGATTCAGCCTGTAATATCCCACTGTTGGGCATAGGCCTCTTCCCCATGTAGGAGAAGGATCGGAGCTTAATCCACCACGCTACTCCAATGCGGGTTGGCGGATAATCAAATATTAATCATGTTTATTTCAAATAATACTTATAAAAAAACTTTAGCTAGAAAATTATAACATCTTTCATTCATATTTACACATACAAGTTATACAAGCAAAAGACATTAGCAGTGTATTATAATATTTATTTGTACACAATATGTAATTTTGAATTTAAAAAAATCCCTTTTTAACACCCTAATTAACGTTAAAACATTGTCGTCATGTCGTCATCGCTTCAATTCGTAAACCCTAGTCGAAATTTTATCAAATCCGTCAGCCGTGGTCGTCTGAAATACAAACACCATGTTAACGGTGGAAAGATCAAAGGGCGAAACGGTTTCAAACCGAAATGAATCGAGAATTGATTGGATCCAAGGATACTTTGAGCGCCTCGAAACGGGAATGCAATCGAAAATAACTCCGGCGACATCCTGGACTCGTGCGCTATTGTAGCCGAAAGCGTATTTCTTACAGAATTAAAACTTTTTGTTCTAATACTAGCCTAACCTCTCCCACTCCCAACCTTTTTAATTGACTTAAAAAAAGGACGTTTTCAATTCAACTGTAAACAACTTTAACTTTTTTTTGTGTTAACTCATAACTTTTGACTGGGTAGAGCGATTTTGATGAATCTTTTTTTAATCGAAAGAAAGCTAGTGCTTGTCATGTGGTCCCATTTAAATTTGATCAAGATCTGACGAATACTTTTGAGTATTGGATTTAGAAGGATTTAGAAGGATTGGAGCTTAATCGGATTGGCGAATATATTCCTTTCTATGAGTAACGATCGCTATCAGGTATTTACAACAACAACCGGGACAGACAACTTAAAGTGCTCTGCGAGGCATGGTAGGGACACCAACAAGGACAGTAATTCAAACTGGAAAGAATTATTAGTACAAATACAAACACCCATCACGAGCGGGAATCGAACCCGTAAACCGTCGGTGTTTTACGCGCCTACATGTACCACTACACCAGACCGGTTGTTAGTTTAGACTCACTAGATTGGTATCAATAAGTATTTTCCTAGCGCGTTGTGATCTTATTGTTTCGATAAGGCTCCGTTGACCTGGTGTCTCAACCAGGGTAGTCTGCAGAGAACCCAAATTAATATTATTTTACTCAGGCAATTTATAAAAATATTTTTAATTAAGTTTTCTTATATATAATTAAATATATAAATACAAATGCATGTTATCTATTAGATGAAAAGTGTGTGTGTGGGTGTGTGTGTGTGTGTGTGTGTGTGTGTGTGTGTGTGCAATTCGAACACGGCAGAAGTGAAACTTCTTAAAAGTACCTACTCTACGAGAGATTTTTTTCCCCGAGAATATATGTAAAATACTGAGTAATATATTCTGTCTCATTCTCTCCTATACATATAGATATGTGTTTGTGTCTTTATCGTGACGCAATTTCGTTTAATTGAGTTTCAAATCACAACGATTCTAAAGAAGTTTCACTTCAACAAGTTTAAAAAATATATAACTGTTTTATGTTTTAAATAAACGTTTAATGCTATACCTACAACAATAAGTTTGTCGTTAAAGAATTCACGAATGTGTTTCGAAGTCCGACCGTTTCTTTCAATCTGTATGTGTTTCATCTTGTTTCCTTCTAAAGTAATTACTATAACTATTTTATGTTTTAAATAAACGTTTAATGCTATACCTACAACAATAAGTTTGTCGTTAAAGAATTCACGAATGTGTTTCGAAGTCCGACCGTTTCTTTCAATCTGTGTGTGTGTCATCTTGTTTCCTTCTAAAGTAATTAACGCCTTCACCTGTAAACACATGAATAAAATTGAAGTGAGTAATTGCAAAGTTTTTATTATAATTTTTTTTATTACATTTTCAGTTCATTTTAGTACCTATTTGTTAACCATCTGGTTAACGTAATCGAAAAGTGTCTGGCAACCTTCATTAACCTTCATATACCTAATCTATACAAATAAATAAAATTGGAGTGTCTGTTTGTAATATTAAAATAACCGCTTTTTACTAAATGTATATGGATCTATACACGGTACATATACCAAAACAACATTTATTACAATTTTTGTCTGTCTGTCTGTCTGTTTGTTCCGGCTAATCTCTGAAACGGCTGGATCGATTTTGACGGGACTTTCACTGGCAGATAGCTGATGCAATAAGGCTACTTGTATTTAAGTTTTTTTTTTTTATAACTACGAACTGAACAATAACTTTTTTGTTAAATTCCACGCAGACGAAGTCACGGGCACAGCAGCTAGTACCTACATATATGTATATAATTAAAATTGTAACCGAGTGTTGTCTTTACATTACTAAAATACCGGTATCGTCATCGGATATCATAAATGTCATAATTTCACATACTGTTATGTTATATGACTGCTATACTCGTATATCTAGATTTTTTACCAATAAAATTCACTTGATGTCGCTTCGAACAGTTACTCAAATGTTTAACGGTTAAATATCAAGCGCTAATTTTAGAATTATGTGTTAAATATTAAAATGTTTACGCATATAATGAAGATATTGAATTCTGCGTAAATGTCAAGAATGACTCATTGAAATTTTCAGACGAAAAAAAGAAAAGTTCATCAGGAGCGGGAATCGAACCCGCCACGGCTACAGTAGTAGCCAGTTGCTGTGTGACCAATGCACCATCCCATCGTTAAATAAATTTGCTAATTAGAAGTTAGTAATATTTAAAAAAAACGTCCAGAGGTGGGACCACGACCATTAAATATCTATCCGATAACTGGTTGGAACCGCTACGGGTACGCAACCCCGGACGGCTCTAGCTGCTAGTATCACACACCCCTCCCCGTAATCCATGGCACTGGTATCCCTAACCCCAGATCCTGTTCTCACATAAATCCTTCCCACTATCTTTCTTCTTAGCTAAGAATTCCCAAGGAGGGTTGATATCAGGCAGGCGGCCGGTCGTAAAATATACATGCCAAATCTTTTACAACATGAGTTCCATGACTCATGTTGTGCCGACCCCACATAAGTGGGATAAGGGCAGGGAGATGATGATGAATATTTAAAAAAAATATATGTTGATAGTATAGACACTTATTCTAGTTAGCTACCTTAACACCATCCGCTTTAGTTTCAACGAAATCCTCGCCTGGTGTGAACGTAGCTTCAGAGTTAGCGAACTTTGATTTGAAGCTAAACGTGTATGTACCGTCACCGTTGCGTACTAAACATTGAACCGGTTTCAAACTAATTGCCACCTTACGTGACAAATAACTTATACCTAAAAAGATAAGAAAAATATAGTCAGTATCAAAAAAAGAGAAAAGAGAGAAAAAAGCAGAGTTCTCATTTTGGTTATTTTGAGTGTGTTATGGCTGAAGATGACAGCCAAATAATTCTGCTCTCAATTTATATTTATTGTATTCCTGTATTGAGTATGAAAGCTAGGGTTCTTGAAGAATTGCTATGTTGACAGGCAGTAGGGTTGGTAAGGGACTTCTGTTGCTTTATTTCACTCCTCCATGGGCTATGGTAACCACTTCCTATCACATGTACCGTACGCTTATTTGCAACACAGGTTCATCTTTGTAACATTGCATCCTTAGAACAACTGTAAATATTGTGTTGAAAAAAGAATTACTAAAACGAACTATTCAAAGTAATCGAATGTACGATAACTATGTAGGTTATCAACTTTTTATAAGAATGGTCTGTCCACTTCGTACTTACTAAAGATATCCGATTAAAGATTATGTGAAAAGAGTATTTTGAAAAAGTTCTTATTAGGATCTTATCTTCCACTGTCGAACAAGTAGGTAATGATACGCTTCGACAGGAAAAACAAGATTTTACGGCCCGTTTTACCTCAAGTAATAAACTACAATTTTGTCAATCCTAGGTTCTGTATAGATTAAAGATAATCCTAATGAACTTTTATACCTGTAAAAGAGTAAAAAAAAAACGGCGTGAGGGGTCCTATGGACCCGGTCGGAACGAAGTTCCTTTCGCTTTTTGGTAGACGTCTACTGTACAGACATAATTAACATTGCAAAATATCAAGTTAACAGAGTTCAATTGAAAATTTTCAAATAAAATATCTTTATTATTAACCGACTTCCAAAAAAGGAGGAGGTTCTCAATTCGACACGTATGTTTTTTTTTTTTTAATGTATGTTAGCTCAGAACTTTTGACTGGGTGGACCGATTTCGATCAATTTTGTTTTAATTGAAAGGTGTTGCGTGTCATGTGGTCCCATTTTAATTTAATTGAGATCTGACAAGTACTTTTAGAGTTATATCTAATAATGCGTATTTACGTGACTACTTTTTCGTCGACCTACGTTATATTATACCGCATAACTTTTTACTCGGTCTACCGATTTCGATGATTCTTACTTTAATCGAAAGCTAATACTTGTCTTGTAGTCTTGTTTAAATTAGATCGAAAACTGATTACAACTTTTTGAGTAATCTTTAATAGCGCGTATTTACTTGACTATTTTTTCGTCTTATTACGTTGTATTATTTGTCGATGTAATTGAAGTCGGTTTTTTTTCTTTTGCGAGCAAACACAATTATTTCTATAAAATAATTTAATGTAAGGAGTAAATGGTAATATGTAAAAATCACAAAGCTGTGCATGGAATAAACAAGTAAAATTAAAAAAATAACAATGGTAAATTAAACACTGAATGATGGAGGATATATAACAAAAAAAAACATAAAAATTTAGGAACTGTATAAATTTTATTTTACTAATTATATTTTTGTTAATTTAGAAATAAACATTAATTTTATTGTTTACTAGCTTCTGCGCACGACTTCGTCGGCGTGGACTCCGCTCCTATTGGTCTTAGCGTGATAACACATAGCCTTCCTCGATAAATGGGCTATCTAACACTGAAAGAATTTTTCAAATCGGCCCAGTAGTTCCAGAGATTACCGCGTTCAAACAAACAAACAAACTGTTGAGCTTTATATATTAGTATAGATTATTTTTAAAAAAAGTTAAGATATATTTAATCATCATTTTCAATCACAGTAATAAGTGATTGGTTTGTGGTAACTAAAATATGACACTTATGATTGAGATCTAAATTTACTGCTTCAAAAAACAGCGCGTTTTAAATTAATTCTAAAAAAGTCATTGTAGTGTGTTAAGTCATTTACATGTGTCCACAATAGGGCCAATGAATTGCATACATGTACCTACTGCTCATACACAAGGAATATAATATGTTACTTATGTGTTAGTTTTTAAAACAAATACAACTTAATACATCTATATACATACGTATTAATATACGTGAAGCAAAAACTTTGTACCCCTTTTTACGGAAATTGTGCCGACGGAGAAGTATGAAATTTCGCACACTTATAGTTTATATAGAGAAGGAGTGCAGAATGCAAATATTATTTTAAAATTATAAATAAAATATACATTAAATTAATAAATAAAAAAATACATTACACAATTTGACACACACACGCATAGATACTCTGTTGTTTATTGTTAAAGTCTGAACTCAAATTGAGAATATTGTTTATCTGTACTGAATGTCAAACATAACCATAATAAATTCATTAAAAACTTAATAATTTTCAAATTTATTATGGCCGAAGTTCGACCACTAGGCGACCACTAGTATTTTTAAATTTGTGTTGCGATGACAACCGACCTTTAAATTAAATATATCAATTAATTTGAAACAGCATAATTATGTCACATGAACAAAGCAAACATTCTCTGAACACTTGATACTTAACGGCAATTTAAATCCTAATGAAAGATATCGAGTTTTTATACCGATAAATGCTAAATAGTCATCGAAATTTTCGTTTGAAAGTAATATGTACTCTTTGCCGAGAAAATCTTCCATTTCGAAACGACCGCGCGCGAAATTACACAACTAATAACTGACTTATCAAGAAACCTGTTTTCAAGAGAGATAACGGCTGAAAATATCTCAACTATACAAATAAAAATGTAAATTTTACACGTGAAATGTAAATTTTGTTCAAAAATGTATCTGTCTCTGTGTGGGAATCGTAATCGATATCCTCAAGTATCTTAAGATCTTTATATTATTCCGAAGCTATGTCCTCTTTCAAAAGGTACATATTTTAATACTGGGCGAGCTTATACAAGAACGTCGACGCGTTCACAGCTATTTTATTTTTAAAAAAAAAACATAATTATTTACATACTATTATATTGTTTCGACTTAAGCACGTATGTATTTAGTACCTATGCATTTATGCTGTTTATCATATGTATGTGTGTATAATGATAATTATGTATGAAAAAATGCGTATACGTCATCAATATATTAATGACATTTATGTCTATATTAAACCGTATTTTACATATGTATTATATTTTTATATATTATATTTTTAATGTAATGAAACCCGGAGGTATCGTCTATTAGTCTATTATAACCATTCACGTATTATTTATTTTTAATTTCAGGAGTAACGAGTATCTACTTTGAACCAATCGAAGAGGTGCCATCTTGTATTAACATTGAGAAACGAGAACACTGCAAGTCAGAATTAGAAGGTACAGTTATGTACTCTGTAAAACGTAGTGGTTAATCTGCTATTTATTAGGGTTCCGTACCTAAGGGTAAAAACGGGACCCTGTTACTAAGACTTCGCTGTCCGTCCGTCCGTCCGTCTGTCACCAGGCTGTATCTCAAGAATGGCGATAGCTAGACAGTTGAAATTTTCACAACGATCACGATCACAATTCAGCCTGTAATATCCCACTGTTGGGCATAGGCCTCTTCCCCATGTAGGAGAAGGATCGGAGCTTAATCCACCACGCTGCTCCAATGCGGGTTGGCGGATATATTCCCTACTATGAGTAACGATCGCTATCAGGTGTACATGATAACAACCGGGACCGACGGCTTAACGTGCTCTCCGAAGCACGGCGGGGAGACCCACAAGGACTGCACAAACACCCAGACCACCACAAACATCTGTATGGCCAATACAAATGTTGTCGTGTGCGGGGATCGAACCCGCAACCGCCCGCGCAATAGCCAATCGCAATCCAGCGCTGTGACTGCTGCGCCAACGCGGCTATTAGAAAACTTATTAGTCTATCGACGAAGTTTTCCTAATTTCTGATAGATGGCGTTGGAGACTAATAAATAATTATCGCCCCCCTTAAATATTTATTTTATTTTGTTTTTAGTATTTGTTGTTATAGCGGCAACACTAATACATAATTTGTGAAAATTTCAACTGTCTAGCTATCGCCGTTCTTGAGATACAGCCTGGTGACAGACGGACGGACGGACGGACAGCGAAGTCTTAGTAATATTGTCCGTTTTTACCCTTTGGGTACGGAACCCTAAAAGTCGCTTAATTTGACTACTTATCAAAACTTTTTCAGGTGCCGTTAATATTCCTTCAAAGAAAATTAAACGAAATTTGAACGCACTTTTTGGAACTAATCAGCCTAGTACTAATGATATACCCATAGCAGATGTTGCGCCAATGGAACTAGAAGAAGATAAATCGGCACAAAATAGGTAAGTGCTGTAATGTTTAAAAAAAAATTACTAACTATTCCTTTTTCATGTCAATTTTTTTTTAACTAGATGATTTGTGCGCGGTTTTACCGCATCGTATACTTTCCTTTCAAACGCACTCTTCAGCTTTTTAAATTTAACATATAATGGGTATTGATAAATTGTACAATTTTTGATATTATAATAATAATAATTGGCGGGCAGCAGCGTCTTCGGTGCGACAAAGCCAGCCCTGCGGTCACCAACCCGCCTGCCCAGCGTGGTGACTATGGGCAACACACATGAGTTCACGCCATTTTTGGCGCGAACTTGTGGAGGCCTATGTCCAACAGTGGACTGCAATATATGCATTGATGAATAATAACAATAAATGAATGTACAAAAAAGTTGTAATCAATTGCTTGCGTTAATCGCTTAGAGTTTCGAATGCTTGGATTGTGTTATGGTGATTTATTAATATTAAAATCGTTACGAGAAATCACACGTAGGGAGTATTGTTTTATTTGCTTGCATGTGTATAAATATATGTTTATTTTGAATATTTGTTTCATTTGCATAAGAAATTTATGGGATGAGCACGTGTTTAGACCAACTTATTTATGTCTTTATTGTTTCCTAACATAAAAATTATTTTTTTCATCTCTTATAATCCATTTATCCAGTAATAGGTACATTTTGTGGTTCCTCTGGAGCTGCCTGAATACCTAACAACAAATAACCTTACTGACTACTACATAATAATTTTTAAAACAATTGATGTACTAAACTTTTACTTTAAAAGAAACAAAAATTAATTTCTCATGTGAGTGTACTTACTAAGTACAAAACCCTACTTACAAGAAGTAAGAATTTGTTTAAGTAAAATTTGATATAATTTTTAACAGTTGTTACTATATACATGTCCTAGAGTATTTTATATACAAGAAGTGGAAATATTTGTTATTCGTTACATAACTGCAAAAAATCTTAATAAATTCACCCGTCCGTTGTAAATTTATTCAAAAAATAATTTGAATACGAAATTTTGTGTAGGTTTTTCCAAGAAAACTTTTGCGAACACGCACACGCTAAAAGTAAATAGCTCAAAGTTTTAACGAATATTTTAATCATTTGGAAGATTTTTTCGGAACCTATGAAATAAGTAATTTTCATAATTCATAGCAATACTAGCGGACTCGATCTCCCAAGTTGGACCGAATTACAAATGCTTACAAAATTTAATTATTTATTTATTTATTACGCCGCGTTGGCGCAGCGGTTACAGCACTGGATTGCGATTGACTGTTGCGCGGGCGGTTGCGGGTTCGATCCCCGCACACGACAACATTTGTATTGGCCATACAGATGTTTGCCGTGGTCTGGGTGTTTGTGCAATGTGCAGTCCTTGTGGGTCTCCCCACCGTGCCTCGGAGAGCACGTTAAGCCGTCGGTCCCGGTTGTTATCATGTACATCTGATAGCGATCGTTACTCATAGTAAGGAATATCCGCCAACCCGCACTGGAGCAGCGTGGTGGATTAAGCTCCGATCCTTCTCCTACATAGGGAAGAGGCCTATGCCCAACAGTGGGATATTACGGGCTGAATCGTGATTTATTTATTACAGAAAAAAATTAAGTTATGTGATAAACAGTGCAAAAAAAAACAATTTTCAGTTTACCAGTGCACTGTTTTTCTATAGTACTCGTAATAATATATATTAAATAAATTACAAATTATATTAGAAAATAATATTAAAACATGCCATTACATTATACAAATAATATGATGATATACCTACATTTTAATCTAATTGGGAAAAAAAAGAAAATGAACATAAATTGATTAAAATAATAATAATAATCGTAATAATAAAATGATAAATGCGGCCATTTCACTCTCTATCTATGTTGTTCTAAAAAGAATTTTTTAAGTATGCTTTTATAGTTATTTTTTTTTATTAATATAAATAAATAATAAAAATTGGTTATATATTTATAAAAATTGGTTCAGTAGTTTCAGAGTTTATCGTTAAAATACATCGTGACGCGAAATTTTTATATATACCTACCTATAGATTTAAAAAAGCATTGGTAACGATCCTAAGTAAATATTGCAACTTCAGTGTCTATAAACTTATTTATAGAGGTTTTTCAGTAAGTTTGAGTTTGGCTCTTTATGATTTAAACTATGAATATGATAATAACTAATATTCAGTAAAATTTAGTAAAATATTTGTTGTAATTATTATTTATAAGTATTATTTATTATATACGTATAAATAAACTGGACCGCAAAGAAAAGGGTCAGTTAGAAAATCTTCAGTATTTTGAGCCCAGATAGTGTGTGCCTATTTTCAAGAAGTCGGTATCATACATATGGAATGGCCAACACGCAGCCCCGAATTAAACTCCATTGAGCATGCACATGGGACGAACAGGAAGGACGTGTACGTCAGCGGAATCCGCCGCCAGTCACACTATGTGAAATGAAAGAAGCTCTGATAGAGCAATGGTAGAATAATCTGCAGCATCACCTCAAAAACCTAGTAGAAAGTATGCCAAATCGCGTAACAGTAGTATTGTGAGCTGACGGAGGCAATACAAAGTACTAAAATGCGTGAAAATACTGGAAATCTACGTATTTTTTATTTATTTTACATCGAATTCATTTTTTATATATTTTCATTTAAGCACATTAAAATATTCTTAAATTTAGTCTTTATTTTATAAAGCTAGACCGACCCTTTTTCTTCGCGGTCCAGTATTGTAATTTTTAATAATAAAATTAGTTTATGTATTTGTATAGAAATTACTACAAGATTTAGTGTTGTTTGAATTTTAGTATGGAAAAGTAATGCCTAAGTTTCCTCAAACTACATACCAAAAACCAAAAATAAGTAATTTTTAAGCGACATGTAAGTAAAATTTTATCAAACACATTCAAATAGTTTGAGGAAAAATAAATTTGGTGATATATATAGATATAGAGTATACACATAGAATGTATGTAAAGTTATAATTTATAAATGTAGAACTAGTATTTAAATTACTATGTAGTTACATGATATTGGGTGTAGTATACGGTGACGGCTCGTATTGCTTCCAGAAAATTGAATAGCATGATTGAGAGTTTCCGCTGTGAGACTTCCATGCTTGTTGATTGCAGTCTACCCGTCGTTTACTACACGACCAGGACACATAAGCAGTTGGAGCAGGTCGTCAAGGAATTCCGCAGGACAGTCTACTGCGGAAAAGCGCTGATGACGATTCTGTCGAGTAGAGATAATTCGTGTCTGCTGAGTTTAGATAAAAGTCGCTGGTCTTCTAAGAACGACATGTGTAGAGACTGTACTAAGGTAGTTACTGTTTGTATATTTTTTTCTATTTGTAATTTACTTAACATTCATTACGTGCTCATCAAAGAAGGAAAGTATCGTGAGACTTTGTCAATGTACAATGAATAGGATGATGAAAGGAATTTTAACCGTAACTCTTAATATAAAAATAAGAAGCATAGTGGGTAGAGCTATAATCCTACCCTTTAATAGAAAAGGTCTTTGCTGTCTAAAAGACTCGTATCGAATATTTATAGACTCTTGCAATATATACATACATTTGTGTGCTATACAAGTGTGAACATACAATTAGTTTCTGAATTTTCTCTAACAAACGAACAGAACAGTATATATTTTTTTCAAAACTGATCAGAATTTTTAAAAAAACACCACATGTAAGTAGTAAACGTTATTTTCTTCTTTCATTAGTCAATAAAATCATCAAATGAATTAGAAGTATCGAACGAGCCCGGAGTATCAAACAAAGCCAGTACATCAAACCGGCTCACCAATTGCGAATATTTCGACAACCGAAGGAGACTGAATCACAGAACGCTACCTCCCGCTTTCGACTTGAACGATCTCATAGACAATGGCAATAGACTAACGGCGTGCCCATATTACGCTGCTAGAGACATGATGAAGAAAGCCAACGTAGTCTTCTGCCCGTACAACTATCTAATCGATCCTACAATTAGGAACAATGTAAGGTTTATTTATTTTATTAATCATTAATTACTCATCGCAAATTTATTTTTATACAAAGTTTAATTTAAATTAGATGTATCCTGTTACATAGATCCCACTGAAACTTGAAAATTGACGATTTCTGTTATTGTTCCTTTTTTTCATTAAAATTGATGTTTTCTGTTACGTTGTCTGTCTGTTTTTTTTTTCTTTCTATCACGTTCACATTATCCGTCATTAAAGAAGACAGAAAAATCTGCTTACTTTTACTTTAATATAGACACCGTTACTTTAATTTTTACTTGGTTCTTTATTATATTATTTCTGATTTCCTAAAACGATGCGTCTTTGTCTAGAGTTGCTAGCGAAATAAAGTTTGAAAACTACCAAAATTAAATTCGTATAAAATTTTAACTCTTCATTTGGGTAATTTCAGCTGCAAATAAGTTTAAAAAATAATATAGTAATAATTGACGAGGGGCACAACATCGAAGACATGTGCCGTAGCACGGCTACGTTCAACTTCACTAAGAAAGAATTGCAAAATGCTTTAAAGGTCAGTAATTAAACATTAATCGTGTACGTAGCGGTAGCGGTATTTTAAATGCAAAGTATATTGTAAACAGTTATTATTTCGAAAAATTTTATAAACACCTTAGAATCATTTTGTTTTATTATTTTATTAAAAATAAATGATAGAGTACTCATATTTTCAAAAGTCTATTTATCAATTTCAAAGAAGAAATAAAAAGAAATATTGGATTAAATTCTAATAATATCCTTTCTAAGATTATATGTTTTTTTTTTTCTTTTCTGAAAAGGAACTTAATATCGTCTCTTCATACCTATTCACGAACCAAGACCTGATGTCGCGCATTGAACGTCTTCAAAAGTACTTGAATAACTGGAATAAATGGTATGCATTTATATAATAGCTTGTTTCATTAATTTTATTAAACTATTTCACTTGTTATTTTATTATTAGGAATAAAATACTGTTACAGGTTTGATGACGAAGTAAAAAAAATGTACATTACCGGTACGTTATCGGTAAAAACATGGGAAATAGAAGAATTTGTGCAATCATTGAACAATTGCGAAATCGGAATCGACAGTTACCATGGTAAACATTACTTTTATTGTATTTTTAGGGTTCCGTACCTCAAAAGGAAAAAAGGAACCCTTATAGGACCACTTTGTTGTCCGTCTGTCTGTCAATACCCTTTTTCTCAGGGTCCAGTGGAGTTATCAAGCTGAAATTTATATCAGATACTCAGGTCGACTGACCCTTGGAACTATGAAAAAAACAAACGTCTAAGCCAACGCAATCAAAGATACAGCCGTTTATGCCGCAAATTTTCGACATTCGCAAGGGAATCAAAACGTACTGGGTACCTACTTCCCGTGAATTCAGAATCTTGAAATTTGGTGCGAAGCAACGTCTTATAGCACAAATAAAGGAAAAATTGCGAAAAGCATAAATTTTTTGTTACATCATACTTATATTAAAAATATTTTTAATAATTTTGTTTGTACGGAACCCTCGGTGCGCGAGTCGGACTCGCACTTGGCCGGTTTTTTATACTAAAGATGGCAAACAAACTTACTGCTCACCTAATAGTAAGCGGTTACCGTACCTTACAGACGAAAACAAAACGAGAAGCATTGCAAGCTCGTTGCCGGCCCTACCCCAGACCCAGAACCTCTGGCTACCTTATGCACCACAAAAACATAATACTACTTAAAATTACTGTTATTTGGGTATGATATTCTCAATGTTGAGGTACTTCTCCAGTCGGGCTGCTACATATTTTGAGAGATATTTCCTGCTCTTCTACCTCAACAAAATAAGTTTTAGCGGAGTGGTTGTATATGGTGTGGTAGGAGTTATATGTATATAAGAAGTGGCGAATTAATAACACGAACAACTGAACTATATTTTTATTATACGTGCGAGTATCGCAACCGAGTGTCTCATTCCAACTGATGGCCGCAACTACATGTCATGAAATGTGCTGACGGCACAAACTTAAATTATTTTTCCTATTTTTCCATTGTATGTGTCTAGCAAAAATATTACCTTGAAATTCAACTTCACTGTTCACTCACACAAGGTACATCATGCTATAATCAAATTTATTTCGTAAATTTCAGACTTCAACAGAAACGTTTACGAGTTTTGCCAGAGACTACGAGAAAATCCACGTAGCTTAATAGGAGTATCGCAAGCTACCGGTACCTTTCTTGAGTCACTTGACACTGTGCTTGGTAAGTTGAAATTGTAAACAGTGTAATTGCCCCATTACGTATTTATTGTAAATTCAGGAAGTAATTCTCGAAACTAGTTATCCCATTTTTTCACAATTTCATTGAACAAACTTTTGAAAGAAAATTGGTCTGTAAGAATAGCCTCTTACAAAATTTAGACTTTTAGGGTCAAATTTAAAATTGTGTATTATTTATTAATTTACAATAGAACACCAACAAAGTATACACGATATTTCAAGTACATCATACAATTACAGTAAAATCTAAGTGTTACTATAATTATAAGTTATATATAACTACATGAAACATCACTAACATACACTAATAGCATACATAAATAACATACACATGGCTAGAACTTAAGATAGTGTTTTACAATACAATAAACTACAAAAGAAGGTAAAAATTTTTTTTTGGTTATTAACCCCCTTAATCCCCCCCTCCTTAACTTAGGGGTATGAAAAATAGATGTTGGCCGATTCTCACACTTACCCGATATGCACACAAAATTTCATAAAAATCGGGCCAGCCGTTATGGAGGAGTATGGTAACTAAAAACATTGTGACACGAGAATTTTATATAATAGACTGTTTGAAAGGAATTTGATTGCTTCTAATATTAAGTACAATTAAATTTGGGAATTGTCCCTAATTTTAATATTCACTCACAAAAGTCGTCTCTAAGGGGCTGTCTCCACGAGCGAGCGTATCGCCGGCGATAACCGTGGAGACAGCCCCTAGGAGTCTATGGTCAAGCATTTTAGTGGCGCCCTATTTGTTTCCAGCTTCAAGGCTTAAGTAATTATAACGTTCCCCTAATACATATATTAGAATCAACTGGCAATTTTATTCATATATATTATTTAAGATATCTGCACTATAAAGCTAATTGATGCGACATGCATCATTTTCAGAAAAACATGCTCAACTAATAAATTTGCGAAAGTTATCTTGTCCAAACGAATACAATCTGCGGGTTAACTTATCCCCGATTCAATATTAATTTTACTAATTTCGTATCTTGTTTATTAGGTTTCCTATTCCGTGATTGGGGTCAACATATGGTCGATTTTAAGCCAGTTTTGGAGCAGAAGTTAAATTCGAAGGACTACGTTAATTCTTGGCGAAAATCTCAATATGACAAGGTAACATTAGAGTATATTGGATTTGTACTAAAAAAACACGTGATAATACTTAATGGCTGCTCTTGATTCGTTCCATTCTATTCACTTTATAGACCTAACTAATTGATCTACCTTCGCCATTCATTTTATTTTCCACCAAAGAACAGGCTATAACAATTCTGATAATTTCCCCTATTCACAAATAAGAAATAGAAAATTGACACATTCATAAAATGTAAATGTAATGGGGTAATAAAAATTGCATGGGGCATGACTAACAATTCTAGAGATACCATCGTCCACTTACGAGAAAACAATCTTTAACGCAATTGAACAATATCCACTTCTTGGCCAATACAAAAAGAGGTTCTACGGACTTTACAGGCAGACAAAAGATCTGTAGATATTTATCACCTTTTAGAATTTTAGGCCAATCTTCGTCAAAATTAAGGTCGTAAGCGATGGTATTGGATGTCTATAAAACGAGACATTTTCAGACGTCTGTCGTGAATCACTACATAAGAGGCAAGAATTTAGCCCCAAATGATACGAAGTATCATCTATCGAGTAAAGTTTTCAAATAATGAGTAACAAAAATAGTGTTAGTCGGAAGGCAAATCCAGGCAAAAGCTTCGAAAAATAGTGCCAAGCAGAAGAAGATTTTCAGACGACTGTTATTGTTTTTCAGAATTCTATTTTATAACTCCTAACAAAAAACTACTACTCAACCACATCAATCAATATTCTTCGTGTTTTCTCCTCACCGGCATAACCGAAAGCCAATTAATCTTATCAATCTACAACTCCAAACAAATAAGGAGTATCGAATTATGTCAATTCGTATTAAGGCAAATTAAACAAATTCAACACTTATTTTCAGAATGAAACTGAATCAGTAACGCTCCGCTTGATCTGCCTCAACCCGGCAGTGGTGTTCAAAGATCTGGACATAGCGAGAACTATCATAATAGCATCAGGGACCCTCGCGCCCATCAAGACCTTCACATCGGAGCTCGGGACCGACTTCTCCCTCACGGCCAGCCCGAGACATATCATCTCTGACGACAGGGTCTGTTGAGCAATTCCCATTTAAATTATGTATTTTAAGTTCACTGTTCTGCAACTTCTAGTGCTGCTCTGCTTCTAAAAGCACATATCGTTACGTTTATAGAATGCTCTATGAAATAAAAAGCTTTTTATCTTACTAATAGAATTAGTCCAGGAGGAATCGGCGCATGAGTTCCGAAAACTATTCCACCTCAATGTCTTTAATGCATTCGTCTTCAAATTGCCCTACTGATGATATAAATGCATGTTGCCAGGGGGCAACCCGGGGCCATATTGTTTAAACCGAAATTGTTTAAACAATTGCAAGGAATTATTTTTCTTAAAATACAAATTCTTATTAAAATATTCTTTATTAAAATACAAATAAAAAAGGTCCTTGACTTTATATCATCAGTAGGGCAATTTGAAGAGGATCAAAAATACAAATATGTATACAAAAATGTAGGTGGAATAGTTATCGGAACTCATGCGCCGATTCCTCCTGGACTAAATTGAACATGTTCAATCATTCAATGTCTTCCATGCTAAAAATGGGTGTTCCACAGGGATCAATCTTTGGTCCTTTACTTTTTCTAATATTTATAAATGATCTGCCATTGTAAGTTTATTATAGGTATTTGTGATAGTGCGTTGTGCTTATAATACATCGCTTAATTTTAAGGTTGATAAAAATTAAGACGTGAATTGTGCCTTATCTGTGAATAGAAGACTATTTAAAATAAGCAACTTAGTTTTGAACACCAAACGTCTTATTGTTAGCGCCACAATCTTCTTAGGGATAAATTCGGGTTTGAAACTTCAGTGGATTTTCCAATTGTTATTCCACTAGTAAAATTCCTCAGGTGTGGGTGAATTCGGTGTGCGTGGGCCCGGAAGGCACTCGGCTGGAGCTGACGCGCGATGGACAGCGCCGCACCGCCGTGCAGGATGAGCTCGGCCGCGTGCTGCTCGCCGCGTGCTCGTGCGCGCCGCACGGCGTGCTGTGCTTCCTGCCCTCCTACGAGCTCGTCGACACGCTCGTGACAAGGTGACAGTTGACAGCTCGGCCGCGTGCTGCTCGCCGCCTGCTCTTGCTGTGCTTCCTGCCCTCCTACGAGCTCGTCGACACGCTCGTGACAAGGTGACAGTTGACAGCTCGGCCGCGTGCTGCTCGCCGCCTGCTCTTGCTGTGCTTCCTGCCCTCCTACGAGCTCGTCGACACGCTCGTGACAAGGTGACAGTTGAAAAAATCGGGGAAAAAAATGAAAGACGTTTAATAACTGGGAACTGGGCCTTCACAAGTTTCGTCCCTCCTAGTTATGCACGCCGCTCAAGTTCTGACTGTTTTTGTAATTGTTTATTTTTATTTTTCCTGCTTTTTTTTCCTACACGCACGTCGCTCGTTTGTTTAATGAGACTGAGTATCTCTGTCTACTGATATATTAGTATTAGTACAATAAAAGGTGTCGTAAGAGGCGACTAAGGGATAACAAAGTTTCACTACCACCTTGGAACTTATAAAGCCGACCGATCGCGGGATAACCATCCAACTGCTGGCTTTGAAATACACAGGACGAAGACGGGCAGCAGCGTCTTCGGTGCGACAAAGCCAGCCCTGTGGTCACCAACCTGCCTGCCCAGTGTGGTGACTATGGGCAACACACATAACATATGACATAGGCCTCCCCAAGTTCGCGCCAGACGTTATGGCGCGAACTTGGGGAGGCCTATGTCCACCAGAGGACTGTGATAGGCTGAAGTGAAGTGAAGGAGGTCTATATTGTAGTAACCGTAGAATAAAATTTCTTTCCTAGTGATGAAAGTCCAGGCGAATAAAAATTTTAATGGATTTTATATATTTCTAGGTGGAAGACCACGAAATTATGGGAACAACTCATAAAATTAAAAGACGTGATTATCGAAAGTAAAAATGCAAAAGACCACGAAAGTAATATGAAGGTGAGATAGAAAAATATATATTCTTAATAATTTTCATATACAATATGGCAACTCTATGGACCTACTGTCTGTATATCTATCTCTGTAATACTGTATATTTTACTTTGTTTAACAATTGACAAAGAATTATTAAAATAATATAACTCGCCCTTCTTTTTATCCTCTTTTACACTACGACACTGTCTATTTAACGAGTTAAAAAAAGTTAGAAAAGTTAGTTAAGTTAAAGTTGAGAAAAGTTAGCGAGTGATCATTTTCATAACAGACATAAGGGTGTATATTCCTAAAGACAGATCTCAGACCATAACATTTATGTCTCTCTCATCCCCGCCACATCGGCTCTCATGTCGTGTCATGTCATGTCATGTCATATTCTCGTGTAGCACTTCTACTCTCGCGCGGAGTCTGAGGGCGCGCTTCTTCTGGCCGTGTACCGCGGGAAGGCGGCCGAGGGAATGGACTTCAAGGACCGGCAAGCGCGCGCCATAGTCGCGGTGAGACACCTTTTCTCTACCTTACAGTCTTGTTGGGATAACGCGATGGTGTTTGCTCTGCGTTTTCCAGCATTTTATTACAAGTCTGAATTTGGCGATGTGTATAAGGTTAAGTAATAATTTAAGGTCAGAAACAAATAATTCTTGCCAAATAAGGTACAAATAATTAACAATTAAAGTATTTTGAAGAGTTAAATCAGATTTCTACAATACATCTAGACAAATTAGAACGAGACATCTACATAAACGATTGTCGATTGTCAGCTCGAACACTTACTGAATGACGTGTTCATTTCTTACTAATACTTTGTATACTAATTTTTGTTTACAAACATTCTTATGATCGTAGGTCGGGATCCCATTTCCAAACATCGGAGACATAGCCATTAAGGGAAAAATGGAATACAATGATAGATATTCAAACGAAAAGAACATACTTAGAGGTCACGAGTGGTTAAAAATTCAGGCATACAGGCAAGTTAATTTAAAGTAATATTTTTCTTTTTTATTATTTATTTGAACTTATGAAAATTACAAGTTCTGAAAAAATAAATAAATATATTTGACACACGAATGTTCCCGAGGTATCCAAATTAATACATTTGATTTTAAACCTTTAGATGACAATAGACTGTTGTGTTTACCACATATTCCTTACATAATACATGTATATACAATTTTCACCACATATATTTCTCATATAATACATGTATATGTATAATACACATAAATCATTTACAAACCATCAGGGCGGGAATAGGGGCCGGGCTGCTAGCGGGTTATCTTCCAAGCGTAAACGACTCAGTCAAAAATGAAATATGTACTCTCTGTTCTATATATGAATTGCCATGGCCCATGATTGACTCTATTTAAAATAATATATTAATTTAGTACACCATCTTTAGAGTCTGTGGATAAGTGTATGCACTGGCACAGCGCCGTCTATCTTTCTTATCGCTTCCCGATTGCGTTAGCCTCGTCAATACACCGATATTTTTATTACTAATTCTTCGACACAGATGTTCGGGACGGAGATTGTTTACTGACTTATTCATACTAGTTCTCGCTTGCATTCTCCTCGCACTTGTATTCAGCATACTTTATCTCTCTTGCATTCATCATCTTTCACACGAAGGTTGGGTTACCATATATAATAATTACACTACGATATCAATACGATTGAATCTCCCATAAAATAGCCAATATTTTTGTCTAGAGCTCTTAACCAGGCTGTGGGGCGATGTGTGAGGCATAAGGATGACTGGGGCGCCGTGCTCCTGGTGGACAGCCGCCTCGCGGAGCAAGACGCGCGACAGAACCTGCCCACTTGGGTGAAGGGCGCCGTAAGTACTCTCATTTGCGTACTTATTTTTAGACACCTTTTAATGTGTCCCAAAAATTTCAAGACTTTTGGTCACCCTTTCGCAATTTTTGGTTACTTGTGTGGACTATTGAAGTAAAATTTTCGAATTCTATATTTCTATTAAAAATTATTTTTTTTTCAATATTTAGAATGTTACTCTACAACTCGAAATGAACATTTAAAAGGATTTATTTTACATGAAAATAATTAAATGAAAACAATATTTAAAATATTATACTTTAACATCATTCAATGAGATAAAACATTGTTTGCAGCTGGAAAGGAACAGCAATTCCACTTTCGAGAGTCTAAAGGACTTTTTTAAAAGAATGTCATTAGAAGATAAATAATGTTTTTCTAGTGATTTGTTTTTAATCTGTTCATAAATTCATGTGCCTCAATGTGATACTCTATCAACAATTTTGTGTGATTTATATAATACATTTTTATAAGGATATTTTTTTAATAAAAATAATGTTTAACATTAATTTGTTTTATTCATTATGTAAGTACTTCTTCTTCTTCTGGTTAATGGCTTTCAATAATTATGGTAAGTTTATATAAGTCTCACGCTACATTTTTTCGAGACCTGTAACAAAAAAAAAATTAAATATAAGCACAATAAATTTATAATAAACACTTATGATACACTAGAAAACATTACTGTCATCTTTGTACATTCTTATCACCTTACATCTAACTAAAGATTTTATGATACGTCGGTAAAGTCTACCAAGACATCATAAAAAATATATTGTATGTAAGATGTTGAATCTAGTCTCGTGGCTCATTCTTGTGAAGGTCAAAGAATTCTCAGTACATTTATGCTTTTATTATAAGTTTATAACTAATGAATTCATGAATAGCATAAAGAGATACAGACCTATGTGTGCAATCTACAAAACGCTCGTGTCTCTTGAGATGCGAGATATGAGGAAAAGCTTGCTTGCAAATTTCGCAGACAAATGGACGCTCGCCCGTGTGATATCTGTGAAAACATGAAAAATGTAACTTTTTACATAACTCTTTAAAGTTTGCACATGTTCTATGGATTAATATAACACTTATTTTTAGCAAACGCTTTACCGACCTCTTAAATTAAAATGTTTACCTTTTATGGACGACGAGATCACATTTCTTGTAGAACTTTCTATTGCAGTCTTTCGCATCACACACGTAGGGAGTTAAACGTTCGTGGTCTCTCTCGATGTGGTTTTTTAGCTGTAAACCAAAATATACAATCATCATTACTTTTGCATGACAATTGGTAGCACTACAAGTACTCATCAAAGTAACACATATTTGTATGAGAGAATTGAATTTTCTATGACTATTTACACTATTCCTGGCACAAAAAAAGACGTACAAAATAAAAACATTAAATTACATCTGATAAAGACATAAAAATGAAACAGTTAATTATTCATAAAATTGTCACGCCGGGAAGGAAAACGATTGTTCGTAAGCCAAGAGAAGGTGGGAGAAATGTAGGCAGGTCCACCTAGAGTTAAGAGTAAAATACCAGAACAAAATTAAGGGATTGGCATTAAAGTGACACTACACTTTGTTCTGGTAACAATAAGAAAGAGAAACTAGAAAGGAATGCACACTATGTGCCCATTATTACAAAAAAAAAATTGCTAATCACTAGAGTGGTGTAGTAGCGTTACGCCACCGCGCGGTGTCTGTAGAGCGTGGAGCGAAGTGTAAAGTGTGGTGTAGAGTGTACTAGAGTGTAGTGTAGAGTGTGCTAGAGTGTAGTGTAGAGTGTGCTAGAGTGTAGTGTAGAGTGTGCTAGAGTGTAGTGTAGTGTGCTAGAGTGTAGTGTAGAGTGTGCTAGAGTGTAGTGTAGTGTGTGCTAGAGTGTAGTGTAGTGTGCTAGAGTGTAGTGTAGAGTGTGCTAGAGTGTAGTGTCGCTCACCAGCCAGGCGGCGGCGAAGGTGCGCGTGCACCGCGGGCAGGCGTGCGCGGGGCGGACGCGCGGCTCGTGCGCCGCCGCGCGGTGCTTATTGAGCGTGGAGCGGTAGCTGAAGCGCTCCCCGCACACACCGCACACGTGTCTCCGTAGCGCCGCCGAGTGTGTCGCTGCCGGACGATAAGAAAGAGTTAGCGGCGAACAACGGAAGTCTATTTTAATTTATCTTTCACTATTAAAGCTTGCTAAAGTGACGACTAGCAATGTACAATTTTAAAAAGAAGACACTTGTCATTAAAAAGCTTACATTTATAAAGAGATTAATCATACCTATATGTGATTTGTAGTTATCTTTCTTTTTAAATATTTTATCACACGTCGAACAAATGTAGAGCACTTGCTTCTTGTCCTTTAATTTCACTCTGTTTCCTTTGTCATTAACTTTAGAATCACTTAGCTCCATAGATTGTTCCTCGATTTCAATTTTTATTGGTTTGGAATCGTTACTTTCAGCTAGTGTCGGAAAATCATTATCAGACACGGTTTTTTCGGTTTGAGCTGTTTCCTCGTCCTTATTGTT
Source organism: Melitaea athalia (assembly GCA_905220545.2). Taxonomy (NCBI): domain Eukaryota; kingdom Metazoa; phylum Arthropoda; class Insecta; order Lepidoptera; family Nymphalidae; genus Melitaea; species Melitaea athalia. The sequence goes on from HG992196.1 coordinate 6,256,477, forward strand.
CACAACTCCCATTCCTATATTTAACATATCAGTCAACTGCTCAGCGTCTATTTCACTATTTAAACTAATAATAAACATATCATCATCTTCCGTTGATATATACTGTACACTATTTTCACCAATCAACTGGTTAAGGTTTGCAGCTAAATTTGTGCTTGCTTCCAAATCAACATCGCTTTCAAATATAGTTGCACATTCATCAACAGAAACTGCAGGGTTATGAATAGTTTCAGTTGGTTTAGTGCCGATATCTTCCACATTTAAGAGGTTATCTGGTAGATTTTCAGTTTTAACATGACACAATGTATTCATTATATCCTGATCTACGCTTCTACCTCCATCCGAAAAATCGAATAATATTTCACCATTTTTGTCATTTATATAATCTATATCATTCGGGTTAAAGGTGTGATTGTTATGAAAACTATCAAAATCTAAATCATTATATAAAAATTCGTCATCCAATATGTGTAACTGATTCATTTCCTTGAGGAATTCGATCTGCATGAGGTTATCGTAAGTGTTGACATCAGGGAGGTTTTGTTGATTATTATAATTATGCAGGACTTCAATCTCTTGCTGGGATGACATTCTCATGTAATCGTCTTCAGCCGATAAAATATCGTCAACAATATTATCTTCCGTTCTACAGGTATCTATATTCATTTGGCTTGTTTTGTCATCTTTATGCGCTTCATTACTTGGATTAGTGTGTTGTCTTTATAAATATAAAAAATATATATAATAATACAATTAATGAAAATGTTTTTTTTTAAAGAATTTTTACATCTCTCATGTTCGGTAAGTAGGTTCTTATTACCTCCAAATGCGGGCTTGTAGGTGACTAATTAGCGCTCTAGGGTAATAATGTAGCTAGAAAAGCCCTAGAGCGGTAAGTAATTAAAAAAAAAAAACACTTCTTTCTTTCAAAAAGTTCGAGTACATCTAACCATCATCCTGGCAATAGACATCATGCATTCAGCCCAATGACCAAAGAGGTCGCTTTGCTATTCAGCCTTGTCTGCGTGTGAGTATAATAGTCATCAATTTTAAATATCGAATGGCGAAGCTCAATCTCGATATTGAAAAAAAAATTGGAAAATTGTTCTCATTTCACTATAAATTTCCACAAATGTTTAAAAATGTTTTATTCTAGTAATGCCGGTTTTTTTCTACTTACCTCACAATCGAGATGTAAAGAAGAATAGTTAACTCGGGTGTGAGCATCAATAGCACCCTCAAACTATAGGCCCTAAATATCTCGGGCTGCAATTGATGCCTTACAGCCCTTGGCTACTAATCTACTATTACTTATTCTAATGTAAATGTATGTTTCAGGAATACAGTATTATAATAAATCTGAAATAATGCTTGAGAATAAATTCAAACAAATTAAATACTACAAGACTAGAATTTTAAATACAGTAAGAAACAAAATATTTATCAAAAGAAATACAAGTGAACTGAGTTACCTCACACAATGTTCCACCAATGCACTTTTGTATTGAAAAGTAGCACCACATATTCTACAATAATTCTTTCTGGTTTTGTCTTGGTTAACATTACTAACATTAAAGAGTACACAGTTTTTTTGATGTCGTTTTAATGATGCTATCTGAAACGAACCACAATTATTGCACACTTTAATATATTAATTGGTAATTGAGCAAATACTCATAATATTTTGAGTTGACCCTAAAAACCTAGTAAGTCTCGAGTTTGAAAGCACTTATCTTGGGTATATTTTAGGAATAAGAGACATGAGAAGAAAAAAAATAATAGACAGTTTTTTTTTATGTAACTACAGAAATTCTTGCCGATTCTTCTCTGCAGAATCTACATTAGTAGTAGTTGCTATTAGAAAATTTCATCATTTACACATTTCACTAATATTATAATTTCATAAAAACTTTTAACTCAAAACTTTAATGTCCTATAACTCTTTATCTATATAATATACTTTAACAATTTTAGACGTATGGATTCAGGGAATATATGGGTATTAATATATTCAAATATTACTAAAATCAAAAACATCATTGCCCCATTTGTAAAATGACTATTTAAAACCACTTATATTTTAATGTTTCCACGGGTATTAACGCGGACAAAATTTTTTTAAGGTAAAATATATTACCTTGGGGCCTGACGTTTCGGCCAGGTTACACCAGCCATGGTCACAAACACAAGGTGGTTAAAAGCACTTTACTTGAATAGTGATTTTTTTTTTTTAATATTCAATTAATATGGAAATCAACACTAACCTGTGTAAACCTGCCATGGCAGCCTGAACAACTAAAAGGTTTGTCTTTAGTGTGGAGCAACATATGTCTGTTTAAATTTGATTTATGATTGAATTTCTTATCGCAACATGGGCAGGCATGACGCTTGCCATCTGAAATACACTGAACACTGAAAAACCTAGTCAAGTTTTAACTGAGGTGGAGCACAGCTGGAAAAATCCTGCTCAAATCTGGAGCAGCTTGATTACGGAAGTACCTCAACCTTACAGAAAATTACAGCTAAATAATACTGCTTTCAAGCAGCGTTTTTTTCCTGTGGTGAGTAAGATGACCAGAGATCCTGAAGGGGATTATGAGTAGGGTCAGCAACGCTCTTGTAATGCTTCTGGTGTTGCAGTCATCTATAAGCTACGTTAATCGCTTACAATCAAGTGAGCCATACACTTGTTTGCTGTCCTAGTTGTATAAAAAAATTAACATTGATAATTTCTAAACATTGCTAATTTCCAGACATTGTTTCTTACAATTTTAATCAAACAATTATTTTGAAAAGCAATTTAATTTATTCTGTTGCAAACTTATTTTTAATAATAAATTTATAAAGTCATTCTTACCACTGTGTAAATCTTTGTGTTTCTTTAAGTCTGACGGCTTTTGGAATGATTTCTCACATTGGTCACATTTGTGGGGTCTTAAAATACACATACATTACAAATTTTAAATGAATTTTTTTAAGCTTAAGAATCTGTTTGGTTGAACATACTAATCTCAGGAAATACTGGTTTAAATTAAAAAAAATATTTTTACTTAAATTGCCCACTTATCGAGGAAGGCTATCTCTATACTAACGGAACCTGAGCAACAATTCATATAATCTTCCAAAAACGGGGAAATTTTATTCTATTAGATACCATAACATTTAGGATAACATGCAATATTCTATATGAATAAAGTAGTTTCAGTATAGTCAATAATATATAACAGACAAGTGCAGGGTACCTGTAGTCTATATGTTTCGCAAAGAGATGTTGTTGTAAGCGCCAGAGAGCCTCAAAAGCCATGGAACACTGAGGACACTTCCAAATACGAGCGAGAGGCTTATGTGTTAAACTGTGCTTCATAAGAGCTTGTTTCGTAGCAAACTTCTGATTTGGGCATCTATCTGTATAATTTGTGTAACAATACCATTTAACAAATATAAAGTTTGACACAACATAGAGAATATTGGAAAAAATTTTAATTTTATTTATTAAACATTCTCTTCAATATAAGTGTAGCTAACCAGTATAATATAAAAGTATACTTGTAATTTTAAATTATATTTGTATTAATAAAAACCTTCATACCACAAATCCACAAATTATCCTTGGAATGTACTCGCAAATGACCGTAATACTTCTTTGCATTGTCAAATCTCTTTTGACAAATCTCACAATGCAAAGTCGTCGGGCCATTCAAATCAGGCTCTTCAAGAGGGCCATCAGATGATAAAAATTGTGCAAGAACATCGTCCGCAGCCAACAGAGCACTTTGCGAAGGAAGCTCATTTTGAAAGTCATAATCGCAATCTGGAACTTTTCTATGAAATACTAAATCTGTTGTCTCCGAATCCACAAACTGAAATGTATCGTAATTGTTTTAATTCTAATATTCAATTCAATTTAAAATTTATTTCTTATGAGGTATATTGAAACCTTACTGGTAGACTGAAAAATGACATGGTAGGCTCCATTTTATTATAATTTCTTAACTATATTAAATATATTTAATGCTTTGCGTTGTTTACATATTAATATATTTATATTTTAGTACATTACAACACACGAAACTTATTATCGTAATTCGTAAACTTCGTAGACAAAATAATTAGAAATACAAATGACCATTGACAAACCATTGACCAAAGAGAAAGACAAAGAGTAAAGGGCCCCGTAGACGATCAAATATTTGATCAAACTTCATATTAAAAATTTCTGTTCATAGATATAATAAACTTCCCTCAAAGGTTTCTGTTTGACAAACGTGTTTGTCAAATTATTTGATCGTGTGCGGGGCTGCGGGTTTTTTTTTATATGTTTGTTATATGAAACATGAAGTTTGATCAAACATGTTTGACAAACAAGTTTGATCGTTTACGGGGCCCATAAGAGTAGGTATAACCCTGCGTCCCCACTTGGCTATTCGTATTTGCGTATTTTCCATATTTGATTTTGACAAAACAACTTCCATGAAGTTCCATGTGTGGAGAGTGTATTTGCCAAAATTATTGCCGTATTTGCCTATTTGGCAAATAGTGCCAATAACAAATACGGCTTACCGAACTTCTGTCAGTTTTTCAAGGCACATCAAAGGAAACAAATAAGCAAATACACAAATATACTGGCCACACATGGTGACACAATCGCGCGAACTGTCAACATAATTTATTTGAAAATTGAAAATTTGTGAAAACATATGTGATATTTGCTTGTAAACTGCAAGTAAATTAAATAAATTGATGTGATTGATTTTAACTATAAAAATTTTCAAACTAAGGAAATACGAGTACCCGTATCTCGGGACAAGCTTTTCTATCATATAGATTATGTGTAATGACTTTATAAGTAAACTCTGTCCAAAAATAAAAGAATTAAAATGTAAACAAACACCTTACCGGATGAAAAATACGCAATCCCTGTGTAATCACACACAATGGCTACTAGATAATTATTGTAGCATCTGGGTAATACCATGCACTACCAAAGAATATACTACTCTCTACTGCACTACCATTATACTATTTGTAATTATACGTCTATTTCATCGTCAAACTTTTTTTTAGCAAAAAACCGAATTCGCTGTAACTTCAAACTTACAAGTGACATTTGTCATTACTGCACAGAGTACATTGTAATAGTAGCATTACTGTGTCTTGTGTTTATGGTTAAGGGCTTTCTGTTCTTTCATATCGATAAAAAGTCAGGTCAATGATATTAAAAAAAAGCGTTTTAGCTCGAACTTTTTATAAATCATAAAAAGTAACTCGAACTTTTTATAAATCATAATTTATTTTCACTTTATATAAATAATTTAAAAAAAAGTTAAAACGGCCACTAAAGTTAAATAGTGTCATGTATAGTTGAAAATACTTTTAGTGTATATTTGTCATCAAATTGCTAATACTTTTTTTAAAGGAGTTGTTACACGATAGTGGTGAGCCCCAGCTAAGGGCTAAGGCAATGTGCCCCTAATACAAATAGATTTTTTTTGTTTTAATTAACATTTCTCTGTACTTTCATTAGTTTCTAAGTAGAAAATGTTTAAATTAGATATTAATTACATAGCCTTTTCATGCATCGCCATTTCGTTCGTGTTGTAAGTAATATCTAATAGGTTGTGAGTGTCAAAAGGTGTTAGAGGTTACTCTGTGTTTTGATAAATTTTACTCACACACAAATACCGAAAAGTACTTTCGGAAATCTAATTTGAAACGCACATACAGGGTGCATCCTGCTAATGTTGCTAGTGTTATATCGTTCAGTTTATCAACAAACTATTTGTATACAAAAATAACAGGAAAATATTTTAAAAAAATCAGATAATGTTATATGGATTTCCTAGTCTACCATGCACATGGTTTTGGCGTGATATACGTAGTAGTTTTAGAATACTAATATCGAGTAGTCGATTACCTATTATTTTGTCACTGAAATTTTAAAATAACAGTCACTGTAACAACTAGTGTTGCCATGTACCTAGTAAGACAGAACTCTACGCACTGTAAGAAGTTATATATATTTCCTACGTTCGACAACGAAAATCTTAAAATTTGCGTTACGTAATACTTGAACCACCCCTTATAGTATGGTGTGCTAAATGTAATAAATATATGTTAATGTTTCATTTAGTTTAATTCCTCATTACATCCATATTATTTTCAAGTAGAGGTAGTACCTATTACTTAATCTGTGGAAGTACACTAATTCTATGGCCTTGCATATCGCCATCACAAATGCATCATATTAAATTTACCGATATCGATATTTAACAACATACATCACTGATCACAGTACTATAGTAGTCTATGGTTACACACTCCGCCATATTTGTTTACCTTTTGGATAGGATTTAGATAGTAAAAAAAAAAAAAAAACAAACATACACTCATTACTTCGAAGTTGCGAAGGTGCACTTTTACTTCCCCAAAATAGGTAATAGGGTACTTTCCGTAGTGAAAAATAAATTATAAAATTTGATAAAAATTTAAATGTATATAGAAATACACCTAAATATTCTGATTTTGAATCATAAAAGCACATTATTGATTTATTATATTGAAATTAAAAGTCGTATATTTTAATCTGTATATCACGTGACCTAAAACACGAGCCGCCACCGTGTGACGTCATACGGGCAATAACAAAGTTGTGTCAGTGCTGTCAACAGCTACGGTACATATCTAATATCTATCAATTTTAACTTCAAGCAGAAATAGTTGTGTTCTTTCGTTTAATAATTCTTCATATCTTGTTCCAACTGAAATAATATGCATTCATTACTAATTTGTTGATGGCTGTCATAGTAATTGTAGGTTATGTTACTCTCTTACATACGTCAAACACTTTTGTTATTGCCCATATTACGTCACCAAAATGGCTGTAGCGTTTTCGCGGTAATAAAAAAGGTTTAAAATTTAATTTAATTTTATGATAAGAAAGCGTGTTTATTTTGCCGAAATACATTTTTTTTGTGGCTTTTTATTAGAAAATCAACATTTTGAAGTACTTTTTCAAACATAGTGGAATACCCTATTGTTTAAATGCATTGATCCATTGATTGATTGAGTTTAAAGTTCTAATGGTGGCTCCAGACTTGGCTATTCGTGTTTGCTGTTCAGTATTTGTTATTTTTGATGAAATATTTGAAGTACGGGCAAATAGACGATACGACCGTCTACACATGGAGCCTCTATGCTCCATGACTTGGAGCCAAATATTCGTTGTCAGTTTGGTTGTCAGACCATGTGGGCCAATATATTTGTGTGTTTGCTTATTTGTTTCTATTGATGTGCCTTGAAAAACTGACAGAAGTTTGGTAAGCCGTATTTGTTATTGGCCGTATTTGCCAAATAGGCAAATACGGCAATAATTTTGGCAAATACACTCTCCACACATGGAAGTTGTTTGTCTAGTACCTACGCAATATATTACTATTCTCTATGACGCAAACACGAATAGCCAAGTGTGGACGCAGGGTAAGGCCGGCTCCACACGTTGGCCCCAACGCACGTACCAACGTTGGACTGCAAATTCGGAGAGGCGTACACACGTTGGCTATCAAACTAGTTCTGTCCCGTCACGTCAGGGCCAATGTGAAGATGTCCGATATAGAAATCGAAATTGCTCTGAGCGCTTTTATAGTACCTACTGACTGCACATTTATATTAATTGTTACTTACTGAGAAAAAATAAAAATCCACGTCAAAGATCGAGTAGAGTCACTAATTTTTTTTTCTGTAAAGGCGATATGTGCTCATTAATGATTCTCGCTTTTTTTTTTAATCTTCAATTGAGAAATTCATTCCCATATTCTGTTGAATGGTGCGCCATGCATCAGCTAATAAATTTTTATTTTTATGATCCTTTCGAGTAGCGTCCCATATTATTGGATGCGAAAAAGTCATGGAATTTATTGAACTTTATCAAAAGTTCAATAAATTCTATGATTTTTTCATTTGTCCATGCCGGTGGCGATTTTGTGGATGAGGAAGCCATTCTCGCTCGACGTACGCACTCGCTGCGTGTTGCAAAAGAACTGAGCAACGCGCCAACGTGTGGACGGATCGCGAACATTGGCGCAGATTCCTTTGATAAAACCGACACGAGCCGGCCAACTACCAACGCTCGCCCCAACGTTGGGACGAATGCAATTTTCTAGGTCCACACGTTGGACGAGTAGCGTTGGGGCCTATGTTGGGGCCAACGTGTGGAGCCGGGGTAAAAGCTAAAAATATTTAAAAAAAATTATTTAAGGGAAAGGCAAATTTTATCAATTTAAAATTATGTATTATGCAAATATTTACAAAAGAACATAATTATGTTAGTGGTTCTGAATCTGACATAATAAAATATTATTAGACATTTCTGATAAAAGATACCTAACGTTATAGAACTGTGATATCTGATATCAAATAAATTAATGTCAGATAGATAGAACCAAAAATAAGACGGTATTTGAACTTTTAATATCATTTATTGAATAATCAAGTTATAGAAGTCTTGAGTAATATAATAACATCGTACCATGTGTATTTTATTTATTTTTAACGGCGAAAAAGAAGCCGAAAGTGATTACAGCCTTATACTAATATCTAATCGCGATGAGTACTATGAACGACCTTCGCAGTACATGGCTCCTTGGAGCGAAGATCACAGCGTGTATGGAGGTTTGAATTTTTTTTTAGCTATGTTGACCTGTATTTTTGTGTAAGAATTTTTAACTCAATGCCTTACAATACAGATTTTTTACATATAAACTAAATTTCTACCTATCTTTCCACTACAGCTTATCACAGTCCACTGTTGGACATAGGCCTCCACAAGTTTGCACCCGACATTATGACGCGAACTCATGTGTTTTGCCCATAGTTACCACGCTGGGCAGGTGGGTTGGTGACCGCAGGGCTGGCTTTGTCGAACCGAAGACGCTGCTGCCCGTCTTTGGCCTGTGTATTTCAAAGCCAGCATGGATGGTTATCCCGCCATCCGTCGGCTTTTTAAGTTCCAAGGTGGTGGTGGTAGTGGTGGTTATCCCTTAGTCGCCACTTACGACACCCACGGGAAGAGAGGGGGTGGCTACATTCTTTAGTGCCGTAACCACACAGCACTCATCAACAATAACAAATCAATAATAAATAAATAAAGTTATAAAATATACTTAATAATTTGTTTTATATATTTGTATGAGATAAATCTAAGAAAAAATTAATAGAAATAAACATTAAACATAGTAGGTATTATCTTCACAGGTAGAGATTTACAACCTGGTTGTGAGAGAGGTACATGGCTTGCTATAAGCACAAAGTACAAGAAAATAGGAGTCCTTTTGAATCTACCAGGAGCAAAAAAAGAAAATGCAAAAAGTATATAAAATAAATAAAGAATTCTATTTTATATTTCAATGTATTAACTTATTTCCATTAAATTGAAAAAATGACATTTTGGTTTTCTCAGGTAGAGGAATTATTGTGGCTGACTATGTAACAAATGATTTAAAACTATCGGATTATGTTGAATGTATTAAAGAAGATGCCAACAAGTACAATGATTTTGTTTTTGTGTCAGTAGAACTAGAGTGAGTTTTCTTATTTTCATGTACTTATTCAATCCATATAATTATTAAAATATTTATTATATTGTAGTTTTTATTGCAGGATGTTCAATTTTTTACATAAATGTAGTTAAAGGAGTTATCAAATAATTTTTATTTTTTATAGTTCTTCGACTGATGTAAAAACCTATAGTAATGCAAATGATGAAATTATTCATTGGACAAACACATATTTAGGATTTGGTAATAGTCTTCCTGACAAGCCTTTAAATAAAGTCCAAAATGGAGAAAAATTGTTAAGAGACATATGTAAAAAGTTTAATAAAATTGACAATAAATCTGAATTATTAAATGAATTAATAAATTTATTAAAAAATGAAGAAAGGTTTGTTTTGTTTCTATACATTTTTATAAGATAAATACATGATAAATTATTCTTTTTATTATTTTATCATTTTACAAAATAAAAATACTCAATTTCTTTTTTTCAGATATTTGCCTGATCCCCAGTTAGAAAACAAGCAGCCAAATATTTTTAAAGAACTAAGTTCAATTTTTGTTAAAATTCCTGTAATTAAATATGGAACAAGGTACTTTCATCTACACAAGTTAAATTAAACAAATAACTATAAAGTTTAACGCCTGGTTTCCCAAAGGCTGATCTTTGCAAAAATTAACTAATCATCTCTCAAATAGTCCGGGCTCCCTAGTACATTTTTTTTCTCTTGATTACTATCAAGCTAATTTTCCGGGAGTAGCTTCATTTTGATGAGAGGAATAAAAATTTCCTCTACAAAAACTCGATTGTGGTAGCTAACGGAGGTAGCAGGGACAGCGGTGAGCGTAGGACCGACGATGACAAGGCGACGAGTCGTAAGGTCATCAAAAAGTGACTTTTTTTTCTTTTAGTTAGTTAATATTTATATAATTTAATAGTAATATTGTCCTACAAATTGTGTGGTTCTTTTAGTTATATCCCGGTGAAAAAAATATACTAGGGAGCCGGGACTTTTTGACAGATGATTAATTTTTTGAGGTGATCATCCTTTGGGAAACCGGGCATAATATGATACATTAAGTATAATACAATTTTATTTTTTAATTTTTTAATATTTTGTTTCTTTAAACATTTTGTTTTTTATTTTTCAGAGCACACACTATAGTTCTTGTGACTAAATCAGGACATGTTGATTTGATTGAAATAAGTATGAAATCTCCTTTTGATGTAGAAAACACACAATGGGAAAGAAATGAATTTCATTTTAAGATTTAAATCAAAATGTCATTTTTTTTTTAAAGAAATTTTATTTTTGTTAAATAAAAATCAATAAAACATTTAAAGTAATTTTATTTAACAGCATTATTACATTGTGCTAGCTGTACACCAGTTTTCTATACCAAATTGTTCTGGAAGAACAAATTCGTCATCTTGCTCTAAGACACAAGCTAATAGTTTTGGTACATTTAAAATTGTACCTGACAATATGAAGGAAAACTTATTTTGTTTATCTTCAGTGTATGTAAACATAAGCCTTTTGCTTATAAAATCTCCACTCAGGGAAATATTTCCAACTTCCATATAACATTTTTGGGAGCTAGAATACATTTCTATAACTAGTCTTAAAGATTCCCATATGTTTAATTTATTGGCTGTGACAAAACTCAGTCTGTAATGATACCCGAGCTGAGTGTATACACTTTTTATACAATCTATATTAGAATGAAGCATGTTATTTAGTTCTGTTTCATTCTTCACAACATTAAATATTTGAATAACAGAACTTTGGCTGACATGATATAAACTGTCTTCTTCGACCGGTGACGGTACATACTGCCGACCCATGGAAAAATATTTTAATGGAAATACTTTGGGATACAACACATTTTTAGCGTGATATGCAAAAAAGGAGTATAAAGAACCTCCTCCAGTCAAGTGTAAACGACTATCAGGATTAACTTTAGTGTCTTCATTATGATGCAATATGAATGTAGAATCCGAACTTTTATGATCCCCACCACAACCTTCTATCACCAGACTCTTTGTGAAATCTGGATTGGAAAATTGAGTGTAACCATTGTTTTTCAATATGCGACTAAAATAAAATTTAGCTCCCAATTCAAATAACGCTGCAACATCCTTAAGATAGTAGTTTTCGTTTTTTGTAAAATGTATTAAATTCTTCTCTTTACCAATTTGCAAATGATTTTTGTTGTTGCTAGGTTTTACACCATGTTCAAATATTATTTGGTTATCTTGCTCGGGTGTTAAATTATGCAACCTGTTAGGGAGTTTTAACACCTCCAATATAGCTAACTCTTCTACAGACCATAAAGGTTCTTTTAGTTTCTTTATATTGTCTTTTAATAAATTTATTTGTATTTTTAATTTTTCAAAATGGTCTCCTTCCTGTTTATTTTTAATCATCTCACTCAACTCCTTTGATATTCTTTCTTTTTTATTTTCATACTCAAACTTCCTTGTTTTTAATTCTTCGTATGCAGACCAAAGATTCTCTATTTTACTTAAATCAATTTCTAATTTACGTTTTTTAATTTCAGCTTTTATTAAATCTTTATCTTTTAAATGGTCATTAAAATCTACATGAGGTGTAACATATACATAATTTTCAGAAGCCTTTGGACCATTTATAAACAACGCAGAAAATCGTTTTGATATTATTTTTATATCACTAATTTTCTTTACAAGACCTTTGGTAAACAGATTATGTAGCATTTTCGTTACCTTTTTTCTTCTTGTTCGGGGTTACTTCTAACTCTTTACTGTCTTGCTCAGTAATATCTGTGTTTTCTGAATTTTGCGTAACAATCTTTCTTTTACTAGGAAGTTTAAAATTACCGAAACCAGCGGCACGCTCAGACTCTTCTACACTGTATGGTTCTAGTTCTAATGCTTTTAATCGTCTCTTATGAACTTTCGTTTTAAAATGTTCCAACAGAGCATGATTGTCTATGAAGTAACGCGCGCAATGAAGACAATAATGTTGTGCAGCACCAGGACGATCAAGATCTACTTCTTGATGAAGTAACTTCTCAGCATTATCTACAAAAAGAAGATAAAGTCGTCTGTAGATAACCTACAAGATACCATGTGACACGTTTTTTAAACATACAAACCTTCCTTTAGATCTTCATCAATTTGGTCAAGATCCTTCTTCCTATTTCTTACTCTCCAACGTTTTTTTAGATGAGTATCACCTACATGATACTTTTTACGCTTGTATGGCATAATATTATAGGTATTTACTTCAGTTTTCAGACGTTTACTTTACACAATTTTGACAAGTTGTCCAAAACCAAATGTCGATGATGAAAATTTGAAATTGACAATCAGTGCGTTCCACTAAGCGACTGCAACGACCGCAACCACAGATTAAGTATTAGTTACTCGTAACGCAAGTTCCCAACTCGCGGAACGTCGTCGTAACTCGTATCGCCGCGGTATCGTCGCTACTCGAGGCGCCGCGCTCTCGCGATTCGCAGCGAGCGCGCGGCGGTCACGCTGTTAAACAATAAACGCAGCGTCATTTCAGCTTTGCCTCTCGCCAATCGTCGCGGACACGCTGCGATTCCGTCACGAGTCGTGACGATACCCTGGCGGAATAATCGCTCGTCCGTGGAGATTAGTATCCGACGATAGAAGCGCGGATTCGTCGCGATTCTCTCGCTCGTGGAGACTCGGTTTCGGTTCGGTTTTTTTAAAAACCAACTTTTATGTTTATTTATGATTAGGAGGATATATTATATCGACCAGGCTACCTATCAAAATGTGGCCGCTAATATTTTTAATTAAATTTTTGTTAAAAAATACGTGCATAACTAACATTTATGATTTATTTATATATCAAATTATAGCAATTTATTTCTGTTTATTATTATAATATGACTGCCTTATCAAATCTGGCCGCAAATAAGCATTTCTGTCTGTTGAAAATGGATTTACCATTTAAACGCCTATTACTTATTTCATTTGAAGTTTCGTCGTCGTAAAGAGATGGCGGTATTTTTGCTTCGAACGATCGTATATTAACATTTAACATTATGTTCAATTTTGTTTTATGTTCAACATTTGTTCGATAGATTTTAAATTATAAACGCGCATGCGCTGGTTCATCACGGCAAACATCTGTATGGCCAATACAAATGTGTGGCATGGGGGGGGGGGGGGTCGAACCCGCGACCGCAAGTGCAACAGCGAGTGGTGTCCGCTGCGCCAACTCGTCGTCTAAATTGTGTTGAAAGCTTTCGATGCATGTAATAACTATTCTTTTTTCTTTTGAATATTCTTTTGGAGTAAAAAGTTATATTTTGTCTCAACTATAGGATATTAACTCAAAATAAAATAACAGTTTATTTATTCATATTATATAATCTTACTATAATCAAATTCAGGGAAATTGTATCATACACGAATAAATACAATACTAATAATGCAATAATTGAACAATTTCTATCTGCCTTATATTGTTAATATTTTCTCTGAAAAAAAAAAATAAACATTATTGTTATTAATTAATGACGGGAATGATTTTAATGATTAAATTTATAATTAATGACAATGTGAAACTTGCGACCATAGCGTTACAATAATATAACATTACGAGGAGTTCATTAACAGCAAGATTGAAGACAACATTAAAATAATATTACAATATATTTAATCTCGATTAAATATTAATGATAGACATAAAATAACAAAGGCTCTAGTGGGCCGCTGGTTTAACTATTATTATTAATAACCTTAAGTATTATCTAGTGAAGGCATACCAAGGTGTGATACATGACGCAACGCAAGCAGCACGCGTGACAGATACAAACTCGCACACGCTCGCAAACATAATATTAATTAAAAAAAATAATATATATAACATCATACCGCTATCTCTGGCTAAACTAAACCTAATCATACCTAGTGTTCACTTATTACCGTTAGTATATTTCCAGTTAGTCATTGCGAATCGTTTTACTTAGTTGGACTGCCCAAATATTAAGATAGTTCACTTTGTAAGCATTATATACATATAACGATAACCGTTTGGAGACAAACATTTCAATTATTTTACATTAAATAATACGGTTTAAGCTTTTACGTGTCAATGGTTCGAATACAGCTTTAATGTTTCGTCCAATATTACTCTCTTAATAATAGAACTACCGAAATTAATTAAGACCATTCTATTGAAAATGTTTAACAACTTTTAATCATATTTTAAAATCTACTATCAAATAACAGCTAGGTATATGAAATCAACTCTTCCCTTCAATTTATAATTTTGAATATTAATTCTCATGTAATTTTTTTTTTATAATTTAAATAGCTAAATAATTACCTTTCGACGACAACGCCGCATTAAATACCCGCTATGTACATAAACATTTTTTTTATTAATCTATGCACCTAGTGGTACATCTAAGCTCAGACAAATCTAAAATTTGGTTACAGCTGCTTGAACAACAGTAGCAAAAACACAAATTTTATCTACATTTTCGTATTAACTAAAGTCCGGTCGCCGAAGGTGAAGTGACCCCGTATTGTGTGAGCGCAACCGCAATATGTTTATACGCGAGCGACAAAGACAAAAGATGACAGGTCGATGTACGAATTTCTTTCTCTTCGGCGACCGGACTTTATGTATTACATATGTATTATATGCATATTTATGTATTATATATATGCATAGTTCACTTACATAAGGAGATGTAAGAGTATCTTTTAGATCACTCTTTTACAATTGTAATGAGTTAGTAATCCATAAGCTTGCAAATATTATGTCCCTCATACTTTAATGACTCTAATACCATTCTTCAAGTATTAATTGTGAATGAACCATATTATTAATGAATGAAGGGTATTCATGTTGTTATAGTGATTCTACCTACTCACTTTTTAGCACTCATGTATAATTAAAAAGGTTTAAGAGCTTGATGGAATCCCTATATTCAAGGGTGGTTTATTCCCATTCACTAGCTCTCTACATTGAGTTAAACTGTATATTTGAGAGCTATATATAAACTTTAATGTAATTTTTGTACGGACCAACATTACTTTTGTTTTACTTACTTTTATCGGTCTAACTTTCTAAATTTTACAGAAGTCTCTGAGCATTTCCAATAATTTTAATACTTATAAAGGATCCAAAACTCAATTAGGCCACACTGCTTAGGAAAGTAAACCCGTTTTGTAGAAAATCTAAACTATTTCACAAGTTTATAACTCATATTAGATTTAAAATGAGTTGCAGACGAAAATACGAAGAGAATTTTTTTTTTCTTAAAACCGAATAAATTAGTGACGTACCGACGATCACACCCGAATTATAAATGTAAATAACTGGGTACAAATTATTGTAATACTGTGCATCTTTTTCATTCAGGGCATAATATGATAGTTATAACTTACAAATTTACCCCGTTGGAGTTTGGAGTAAAATAATTAAAAATACGTAATTATTATAGTAACACCAATAATTATTGATTTATTATAATTTTACGTCGCCATCATTAATTACATAGTCTCCACGTTACGGCACTCAAGATATATTTCGTGTTGACATAGCAATGAGAAAATGTTATCTCAACATAGAGACATAGCACAAAACAGAAAAATGTAATAGATGCACGTATCACGGGAAAGATAAACTGATTGAGCCTCTAACGCTTTCATTTGTCAATGTGTCAAAACATATGAAAACGTTAAAAAATATTTCTTGTACATTTTGACTAATCAACAAACAAATTCGTTTTAATTATCGCAAAATAATAATTTCAAGGCTCGTAGGTAAGTCGTGTGGTGTCGTCGCGTCGTCGTGTCGCGTCGTGGTGTCGGCGCTCAGAAGCGCGCGTACGGTCCCCAGGGCGGGGCGGCGGAGCCCTACATGCCGTAGCCGTGGTAGGGCGCCGGCGACGGGGCCTGCGCCGCGTACGCGTACGGCGACGGCTGCGCGGGCACGCCCGGGTACGGCATGGATGGACCTGGGGATTTTATTGGATATTTGTATTTATCCATTTTATATTTCACTGCACACCACAAATACATTACAATCAAAGCTTAAAGATAGTTACAGATTATGAACTACAATGGCTTGTTAACTATTTCTTCCGACAACCATTTTACCACAATTTCAATAATAGAAGACATCCTAAATACGTGGGAAAAAATTATTAATAACTTTAGATAATTTAGAGATTACTGGGAAGCACTACTTGTATATAAAGCATCACATATGCAAATGTTTTAGGTTGGTGCATCATTCTCGAACATGCTCTTTACTTAATTGCTATCATATCCTTTTTATGATAGACAGAGAATACTCGAGAGATTCGAAAGTAAAACGTTCAGTATCAATATCATGTGATACGAAGCAAATGTGAACAACTCAACTCAGGCGTGTTATAATTCACGCAGATTGCTAAAAGCGCGAAGCCGACATTTTAGTGTCATTAAATTTTTAAACAATTTAATAATTAAATTTGGAGTTTTTAATCCACTCTGCTATGCTATTAGTCAATTTATAATCAATGTAACACACACAATAAATTGTAAAATGTTTAACAATACATACCAGCAGTAAGCATAAGTTGAGGTTCCATGATCATGGCGGGCTTGGCCTCTTGTTCAGCGCTCTCTGTACTGCGCTTGGCGTCTGCTTCTTCTAACTTTTCTACTTTCGTCGTTAGCTCTCGTACAGTCTGAAATATTTTAAGATTTATTAAGATCTATGTTTAAATTTAACTTACATAAAAACATGTCAGTCATTATTTGAGTAAAATTAGTGTTTTTCAAATCCACTGACAGAACTTTTCCTTTTCTTTAAAATACTTCAAATTAACCTTATTTATTTCTCGAAATACAAGTTATCTGCCAGTGTAGGCATTATCAAAATTAGTTGTATAGTTAAAAGATTAACCAGAATATAATAAATAAAAAAAGTTATGACAGAATTGCTATGGAAACAAATGTCTTTAATTAAGTAAAAAAGCTGTTGTGTACAGACATTTTAATTTTATTTATTTTTATATATAAAAAAATAAATAAAGGGTTTTTACATTTATTTGTAATTATCGATAAGTAAGTCTTGTTGCTAAAATGTTAATTAGTAAATCTTTTTACTAAGTATTCATATGTACCTGAATAAGGTATGGCATAGCGAAGTCCATTATATTGTGTCTCCACGCCAGCTCGATGACTACATCAGGTTTCAGGAGGTCATAGCACTAAAAGAAATTGACATATTTATTATATTTAAATTATTGGCGTAAGTAAATATTAGTCGTTATTCATGTCAATTGTAACAAAAGAATATAAAAAATAGGAAAGTATAGATGTAGAACAGAACAAGTTCAGTGCTCAAATATTTGCATGACATTTATGACTCGTATCGAAACGCAGACATGATTAGATTTGTGCATGAAATCTTTGTTGTTTACAGGATATTTTTACCGAATCGTGGTATTTAATAATAATAATAATAAAATATTATGATTGTTAAACAGAACTCTTCAGTTCGATAGGGACAAAATAGACAAATTGTTTTAAAAGAACGTAAAAAGTAGTTTTATAAAAGTTGCTTACATCCTTTTTTGGTTTGCAGGTTCGATTCCTGCTCGGGAAGGATATTTGTATTTGTGCAAATATTCCATTCCGGTTTGGATGGCTGTCCTTGTGGGTCTGCCACCGTGCCTCGGAGACCACTTTGAGCCTTCGGTCCTGGTTGTTATCATAAATACCTGATAGCAATCGTTACTCATAGTAGTGAATATATCCGCCAATCCGCAGTGAAGCAGCTTAGAGGATTAAGCTCCAATCCTTATCCTACATGGAGAAAGAGGCCTATGCCCAACAGTAGGATGTTACAGCTTAGGCTGAATGCGAAAGATGTCGTGTTAAACAGTGTGTCACGCGAGACATCCTCAATTCCTCACCTGGTAGAGGCAGGCGGAGAAGCACTCGTAGTTGTTCCTCTCGAGGAACCAGTCCAGCAGCTCCTCGGCCACGTCGGCCTGGCGCGACTCCGCCGCGTACTCCATGGCGTCAGCGTACAGGGCGTCCTTCTTGCACAGCTCCACGCTCTGCTTCCACCGGTTGTTGCCTTCAATACAGAAAATGTCTTTATTTTTTTTTTCTCGATATGAGTATGCCGTTAATTCTCGCGCTCTTCACATCGTTACTGGTTTGAGGGTTCGGCTATTGAGACCCACCCGAGGAAAGTAAGCCCTTTAAGAGGAGTCCCAAAAGTGAAGGTTTGTCCTAAGGTGTTTACTTATGAGATCGTCTGCATATGAAAGAAGTACCAGTGTCTAACTATTTAGAATTTGTCTCTTCGTAAAAAGTTGCAGATGCGCTCTTTTTTATTTATTATTTCTTTTGTTAAATTTCAAAGCATTTTCTTTTAATTTTAATTTGTACTCATAGTATTTTTCCATATTGTTCTCACTACTATGTCTCAAAAAACACATATAGCCATTGACTTTGGTACTTACCTAGAACTCCTGATTAAAATTGAAAACATTACATCATAAAAACAAAGAAATAATGCACGAAATCAACAAAATTCAGACAACAGTTTTGCGTATTCTATTTTTTGTTACCTTTGTATAAATAAGCCGCAATTCTTCTAAACTCAGTTAGTTCGTGTTTCTCTAGTTGTTGTGCCAGTGCAATGGTGTCGAAGTTGTCGAAGGCATCTATCGATGTTCTCAAGCCCTGAAAACATAATGATCATTACAAAATTTTTTACATGCTTATACAATTGTAATAATTTTTTCGCTATTTATAATATATTTTTATAAAATGTACACATACAATATGTTTACCTATTTATATTTAAAAGTTCAAGAATCTTTGACAAAACTTCCGTATTAAATGTGCTGTGATGACATTATTATTATTATTTTTAAATAAATAAAATGTTAAGTTAAGATTTTATATTACAACAACTAATCGCAATTAAGCAAATACATTCAACCTCTTTGGTGTACATTTAAATAAATATTATGTTACCTGGTAATCTTCCTCATCAATAAGTAATGAATTGAGTGCTTCATTGACTGCCTTATTATTAAGACTTTGCACTGATCTCAGATAGGCCTTTACAAGTTGCAAGTGTCCAGCTTTAGTGAAGAAGGCGACAGCGCGTGTGTGGTCCATACGGGGCGCTAGTACTAGGAGCAGGTCGTTTAGAAGCAATGGCTTGTAGTCGAGATAGAACTGTATGGCCTTGTAGTACAGCTCCATATTTGCGACCTGTGTTCAACGAGATTTAAATATAAGACTTACATAACACAAACTTATAATGGAAAATTAAATTTAAAAAAAAATTATAAAGAGAAAATATTACTACCATACAACTGTACTGCTTGTAATTTTCAAACAGCAATAATCTAAATTATACAGTTACATAATATATATTTTTAACTGTATGAACTAAGAACTTGTAACAGTAGTCAACAAGAAACAAGAAGTTATTAAATTTTCATTCAAATACTGAATTTTATATATAAAGATAAATTTTGTCTAGTTTAAAATTTAAATATTGGCTACCTTTGTAATGATGTCTTTGAAGTGGCCCTCACGCCATGCTTCTGTAGGGTGCTGCATCATAGTTAGGGCTGCGTTGTCGTATTCTTCATATTTGTCATACAAGAACACCAACTCAGACCATAGATGCGCGTGTTCTGCAGCACGTAGAACCTATAATAATATTAATAACATGACTACTACATATTTATCAAGAATAAAATAGAATAATTTGAGGCTATGTATATTACACCTTTTCTACCATATTTACTATTAACAGTTAATATAGAAATTTAACATTTATTAACTACTTGGCCATAAAAAAATAGAATTATACATATTTAATTAAGAATATTCCGTACCTTAGGTATGTTGACTCTTGACCAGAACAGTTCCAAATGTTCGCGCATTTTTGCTGGCTTGTATTTCGAGTAGAGAATAGCTAGTTCCGTGAACATTCCCATGTGTGCTCTCTCCAAACCTAACGCCGCTTCCAACAAGCTGATCAATTCGTCGAAATGGCCTCGGTCCTGTGAAAATTTTAATATTTAAATTCACTGTCGCTATACAACACTTGAAAAAAATACACATAAATTACACCAAATAATGTTAATTATTTAATTTATAATATAATTAGTGATTTTTATTTACTAATACATATTATTGTTAAAAATAATTTTATAATTTTTTTAAAATGGAGCGGAAAAGCGGTGTCTTGTATATGTTGTGTTATCTGCGCTAGGCGGAACTCGCCCACGTCCACGCACAAAGCACATCTCCTTCCACTTGCGCGTCGAGTCGTCTCACCTGGTAGTAGTCGTCTCAGCTGGTAGTAGTGGTCTGAGCTGGTAGTAGTCGTCTCACCTGGTAGTAGTTGATGAGGTCCTCCAGCTCGTCGGCGTGCACCACGATGTGCAGGCCGCACATCTGCGCCAGGCGGAACTCGCCCGCGTCCACGCACGCGAAGCACACCTCCTTCCACGTGCGCGTCGAGTTGGCCTTGCGCGCGCTGTCCACCGCGCCTGTTATAGACCAACGGTGTGTTCAATATGTTACAGGTATTATATAGAACGGAACGAAAAGGGAGCTCGGCGACAAAGTGCAGGTTGACATCTCAAATCAGCAAATAGTTTTGTTCAGTATAAAAATAAATTGTAAAAGTTTTCAGTACTCGTTGAATGTATACATAAAATTTTGAAGGTGAAGGTCAGGGCTCAATATCTATGTTGATACCAATAGGTCACAAATTTAGTGTGGAAATGTCTTTTTATAATTACGATCTACATAACCACTTAATAGATGCTTTCGCATAAATTTCGAGATCCACTGAATTTGTTAAAGTAAAATATCCTTTGTCAGAAATAAAAACACACCTTGGAATTCCTTAAGATGCACCAATGTGATAGCCAAACGTGCGAAATTGCTAACGTTATTGTACAGCAACTTTGCTGCATTGTACATTTTGTCTTCGAAGCAACGATCACCGATTTTCTGTATGTCGGCATGATTCGGCCCAGAGATAAACTCTTCAAGATCTGCCAGCCGTCCAGTGCGAGCGTACGCGTAGATGAGTTCAGATTCGATGTAAGATTCGCGAGCTTTTTTACGTGCCATCTGAAAATTATTTACAAAATTTACCAATTAATTTAAAACGTTATAATTTATCTGTATCTAATTTCTACCCTCACAGTGCAAAACACAGCAGCTGTTTCTTAAATATAAAAAAGACGTTTACAAGTTAGCACACTGAAATATACATAGATTGTTAAAATAATTTGTTGATTTTAAATTTTTAATATTTTAATAATCTAATCCCATACATTATACTTTTGAGTTTTCTATCAAATTACCATGTACAAACCTGTAAATACCGCACGAGGTCATCCCACGACTGTTGCTTAGTAGCTGTGTCGACGACGTCCATATAAGCCGAGGGATCATCTGCCTTGATGTAGGAGTCGATGGCCTCCTTTACTAGCCCTTGCTGGAGTTGCGCCTTGGCGAGTTGAGACCACACACCTGGCTCGTTGCAACGTTCAGCAAACTCGTATGCACGTTTCAAGTCTTTTACTTGGTCTATCAACACCTGAAATTTATATGTTTTAGATTAAGCTTTAGCTTAAGATTAGCTTTATATTTAGAATGCAGTATAAATGTAAGTGTCAAGGCGCAGTAGGAAATATTTTGCTGAAAATCTGGAGCAGCCCGAATGGGGAAGAACCTAAACCTTAACAAAAATCACAGGCAAATAACACTGGTCTCAAATAGTCTAAATCTCTTCTGGTAGTCTTGTCTAATTTTCTTGTGGTAAGCAGAACTCAAGTAAAGGATGGGGTAGATGGGCAACACGCTTGCATAACTGCCTACCATTAGGCGGACTGCATGCTGGATAAGAAAAAAAAAAATTGATTAATTATGCATGGTACTTACTTGTATAGCAGAGGTATTAACGTCGAACTTCTTAAAGATCGCGAATGCCTCCTCATACAACTCATTGTTGATAGCAATGTTTGCGATATCAGGAGCGTCATAGTTGTCCAGACGGTTGATGTATTCCATTACACGGGTGCGATCAGCCTTTATAGCTATAATTTAAGAAAATAAATAAATTTTGAGTATTTTTAATGAACATACAACTATACAAACTGACTATTACATATAATTTTGTTACTAACTTCATTCAATGGTTAATATAATTAATTCAACAGCTATATCATTTTTAACACACTGAATATTTTGATTATTATAAATCAATTAGTTAAACTGTATAAATAATTATGATATACAAAAAACAAACCTGTCAAAATGAGCAAGTTCTGTAGATTCCTGTGATCAGAGAATACGGAATTGTCCAGAACAATCTTTTCAAGTAACTCAATCAGTTCATTTGGTAGGTCAGCTGTCATGAAAGCCTTCACTGTCACAGAGATATCTTCTGGATCTTGAGTTTCTGAGAGCGCCGTTTGCACCACCTTTAATGTAACGTTAATTAATCAGAGGACAAATAAAAATGTAAAAAAATACAATAAAAACCGAACACAATCATTGTTTTATTATAGATTTATATTTAGTACAAGTGAACACACTGGAAATGGAAAACCCAAGTATAACAACTACAAACAGAGCCAAAGAAAATTAATAAATCTATAGATAAAGTAAGGAGTTGTAGCTGGTACAAATATAGGAGGTAGAGACATAGTTAATATGATTTTCGGAACAGGAATTGAACACTAAGTCACTAACATTCAACTTTACTTCAATATTTAATGGATATAGATATTCAGTAGTAAATACTTTTCCATTTCTTTTCTTTTTAGTTATGTTTTCACGATGCGCAAAGCGTATCCCACAATGTCGCTGAGAGGTAAATAAACGTGGCAATAAGTATAAAAGTATAGAAGAAAGAGAGTGATAAGCTACCTGGTCGATGAGCTGCCGCTTGAAGGGGTTGTCCTCGGAGAGCACCTCGAGCCAGAGGTCCTGGTCGCGGCGGCGCACGAGGTAGCGCGCCTGCGTCTTGAACAGCGAGTTGTCGTTGCAGACGGCGATGAGCTCGCGGTCGCACTGGCCGCGCTCGTACGCCACGCACGCCAGGTGCGGGTCGCGCTTCTCGCAGTAGCGCCCCACCACGCGCGAGTCGTACCTGAGCCCCGGATATTTACGGTTATTGACGGTTCGCGTAACAATAATCGACTAGTCATTTAAATGCACTAACTAAGTCCATTTGCACACCAGAATTTGAGAAGATAATCCGAAGAAACACTGATTTTCTTCTATTTTTCGAAAAGTAGAACCACCTATGTTTAGTAGATTTATCAAATAAGTCATAATTTTTAATACTGGTAAGAGACGAAAAATTGTTATTCACTTTTAAATTATAATTTAAATTACTAGTCTACTGCAAGTTAGCTTCATCCTACTTATCTAGAAAAATAAATGTTAAAACTCGAGTCTCTCGAGTCTCTACTGCATCAATAAAGAGTAAAAAAATACTGCTATTAAACTACAATTTATAATCAGTCATTAAATCATACAACAGTGTTTTAACCTATTTGGCAAGTATTTACTAAATTAAGAAAATGTTAGACGTACCATTGATTTTCCTTGAGGAATCTTTCAGGGTTGTTGTTTGAATCAATATAGATCTTAGCGAGAGCGTTGTGTGTAGCGGGTTCGGTGCAGCCTTCGTGCACGCGAGTCTCTAACCACGGCAGGAGCAACTTCAACCTGAAAGCAAATAATTGTCATTTAATGTAATTAGAAGTAAGAACAAAAATTTGATAATTCAACACTCTCCGTTTATTTGTAAGAGTCAAACTCAGCAACAGCTAATCTAGAACCCTAAAAATTTAAACTTTTCAATCCATAAAATAATTAAAGGGACAATTCAAGGCAGATCCTTAGACCTTTTAATCTAATCAATACTTCTAAACAAACTCTTTGCTTATAATATTTGAATAGACTATGGTATTTACTGCTGAACAGCTTTAACTTACTGATATTTATTTAAAATTCTTCTTAAAATATTGTTTAAATTAAATATGTACCTGTTCCTTTTTTCGACTTCAGCAACAAGCTCATCGGTTGAGAATTGTCCGCGTACAACAAGAATCAAGTTCTTAATTATATCCTCCGCACAATCCACGTCTAGCAGGCCGCCGACAACCACGGGCAGACGGGAAGGATTGACCTAAAGAAACAAATAAATTATGTTAAGATTTTTATTTGCTGTGTTTGCTATTAAACATAACAATGAAATACGCATTATTAGAGATCTCAACAATTTCTCGGTCGATCTTGATCAAATTTAAATTGGTGGTCCCAGAACAAGCACCAGTTTTCGATTAATAAAATAATTATCAATATCAGAACATTTTTTTTTTTTACTTTTTCTATAGTCTAATAAAATTGAAATGTCCTCTTTTTGGAAGAGAGGGGCCCTACCACTTCCCGACCTCAGATCGACCGTAATTTATTTTTCCTATCATTTTCGTTGTATTCTCTTTCTTTTGCAATGTGTTTCATTCTACTATAAATTTCTTTGGTTTTTACCATTTTTAAACGCTAAAAGCTCTGGTCTATTAATGCTTGTTATAGTTGTATATATTTTATCTGTGGTGTTTGAATTAAAAAAAAAGACACAATTTGTTTACAAACCTTCTGCACATATATTTCAATATACTTCTGTAAGCTGTTTCTATACAGATACAGGACTAAATCGTGCACAAAGTCGAAGCGATCACAGACAATGATGAGAGGCAGTTGGTCGGGCAGTTTGGCCTCTTTCAGGAAATTCTTAACTCTCTCAGCGTTATAGCAGTTTGATTCGCGACAAATGCGTTCCACTTCCTTGATTTGTCCTGTTTTACATGCAGCCTGGAAAGAAAACAAAAAACAATTATTATCACAACAAAAAAAAAAAAAAACATTTACTTTAAGAAAAGATAGAAAGAAATATGTTTATTAGTGACAAATAACACGAGTCACAGCAATCATAATGAAACAATAATAATGATAAAAAAAAAGTTAGCAGAAATTAAATTACAACAATTTTAGAATAACCAACAACTTTACAATTAATATAACGGTTTTACATAACAATAAAACCGATATTATGTGCCGAGAGGGAAAACATACAGCATTGTATATGAAGAAGCAGTGTATACTTTGCCATTTACTTACGGTCTGATGTCCATAGATAACATATGTCTATGGTTCAACTATGCTATAATAAATGAGGGTAGTAGAAAATCCAGCTAGGACACGTTTAGCCGTTGTCACTTTGAGCGTCATAGTCTTCACCAGGAAGGACTTCCTGCAATGCTGTATGTTTTCCCTCTCGGCACATAATATCGGTTTTATTGTTATGTAAAACCGTTATATTGATGTGCCTCCGGAAAACATACAGCATTGTATATGAAGACGTGTTTGTTATCTGCTGGTGAAATATGTATATAAACACAACGCTATGATGAATAATAGATTGAGATTAATAAAAGTTTAATTGCAAGAGATTGATTAAATCGTTTATTTTTATTTTAGGTAAACAATTCATTTTCAATTTTCTAACAAAATTAAATGATAGATAATCTAAGTGATACAGATTTTAATCGTTGCAATAATCATAATTATTATTTATTGATAACTATTTGAATCATATAAATTTATAATGATGTGAATGTATTAAAAAAGGAATTACGATCATTTTTAGATACTTCAATTATCTTGCAGTAATGATTAAAAAATGTAGTGGATGATTTCCAGTTGCCTCGAGCTAATATATCATCTAAGGGCTGGTTATCTATCCACCCGAGTGAAGCTACAGCTGACCTACAGCTACCTGGGGTAGCATCAATGCCGCTGTCCTTAAGAACTGTGCGCACCCAATTGCCGATTACAGTGCGGGAAGCAGACTTAGCTTTATTACAAATCGTAATGAAAAGGTTATCTAAGTTACAGGTTTCTGATCTTCTTTGTTGGGTTTTCTCTATTAAGCATCTAACTAAACTAACTGGACAAATGTTCTTATCAGGGTGTTTAGAGAGCTTCCAAGTAGATTGTCGATAGTCATGTCTGTCAGTCTTTGACCCAAATGCGGGTATTAAATAGATGTTTTGCCCGTTGTCAAGATAGTTGTCTTTGGAAATTCGCAGTAAGGTAAGGTCGTGGACTCTACGTCCGGATACTAGCAACAACACTGTTGCTGTTCTACGCGATATTTCAAAGAGCGTCTCTTTAGGTGAATTAGCTGAAAGCCATTCCAGGACAATTCTTGGGTCCCAAGTAATTAACGGTCTAACTAATTTTGGTTTAGCTACTCCAATTGCCTTAAGGGCATGTTTAATAATGAAGCTTGCAAATGCTTGTTGTTCTACGTAAGGACCACAGAAAGTTAATATAGCCGATTTGTGGACTAAAATAGTGCTATAAGACAAGTTTTCCTTTAGGAAAAGATAAATTAAAAACTTCGCGATGTCAGTAGGATTAGGTGTTTTTGGGTTAACTTGCGAATTGTTACACCACTTTAACCATCTCCTAATAGCAGGTAGGTATGTTGCTAAAGTAGACTGTCGCCAGCTGTTTTTTAGCAGCTCCTTCTCTTGGGTAGACCACTCCTTTATTTGAGAACCCCACCCCCAATTTTCCAAACTTTCAAGGTTAATAGATGTACTTGTGGCGGTGGTTGTGAAGTTGTCATATCTATCATTGTTTTCGATAGATTCTGTATTTCGTGTGGGTGATCCAACGCTCTGGACTTCAGATCTTGCAGCCAGAAAACTCGAGGCCACTCCGGTGCCACTACCAAATAAGTCCCTGTCGCGCGGTTTAGGTGTGCCAAGACTCTGGGTAATAGGCTCGGTGGGGGGAATACCCACGCTAGTTGGTATTGCCAAGGTGTGCTGAAGGCATCTATATAACTTGCTGATTGATCTCTGCAATCTATTGAAACGTAGTTTCTTACTACAGCACTTCTTCGGGAAGCAAAGAGATCTATTTCTGGTCGACCCCATTTCCTGAAGACTTCTCCAGTTGCTTGGGGCAAGAGATGCCATTCCGCAACCTCTTTCCCTCGTGACAATCTGTCTGCTATTGTGTTGTACCTCCCTGGCAGATAATGTGCCGATAGAGTTATCTTGAACTGGTCTGTTAGGGTTAATAGTTTGTACGTCAACCCTAATAGTGTCAACGATCTCGTTCCGCCCTCTTTCCGAATATATGCGATTAAGGTTCGATTGTCCGATTGGACGAGTACATGGGAGTTGCTTAACGCAGCAGCGTGTGCTCTGATCGCTGCCATTACAGCATATAGCTCTTTCCTGTTGCTGTGCCATCCTCGCTGCTGAGGAGACCAAGTTCCAAACATTAGATGCCCATTTAGATGAGCACCCCAACCCAAGTCCGAAGCGTCCGTCGCTAGGAAATGAGTAGCCGGCTTTTTGTGTATTACCGAAGAGTGACGTGCGGCGCCGAGCCACCACATCATCTCTTGATACACCACGAAGGGGATTCGTATCCTCTGTCGTGGTTGCCTCTTGTTGAAATGTCGAAGAAAGATTTGTGCTTTCCGACAATGTAACCTGCCTCGGGGTATGACAAAGCTGGCGAAATTGAACTGCCCTAGTAGGCTCTGCAATTCGCGAAGCGTGATCTGGCCTCTTAGTAATGATCGATGAATGGTTTCTTTGAGAGTGTGTATCCTTTTTTCCGGTAATGTCATCCTGTTCCTTGCAGTTTGCCAGCGGATGCCAAGGTATTCTAGGTCTTGTGTCGGAGTTAAGATCGATTTCCGGTAATTGATAATCCAGCCCAGATATTCCAAGTGCCTCACGGCCGCCGAGGCCTGAAGACATAACTTGGATTGGTCTTGGTTGACCAAAAGGTAGTCGTCTAGGTAGACTAGTACACGACATCCCTTGGCACGCAGGGTCTCCGCGACCCAGCATGTTACGGACGAAAAGAGGTGTGGCGCTGAGGCCAGGCCAAAAGGCAGACATGTCATCTCGTACAGTTGGCCTAAGTAACTGATTCGGAGGAATGGGCAGTGAGTTTTTGCTGCAGGTACGTGAAAGTATGCCTGAGATATATCTAATTTTATCATCCAGTCTCCCGGTTGGAGAAAATCTGGCACTGAACTGTGGGAGATGAGGCGAAAATGCTTTGTCTTTACGAATTTGTTCAATTCTCGTAGGTCGAAAATAGGTCGCATCGACCCGTCGCTTTTCTTCCGCAGAAATAGCTTGGAGATAAAACTGGGCGTTACTTTGGTAACCCGCCGCAGTATTTTTTGATCTAAGAGGTCTTGCACTATTTGAGTCATGGCCGGCGAGGGTTTGGTTGCAAATCGATTCATAACAAGCCTTGTTGGCATTATCAGAGGAGGTTTCTTGTAAAATGGTATTCGGAAACCAATGATTGCTGATATTATGTATTTGTTCGCGCCAAGTGCTTGCCAACGGTTTTTGAACGTCTCCAGACGACCTCCCCTGAATTGTATCGGATAGTCATTTTTTCTTGCCTTTGTTTCGAAAGGAGGGGTTTCTTTGTTCTTTAAGGGCGTCAGTCTTCCCTTTGTAAGTTTGTTTGGCGTTTGATTTTTTGTAGGTATTTTGAAGATAATTCTTATCTTGTCCTTGTGACCTGGGTTTGGATGTCGATGGTGTCGGTTCGTGGTATTTTCTTTTCACTTGGTCCCTATTTTTTACCACCTGCGGGGGTGATAACCAATAATGAGGCCCTCCGAGGGATTGTACGAGCGATATTAATTGTGTTTTCTCGAATAGAAATTCCTCGCTAGGAGGTATGCTAACAAGAGCGGCTTGAATACTTTTATCAGAAATTTCATGAATTAATCTTTTCCGCCTAGTTTCTATGCATTCAGCTCGTTTACCACAGACAATTTGTAATGTTTGTTCAGATAATTTATAAGATGGCGACATAGTACCGAACATTTCGCTTATTTTATTGAAAAGGTATAGTAAAGCATTAGTAATTGCCGCCATAATTTCCTCTGTTGAAGCCAGGTAATCTTTGCCTTTATTTAAGCAACATATTTCGTCATTAATTTTTAAGTTACAAAAGCCTGGGAACGCGAGCATGTCTGCTAATGCTTTCTTATATCGAATATGTTGCCACGTCGGCGAATTAAAATGTTGAAGTTTTATAAGCTGGTTTAAACGCTGTTCATCAGCTGGTTTAAGCACTTTTTTCTCATCGAAATCAGTTTTACAAATACCTAAATCTAAAGATTTTGGTGTACTAGTACAAGGATTAGTTAAGAAATCGCCATTACTCTGTTCAGTATGCTCAATCCCGTCAGTAGATTTTGCGGGAATATTTGCATTTGTAGATAACGCATATTGTTGATGCATAATTAAATTAGTAAGGACACTGACCTGTTCGTATAACGCGTCGATCCGGGGATCGACCGTTACCTGAGAGTCTCGTTTCGATTTCTTGCGCGGAGGTCCCTCCTCCTCGGTCTCGCTGGTTGACGAATTGCCGGAGCAGGAAGAGTCCTCTTTCCTTTGCGCCATGTCCCTCTCGATCGGTGAATTGGATTCGATAGGCTGGTTTGCCTCTAAATCTTCATCGACCTCACTAGGCACGCGATACATGACGGTTCGCTCTCGCGGTATTAAAACCCGCGCAAACAAAAAATACAGATAGGTATTGATTTAATGTTAGTTAGGCTAACACTTTGTAAAATAATATTTCGAAATATTCACGGATTATTATAATATTTTTGGATTTCGACCGCACGCGGCGAAAGTACACAACGCTATGACGCTCAAAGTGACAACGGCTAAACGTGTCCTAGCTGGATTTTCTACTACCCTCATTTATTATAGCATAGTTGAACCATAGACATATGTTATCTATGGACATCAGACCGTAAGTAAATGGCAAAGTATACACTGCTTCTTCATATACAATGCTGTATGTTTTCCGGAGGCACATCAATAATCAATTAATTTACATTTAATTAATTCCAGTATATGACTAAATCTCACCTGAATATATTTAAAGTGAACTTCTGAATCCTGACTAAAGTTGACAATCGATCCAAGGAAGTAAAAGAGACCTTCATAAGTTTTGAAACTTTCAAATAGTTCAATTAATGCTTTGGTAGTCAATTGTTCGTGATATTTGGTTGCTATTTGTACACAGATCTGTAGATTTTGACGAATATTCGCTTGAAGCATAGCCTTGAGGCATTCCAGTGAATCTTCCACTGACAATGTTCCAAAGTAGCTGACCAACCAATCAGCTGATAGAAGATGGGTGTGGACCTGAGGAAAAAAGTATAAAAAATAAAATTTACGATTTTAAACAGCAAACTGGTGTAACATAAGCGTATGAACATGGAGTGTCGCAACGGAATTCAGATATTACAATAACAGGTATGATGTCGTAGACGTTGAGAGTTTATTGGTAGGCGTAAGAACATGCGGTGTCGCTACGGTATTTTAAAGTCATAAAGATACGCTGAATGTCATAGTTGTCGGTGTAGTTTGGTAGCTATCATTGCGCATGAACGTTCCGTGTCGCTAAGGTATTTCGAAGTAAAACATCATGCATAATGTAGACGTGAGTGTAGAGGTCGGATGTGTTCTCGTAGCACATGAATGTGCTGTGTCGCTACTATAGTAACCCACCATTGCGCACTTGATGTCAGCGTAGAGCTCACTGTCGTAGATGTCAAAGTGTCACTACGTAGGTCAGTAGCGACAACAACACATTGGGGGTCGTAGACGTGAGTGTGTCCTCGTAGTCGTAGCCCACTCACCACGGCGCGCTTGATGTCGTAGAGGTCGGTGTAGTGCTCGAGCGCGCGCTGCAGCAGGCCCGCCTTCTCGCACAGCTGCGCCACGTGCGCGCGGTCGTAGTGCGTGAACATGCCGTTGTGTAGCGTCCCGCTACAGTACACTCACCACGGCGCGCTTGATGTCGTAGAGGTCGGTGTAGTGCTCGAGCGCGCGCTGCACCAGGCCCGCCTTCTCGCACAGCTGCGCCACGTGCGCGCGGTCGTAGTGCGTGAACATGCCGTTGTGTAGCGTCCCGCTACAGTACACTCACCACGGCGCGCTTGATGTCGTAGAGGTCGGTGTAGTGCTCGAGCGCGCGCTGCAGCAGGCCCGCCTTCTCGCACAGCTGCGCCACGTGCGCGCGGTCGTAGTGCGTGAACATGCCGTTGTGTAGCGTCCCGCTACAGTACACTCACCACGGCGCGCTTGATGTCGTAGAGGTCGGTGTAGTGCTCGAGCGCGCGCTGCAGCAGGCCCGCCTTCTCGCACAGCTGCGCCACGTGCGCGCGGTCGTAGTGCGTGAACATGCCGTTGTGTAGCGTCCCGCTACAGTACACTCACCACGGCGCGCTTGATGTCGTAGAGGTCGGTGTAGTGCTCGAGCGCGCGCTGCACCAGGCCCGCCTTCTCGCACAGCTGCGCCACGTGCGCGCGGTCGTAGTGCGTGAACATGCCGTTGTGTAGCGTCCCGCTACAGTACACTCACCACGGCGCGCTTGATGTCGTAGAGGTCGGTGTAGTGCTCGAGCGCGCGCTGCAGCAGGCCCGCCTTCTCGCACAGCTGCGCCACGTGCGCGCGGTCGTAGTGCGTGAACATGCCGTTGTGTAGCGTCCCGCTACAGTACACTCACCACGGCGCGCTTGATGTCGTAGAGGTCGGTGTAGTGCTCGAGCGCGCGCTGCACCAGGCCCGCCTTCTCGCACAGCTGCGCCACGTGCGCGCGGTCGTAGTGCGTGAACATGCCGTTGTGTAGCGTCCCGCTACAGTACACTCACCACGGCGCGCTTGATGTCGTAGAGGTCGGTGTAGTGCTCGAGCGCGCGCTGCAGCAGGCCCGCCTTCTCGCACAGCTGCGCCACGTGCGCGCGGTCGTAGTGCGTGAACATGCCGTTGTGTAGCGTCCCGCTACAGTACACTCACCACGGCGCGCTTGATGTCGTAGAGGTCGGTGTAGTGCTCGAGCGCGCGCTGCAGCAGGCCCGCCTTCTCGCACAGCTGCGCCACGTGCGCGCGGTCGTAGTGCGTGAACATGCCGTTGTGTAGCGTCCCGCTACAGTACACTCACCACGGCGCGCTTGATGTCGTAGAGGTCGGTGTAGTGCTCGAGCGCGCGCTGCAGCAGGCCCGCCTTCTCGCACAGCTGCGCCACGTGCGCGCGGTCGTAGTGCGTGAACATGCCGTTGTGTAGCGTCCCGCTACAGTACACTCACCACGGCGCGCTTGATGTCGTAGAGGTCGGTGTAGTGCTCGAGCGCGCGCTGCAGCAGGCCCGCCTTCTCGCACAGCTGCGCCACGTGCGCGCGGTCGTAGTGCGTGAACATGCCGTTGTGTAGCGTCCCGCTACAGTACACTCACCACGGCGCGCTTGATGTCGTAGAGGTCGGTGTAGTGCTCGAGCGCGCGCTGCAGCAGGCCCGCCTTCTCGCACAGCTGCGCCACGTGCGCGCGGTCGTAGTGCGTGAACATGCCGTTGTGTAGCGTCCCGCTACAGTACACTCACCACGGCGCGCTTGATGTCGTAGAGGTCGGTGTAGTGCTCGAGCGCGCGCTGCAGCAGGCCCGCCTTCTCGCACAGCTGCGCCACGTGCGCGCGGTCGTAGTGCGTGAACATGCCGTTGTGTAGCGTCCCGCTACAGTACACTCACCACGGCGCGCTTGATGTCGTAGAGGTCGGTGTAGTGCTCGAGCGCGCGCTGCAGCAGGCCCGCCTTCTCGCACAGCTGCGCCACGTGCGCGCGGTCGTAGTGCGTGAACATGCCGTTGTGTAGCGTCCCGCTACAGTACACTCACCACGGCGCGCTTGATGTCGTAGAGGTCGGTGTAGTGCTCGAGCGCGCGCTGCAGCAGGCCCGCCTTCTCGCACAGCTGCGCCACGTGCGCGCGGTCGTAGTGCGTGAACATGCCGTTGTGTAGCGTCCCGCTACAGTACACTCACCACGGCGCGCTTGATGTCGTAGAGGTCGGTGTAGTGCTCGAGCGCGCGCTGCAGCAGGCCCGCCTTCTCGCACAGCTGCGCCACGTGCGCGCGGTCGTAGTGCGTGAACATGCCGTTGTGTAGCGTCCCGCTACAGTACACTCACCACGGCGCGCTTGATGTCGTAGAGGTCGGTGTAGTGCTCGAGCGCGCGCTGCAGCAGGCCCGCCTTCTCGCACAGCTGCGCCACGTGCGCGCGGTCGTAGTGCGTGAACATGCCGTTGTGTAGCGTCCCGCTACAGTACACTCACCACGGCGCGCTTGATGTCGTAGAGGTCGGTGTAGTGCTCGAGCGCGCGCTGCACCAGGCCCGCCTTCTCGCACAGCTGCGCCACGTGTGCGCGGTCGTAGTGCGTGAACATGCCGTTGTGTAGCGTCCCGCTACAGTACACTCACCACGGCGCGCTTGATGTCGTAGAGGTCGGTGTAGTGCTCGAGCGCGCGCTGCAGCAGGCCCGCCTTCTCGCACAGCTGCGCCACGTGCGCGCGGTCGTAGTGCGTGAACATGCCGTTGTGTAGCGTCCCGCTACAGTACACTCACCACGGCGCGCTTGATGTCGTAGAGGTCGGTGTAGTGCTCGAGCGCGCGCTGCAGCAGGCCCGCCTTCTCGCACAGCTGCGCCACGTGCGCGCGGTCGTAGTGCGTGAACATGCCGTTGCCGAGGATAGCGTCCGCCACCTGCGGCGCCGACATCAGGTTCATCTCCAGCAACCTGCACAGGTAACGACACATACATTATTGATGAAAGAACCGAAACCAGTAACATTGACACGGTAGCGCAACAGTTACCGTGCCTTGTGGCTATTGCGCTGGCGGTTGTGATCCCCGAATAAGACACACATTTGTATTGGCCATGTTTGCCGTGGTCTGGGTGTTTGTGCAGTCTTTGTGGGTCCCCACAATGCCTCGGAGAGCACGTAAAGCCGTTGGTCCCGGTTGTTGTCGTGTACACCTGATAGTAATTGTTACTCATAAGTCATAGTAGGCAATATACCCGCCAACCAGAATTGGAGCAGAGTGGTGGATTAAGCTCTGATCCTTCTCCTACATAGGAAAAGAGCCTTATGTCCAGCAATAGGATATTACAGACTGAAGTGTATATAAGAATGTTTTACTTTTTTATTAAGTATTCTTAAGTATAGGAATGACATTTCCAGCCTTGCTAAGAAAATAAGTAGTAAAAAGTATTCATAAAATCCTTACCTAGTTTGCAATGGTCCTTCCTCGGGTCTATTGTTCTTCAAGGCATCAAGTAGGAAAGCAGTGCATTGTTGCACCATATTCTGTTCCATGAAAACATCAACAATCTGTTGTATATCTGCTAATGGAGGATCTTCGGCTACCAGCATACCAGCAAAGCCAGCACCTTGTTCAGGGTTGGTGCGCATCACAGAGCGCAGAAGATAGATGTAATCTGGTGTATAACCAACCTAATAAACAAAAGTTATTTTATAATAAATATATCGAAAATTAAAATTGCATGAACTGGTGACCCAGACAAGATGAAATAAAGATATTTACCTTCTTTGCATAAAGGACTATTTTCTGGAACTGGCCAGTTTCAGCAAAGCACTGAATAACTTTGCTAGCAACATTAGCTCGAAGATACACCGATAATGCAAGAGTTGGGTCAACTTGCTTCACAAGATCTCCAAGCTCTTCAGAGCACTCGAGCTTCTCCTCTTTCAACCACTTTTCTAGTAACTGCTTCCGACCTGCGATATAATAAAATAACTACGAGACTGCCATCGCTATTTAAGAATATACTTAGGGTGACAAGATAATGTTAATTATAATACATAAATTTTATAGAAAAATTTCAATTAATCAATTTGAAGGCCAAAATATATTACATTATTTGTATGTTTAGTCTTTAGTAGAAGTGACAGAGACAAGTTTTCCACATTAGACAAATGTTAACGTGCTTTGTAATATAACATTATTAAAGTATTGTCTAAAAACTACTTCTTACCTTGCAACAAGACTGGACGGCATAGTTCAAGTGACTCAAATTTGTTTAATTGCGCCTGATCTAATAGTATGCCAAAGTACTGCAACAGTGGGGATGTTTGTCCCGGCTGGGTGGGTACCTGCTGGAACCGCTGAATTGTTTGTGGGGTTCGGAGAATACCACGGGGTGCCATGGCCGCTACCTGAAATACACAGAAGATATTTAGTAACAAGTGCAAAAGACTTATTTTAAACCTTTTTATTGGTCATATTTTACAATGATAATGGGAAATGATAACAAATTTTACTTGCTGTTTGGACACAATATCCAAAACTGGAGACAATCAATGCCATTTTGACAGAAACAAAAAATTGCAACAAATATCTAATTAAAATAAATACTGAGTGTGCCAAAAAACTCTTGACTTTGTATTTACACCCTTAGATATAAAACTGAAGTTTACCTCAAAATATAATAATAAATAAATGATAAGTTAATGCCTGCAATAAGACTTACTTTAGCTGCTTCTCCATACTGTCCGTTGGTAAAGAGCATGTTGAATTTCCTCACAAACAGGTCTTCTGCACCGGCGAGATTGTTTCTCACTGCGAGACGAAGAGCCAATTCAGGGTTCTGCAGCACGGTGTTGATGTACGGAACTATCGAATCCTCTTCCACTGTTACTGACAGTACCTGCCCTTTGCGATTTACACCTACAATAAAGAGTTTTGTTAAGTAAGTCTTTAGAGGCACCATTGAATTCACATTTTACAAATCTATCATGTCACTTCTATTTGGAGCTACTAAGGTTCGAAATTTTGATATGATTACGTTTTAATTACATAAAGTGATCATCCATTGTAATTATTTATCCATTTGTGCAAATATTATAAAATAAATGAGTACTAAGGAACACAAAACAACGTTTTAAACTAACATATGAATATAACTAAATATAATAATAATATTAATATTTGTACCAATAATTCCACCAGTCGACTCGTGGGGAGCTGTCACGAATATGGTATCAGAGGAGATACGGTTCATGTAGATGCACGTTCCGGTCTCGATGTCATACATGTGTATGTAGCCGTACTTGGTGATCAGGTAGATGACGTCATACTTGGGCGACACCTGCATTGCCACAGGGAAATCGTTCTGCGCCTCGGCGGGGAAGAAAACGTCTACCGCTTTCTTTGGGAATGGTTGATTTCCGGCTGGCGTCTGACCCACCTCTATAATTATAATAAAAAAAAGATATTATATATATACTGAGGTTAAACGCGTTGACGAATAATCATCTGTTCTGGAATTTACAAAATTGAGGACAAAATAATTGGGTCATCTAGTAGTATTTTTTTGTGTTAAAATGATTCTACTATTAATCTAGAAGACTCATGCTAAACATGTAAACCTTTAATAAATATATTTCAGCTAAATTTGTAATTATTTTCAATAATCTTACCAATAATATGCAGTTTTCCACCCTGAGCCGTCCTGACGGCGAAGCAAAAGAGGGTGGAGGGTTCAGCGTTGCCTTCCGCCTTGAAGGTCGCGAAGGAAGCCGCGTGTCCCTCTATGGGCTGCGAGCACTTGCGCTCCACAGAGTACAGCTGCATGGCACCCACTACGCGGTTCTGTTGCGCTGAAATACCTGAAAGGCAACGTCATATATTTTAAAAAAAATTACTGCACGCAAAAGCTTATGAGACTTCTCGTACTTCTTTTAACTATAGTAAAATAAGTCGTTTTATTTTTATTTTTTGTGTTATTCACACATGAGGAAATTATAAACATTTTAAATCATATCAAAATTTTTCGATCCAGCGGGATTTTAACCCGCGCCTATCGCGCTGGATCGAAAAATTTTGACCCCTGATGTCCCTTCTTTGAGTAGTCGGGGTCTGTAAAGAACTCGCTATTAACATATCAAGAATTTCGACCCGGCTAGATGTGGATCCATAGCTCAGTTGGCAGAGCGCTGACACGGCACGTCAGAAGGCGCGGGTTCAATCCTCTGGATCGAAAAATTTTGATATGATTTAAAATGTTTATAGTAAAGTATATATTTCATTGAAGCTGGATAAATGAATAAACTTACCAACAAGCAACAGCCACTGTTGTTTCGGGTCAGTCCTGTAGTTGATGATCTGGCACTCGGACAGTGACGAGTGTCTATCGAACATCTTGACCGGGGTCGAGTCCCCCTCCATGGACCAGTGATAAACCGATAACTTAGTGACTAGAGCTAGGGTATTCGGCGATATCCACTTCCAGAACACTACGTCTTCGGTCATAGTGTGAGCTTTCATCTTGGATTTCATTTCGATGTTAAATATTTGGAGGGTCTTTTGCGCTGCTGAGACGGAAATTCAAAATTAATATACAATCATCTCTGACAAATATACAAAAAGTCAAGAAGACAAATTGACCGGTTGTTGATAAAAATTCAATAATTATTGACTTTATTATCAAAATACATCACTAAAAAGCTTTGCAACGATATCGGCTTGTTCAAATAACATGATGCTCCTTAAGGGAATCTAATAATAAATATTATTTTAAGATAATAATTCTTAATCTCAAATCAAGAAACATAACACATAGAATGCAAGTTTTAATAATTATCTAACATGTAACCGTATCTAATAGAAGTTTCTGTTTTGTCAGTACCACTTATCAAACTCCATTTTATCTATCAAATACTTATATTTTTAAGGTCAAATACCTAAGGGCCTGTTTTGCCTACTGCTGATAAAACCTCTAATAGCCTATCAGTAACTAACTAACTAATGTGCTAGATAAACTTTGTGTTAGATGTTAGAAAATTAAGAACAGTTGAACCAATATATTTATTTCGCTATAGTTTGAAGGCCAATAGATAGAAAATTAAAGATTCTTTAGAGTATATTTAGATATAGTAATAAATATCTCGATGGCAGGTCTCTGTTACTGGGATTATTTATGTCTAATTATCTTTAGTGTCAATAAAATATTTTTAATAGCAAAAAATACCGTAATATTGTTTATTCAATTACAAGAAACATATCTAGTTAGATGAGGACGCCAACCTTATGATGACCATCCAACTAAGCGCATTATAATAAATATTGAGGTCAAATGTCTATAAATGTAACTTTCATATGACTATTATTTACTAAATGTAAACAAAAATAGAAATATCGTAAAGACAAAACATAACAGATAAATCGAAAAATATATGATTCGATAAAAAACTTAACTTTATAATATCACACTAGCTGACCCAGCAAACGTCGTTTTTCCATATAGGTATATTAATAACCTCCTTAATCTCCCCCTCCCCCTCTTTTAAATTAGGGGTGTGAAAAATAGATGTAGGCCGATATTCTCAGACATACATACCCAATATGTACACAAAATTTCATAAAAATCGGTCCAGCCGTTTCGGAGGACTATGGTAATTGGTAATGGTAACTAGCATTGTGACACGAGAATTTTATATATAATATGATTTAAAAGCAAATAATTTTGTGAAGCCATCAAATACAATGGGTTTGTCATGGGGTTGTTACGGGTTGTCTGAATTTATAGGTTCCTTTCTGTTTTCATTGTCGCCCCTAAAATCCACGTCGATGACATCATAGTATTTTAATTTTACCAAACATTGATCTATGATTTATAAATCAATGTTACCAAACTAAATAGCTCCTTCCAATATTCAACTTATTCGATATCGTCAAACTCAATAATTATCTGAATTGTTAGCGAATGATAATAAAGTCAAGATATTTTAGGCAGTGCTGAATTAGTATTGAATATTTATTTTAAAGAAGCCTTACATTTTAAGTGTGTCCTATACACACGACAACGACCAAACGTCCCCTAGCGCGATCAATTTCGTGAATGTTAAGAGTGTGCATAATGCAAAATTACCATCTTCTATTTGTTTTGACATGAAAAGTTCCAGACCAAATCTTAAAATAAAAATATATGACAAACTACGTGATATTTGCAAGGGTTGACCTTTATCAAAAACATAAAATAAGGAAATTTCCTCGATAAAATATAATCACGAAGTAACCTCTAATTTTTATATTTTTTCTATTTATACTCGATATGGTTATGACCATTAAGACAAAAATTTGATAATTAATTACATTTAAATATGAGTAAAGGCTATGCTTAGGCATTTAATGTAATTACTTTTAGTTTCGGAATTATATACAAAATAACATATTTGTCGTTTTTTACATTCGTAATGCGCTCAAAACTATATCGTCTATCGCACTCTGACACGAGGCTTTGTGTATATTTTGTTTCATCGGGCGCGCGGGTGAAATCTGATTTTTTGCTCGCCTTATGCACGCTCTTAATGTAATACACTTTCTTGGAAAATTGTAACCAAATATTGTAATCGTATGTATGCAAATAAACAAATTATAATTGACGTTCATCGAAACTGTCTTGGTAAGTCTTTAAACGCTTCAAATAATCTATACTAATATATAAAGCTGAAGAGTTTGTTTGTTTGGTTGTTTGTTTGTTTGTTTGTTTGTTTGAACGCGGTAATCTCTGGAACTACTGGGCCGATTTGAAAAATTCTTTCAGTGTTAAATAGCGCATTTATCGAGGAAGGCTATAGGCTATGTGTCATCACGCTAAGACCAATAGGAGCGGAGTCCACGCCGACGAAGTCGCGCGCAGAAGCTAGTGAATAATATATATACACACACTAATATCAATAAAAACAAATGAATTGCCGAAATAAATAATAGAGGAGTCAAAATTTATAGAGAGACATCTATTGGTCGCACGTTCAAATTTCTAGTCGGGATACTATAGTATTGATAATTTTAAACACGCTGTATCTTTTGTTTCATCTTTCGGCGCAGTAGTAACAAAAGTTTTATTGGCATCGACGACGGTCACAGGTTTATTCGAATAGGATATACGTGTTTGTCCCTTTTTTCTTACAACGTTTATCCTCGCGGGTGTTCCCTTCCATCCCGTAAGAAGCACATAAATCCTCCTAACCTGGTCACTATTACGGTCGAAAATTATCCGGTAACATGCAATCCAGTGCTCAGAATCTAGGTTGTTTTGATCGATTTTGTCTTCTCGTTTTTCGTTTTTCTCACACATATTTTGCCACACAGATTGCTATTAGGGGGCGTTCAAGTATTACGTAACGCTAATTAGGGGGGAGGGGGGGTCTTGTAAAACGTTACGATGCGTTACAAGGGGGGGAGGGGGGATTTGATCAACGCGTTACGTAACATTGATTTTAATTTGATTAAATAAACTAGGGTATTAAAATCTATTGTTTTTTTATTAATTACTACCGCAAACGCCATTAAAAATATATCAAAAGTAATTTATCGACTTTCCGGTCAGTTTGTGCAACATACTTGTGATATTTGGGTATAAATGGTCATTTTGGTGTTACGTAACGTTTTTGGGGTAGGGGGGGGGGGTACAGGAAAACGTTACGGCGCGTTACATGGGGGGGAGGGTGGGTCAAAATTCTTCAAATGCGTTACGTAATACTTGAACGCCCCCTTACGTAGATAAGAAAAGATTTGCTATTACGTTAAACTTCAAACTTGAACTATAATTAATCTTTACGTGAGATATTAACTTTTACAGTTACATCACATATTTTAATAAATTAAATAAATTTACATTCAAAATTGTAGTGTAAGTAATAAGTGTTGTTACAATTAGCTTTGCTTGCACTTCGCATATGAAAAAAAAAAACATGTATCAGGCACCCAGCAATAAGTTCACACAAAAAATAATAGTAACAATCGATAAGAAAACAAATAACAAGGCTATCATTTCAACGACAGACTAAGTATTCGATTTTATGTGAAATAAAAAGTGCGGTCAAGTACCTAATACAGCTGATTGATGAGCAACTTGCTAATTAAATAGGTTTCAGCAATTAACGCCGTACTAGACTTTTAGTCGGCTGGCTTTTTGGACAATAACCTAACTTAATCGTTTTTCTTTTTTTACTATACGTAAGGGCTAATAGAGCTTCTTTCTTAGTGTGCAGTTTTAGAGTTGCTGCTATCTTTTTTATCTATTGCAAGAAAAATATTTACTGTCCAATTGATGAACGGTTAAAAAAATAAGATTTTACAACTTAACAAACACAATGTATAATTAAATTCAAGTTTTTGTTTTTGTACGAGCTTAAAAAAGACGTTTTACGGACATGGCCAGTAATGGTCACATTGTTCCGGAACTAATTTCCGGTGTACGAACGTGGAGCATACATATACGTCGTACCGCATTTGACGTTTTTAAATAAGTCCTATTTATTTTGATACGGAAGCCAGAAATTCTAATGTATAAATTAATTGTAAACATATTTTTCTTAGTGTGCGAAATGTAGTACAAAATGTTTGCGCAGAAAGACTATTTTAGCTATAATTATTGTTACAGTAAAGTCTGATAATATTATTAATTATGACGTATAAATATTTTATTTTGTAATCCCTGCTCCTGTCTGTCCCTCTTATGGTATAAAATTTGTCCTAGTAACCAGGGCCGGACCGTGAGGTCAGGGGGCCCTGGGCTAATACTAATTAGGGGTCCACCAAATTTGACCACGATTGAGACGAATGTGTAATGGCAGCCGATCATTTTAACTGTCAGATCGAAGTAATATAAGAATAAAGAATTTAATAAAATTATTAATTCTTTTGAATTGTCGTCTATTTTTGACTTCGAATTGACTTATCTGGGCCCCCCATTCAGGGCACAGGGCCCCGTGAATTGAAGGGATTCAATATCCCTTCAATTCACGGGGCCCTGGACTGAAGCCCAAAAAGCCATATGGTAGATCCGGCTCTGCTAGTAGCAGACAGACAGATATCGCTGACAAATAATATTAGTATGTAATCGATTTTTACATATCGTTACATGACACAGCTTAAAATCAGTCGTGCGTACTAAGCTATGCAATTTTCTAACAATATTAACCTATTTTAGACATCTTAACACGTCTGTCGTGTAAAATATGTTATTTAATAAAACGACAGATAAATACATATTAAAAAAAAAATTGCGTGCGTACAAAGTACACATGTCAGAAGTGAAACTTCTTTGGCAAACTGATAAAAAAAACTAATTAAAAAAATATTTGAAAAAAAAATCCAACGTCACGCGGTGTTCTCAGGCGTCCACCCATCCAAGTACTGATAGCATTGCCGTGTTGCCGTGTTGCCGCGTTACCGGTCGCTCAAATTTTACCCCTCATGCACCTAAAGAAGTTTGACTTCAAAAAACAAACAAAATATCTGTGTTTTTGCTAAAACTAAAACCATTTCGTATTGACCTATGTATATCTATTATACCCTTAATTTCGTTTTTTACACAAAATTACATTAATTATATACGTATCTTTATATCACAATGTTGGCACACAAGCGTAAGGTCCGCCTAAAGATAAGCGGTTACCGAATTCTATGGACACCTGTGCCACTAGTAGCATTAATCCCGGGTGACACGTAGACGACGTGACGACACGTGACGTGTAGACGGGAGATTGTAACGATTTATTGGGATTGGAGTTGGAGTGACTCTTTCTATTTGTTGGAGCGATAAATCGTTCAATAAATTGTTACAATTTATCGTCGCGTGTCACCCGGGCTTTACAAACGCGGTCCGACTCTACCCCGATTTCAATACAGCGCATACTGGTCTCTTTCTATCTCACACACCACAAGAACACATACTTTAGAGCAGTATTAGATTGTCTGTAATGTTGAGGTTCTTCTCCGGACGTTACCGTTCCATATTAAGATTAAATACATATTTCCTGCTGAGCCCTGTATCAGAGACATATTTATTCTAATACTTTCTACTTCTATTTCTTCATTTCATAAATATTATACATTAAAACTATACAGAAACAAAAACACCCGAACAATTGTAATACATATAACTTGTGTTACTAATTGTCATGCCATTGTTGTCGGACATCGAACACGCGTTCTCTACAAATTGATGTGCCCTCATGTGTGTCATTCGTTATAAATGACACCAATATTACAAAAATTATCCATTAAAATTTATACTTTCATTCAAAGGTCAATGACTTAATCTTTTCCAAACACTTTTATCTTACTTTGTACTATTTCTAAGCTATATATGTAAAAAAATAAGTCGAATACAAACAGTAGTATAGCTTAGAATACATATAGGTATATTTAT
This sequence comes from Melitaea athalia, assembly GCA_905220545.2. Classification (NCBI taxonomy): domain Eukaryota; kingdom Metazoa; phylum Arthropoda; class Insecta; order Lepidoptera; family Nymphalidae; genus Melitaea; species Melitaea athalia. Next base: position 6,300,220 of record HG992196.1, read on the forward strand.
GTGGTTCTATTTAATGCTTCTTATTTGTGAAACGCGAACGGGAGTGAATCCGCGAATCGCCTATGTAGATTCTTTAACTTTTTCTTTAAATTATATTTTTAAAGTAAATTTTTAGGTTGTTAAGTTTTTCATGATATAACGGTAGAATCTTGTATAGTAGCACTTGAAAGCGTCTTTGATGTCCATCGATGAGTAGTCGATCACAACGTAAACGGTTCTCAGCACAATCAAGATTTATATAACACCGAGGGCATTGATCCCTTCGTAATGATTGTCGGGGATAGCTATTTTTATAATAAGACACAGTATTTAATAAAATTATTTTTACTAGCTGTCCGGACAGTTTTTTTTTTTAAGTTTAAAAACCTTCCGTGAGATTTAAGGAACATACAAAAAAAATAGCCGAATTGGTCGAGCCATTCTCCAGTTATGCGCTTAGCAACATTCATTTTTATTAGGTATATAGAAGATTTGTACTAACTTTATAAGAATAATAACGACACCTGATATGAAGAACATTGTATCTGATTTTGTTAAGTCTTCAGGAGAGCGTTTTACAATTTTGTTGCATTTAAAAAGTGGCCAAAATAAAGCCGCTTCCGTAATGAAGTAAATTGTTCTACTATTAATTTTTGCGTTCTGTAGTATGAACAACCACGTTGTGATGCATCAAACGGAAAGCTGTTCTTGTTCAAGTTACAATGGTATAATATATACAAAATAGGATTGTTTTAGTTTAAAAACTTTGTATGAACGCGCTAATCTCACGAAATAGTGGTCTGATTTGAAAAATTCTTTCACTGTCAGATAGCCCATTTATCGAGGAAGGCTATAGGCTATTTTTCTTCAAATTAACGCGTGTAAAAACCGCGAGGCACAGCTAGTTATCAATATTTTCAATATGAATGTTCTAGGTTTCCTAAGGTCAGACCAGTCCTAGGTGCTAACTCAGACCTTGTAACACTTGCATCACCATTATTATATCATAATTTTATGTGTTACGTTATTGAATCTTCATTTTCTTTATGTATTTCTTGGATACCAATATCAGTAGTTTTACATAAGTCAACAAAGTTTCCATATTCCATATAATGAATATGAGTTTCATAATAATGAAAGCTTTCCATTATTCTTAGGGCCTATGCAAACCGCGTTTTTAAGGGGCTCTCATCGCTCAATAACCGTGGCGATTTCGTTTTTAGGCAAGAACTAGATGGCGCCACCATCTATCAACATGCGTACGTAATTACTACTATAAAACATCCACACATTGGAAGGAACTGATTAAGATTACGCAAGAAAACAGATGTGTCGCTGCGTTGTTATTGTATTCGCCCTCTGAGAATATTTTTATTTTTTAATATACTATTTTATTATATTTTTTATTAGATTATATTTTTATTATACTATTTTATTTATTTATATAAATCATGTACGATTTACCTACATCTTTTATTTATTATTTTATTTCATGATTATTTTGAAATAAGTGATTCACCTCGCCTACGTAAGTATTACTTTAGTAATTGAAATATTTAGGATGTGTATTATTATCTTAGCAAGAGATATTATCTCGGCCACGCTTAATTTACTTTTGTTTTTATGTTTATGCATAATCGGGCTTACTCTTTGACAACTTCAAAACAAAACAAATTACAAACTACTTTAAATATATATTTACAAACTTAGTTTCTACGTAGTATTTATATTTGTACTATTTACAATATCTTTTAATTGAAAATTTTAGGGTCAATTCTATAAACAATAAATTCGGCCACGTCGCAGTGAGCGACATAACCTCTTCGTCCGACGGCCGATAGGCGACTGATTTTCTTCGCCCGTCTGCCGCGAGAGCAAAAAAGCGGTTCGAAAATCACTTGAATCATCGATTTAAAAAAAATTATGTAATTAAAAAAAAAAAACACTCGATCAAATTATTCCAGTTATATATGAACTTTATTTTGGTAATTTATTTATAATATCAAATCAGTTATTTTAAGAATAAAACCCAATCATAGTAAATAAAATGACCCGAAAAGAGGTAACTTTGTGAATTTATTCTATCGAGCCAAATTTATCAAATCATGTTTCCAACCAAAGCTTGAACTAGAATATACCCTCAACAATACCAATTAAATTTATCAGATTACAATTTCACTGTTTACTATTTCAAAAATGAATTCATATAAACGTGTTTTGCAGGAATATCTGAAATATCTCGCCTTAAACGCGATACAGACGCGATGCAAACGCGCGTGTGACGCGATACAAACGCGATGCAAACGCGCGTATGTCGCGATACAAACGCGCCGTCGACGCGCGTTTGAATCGATACGAACGCCAACACACTGCTCTGTAGGATAAAAACGCGCCGTCGACGCGCGTGTCACGCGATACAGACGCGATGTAAACGCGCGTATGTCGCGATACAAACGCGCTGTCGACGCGCGTTTTAGAAACGCGCGTCGACGGCGCGTTTAAAAAACGTGGTTTGCATAGGCCCTAAGTATGAAATAATTTGGGTCTTCTAAAAACAAACTCAATCGAATGTCAAAATGTTTAATATTAAAATAGCGTGTGTTTATCCTGGCACACCTGTTTATCAAAAGGTCGAATCCTAAGGTTAGCCATTTACTTTTTATTTTGCCTACTAAAAATAGAAATTGACGCATTTTTTATTGGTCTAAGATCCGAGAAGCTAAATCTTCCCTCATCTGTTAATTAGATGAAACAATATTTTATAGGCTGATTTTAATATTGTTAATTTATAAAAACAACCTAACCATAAGCCTGCTGCAAATAAGAAGTTTGTCAAAATTCTGTCTTAATTTTATGGAACTAGCCATAAAATGTATGTTATTGATTGCTTACATAATGACGAAAATTTAAGCGTGACGTTATCTATTAGCCCTTATCTTTGATACAACTTCTGTCATATTGTCGTACTAGCTTCTGCGCGCGACTTCGTCCCCGTGGAATAGGACCAATTCTGTCAAACATGATTTGAGCGAAACTTTAACCGTTTACGCCGCGGAAGCTCTCAAAAGGAAAAAAAACGATTTTGAAACCTTCTTCATTGGTGCTACGCTCCTATTGGTCTTAGCGTGATGATATATAGCCTGCCCTATAGCCTTCCTCGATAAATGGGCTATCTAACACTGAAAGAATTTTTCAAATCGGACCAGTAGATCCTGAGATTAGCGCGTTCAAACAAACAAACAAACAATCAAACAAACAAACAAACAATCAAACAAACAAACTCTTTAGCTTTATTATAATATTAGTATAGATTTGACTATACAAATAAATAAAATTGGGGTGTCTGTTTGTAACATTAAAATAATCGCTTTTTACTAAATGCATATGGATTTATACACGGTACATAATTATTATACCAAAATAACATTAATTTGTCATTTTTAACAATTTTTGTCTGTCTGTCTGTCTGTTTGTTCCGGCTAATCTCTGAAACGGCTGGAACGATTTTGACCGGACTTTCATTGACAGGTAGCTGATGTAATAAGGAGTAACTTAGACTACTTTTATTTTAGAAATTTATTTATGTTGTAACTGTGCGAACTGAACAATATTTTTTTTTAAATTCCACGCGGACGAAGTCGCGGGCACAGCTAGTATTTGATATAATTTTTATAGACAAAAATGACAATTTCAGACTTTATAACAACAATAAATTTCGTTTAACTTTCACTATAAATTATCAATATAAGATTAAAAACTCTTCACGCTTATTATATCTACGATAAGATATTGCAAAAGCAACATAATTGAACAAATGAGGCGTTGACATGACACTATAAGTGATACGTCCTACTAATATTATAAATGCGAAAGTTTGCGAGGATAGATGGATGTGTGTTCTGTGTTTGTTACTCTTACACGCAAATACAAGTCAACTGATTGCAACGATATCTGGCTCGTAAACAGCTTTTTCCTCGACATTCCCACGAAATCGAAAACAACGCGGGCGAAACCGCTTGACGATGCTAGTTTTGTTATAATTTCGCATTTCCGTTGTTACGCGCACTTTTATGTTGAGTCGAGGATAAAAGTCACGGGTGACTCATTGATATATTCAACGTCAACGTTCTTACGCATGACGTAATCAAATTGACAAATATGACAAACTTAACATGGAACACTTTTAAATCATTTTTACTATAACTTGTCTGTAATATTTAGTTCTTAAGTTGTGAATTGTAAATATTTATATTTTAAATACAGAAAAAAAAAAGAATTAAATCACTGTATATATATTTGAGATTATGGAAATATAATGAAACAACTTTTTGGATTTTAACGCGGGAGAACTCCCGTGACCATGGTTGCTGTAAAATGTAAAGTATCCGAAACGTCGGACATCTAAAAAAATTAAAATAAACCGCGATAAAATCCGAAAAAGTTGCTTCATTATAATGAGTGAAATTCGCGTAAACATTAGAAAACAATATGTATTGGCAATATATTTACTCTAATTTGGCGCTATTGAAAGCCATTTTCTATTACCATATTGTATAACCAAATTGTTTAGTGAAAAAAGTTATGTATTTACCATGTATTTAAGTGTAGCTACGAGAAATATTCTTCATATACGTACAAACTCTCACTATAAACTGTTTTCGTTTTTTAGAGTTAGAAATGGAAAAACCGTCCACCGTAAATCCAAATCCATACTCAAGACGAAAATTGTTTTTATAATATTTATTAGTGATGCAACGGAAGTGTCTTAACGGAACCAGAAACGGAAACAGATGTCAAAAGTAAATTTTAGCAGAAACCAAACGGAAACGGATGCAGAAACGAAAGTGTAAATAATATTAAAAAAAATTAATAAATTCACAAATATATTTCTTCATTAAGTATTAAATACACACCAAGCCTAGATAAGAAATAGATATATTAGAAATCTACAATAGAAAACAATATTGCAACTTAAAATTATTTTAATATTCAAAATTTAGTAGTGCTAAGTGAAACTTGCAACTCTCAACCGTCGTAAACTTCCGTTTACATCTCCGTTATAAAAGTTGCAGAAACAGAAGCAGAAACGAATGTTGAAAAGCGTGCGGAACTTCCGCACTTGCGGAAACAGAAACAGAGATCTGTTGCATCACTAATATTTATTACGCAGATGTAGTCATACGACTGTAGATACATAACGATCACTCTAGAATCTAGCATGGGCGTACGCAGGGGGGGGCAGGGAGGGGCAGCTGCCCCCCCCTGAATTTCGTTAACCTCTCTACTAACTATCTACTGTTGTCGATAAAAGTTCTTAGTTTCAATCCAGTACCTATAATACGTGAATTCCACCACCGACCACCAGTCGCAAACATATTACAGTCTAAAATGCTGGACGTAAAAAGATGTGCAGAACATATACAAACCACTGCAGTTGCAGAACACAGGGATTCTGCGGAAGAAGGGAGTGGAGATTTAATAAAATCAGCTGAAGAAATTGCTACGGCTTTGAACCTTGAGCAGCGTTTACCTAGAACAGCAAGCCGTCAACAACATAGGGCAAATCAACCAGCTGCTTCCCTTAGCGAATATTTTCGTCGCTCGTTATACGTGCCCTATTTAGATTCGTTATCATCTTCATTAGAGGCGAGGTTCGGCAAAGACCATTCACCAGCGTTTACTATTTCATTGTTGCCCCTTGCTCAGATAATTAATTAAAATTATAGCTCCTAAATTACAAAAAGGATAAAAAACGGTTTATCTCGATTTCCGGCTAAACTACAATCCTATGAAAAAAAGTTCAATGGCAAAGTTGTAGCAAATAAAAAGATCTACTACTTTTGTATCTACACTTTTTTCGCATAGCCTCAAAATTCATGTGAAAAACTAAAAAATCAAGTTTTTGGTTTTTTATTTTTATCTTTTAGAGAATTTTTTTACGAAATTTGGTGAAAACTTGCCTTTTTACGTCCCAAATACACTGTAATTTTTTGATTTAAAATATTTATTTTTTCACCTTATTTTGACCACAATATCGAAAAAGTACCCTCATTTTCAATCGAAAATGTTCACGTCAAAATATCAGTTTTTTTTTAAAAAGTTGGTAAGCTTTTTGTTCGTTGAAGTCTCTATTTTCTGAAGGTTTTCAGAAAATGCAAAGAAATAACAGATAGTAAGGCCCAGACCGTATATTACAATGTACTCTGTGGCCCAGACCCTCCTAGCCCCTTTTCCACTTCTCTATGAAATAGCTTTTGATGGTCAAAAATTTTCCACAGGTCACTCAGGTACATAAGTTATCTTAAAATAGCAATAAATCTACGTATATAATTTAAAGAAGATTCTATAACTTTGTCAAAATATATTAGATGTCTTATTAAATATTCTTTTCATTTTCTGAGCATTTCTTTGCATTTTCTGAAAACATTTACGATAGAAATGTATATTTTTTACACCATGAGAAAGTAGAGATTTCAACGAACAAAAACGCCACCCAATTTTTTTTAAAAACCTGTAATTTTGACGTGAGAATTTTCGATTGAAAGTGAGGGTGCTTTTTCGATATTGAGGTCAAAATAAGGTGAAAAAATAAATATTTTACATCAATAAAATTACAGTGTGTTTGGAACATAAAAAGGTAAGTTATCACCAAATTTTGTAAAAAAAAAAGAATTTTGTAAGAGATTTAGACCAAAAACTTGTTTTTTTTTTTTAATTTTTCACATGAATTTTGAGGTTATGTGAAAAAAAAATATAAATACAAATGTTTTGGATCTTTTTAGTACCTACAACTTTGCCAATGAACTTGTTTAGCCGGAAATCGAGATAAACCGTTTTAAGGGTACTTAAATACCCCCTCCCTACCACTTCCCAACCTCAGATCGCCCGTAATTTATTTTTCCTATCATTCATTATCTTTCTTTAATTATTAGAGTGAGAAATAATTAAAGTATTTAAATAAAACATTACCTATCCTAATTTAATATGCTTATTTATTTGACTAGGTGCTTATAAAATTTTATTTGCCCCCCCCTGGCCCAGAACCTGGGTACGCCCATGGAATCTAGTGTTTAAATATCTACTCAACAAAGGATGTCTGTAATAAAACAAGAAATTTTACTTAACTTAAAAAATTATAGATGTGAGTAATAGCAATGTAATAGTTAATTAATCGGACTTCTTTGGCCTAGAATAATGCAATATTCTAGCTGTGGAACAAAAACCAATTTAAAATTTAACAATGGTTACAAAAAAGAAAATTTCCCAATTGTGCTAAAATTACCCTAAGCTTCTCAATAACAAACAACGTCACTACCTCTTAGACAAATTTGCTTAAACTATTTTTGAAGTGAAACTTCTTTAGAATCGTTGTGATTTCAAACCGGATGCAACGGAAAAACGTCAGGGAAGGGCGCGCCACGCTGCACGCCACTAATTTTAAATTAGTTTGCCAAAGAAGTTTCACTTCTATCGTGTGCGAATCGCACACAGACCTTTTTAACAGACTTCCAAAAAAGGAGGAGGTTCTCAATTCGACACGTATGTTTTTTTTCCTTTTTTTTTATGTAAGTATGTTAGCTCAGAACTTTTGACTGGGTGGACCGATTTCGATCAATTTTGTTTTAATTGAAAGGTGTTGCGTGTCATGTGGTCCCATTTTAATTTAATTTAGATCTGACAAGTACTTTTAGAGTTATATCTAATAATGCGTATTTACGTGACTACTTTTTCGTCGACCTACGTTATATTATACCGCATAACTTTTTACTCGGTGTACCGATTTCGATGATTCTTACTTTAATCGAAAGCTAATACTTGTCTTGTAGTCTTGTTTAAATTAGATCGAAAACTGATTACAACTTTTTGAGTAATCTTTAATAGCGCGTATTTACTTGACTATTTTTTAGTCTTATTACGTTGTATTACTTGTCGATGTAATTGAAGTCGGTTTTTTTCGTTTGCGAGCAAACACAATTATTTTTATTTGTGTACAATTTTATAAATAATAATTAATTATAAGTATATTCCATAAGTAATGTAAAATATTTGTATACACTACTCCATTGTTTAGCATTTAATTATAAAACAGTACTAATTAGTTCTTAGTGTAGTCTTCGAGAATATAAAGCTATTCCCCAACTTCATTTTTAAAGCGATATCCACGAGTTATTTCGTAATCAAGAATTCTAGCAATTAATTTTACGTATTATTAAATAAATGAGTGGCTATTTTGAGTCAACTTTGACCTTAAGTAAAATTGGAATTGATTCAAATAATTAAAAAAATGTTTTTAAGGAAAATAAGCTGTTACAAAAGAAATTTAATCATCGGCGAGTTCAAATATTTTTAATATACCTAGGTATCTTCTAAGTAATCTTGTTCACCCTATCAAAAATTTTCTTCTATCCGTTGCAACTAAACGTAACCGTCTATGCCATGACCATTAGACAAATACTTCGTGAATAAGCACAAATCGTGGACACAGAACGAATCCATTTATATCTAACACTAAAGAACATAATTATAATATTATTATTCAAAAATATCATTATTATAAAAATAGAATTTAAAAAAAATGTACCAAAAATAGAACATCAGCTATATAGAATACATAAAAAGCGAAATAAAAGTAAAAGATTTTTATAACTTCATAAATTACCAATTACCAAATTCTAGTTGACCTAGAAAATTTTCAGAACTATAGGAATAGGTCATTCTCGAGGCGCCGCCGAATATGGCTGGCACGTGCGACCTTTTACACTCGAGGATGGTTGTGGGCGTAGTAGAAAGAAGCATACGAAACCGCCCCTCTTCTCTTCATTAATAAAAGTCACTGTCCTTTCAGTCATAAGAAAATTATACACACTTTTAATAGCGTTATAAGACTTCTTGAATAAAGTCAAAGAGCGTTCAATTATGCCACTACCGTTCAATTATGCCACTACTTTCTTATACAATATGTCAGGACTCAGGACACGACATACCGATATTTAAGGGCGCCTTCAAATTTGCCGCGCGGCGGCAGCGCGGCTGCAGCGCTGCTGCCGCGCGACGTTGTAAATGTATGCGGCAAATTTGAAGGCGCCCTAAGGGGCTGTCTCCACGAGCGAGCGTATCGCCGGCGATAGTATCGTCGTGCCACCTATTTCTATACACTCTCTATGGAGCCGTCGCCGATACGCTCGCTCGTGGAGACGGCTCCTGAGAGGATGAGGGAGAAATTTTCAGGTGTTTCAGTGTTCATACCAAACGACATCATTCCGAATCGAATGAGTTATCGCAAATATTTTTAGGAACTTTATTTCTATTTAACACGTTTTTGAACTTGTTGATTAGACAATACTGTTATTATCATTATTATTTAAAAAAATCACATTCACGAAAAAAAAAACGAATCTGATACGAAGTTCCCCAGGTCAGCTAGATTAATGTAATTTATTTACTACATTTTACGATGTCAAAGTACACGAAACACTGCCAAAATATTTGTTAAATTATAAGTAATAAATAAATGAGTCATCCATCAATATTTACAAAACATCATAATTTGAATAACCAATTAAGTGAAAAAGTAATTTAACTGCCAACGCAAGATTTCTATAGAGCCGATGTTTGCCATTATTAACGACTACGAAAATGGCGTGAAAGGAGAAAATTATGTCGCATCAAAACACGATCAATGAAGATCTGACCGCACTGACGCTAATATCCTGACTTGGCGTTTTGCCTGCGTTCTACTTTTTTGATATATTTTTCCAGAATCTTAATGAGGTTTGCTGTGTTATATTAAACTAGATTATTTCTTTAAAACAAAAACGCTATTAAATCATAAAAAAACTTACCTTTAAATCAAATAAAACCCTCCTTTTGTGGAATACGATTAATTTTTTTATTAGTAACAGTATGCTATAATTTTAATGTAAAAAAATTAAAACTGTGATTTACATGTAATCTTATTTTATACTAGCTGCCCGGACAGACTTTGTTCTCTCTGTTATGCTTTTTTTTTGTATAAAAACCTTCCGTGGGATTTAAGGAACATACAAAAAAAAATTAGCCGAATTGGTTGAGCCATTCTCCAGTTATGCGCTTAGCAACATTCATTTTTATTGTATAGATTTAGTGTCACACTGAATGCGGGCTCTAGATCTATAATATATTTATAAACATTTCGTCTCACGATGTACAATATAAATGATAAACTACAAAACTACTGAACCAATTTTTATCAAATTTTGTAAGCATCTGTAATTTGGTCCAACTTGGGAGATTCATTAGTTTTTATCTCAATTAAAACCGGTAGGTGGCGCTGCTGTTGGTATGTAAGCAATCAAATTTGGTAGCTATTATAGCTTGTATATATATTTTAGATGTGTAGTTGAAATTAATAATTTGTTTTATAATTATTACAGATTAATTTACCAATTACAAAAAAAAAAAATCGAGAAGATTACTTAATCAATAAATAATGGTGACAGTCAACACATTTAAAATTTTTACTTTGTAAAAAGTGTCTATGATTTCAACAATAATGGATTTAAAAAGACCATTACAGTACTATTTTTATCACTTTTAACCGACTTCAAAAAAGGAGGAGGTTACTCAATTCGACCGTATATATATATATATTTTTTATGTATGTCCGGGGATAACTTCGTCGTTTATGAACCGATTTTGATAATTCTTTTTTTGTTGGAAAGAAGATATCCCAACTTAGGTACCATGATTAAGGAAACCAGGATCTGATGATGGAATCCCAGAGAAATCCAAGGGAACCCTCGAAAATCGTAGTGACAACTAGTGTGTTTGTTAATTTTTTTTCATATACTTACGTTGTATTACTTGTCGATGTAATTGAAGTCGGTTTTTTTCATTTGCTAGCAAACACAATTATTCTTCATAGGATAAATAAATATTAACTAATAAAACATTATCTATTGCAATTATTTAATTATGTCTCACCTTCTACTCCCGCCTTTCCTTTTAATGCAATCACTTTGCTTGCCGGGTTCATGATAGCGGAATCTGCACTTATTGGTCTCCTGATGGGGTTGGTGGGGTCCGCCATGTCGATGATAACAACCTCCGACGTGTCGCCTACTTTTTCACGGACACAGATGAACTTGTCCGACTCCATTGTGAGAGTGTTGAATGATATTGAGGCGGGATTTATCCCGATGTTGGTGAGCTGTGGAATAGTGTTTGTGTAATGTAAACTAGTTTTCCTTTTGTTTGATTTATGGCATATAGGTATATTTCTTAATAAAACATTACATCATTAATTTGAATAAAAAGTTGTTAGCCAAATGTTTAATAAAATAAAATTAAAATTAGACAAAGAAATTTTATGACTGTCATCAAGAACTTTAGTCATAAAAATATATAATATATGTATTACTACATTTAATGTTAGCTTTTAGTTAAAAGTTTTATAGATTTAAAACATTAAATCTGATTTCAAGTAAAAATATAATAATAAATTTACTTTCATCTCATCAATTACTTTATCAATTTGTTTTTTTTATGCATCAATAAAAATCTTGTTACAAAAAAATATCTATATCTTTTTTTTAATGAATTATTTATACAAATATATATATATATATATATATATATATATATATTTTTTTTTGTTTAAGATTTATAGGTAATATTGTGACTATAGCAAGTTTACTGAGCATACAAAATTATGTCAAATACGAAGAAACTCATCATATGTAAAAAATATCTCGTAACATACTGAGCAGTCAATTTATAAAAAAAAAAAATTACTATAATAATATAAACAATACATTATTGTTTCCACATTTGCAAGTTAGCTATTTAAGATAATAGCCATTGTTGCTTTCCATAGAGACAACATTAAAGGCTCTCACATAAAGACATTCATACAAAATTTGGCATATTTCCCATTAAAAATTAATAGGCTTAGTTGACCCTCTCATTTTTTAAAGTGTATTATGTATTTTTTTTTTTGTATCTTTCTTGATTAAATCAAACATTTATTTTAAAATTATAAAAATATAAATTTGTGTCTCCTTAAAAATTATTAAACATAATCTTATTTGAATAAAACTTTTTTTTCTTTTATGTAGGTAGTTATAAGATATACTATGTTTAATCAATTTTTGTGCTAAAAAATTATGCAAACAATAATTGACGATAATATTTAGTCAACAAAATGTTTTTTATTATCAGTAAAAGATAAAGATATCCGAAATAAGATTAATTGATGAATACAACCATACAAACTTTCTAATAACTATAAACATCCATTTTTAGCATCATTCGTGTAAAAAAGTAGGTTCGTAGAAAAGTTGCCAAATAACTTAGCGGTTCACAAATCATATGATCCACACAAATCATATGATCCAGAGGGAATGTGGAACAAATCAATACCGGCAGTTTCTTGCACTGGCTGGGGGGTGGAAACTGTCAACGCACATAATTGCGCAATGTCATTTCTACTATAGCCACCCACTTTTTCATAACAAAACGAACAGTAAAATAATAATCTGCACTTTTTACAATCCAATTGCATGTCCTATAGGATCAACAGTATCAGTAAATCTAACACAAAAACCGATGGGCGTACTCACCTGTAAATGCTCCTGAAAACGTATCGGCAACACTTGAGCCATGATTACTACGCTTTCTTATTCTTTCTAAACCGAAACGGCCTACTACCGATCTTCCAAAATCGCGGTGTCTGAAAATTTAACACAGTTATTTCAATTCACTACTGTTTCATCCAATACGAATAACACCTTTGACAATCAACATGGCGTTCATTCATGTTTGAAGGAGAAAGAACAACGACCGGAACACAAGTTGCAGTTTTAAATTTTCATATTATCTACATAGGCTACTCACTATTTTAATTGGATTCTACATGAAGGAAAAGTAGATAATTGTAATATTTATTTTATTTGTATAGCGAAATGACGAACAATGCACCCGCGGCTGCCACATATACAAATGAATGAAATCAGAAATCAGAAATGATTAATGAACTATGAACGATAACGAGAAAGAGAGAGATAGGTCGATCCAATCATTCCAATCCGTCCAATAATAATCGTTGTCTTACGTAGGATGGTCGGATAGTTACACTAAAAAAATGCTACAACATAATGTGCGTTTTCCAATTACAGAGCATAATGCGACTCAGTGGCGCACAATACTAAACCACTGAGCCACCACTGAGTTGGTATCCATTGCAAGCACGCACACGGAAACCCTTCTTTTGAGAGTGCTCGTTGTGTGAAGCGTTGCTGTAGCTTTGGAACTTTCAACGTTGAGCATTGAGCATTATACCGCATAATGCGCTTTAGTGCTGATATTGGAAAACGCACAATAACAACTGGTTTTTAAAATAAACTAATTAATACATTCAACACACAATAGCTTATTTAACGAAATAGCATGGAATTATTATGTACTACGGTACATAATAATTGTCTCGGGGGAGCCTTTACCCTAAAGAGCGCTTCCTCGGTGGCGGATCGAGGAATGCCCGTCAACAGCCTCCAGTTGTTGAAGGGTAGGAGGGAAATAAAATACCTCCCGCGGACCAAAAAGGCCAGAGAGAAAGCTCCGTAATCAAACCCAATCGGGGAGCTTCTCCGACATATTCGGATTAGAGGTCCTCGTTTGTGATGGACTTTTAGGTCTGAGAGTTCATTAGAGAAGGCGGCGGATGAACCAATCATGGTCAACGGCGGGCGGCGGCTGTCAAGTCTTCCAGGAAGATTAAGACCTTGGTGTCAGGTGGCAACCGACCGTAAAAATTAATAGCCAATCTCTATATTAATTATGAGGCATACCCCTCAAGCGACGGCGATGTGATTGCAATGGATATTAGGGCGTCTCCCCCGAAGCGACGGAAGATCGAAACGGAACACTGTGCCGATGTCCCAATTACGCATAGGAACTTGGAACATTGGCACAACGACTCGAAGAAGTGCTGAACTCAGATGTCACATAAACATTATTTTGTTGTGTGCAAGAGACAAAGTGGAAAGCTGCTAACTCACGTCAAATCGGGAAAGGTTTCAAACTCATTTACAATGGTAAAGAGTATTGGGATCATCCTGGATCATCACTTCAGTGAAAGAGTTCTTGAAATAAACAGAATCGGCGACCGCATCATGTCTGTGAAGCTGGCCCTGGAGAAGCAATGCCTAAATGTCGTCTCTGTGTACGCACCACAAGTAAATCACTCCGATACAGAAAAACAAGAATTTTGGGAAGACTTGCAGATGCATCTAATAACGGTACCCCGAACAGAACAAAGAATCATATATGGCGATATATGGCTTTGGATATGGAAAGCAAAACAATGAAGGTGAAACAATTCTGGATTTCGCAGCTTCGCAAAATCTTAAATACATTCTTTCAAAAGAAGGATGAGCATTTAATCCATACTAATATTATAAATGCGAAAGTAACTCTGTCTGTCTGTCTGTCGCGCAATCACGCCAAAACTACTGAACAGATTTAAATTAAATTTGGTATACAGATAGTCTAGAGTCTGAGAAAGGACATAGGCTACTTTTTAATGCGAAAAAAGGGTGTAAGGGGTTGAAAGATTGGATGAAAATTTTTTTCCTCAAATCAACGCGGGTGAAATCGCGGGGCACAGCTAGTAACTTATAAGAGCGGAAACACGAAGACACAGATAGACTATATCCTAATAGATAAACAAGACCTTAAACATGACTAAAACATGTATCATAATGTACAAACTTGTGTCAGAAGTCCAGCCGGCCTGTCGGAGAGCTCTGATGTCAAAGTAGGAGTTCATCAAGGAAGTGCACTAAGTCCCTTGCTGTTTAATATCACCATGAGGCATGAACTACCTAACCGAGAAAATACAGAAACCCATACCATGGAACCTTTTTTATGCGGATGATATTGCGCTCATCTCAGACACCGAACATGACAAACATTTTTATCACTCCCCGCACATGACAAACATTTGTATCGGCGATTCAGATGTTTGCCGTGGTCTGGGTGTTTGTACAGTCCTTGTGGGTCTCCCCACCGTGCCTCGGAGAGCACGTTAAGCCGTCGGTCCCGGTTGTTATCATGTACACCTGATAGCGATCGTTACTCATAGTAGGGAATATATCCCCCAACCCGCATTGGAGCAGCGTGGTGGATTAAGCTCCGATCCTTCTCCTACATGAGGAAGAGGCCTATGCCTAACAGTGTGATATTACAGGCTGAATCGTGATATGACCAAAACAGTAACTAATACGTAATAGAAGTAAAAATTACATTTTTTACTAAGGTTTCAAGGAAAAATAAATAAAATATCGCACGTTGAAAATCTTGTAAAGGTTGTCTACGTGTCTAAGTACATTTTCTTTTTGAGGTTTTTTTGTAGCTACGGACATTAGAACAGCCAATGATTGTGTTTGCTGTGATCTTTATAATATAAATACTGTAAAAAATACCAGTTACTTATCTTTTCGTAATAAAGTTTAAGAAATACTCTATAATAAAACAATATAATAAAAAATGGAACGTCTAGACGAAAGTGAAGACTTTGACCGGTTGAATCTTGCTAAAATTTTTATAAAAAGTGAACTAAAGTAATGTTTAGTCTAATTGGTATCTAATTTCGTACTGAATGTATTAAAATACGCTAGTAAACTATTTTAATATAATAATATAATAATACACTTTATTGCTCACCAAAGACAGAAATAATACATACATATTTTAAGCTCTATTTTTGTTAAATAAGGTTTCAAAACAAGTTAGGGTTCTGGAGTTAGATTTAATTACGCGGGAAACTGCAGAGACAAAATTTGTGGAGTTAAATCTAACTCCACGGGAGACTACGGAGTACAAAACTGATGACATCGTGACAAATGCGTAGATAAATAATTTGGAGTTAAATCTAACTCCACGGGAGACGAGGTAAATATGTTAAAATTTGTTCAGTTTAGAGCGAAGGACTCGTATCTAGCTCTTAATAAATTAAAAAAAAACCGTGCATGTGATATTTGACGACTGACGTTCTGACGTTGACGTTGACGGTGACAAATTATTGTTTGACAACATCAGAATCAGATGATTTGCAGTTTATTGTTATACACATTCGATTGTTTAAACAAAAAATATCAAAATGGTAATATTTCAAATAAATCACACACTACTTATGAATGTATTGACATTCTAATTATACATATGTGATTAGTTTCAGTTCGGGTTCAACATGTTTCACGAAATTACGAGGCCTTTTAACATGACCTATCGTTGCTACTCCGTTTCAATGTTACCTGGAAATGAACGACAAGACGTTGAAAGAGGAGGGAAAAGTAAGTGGTATTGTGTTTTTTATTTCCTTAAACTGTAAAAATTACTACAGAATAAGTTAAATTGTAACATACATATCATATATCATGAAATTGAATAAAAAAACAATATCACTTATCTCAGTATATTTGTATTTTCTTCATTAATTTTTTTATATTATAATGTTAACATTACACGTATACCAGCAGTTGCCATAGATTTTCTCCATGTATGTCTGTCCTTCGGGAACTGTACCATTGTACCACTGTACTGTACCTTGAAAAATTAAAAAATTTGAAAAATTATAAACCTTGTGCTATTGTTCCATATAATCTATATCTGGGCCAAAATTCATTCAGATCCAACCAACCCATGTTTGATTGAGTAACAATATTATCATACAAACATTTGCAGTCATAACAGTTGCAAGTTTATTACATACTAGCTGACCCTGCAAACGTTGTTTTGCCATATATGTTATAAGCCCCGCAACCCCCCTTTTGTGGGTGGAATTTCATAAAATCCGTTCTTAGCTGACCTCTACTCGGCGAAAGGAATATTCCTACCAAATTTCAAGTCTCTACGCCTTATGGTTCCAGAGATATCTTGATGAGTCAATATATGGGTGGAAATCTCTTTTATATATATAGATTACATAATAACAATTATAAATAGATATAAAGTAATTAAATTGTTTATCTTTTGACAGTAATAATGCCACCATCAGCATTGGAACTACTAACGAGGCTAAACATTGAATATCCAATGATTTTTAAGTTAACAAATAAGAAAACAAAGAGAGTAACACACTGCGGAGTGCTTGAGTTTGTTGCAGATGAGGGAAATGTGTACCTACCACACTGGGTTAGAAAATTAAATATTAAGTACATTATTCATTTATTATCAAGACATAAGATACTTGGAAGTTGTAGAGAGCTGTTGGTTTATTATAGTACTAGCTGTGCCCCATGGTTTTACCTGTGTTAATTTAAATATTATTTAGCTGATAGCCTTCTTTTTTAAATTGACTATCCAACACAAAAAGAATTTTCCATATCAAGCTAGCAGATCTTGAGATTAGCACGTTTAAACAAACAAACAGACTTTTCAGCTTTATAATATTAAGTATAAAGACTGTTTATAATCCAAGCAAAAGGTAATAAATGTTCAATAGTTGACCCTCAC
This sequence comes from Melitaea athalia, assembly GCA_905220545.2. NCBI lineage: Eukaryota > Metazoa > Arthropoda > Insecta > Lepidoptera > Nymphalidae > Melitaea > Melitaea athalia. Next base: position 6,317,692 of record HG992196.1, read on the forward strand.
AATATTAATCAACTCAAGTATATTTTTGAACTGAAAAAGTGTGTGCTTCACTGTTGGCAAGTGCCTTTTCTTGTGTATAGTATAAAATAATATTTGTTTAAAGCATAATATATAAGTATATTGTAGTTTTAATGTTTTTCAGATGATGGCAAATCTAGTATTAGAAGAAGGAACTTTACTGCAGATTGAAAGTGTTTCCTTACCAGTGGCTACATTTTCTAAGTTCCAACCACTTTCTGAAGATTTTCTTGATATCACTAATCCAAAAGCAGGTAATTAAATACAACAATTTATTTTTCAATTTTAAATGCCATATCACAAGTTTTTTTTCTGAAATAGTCTAGTAGACTTGACACCAAGGAGATAGCACCCATGTTACACTTCTCTATGTCTAAGTTATAGCTTAATTTTTTTATCCCTTGATAAATTAACTTTCAAACAAAATAAGAATTTTAAAATATGACAGGTTGATCCTAATTCCTAATACTGATCAACAATCTCTGTGAAACAAAAAAAGTGTGTGTGTGTCAGCTACTACGCACAACTGGAGTTTACTCCTTCAGATCGACTGTCTAAATAGGCACAAAAAAAGGCTTACCTACTAGTCTAAGAAAAAGATTAATACCATCATCAAATAATCAAATTTTTCAAGAATTCAAATTATATTATATTCAAAGAATCAAATAATGTAATAATATGGTGTTGATTTTATAGGGCGTTAACAAAAACGTAACGAGGTCATTCGTTCAGCAGATTTTACTCCTCACATTTTTTTCATATCAGGTACCTTATATGAAAATCGATTCTTAAGGAGTAAACTCCAAAAAATGTATTTTCATCCTTAACAAAAGAATACTATGCAACTTCACTTTTATAAATGTTTTGCTATTTAAAAGCTGCAAATATCCTAATTAGGACATAGTAGTCATCTTCCTGAACTAAAAACCTGAATGAATAAAGAATGAACTACGAATGAATTCGAATGAATTAAGTAGATAATGTCTTACTTAAGTCATTTAAAATACCAATTTCATTATTTTTAAGAATACTTATAAAACTGCTATTTACTAAATAGATTACAGGTTAATTTATTTCTTTTAAATATTTTTAATATTATATCAAAGATTTGCTCCAGCGAGGTTCGAACATGCACCTTCGACAGACCGTGTCGGCGCTCTAGCCAATTAAGCTATGGAACAATGTACCTGTTAGATCGAAATTTTTGATATGATGATTTTTATTCTTTTTAGGCAATCGTGGCGCCGTCTATAGAGATTCCTTTACAGCACCCGTAACTATTCAAAGTTTCATATTACAATGAATTCTTTGACGAGAGACGACACACTGCTATTTTTAATTCGTATTATGTTTATTTTTGTGTTACCCACACGTGAGGAAATTCTAAATATTTTTAATATCATATCAAAAATTCGCTCCAGCGGGGTTCGAACCCGCGCCTAGCCAATTCAGCTATATGGAACGATGTATTGTTATTTCTTCTATTTCAGTGTTGGAGAACTGTTTAAGAAACTTCTCATGCCTAACCACAGGAGATGTTATAGCAATCAAATATAACTCAAAGGTGTATGAGTTATGTGTGCTCGAGACTAAACCAGGAAATGCTGTTATTATTATTGAATGTGATATGAATGTAAGAATAATGTTTGAAAAAAAATATTTTAAAAACACGACCAATATAAAAAAAAAAAAGAATTCGTCTTGCTACCAAATAATAATAAAATAAAATTTTGTGTAAAAAATTTAATGGTTTCTAAGCAAAAACAATTGTTTCTTGAATATAGACCTGACTCAAGTAATCAGTCTATTCCTATAAATAAAAGTGACTCATCATTGAAGTCAAATAATCATTATTAAAATAATGTTTAACATCTGTGGCTATCATGAGGACTGAGATTTACAGTTTGCTGTTTATGGATAAATAAATTTTCTGAATAATTTTTGTTGTTTGTAAATGTTACTGCAACATAAAAAAACAAAATGAAAATTTAGTTTTATATAGTAAAAATGTTTTATAAAATTGAAATCTGTTTTTATAACTGAGTGACTGAGCAGTATGTTTTATCAACAGGTCGAATTTGCACCACCAGTTGGTTATAAAGAAGAAGACCACATATCAAGACGTGATTCTAGCGGAGATGTAGGGGAGATGGAAACAGACCCAGCTGCAATGATGCCAGAACCAAGTGGCTTTGTACCTTTCAAGGGAGAGGGTAATAGACTTGATGGAAAGAAGAAAAAACTCGTTAGCGAGAGTGATTCAGAACCTCAGCCGTCTAATTCAAGACAGGTAAATTCTTTATAGTAGTAAAACTTATGTCACTTTGAAACGTGTTATAATGTAAAACTATTTTTACTAGTGTAGTTTATGATACTTTACTGCAGATAATTTAATAAAATAAATGTCTCAAACTTATGGCCTCCACTAGGGATGAATCTTGTGTCTGGGGGCCAAAAACATACTCAATATTTAAGCACATATTGACTACATATAATATACTCATATTGTATTATTAAATTGTATTAATTTTTTTTTAACAGCCATACATTCGTGGAATACCAGATTATGATTATGAAATTGGTACATTGAGATTTATCAGAAATTCAAAGCCACCTAGTGCCAAAGAAGAGACTCCATTAGAACCATTCCAAGCATTTAAAGGAGAAGGCTTCACTCTTCGTACTGCAAAATCTAAAAATTAAATAACTTATTATCTTCACATTAAAATAATTTGTATGTTTCATTAGAAAAATGGTTTACATCACTGGATATATCTTTTTTATTCTTTCATTTGGTAGTTTCAATGTTTTTATTTTTGTTTAACAACAAAACTAAATTCAACTATGAGTGAAATGATAAATGATGAGTCATATTGGAAATTTTAAAATATTTGTTTTGTAACTTATTAGCAATAGTAATAATTACTAAATTACAAATAATTGTAATTGTTTTATTTCTCTATAAAATTATAACTTTTTTCTTTTAATTTTTTTTTTCTGAAATTAAATGTTATTATGAGTTTTGCACCTGTCCTTTTGAGAGCATGTAAAACTATCAACTCTGATTATTACATTAAATACATGAAACAAGAATACAAACGGTTGTTAATTTTTGTAGATATACATTACCAACACAGTGGTAGTGTGTCAGATTTAGGTTTCAAACCATTTTCTATATGAAGGAGGCCATTGTTCAGCAGTTGAATATTTAGACAGTTTTAGCTCAGTTTGATAACTGACAAAGAATTTGACCTCATTTTATCTAGAAGTAAGTTAAATTGACATTACTTATTCTAGGGAGACAAAATTATTTCCATATATTTTTTAAAGAAAACGATACAAAGTTATAGTATAAAAAGAATTTATTATTATTTTGCCTATACAAATTAGAATTAACGCTTCATAAACATTGTCATTTTTATTACTTAGAAAATTAAAAAGAAAAAATAAGATTAAGTTTTTAAGTAATCAATGAAATTACTTCTAAAATACTGAATTATCTCCAGAACAGTAATTAAATAAATGCAGTTTAATTTGATTTACAGATTTGATAATACAACATAACAAAATATAACTCAGTCCACAACATACACTCCAAGTTTTTTAAGAAATTCAAACATACTGGATTTATAATACAGAGAAGTCACAACTACAATTGAATTTAAAATCTTTTCAAGAACTCTTCCGAGCAAATTCTTGCACGCGCGTTCACGGCTAGTTTCATTTCACTTATTTCCTTGTCGATCTCCTCCATGAAATATATAACGAAGTCGACCAGTTTGTGTTTATACATTTGTTCAGTGTGGAAATTCGTAATCAGAAAGCTGATATGATATCCGTCCACGGGTTTCCGCCGAAGTACGATAAAGTTTTCCGCTCGCATCATCATAAAGCGCATAAACTTTTTACATAAGATTTTCTCGATTTCGTCAGCCTGTTTGATCATTATACTTATCCTAATCGAATTTATAGAAGATTCAATCAGTACTTTCTCATTTGCATTCCGTGAAATAATAACTGGGTTCAATAACAACTCTTTGCTTGTTCCCACTTCCACCTCCGGTTTGTTATATCTCTCGACGACCTGGGAGGAAAAATGTTCTAAGCACATAGCAGAAGTAAGCGTATGGCGTACCGCTGTTAAATAGGGCTTTAAAGTCGCCGACATTATACTTATTATAATATTTTATTTCGTACCACACCTAAAGTACAACTTTATCTCTAAAAATTGACAGTTAAGTCAAGTCAAGATTTCAAGAATGACAAATTTGACACTATCATGTCATGACTCATTTTAAAGATTACGTTCCATGCCAGGGCTTGTTACCGGTACCAATTACCTTTATAAAATACCGGTAAATAGTGTTAATTTTATCCGATACCTGTTTTACCGGTAAAAGTTTTAAAGGTAATTCGGTACCGGAAACGATTTTTAACGGTAAATAGAATTTTAACGATACTGGTACCGGTACCTCTGACGTCACGATTAACGATATTTTTATCGGTACCTCTACGATGTTGCCGCTCCGTGCAAAGAAAAAAATGTTCAACTCGATGCTGCTGATAAGAGCGGCAACAGCGCGTGACATTAGATTATAACGCTGTGAGATCAAAAATAAAGAAAAGTAGGTAGTATTCTATTAGCGTAATAATTACCGGTACCTATAAAGGTAACAGTAGAAATTAACGGTACCGGTATGGATAGGTACCGGTAAAAATAACGTTAAACGAGTTTTTACCGGTAAAAAATTTAACGGTAAAATGGCTCCAAAGTACCGGTATTTAAAGTACCGGTACTCCATAAATAACGATACGTCTGCCGAGACAAAGTACCGGTACCGAATTTTTACCGGTATTCCAAGCCCTATGTTGAACTATGGTGTTGAATAATATATAAAAATGTAAAGTTATGAGTTGAAGAAAAATATACCTATATATAATAATTTGTTTACGATCTAAGTTTGGAAAGACTTTTGCATGATTTATAATCTAATATTGTATTTCACACACCTAACATCTGGTTCTTCTGGATGCACCTAGGATGAAGGATACTCTGGATATGCTACGCAATTATTATTACCGTGTGTGAACGAAACCACAACATACGAAAACTGTAAGGGGTGAAAAGGACATAAACAACATTTTTTGTCTTTGTCAGAGTTTCTGTTGGTCACAACTGAAGTTGCGACCAACAAACCAGTTGAGACCGATATTTACTTCGTGAATTTATGTGATTTAAGTGATTTACAGTAATTTAAGTTGTGAAACTAAGACGTAGTTGAGTGTTGTATAAGAGTTATCATGGTTATATGTTATATCAGTGTTTTTCAACCTGTGGGTCGCGACCCCCTGGGGGGTCGCGAAGCTACCGTAGGGGGGTCGTCAGACGTCGAGAGAACTTTAGTAATAAAAACAATAAAGATTAAAAAGATTGATTTATTAAGTAAGAGTATTTAAACAAAAGGATATACATATGTACACAAACATTTTTATGTTAGTACAAACAAATTAACAAGAAATAAAATCCTAATACTCATGTTATTGCGAAGGTTGTGCTTGTTTTTAACCGACATCCAAAAAGGAGGAGGTTCTCAATTCGGTTGTATTTTTTTTTAATGTATGTTAGCTCAGAACTTTTAACTGGGTGGACCGATTTCGATGAATTTTGTTTTAATTGAAAGGTATTGCGTGTCATATGGTCCCATTTAAATTTAATTGAGATCTGACAAGTACTTTTACAGTTATATCTTCACTGGGTTTATCGATTTTGATGATTCTTACTTTAATCAAAAGGTAATACTTGTCATGTAGTCATGTATGAATTTGTTCGAGATATGATTACAACTTTTTGAGTAATCTTTGATAACGCGCATTTGCTTGACTGTTTTTTGGTCTTATTACTTTGTATTACTTGTCGATGTAATTGAAGTCGGTTTTTTTTCGTTTGCGAGCAAACACAATTATTTATTAACCGATTTCTCCCATCGTGAATCTGTATTTGCTACACATAGAATTAAATCGTTTTCCAAATTTAAGCGGTTTCTTTGTTTACTTGTTATTTTGGCCATTGGTGAAAATGTCAACTCGCATAAGTACGAGGTGGCAAATGGAATCAAACACATCAAGGCCTCAGTTGTCAATTCCGGGTATTCTGTTATTCTTCTTAACCAAATAGGTATCCAAATTAGTAGACTTGGATTCCAATTCCATCGGCAGATAATTCTAGCAGATTCTTTCTGAGCTTAGTTGGCAAATTAGCCTCATTTATAGCAGCATTTAAAAACGAATTTAAGATTTTTAAACTGAGGTAGGGCACAGCAGGAAATTTCCTGCTCAAAATATGGAGCAGCGGACTGTGGTAGTACCTCGACCTTACAGAAGATCACAGCTAAATAATACCGTTTCCCAGCAGTGTTGTGTTCCTTTTGGTGAGTAAGGTGACCAGAGCTTCTGGGGGGAATTGGGGGTAGGGTCGGCCTCGCGCTTGCGATGCTTACGGTGATGATACGATGATGATGATGATACGGTGATCGCTTACCATCAGGTGAGCCGTACGCTTGTTTGCAAACCTAGTTACATTTTTAAAAAAATCCACCTCTGCCCAGTGTTCACCAATGTTTCTTGCACTGAGAAGTAATGACACAATTATTATTCTTCTTTCAAATTATCTAAGACCATTTTCATACCAGGTATATATGCCTTGATGTTTGTCTCACATCCGACTTCTTCAGTAAAAGATAGTTTCGACGAAAATGAATCGAAGCTATTTTGATTTATAGACGACGACCACAAGTTACCTTTTTTCGTAAAGCCATGTATTTTGTCTTTTGCACTGATGACATTTTCATCTCGCCCTATACACATACATACATGAAAAAGTGTGTGCGTACAAAGTACACGTGTCAGAAGTGAAACTTCTTTGGAATACTAACTTCAAAAAAACTAATTAAAAAACGAATTAAAAAAACGAATTTAAAATACAAAAAAAAAAGTAGTTGAAAAAAAACAAAACGCCAACGTCGCGGTGTTCCCAGGTGGTCACCCATCCAAGTACTGACCGCCATGACGCTGCCACGTTACTGGTCGCTCAAATTTTACCCCTCATGTGCCTACAGAAGTTTCACTTCAAAAAGCGAAGGGTTGGGGGGTCGCGTAATATTTTTTCATACCAGGGGGGTCGCATCATGAAAAAGGTTGAAAAACACTGTGTTATATAATCGGCTGTAAAAGCCGTACGGAGACGAAATCACAAGACATAACCTTTCATACGTAAGTACAATTTTTTTGATAAAAATATGACTTGTTAGGCAAAAATATTAACAGAATGAGAGTCCTAGTATATTAACAAGTTATTATAAACAGAAATAATTTATGAAAACGGTATTTATCATCATAATAATAAATATATATTAACCGACAAAATTAAGTGGTAAGGTTAATTTGTCATCCTCGAAACAAACGTTAGGCTGGTCCGCCATTTTTAAGTACTTTATAATTTGCTCAGGTTATAGATTTTTTAGGGATACTAGCTGAGGTTACTGATAAATTACCCTAAAAGTGGGGTATTTGTTATTCAATCTTAAATTTCATATTACTTAATGAAACTGTTGTTACTTGTTACAGATTTCCAAAGGACTCTGCAATTCGCCAATTATGGATTCCTGCCACTGGGCGACAAAATTAAATATATTCAAAGGACAATAAAAACTAAAATTTGGAGTAACTTGTTTCATTTTTTATTCATTACTAGCTGCTGCCCGCGACGTCGTCTGCGTGCGTTCACTGCTCGTTCCCCGTAGATGATAGCGTGATAATATGTAGGCTGTAGCCTATGTTCTGACCCGACTTCTTAATAATATTCGTGCCAAATTTGAAGTAAATCCATGCAGTACTTTTTGAGTTTATCCCGGACATACATACAGACAAACAGACAAAAATTTTAAAAACTATATTTTTGGCTTCGGTATCGATTGTAGATCACACCCCAAGTATTCTTTTAAAAAAATAATCAATGTACAGTTTTGACTTTCCTACCATTTTATTATATGTATAGATATGCTAAATAAGTTCCGTTCAACTCCCAGGTTCGATTAAGAGTTAAAAAACAGAACATTTTTTCAGACCACATCTTACAAGATATTACTGTCGTATTTCATGCGACTATCAAAACTCAAAATCAGAATAAAATAAATTCATTAAAAAATCGAAAAAACAGAATACAACAGACTGAAAAACACATTACCCTCCTTTGCATTGCGCAGTCGGGTAAAAATCAGTGCCCGGTGAAATTTCAAGGCGAATGCACGACCATTTGTATTCCATTATTTTACAAATTGCAATATCAGAAAATATTGATTCATATGAATAAACCATAAGGGCGTTTGCGCAATGCAAGTCAATCGCATTGTCGCGGCAGTTATTACTACTTACAATAATAACATTATTGTTATTATTACTGGTTTATCGAAAATTCCTGAAGAATACGGGGAAATTTTGGTAGGGCTGGCAACCCTGACATCTTATATACTTTTATGTTTGTCCCTTTCGGGTGTGGCACGCTTGTCACATCCACAGTATTCTTCATCCTAGGGATGCACTTATTAGTTTATGGTAGTAATATTGTTTTAATCTGTCGTGATTAAAGTGATCATGCAACGGAACGACAAGACAAGACAATAATGGCGGACGTTTTATAAAGTGACGCAAGCTAACGTTCTACGGCATGCGTTTATTTAATTTTTCGCCACTTGAAGTTGTTGATAAATTACTATTGCTATCAATAAACACATGACCAATTAGGGTAGTACGCATATTTATAATAAGCAATGGCTCGCGAGTTTGATCACCTCTTCAAACTGCTGATTATCGGTGACAGTGGTGAGTGGGCGAGGCCTCAGTTCGCGAGTGATGTTTGATTTAGCTTCCCGTAGAGTTGATGGGTAGAATGATGTTCTTCTGTTCCAGGTGTAGGTAAGAGCTGTCTCCTATTGCGGTTTGCCGATAACACGTTCTCCGGTAGTTACATTACGACTATAGGTGTTGATTTCAAAATAAGAACTTTAGAGATAAACGGTGAACGAGTTAAACTGCAAATATGGGATACAGCGGGTCAAGAGAGGTTCAGAACGATAACAAGCACCTATTACAGAGGCACTCACGGTGTGATCGTTGTGTACGATGTCACTAACGGGGAGTCCTTTGCCAATGTCAAGAGGTGGCTGCATGAGATTGAACAGAATTGCGATGTCGTCAACAAAGTTTTAGGTAATGTGTTGTGAAACACTATAAAAGAAATATATGATGTATATTGTTAACTAGGATTAAAATATTTGTTGTTTTAACATTTAAACTGCCAATAGCTCAAATAAGGGCTAAAATCCACATCCTGGACCGTCGAATTATGGGGTTTTGAGGGGTGCAGGGGGGAGGGGGGAGTGGGGGCTACCCCCAGTACCACTCCCACGCAACAGAAACCCGTAGTTATGGAGATATCCATTGTTAAAGTTTTGAGATATATGTATTATATGTTATATATAAAATATATATATATTATATTTTTTCTATATATAGTACTCATAAATAGAAAGCTTTTTGTGAATTCTCAGGTTGCAGAAATTTACATTTTAAGAGATATAATTTTTTTAATGTTGCTATGGAATATGAATATAACACGCCTTTGTACCCTTTTTTTTACTTAAGTATATTTTTATTTTTTGTTATTTACTATCATATACGGAAAATATTCAATATTTTGTTTAATTTTTAATAATTGTTAATGAATTATTAATTTAATTTTTTTATAAAACCGAATCGGAGCACCCCACTATCCACCTGGTCTTGGTCTGTCCTACCCCTAGAGTGTTTTTTGTAAGCCGGAGGCGCGGAGGGAGGGCAGCCCTCGCCCGCTGTAACAAAACGCAGACACCCGGGCGAGCCGGAGAGGCCGAGGCTGGTCGCCGAAGGCGACCAGCAAGCCGAGGCTGCGGAGGTGAGCGTGGGTGTCTAAGTTTTGTTACGCAAGGGCGAAAGGGCTGCCCTTCCGAAGCGCCGGAGCCGTCACGGAATGAAATTATACCGATTAACTGTCAAATATTGAGGTTAGGTCTATGAGATTTATTTTTGTATTTTGTCAAGAACGGTGCATTACCTTGTATCGCGAGTGGTATGGGGAGTTGAGTGTGTCCGCCGCCCCCCCTCCCCCTCGCCCTTAAATTCGTGTAAAACGATCTATATTCTTCTTATAATCTCAGAACTTTAACAATGGATATCTCCATAACTATGGGTTTCTGTTGCGTGGGAGTGGTACTGGGGGTAGCCCCCACTCCCCCCTCCCCCCCACACCCCTCAAAACCCCATAATTTGATGGTCCAGGATGTGGATTTTAACCCAAATAAGAACCTCAATCATATATTTTTATACATAAGCAAGCATTAAATTTTATATAAAAACGAACGAACGATAAATTATACATTTTCTTTCTCATCTGTTATAAATGTGATGTTATTAAAGTACCTACAAAATACTTTATCAATGTTTATGATACAAGTGTGATTTTTATTCTAGTTGGAAACAAGAATGACTGCCCTTCTCGTAAAGTAGTGGTCACAGAGGATGCACAGAGGTTTGCCAATCAAATGAATATACCATTGTTTGAGACTAGTGCAAAGGAGAACATCAACGTTGAAGAAATGTTTCTTACCATCACAAAAATGGTAAATATAGTCTTTTATATTAAAAATTACTATTTAAGCTTTTAGAAATATTTAAAATGGTTCAAATATGTTTACAACACTCTATCTATATATTCACTTAGTTTTAATACATATGTATATATATATATATGTACACATCTTAATTATTATTACAAACATAAAAATAGGACCCATATGAATGAAGATAAAATTTTTACAATACCAAGTTGTAAATTGTTTCATAATAAACTTAAAAATATGTACTACTATGCATTACTTCTCTTCTTTGTATTAGATAATGCTATGACTAATAGTTGACATGTCTTGTTTAGATTAAGTAAATAAGAGTTATTAAAAATAAATCATCCGTGTATATAATTAGAGGTAGAAGAATAATTTAAAAATAAAAATCTTTGATAAAAGTAATCATTCTGATTTTAAACCATGTAATTAAAACTGATCTCTTGATTTTTTTAATGACTTCTTGTGTAATTCATAGCGCTTTCATAATGTATATTTAATTCAAGTGAAAGTTTTAAAAATTAGTGTTTTCATAAACAGTTTTTTGCACAGAATTCTGATTATTAAAAAATAATGTATGTGGGTTTTTAATGGTATGGTATGGTAAACACGGGCTGGTTTCCGCAACTCGTCTTTACTGTATTATTAACAACCACACTGGTGTATTGGCGCGAGTAGTCGCCTAAAACACCGACGGTTTGTGGGTTCCAATCCCATTTGGGATGAATATTTGTATTTGTACTATGGTCTTGTGGGTCACCCCACCGTGCCTCTGAAAGCACGTTAAGCCATCGGTCACGGTTGTTATCATAAATACTTGATAGTAATCAATACTCATAGTAGGGAACATATCCGCCAAACCGCAGGGGAGCAGCGTGGTGGATTAGGCTTCAAACCTTCTCCTTTTTTACAGAAAGAGGCCTATGCCCAAGAGTGGGATGATACAGGCTGAAATGCCGAATTCGTTCATATTATTAATATAAATATTCGATTGTAAATAATTATCATTCGATGGGCTAAAAATACATTTTCCTCAACATTTACTCGCACGAATTATACTTATGTAGTAGTAGAATAAAAAATATCTAGTAAATTAACATGGAATTGTGTAAAATCTGTGGCTCATTTGAAATTTAAAAAAAACAAGTGAAAGCTTGTTATTAAGGAAGATAACAAGCTATTATTAGATATAATATCCTATAGTATATGATAATATGACTCATGAATGGGGAAGCTGCAGACATATACATATGTCAGTTAGGGTGTTATTGTATCACCTTAACAGATACATTATAATAAAAATATATAATTATAACATGCAAATAATCAATATACACAAAGAAGAATTAAATACACAGGTCGGCAATGAAATTTTTTTTTTTGGGGATTTTCATATTAAACTTGTAAATGTTTACCTCTTTATTTCAAATATAAACTCCTATTTAATGTGTCAGGCCACAATTTTTACCCATGTTAAAAAACTTCATAGTGGTTAATTTCCATTTTTTTACATTTTATAGTAAGGGATCACGAAATTTTCACAGTTATATTTGTGAATAGGATAGTAAAGCAAGAAATTTAAATTGGAAAAAATCTGATTAGCGTATTAGAACAAAATTAGAAGGTAAAGTAAAAAAGTTCATCAACCCCACTGATAGATCTCGATAAAGTATTGTTACCACCTCTTCACTTAAAACAATATCCTCATTATAAAAGTATTGGCTTAGAACTGTTAAAAATTTGTTGTTTGAAGTCTTATATTGATATTTTCCCAAAAAATTTAGGCGAGTATTGGACATTATTATGACGTACTATTGATGGATGATTTGTGGCGATGAAGTAAAAATTCAGCAAAGAAAACCAATAAAACCCACTTGTTTTTAAAAGAAAAAGCATGGTTATCGATTAGTTTTTTTGTTTTGAATTTTATATAAACTTAATAAAAGTAAAAACATCAATTACATCAAACATCATTCATTTTCTTGAATTTTTTACTTAAAAGTTAGTAACTTAGTATGTACACATATCCCAATACTAGACTGCATAACTCTGGTAAGTGTTACAAAAAAATAATTTTGCAGACCTGTGTTATAGCTCAAAGTATAAATGTTTTAATTTGTGAAGTAAGATAACTTTTCTTCATTTAATAACTCAAGGTACTGCATGGCAGAAACAACGATAATAATGATGTCCTAATTACGTATCTAAGTCAATATAAAACAATTTTACTGGTGCTATTGCAATAATTGTATTCTTGGGTAATTACAAACAGGTGTCATTGTAAGGTAACTTGATACAGGAACTCCAAATAAGGATTAAATTACAATTTAATTAAATATAATGAATATGAATCAGCATGTACATACCCATGGCTGGGCCTCTTTTTCCGTATGCTAAATATATAAAAGAATATTTCAGTATGTTATGTTGTAGAATACGTTGTAGCACGAGCCATTTTCCACAGCTCGATGAATATTTCAGTAGAAATAAATGAACAAGTGATAATGTTTTGATTTCAGGTTTTACGATCTAAATTGGAAATGAAAGAGAGACAGAATGTAACGGCAAACGACACAGTACATCTAAAGAGGAGCCACAAAACAAAGAAGAAATGTTGCTAGTGACCACACACTATGGCGCTAAGCCAGGGGTGTCGCTTATACAATGCTCAAACATTGAGAGATAGTTGCACAACCCTAGCAGGACTATGGGACCTCGGCCATATAAAGTTTACCATTGAAATAGAACCTTCCTCTGTTGGTGTAAGCTACAAATAAAGTATTTTGACATCAGCATCATATACAGTTAGTTTTATGGAACTATTTTAGTGGATTTTTGTACCTTGATGTGTAAGTCGTCGATCTCTATTGAATATTATCATGGCAGTGTTACTATTTTGAAGGTTATCACTGTTGTTAGTTATTGTTCATCTTACCCCGTTTTGTTTACACTGCAGTCTGAGCTGGGTTGAACGATCTCATTTTAATGAGCATTATGAATAATTTACTCCAAAAATTACATTAGGATATTATGAATGCTTAGTTAATGTGTATAATTGTACTCTCATAATCAAAATTTATGTGACTGAGTGCTAATGTGTGATATGTGAAGTCAATAGACATGGATGTGTAACAATAATTTAAATAATATTATTTTAACGGTTAATTTGTCTTGCATCAGGTCATCACATCGACAGTGCTAGTATTAAAAGTTGAATGTATTTAAATTAAAGTATTATGTTTTATTATTTATCATATAATTACATATGAATTTTTAACACAACTGCCTTATGTGTAACCTCTCATTTAAATGTTTGTAATTTAACTATTATTGGATCCAGTGAGTAATTTATGAAGTGAGATCATATTTATATTTTTTTAAATTAAAATTGGCAAAGTATACTCTTAATATATATCAAAATACGTTTCTTGATACTTCAGCTTTCTTTATTATAAATTTATAACAAAAAAGAAAAAAAAAACGTTTACAACTACTGTTGTTGTAATGGAATGATTTCAATGTTTTTTAAGGTTCTTAAAGTATCTCTTTTGCACATATTAATTATAAAATAGTTGAAATTTATAGTAATTAAAAAAAGCTCAAAACTTATACAGTTCATGTTTTTATATGTATAGGTACATATACAAACAAAACTTGATGTCTAACAACAGAAATGGCCTAATTACTTTATTTAACTTAAAAACACAAACACATTCAAATTTATTTCATTTCATTACAATTATAACAGGACATTAATATTTAATATTATCCAGCAAAACATTTCTCGTCTCATTCATCAATTTTTTTTTAAGAATATTTTTTATCATTATTATTATATTGTTTCTACCAAGGCTAAGTTTCACAGCAACATAATGAAATTTTACACTGCTATGTTAACACTCAATGGTTTTTTACTGGACCATAGTGCAAAACAAATTTTTGGGATCATAAATAATGTATGCATCAGGAATACAGCAAGTAGTATTAAAAAAAGTTAAAAACATATTATTTTGTAGTATAAAATTAATCAATACCAAACATTCTGTAAATATCAGTAAAACTATTTTAGATTTATTTAGATTTGAAATCTACTTTAAATGCTAAACTTATCACCGAGAATGTATGAAATAGTAAATTTAGTTTTATTAATCATTCCGTACGATTTTGTACTTTGTTATTAGGCTGGCCAAAGACAAATTATTTAATACTCTACTGACTAAATAAGAAATATAAGTTTGGATTTGTCTTTTATAATAGAAAAGAGCTTGTGAAGTATATTGTAAGCCGCCAGTCTAATAGTACACAGCATTTTGCTTTATTTGAATTGGTACTTGTATTATTTTTAAGTTATGTATATGTTCATACCAGCATTTTAAAGTGTAAATAGATATATTTTGCCCATAATGAACCAAGTGTTTTAATGTATATTCCCACTAGACTAGATGTGTAGGTACAACTTAATTTGGTAACTTTGTCGAGGTGTTTTGTGAGTATTCAAATTATAAGCATCAAAAACTATTAAATATCGATTTTGTAAAGCATATAAAATTCATTAACAGTACAATGGACTTCTAAGATCGCGGAGTCGGGACTCGCACACGCTTGACTTGGGCAGTAAACTAGTGAATGCGTGACGAGAGCGTTACGAAAGTGTAATTGGGCGAGCCGAACGGAAGTTGAGAGGGAGATATGAAGTTAGTGTAGTTAGAAAGTTTTACTTCAGTCGTGTTGTCCAAAACACTTTTTTTTACTATAAAACAGTGTATTCGAGTTTAGTCGTACTTATTAGAAAACAAATTCCATTTTGTCCAAAGCTAATAATAATAATAAGTTTATTTCAGACAAAGTCCATTCCATACAATCAAATAGCCGTATATAAGGAAAGCTAAGGTTAGATTAGAAATTTAGAAATAATTTTATCTGGTGGTTAAGTATGTTTAAATTTTCCAATTTCCCGCGCAATTTTCTTAATTTTTTCTTTCATAAGAACCACAGAGTACATTGATTATATAAGAACCTTCTCCTGACAATAACAAACACAAAAAAAAGAATTAGCAAAAGTGGTCCAGCCGTTCTCTCGTGATGGCGTGACCAAGGGAGGCAAGGGAAATAGGGATTCATTGTTAATTGTTATATTATAAACTAGTATAATATAGATATCACTTCATTTTATACATTGATGAGGTTGCTGTCTATAATTTTTTTTACAACATTGAATTTATCGCATTCAAGTGGTGCACTTGAAAAAATAAAACAAATAAAATAACATTCGGTCTTATTTTGTAAACAAATATCGCTGCTTGAATACAAAAGGGACACAAATCAAACAGACGCAATTTTACAGGAGAGCCATTCAAAGTTTAGAAATTTATATTTGTTTGTAACTTCAGTATTCTTTCATCATTTATATGCTTGTTATATACCCCTAAAAGCGTATTTCAAAGCTGCATTTAATGGTACGTAGGCTTATTGTTTAAGTGTTGCCTTGAAAGATATATTAGCACATAAGTCCGTTTTGTTTTAAAAAAAATCCTCTCGCTTATGGTAAAAAATAGAAAAATTAGACACAATTCAAAAAAATAAATGTTGTAATCAAAATATTTTCCAAATGACTTAGGTAATCTAGAAAATTTATAACAAAAAAAATAAAATGGCCATGCCACCTTATAAAAATAAATAAAACAACTTCTTTAAGTAAAAATTAAAAAAGTTACTTAAAAAAAATCAAAAATTAAAATCCTCCTCTTGATAAAGAGATGAAAAAAAATATTGAAAAATTCATCGAAGCTTAAAGGCAATTATTTTTAGAAAAATTAACAAATTAATTTTTCCTAAATGCCGGCTCAAGAAAAAAAGTAGTTCCTTTATAGGAATGTCTATCTTAATATATAATAAGATTCCGGCTGCGCTTCAATCTCTGCCTTTACTAAAGTTTAAAAAAATTATTAAGCGAGCATTATGCAATAAAGCCTATTATACAATCAATGAATACCTTAATGATGAAAAGGCATGGAATTGAATAAAGCTCGACCAGGCTATGTCTATGACCCGCCTTGTAAATTAGATAGTTACAAATATTGTGAGCAGGTGGCATGGGATGGTCTCGGCACGCACGATTGGCTGTCTCGTGTTTGTCCTGATCATTTCATGGTCCACTACTGCGTTTTTATCTTGTATCTGACTTTAAATCTTTTAAAAGAGTACCGAGAGTTTTTTTTCCTCCGGCTTTTTTTCTCTCGGCCTGCACTAGGGCCATTATTATTTATTGTAATATTTAATAAAGCCGAGGATAAAGTAGGTAGGTAATGTCTACCGAGACATTATAGCTTAATATTTTGACTAAGTTAAGGCGGCAAACACTGGGTACATTACGTAAGTTTGTAATGTACCTAGTGTTAAGATATAAATTTTTATTTTATTGTTTGATTTTTTGCTGCCTTAACTTTCTGTTATTATTGTTTAGTTTTTTTTTTTGTAAATCATTTTTTTTTTCTTTTTGACTTTCGTTAAGTGTATTACATATACCTTATGGCGAAATAAATAATTTGAATTTTGAATTTTTGAAAAGTTTCATCGTAGTCATCTTTCTGCCTCAGTTCTAGGTGTTCAATTTCCTCATCCTTATTCGAGTTTTTGGTTGGATTTTACCATTTCAATTATTCTTAATTATACTCTACTACTCATTCTGTTACCAAAAAACAGTAATTAATTATATTAAATCACGTATATTATATGATAACGATATACATTAAAAAATAAAAATAATTTAATAAAATATTTAATATTTATTTAAGTTTTATATTAGATTTATAATTATAATGAATTTACTCCGATGTAAAGAAATACAAAAGTAGCGCATTCCAAAATATGGCACTAACGTTTTTCAAATAATATTTCAACCTCTAAAATATTATAAGCAAAGCGGACGCTACCCTTATTAAGGCCCTTTTTTATATAAAAGGGATCTTATAGTTCTGTAAATCTGTAATACAAAATGGGCAATTTTGAAATATGGTACTTTTGTTAAATAAAGAGAAATAAACTTATGTGATTTTTTTAAATCAAAACGGACGTATGTCACTAAGTGGCGCCTTTGTTTATAAAATTACTAACGAAAGTTAAGGATTTTTTGAAACATGGCACTATAACATTAAGGAAACATGCGTTTGCTTCGATTGTCGGGTCGCAACTGTCAAAATGGCAGTTTTGCACATATATGGTCCCCGAAACTCGAAAATACTAAAAAGGCGCTTGTATCGTTTTCGTATATTATAATGCGAAATTAATGGGAGTCTTTTTTAAATATAAAAATATGACCTATTAACATCGCATTTTTGAAATAAAAACGATTTCAATTTTTTTCCATTTGTGTCCCTTTTGTATTCAAGCAGCGATATGGCGGGAATGGGTAATCACTAATCAATTAATCATCAGGGCTGCCAGATGCAAAAAAATTGTGATCGTACGCCAAGTCGCCAACTACAAAAAAATCGTATGCCAAAGAAGTTTTGAAATAAAAAGATCGTACAGCCTTTTAAGTACTAAGTTCTTATTCTAAATTATCAAAATTCGTTTAGTTTTAGAAAATAAATGCAATAAAACTATTTGTTAGATTTGTATTAACGAATTTTTTGTGGTCATATTTTTTAACAAAATAATTTTTTGGCTTAAACTTCGTACAATTTTCGTTCCTTCTTATTAATTTGCTTGGCTAATAATAATGTGCCCTTAAGTGTACTATTGGATAAATTGTTTGTAAGTTTTGTTTTGATTAAATTAACTTCGCTGAATGCTCGTTCACAATCTGCACTAGAATGGGGCAATATAACAAATTTAAAGCAAATTGAGCCAGTGTTTTATAATTTTCAATTTGTTTTTTGATGACGCCCCAAAACTCGTCGGTATTCATAGTCAAATATATTTCATCCAAAATATTAGGTTTTTGACAAGTCGCGAAAGAGAGTTTCGGAATGTAAACAAAGAGCCTTTAAATGGTTGTTTAAAGTCTTCATTCAAGTAAAAGATCTAGTCACGCATTACCTAGGTAGGTAGTTGGAGAATTCCCCGAAATTCATGCTTGCCGGTGGATGACGTTTGTTTCATTATGAAATGTTTCCAGGTATATAAAAATCGTACGTTTTGCGTACGATCTTCGTCTAGCGATCGTACATGAGTAAAAATGCCAAAAAATCGTATGAGTACGATTAAAATCGTACATCTGGCAGCCCTGTTAATCATAGACTACTATAGTGCTGCGATGTACCGTGTACGTTGATAAATGTCGATGTCGGTAAATTATTTAGAGATAACTTGACATGGTAATTTCGACATTAACTGCGAGTCTGCGAATATCTTGTTCACGAGAACTTCTTATCTTGTCTCGTGGTAAATAACCTGTTTTCGAATAGTTTTAGTAATAGAAGTAACCATGTTAATCTAAAATCTTTTATAATCTGGGGAAGTTGACGATCTTACAAAAGTAAGTTATTCCGTATAGAGTGCTGTGGCTAATGAAAGAAGACACACTGAAATATTTTTTAATTGTCATGCGCGTTTCAAATTAGATTTCCGAAAGTACTTTTCGGTATTTGAAGTTACTCTGTGTTTTTACAAATTATACTTATGTGGTGTGACAGCCTTTTCATGCATCGCCATTTCTTTCGTGTTGCAATTAATATCTAATTAAAGCATTTTCTACTTAGAAACTAATGAAAGTACAGGGAAATGATAATCAATATTTTTAGTCTATTTATATTTGGGGCACATTGCCTAAGCTGGAGCTCCATACTATCGCGTAACAACTCCTTTAAAAAAAGTATTTGAAATTTGATGACAATTTTCAATGAGATTTAAAGCAAAAGTTACCACAGAGAAAAAATGAAGTAATGCCTCTCTCAGAGTCGCTTTAAGTAAGATACTATTTAGATTTAGTGGCCGTTTTAACTTTTTATGATTTATAAAAAGTTCGAGCTAAAACGCTTTTTTTTATATCATTGACCTCGACTTTTTATCGATATGAAAGAACGTCCCTGCCCTAACCAAGCCCTAACCACAAACACAAGACAGAGTAATGACAAATGTCACTTGTAAGTTTGAGGTTACAGCGAATTCGGTTTTCTACTAAAATATTAGGTTAACGATGAAATAGACGTATAATTACAAAAATAATGGTAGTGCATGTGATTACCCAGATGCTGCAATAATGTTATAGACATTGTGTGTGATTACACAGGGAATGCTTATTTTTCTTCCGGTAAGGGGTTTGTTTACATTATAAGACTTTTATTTTGGGATGGAGTATAAGCTTTTAGCAGAGCTCGGCATAGTGCGTCACTGAGCCGTATTATACTTTGTAATTGGAATACTACCATTATTCATATTATTAATTTGTATTTTATCGGATGTCGGTATTATACATAGTATATCGGTAGTATCTGTATCTATCTGTATACATTTTCTACACTCTATGGTAAAACCAAAAACAGAAGAAAAAAAGATCTTCATTCATGTCTTTTTTTTTTTTTTTTCATTTTGTCATGTTCTATCTGTTCTATGGTCATTCTGTTGCTGTCATGTCATCTGTCATTTATTGACGTGAAAACCAAAACTATACTCGGCGCGGCGAACCTTGATCCCTATGACACTGACAGCTAATGTCACCATATAACATTGTAGTGGCGTCACCATTAAATTGGGATCATATTGGGGACGTTTAAAAATGCCATTTATAATTTTTACGTAGCTTTATACCATTAGTAATGATATTCCGATGATATTTTTAACAATTCTTAACATTTACAAGAAGTTATCTCAATCTGAATTTATGTTTACGTCCTGCAAAACTTACGTCGTGTGACGGTTATCGACTAGGGCGGCAAGTATCGATAAAAAAATGTCGGTAATGGAAACGAATGCACTTTTTTTTTCATACTCACATTTTAGTTCATATATTATGGAATGGAACAGAATATTACGATCATACCATTCATACATACACACATGATTATATTATACCCAAGAAAATTAAAAAATAACAGCTATAGGACAAAATGAAATGAAACAAAATCCGTTAGGAATTATACCTGAAACTGTTGGAATGTTAAGAGGGGGAAATTTCAAACGACCCGAAATTTATACTACACTTATAGGCGCATGATTGAATATCCCACCACCACCACTTCAGCCTATCACAGTCCACTGTTGGACATAGGCCTCCACAAGTTCGCGCCCGACATTATGGCGCGAACTCATGTGTTTTGCCCATAGTCACCACGCTGGGCAGGCGGGTTGGTGACCGCAGGGCTGGCTTTGTCGCACCGAAGACGCTGCTGCCCGTCTTTGGTCTGTGTATTTCAAAGCCAGCATGGATGGTTATCCCGCCATCCGTCGGCTTTTTAAGTTCCAAGGTGGTAGTAGAACTGTGTTATCCCTTAGTCGCCTCTTACGACACCCACGGGAAGAGAGGGGGTGGCTACATTCTTTAGTGCCGTAACCACACAGCACTGAATATACAGCATTATAATCTCGTCATAATCTCATTTACAGCGTAATAGCTCCTAAACTATAAATGCTACGGGAAAGAGTTTCCAATAAAATTTATAGGAAATTTCATGCTCTACGATTTAGTTACCACTATTTTTAATTTATCATTGACCATTAATTAAATATTTAGCAAAAACCATATTGAGAAAACTTTGGAGTGCTATAATTAACAACCTATGCGTTAAATAAAAAAAAGTTTCAAATAAAAAAGATGGCAAATATTATAATCTACAATAATGATCTGAACACTTTTTGTTGTACGATGCGCGGTTCGCGAGATATTAGATAAAACGCGTTTTCCAAGATGGCCGCTGACGCAGGCCCGGATTTACATTGAAGGGACACCCCTGAACATATTCCAAAAAATATATACCAGGTCTAAAACATTGCAAAAAAAACTCCCCGGCGCGCCTTGCTAATACAACAACAACATAATGGACATTAAAAATGCACATTATAATATTTTTTAAAACATGTTTACCAACGTGGCTGAATGTAAGCCACGCCTTTGTCTAAAAAAAAAATTATCGACAAGACCAAAGATACGACCCATCACTAACACGAACTGTCATAGGGATCAAGGTTCGCCGCGCCGAGTATAGCGTATAGTGCGGATTCTTGTGCGGATTATATGCTCTTTGCGGATTATTAAAAATTCGACACTCGATAAAAACTGCAAAATGTCGCTGTGGTCAACTTTGAACCGCAATGTGTTCAAAAGAACCTCAACTTTTGCTGTTGCCGTTGCGGGTGGAACATTCTTCTTCGAAAGAACCTTCGAATTAATATCAGTTACGATTTTTGAGAGCATAAATAAGGGAGTAAGTAGTTGTTATGTAATTTCCATTTCAACCTATTTTGTCTAGCCAATTATGGGTTTAATTAATATATTTTAATTATTATTTAATTACATTAATTAATACAACATTAAACGAGTAACTTATTGAAAATGGCACACTCTATCTGCAAAATTAGAATAAACAGTTGTCAGTTAGTAGTCGTCTAAATTGAGACTATTCGATTAAAATTACGTTCGGATTCATTCCTAACTATACTTCGTGTATACAATTATAAAAAAAAACTTCTGTTACTGAATGATAGATGAAACTAACACGCGCCAAAAGCTGAAATATGGCATGTATGTTTCTTGTGGCAGTAATAAGAGGGTTTTTAGAACTCTATGGGGTAAAATTGGAGGTACAATGTTGTATAATTTATGTTATTTCTTCAGTGGATTCACTTGAAACTTTGTATGTAGGTTCAAGTGATGTAAGTGAGCCCTATGTATTGATATTTTGAGTTCCTCCACTAAGGAGATAAAATTGGGGTCAGAGTTTAAATGAAAATTTTTCCATTTCATAAACTTAAACAATTTTTTAGATTGTTTGTCAGTTTTTCCGGAGAAATTTCGAAATTACTGTACTGATTTTGATGGGACTTTCAGTGAAAGGTTCATGAACACCTTTAACACACGACATTAAGACAGTTGAAGCTGAATGCAAAAGCTAGTTTAATATAAATTCCCAAAAAAATTATTTTAAGCCTGTCTGTCTCCATTTAAAAAAAAAAAGTTTACTTTCAAATGTAGTCATATATACATATAATTGTTGAATAATGTAGTTGACTAGTTTTGTAATTTACATCCTAAATCAGTGGCTTTTAACTTTTTAGAGATGAGAGACTGTTTATTAAAATATATGTTTGGCCCTGGACCACAGACTGTTTTGGGGGAAAATATAGAATAAATCTCCCCCTATCTATAGAATAAAACTCCCACTTTCGCGGACCCCTTCGGGTGCTTACAGGGACTACTAGTGGTCTGTGGAGCACTGTATAAGAACCACTGTCCTAAACTGTAAAATGAGAATTTTAACTTTTGAAAAATTATAATCAAGCCATTGGTAGAACAAAGTATTTTCATTGGACTACTTTTTAACAATTAAATTTTATTTTTTCAGAAACTATGGAAGGATATCAAGCACAAGTATGAATAAAAAAAAAACTGTTGTAACTGATTAATTGTTTAGTTTATTAACATGATTAAATTATAATAATTTACAAAATTGTTTCATTGCAAATTTATACATAGACTAGATCTAGAACTAGAGACATTCTTTAGAATATTATGTAATTTTTTACACAATTAAAATCATATTCCATTATTTGTCAACAGTTTTTCATATACATATATCTAAAAACCTTCATCACTTGATAAGTTTGTCAAATCATATTTTTCACTATATTCATACAAAATACAACTTATAGACAAAAAATCGTACATTACTTGAGGAAATACTTATAAGCAAAATTAAAATAATTTGTGTAAATGTGCCATTCTAATTTTTAATGCCTAAAAGTTCGTCGTCTTTAAACTGTTTAGTTTAAAGACGACGAACTTTTAATTCTCATTAACACAAATATTTCATTTATGGTAATAGGCCAGTAAATAAAGCATTTAACCTCGCACTAAATTTCCGATCCAATTTTAATTTTTTTTTAGGTTAAGGGTCACTTACTGACCATAAAAACACAAAATGCTAACAGATCCAGATGGAGCTTCGATCGCAATCTTAAAGAAAAGTTTTTGCCGATATCTCGAAAACTATCCACTTTAGGGCAAAAGTTATTCAGACCTTTTTTGTAGATGATAAAATTCCGCATCTTTTATTTCCTGTAAACTTTTTTGTAAAACTTACCGTTTACGAGTTACGTTTACGTGCTCTTTCACCGAGTGCGCGAGGAGTGCGGCCGGCTTAAGTGGCGCTACTGCTGGACGAATAAAATAGGCCACAAATCGTAAACGGTATGTAAGTTTTACAAAAAAGTTTACAGGAAATAAAAGATGCAAAATTTTATTTTCTACAAAAAAGGTCTGAATAACTTTTGCCCTAAAGTGGATAGTTTTCGAGATATCGGTCAAAAACTTTTCTTTAAGATTGCGATCGAAGCTCCATCTGGATCTGTCAGCATTTTGTGTTTATATATGGTCAGTAAGTGACCCTTAACCTAAAAAAAAAAAATTAAAATTGATCGGAAATTTAGTGCGAGGTTGACCAAAAAAAAACGGCTTTATTTACTGGCCTATAATATTTATTCTCATATTTAGGGTAACTCAGTTGTATTGTTCGGTAACTCAGTTGTCTTTCATACTAAATCAGATGTCCCAGTACTGTCAGTTTTTGCTGTCATTTAAGAAAAAAAAAAAAATCTACCAGGCGGATTATATTTAATGGTTTTTAGATAATGCAAAAAAAAAACCTGACGTTTATAGTTACGTAATGAACTACTATTTTGGAATAATAGATTATAAAAAATTTCGGAATTCTTGTCGTAGGTATGGAGTAAAATGTTTACCTTTGTTACCATAGAAAAACATAATTTAATAGTGGGTTTTCCTTGGGCGATTTGTTAGATTGTGATTCAAAAATGTCATGTAACACACGCGGGGTGGAGAGCACAGTATCCAAGTGAGTTGGCCGAAAGGCATCATAATGTGTGCGTGTGTTTATTCGTAGACCGCTAAGTTACCGTCGGGAGACAGTTTTGCTGTAATTTGATACTTTAATTATTGTAATATATATACTATGTTAAATAAGTGCCTTGATTATAATAGTAAAATAAAAAAATATATATAGATAATATTCTGAAAATCTTCGACATAATTGGAAATTTCATATTCAGCTTTATTAGCTAATGTGTCAAAAATTTATTCTCTAATATAATTCTCACTACAATACTTATTCAATATTCCTTAACAAGAATTTATCAGAATAAACAAGTCTTTATAAATTAAAATGAATTATGTACTTTGGCAATGTTCTAACACATACTAGTCAGATTTTAATCCAGCACCATTTACTAATCAGAGTTGCAAATAATGGTGGAGTTAGTTTTGTTTGTACCTAAACTCTACACACATTATTTTACTAGTTTTGTGTATTGGGCGTCAACTTCATACGTTCTTCCCCAATATGCACATGTATTGTCAATGAACCTAGTTTATTACTGATAAAAGTTGCCATTACTCGTTGAATACAGTATCTACATGGCTCTTATTTGCCTGATCTATGGCGTATATAATCAGGGTCATCTGTTAGAGTGTCTGCCGACGAAGATGAGGGGAGGGACCGGGGTTGAAGGGGTAGAGGTGTGTCGAAATGTTGTTCTTCAGCAAGCGCCCAAATTATGTCCACTAATAAAGGTTGAGCGAGATTCTTGATTGCGTCTTGACGGGCCACCTAAAAATAATTTTTGTCACATTAATCGCCATTAAAAGCCATCGCCGGTCATTGGAAAAACAAAAATTCTAACAGTTGATAATAAGAAAGATAAACGAAGAAACTGAAAACACTAAATAATTCGAAAAGTGGCAACACCATAATAAACGTGTATGTACAATAATAAATAATTTTACATTCTAAATTTAACATCAATAATGTATTAGCAAAAAATATTTTTTGTTGTTGTTATTAATTGTTAAAGTAATGTAATTACCTATACACCTATTATAAAAAAAAAAAAAAAAAACTATCATTTGAACAAATATGGTATGTAGTTTTTGTGAAAAATTTTGAATACATATTTATAACTCATATTAATTTTTAATATGTCAATAGCCTAAATAACTTGCCACTTAGCCACTTGAATCTACTTACCGAGTCAAAATGATGCACTATCATCTTAAGAGCATATTCCTTGATGTCAGTGGCTCGCATTCTGTCAGCAGCTTGTAATATTGCCAAGACATTTTCCGGTGAAACATTGCTTTGCAGGTTATGCTTGCAGAATACTTGGAGACGGTTATTTGTGAAACCTAAATTTATTAAAATATTTTTAAATGAAAAAGTCCAATATGTAACTATGAACCAAATATAGAAATTATATAGAACTAGCCGACCCGTGCCCACTTCGTTGGGCGTTAATTATATCGTTATAATATCGTGTATTTATTATTTTAAATTACAGAACCAATTAACATACTTTAAAGAACAAATTTTATAGCACTTAAATAAATAATATATCTATTGCTCCAACGCCATCTATCAAAAATCTCATCTGGATAAAGATTAGACTTGAAGTAGGTAAAATTGCTACTTTGGGTACTACTTGTACTTGGTAGTTAAAATTGCTACTTTGGGTACTACTTGTACTTGGTAGTTAAAATTGCTACTTTGGGTACTACTTGTACTTGGTAGTTAAAATTGCTACTTTGGGTACTACTTGTACTTGGTAGTTAAAATTGCTACTTTGGGTACTACTTGTACTTGGTAGTTAAAATTGCTACTTTGGGTACTACTTGTACTTGGGACAAATTGTGAAAAATTTGTTGTTCTGCTTGAAGGTAGAGCCTATACTTTTGTTTATATAAAAAGTTATTTTTACACAATTTACTTAATCATAGTAAATAATAATAAATATTACCATAATATATAGGTGCTTGGAATAGGTACAAAGAGTCTTCTGTGGGCATGTTGGTATCGCCGTAGTAAATATACCTCAGCAGGGAATCGAAAGCCTCTTCAGACGGTACCGTGTCGCATATTTGAATCTGAAAATGTATTTTACGAATTGATTCAATATTTATTTTCTTGGAGTTTAAATCATGCCATAAACAGCATGCTACATCTCAGAATTTTTGACATGAAAATAAATCGATGAACGCCTGCTGCATGCACGAAAAAGGATGACTCATTGTCCCGTTACGCTCATTGTACGCTTGCGCCGCATCTATCTCTCTTCCACTCGATTGGCCTATGCGTCCGAGGAGATGTTTTGTTATGACGTTGTCACCATAAACTATCGTTCGTAAACCAACTTTACAGACAACCAATTTTGTTTTCTCAAAGAATATTTTTTATGATGATCTGATACTGCTCTCAAGTAATGTTGTGTTCCTACGGTAAGAATGAGAACCTTTTGTCCGTTTCGGGGGTTAAGAAGAAGAGGAAATTAATTGTTGTTGAGTCTTGAAATGTCATCAAGCACCCAGCACCAGAAAATATTTTGCTCAAAATTTGGAGCAGCTCGGCTGGGGAGTACACATCGACCTTACAGAAGATCACAGCTAAATAATACAGCTTTCAAGCAGTGTTGTGTTCCTGTTGGTGAGTAAGGTAGTCATAGGGTTGGCGATCCTTTCCAAAAAAGATCGATTTTTGAATCGATTCGAATCGTAACCTGATAAATCGATTCATATAAAAATCGAGGTCAAAAAGATCGATTTCCAAAAAATCGATTTTCGATTTTTTAAAAAGTGAAAGTTTTATTACATCGTCTCAAACTTTGTCGTGTGTTTGTTGCATGTCGCGTGACGGTCGGCCGCGCGGTAAGATTGATAAAGCGATTTTTATACCCTTAATGGAATATTATTTAAAAATTTTTAACTTTAACCGGCAACACCTTAATATTATGAGTACGTTCAGCTAATTGTAAATAATTTTATGGTTTTTACCAAAACAGAAAAAATCGAAGTCGATTTTCAATGGTGAAATATCGATACACTGAATCGATTCAGTACAACATATCGATTTAAAAATCGATTTCTTTGGTCCGAAAAATCGATTCTTCGATTAATCGATTTAAGATCGCCATCCCTAGGTAGTCAGACCTGCTGGGGAGGATCGGGACTTAAGAGCGATCTGCAACGCACTAGCGATGCTTTTGGTGTTGTAGGCATCTATAGGTTAGATAGGTAGTTTACTGTCAGTTGAGCCGTACGTTTGTTTGCCACCAAACACGAAGTTATGGAACAGTACGTTGCGAGTCTTATCTGCGGAGGGCGTTGATGTAGTCTTAGTGGAGCGGTGCGCCGCCACGCGCCTGTATAGATGTGGAGGGGCTCACGTTGACGACGTTGTCCTGCGGCGAGAAGGAGCGGAACATGGCCTCGAAGTAGGCGGCGCGCGCGGCGAGGATGGAGCGGTGCGCCGCCACGCGCCTGTATAGATGTGGAGGGGCTCACGTTGACGACGTTGTCCTGCGGCGAGAAGGAGCGGAACATGGCCTCGAAGTAGGCGGCGCGCGCGGCGAGGATGGAGCGGTGCGCCGCCACGCGCCTGTATAGATGTGGAGGGGCTCACGTTGACGACGTTGTCCTGCGGCGAGAAGGAGCGGAACATGGCCTCGAAGTAGGCGGCGCGCGCGGCGAGGATGGAGCGGTGCACGCGCCTGTATAGATATGGAGGGGCTCACGTTGACGACGTTGTCCTGCGGCGAGAAGGAGCGGAACATGGCCTCGAAGTAGGCGGCGCGCGCGGCGAGGATGGAGCGGTGCACGCGCCTGTATAGATATGGAGGGGCTCACGTTGACGACGTTGTCCTGCGGCGAGAAGGAGCGGAACATGGCCTCGAAGTAGGCGGCGCGCGCGGCGAGGATGGAGCGGTGCGCCGCCACGCGCCTGTATAGATATGGAGGGGCTCACGTTGACGACGTTGTCCTGCGGCGAGAAGGAGCGGAACATGGCCTCGAAGTAGGCGGCGCGCGCGGCGAGGATGGAGCGGTGCGCCGCCACGCGCCTGTATAGATGTGGAGGGGCTCACGTTGACGACGTTGTCCTGCGGCGAGAAGGAGCGGAACATGGCCTCGAAGTAGGCGGCGCGCGCGGCGAGGATGGAGCGGTGCACGCGCCTGTATAGATATGGAGGGGCTCACGTTGACGACGTTGTCCTGCGGCGAGAAGGAGCGGAACATGGCCTCGAAGTAGGCGGCGCGCGCGGCGAGGATGGAGCGGTGCGCCGCCACGCGCCTGTATAGATGTGGAGGGGCTCACGTTGACGACGTTGTCCTGCGGCGAGAAGGAGCGGAACATGGCCTCGAAGTAGGCGGCGCGCGCGGCGAGGATGGAGCGGTGCACGCGCCTGTATAGATATGGAGGGGCTCACGTTGACGACGTTGTCCTGCGGCGAGAAGGAGCGGAACATGGCCTCGAAGTAGGCGGCGCGCGCGGCGTGGATGGAGCGGTGCACGCGCCTGTATAGATATGGAGGGGCTCACGTTGACGACGTTGTCCTGCGGCGAGAAGGAGCGGAACATGGCCTCGAAGTAGGCGGCGCGCGCGGCGAGGATGGAGCGGTGCGCCGCCACGCGCCTGTATAGATGTGGAGGGGCTCACGTTGACGACGTTGTCCTGCGGCGAGAAGGAGCGGAACATGGCCTCGAAGTAGGCGGCGCGCGCGGCGAGGATGGAGCGGTGCGCCGCCACGCGCCTGTATAGATGTGGAGGGGCTCACGTTGACGACGTTGTCCTGCGGCGAGAAGGAGCGGAACATGGCCTCGAAGTAGGCGGCGCGCGCGGCGAGGATGGAGCGGTGCGCCGCCACGCGCCTGTATAGATGTGGAGGGGCTCACGTTGACGACGTTGTCCTGCGGCGAGAAGGAGCGGAACATGGCCTCGAAGTAGGCGGCGCGCGCGGCGAGGATGGAGCGGTGCGCCGCCACGCGCCTGTATAGATGTGGAGGGGCTCACGTTGACGACGTTGTCCTGCGGCGAGAAGGAGCGGAACATGGCCTCGAAGTAGGCGGCGCGCGCGGCGAGGATGGAGCGGTGCGCCGCCACGCGCCTGTATAGATGTGGAGGGGCTCACGTTGACGACGTTGTCCTGCGGCGAGAAGGAGCGGAACATGGCCTCGAAGTAGGCGGCGCGCGCGGCGAGGATGGAGCGGTGCGCCGCCACGCGCCTGTATAGATGTGGAGGGGCTCACGTTGACGACGTTGTCCTGCGGCGAGAAGGAGCGGAACATGGCCTCGAAGTAGGCGGCGCGCGCGGCGAGGATGGAGCGGTGCGCCGCCACGCGCCTGTATAGATGTGGAGGGGCTCACGTTGACGACGTTGTCCTGCGGCGAGAAGGAGCGGAACATGGCCTCGAAGTAGGCGGCGCGCGCGGCGAGGATGGAGCGGTGCGCCGCCACGCGCCTGTATAGATTGTGGAGGGGCTCACGTTGACGACGTTGTCCTGCGGCGAGAAGGAGCGGAACATGGCCTCGAAGTAGGCGGCGCGCGCGGCGAGGATGGAGCGGTGCGCCGCCACGCGCCTGTATAGATGTGGAGGGGCTCACGTTGACGACGTTGTCCTGCGGCGAGAAGGAGCGGAACATGGCCTCGAAGTAGGCGGCGCGCGCGGCGAGGATGGAGCGGTGCGCCGCCACGCGCCTGTATAGATGTGGAGGGGCTCACGTTGACGACGTTGTCCTGCGGCGAGAAGGAGCGGAACATGGCCTCGAAGTAGGCGGCGCGCGCGGCGAGGATGGAGCGGTGCGCCGCCACGCGCCTGTATAGATGTGGAGGGGCTCACGTTGACGACGTTGTCCTGCGGCGAGAAGGAGCGGAACATGGCCTCGAAGTAGGCGGCGCGCGCGGCGAGGATGGAGCGGTGCGCCGCCACGCGCCTGTATAGATGTGGAGGGGCTCACGTTGACGACGTTGTCCTGCGGCGAGAAGGAGCGGAACATGGCCTCGAAGTAGGCGGCGCGCGCGGCGAGGATGGAGCGGTGCGCCGCCACGCGCCTGTATAGATGTGGAGGGGCTCACGTTGACGACGTTGTCCTGCGGCGAGAAGGAGCGGAACATGGCCTCGAAGTAGGCGGCGCGCGCGGCGAGGATGGAGCGGTGCGCCGCCACGCGCCTGTATAGATGTGGAGGGGCTCACGTTGACGACGTTGTCCTGCGGCGAGAAGGAGCGGAACATGGCCTCGAAGTAGGCGGCGCGCGCGGCGAGGATGGAGCGGTGCGCCGCCACGCGCCTGTATAGATGTGGAGGGGCTCACGTTGACGACGTTGTCCTGCGGCGAGAAGGAGCGGAACATGGCCTCGAAGTAGGCGGCGCGCGCGGCGAGGATGGAGCGGTGCGCCGCCACGCGCCTGTATAGATGTGGAGGGGCTCACGTTGACGACGTTGTCCTGCGGCGAGAAGGAGCGGAACATGGCCTCGAAGTAGGCGGCGCGCGCGGCGAGGATGGAGCGGTGCGCCGCCACGCGCCTGTATAGATGTGGAGGGGCTCACGTTGACGACGTTGTCCTGCGGCGAGAAGGAGCGGAACATGGCCTCGAAGTAGGCGGCGCGCGCGGCGAGGATGGAGCGGTGCGCCGGCCGCATTGCTCCCGCCACGCGCAGGCGCACGTCCGCCAGCTCCGCGCCGCCGCCGCCCGCGAACACGCACATGTCTTGCTCCAGCGTCGTGCCTGCACAAGCACGATCGTCTTATTAAACGACACACTATTTCACTAACAAAAAATAAAAAAAAAAAAAAACTTGGCACAAAAGAGTAATACAGACAGACATTGGTATCAAGTTTATATTATCGTTATAATACACCTCTTTTTAGGGTGGTTGGTTAAAAACCGTATAATATACTTGTGTACAGGCCCACAAGTCACAAGGGAACAGACCGTCTATTATACACACGCATGCACACTCACGCCAACAATCCGTACAATACACCGTAACAAACTTTTTTTTTACATAAATTGCAACTGTTAACATTTCATAAAACTATAAATTTAACTCACCAATCACTTCCTCCTCTTGCTCGTTGTTAGCGGATATTTTATGCGTTGGCTGGTGTCGACGACGGATCACTTCTACCATCAACCGCTGGTCCATCTGCTCAAACTCCGACGACATCACGATGGCCGTAAAATTGTAGTCCTTCACGACGAACCTACATAAAATTAATAATTAACGTGCTATAGGGTCGATAACATCTATAAGGTCGGTAATACGCTATAGGGTCGATAACACGCCATAAGAATGGTAACGCGCTATAAGTTTGGTAACGCGCTAGAAGGTTGGTAACGCGCTATAAGGTTGGTAACGCGCTAGAAGGTTGGTAACGCGCTATAAGGTTGGTAACGCACTATAAGTTTGGTAACGCGCTAGAAGGTTGGTAACGCGCTATAAGGTTGGTAACGCACTATAAGGTTGGTAACGCACTATAAGGTTGGTAACGCGCTAGAAGGTTGGTAACGCACTATAAGGTTGGTAACGCGCTTAAGGTCGATAACGCGCTATAAGGTCGGTAACTTGCTATAATATGGTCTAGAAAGTAGCAGGAGGCACCTGAGGCAGTACTCCTTGATGCAGGTGAGCGCGGCGTGGTGCGCGGCGTGCAGCGCCTGCAGCACGTTGCTGTAGCACAGGTTGGCGCGCAGGTAGCGCGCGCACAGGCCGCGCAGGCGCGGGATGTTGAGCCGCAGCGCCAGCCGCAGCACCTCCATCACGAGCAGGATGGTGGCGGGCGACGCGGGGTCCTCGTCTGTACACGGATCTTTTCTTACTTAAGACAGCGAGTGATCATGGTATCACCCGTTTGAGTAATTTATATAATCATCATCAACCTATTATAGTCCACTGCTGGACGTAGGTCTCCCTCAGGATACGCCACGAGACCTAATCTCCCGCTTTCATTATCCAGTCATCATGGTCTCCCACATTATATTATAATTTTATTGAAATAAAATGATTGAAAATTAGACTTAGTAGGTATGCATGAGTTCATTTTAATAACTATACTCAGCCGACAGTAGTTAGTTGTCCACTACTGCGCACTTTTCTGCGCCGCCAGAAAATGCCTACTCCCTGTAGATAGGCTATCTATCTGGTGTTGTCTGCCGATTTTTCCGTTAGATACGTCCAAATCAGCGCCCAAGTCTCAGAATCATTTGTGTCACTGGTAACACAAACTGCTGGAAATCATTCGTTTTCAGACATTGAGGAACTTTGGAGGGTAACGTAATGAAGTTTCTCAATGCTGCCTACCCGATCTAAATTGCTGTTACCTCTTTTTCGAAATATAATCTACTCATTTAATCATAATATGTCCTAACTCCTAAGGATAGGTACTCGAGAACGAGAAATAAGCGTTAGTTAAAATGTCTATTTGGCTTATGTTTATTTTTAGGCTTTCTTCATATGCTATGGTTTAGTGAGCATAGTAATAAAAATAAAATAATATTATAATTAAATAATATTACGTAATTACTACATGATATCCACCTAAAAAAATTACATTACCTTTTTCGGTTGGATCAATTCTGTCCGTGTAAATGTAGTTGAGAACCATATTAAATGCTTCAGGCGTTGCTTCCGGCAGAATAACAGTGAGTTGAGGTCGAGATTTGTATGAAAATTCCGCTGAGGCCTCTTCTTCACCTGCCGCTATACGCTTCGCCAGTTCTTCTTTTGCTTCTCTGAGAATTAAAAAGCAAACATACAAAAGATTTATACCAAACTAGCTGACCCCGCAAACGTTTTTTTGCCAAATATGTTATTAACCCCCGCAACCCGCTCTTGTGGGTGGAATTTCGTAAAATCCTTAGCTGACCTCTACTAGGCGAAAGGAATATTCCTACCAAATTTCAAGTCTCTACGCCTTATGGTTCCAGAGATATCGTGATGAGTCAATATATCGGTAGAAATCTCTTTTAAATATTTAGAAAAAAATTACGGCAATAAACGTATTAACCTACGTTTATTGCCGTATTTTTTTAATAACTGGTCACAATTAATGTTTTTATAAGTAAAATTTTGTAATGGCAATATTTTGAAATTAAAAGTCTCCTTACTCATATTTAAAATCATAAAATAATATTTTTTTGTAATTTAAAAATTTTCTAATTAAAATGATGTAAAACATTCTTACTTAATTTTAGCTCTAAGATACTGCGATCTAGCAGCAAGCATGGCCTGATGTGCGAAAACTGTTGTTTGATCAGCTCCAACTAGTAGCGTCACGTCGCAGAACTGCTGAGACTTTAGGATACGACCAAAGTCGTCGTGCAGTGTACACCGAGGGTAGTTTGAAAGCTAGAAAAAGATTTATTTTAAAGTAGTTTCTTTATAATAAAGATTCCAAATAGAAGAAAAACAGTAAATACAATTATTTATTTCTAGAGAAAAATTACTTTTTGAGTTTTCTTTACTGCCAAAATTCACACAATCACAAATTAACTTTCAAATTTCATAATCTAAAAATCTAGCCACAGATTCACTATAATAGTACTATTATTAATAGCTTATTTATATATTAAAAATATTTACAATACTTAGGTATAAAGTATAATTATATCTAATAAATCTAAAAATATCACAAAATTGAATTACAACTAAATATAAAAATATATACTAAAACAATGAAACTAAAACTAAAAACCTTAAAAAATATTAAATTATGACTAAAATATATTATTAAAAGAAGTCACTTTAGGCAAGGTTCTGAAGATACTGGCAGCGTTCCCCTTTTGAAGAGCTAGACTAATTCTTTGTCCGAGGTAGCTGCCAGCTGTTTGGTCTCCTGTGATGTCGACTAACCTTTTAGCTATTTCCTTAAAAAGCCTTATGGCGCTAGGACCCCACGGACCAAGGGTCTCGACACCGAATGTGACAAAATCATATTCAGAGCCTAGACCCCTGTATTTAAAAATTTAAAATAATAAGTAATAGTAAACGGTAAATTATAATAATAAAGTCTAACATTGGCGAATTATCTGAGACGTTTTGGCAACATTGAAAGCCATTAATCCAAAAGACAAAGAAGAAGAAAAAAATTGTTAGTCTGTATGAACTTGATTTGAAGGTCTAATATTTAAGCAAGTGCATGCCCCCTACCAACTGCATGAGGAGTTCTTCAAATCTTTCTAAGTGTCACAAAGGTTCTAAAGAAAAGCAGCATACATAATTAATCGTCCTTCATATAACAGACAATATCACGATATGATCACGATACAGCCTGTAATATCCCACTGTTGGGCATAGGCCTCTTCTCCATGTAGGAGAAGGATCAGAGCTTAATCCACCACGCTGCTCCAATGCGGGTTGGCGGATATATTCCCTACTATGAGTAACGATCGCTATCAGGTGTACATGATAATAGCCGGGACCGACGGCTTAACGTGCTCTCCGAGGCACGTTAAGCTGGGGTAACCCACAAGGACTGCACAAACACCCAGACCACGGCAAACATCTGTATGGCCAATACAAATGTTGTCGTGTGCGGGAATCGAACCCGCAACCGCCCGCGAAACAGCCAATCGCAATCCAGTGCTGTAACCGCTGCGTCAACGCGGTGTCTAAGTAAAACATTTTACACTTTAACAATTAGGGAAGAAAAGTTGATGAGTATTTGTCAGTTACCTGAAAACGATACAAATCTCCACTCCGCACATTGTTGTCTACGGTGCCGCCGAAGATGTACATAGCATCGCCTACTACCGCGCCTGCGTGGAACAGCCGGCCTGATGGGATCTGGGAATCCTGAGCTGGGTGTACTACCGACCTAGTCGAGAATTAAATTCTAGTAAACATGAGATAGACTGAACAAAACAACAGTACATAAGAGCAGAATCATGCAGGCAAGCTCAATTTAACGTAAGGTAATCTAGGAAGGTGTGCTGTTCTAATTTTATTTGTGTCGATGTCTTTGCTTGAAATTGATTGGACTTATTGCTATTAACGTGCTTGCGATGCTTCTGGTATTGCAGTCATCTATAAGCTACGGTAATCGCTTACCAACAGGTTAGCCGTACTTGTTTAAAAAAAAAAAAAACTGGTACCAGGTAACAAGTGTAACTCTATTGTGGTACTTGGTACCAAGTAAAATATACCCCAATAGAGTAATCTAAGCACGGTATGTATAAGTACGGGTTCTTACCACATCTGCGTGTCGAGGTCATAGCAGTGCAGGTCGGAGGGCAGCGTGCTGTCGGCCGCGCCGCCGAAGACGTAGAGGTGTCGCGCGTGGTGCAGCATCACGTGCCCGTAGCGGCGCGCCGGCGCCGGGCCCGCGCTGCGCAGCAGGTGCTCCGTGCACACGCGGCTCCACCTGCGGGCGCCGCGCGTTGTGGTGGGTACAACGTGTGCGAGATAGGGACGATACGTGCGAGATGGGGACGATACGTGCGAGATAGGGACGATACGTGCGAGATAGGGACGATACGTGCGAGACGGGGACGATACGTGCGAGACGGGGACGATACGTGCGAGACGGGGACGATACGTGCGAGATGGGGACGATACGTGCGAGATGGGGACGATACGTGCGAGATGGGGACGATACGTGCGAGATGGGGACGATACGTGCAAGATAGGAATGATACATGCGGGCCGAGGACGTGTGAACGTGCATGCCGGACACAACATATTATGTGAGCCGGCTATAATTTAATATGCCTGCCGGATACAATATGTGCGAGTCGACTACGATACGTGTGAATAGAACACAATATATGTGAGTACAACATAATAGATGCTATAATGGATGGCCGCGGAGTCATTCCGCGCCACAGAATTGTTGAGTATCTATGAGTCTTTTCAGAATATATTCTGGGACATCTATGTCGGTAAATAGAAAAAAAAAAATTACGTGACGGATTCTGCCATTTTCTAATAGGTCTACAATACAGTAGGGTATTAAATTTGATCAAAGTCAACTCGATATTTTTCTAACATTTTGTTTTTGTTGCATGTCAGGATACAATTAAGTCTATACAATATTAACACAAAAATTAATGCATGTCGTAATACTCACGTATGTGTCTCAAAGTCAAACTGGAAGAGTGCGTTGGTGATCTTTGCACCACTTTGCCCACTGAATACGAACATCTTCCCGCGAGCAACAGCCACGGGGAAGTTGCAACAAGTCGGTGGACACTCACCCTTCTGCTCAACTCGCTCCCATTGATGATTCTCACCCTAAGCAATAAAATATTAAGAAATAGGCCAGTTTGATTCACACCTAAGAACTAAAAAAAGGAAAAATGTTATCATAACTTACCACTAAGTTAATTGTCCACATATCATTTAGCCGCGCATTCCCATCATAGCCAGCAAATATCCACAATTTGTCATCATATACTGCAGCACCATGAGCTGAACGGGGTACTGGCTCCCTAAAAGATAGAAAAATAAATGTTAACTCCAACTACCAACATAACTTTCTTAACCTAAAATAATAATTAATGTGCAATTTTCGAATAGAATAAAATACAAACGATATTTTGAGATCTTTCTCCACTGCTACAAAAAGAACTACAAATTAACTTACTGGCCAGTAAACTTCCACTGTACCCATTGAGCATTTTGAAACTTGTATTCAAATAGGTCATTTTTATTGGTTAAATTTGAATTTGCTAAAATATTGCCAGTGTATCCACCAAAGACAAACATTGATGATCTGTGCACCTGCAAAAATTAAAACAAGTTAGTATTCATTTTAGAATGTTAAACCTTTTTATTTTGCAGACAAAACAAAACTGAAAATTATGTCATCATCACTTCAGCCTACCGCAGTCCACTGCTGGACTTAGGCCTCCCCGCCATAATGTCTGGCGCGATCTCATGTGTTTTGCCCATAGTCAACACGCTAGGCAGGCGGGTTGCTGACCGCAGGGGTGGCTTTGTAGCACCAAAGAGACTGCTGCACGTCTTCGGCCTGTGTATTTGAAAGCCAGCAGTTGGATAGTTATCCTGCCATCAGTTGTCCTTATAAGTTCCAAACTGGAACACTAAAAGATGCTGCCTCCTTTCTTCCCATTATATATGGCCCCTCTCTGGGTACTGGGTATATTCTTTATTGCCACACAGCATGTATTTTTGCGAACCTATTCGGTATAATATTTTCTTTTCTTTTTATCTTTAATTTCAGATGTTGTTGTTTTAACCAAAGATATACACACCACAGCTGAATGATGATATCTCGGAGCTGGACGTGTGCCCATACATCCTGTCTTTGTCCATGACTTTTCTTTTATGTCAAACCTTATAAGATCGTTGAGCATAGATTTGCCATTGTCGCCACCAAAAACATAAATGGCATCCTTGTAAGCTACAGCTGTATGTTTGCTTCGCCTGAAATTATTTTTTAAAGAAATTATAATAAAAAATATTGTCTAATTTTTTTGGGGGTTTATTTTTATGACATGGCCACTATTTCTCTATTTTTAGTTTATTGCACTCCACAAATAAAATAAAGCTGCGATATATAATTGTTAAGGAATGAATGGTACAGACTTATAACTATTTAGCCATTTCTAGTAAACAATCTATATATAATAACATTCATATGGGTTATTGAGAACATTTGCTTTGTATTGTTTACTATTATTTGTATATGCTAAGTGATGCTGATTTTTCTTTGGCCATCTCACTCACCACAGGTACACAACAGTCAACACTACTTGAAACCAGTATTATTTAGCTATGATCCTCTTTGTATTGCGGTCAAAGCTTTGTGGTTTTTGTAATATTGTTATTTGAACATGAAATTTTTTAATGAATATATCAATAAAATAATGATTGATACAATAACAGTTCTCATGCAATAAATTATAATAATTAAATTAAAAGTGATATTGAAAAACATTAAAAATTTTAGGATAATAATCTCACCTTGCACCAACAAACTCGTTGCACTCTGACATTCTCTTCCATTTATGTACCGTTTCAAATGGCCCAAATTCCATTCTTAAACTTATGTCTAGTTCGTTTGGATTACGGAGTTGTTCCGTTATCATTTTTGCTATATTTTGCATTTTTGCATCTACAGGAATGTTTCGTTTTTTCGATATAGTTGTTCTTTAAATATACTCTGTAAAAAAATATATTAGGAAATTGAAAATTTAAACGACAAATTGTTGCATGTTAATTTTTCCGTGGGAAATATTGTCTAATAAAAACGACTAACTCAATTAGTCTTTTCATTTAACTGGTTTCCTAAATAAACAGTTTTTAATTTAGTTTTATTACATATTATGCAAAAAAATGTTGCTCCTTGAAATTTATAATCTTTAATCATTTGTTACTTTTTTTATTTTAGGAATGGATATTTCATACTATGAAATCTATACTAATATAATAAAGCTGAAGAGTTTGTTTGATTGTTTGTTTGTTTGTTTGAACGCGCTAATCTCAGGATCTACTGGTCCGATTTGAAAAATTCTTTCAGTGTTAGATAGCCCATTTATCGAGGAAGGCTATAGGCTATATATCATCACGCTAAGACCAATAGGAGCGGAGTCCACGCCGACGAAGTCGCGCGCAGAAGCTAGTAATAATATAATACATCTTCATTGAATTTTTGATTAAATTACTCTTTTTATAATAATAAAATATGATTTAAAAAACCCTAAAAGCAATTTATAATAAATTAAGTTCTGTTTTGATGTACTTACAATCTTTACTCATCATTTTATTTATTTTTATTTATTTAGGATATCAAACAATTGCACAATAAAGTTACGATACAGTACTTAAACTATGTATAGACTAATTAATTGTACAATCAATGGCGTGGCGTTATCCACAGATAAGTATTAAATACAGAGAAATAAAAAAGTTTAACAAAAATTTTCTAAATTAATTTTGCACAAAATATAATAGATACAGCCTACAAATACAATACAATAGATACAGCCTAAAATACACATATAGCCTACAAAGTTTACAAATTAAATACATAATGACAATTAATTACCATCGTTCACCTAACACCTCACATAATACCATTTTTTTTAATTTTGAGAAAGTGATTCCAAAGATATCGATGTGATTAAAGGAGAATGCCCACTCTCCATAGTGTCTCAGGCCCAATGTGGACATCAAAAAATTGTATAAAAATTGAGTGTTCTAGAATCTTAACAGTATTAGATATCTGGGAAAAAAACTTAAAACGGCGCCATTATTGTAGAAATATTTTTTTTTTAACTTTTTGGCTATTTTACACGTTATTAAAATGTGCATGAAAGAAACATAATTCAAGGCCTTTTCCGAGTTTTTCTGTAATTTATAATAAGATATTGAGTAGAATAATAGGTGTATTTCAAATATAAGCTATATTCATATTAATTTTATTATTATTATCAAGTTTGACAAAAAAAATTCTGATGCCGTTTTCAGAGGGGAGAAATTTTTTCAACAGTATCTTTTAACCATTATAGATTGGCATAACATTTATACTACATATTTATTATCTTATAATATACCTACATAATGCTTCATTATATTGAAATATAATTATATTATAGGATAAAAGCTAATAGTACCTAT
Organism: Melitaea athalia; assembly: GCA_905220545.2. NCBI lineage: Eukaryota > Metazoa > Arthropoda > Insecta > Lepidoptera > Nymphalidae > Melitaea > Melitaea athalia. The sequence continues at coordinate 6,358,000 of HG992196.1, forward strand.
TTAAAAAATTCTTGGTGGCGCTGTTTTTTACTTATTTTCACGGTTTATTTGCTAAGTTGTAAGTATATTTATATATTTATTTGAATTCAGTTGAAGATAATATAACAAAATAAAATAAAACACATTTGTATGATATTAAATATCTACTTATATTTTCATTAATGTCATATACTATTAACAAATCATCTAAAAATGGCGCTGGAGGGCATATATTTGACTGAAATCTAGCCCAACCTTGAACCTATATACCAAAGAACAGTCATAACATGTGAACAGCAGCCTACCGTGTGTTTCCCTACTATGCAATTGCAATAATATAATTCAATTGCGTCTCTGCCAACAAAATTATTTTTTAATTTTAATATATGTAAAATATACCTTTCGGCTTACATGTCTGCTTTGTATTTTTGCACGTAACAGCCAGCAGTTTTCATTAACTAATTCGCTTGGTAGTCTGCTGTTTTGTTCTTTATATATTTCAATAGTATACATAATTACATACCATTGGATCTGATATGTTCCCCATAGTAAGATCTTGCTTGTTTTATTTGGTAAGTACCACAAGCGATTAATATTAAATCATCCAGCGTTAAACGTGGGACGTCAGTCAAATTATCAGAGCCAACATTAATATTTACAAATCGAGCCCTCCAGCGATTTAAACTAAGATCATTTACATGATCAGCTAAGGTGTAATGATTTATAATTTTTTCATTTATAACTGATAATATTTGACCTGCATCAGGCCTGTCTAATATTCTAGCATGAAACCTGTTTATTAACGCTGCACCAATTGTAAAGTCTTGTAAAAATCAAGGAGTGACTTTTCACCAGTAATTTCGACATAATTATTATCTTTAATTTAATTATAATTTTTCAATTGCAACGCGTCGCAGCTGGCGGCTACTGCGGCCAGTGTTGCCAACTTTATTTTTACCAACCCACCAAATGAGGCCGTGTAACCCACCAGAAACCACTAAAACTTAGCGGCCTCTCAAACCACCAGAATTCCACTAGAAAACCCAAAGACAACGGCTACCTACCTCAATATAATTGGAAAATAAAACAAAAACAACGTAATTATTATCTTGAAATAAAATAATTATTTAAGTTACGTACTACAGTACAGGAAACAATTAATGTACTTGTACAGAAAAAAAAGGAAACAGTTAGGTTACATAACTACCTAACTAAAGAAGATCGTATTCTGAGGAATCAGCTTCATCTGCACTTTGGACATAATAAAATTCTTACTGTCCATTTCTTGAACTACGGCACTGGGTATTCACTTCATCACTTCAGCCTATTGCAGTCCACTGCTGGACATAGGCCTCCCCAAGTTCGCGCCAGACATCCCGGTTTTCCGCAATCCTCATCCAGCCTACACCGGCAATCTTACGTAGATGACGCGGTCTCCACTACAGGACACGTCTGCTCCAACGGCCATCGGTCTTGTGACACAAGTGACCAGCCCACTGCCACTTCAACTTGCAAATTCTGTGGGCTATTTCGGTTACTTTCGTTCTCTCGCGGGCGGATAGCCTCATTTATAATTCTATCTTTGAGAGAAACCCCAAGCATAGCCCGTTCCTTGCACGTTGAGGGACTTTATTCTTGTGAACCAGTCCCCTCGTCAGTGTCCACGTCTCGGCGCCATAATATGTTAACACAGGCAGGACGCATTGATCGTAGACTTTTGTCTTTATGCATTGCGGAATCTTCGAAGTGAAGACTCGGCGAAGCCCGCCAAATGCCGCCCAGCCCAACCGGATCCTGCTATTGGCCTCCTTCTCGAAGTTGTTGCGGCATAGTTGGATTGTTGCCTAGGTAAACATATTCCTGAACAACTTCGAGAAGGGTACCATCGACCGATACCGGTCTCGGTATGACTTGGTTGACGTTTTGTCCAAGTTCATACCGAGACCGACTCGTCGGGAGGACTCGTTTAGGCCGGACAGCATTTGACCTAGCTCATCCAACGTCTCCGCAAAGATGACGATATCGTCGGCGAAACGAAGGTGAGAGATGTATTCGCCGTTGACGTTGATGCCTCGTTCCTCCCAATCCAAGGTCTTGAGTATTATATAATTACTAGCTGCTGCCCGCGACGTCGTCTGCGTGCGTTCACTGCTCGTTCCCAGTAGGTGATAGCGTGATAATATGTAGCCTATGTTCTGACCCGACTTCTTAATAATATTCGTGCCAAATTTGAAGTAAATCCATGCAGTACTTTTTGAGTTTATCCTGGACATACATTTGAAGAAATAAAGGTTCACTGCTCTTTCCCCGTAGGTGATAGCGTGATAATATATAGCCTATGTTCTGACCCGACTTCTTAACAATATTCGTGCCAAATTTGAAGTAAATCCATGCAGTACTTTTTGAGTTTATCCCGGACATACATACAGACAAACAGACAAAAATTATAAAAACTATATTTTTGGCTTCGGTATCGATTGTAGATCACACCCCAAGTATTCTTTTAAAAAAATATTCAATGTACAGTTTTGACTTTTCTACAATTTTATTATATGTATAGATTTATTGCAGCATTTCCTTTCGCGTGTAATCAAATTTCATTCGGTTTCTCTGTTCCGTCTTGACCACGTTCATAATACTAAATAATCGCTCTACATTTGCGTTAGAGTGCAGTAAACCTAATAGAGATATCGCAAATGTGACTAAATCTTTAAGTATGTTTAAAAAAAATCCTAGAAAAATACTAGATCATTTTTAGTGGTAAGCTCCGAAGCTTACCACTAACTGTAACAAACCTAAACCACTAAAAAATCCACTAGCCACTAAAACCAATTTTTTCCCGCCAAGAGGGGTGTCCAAACCACCAGATCTAGTGGAAAATCCACTAAGTTGGCAACACTGACTGCGGCCATGTTTTCGCGCCGATTCTGTGCGATCTCGCTCACACAGCGCATGCGCGGCAAACGCCGCTGTCATCAAAAGTGTTTCATAACTTTTGTTTGAAATAGCTTCTCTAGTACGTAGTACATAATATCTCAATGCTTTTATTACTACCCAGCAATTGTGGCAAGCAAGATTATCTCTTGACACCTAAAAAGATAATAGTATAATATTAATAATTAATATTTTCACTCGTAAAATATTGAACGATTAAACAATGATGTAAGAAATAATAGAAACATTAATTTATATTATGATTAAGTACCTGCTGCGGTGCAACCCACTACTGTAATACACTTATTTCTTCAGGCTCTAAAATACGGTTCTCGGTAATATTATTTCTCGGTACCACAATTTACACAATGTTCCTCAGACATAGTGTAAAACTTTCGTTTGGTACACAAAATCGAAACAGCCGTATTCAGTAATCCTTTATTACAGAGCCAAGTTATTGTTGAAAGCCAGGTTGCGGTAAAAGAAATCGAAAACAAAACAAAATGCATCCACAATTCCACATTGAGCACAAACAACAAGCGAACAGTCAACAGAATCAGAATCATAATTATTTCATTATGTATTTTCATTATTTTCATTTCATTCGTTTGAAAAATGTCATTTCAGTCATCACTGTTGCCACTTGTCACAAAAAAATTAAATCGATACATCGGTTACGTAAATAAAAATAATCGATGATTGTTTTAAAATCTTTATTGAATAAAGTAACAAACGTTCACATTGGTTCTATAATGAATGTTTTTCGTTTGTTAATTCTATAAAGAATTACCAACAACGGCTCGTTATTTGTACCTAACCTGAGTTTATTTTATTTGCTTATGAATCGATATTCGGATCGATTGACCATATTAAAAATATTTTATCTACGGGCAATATTTCACCTCAACGTTGTTATATTTATCAATAAAATTCCTTTTTTTTATTGAAACATTATTGATTGTAGTGGCGCCTATTTAAATAATATCAAAAATCATGTCTCTTTATTTTAGATTTCTGGACAAAGTAAGTCTTCTTAAGACAGTTGTCCGCTGTGGGCCTGAAATGGGCATTCCCTTTTGCTTAAATTTTTTTTGTTATATGCATCCATTATCCTATTTAAGGGTGCACGGTCGCCCGCCTTTGTTCTGCTCGGTTTGGGATAGAAAAGTTGATGCGCATAAAACTCTCGTATACGCTTCGACCCACTAGGTATACGAATATACAGGGTGTCCCGCGATAATCTGCAACCCCGAAAGAGGGTGAAACTAGACCATAAATTATCGACAAAAAACAGAAAAAAATTAAAAAAATTAAAAATTTTTTTTTTATTTTTTTTACTGACGAATTGAGATTTTTATATAGCTTACGTAGCCTCTCTGTACAAAAAATGATGATTTTTGTACGTGTTTTTTGGGATACAGGCGTAAATTTTTTTTTATTTGAATGGCAATATGGTAAGAAATAATAATAAATCATAAAATTTCCTGGTATTGGGGGCATAATTCTGAGAAAATTAGAGATCATTGAAAAAAACAGTCATAAAAAATGGATTTTTTTTCACAAGAAGCATAATTAAAGACATAATGCCACTTTTTTGCCAGCTAATTTTTATTTTATCCTTACCGCCAAGTACGTGGCGTAATATTTTATTTTATTTTAAAGTAATCGACCCACTACTTTGGAAGAAATCATCATTTTTTGTACATAGAGTCTAGGTAAGATATAAAAATCTTAATTCGTCAATAAAAAATAAAATATTTTTTTAAAAAAGTTTTTTCTATGTTTTTTGTCGATAATTTATGGTCTAGTTTCACCCTCTTTCGGGGTTGCAGATTATCGCGGGACACCCTGTATATTTGGTTAATAATTTCATTGCAATCAAATTTGTTATGAAATATATTGTAAAGTAAGGTTAGATCTAACAGGGTTCTTCTAGAATGTAAGGAAGGAATACAGAATTTACTTAACCGTGATTCATATGATGATTTAGATTTAAAACACTTGTATAAAACTGATCTTAAAAACTTACGTTGGATTTGTTCTAACTGCTGAGAGTATTTATCGTAAATTGGATTTCAAACGACAGAGGCGTATTCGACTTGAGACCTAACTAGAGCTTTATACAAAATCAAATATGTTTTATAATTTTTAAAGGAAGAACATGCATGCATGACAAATCCATACAACTGAAAGGCGTGGTTTGTTATTTTGTTTATATGATAGTCAAGATGTAACTTAGTGTCAAAGTATAAACCTAAATCTTTTATTAGTGATACTGAGTTCAAATATCCACCTTCCAGTTTGTAGTTATATTCAATTTTATTAACTTTTTTAGTAAACATAATTTGTTTACATTTCGCTATGTTTAAGCGAAGTTTGTGTTTACGACAATAATCTGTCAAGTGATTCAAGTCTTGTTGCATTTTTGAACATTCGTCAATGGTTTTAATACTATGATAAATCTTAAGGTCATCCGCATATAGGATGAACTTTGAATATCTGAAGCATTCACCAATGTCGTTTACAAATAATACAAAAAGCAAAGGCCCAAGAATGGATCCTTGCGGGACGCCTAAGCTTACATTTATAACAGCAGATGAAAAACCATTGATGACTACACTCTGGGTTCTATTTAAAACGTAGGATGAAAACCATCGCAATAAATTTCCTCGTATTTCGTTGTATGCCAACTTCTTCAAAAGCATATTGTGATCAACTTTATCAAAGGCCTTGCAATACTCAGTGTAAATCGCGTCTACCTGTAGACCACTGTCCATGTTTTGAAAAAGATAATTTGTGTAAATTAAAAGATTAGTTATAGTTGACCGGTGTTTTACAAATCCATGCTGTTCGGAGATAATTATATTGTGAAGTATCGGATATATTTGACTAGGTATCACTAACCTTTCAAGAACCTTTGGTAAAGTTGATAACAAAGAAATTGGGCGGTAATTAGCAACATCATTTCTACTGCCAGTTTCATAGACTGGCGTGACATTGATCATCACATCATGCAAATTATTAAATAGTATTTTCTCATGCAGAATTTTAAAGAATTTTGATGAAATAAATATACTAAAGGTTAAAATCCACATCCTGGACCGTCAAATTATGGGGTTTTGAGGGGGGGGGGGGGGGGGGGGGGGGGGGGGGGCTACCCCCAGTACCACTCCCACGCAACAGAAACCCATAGTTATGGAGATATCCATTGTTAAAGTTCTGAGATTATAAGAAGAATATAGATAGTTTTACACGAATTTAACCCTTTCACGCACATAAGGTTTAGAGAAATGAAACAAAAATGTTTACTAGCCATAACGGTTTATTAGGAGCTGAATAAACATAAAATAATGAAAAAAATAATAGTTTATTATTTTTCATGTGTTTTTCAGGCTGGGACATATGTGTCCCAGTGTGCGTCAACGGTTGTAAAATGTACCAATTACACGCACGTTTTTCATATCGTTATTTCACAAAAAAACTCACTAATACAGTATAAATTAACGTTTTTATATATAATAAAACTGAAAATTATAATCTAAAACAAAAAAAAAATGTTTAGTGGTATTCTGCAAAATAATTTTTTTCAGAAGTAAAACATAAATGTACATTACATGTTGAACATGTATTGTTTGTTCGGTTCTCAACATGAAATTTGGCACATTGGACACATTTCTTCCTTAAATTTGCCTTCACCATAAAGTGAGAAGGCGTTTCCCGTTTTGGAGTATGACCTATCCGCTTATTTGTGGTTACTGAAGATGAAAAACTTCTCTGATGAGACGAAAAATCAGCAATTTTGGAACGACTTACAACTTGGCTAAATTCTAGCATGAAAGCAGTGTTACCTTCAATTTTCTTTTCCGCATGCAATTTACTGTATACTATATAAGCATTATTCATAACAATATCTAGCAAATAAAAAAATAGTCGTAGGTAGAACTTGATTTTTGCTTTACGGTCAACCTTGTAACAAACTTTTCTTTGGTCCATCAAATCAACGCCTACCATGTTTATATTATATTTTACAACTACTTCTTGGCATGTGACGTTGATTTTTTTACCACTTCCCTGCACTATTCTTTTCACCGTTGTAGTGGGTGCCGGAGACAAGAAGTTTGTCAACAAAAGAACAGGTTTATTATCCATCCACTTTATGAAAGAAATCCTTTGCGAGCTGGTCGCAAATATTTGTCCCCTTTATAATATTTATTAGAGAGAAATTTGAACTAATAAGACTATCCAAAATATTAACTTCGCCATACTTGTAGCCTTCTTGATCGTGAAATTGATGCGGTATGTAGGAGATTTTTCTCCAGTTGAAAGAGGGTACAGCTTTTGTGCTTGTTTGTGGAATTTCTTGTTGCAATTGGCTATCTTTTTCATTCTGTATATTTTTGCTAACACTCGGAGGAATGCTAGGTTCAATATCAACATTGGAAAGAACTTCATCGATATCTTGCGCCAGAAGTTGTTGATCTTCTTCGTCCAAAAGAAGTCCATCCTAGTCGCCACTATTATCAGCTACTAAATATTCCAAAATCTCACTGTCCGGTCCGTTAACGCAAACTCCCTAGTCCTTCTCGTAGACATGTTTTCGAACAACTAAACCAAAATTTGCATTGACTTACAAGAATAATGACTTAAATATAGTAAATTTAGAAGGTAGTCAAACATATGATAAAAGGCTCCGTTGACGCACACTGGGACACCCGTGTCCCTTTTTGATTTTTCGTAAAAAATCCTTATTTAGTAATGAAAACATTAGAAAAACGGATGAAACTTGCAAAACACTAACCAAAGAATACAATTATTAAAAAAATAGCAACATAAAAATGAAGAAATATTATAAAAATTAAAATCTAAAACACAACTTCAGCCGACGAAAAACTCACAACTTCGCGCCTAACTATTTCTTTTCTAATCCGTCTTGCTCAGAGATCTCAGCCAAAATATCGTTAAACGTACTTTTAAATTTATAAATACAAACTTTTAAATTGATTTAAACTAATACGTATCGCAGGAAACTGAAAAAACTTTCGGGGACAAATATGTCCCATATGCGTTAAAGGGTTAAGGGCGAGAGGGGGAGGGGGGGCGGCGGACACCCTCAACTCCCCATACCACTCGCGATACAAGGTAATGCACCGTTCTTGACAAAATACAAAAATAAATCTCATAGACCTAACCTCAATATTTGACAGTTAATCGGTATAATTTCATTCCGTGACGGCTCCGGCGCTTTGGAAGTGCAGCCCTGCCCTCCCTCCGCGCCTCCGGCTTACAAAAAACACTCTAGGGGTAGGACAGACCAAGACCAGGTGGATAGTGGGGTGCTCCGATTCGGTTTTATAAAAAAATTAAATTAATAATTCATTAACAATTATTAAAAATTAAACAAAATATTGAATATTTTCCGTATATGATAGTAAATAACAAAAAATAAAAATATATTTAAGTTAAAAAAAGGGTACAAAGGCGTGTTATATTCATATTCCATAGCAACATTAAAAAAATTATATCTCTTAAAATGTAAATTTCTGCAACCTGAGAATTCACAAAAAGCTTTCTATTTATGAGTACTATATAATATAGAAAAAATATAATATATATATATTTCATATATAACATATAATACATATATCTCAAAACTTTAACAATGAATATCTCCATAACTATGGGTTTCTGTTGCGTGGGAGTGGTACTGGGGGTAGCCCCCACTCCCCCCTCCCCCCTGCACCCCTCAAAACCCCATAATTCGACGGTCCAGGATGTGGATTTTAGCCATACTAAATTTAAAATAAAGTACAAAGACCCAATTACAGAGGTGACTCCAGAGATGTTTCGGTAAAAGCTTTAAATGGGCATTGTTATTTACAAAACTTACATTATTAAGAGTTACAAGGGTGCAATTCAAAATTATCATAACCTTACATCGAATTATCAACAATATTTTCAGATATATCACATCTCCCAGCCCATTAAACAAAGTTACTGTATTAGGGACGTAAATTTCAAATTTTAATATACTTCAAGTTAAAAAAAATTAATTACAGCAACACAATGCACTAAATCACATACTGATTCATGGGTCTAAGACTAAATTAGTACATACCGAATAGATTTAAATCAGGGCAGCACAAGTAAAGTAGAATATTAATCCAGCACAACGATGAAAATAAAGGAAACCTCAAAATAAACTATGGTTGAAAAATGGGTCGATGTTTACGGTTTTGGAGTTATTATTTCCGGCAGGAACTTTTTTACAACTTCGGTAATAGTTTATCACCAAGTTAAGGCTTCCCGTACTTTACACAACGAAGAATTACTGTTAATACTAATTACTATTAGAAAATAATCTATTAAAAACCAATCTAAACATCCGAAAAGACCGACAAGTTTTTCGTGCTTGACAGTTGACATATGCTTGACAGTTGACACATGGTTGACACAGACACTCTCACTCTCGACCATAGATCACTCGACAGTTGACAGTTTAAGAATTGTAAGCCATGAAAGTAAAGGGCCCCGTAAACCATGCCGTAAACATAGATATAATAAAAAGAGGATAGGAAGTTAATTGCATATACAATTTTTTGCTATACGTATACCATGTTAATATATACCTCAATAACAAAAGTATATCTGTCTCGTTCTAATACGTAGTAATTTACATATTAAAATGAGTATAGAGATAATTTTATTGTTTCAAATTTTTCGTTGTCAGTTTTCATGACATCATCAAACTCCGCCTTGAAGCCAAAACGCCATTTTTAGTCGACATTCCTAAAGGTAATTCGTCTGTCATAAAAACGTTTTTTGGACTAAAGTTGTTATTAATTCTGTTAAACTGTGTGTTTTGGTGATTTTGTAAATATATGAAGGATATTTGAGCAAAATTAACATGATAAAGTGTTGCATCAGTGGATTCAATTGAAAATCTAGAGAGAATGACGGAGGATTATCATTTTTTAAGGTTAGTTGTAGTTTTTTCTTATATCCGTGTATATTTTTCGTGTAAGTTAAGTTTTAGCTCCATAATAGGGATTGAAGATTATGTTTTTCGCTTTTATACATTGTCATTTCTATTACTAACACTTAAATAATAAAACAGTTATGTTTGGAATGTTTACATACAAACGTAGTGATGGGCATCTATTATGCAATTGTTATGCAAGTTTCGATTTATCGATACATAATCTATAATATTTTTCTGATTAACTATAGTTACGACAATACAACGATATAAAAGTAATATTCTTATAGATGTTCCTTATAGTCTCAACTATAACTTTAAATTTTTTTTTATCAATGATATATGCAGTGCATTGTTTAGATTTCCGAGTAATGTAGACTGTTTAACTGTAGACTTGCTGATTCCTACTGGAACACCTGCCTCCTTTTAGAATAAGAGAGAGGAAGAGTGTGCTTTTAAATATTAATATAAATTTTCTGTTTTTTTTAGTTTACTTCACCATGATCGCCTGACTTGAACCCCTTGGACTTTTTTTTATTGTGGATGCATTAAAGAAAAATTTTATAATAAAGCAGTGTCGACAATCGAAGAATTGCGCACACGTGTGCAATTAGCCGCTCGTGAAATTGAAGTATTAGGCTATGCACGCCGTACCAAAAGTTCATTTATAAGGCGATGCCGAGCGTGCATTGCTGCCAATGGAGGACATTTAAAACATTTTATGTAACATTTGCAACGTAAACAGCGTAAACATTTTATGTAATAAATGCATTTTTACTATAAAAACCTTTGTTTTTTTCTTTATCCTAACATTTAAGTGACACAAAACAAACATACCGACCGTGATAAGTTCTTTCGCTCCTACAAAGTAATTTTGCTTGTCAAGCACTAATTGTTGTACGTTTTGTAAAGTACACAAACTTTAAATACCTAATGGGCAATTATAGTGCAGTACATTTTTTTTTCACAATTAATGGTTAAAACTTGACAAAAAGTAACGAATAAAAAAACTTCTAACGTTAATTTTCATATGATGCCTGAAATAGTAATTTCATCAGATAATACAAGTATTCCCGAGTAAAAAAAAGTACACTATAATACCCTTATTTGTAAAAATTACGACAAAAATACTAATCGCGATAGATTTTTTTTTTAAACGAAAATATTCACAATTTTCACAGTGTTGGCAACCTTGACAAAAGTACATTTTCTTGAAGTTCGACATTAGGGCTATCCCCAGTTAACTGATTATCCACTATTTACGACAGACTGTATATTTTATAAATTTTTAATGGAACATTTTGAAAATGACAAAATTTTTAATAGTGCCAATAGTGAACATGATAGTTCTCTTAAATTACATACAAAAAGACACTTCATTTTTATTTCTATAGATGTAAAGCCAACACTGGTCGAGGGTGTTTACTGTGAAAAATATCTGTAAATTATACTAGAATAGCATTACATCGATATGGATACTATCGACCAAATGGGTACAACTACAACACTATTCGCTGTGGGCGGAGTTGCGCCATATTGGAGAAGCATTTGGCTTCAGATCACGTGACTATATGGCCTATCCTCTTTTTATTATATCTATGGCCGTAAACGATCAAATTTGTTTGTCAAACTTGTTTGATTAAACTTCAAACAAAGGCGCACACGAGCAAACCAATAGATTAAATAAACAATACTAAATTACTAATCTGTGCTATAGACTACTCTGTGGTAACTGCCTAACTGGTAACAGCTCTAAGTTTGTTTCTTTTGTATTTTGGTTGAATAGTTATTTTATAAAAAATATTTAATATTACTACATTAGAAACACTATCGTACTCGTACTATACAATTGTCTATAAAAGTCGGTTCTGATTATCATATAAAGAAATGTCTTCGCCGGTAATTATAAAAATAGTTTTTTTTTGTTTTGATGTATTTCGTATTGATATAGTTATTGTTATTTATTTCTATATTTTTTACAGACAGAAGAAAGTGTTAGACGAAACAGTGAGAGCGAAGCTGGAGGAGCGGAAACGCCGGAGCACGACCCTCATTATGAGCCCATTGTTTCTTTGCCGTTGGTGGATATACAAACTAACGAGGAAGAAGAGGAAGAACTTGTCAAGATTCGCGCCAGGCTTTACAGATACGATACCGGAGATCACGAGTGGAAAGTTTGTATTTGAAAGATTTATTACTTACAATTTCAAATAAGTATTTATTTAAAATTCGAAAATTAATTGTATCATTTAAATATATTAATTTTTAAAATTAATTTATTAAGAGGTTATGTCCCTATTTTTTATTTCTAATCAACGGTTACAACCGAAGAAAGTTTGATATAATTTTTAGATTAATATTGGTTTTTAGAAATTATATTAATGGCTAATGTTCAGATTTTTATTCTTTTGTGTGTGTGTCTAAAAAAGATTTTTTTTTAGGAGAGGGGTACCGGAGACGTTAAGTTGTTACGTCATAAAGTAAATAATTCAGTGCGAGTTGTAATGAGACGTGACAAAACTTTAAAAGTTTGTGCTAATCATTTTATCACTCCTGACATTCGTATGAATGTTCACTGTGGTTCCGATAAGGCTTTCAATTGGTCTGTATTTGCTGATTACGCAGATGAAAAATGCAAACAGGAGCTACTGGCCATAAAGTTTGGTAATCCACAAAGTAAGAATTGCTTTCATAAATGTTATTTAATTATTATTAATTTTTTACCTTTGTATTTCTTACAATTTTATCTGATTACTATTTACAAATAATAATTAAAAATCTCTAGTAGCTTAATGTACTGTAAATCATAGGTAGGATATGTTGGTTGAGCCGTTGAATTTGACATCATATATATCTCATTCCAGCAAATAAATAATTATTTTTATTAGTCTGCAACAGTTATTATGTACATACATTATTTTTACAGATGCGGAACTTTGGAAAACGAAATTTGCGGAAGCTCAAGAAATAGTCAGAACTAAATGCAGTCTTTATACACAAGATCAGTCCTCAGACGATGAGAGTAGTATCACGAGAAGTGAGGATACAGACACACCGGAGCCCAAAAGTTCAGACAAAACTGAGGATGAGGCAAAGAAGGACCAAGGTGAAAACAAGGACTCAGACGGTGTCGTTTTAAAACTAAAAGAACTAAAAGTGGAGAGTGAATAAATGATATTTCTTTCGTAAATTCCATTTTTTTTTGTAAAGATTAATCTTTAAGATTTTTTAGATATTATTGCATTTTTTTCGAAAGTGGAAAAACACCACATAGTAGTTAGTGCTAAATTTTTTGAAACAGCCAAGTCCTTACAGTAATTGTAAGTAATTCTATGTAGTTTGTTACTACATTGTAAAGATGTGTCGTATTGAATAAAGACAGCTATGGAGTGGTATATACATATAACATGAGTAAAGAGGCATATTGTAAATTTTGTCGTGAAGTAATAAATTATTTACTAATTTATTAGGGTCATATTTTGTTTCACTATAATAAAATAGTGTTAAAACATAATTTTTAAAACCGGTGAATTAGCATTTATTACATTAATCTCGAAATGTAAAGTTACATTTAAATTTGTAATCATTGGATTTGATCCAATGGATTTGACCACATTCAACATTTTTGTAATACATATCATTTTATAACTTGTGTTTGTTTTATCTTAGTACCACTGTTCATGTGTATCGCCTAGAAAATCTCATTTATGTGACGTAATTTTGTATGTTGGACAAATTCAGTACTGGCTGTAAAAGCTCATTTTTTACTTGGGAGCTATCCATAAATTACGTCACACGTTAAGAGGGGGGTAGGGGGTCGACGAAGTGTGACAATGTGTGACAAGGGGGAGGGATTGGTCAACATTTTGTTACGTCACATTTCCAAATATAATAATATCAAAACGTAACTACAAAAACATGCTATTTCAACTAGGTACATATTAATAACTAACTACAAAATTTAAAGTTTTATTTGTTTTATAGGCGAATTGAATTTAATTAAAATGAAAATAAAAATAATGTCCAAACTGTCATCAGTTTGCTCATGCAAAATAGCAAACTATGTGACGTCATACTAGTTAGGGGGGGTCTCATAAATGTGACCATCTGTGACAAGGACGGGGGAGGGGTCGAAAGATCGAGAAATTGGTGTGACGTAATTTATGGATGGCCCCTTGAGAGCTGTGCAGTTAATATCATAATATAACTATGACAAAAATCTTTTGTAAAAAATTTAATTTTTTGTGTAATAAGAAACCGAAACAGGAATTGAAATAATGAACCATTAACTGTACACATCAGGCATTGACTTAAACAGGCTTTGATTTAGAAGACTTTAAAAGTAAGTGTATGTAGTTGTTTAAAATAAAATAACAAATTATATTATTTCAGTAATATAATAAATTTTGTCTAAATAATTTAAGTTTGATGTAAATTTTTCTTAAAACTCGCTGTTTGTACATGTAGATTTTGAAGATATTTTTGGAAAGTAGCACAACTTGTGAACTGGATTAAATTAAAATTGATTTGAATTGATGTCTTCTAATAAATAAATGAAAAGCAGTATTGCTTCACACCTTTATTCTTTCAACAAACTGATATGTGCAACAACTTTATCCAAATAAAATATATGCAAACAAACATGCTTAATTAAAATAAAATCTTTAAATAAAATTGGAATGCACGAATTCAGTTACAGGCAGTCCTCGACTTACGTCGTTTCAAGTTACGTCTAACAATGTTTTAACACTATTCCTCAAACATACGTCAATTGTTTCGATTTCCGGCATAGGAGAATTTACTTGTCGTACATATATAATTATTTAAGAACTTGCTTTTGATAATAAAGTATGTATATCCTTTGTTATAAATACATTTTATTTTTATTTTGATTCTGTGTGGATCTTAACCCTTGAGTTTTACATGTAAATTAACATATGAAAAAATATGTCTCGACTTACGTTATTTTGATTTACGTCGTGTATTTCGAGAACCTAACATGCCGTAAGTACGAGGACTGCCTGTACTTCACAATATAATGTAATGTAATTTACAAGAAAAAATGCATAATATTAATATTAGTAATACTAAAAAGTATTGAAAAGACAATTACAATTCTTCTTTTACAGTTTTGTTGTTAAATGTAAAAGACTGAAGAACATTTAATCTTATGTTCAATTCGTTTCTTTTCTTATCTGAAATTTTATCATCTAATATTTTCTTTACTCTTGCTACTTCAGACCCGATAAAATCATCACCTTTTTCTAGAACCTTCTTCATTAATGTTATATAGATTTTACCCGTTCCGGAATCCTAAAATATTAAAAATATTCACATTAATTATAAAATAATGAGTAAGTTTTATAAATATCAATATGCAGATCCTTGGAAGTTTGTTTAATGAATTTACAAATCTATTGCTATTTTATCACATTAAATACCTTGCTTTTCAAGTTTTCCAGAACATTCTCAGCCTCTTTAAGAATATGTTTACGATTTTCTACATCAGAGTCTTTAAACTTGATAGCTAGCAAGTCGAGATCTTTGATGCAACCTGGGAGACTTAAGTATATCTCACTCTTGTCGCGAATAAAACGGCGCAAATTCTCAGTTGTAAACCCTTGTGTATCATCGAAGGCAATCGGTTCGCTTTTTCCCTTTAAAAATAATTTGACAATTGGAAAGTTTTCCTTTGAAGCACCATATTTAAGAGCAAGAGCTTCATTGTCTCGATCTCCATAATCTTTAACTCCAACTTCCGCGAACAGTAAATCATCGATGTCCTTTGATTCTTTAGCTAGCGCTACGAAGGCATCATGCTTGTCACCGTATGGAAAGGCAACATCAAATTTTACTACACTAGCCTCAAATTTGCTTATAACTTTGTCAAAAGTATACTCGTCCAATTCAATTGAACCGCTAATACTTGTTGATGCTAAATATGTCGAAGGAACCGTAAGTATAACACAAACGAATGCTATTAATCGCCTCATTTTTTATACAAGATTTTGAATACTGTATTGACGGTCACTACGTGTTTTATTAAGAACAGTAAGTATAGCTTTATCTATTTAAATTTATCACGAATTTAATTTTTCACTGCTATATTATTGACTATTCTGTTCTCTGTGACCCCGTATAGTTATTGTACTCTGTGCTGTGACCACAGAGTACAATAACTATACGGGAATCTGTGACGTCTGTGACACTTGACAGCCGGCGAATAATGTCCTCGATTTTATACTCCATTTTCTGGAAAACCAAAACTTAAAAGCAGTAAAAACATTATTTTCAAATTGAAACTGTTAACTAAATTTTTAAAGAGCGGTCGCAATTGAGGTAACTTTGTTCATAAGTTATAATAAATAAGTATTACTGTAATAAATTGGTTTTATACTTCCGTGTAATTTTTTGTTAACATATATTTTGCGTCAAAAGAAACGTATCTTTAAATTTCTATTGTTTGCTGATATGTACTTTATCATTTAAAATTAAAAAGATCGGCGTGGGCTCTCCAGATTGGTTGATTTATAATAATTTATAATATCCATAATCATAAACGAAATGGTAGTTTATATAAATTATCTGCCCACAGCTGTTCGATAAAATTATTGATAAGAAATATTATTGCAGCTTTATAAAATAAAATTAAATCAAATAGGTACTGAATCTGCAAAGTATAAAATTTAATGATATACGGTCATTAGATAATAAATTAGTAATATCAATCAAAGTATTACCAAACATTTAAAAAATAAGATCGCACTGAAACCAAACAAAACGAAACGAAATATTATTTATTGATCATTTACCGCATATACCTACTTAACTAAATCAAAACGACTGAAATTTAGATTAAAATATGAAAAAAAAAGTGTGTGTGTACTTAGAGACCCCGCAGACATACAATTGTGAATTGGCCAACTATCGAACAACTAAATTGGGTACGTTTCCAATTTAGTTGTACAACTTTGAAATTGTGCGTAATCGGAAGGGAATTTCGATTCTGATGCGATCGGTATCCAATTAGTTAGTTGTACAATTTAGTTGGAGAAGATGTGCGGGCTAGCATATGTCACCATACCTATTAGAGACCCCGCAGACATACAATTGTGAATTGGCCAACTATCGAACAACTAAATTGGGTACTTTTACAATTTAGTTGTACAACTTTGAAATTGTGCGTAATCGGAAGGGAATTTCGATTCTGATGCGATCGGTATCCAATTATTTAGTTGTACAATTTAGTTGGAGAAGATGTGCGGGCTAGCATATGTCACCATACCTATTAGTATACTCTCCAATTTAGTTGGCCAACTTGAAATTGTATATCTGCGGGTGCACTTAGTATACTCTCCAATTTAGTTGGCCAACTTGAAATTGTATATCTGCGGGTGCACTGTATGCACGTAAGAAGTTAAAAGTTATAACATACTCACTGGCTACTTGGCTAGCTAACTTCACGTTGCTAATTTCCAGAGCCGTTCTTATTACCCATTGCGAGGCTCCGGGCGGCAAGTCTTTGCCAGGCAGGCCCTTTGTCTTGCTAGTCTAGTCGATAAGTTGAAAATGGTCGAAAATAGAGATACTGCTCTTAAAATGATGTGTTAAATATTCAATACCTTAAATAAATTAACCAATGTGTCAATTAACCAATGTAATGTGTACTCACTTTTGACGCCGCGCGCCGCGCACGCAACCTAAAAATGTCACGCGGAGACCATCAAAATTATAAATAATGGAGATAAAGTTCCAGGAGTAGGAAGTTTTTTATTGGAAATATCCTTCTCTTTCAGAATCTTGTTTTGAAATTTCTTAAATATTAATAGTTTATAAAATAGTGGCAAAAAACGAAATGCCATTTTTTTCCTTTTTTAAAATTTTTAATACCTACCTTTTGCATTTTTTTATGCGCTAATACACGCTTTCAGAGCATTTTTCTAGGCGTCATTCCGAATCCACCGAGCTATCACACATAATTTTAAGAGCAGTATCTCTATTTTGGACCATTTTCAACTTGTCGACTAGACTATTCGGCTTTTCCTAAGACTAAAATCTTTAATTAAAGCACAATAATCTAACGAATGAGCTACGTCATTTTTGATTGAAAAAATAGCAATGACTGAAAGCTGATCTTGTGTCATCGAATTTCTCAAATATGTTTTAATTATTTAAAAAAAAATCTATACTATTTTAAATTTGCTTGGGTTGTTGCGCGAGCCGCGAGGCCCCTGCAAGAGCGAGGCCCCGGGTGATTGCCCCGTTCGCCACCCCCTAAGGCCGCCACTGCTAATTTCTTCTTCGTTGGCCAGCTAACTTCAGGGAGTCGGTTTTTTTCGTGACGGTGTGCGCGCGCATCGTAAAAAATTACTTTCATAATTTTTCCCTAACGCGCCAAAAGAAGTAGGTATAACTTCAAAAAAATATTTAAAATGACTGGGTCATTGATCTAAGGCGGTACGACTCTAAAGCAGGCAGCTACCCTTTTCGATTCCTTACCAAGGACTCGCTTGAGATAATCAAGGCTTAGGTAAGACTCTCAGTAGGATCGCCCTCAGCTTCAACGAAAACTCTTAAAAACTAGTTCAAAAGAACAAAGAGTAGAGAAAAGAAAAAGTTAGGGCTCGACGACGACCAAGCTTGACAAATTGACGTCCAGCTAATGTCAGATACACTTTAAGATTTACGAATAGAAGAGTCGTAATAACCTAGATATTATATGGGTTCCATTCAAACACTCTTGCAAGTTGACGGAAAATAGTGAAGTGACAAGGCTTTATTATATATATGGGCACATACAATGGAACAAGTTGGCACAATGGCATCTCTAAGTTCAACGAAAAAATAAACAAGAGATTATTAGAAACGATTAAAATTACAAGAGTAGATAATTAAGACTGCTCTTAAAGATACTTCCAGTCTTAATATAAACAATATATATTTATTGTGTATATTTTAAGAGCTCGAGGGAGGGAGGGGGATAGGTAGGCAACGCGCTTGCGATGCTTCTGGTTTCTGGTTTTGTAGGCGTTTATAAGCTACGGTAATCAGTGGCGGCCTTAGGGGGTGGCGAACGGGGCAATCGCCCGGGGCCTCGCTCTTGCAGGGGCCTCGCACAACAACCCAAGCAAATTTAAAATAACAAAGATTTTTAACTGTATTTTTTTTTTTAATTATTAAAACATATTTGAGGAATTCGATGACCCAAGATCGGCTTTCAGTCGTTGCTATTCTTTCAATCGAAAATGACGTAGCTCTTTCGTTAGATTATTGTGCTATAATTAAAGATTTTAGTCTTAGGAAAAGTCGAATAGTCTAGTCGACAAGTTGAAATTTAATGATCGAAAATAGAGATACTGCTATTAAAATTATGTGCGATAGCTCGTTGGATTTGGAATGACGTCTAGAAAAATGCTCTAAAAGCGAAATTGCAAGTTATAAACAATAAAAAAAAGAAAAAAAAATGGCATTTCGTTTTTTGCCAATATTTCGTAAACTATTGATATTTAAGAAATTTCAAAAAAAGATTCTGAGATAGGAGGATATTTCCAATAAAAAACTTTCACTTCCGGAACTTTATCTCCATTATTTATAATTTTAATTTTATGTTGAATTTTTTTTATTTTTTTATTTTTAGGTTGCGCGCGCGGCACACGCTTTTAGAAGATTTTTCATTCAGTCATTCCGGATCCAATAAGCTATCACACATCATTTTAAGAGCAGTATCTCTATTTTCGACTATTCAACTTGCCGACTAGACTAGAAGGACAAAGGGCCTCGCAAAGACTTGCCGCCCGGAGCCTCGCAATGGGTAAAGCCGCCTCTGACGGTAATTGCTTACCATCAGATGTACGCTTACGCCGTACGCTTGTTTTCCGACATAGATAATTAGTTAGGTAGGTATATAAAAATATTCTTGAGACATAAGTGTTCGTGTTCTACACATGGGTATCGCAAATATACCGATCATCAACAGTTGTCCCGAAATATTTATAATTATTGAAGCAATTTTTAAAATATATACATTTATAAGCCTTTTGGGTTTGCTAAAAAAAAAAAAAATATGAAACATAAATATAAACCTAGCTAGTAGCTGTTTTTTTATAGCATATTGTGTTATAAAAGCAGAATTATAAAAACAAGACATAAATTTTTCTTGTGTAATATCAAACTTAGTAGGTACCTACACGTCGTTTTTATACTAATATAATAAAAGTATAATTATACTTTTATTGCGTACCTACCATGTTCAGTAGTTGCTTAATTTTATTTGAATATCTTATTTTACTGTCTTTTGTGTACGGTTTCGAAATAGGTTTGAGGGATCCATGTAAGTAGGTATAATAACAAATTATTTACTTCAGAAGAAATAATAATTACTAATCACTCCAGCCTATCGCAGTCCACTGTTGGACATAGGCCTCCCCAAGTTCACGCCAAAAACGGCGCGTGAACTCATGTGTAGAAATAAGTAAATGTCTAATTACTTAAGGCTTTGAATAAGCATTTTTAGATTAGTTTATGTATTTTTATAGTTTATAAAGTTTGCTTCGATTTAATACATAGTACCTATTATTGCTCATACGTGTCATCGCATGTAGAGTTGGCCACTTATAATTAAGCTATTAAATATACCTCTATTTAAAATACTTTTGAGGCTATAGTTATAGGAAATCACTAGGAAATATGTCTCTACGTTTATATCTATGACTATTGAATAGTTCAGGGATTCCCAAACATATTTTGTCTACTACTGCCCGCTTTTAGAATAAATTATTTTTAGTGCCCCATTTTTTCACCTACATAAAAACCACTATAACTTCAAATTAAATTAATTATTGCGAGCTATATTGGCAGAGAATAAACATTCATTCTAATAAACCCCAAGCCTCTACACAACGCCCCCATTTTTTCTGGGTCTCTTACCGCCCCTCTTTAGGCCTGCAGCGCCCACAAGGGGGCGTTATCACCCACTTTAGGAAAAGCTGGACTAGACGCTTGCGGGTTCACCTGTGTGAAATTGTGAATTACGCGATTGTGGCAGCTCCGCTATCTCTTGTCAAATGCTCATCAGCTTATCTCCCAATCTCCTGGCTCCTGCCCATGTCAGTAGTGATAATATAGCATTCTCCTGGCGAAAGAATTTTTAAAGTTGTTCCCGTAGTTTTTGAGTTTATTCATTAAAAGCACACAATAAATCAAAGTTGTCCTCTGTGTAATATATATTAGTATACATATAAATATAGTTTATAATCCGAAATGACTGAAATACTTTATTTTCAGTGTATTTTATATAGTATTTTATACTGTATTTTATACTAGGTAATAACGCTATAAATATACCTACCCTTGGTGGCTGAATTGATTTGACTTTCTATTCATCTCAAATCTTTGACATTTATGCAAATTGCTCTACTTCTATACGTGCTAGGGTTTTGTTGCATATAAATCTATCTGAAAACAGTAATATAACGCAACAATAATATATATATATATATATATATATATATACCTATATTTTTAATTTTGGCTTGTTATTTCTGAGATCATCGCAGGCACATATTAAATCAGATTATTTACGTTCTTGTTAAATTTCCAAGGTTAATATGACTATAAAGATGAATCGCGACAAAAAGTAAGCAGCAATAAGTAATTAGAATTACACTGGTGAATTTTTCATATATATGTAGATATAATATAAAAGCTATAACGAATTAATACACACTCGTAACCTCGTAAGAGAGTACCGGAACCGATTGTGATAAACTCTATAACTGCATCATTAGAGTCTTGAAGATTTAGCTTTATTTAAAATCGTCAGGGAAAAATGGGACAATCTTATCTTACTTATATCCTGTTTAAAGAGTTAAAATCGCTTGTGTAGTGTCATTTAAATTAAATAATTGTATCTTTGTCTTTATGACGCTGTAAGTTCTGTTCATAATGGTTAGTATGCCATGCTTAATAATATTGTTAATATATCACTTTCCAAATTTTAATAATAAGTTTTTGACACAAATTACCGTACAGTGAAGATATCTATTGTCACGGACTTTTTTTAACATCTACTCAAGGCTAACATTTTTAGGTATAGTAGGTACCTACCTATATTCTAACTATATATAAATGTATACGATTTACCTTACTGTCAATGTAAGGGATGAAACGGCTCAGTATTGATTTTTCTTACAAACAGTATTATTTAGCTATTTGCTGATCAAGACACAAACTTTACTTCTTTATAATATATACTAGCTGACCCGGCGAACTTCGTACCGCCTAACAGTCGATTCAAATTTTTTTATTAATTTTTTACCCGACTGCCAAGGAAGGGTTATGTTTTTTTTTAATACTTATCCTACCCGGAACCTCTCCTCTAACATGACTCTTAAGTATTATTAGATACGAATCTTTTGTATGGGAATATAGAAAAGTGTTGTTTTTAGACTTTTTCAGGGAATTTTTTAAATTTTTCTATCCGTAACAACCATTCTCATACTTCAAGGAATATTATAAAAAAAGAATTAGCGAATTCGGTTCAGCTGCTCTCGAGATTTGCGCTTAGCAACACATTCAGCGATATAGAGAAGAGATTAGTGATGAAGTGTAGATAATTTCTAATGAAAATAATTAATATGATTTTCCGATTGCAGCAAATGTTCCTGAACCGTTCGGTAAGAACTTTTTTTAAGAACTTTTTATTTAAATAACATAAACACATGGTCGTCTGTTCCTATGGTAAGCAACTTAATGCTTGTGTTATAGGTAAAAGCCGGTTGATGTAGCTACATATTTTTTTTCTATAAATACATATAGGTAAATAATACCCACTTATATATAGTAGGTATAAGTAAATAGGTATATCACACCTAGCCTCGAATCAGGAATCGAACCCACAACCCTCGGTCGGAGCAGAAAGCAGGGTCACTACAAACTGCGCCAACAGACTAGTCAAAATATAAAGGGTCTTAAGCGGTTTATTTATAATTGAGTTCCTGTACTTGTAGATTGATTGATATTTGTGGCTGTTACTCTATTTTTATATACACTCACGGAAGCTTTAAAAAGGCCTACAGCATTAAAAAGAAAACTTGCTTTATTTTCGCTAAAAATCTTTCATATTGTTTTGGTAGATCTAAAGAAAAGCACTGTTAAATAAATATAGCTTAATGCACGGAGTCACCTCTTTTGTATCTACTTAAATGTGCTTATTTTTTATTCTGTGCAGTTAATATACTTCAGAACTCAAAGGACGGAAAAGAGGTCAGTCTTAATTGGCCTAAGGGCATCATTAATTATAATGTGGACGAACAGGCTTTCAGTAAGTATAATTATTCAACGAGCTTGTCCATATGAAAATGAAGACATAATTTTATTAAATATATAACCTAGTGTTTGAATGTTACGTATTGTTAGTTTTTTTTTTCGAAAATCCAAAACTATTTACTATTATTACTATTTATTTTATTAGTGATATTATAATTGTGTTTGCTCGCAAACGAAAAAAAAACCGTCACAGACCGTTACATCAAGAAGTATAATACCTATAACGTAAATATAGACGAAAAAATAGTCAAGTATATATATATATATATATATATATATATATATATATATACGCATTACTAGATATAAATCAAAAAGTACTAGTTAAATTTCAATTAAATTTAAATGGGACCACATGACCACGACCTTTCGATTAAATAAAAAATCGTCAAAATGGGTCCACCCAGTCAACAGTTCTGAGGTAACCATACATACAAAAAAAAAAAAAAAAATTGAGAACCTCCTCCATTTTCGGAAGTCAGTTTAAAATAGATAGTATATTTATCTTAAGAAAATCAACATTTATAATATGTATTATATTGGTAAAATCAAGAGTTTAAAGTTTTGGTGAGGATGAGAAAAGATAAACGGGTAGGTACATTCAATTAATATGATAATTATTTTTCATTACAATATATGTTTTGAAATTAATTACAGGTCCAAAAATACAAGCAGATATTAAGCATGCGATGCGCATTATTGAATTGAATTCGTGTATTAAATTTAATCCTGTATCAATCCAAGAGTCTAAGGATAAAACTTGGATTCGCATATCTAATCCAAACAAAGAAAGAGAATGCAATCACGAACCAAGACTACAGGAAAATGGGGAAATAGTACGTACGATATTGATATCTAGATCATTAACGATCGTTGTATGTGTCCTGAAATGTATAAGTTAGTAAAAATATCAGCTTGAAAATGTTTCACTTCTGAGCAAAGGTGAAGACCTTCTTTCTATTGAGAAAAATATAGAGTTTAATCCATCATGTTGCGTCTCTAGCTCATTGAAGATTATGTTAAATATCGTGACAAAGTAATGTGCAGGTGTTCTTCAATACCAGATCAATATTGAATTTTACTTAAAACATTGCAAATAAATCTACATGTTTCGAGTGAAATATTCGAATATAAACTAGAACTTCTAATACACAGAAAAAGCTATATTGGAATAAAAACATGCCTTTTGCTTCAAAGTTTCTTCTCCTATCGCCATTCAATCTTCATTGTTCAGAAGTGCAACACTTATAATCTTTTAGAATAACAGTTTAATAATATTTATAGATGTTAGTATTGGGTTACGACTGTTTAACCAAAAAAGACTTGTTGCATACTTTACTTCATGGAGTCGGGTTAAAAGATGAAGTTACTCATCCTCATCGCGACAAGTACATTCGCGTTCAATGGAATAACATTCAACCTGGTGAGTATGTTTACAACTGAATTAAAGATCAAGGTTTCATAGCCATTTTAATTTTAATACTTAATTTTTTTTTAATTATGTAAGTAACTAGGTCGGCAAACAAGCGTACGGCTCACCTGATGGCAAGACCGTAGCCTATAGACGCCTGCAACACCAGAAGCATCGCAAGCGCGTTGCCGACCCCTTCCCCAATACCCCACAGGAGCTTCATATAGGATGGACGAGTACATGCTACAGTAGCATACTTTTCACGTATACCATAGTCATTATAATGAAACAACTTTTTCGGATTTTATCGCGGTTTGGTCACGGGAGGTTCATGGTTACTGTAAAGTATCCGAAATGTCGGGCATATAATAAAACCTAATAAACCGTGATAAAATCTGAAAAAGTTGTTTCATTATAATGAGTGAAAATCGCGTAAATATTAGAAAACAATATGTTTACCATAGTCGTTTCATCAGACATTGTATTAGAAAAGTGAACCATTGTTAGAATCTATGAAAGTTTCGATGTTTGGGTCTTGATCATGCAAAAACTACTAACGTGATTGATATGAAATTTTGGTACCTATTCTGATATTGGAATTCCGTATGAAAACATTGTCATCTAAAAATTTTCACGAGCTCTGTGGTTGTGTGGAGATACAAGAACATAAAAGCACATATCAAGAAAATTCTATTTAGTTTTCTTGTATAATAATATGTCAGAAAAAAATAACAATGTATATATAAAGCATAGAATAAGGAAACAATGTTATTTACGCATTCAGCTGTCACATTTGACCTTAGCAGACAAAATCAAGGTATTCTTTTTTTGCTAAGGATATCGTCATCTTTATCGTAAACAAGTAGAGGAGCATGCTAAAAATATAGTGGAATATGACCCGTTGAGCATTATGCAGTTTCATGATCATGCTTTTAGTATTAACGGAAGAGCAACTATAGCGCCTTTGGTTAGTTTATTAAAATACTCTCTTTTTTGTACTTAGATTTCTTTTTTTTTTCTTGTCTTTTTATTTATTCTCATTTGATTGATAGATTTTATTATATTTTTGTTGGCAAACAAATATACAGTTCACCTAACGCGTTGCCGACCTTGCTCTCGCTTTCACAATCAGTGCATCCTCAGGAGTCAGGGGGTTTGGTTACCTTACTTACCATGGGACGGCAACGCTACTGGTTGATATGATTATACACCTGGATCCTCCAGATTTGATGAGCAAGAATCTATAAATCGCAACTTATGACGAATATAGTTGTGTCGGTTATTAGGCAAAATGTTAATGTTTTGCATTTGAAACAATTGCGACATTAGTTTGACAATTTCCTTTTTAGTTTTAAAGTATTTTAGGTAGGGATCCCTAGTACATAATTTTTCATCAACTTGATGACCTCGTAAGGTCATCAAAAATTGATTTTTTTTCTGATTTTTTTTCTTTTAGTTACCTAGTTAATATTTATATAATTTGATGGTAATATTGTCCTACGAATTGCGTGTTACGTTATCCCGGTCCTACGCTCACTGCTGCTCTATCTCCTGCTAACTCTATTATCTACCACAATCGAGAGTTTTCGAAGATGAACTTTTTGTTCTTCTCATCAAAATGAAGCTACTCCCGGAAAATTAGCTTGATACTAATCAGGTGAAAAATATGTACTAGGGATCCCGTACTGATTTTTAAATAAAGATCTTTACTTATTTGATTTTCAAAGGTAATTTATAAATAGTTTAAAGCTTTTTGTTTGCCAAACCCATTTATCCTTACCTGAATAAACCATATTTTATAAGTTCAAGATTAAAATTTACTTTATTACATTTAAGGAACCTGGGTTATTAATACACCCATCGGACAGTTTGTCTCAACTCGATCGAATGCGTTTACAATTAAATTTTGGAAATGAATGTCATAAGAGGAAAGTTCATGATATATTAAATTCGTGCAAGTCGAATTCAGATAGAAATAACTTTCAAGTTCTGTCTACTAAAGTATATGTTGATCAGCTCAGTGCCAGCTCAGAACAGAATTTATAACGTAGTGTAGACGAGTATATTTGTACTCTATAACGTATTAATTTGTCCAAATTAATGAAATAAAGAAATTTAAACAATTACAAACCCTATTTTATTCCTAACTTAAAAATATGTATCTTATATAAAACTTGGTGTACATCAAGCTCATATTGTCTTATAGCCTAACAATTCCCAATTATATATGTTACTTAAAACTTTTTTAATGGAACCCTGAAATTACCTTTCATGGTCACTAACTCTATGATTGACATATCGAACGTGATATTTTCCATATCTTGTCAAATATCATATCAACAGTCTGTGTTAAAAAGAGAAATTAATCGATTATGGTCACAAGCAACCGATTCATCATCAAATCAAACAATCGATTATGGGAACAAACGTGCTCTCCGAGGCACGGTGGGGAGACCACAAGGACAGACATCCAAACCGGAAAGAAATATTTGTACAAATACAAATATATATAACAAGCGGGAATCGAACCCGCAAACCGTTGGTGTTTTAGGCGACTACTCACACCACTACACCAGAGCGGTTGTTGAATATGTCTTGCTTAGTATTAAATTAATTATTGATCACTAAATAAACTACTAACATCGATATGTTATTTTGTTCTTTTCTACTAACAACTTTTATCGATACAAGTTGTCCAAAATAAATTATCTCTATTTTTTTTAAATTATAAAACCTTACATTAAAATATAGCCATAAGAAATCATTATTGCGTAGGTAGGTACTTGATGCTAGTGTTAGTGCTTTTAAAAATGTGTTTTCTAAATTAATAACTAACCGTGATGACCTGTAATTGGATTTATTTGTTCTAAGCTTTTAAGTTATTAGTACTTCTTGTATACCATTGGTTGTCCTTATTATAAATAAATAAATAAATAAAATAAATAACATGGTAAACACTCCATTTCACAAATAAAACATATAATCATTAATATAGGTACTTTAAAACGCGTTCAAAGCGTTTACTGAAATTGACTAATAGAAAACTCTCTATTCTTTACTTTTACAATATTCGCTAAGTAGTTACAGCGTTTAGGCATTCAATAATTGTTTTGTACCCAAAGAAGAAAAAATCAATTGACGAAAGTCTATAATTTAGATTTTAATAATTAGGTACCTACTTAAACTAATTCGTCTTTATTTTCATTCTGATTATTTTCAGTAGATATATTGTACGCTTTTACTAGATTTCTATATTTTTATTGTCACATCCTATAAGCTTATGCACAAACGCATATAGGTAGGTACCTATATAGAGCAACATTTTTTAAAATGCACAGCTTATGGGTGGTGATGGTGAACTATAGACAGCATAAAGAAATACATTTTTTTCCTTATTTTTTTTTATATGATATCAACAAAACATAATTCAAGCAAAAATATTAAACTCCACACTTTATTTCATATAATTAAGACTTTAAGATGCTTTTTAATTTTTATTATATGAATTTAAATTATTCTTTCGTCTTTGCATTATCACATTGTTCTTTATAAATGCGATTTATCTTCTGTACATCCGCCCAACTGAGTCCCTGCCAATTGCCCATGGTCCAACCATCATTCTGAAAAAAAAGCAAAAGGTATAGAACTGCTTGAAAGAAGCGAAACGGCTCAGAATAGACATAGTATCAATAGAGTTACTTTTAATACAATTTCTTAAACGTATATTGTTAGTATTTTGAGTTAATAGAGTCAAGGCACAGATTAGTAAATAGTAATGCGTCAAGGGACAAGGTATTAAGTATTATAGATACAGAATATAATATAGTAGAAGGACATGATTTAAAAAAATGTATCTACTGCTCTCGTGCTATGGTGAATCTCAACGTAGCCATTATGATTGAAAGTGATTTGTTGGTGACATTAAAATTGTGTGTCTTTATCCATCTACATACCGACCTACAAGCGATTAAATATTATTCAACACTGATTAAATCACCAGAAACCTGTATATTCACAGTTCGTAATCAACAAGACACACTGTATTATTGATTAGATTGAATTTAATATGGATTTACATTTTTAAGTTACAAATTTATATTAAAATATTCATAATGTACAGATAATTTAATTGTATTCTTATACATATTTTAAAATATATTCGTGTACCTATCTATTTAAACTACTTAGTAGTCTCCCAGTGGTCGAAATTCAACCATAAGTAATTTAAATTATAATTTTGAACATTATTAAGGTTCTGTTGTCAAAGACTATTATATATAATACATATTAATACGCTAAGGTGTTAAGATGTTTGCTTCCCTTTTTAGAAAAAACCTTACACTATTACTCCACATAAATTATTTATCATTTTATACATAATTACTTGCTCTACCGGCATCAACAACTAAAAAAATTATTATTGTTTTTGTTTTTGAAAATTAATTAATTATTCAATAATTTGAATAATTAATTAATTTAATAAATAATATATATACATTGAGACACAATACAGCAATGCTGCCATGATTGACGGTCCGTAAATTTTTTGTTCAATTTCAAACTCACGTATAAAAACTTTTTGGCAATTTTGTAAAGTGATAATTATTATTATACTTATTTAGTGCGAATTATTCGTAAGGGTATAGCTAGTACTTCTATAATATGTAATAAACAAAAGAGTATACATATGTCTATGTGTGTGTGTGTCAAATACATAGTAGCGTGTTTAATGTTTTTTTCATTGATTTATTGTATTTTTTATGCATAATTAAAAAAAAAATTTGCATTCTGCACTCTTTTTCTATAACTATACCTACATATAATAAAATGATAGGAAAGTCAATGTAGGTATGTCCGGGATAAACTCAAAAAGTACTGCATTGATTTACTTCAAATTTGGCAAGAATATTATTAAGAAGTCGGGTCAGAATATAGGCTACATATTATCACGCTATCACCTACGGCGAACGAGCAGTGAACGCACACAGACGACGTCGCGGGCAACAGCTAGTAAACCATAAGTGCGAAATTTCATACTCCTCCGTTCGCGCAATTTTTGTAAAAAGGGGTACAAAGTTTTTACTTCACGTATTAATAGTTATAGATTTATCTTAAATGTTTTTTTTAGAAAATATGGTAAAGATTTCAAGTATATTAGTAAAAAATAAAGGTAATGTAATATTTAAACATGTCACAATGCCAACATACTAAAATCGCCAGTGGCTCGACGTTTTGAGCCGAAAACAATTAATATCTGTATAAAAAAAGCTTACCCAAACAGGATACATCGTATTTGTAACACCATCCTTGATCTGCATCCAGGGATAATGCATAACGCTTTGATAATCATAGGCGTAACCTGCCGTTGCTGCAGGCGGTAGAGTCTTTTGCATTTCTTTTTGTATTTCTGTTCGCAAATAAGAATATTCTAGTTATTTAGTGTACATGGATAGAAAATGTGTCGTAAAAGAATAGTACCTACTGAAGAAAATGTTTTATTAGAATGGTTCTTTACACTTTCGAAATATTTTTTCTACAATTAGAGGAAAAATGTAGTCGCTAGTGTTAATTTTCTAGTTTCATTAAATGCAAAAAATATGTACCTAGTTGTTATTGTACAATTAAAAATTATTTTAATACATTTTCCTAATGGGGTGATAAATGTTTACGTACATTTGTTACGTTTAATTAAATAATGCACTACTAATTTGGCATGACAGATTAATTTACATAAATGAGTGTAATTAGTACCTAAGTGTTTATAGTTCTGCACGTAATTAGTTATAATAAAATTATCGTACCTGGACTCATATTAGCCCAATTAATATACACATATTTGTCTCGATCGTACATGTTGTGCTGGTGGTCTAGTCCCAGTATATGCACAAACAGATGAAGTAAGTCATTTACAGAGTTGAAACAATCTGTACTAATGGTCAAAATCTGCAAAAAAAAAAAAAATTGCAGGTGTACAATTTTTTGGTAAGTAAACTTTTAGTCAATGTTATCAACCACGAGACCAATATTTAACATAATACTTTCTGTATTTTATATATTATTGTCAATGTATTTTTTTAAAATGATAGTAAAATATTCAGTATTTATTATACGTTCCTTTTAGTTAAGTAATATTTTGTTACAATAAAGGCACGTCATATTATTTGAAACATTACGAATAACGGATACCTTGTTTCCATTTGGCCTGCCAGAAGGTGGACATTTGCAACCCGGTTCTGTTGAACGTTTTAAGATGATTACATTTTCAGCATGTCGTCTTGAGGACGATTGAGGAAGAGGTATTTTAACTTTCTTAACATTTTCTTTTAAGCTTTCTGCAAGTTGCAACAGTTTAGTAAAATAATGATATTTTCATTCTACAAAAAAAAAAACGTGCTATTGAAATATGAAAAGACAATATTTTCATTGGAATTTAACTTACTTCCCTTTGATTTGTCTTGCTTTAATTTAGAACGTACTAGAATTTTTGTTTTGCCATGTTTTCTTGTATCAGATGTATCAGTACCGTTTTGAGAGTCAGACGACAGCGTAGTAGATTTTGGTAGTATACCATCATTAGGTTCATTTTCGAAGTCTATATTTTCAGATTTAGGAGTATCATCATCATCAGTTAATTTCATATCTTCATTTTCTAAATTCACCTCACTAAGCGAAACATTTCTTTTTACATATATAAGTTTTTGACCCTCAGAAGATTCATTGACATCGTTGTCGACTTCATCGTCAACTTCGTTGTTATCTTTATCTTCTGTGTTAATATCTCTAAATTCAATACAAGTTTCTTTCTGGATGTGATTAATTGCTGATTTTATATTTTCTTTTTCTTCTGCAGCTACATTGAAAAATACATACTTTTTCGCATGAATATATGAATATTTTTATTAAAAAAAACTATTTTAAGTTTAGTACATTGCAACACTCACTGAATTCTGTTTCATCCTTAAACTTAAAATTTATGATTCCATAAGGCCATATTCTGTCCTTAAAGTATTGTTTTATTTCTTCTTCAGTCACAGTTGTCGCTTCTTTGTAGTTTGCTTCTGAAGCAGATTTACATGTCTTGAATAAGTAGTTTATATTTCTTTGTACACATACTTCTCCATATATCATGCGGATTTTTTCTACATCCAATTCACTGAAACCGTCTCTTTGACCGATTTTTGTACCTGACTATTAATAATTTAATTGAATAAAGGGTAAACTTATTATATATGTATAACTTTCAAGTACTTACTCGATATTTTTTTTATTAGACCATTTAATAGTGTTGTAATAAGGAAAAATATGAGGGAAATAATTACACATTGTAAACTAATGGAAAGGACTCTTTGATCAAAATTTAGCTATAATTTAGCTGTTTAAATGATTAGATCGGCCTCAAGCAAGAATTCATTTTGAATTGAGGATTAAGAATTAGTAGTATCTATAGTTACAATAATTGCAAAATTCATAATCTTCTTTTTTCAAATGTGGAAGGATCGCAAGGCTATCCTTAGACATATAATAATATATAAGAAATTTCCTGCTCAAAATTGGAGCAGCCCGACTGGGGTAGTACCTCGACCTTACAGAAGACCACAGCTAAATAATACTGTTTTCAAGCAGTATTGTGTTCCTGTTGGTGAGTAAGGTGACCAGAGCTCCTGGGGGGATCGGGGATAGGGTCGGCAACGCGCTTGCGACGCTTCTGGTGTTGCAGGCGTCTATAGGCTACGGTCTTACCACCAGGTGAGCCGTACGCTTGTTTGCCAAAATAGTTACATAAAAAAAAGACATTTTAAAAACTCTACGTGAATAATTATTATGTTTAGTACCTCTGTCACTATGGTCACTCGTCCATTTTTAGAAAATGCTCGAGGTGGATAGTGAAGAACGCTGTTATAGTCATAAGGAAGGTTGGATAGATAATCCTCTTTTCCGACATCAAAATATTTCTTGTAGCCTAAAACCGACGTAAAGGAATAAGCGATTGTTACGAAGAGATCTATAAATTATTTTACACCTAATTAAACAATATATAATAATCATATAAATATATAATATAATGAATGTACCAGGTTTAATGTTTTCCCATATTATAGTAATGTACCGGTCTCTGTCCGGACGTGTATGTTCATGAGAGAAACCCAAAATGTGCATTATCTCGTGTGCAATTTCTCCTTGAGACAGACAATCATAGCCAAATACAACCACCTGAGAACAGATTTGCATTATAAAACATTAGAATAAAATATAACAAACAGCCATCATTCGCGCACTGCTATAGTTTTTTTTTCTGTTTACAGTATTAAACTTAGGACATAAAAATTGTTTGTTAAACTTGTTTATTGAGAATAGTTATTGGAGATTAATTGTATTTAATTAACGTCAACTGGAACGAAAGTGCGTCGGTCCTCCGTTAATTCAGAAATTTTAATGAATTTTAATTTGATAAAGTCGAGTTATCATTCTTTTGAACAGATCGTTTTGGTTTGATCGGATGCATGATATTCTCACATAGCAGGGAATGAACTAAATTAAATTTTTACAATCCAACCCCTCTGTCTTCCATATTTTTTAGAAAAAATCAGAAGGAAAAGATCAGAAAGAAACACAGTAGAGGATTCATTGATGATGTATGGGTGGCAGTAATTACTTGACGTTAAATGAAGCACTTTGGTTTGTAGCTGCCGTTTTTACCTGGACTCCAGAATTGGGTTTACGTTCATTTGTATGGACGCACTGTCGTATACCAGACGGATTTGTGACGTAGAGCCATTCAACATTTTGCATGGACTTCTTGTCTGTTGGTTTCTCCCGAAGCCGCTGAAGACGGATACATGTTGCCTTTTCAACATAATCAAACGCCTTAAGAATTATTCCCACTAAAAACGAGTCTGAAAAAATTCCAACTAATGTGAATTTTTTCGAATTAAAACTACAAACTAAAATCGTTAAAAGTAAAAAACGTTTTGACTTACAATTAACAAATCTGTTATTTATTAGTGTTAAAAAATAAAGTTAAAGGAGAAAAGAGACGTAGAGAGTAACACACATAGAATTTAGATTAAACAAACAGGTGTTCTTTTTAACACGCTTTTTAAATTAGGATTAGAAAAAGTTAATAATTATGTATATGTATGTGTATTTGCATTTTGATATGTATCTTTATAATCATGTATTTGTTAGTATGTAGTATGTCACATTTTTAAATATATGCAAATTTTATTATCTTTTTTTGTGTTATTTATTTTTCTTCTTAATAAATACTTCTTGCACTGTTTACCTCGCTATATGAAGTACTCATGACCATGGGTTGACTGGAAGAAATCTCTTTCAAAGTTATGTTCATCTTTGCCATAAACCTTAGATACTATTATTTTATGTTTCTATGTGTATTTTTGAGTGCAATAAAGTATATAATAATTAATTGGTTTAAAGTTCACACAAGTTGATATAATAATATTAATTTTATTGTTATTTGCGCTAGGATTTATGCTCTCGACATAATTATCACATTTCATCTTGCTACATAATTGCCTATTTATAGAGTTATAAACGGTAGAGAAGTTAACTACTTAAATTTAAGTTAATGGAAGTTGACTACTTAAATTTTAATCAATTTAAATTAATTTATGATTACTTACATATTTATTGCGTGGTTAAAACAACGTAATAAATATTAAGGTAGTCATAAATTCTCCTAAATGTGTATTTAGTATATTTATAGATACTTCGTATAAATGCGATGTTATATCCAAACATACCATACGTTCTGGAATCGATAAAAAAAGGCACGATGCCATCATTCCATTTTTTAATCCATGGTATTTTAATAAGATGCGGCTGTGAAAGGACTTTTTCCTGTTCTGCATTTTTATGCTCCAAAGATCCCTGTAATTGGGCTGGTGCAAAGTTGTATCTTCGATTTACATTTTCGGTAGAATTCTGTAAGAAGTTATTAACTTTGCATACTAAAAAAAGTTACCTCTATTTCAGTTATATAGAATGTAACAAGTATTGTTTAAAAATGTTCCCTGAATACATAGGGATATGATTTATTACGGTATTTATCATTTGTGTTACTGTTATGTAGTAACGAGAACGGTATACGATTGTATTAGTTTTATTTGTCGTAATACAAAATTAGTTATAGCATGTATCGAGATTACGATTGTATATTCGAATATAGCACATATACAACGTTACATGTCTTATGCAGTGCTCAAAAAATACTTATATTTTTCGGGCTCCACATGTGTACCGTTTCGTTAAAAAATCTGTTGATTTAATTGAACTAAATGTGTCTGGTACAGTAAAAAAACTGTACGCTATTGTAAAGTTTTTTTTTTTTTTTGGTAAATGTTACGAAAATATATACTTTTATATCATAATAGCTGTGGTTTACATTCATTTTGAACGGCTGATAGTTAGAAGTGCCCGTGGTTAGCGTGTCGATACACCGTTACATTACTGTTCGTATTTACTCTTGTAAATTATGTTGTTTATGTATGCCACTTCGTTGGTGACTATTTGATAGATTCCTTAGCTTCGTCAATATCAATAAAAACGAAAATTACCTTTTCTTTAGTTACATCAATTAATACTCTTCGTCGGTAAGCCACTGTAGTCGAATCCAAATCATCGTAAAGTTTGTCAACGATATTTTCCACTCTTACCAAATCTTCTTGTTTCAGATTTGTATTTCCTAGTTCATTGTTATCTACGTTTCTTTTATTTCTATACTTTATATTATCTTTAGCACTCAAGCCGCGTTTGTTTTCTTCGTTGAATATGCGACATATTTCTAGTGTATCTTGTCGTTTTCTTTCGATAAGTTTGCTGTCGACTTTTTATTATAAAATTAACCTTTAATTAATTATTACAAAAAATATTTAATTATTAAAATTAACGTTGTATTTATTGCCATAAGTCAGTAACTTACTCCTTTGAACACTTAACCTTGGAACAATACATTTAACAAACGAAAACAAAAAAATACATAATAAAATTCTTATTTTGAAATCCATTAATTTATTTAACGAAAAATATGTATTTTATTCTTCCGTTATGAATAATATTATGTAGATTTCAGTTTTAGGCATAAATTGAAAATTTTATGTTATATTTTATGTGAACGTCATAACTTTTTTAATATTTCTAAACGAGAAAAGCTGCTGTTTCACATCATCGAAATAGCAATTGGCATTGAGTATATTTCTTACTCTATAATTGTAAAATTTTATGACCCTTTATTTTTATAAAAAGTAAAATTTCTTTACGCATGCTTGATTTGGGGAGTAAGCTGGTGAATGCGTCACGAGAGCGTTACGAAAAGTGTGATCCGCCAAAGGGAAGGGAGTAAGAGAGAAGTGCGAGCACACATTTTATTTCTATCTTTCTCTTTAAGTAGGGCACAGCATGCTCTTGCTTAAAAGGAGCAGCAGGTTGGAGCAGCCCTAGTTGTGAAAGTATCACGACCTTACAGAAGTTCAAGTTAGTGCTCTCAAGTTGTCTGGTGTTCCAGTGGTAAGTAAGGTAGTCAGAGCTTCAAGGGAAGGTCAGGAATCAGGTCGGCAATGTGCCCGTTGGACCGACGATCTACGTAAGATTGCCGGTATAGGCTGGATAAGGACTGCGGAAAACCGGGATATCTGGCGCGAACTTGGGGAGGCCTATGCCCAGCAGTGGACTGCAATAGGCTGAAATGATGTATTTTTAATATACAAATTCCCTTAAATATTTATTCATACTTTTAGAATGAAGGCAGACTTACTTTTACTATTTTATATTTTGCTTAGTTGTGTGGCTACGGCAAAGAATACAGCCTCCCCCTCTCTTCCCGTGGGTGTTGTAAGAGGCGACTAAGGGATAAAACAGTTCCACTACCACCTTGGAACTTAAAAAGCCGAGCGATGTTGGGATAACCATCCAATTGCTGGCTTTGAAATACACAGGCCGAAGATGGGCAGCAGCGTCTTCGTTAATGTGACAAAGCCAGCCCAGATAATGGTCACCAACCCACCTTCCCAGCATGGTGACTATGGGCAAAACACATGAGTTCACGCCATTTTTGGCACGAACTTGTGGAGGCATATGTCCAGCAGTGAACTGCGATAGGCTGAAATGATGATGATGATGATGAGTGATAAAAAAAGGAAATAGCGATATTCAAACATTTAAAAGAGCTAACATGTAGGTGAATACGCAACTTTTCTATCAAGATATACGAATACGTGTATTGTTAGAGAAGCAATCAAACTTCTTACTCATTATATTAATAGTAGGCTTTTAAAGTACACTGATAATATACAAACAGACAAAGAAAAACAGTCTAGTTCACATAATCACATTAGTAAACAATTAAAACTGCATTACTCGGCGATAAAAGTATAAATCATCATCGAAGATCTATTAGACAATTGAGTATTGACAATGCAAATAAGAGGTCGAAGGTTTTGAACTCGAGACCTCCATTGTCTATGTGCAAAGAGACGTCCGCAGTTCCTTCGCATCCACGAAGCAGGTCATTCGTGAATTCGAAGTTAGAAAGTAAACTTTTTATTTTGGAGTTAATTTTTATAAGGCTGGTTAGTCGTGCTCAGTGTGGCGGCGGGCGCGCACGTCGACTACATTCACGAGTGAAATTGTGTCCCGTTAGTTAACTCGTTTGTTCGACCGAAGAGGATTTTTTTTTGAGTGAGTCCTATTTTATATATTTTCTTACTTGATAATACGTTCGATAATTTTCGTAGTGTTATTGTTGTTGTTTTTAACTAATCGTACACGCGTGGATTCGTGGGAACAGTATTAAATGACAATAGCTTGTAATGTATGCATGCAGTTTGTATATGCAAATTCACCATATTCGTTTATCTTTATGACATAATAAGGTACGATGTAATATCATTGTAATATCAAGTCTTTGATCTTGAGTTTTTTTGAAAGAGGACAACAAGATGTGCTCATAAAATACCGTTGGGTTACTTTCTGCTGAACTAGCCGGACGGAACATCAACTAAGTCATATAATTATGTCACATAGACAAATATAGTAATTTTAACAAATAATTTCTCTTTCTCTATTTTGCGGCCCTATGTCTTCAGAGTATTGCAGATTAAGAAAAAAGTAGAAACAACGGTTTATCGTCTTGCTCTACCAAAGATTGAACGCTTAATTTCATTAGGCTTACCTGCCCATTATCTTGGTTTTAATAAACGAATGTACCACTTGAATATTTATTGATGCCACTCGATGTAAAAAATCGTGTAGTAATGATATAATAATCGTATGTTTGGTAAATATTCGTAGGTTTTCCTTAGGACCATTTTGTGGTTTTCACGTTGAGACTAAAATGTAGAGAAAGTATTTCTCGCAAATGTATGCCACAAAAGTATTTATGATATATTTACTTGCGGTTATGAATACTTACTGTTTTTATATCAATATCTACAATATTAAAAGTATTGTACTTTATCGCTCTTGGTAACTTTATTTTTATCTAAAAAATAAAACTCTTCCTTGTCAAATCTCATTTGGAAAATACACTTAAAATATATTATTAATATTAAATAAATCTATTCACTAATTTTATATATTGTAGATAACAAAGACTTATTTTTTTCGTTTCTTTCTAATAAATAAACTCAAATACTACTAAACCAATTTTTACATTTTTTTCACCAATATAAAGCTATATTATCACTGATTATGATTTGTGAGTGATATAGGCTATATTTTAACCTGATAAAATGTAACGTCGCAATCGTTTAGTCGAAGCGTTCGAAGCCGCAACTGAAGAACTAGTCTGAAATACAGGAGTTTTTGTCAACTTGTTCTTAGAAAACTGCACCTAATCAAATAAGAAATATTTTCTTTATACTTCGTCAAATCTCTCACGGCCTTAATTCGTTTGTGAACTTCCATTATTTAATCCATATCTTCCATCATCTGCATACGAAGCTTGAGTTATTGAAAACGTTATAGAATATATTGTAGAGCTGTTAGAATTGTGAAAAAAGTGGCGTCAGGCGTGACCAATTGAAAATTTTATCCTTAAACCAATTCTTACATTAATTAATTTTGTAAGATGTAAGTAGCTCAGTAAAAGAGTGAAGTTGAGGTATAGCCGCTCCTGAATAACACTAAAAATCTTAAGTACATTTCTTGACTTACCGAACCGTAACCAAAGATTTTAAATCTTTGACCGTAACAATAATAATTGCAGATTTAATTTCATTTTAGTTTTATAACTAGAGTGGTACTTACAGCTACGGTTCTCTCATTTAGCACTACATACTATTAGGTATCTTAACTAACATTTTTATTACGTTTTATAATATTGTAAATTCAGTGTATCATTCAATAGAAAAAAAAATATTATTGTATATAGACAATAACAAATTAACATTATTGAAGTAAAAATAACAAATAACTAATTAATTATGAATTCTTTCTAAATACAAAAAAAATAGCGAATCGTTATTTTTCAACGTACGTGTGATGTAAATGTGGAATATTATTTAACAATAGTTTCCAAAGTTATATATCATGTTATCAAACACGGCATGTACCTACAAACACGGAAATATACCTAAATCCGCTTAAAGCTAGAACCGTGTTGGACGTCTTACCTGTTACGTACTGGTTACGTGATGGACTGTGGTAGTGCTCACAACTTTCGGCTACTCAATCAAAGGAATAGAAAACTAAGCTAATGCACATTGCATTTGATTGCTGTTTTTAATCTGCAACAGCAATATGACACATTGTAGGCAAATTGCTGCAAAGATTTACAAATGATGTTGTGATGTTCCCTCATGTTTAATTATTTGTTTCTTATATCACAAATTTTATGGAAGAAATCGTGATATTTTTTTCGCTAACAGAGATACTACACGTGTCTTAGTTCGTAGATAGGTATTAGGTACTCGTAGCTACTTACGCGAGCGAAACTGGTTTCGTTGTTATTGTATTTTAAAACATCTCTAGGTCAAATAGTTGTCAATTGACCTAATACTTGAAATAATGTTTTGATTGTTTACAAATTTTTGAAATGGAGATATAAGTTAGATGGAGCTAAAGAAGTTTTCCTTCAGTCGTGTGGTCTAAAGCACAATCGTTTTTATTCTACTCTGTTTGAAAATATTAAAAACTATATACCTACCTATACATAAAGTATGACATTTCTTTCTAGAAAGATGAGAAATACTTATTAACTATTTTCTACTTATGTAATTAATGATGAAATAAATACATACATAAATCAAGTGAATATGCCCAACGACTGCTAAGCTCGTGTATTGTAAGTATTATGTTGTATTGCTGAGATATTTTGGCCATGTCGAGAGAATGAATGAAGAACAATTGACGAAAAAAGTGTATAAGGCGAGTGTGAATGGAAGTGTTGGAAGGGGTACACCTAGGTCTACCCCTTCCAACAGGCGGACGTTTCGAGATCAAATTAGGGACGTCCTAAAAAAAGACCAGGTCAAGAGTACCCTAAACCGAAGAGCATGTATGAAAGGAATAATGAAATAGGACGAAGCCAAACAAGTATGCAAGGATCGTAGCAAGTGGAAAGATGTGGTCTCTGCCTACCCCTACGGGAAAGAGGCGTGATTATATATAATATGTTATTATGTTGTATACATTATGTGATATGTTCGGCACAGGTGGGTACTATGTTAATTTTTAACAATTGTTAATTGTTTGTTACGACCTAAAAATGAATAAGGCATGTGTGTATACTCGTATTTTGTAAGTGCGTTAAAGCACGCTTCTGCGAATCGAAAACTGATTTTAATGTATAAAATAATCAGTTAATTAATTTATTTATTTAACAATTTATCGTACGTACAAAACTTACACAGTAAATTTGTCATGGAGACTCACGTATAATGGGTGTGCTTATCCCTATAAGAGATTTCTTCCAGCACACCCAATTAATGTAATAATTTTTATCACATTAATTGGGTGTGCTGATTCCGAGATTTATTTCAGAAGAAATTTGATATTTTTTACATTTTATATATGCATACCTTTCTTTATCACATTCACAAGTAACATAACGATCAATTTTAGGTCAATGGAACGCGAAGCAAACAGTTTCACTTCCAATGCATGAGTAGGTACCTACTCATCTCTTTGTACTGATAGCATTATCACTGAATGTCCTTTCTCAGTTCCTACTGTTAAAAGGTTGAAGGTTTTAATAAATATATCACTTGCACTCCATATAATAGGTTTTTTTTCTGATACATATTAATAAAGACTACCTTTTTATATCTGTGGGTAAAATTATTAAATCAACAAAATGGTATTCTATTAGGTAGGTAGTCATTAACAACTTTGTTATATATATGTGTAGATAACCAAGCGAATTAAATAACTTGATCTTGGTTTTCAAACTAAGTTAATACGAGTACCTACTTCAATCTCGCGACAAGCTCTAGCTGACAATATATTACTAGTCGATTCAAATTTTTTTATTAATTTTTTTAATACTTATCCTTCCCGGAACCCCTCCTCTAACACTTAAACTTTATACTATGGTATTAAAGTTCAAATTGACTTTTAAGTATTATTACGAATCTTTTGTATGGGAATATAGAAAAGTATTGTTTTTAGACTTTTTCAGGGATTTTTTTAAATTTTTCTGTCCGTAACAACCATTCTCGTACTTCAAGGAATATTATAAAAAAAGAATTAGCGAAATCAGTTCAGCAGCTCTCGAGATTTGCGCTTAGCAACACATTCAGCGACTCTTTTTTCTTCAAAAAAGTGTTTTTTCACATATTTATATTACATGTGTAATTAAGTATCGTTTAAGTTTTAAGTCGAAAACAATAGTACAATCGGAGCCATTAAAAACAATCGTGTAAATTATCACTCTTGAGTACTTTTTTAGTCACATATAATGTATTCATACTTTAAATACGTGCCTACCTAATTATTAAAAACAAAAAATAAAATAATAATTAAATACGGTGTTATAAAAATAACTTGGTTCTTTTAAATATTTTTTAAGGTCTATTTCACTGAATGCTGAATAAGCTATCTCAGCCCGAATGGGAAATTAACAAATATTAAATATTTCGTTCGTAGTTAGACCTTTCATGTTTACTTTGTAGTAGTAGTTAGCTTCTTATGAATAAGTGTTAGTATCTTAGTAGTAGTAGTAGTAGAGTAAGTAAAAACCTAGACACAAGATGTGTACAAGTTTTTTTTTTCAATAAATATAAGGAAAACACAGCTAATTATAAAACGTGAAAATAGGCGATGTTCATATCAATCTTTTTTATTATTATTTGAAAACCGTTATCAAGCAGTATTTTAACATTTGATTACGTAATAAGAAAGATAGTTAATTCGAATACAAGGCGTGCAAGTTATGCGCGTAATGGCAAAAAACGCGATATTGCATTGCTCATCAAATTCGGGCAAACCTCTGTTACCGCACAGCCAACGATGCGAATCACAGTCCATAACACGCGGAACACTTTCTTCAATAATAAACTTGTTAATTGCATGAATTTAGGATGCGTGTGGAGTGTATTTAAACAATTCTTAACTTCTAAAACTATTAATTTTTTTTTCAAACTGGCAACTAACACATTTTTTTCCAGAATTTAAAAACATTTGAATGCATATGGTCTAAGATCCGGGATTGTTAATTAGATGAAACAATTTTTTATAGGCTGAATTCAATATTGTGAATTTAAAAAACAACCTCTACCACCATAAGCCTGCTGCAATTAATAATACGTACTTAAAAAAAATGTTATCCCTCTCATGTTAATTACATGTAGTAAGCTAAAACCGTCAATATTTTATATTATATACCTTACTGTAGTAGGCACCCATTTCTATGATTGCTAAATACTTACCTGCAGCCAGGTTACTGCTGGCTGAGGTTACTGACCTGGCTCAAAAAGAAGGAGGTTCTCAATCCCTCTTTTTATGTGTTTTACCTCATAGCGTTTTAATGGGTGTACCAATTGAAATGATTCTTTTTTTTTAATTTGAAAGCTTATGCTTGCCGTGTTGTTCCATTTTAATTTTAGCGACATCTGACAAGAAGTTTTGGAGCTATATGCGTATGCCAATAATGCGTATTTCGAATAATGTGTATTTACACATTTGATTTCGACTAATTTGATGATTTTCTCTAATGAAAATTGAAATTGATTGTTTAAAACTAACTATTATCTTTTAAAATACACAGAGTTTTCAATTTCAAGTACCCTATAAAACAAGTTATCAGGCTGAAATGTGAAAAAAATTATCGCGCAGCGAAGGGTTAGATAATTTAATAGGTAGGTATTATTGCGTAAATAAGTCTAAAAGTTCTAAAACTGAGGAACACATGGCGTAACATTGATCGAAATCGAATCGAAACCTCTGTTTCTGAAATATATTTAAAAGCACCTTTAACCATGCTACATCCTTGACTTTTGAATAATAAGGTTTTAAAGCCTGATATCATTGTGTTGTTGACCTCTACTTGTAATTGTTTCTAACTATTTTATTGTGAAGCGGGTCAAGTGAAATCAACGTACTACAAAATATCTGTAGTTTTCATAAAAAAGTACAAAATACACGAGTTTACTTTACTTGAGTCTTCTATTGTCTCTGTTTTGTAAATTTGTAATAATTATCCATTCTATGATAATAAATAAAATTATGGTTATTTCATATAGGTACACACTGTATCCAAAACTTTTTCGCGATGACATATTTTGTCTTTCATCTTCTGTCCTAATTTTACCTACTTATTTACTGAATTTCGGAATAAAAAGTGCAGTCGCACAGCTCGTGGTATCGGCACAAATCATCATTATATCAAGTTTCTTTCAAATCCACATTTAGTAGGTTCGCAAGCGGTCCAAATAAGTATTAATTTGTTAAGTGAATTTGATTTTGTATGTCTATACATTATTAATTTATTGTTTTAATTTATATCTTAATTTATTTTTCTACATATTTGTATTCTGAATAACGTACATTTGTTTGTAAATTTATACATTTAAAATTAGTAATAACATTTATGTATAAAAATGAGATTTAAAAGCATTCGAAATGTGTTTTGCGGTTTTGCTTCGAACGTTTAAATTTAAACTTAGAGAATAACAGTTTTTTCTTTACACTAAATCCTACTT
Organism: Melitaea athalia; assembly: GCA_905220545.2. NCBI lineage: Eukaryota > Metazoa > Arthropoda > Insecta > Lepidoptera > Nymphalidae > Melitaea > Melitaea athalia. Next base: position 6,401,783 of record HG992196.1, read on the forward strand.
ATATTATAAATGCAGAAGCTTGTGGAACCTTGTGAGAATGTATGTATGTATGTATGTATGTTTGTTATTCTTTCTTAATCTGTTTATAATTAGTTCAAGTCATCTTTGCGCGGGGCTCTATGTGTGCGTGCGCTTGTAATTATAACACTTTGCGCGCACTAGTGACTTTTGTTTAAAGAATTTATTGCCACGGTGACAAAAGTCACTAGTGCGCGCTTAGCCTTAATTTGTGTAGCAGTGACGCGACCGCCGTCATTCGAAATTTCAAAAAACACGTCTTCTTATTGGTCATTTTTCCACCGGTACAGTCGTTAAAGAAAATGTCTAGTTCTTCACGGAATTTTTTTTAAGGAGTCAGGTTGTAACGATATACCCTATACTATATGGACTATGGGGTGTGGTGAGAAAGACCCCAACATATATAAAATTTATAACATCCTGGTCACGGCACCAAATTGTAATGATACTATATGCTATGCTATGGGGTGTGGTGAGAAAGACCCCAACATATATAAATTTATAACATCCTGGTCACGGCACCATTTTGTAATGATACTTATGGAGTGTGATGAGACACCACAAATTATAATATTGTAAGATCCTGGTCACGGCACCATTTTGTACTGTTCTATACTATGGGGTGTGATGAGAAACCACAAATTATAATATTGTAAGATCCTGGTCACGGCACCAAGTTTGTAACGATACAACACGATGGGGCGTGGTGAGAAAGACCCCAACAAATTATTAGTCTATAAATTTTAGTTATACTTGAGATAACAAGCGCATAAATTGAAATGTGAGTTGACACGTAAACATAAAACAGTCAAGTTAATGTACAAAAATTGCTCTAATCCATTAAGGGTTCAAGTTTTAAGTTGTACTTAAGAATAGAAATTATTGGCTGGGAACTCAAACAGTTTGGCTGTTCTGTTGAAATATTAGACGATAAATTTTATATTCGAGACAGGCTTAAAATTTTGTGTTGACAGATTCGATAAAACGATGATAGGGAAACGTTCTAAGGGCCAGTTTCCACTGATTGAAATAATCGCGATGAGTTCGATGAAAACTCGGTTTACGCATTTAACGGAGTTAGAGCTGGAAATTGCATTTCACCAACATAAACTGGACGCAGTTAGAGAATAACTGAGTTTCAATTCTAAACGACCGATTTTTGGCGTTTAGTGGTGTAAACACGTTTTGTCTAGTGCTTCTAACGGTCTAACCTATTAAAAACAAATCTTGTCAAGTTGTCATATGATATTTTCTGATACACGAGGTTATAGTAGTGTATCTCTTTTTCATGATTCCTTGAGGTATGGGGATGGTTGTTACGGAGAGGAATTTTAAAAGAAAATTGCCTGAAAAGAGTCTTAAAACAACACTTTGCTGTATTCCCGTACAGGTGATTCGTAATAATAATTAAACGAAAGACAAGATTAGAATCGAATTATAAATTCGATTAAGCAAAGCATAGCTTTATTAAACAGTGGAGCCCGGCCCTAAGGGTTCAAAACTAGCCGTGGGACAGTTTTTTGTGGAAGTCACAACAAAAAAAAATCGGCCAGAGTTGCCATCACAGGATTTTAAATTACCGTGTTTCGGAATAAAAACTACAAAATTGACGTGTATTTACTTTACATTAACACGTAAGGTTAAAAATGACAATAATCGGTTAAATAATTTCCCTTTTGAAATCGGTTGAATAATACATTATTCTTCACAACCGTCATACAAATTTATCGTATCTAACATTTTTTTCTTCGACTTTATTCAATGTATATTGGGTTTTTCCTTATATTGTTTATCTTTTGTTGTGTTTTGTTTAATTGATTTACGCAATTTCCTTTGGATCGGATAAAAGTGCTTACAGCCAGTAAAGCTCAATTTATTGAGGAAGTAATAATTTTATTCCTTGGTTGTGTTGCACTATAATGACTTATAAACTATCGATTAAATTATTAGAAAAAAAAAACAATTACACATCGGATTGCCGTATCTTTGAACACGGCAATGAACCGAAGATATCCAAATTTCCTTGTGACACGGGAGATGCCGAGTGTATGGTATCACTGCAGAGCGCGTTGGTGAACGTGTAAGGGTGGGGGTAAAAGAGACGCTGAGGCTGTTTATATAGAGAATTCGGGAGTTAGTCGGGGAGAGTCAGCATTCGATTTTGAATTGGAAGAGAGTATTGAGGTAGAGGGCCTCCGCGGCCGCCGCGGCCTCTTGGCTGGCGAAAGCTATGGAATTTCTGATTTAGATTAAACATAAAATACCTAAAAAGTATTTTTAGGTTTGAATCAGAGATTTCATTAGCGTAAGCCGGCTGAGTGTGGCTATGTAGCTTCAGTTTAGTCCGCGAAATAGTTTTAATTTATTTTTTTTCTGATTATTATTAAGTGCAATTCTTTATTATAAAATTTTAATTGTAATCCGCTAATTAAACTCAGTGAAACCTGTGTACAGTCTGCAGTCAAGCGCTCCTGATTGGTTCGAATGCATTATTTTTCTTTTTATTTTTGCATGTCTAATAATTTCACAATTTTGATATACTTTGAACACCTTATTAGTGTAGATTTAAAATGTTGCATGTTGTTTTCCTGCATGTTGTGTTTTGTTACTAATTTTTATAACTTTTACGGAGATTTTTAATAAAAGATATCTAATGAATTATTAGCTAGGTTCACAGCGATACTATTAATTATTGATTAATTACTGAATGAAATTATTATGAAAAGGTTTACATTGTTACTATTAATTATCGATTGATTATTGAATAAGATTATTATGAAATAAGCCTTATGACCATAATTATATTGAATTTAACTGAAAAAAGGAAATCTAGCTTAAGAAAATAATCACAATATGATGTTGATAGAATGAAACTAAATTATATTCATTTGACTTTAAAGTACATATATAAATTGAATGAATCTTTGGTTAAAACTATCATATTAGATATTAAGGGTTAAATAGAGTTTCGTTAGGGTGTATTTGAATAATGAAATGAACTTCTACTGTGTTGTTTAATGAAGTTTCACTTTGGAAGTAGATAGAGTAGTGGAAATTTCTATAATATGACCTATAAACTAACTAATGATTAGTTGTCGTATCTTATTGAATATTCTCTACATATAAATATGCTTCTATTGTATGTATATGTATGTATGTATATATATATATATATATGTGTGTATTTGGCTTCATTTTGACATTACACAAACTCTGGTAGTTCTAAACATTAATTTAAGAACTTGTAGGTTTTAAATATATGTTGGAACGAGGTAACACAGGTGGTTTGTAGTCTGGAGTGCGTTCAAGGATACTTTTAGCTCTTGAATTCATTCTAAGATGAGGTAATTACACACTGAACTATGATATTACACAACTCTTGTAGTTTTGAACATTGATCTAAGAATTTATGTTCTTAAATGAGTGTCAAAACGAGGTATCTGGTGGACTGGAGTGTCTCACTTTCACGATGACTTTCATTGAACTATGTAACCTATGTTAAGGTGAATCCATAAATGTTTGTATTCGCCAGTGTTTTATTATAGGTTTCCCTATAAGGCTCGGCCTGTCTAAGCCCCAGTTCATCGCGTCATCTATGCTAGGTAGATCCTAACCTTGGCCTATCTAGTAGAGAAAGTTGCGTGTACTTCCTACCAACCTCTGCGTTTGTATTTGCCTAACTGAACTATGTTCTTGGTAAATACTATACGTACGTTTCCTTATCTATGATAAGAGTTCCTCATCCTTGATGAGAGACATTGGACAAACTCCACCAAACACCTAGTGTATGGTCGTTGTTTGAACTGCAACAAAGGTTAGTAGTTTATATTTGGACAGTGGTATGAAGTTCTATTTTGGACTAATAGAGAAACATATTCACTTTTCCAATTAATTTATTGCTAATTTTTGTGGACGGTCTTTGTTAAGTCCTAAAAGCGGATTTACTGAGATTTAGCCAAGCCTTAATCAAGCCCTCTTGTGTTTTTTTTTCAAACATACAAACATTGATGGATTATAAAACCTATTAAATATACATTCTCTTTCCATTGTGAAAATGAGATACTCTCAGAGATTCTGATTGAGTAAATGAATATGTTATATTTAGTTGTTTTATTTATCTCTTGACACTTCCATGTCCTGAATAAATCCAATCAATTCCTGAGAGAGCCTGAAATATTCAAATGTTGAACAACTTAATTACTGGTTCAATGTTTCAATTGAACAACCTATTCTGGTTAATGAATGCTGTTTCATGTGAATGCTGTGAGTCATGCAAAGACAAACCTACACAATACACCTACTCTACATGTTGGTCTTATACCTTTAATTATTCTTATTTTCCTTATAGGACACTCGAAAGGTTGCGCTGTCGCAAGTCGCTAGTCGCCGACGACCCATCTCACAATGGTGGCGAGGCTTGACAATATAGCTGACTATAGACCCGTAACTCAGTAGGTCTTTCCTATGGGAAATTACACTACACAATCCAATTGTGGCAAAAGTAGTAGGTTTCGTGATCGAATTTCAAAGTAGTTGTGTGACCGAAGTTCCCGTATGGGCTAGTAAGCACACAATGAAAAGATCAGTAGACACGATCTCCTTTTGTTCACGTGGAACACATCTTAATACCATGTCTGATTACAGCTTGGTAATTACATCAACTCTAGTAATTCACTGGTTATGTCTATATGACGTCCCAAGGGATTACTCAAATACTGTCATTGCATGATTGTGCTGCAACGGTATGAAGCAAGCATTTGTTAGACAGGATATATTTCCGTCTAACTTACTGTAAAGAATTGGGTGATCTCATTTCCTACCTGCTACCTTTCTTTTGATTTGATAGCACCAACGTTGTGCCTAATTTAATTTAGAGCCTTCAGCACGGTGTGGATTGGATTGGGGTCGGAGGGGAATGGTGGTTGCGACCCCCCGGGTTCAGCTGAACCCGGCCTTTTAATTCCTTAATGCCTATAAAACCTATCCTAACAGATTAACACATACAAACAAACACTACACATTATTTTTCACAATTATCTGAGATAATTTATTAACTGAATGAATTATTTCAAGATAATTAATAACTATATAATATGTATTTAATCATTATTTCAATTACTTATATATTTTATCTATTTCATTTGTTTAGAGTTATTAGAATCTATCTATTATATCAGGTTTGAACTAAAAATACATGTAAAAGAAACTTAGACACTATTCAATTAATCAATGTCATTATAGAATATCCTATATATATAATTATTTAACTTTATTTCTATTTTAGCTATCTAGATTCACTAAAAATATTAGCAATTATAATTTACACATTCTTAAGGAGACGTCAGATATTTAGTTAAACGATAGGTGATAGTTATTTCTAAATAAATAAGTCTATTACTATTTATTCTTAACGGTTCTAATTTACTAAATTTTATTAATTCCTAATTAATTTACTAATAAGGTGTTATAAAGCTTAATATCTTTCTTTCCTTTTAATAGTATTCCAGAAGTTGGTTATCTATAGTATTTATATCACTGGTAAGTGTAAATATCTTTTCAATTAAATTTTAGGATAAATTAATTTCAGGAATTTAATGTCATTATGCAGAGACGTTATTTTAAATTAATGGCTAGGTAGGATGTTAGTTAGAGTTTATATAGAAATCAAGGCTTCTAATAACATATACTATGTCTTTCCTTCGGCATACCATAAAAGAACTGAAGTTACTCTGAAACAAAAATCAAACACAACGTAGAGTCCTTCTTTATACTAGACGATCACAATTATAAGGCCAAAGGTAATTGATATCCTCTTAAGCTTAATATTAGCTTGTAACGCCACTACCATGATAGTGTTACAAATTGGTCTTCGTGACCAGGATGTTATAATTTTATATATATGATGGGGTCTTTCTCATCACACCACACCCCATAGTAATCGTTACAAGGTAAATATTTTCAATGTGCTAATTTCGATATTATTAATATTTACTATTATTAAATAATGTATACCTACATTACTAACTTACTTTAAAAACTATTTTATTTTTAAAGTGAACGTATTATTATTGTTTTAGACTCGTGAAACTATTGCCAAGGTGTTCAAATTTGTAAAAAAGGAAAACATAGTTATATTGCAGCTAGTATAAGTGATCCAATTTGCAGTGCAGGTCCAAATAATAAATATCAAAATTGAATGAATATTTAAACAGTGTGCGAAAGAGAACAGCAATGGCAGTGGGGGTATCAGAGAGAACAATATAATAAATATATTGGCTGAAGGAAAAAAAACTGACTTCAAATTTAAATCTCCGTATAAAGACCGCAAAACAGAAATGCATAGATGGTTGACAGAAAAAAACATTACTTATAATGCATATATGTAAAAAAATTAAACTGTATGACTTGATAAAAAAAAACATATTTGTCATGAGCTTGATGACATATTTCAACCATATGACATAAAAGTTCTTCGACTACCGTCGTATTATCCTGAACTAAACCCGATAGAAAATGTATGGGGAATTTTAAAAAATTATATTGCTCAGCATAATATCGAACAAAGTGTGACTGGAATAACGAAATTAATAAATGATCGTTTTAGTCAAATTAATGAAGAGATGTGGCGTAATACTTGTCAACACGTAAAAAAAGAAGAAGAATTTTTTATATGGAATCTGAAATAATAATTAAACTTGGTGAAAGCAGCGAATGCGAAAATTCATCATTTTATTCTTCTAGTAGCGATACAGATTAATATGTTCAATAAACATGTGTTAACAAATTATTATTATTTTTTTATATCCATATAGTTACTATTCCAAGTATTAAAGAATATGCAACGACTAATGAATGTTGATGAAGCGTTTTCACTTAGGTTTGTCAGGATCGTGGCAAGTGTCATTATCTTGTCTCTGCCTACCCCTCCGGGATACAGGCGTGAGTTTATGTATGTATGTATACTATTTGTCACCGAGATATAATTTTTTATTTTAAATTTTTTTAAATAACTTTATTTATATTTTTCACTTCACTGTACCCCTTGTCACGCAACAAAGTCACTGTATAAATACAAGGTTTACCTACACATAGCGCCGCGCGCAAAGATGAGTTGAACTTACTATACGTAGAATAACACATAGGCTACTTTTTATCCCGACATTACCACGGAATCGACAATTTCGCGGATAAAACCGCGTAGCACAGCTAGTTTTCTTATAAATTCAATGTAATCAACATTACAATAATACGGTTTTATGATTAAAAATTCGATTGTTTGATGCATTAGCAACTGCTGCTGCTCTGTAGTTGCCAAAAAAAGAAAAAAAAAAACTTACCTTACCGCCTTCTGTAGGTACTGTTTGCTACTAATTATTATAATGTTGCTTGTTTATTTTATTTCTTGTTTGGTGTACAATAAAGTGTGAAATAAATAATAAACTTACACGCGATTACTTACTAATATATTAAATAAAACTGCGAGCTAGTCTTTACTAAAACTTTGCAGTTCCTGGAAGGTTAATTAATATAATATAATAATAATAATAATTTGGGTTGTCTGGAAGAAATTCTAAGAAGAAATGCCTAAATAGCCATAAGTCCACCCATTGTACTTCACAGCCTGTAAATATCTTTAAATGTGTTTAATGTTTAAAATGTAGTTGTGGTGTACAATAAAGTGTAAATCACTACATAGTATAAAACAAAGTCGCTTTCTCTGTCCCTATGTCCCTATGTCCCTATGTCCCTATGTCCCTATGTATGCTTAGATCTTTAAAACTACGCAACGGATTTTGATGCGGTTTTTTTTAATAGCTACAGTGATTCTTGAGAAAGGTTTGTGTATATAATTTAGTATACTTTTATGTAAATTAGCAGAATTACGGCGATAAATGTTGAAGAAGTCGTAAAAAATCGCGCCATCTGGGAGCTTTCCACGCAAACGCCGCGTAAACTAGCAAAGATACAGTTTAGTAATGTACTAGCGAATTCAAAATCTATAAAAATTCTACCAAAAAGTCCGCGAGAGCATATCTCTATCTCTTACGGTTGACTTACAATAACCACGTTTATGTTCAAATTTTTAATTAAAAACATTACGTTATTTTCATAGCTATTTTCTTTAGTTCAGTATTAATTCTTATCCATATAAATATGTTAGTTAGCTTAGACATTTAATGCAGATTAAAATTGCCCTTCACACTATATCAATCAGGTGAATAGTTTTTGAGATATCGTCGTTAGAAGCAATTAGCAGCGAAACATTTAAAGTTCCTAAAGCGCCTACTATGCTATGCCTACTGCGCGGCGAGTCCATTCCCTCTGCCCCGCATGACGCATCGCTCGACCACCAGTACATCTTTATCTTTAAACATAGTATAAAATTAAGTCACTTCCCGCTGTCTGTATGTTTAATTGTTTAGATCTCTAAAACTACGCAACGAATTTTGATGCGGTTTTTTTTAATAGATAGAGTAATTCAAGAAGAAAGTTTATACCTATGTATAATACATGCATAACATGGTAGAAAAACACTGATAATATTAGACTAGAGGTTTCTAACGTATCTTTTATTGTTGATAGTATTTAGTATCATCATTGCACCCGTGCGAAGCCGGGGCGGGTCGCTAGTGTATTATATTATAGAGACTAGCCGACCCGCGCCCACTTCGTTGGGCGTTAATTATCTTTGTGATGCAATTATGTTGTGTAGCTCTTAGTACTGTTTTATTAGGTTTATTGTTTAGAATTTGACGTATAAAATCGTAAAAATATAGTGTATTTATTATTTTAAATTACAGAACCAAATCTTATACTATTAAACGAGCAATTCTTGTATATATAGGTATATATATATATATGTATTTTCTGAATCTCGGATTCGGCTCCAACGATTTTCGTGAAATTTAGTATGCAGGGGATTTCGGGGGCGAAAAATTGATCTAGCTAAGATTCATTAAAAAAAAATGTCGTTTTATCCCTGTTTTTAGGCAATGAAAAAATATCATTAGAATACGAAGCTTAATTTCACTACAGATAACATAGCTGTAATGGCGTAATTAGGAAATCGGTGGGTGTCAAATCGTTTTGACCCGGGTTCGAATCTCAGTCTCCAGATTAATTTTTTTTCTTTTTTTTTTTTTAATTTCACTCGTGATTTATTATTTAAATAAAATTAAAATATAAAAATACCGAGAAAAAAAAAACAAAAAAAAAAAATGAAAATACCGAGCTAGGCTCGGTCACCCAGGTACTAACATACTTTATAAATAAAATGTTGCTCCAACACCATCTATCAAAAAGCGAAAAATCTTCGTCGTCGATTGAGTAAAATAAGATTAAATAAAAAAAAGACGTGTGGCACTCGGGGACTGCCGCGGTAAAGCTATTGCATAGCATTTTGTATCAACTTATGCAATAATTATAATATTTATTTATTTTATTTATGCAGTATTTCTTTTTCTTTGATATCAATTCAAGTTACACTTTTTGAGCGTGGTGACCGATAAGAAAACAAATTTTTTTCTTTTATTAAAAAAATTAAATGCCAAATTTTATCCGGAAATAGTAACATTATAGGCAATATCATATTTGCATCAATGAGTAATACGCTCAACTAGATAATAGTACTAACGCCGGTGCTATCCCATTCATGTAGGTCATATTTTTTATTTCATCACGCATTCATTGATAAATGCCGGCAAACTCGCGTCTAATCGCACGCACACAACGCCGTGTCGAAGACTGCCGAACTGAAACGACGTTAGACGATGCACGGCCTTCAAGCCACACCTCCGTGCCCGTCGGAGTGGGGAGCGTGAGGTTTTTTCGTTACTGGGGGAGCGTGAGGTTTTTTCGTTACTGATATTCTCAAAATTGTCCCCGCGCTCAAGGCCCGCGAAAGAAGCTATGCAATAGCTTAAAAATAGACTAATAAATAGCGATAGACGGCGTTCGTTTCTTTGTCATTTTGATAATATATTTTAATATTTTTAAGCTATTGCATAGCTTCTTTCGCGGGCCTTGAGCGCGGGGACAATTTTGAGAATATCAGTAACGAAAAAACCTCACGCTCCCCCAGTAACGAAAAAACCTCACGCTCCCCACTCCGACGGGCACGGAGGTGTGGCTTGAAGGCCGTGCATCGTCTAACGTCGTTTCAGTTCGGCAGTCTTCGACACGGCGTTGTGTGCGTGCGATTAGACGCGAGTTTGCCGGCATTTATCAATGAATGCGTGATGAAATAAAAAATATGACCTACATGAATGGGATAGCACCGGCGTTAGTACTATTATCTAGTTGAGCGTATTACTCATTGATGCAAATATGATATTGCCTATAATGTTACTATTTCCGGATAAAATTTGGCATTTAATTTTTTTTAAGCTATTGCATAGCTTCTTTCGCGGGCCTTGAGCGCGGGGACAATTTTGAGAATATCAGTAACGAAAAAACCTCACGCTCCCCCAGTAACGAAAAAACCTCACGCTCCCCACTCCGACGGGCACGGAGGTGTGGCTTGAAGGCCGTGCATCGTCTAACGTCGTTTCAGTTCGGCAGTCTTCGACACGGCGTTGTGTGCGTGCGATTAGACGCGAGTTTGCCGGCATTTATCAATGAATGCGTGATGAAATAAAAAATATGACCTACATGAATGGGATAGCACCGGCGTTAGTACTATTATCTAGTTGAGCGTATTACTCATTGATGCAAATATGATATTGCCTATAATGTTACTACATATTTCCGGATAAAATTTGGCATTTAATTTTTTTAATAAAAGAAAAAAATTTGTTTTCTTATCGGTCACCACGCTCAAAAAGTGTAACTTGAATTAATATCAAAGAAAAAGAAATACTGCATAAATAAAATAAATAAATATTATAATTATTGCATAAGTTGATACAAAATGCTATGCAATAGCTTTACCGCGGCAGTCCCCGAGTGCCACACGTCTTTTTTTCTTATTTACTTAATTTTTTTGTACAATTACAATAAAATATAGCCTATGTCACTCCTGAATAGTGTAGCTTTTTGTTAGTGCAAGAATTTTCATGATCGGATCAGTATTTGCGAAGATTACCCCCGATATACAAACAAAGTTATAAACTTTTCCTCTTTATAATATTAGTATAGATTATTATACAGGGTGTCCCGCGATAAAGTGCAACCCCGAAAGGGGGTGAAACTAGACCATAAATTATCGACAAAAAACATAGAAAAAACTTTTTAAAAAAAATATTTTATTTTTTATTGACGAATTTAGATTTTTATATCTTACGTAGACTCTATGTACAAAAAATGATAATTTCTTCCAAAGTAGTGGGTCGATTACTTTAAAATAAAATAAAATATTACGCCACTTACTTGGCGGTAAGGATAAAATAAAAATTAGCTCGCAAAAAAGTGGCATTATGTCTTTAACTATGCTTCTTGTGAAAAAAAAAATCCATTTTTTATGACTGTTTTTTTCAATGATCTCTAATTTTCTCAGAATTATGCCCCCAATACCAGGAAATTTTATGATTTATTATTATTTCTTACCATATTGCCATTCAAATAAAAAAAAAAAAAATTACGCCTGTATCCCAAAAAACACGTACAAAAATCATCATTTTTTGTACAAAGAGGCTACGTAAGCTATATAAAAATCTCAATTCGTCAATAAAAAAAATTAAAAATTTTTTTTAAATTTTTTAAATTTTTTTCTGTTTTTTGTCGATAATTTATGGTCTAGTTTCACCCTCTTTCGGGGTTGCACTTTATCGCGGGACACCCTGTATATATCTCTTATCTCTATATATATATATATATATATATATATAAACAACACTTTTCTATATTCCCATACAAAAGATTCGTAACAATATTTAAAAGTCAATTTGAACTTTAATACCATATCATAAAGTTTAAGTGTTAGTGGAGGGGTTCCGGAAAGGATAAGAATTAAAAAAAAATTAAAGAGTCAACTGTTAGGTGGTACGAAGTTCGCCGGGTCAGCTAGTAGATAAATAAAATTAATAAATAAATAATCATTTTATGGCAGACATTAGTCCATATTTTTGTCACTTACATTTTTTTAAAAACTATGTTAGATTCAATAATAATTGTGAATAATTAATGTGGTGTGATTCATGGGCAGAATGTGGCGAATTTTAAACTTCCCTTAAAATATTTATAAGACACTATTAAATGAATGCAAAATTTAATTTTTTAAATAATACGAAAAGTGACGCCATTTAATTTCCATAAATTCATATTGTTTTCTAATGTTTACGCAAATTTCACTCATTATAATGAAACAACTTTTTCGGATTTTAGCGCGGTTTATTAGGGTTTTTCTGTAATTTCAGTTATTATTATTGTTATTTACAATATAGTAAAATGTAGCCAAAATTAAAAAAAAAGGTTATGGCAGATTACACACAAAGCGGGCAAATCAGGTTCTAGGATCCATAGATAAGTCAGAGTAACAACAATGTGCTCAATGAACCCTGAAATGAGAGTAACAGGCGAGGCACTTGTTTCGAAGTCATTCCAGTTAGGACAAAAAGTGTTGGAATGTTGAACTGGTTGAACCTGTATCACGGAGTAGTGCTTTTATCCATTCCACAATATTTCGTATGTGCTGGCTTCTTGGGTCATATGAACATGAGTTTGAGAAATAGGAGATATGAATATTCTTCTAATGAAAATAACAAAATTATTTACTACTAGATGGCCTGGTGAACTTCGTATCACCTACGTATATTTGTGAAAAATTCTGAACGCACCTATAAATATTAGACAACCAATTGACAACGTTTTTGACAAAAGACATTAAATTTCCCCGCTAGGAACATTTTGTATTGGAAAATTAAATTGTTATTTTTAGTATTTTCCGTTACTTATTATTTATGTTTCTCACCGTTCAAACCTTCCCTGAACTTTCAAAAATATTTCAAGATTAAAATCAGCCAAACCGGTCCAGCGATTGTCGAGTTTTAGCCAGACTAACGAACAGCAATTGATTTATATATATATATAAATATACTAGCTGACCCGGCGAACTTCGTACCGCCTAACAGTCGATTTCAGGCAATTTTTTAAATTTTTCTCTCCGTAAGAACCATCCTCGTACTTCAAGGATTATTATAAAAAAAGAATTAGCGAAATTGGTTCAGCTGCTCTCGAGATTTGCGCTTAGCAACACATTCAGCGATTCATTTTTATATACAGGGTGTGTCGTAAATCGTGGATAATCCGTTAACTGGGGGTAGCCCTGATGTCGACCTCCAAGAAAATGTACTTTTTATTTCAGGGTTGCCAACACTGTGAAAATTGTGAATATTTTTGTGTTTTATCAAAAAAATCCTACCGCGACTAGTAATTTGGTCATAATTTTTACCAATTAAGGTATTTTAATGTAATTTTTATTTTATTTTACTCAAGAATACTTGTACTATCTAACGAAATTACTATTTCAGGCATAATTTATTCTAAACTTATGAATATTAGCGTTAGAAGTTTTTTTTTTTATTTTTATTCGTAACTTTTTGTCGATATTTAACCCATGATTGTGAAAAAAAATGTATGGCACTAGAATTGCCCAGTATTTAAAAAGAATGCTTAGTTTGTGTAGTTTCTAAAAATGTATAACAATTAGTGCTTGACGAGCAAAATTATTTTGTAGGAGCGAAAGAACTTATCACGGTCGGTAAGTTCGTTTTGTATCATTAGCATTTGTGTCACTTAAATGTTAGGATAAAGAAAAAAAACAAAGATTTTTTTAGTAGAAATACATTTATTACATCAAACTAAATGTTCAAAATGTCCTCCATTGGCAGCAATGCACGTTCGGCATCCCTTTATAAGAGATCTTTTGATACGGCGTGCATAGCCTGATGAAATGCAGCAGTTTGGTGAGAAAATAATAGGCCCATATGAGTTGCCAGCTACATTAAATGGTGAAATCTATTTAAATTTTTTACAAAATAATTTACCTGAGCTGCTGCAAAATTTATCACTGGAGACAAAAGAAGGAATGAGGCTGCAAAATGACGGGTGTCCCGCGTATTTTGCTGTTCGGGTGCGGGAATATTTAAACGACACATACCCAGAGCCCAATCCACCTAGGTTTGGGCGCTTGGGTCTAATTTTATGGCTACCAGGATCGCCTGACCTGAACCCCCTGGACTTTTTTTATTGGGGGATGCATTAAAGAAAAAGTTTATACTAAAGCAGTGTCGACAATCGAAGACTTGCGCACATGTGTGCAATTAGCCACTCGTGAAATTGAAGTATCAGGCTATGCACGCCGTATCAAAAGATCTCTTATAAAGGGATGCCGAACGTGCATTGCTGCCAATGGAGGACATTTTGAACATTTAGTTTGATGTAATAAATGTATTTCTACTAAAAAAATCTTTGTTTTTTTTCTTTATCCTAACATTTAAGTGACACAAATGCTAATGATACAAAACGAACTTACCGACCGTGATAAGTTCTTTCGCTCCTACAAAATAATTTTGCTCGTCAAGCACTAATTGTTATACCTTTTTAGAAACTACACAAACTAAGCATTCTTTTTAAATACTGGGCAATTCTAGTGCCATACATTTTTTTTCACAATCATGGGTTAAATATCGACAAAAAGTTACGAATAAAAATAAAAAAAAACTTCTAACGCTAATATTCATAAGTTTAGAATAAATTATGCCTGAAATAGTAATTTCGTTAGATAGTACAAGTATTCTTGAGTAAAATAAAATAAAAATTACATTAAAATACCTTAATTGGTAAAAATTATGACCAAATTACTAGTCGCGGTAGGATTTTTTTGAAAAAACACAAAAATATTCACAATTTTCACAGTGTTGGCAACCCTGAAATAAAAAGTACATTTTCTTGGAGGTCGACATTAGGGCTACCCCCAGTTAACGGATTATCCACGATTTACGACACACCCTGTATATAGATTACTATTACTTTTTGTGTAAGTTAATGTCTTAAACCTACTGAGAATTGTTATTAATTATTATATACAACACCGAGAGGGCAGAGGGCAGAAGATTAGAGCCAAATAATACCGTTTTAAAGTATTTTTGTGTCCCTGCGGTGATTAAGGTAACTGAGAGTCTGGGGACGCGCTTGGTTGACAACGGGGGCAGGGTCGGCAAAGCGCTCGTGATGGGCGTGGTGTTACAACCGTAACTTATTAATGTTAAGCAAACTGTACGCTTGTTTACTACCTTATTGCAGTAAAAAAAAAACAAAAAAAAAACATTACAAATTATATGCAAGGACGGTGAGGAATAAAATGAAAATTTAGCATTGTTTGTCACATCATTAATCGACCATTACTGTTTAAATATGTACATTGTAGGTACACGTATTTGTTATTTTATTATTTCTATGTAATTTTCAGATAGCCGAGAATTTACCATCGTGATGTCGGCCACGAAATATTCCCATCCATTTCTGAATGGCTTAAAGCCGCTTCCGGAAGGTTATGACGACGAGCTTCAGCAAATACGAGAATGGTAAGTTTCTATCATAGGACATACAAATTGTTTTGACATGGCTTTTTTTAAAAAACAAACGCACTATTTTTATTTCCGAGTGTTGACTGTTGCAAGAAAGTAGTTGCGATGATACTTTCACGAAACTTTATACTTTCGTAGTTTTGTGATAGCCTGCTACATTCTTATTGAAACGTTTGTTTTATATGTATGAGTGTAAGATTAACATGAACAAAATATTTGCACACAAAAAGAAAAAAAACTGACTTCAATTTATAACGACAACATAGGTAGTCGAAAACATTGTCAATTAAATAACGCATTACACAAAAAGTACAACAAGCACGGCGACAAGCACCAATTTTCGATTAAACAAAAGAATCATGAATATCGGTTTTTAAAATTTTAAAACTGTGGTAGAGCACAGCAGGTGCTTGCTGTGTGGTTACCGCAGTAAAGAATATAGCCACCCCCTCTCTTCCCATGTGTGTCGTAAGAGGCGACTAAGGGATAACACAGTTCCACTACCACCTTGGAACTTAAAAAGCCGACCGATGGCGGGATAACCATTCAACTGCTGGCTTTGAAATACACAGGCCGAGGACGGACAGCAGCGTCTTCGATGCGACAAAGCCAGGAAGGAATTGTTCTTTATCTGAACTTTGATCTCTGTTATATGTCTCGGTATCTGGTTAGTTTTGCCTAGTAGAAGCTGTTTCAAATAGGGCTCGTTCAATAGGGTCATCTTTGTTCATTTTCGTATAATATTGCGGACAAAGCTCGCGGGACCTTCAGACACTTCTGGACTCTCTTGTAGCCGCAGTGACACTAAGTATAATAGCTTAAGTGTTTCGAGAAATCAACAGCCGCAGCTATTGTTACTCGTTGTTTGTGGTTACACAAAAAACAAGTGTAATTTATTTCAAAGTTATTAGAGTTTTAATATCTGTTGGGTACTAAATACCCAGCCACATCGACGTCGGGTTAAATAAACGTCGAAAATGTGTGAGTGGCATACCGTGCTCACTTTCTCCATTTCAAATAGACTTTGAAAGTAAAATATTACACAACGGTTTATATCACAAGCATAATTGTTTACGCTATCAATAAACAGAAACTTTTTTTTTTTTTACAAATGAGTTTTATTACAGAAAGAAACTTATATTTGAAATTCAGGAGTTACTTTAGACCAGTCAATTTGGTTATGAAAAATATTTATCATAGACTCATATGTAGGTTCTTATTGGTTGTACTTAAGGATTAAACTTTTAAAAAAGTAATACGTCTTTGGATTTCTTTAGGCAAAAATCAAAGCTTGAAACTTAATGTATTCTACTTGTAGATAATAACGGCACCGTTATAACAATTTTTTGGGTATGAAAACTCACTACATGAGTATTACTCGTTCAAAATGAATGGATTTTTTTTTAATTCGCTGTTTGAATATTTTGCGTATCAATTTTTTTGCTATTATCATTTGATGACACTTGTCAGTTGTTTAAAAAAAAACGGCCAAGTGCGAGTCGGACTCGCGCACCGAGGGTTCCGTACAAAAATTATTAAAAATATTTTTATTATATGATGTAACTAAAAATTTATGCTTTTCGCAATTTTTCCTTTATCTGTTCTATAAGACGTTGCTTCGTACCAAATTGCAAGATTCTGAGTTCATGGGAAGTACCCTGTAGATTTTGATTCCCTAGCGATTGTCGAAAATTTGCAGCATAAACAGCTCTCCAAAGGACAGTAAACCTGAGTATTTGATATGAATTTCAGCTTGATACCTCCACGTGTTCCTGAGAAAAAGGGTCTTGACAGACAAAAGGACAACAAAGTGATCCTATAAGGGTTCCTTTTTTCCCTTTTAAGGTACCCTGGAAACTGGACGAAACCTTAAAAAAATGACAATATGACAAACGTGTATAGTTCGCGTCACGTAAAAAGAACGCTGGCTGCGCAAAGGCGATTTAACGGTCTATTATGGTGGTATGAGGTCTATCTATATTTTTAATGTACCTACCAATAACCATTATACGAAGCCGTGAGCGAAAGGTTAATTCAAAAATAAAACAATAGGCCTAGTACTTCATTGAGCGAGATTACATATGCGCAAACAGTTTCTTTCAGCGTTCTTTTTACATGACGCGAACTATACTCGAATGCGTTAATACTCAATACATTTTCTATGAAATAATCTAATGCTTATTATATTTGTAGCCTTTTATATATTTATAAACTATGTACATAAATTTACAATCTAGTCTATTTACTCAATGTGGATAACATTTAAAAAAAAACTAAGAAGCATTAAAATGAATTGGAGCATGATTTTCTACAGCCTAAAGCGAATATGCACAGTTTTATCTGGAGTATAGAGATTCTTTAAATGCACGAAACACAATTTGAATTGCTAGTTTTTTTTTGTTACTTTAATACGTCCCCAGTTTAATCTGACGACTTGGTTCTTTTAGGCAGTTTCATTTGAAGTTGTCTGGCCAAGTATATGACCTTGACATTTATGATATAATTTATGAATTATTGTTTTCATTAAAATAATAAACTTTTATTGTATGTTTTTATTTAGAAACTAGCGATCCGCCCCGTCTTCGCACGGTTGGGAAAATGATCAGTGTTCCTCTACTATATTATGCATATATTATACATACAAACCTTCCTCTGGAATCACTCTACCTTTAAGAAAAACTGCATCAAAATCCGTTGCGTAGTTTTTAAGATCTAAGCATACCCACATAGGGACAGACAGACAGCGGGAAGCGACTTTGTTTTATAATATGTAGTGATATAGGTGATTCTTGATCCAAATATTACTGAATTAATTATGATATTAGTAATAAAAATAATGACGTAATAAATAATTAATATGTTATCACGTTACAATAATTTGTATTTAATTTAATGGTTTATGCTTATTTGGCATAATCAAGATATATTTGACTTGAGTACTCAAAGTTGATACTAAAAAAATACTATTTCGTTACAAAAGCAGCAATCAATCGTAAACTAACAGTTTAGGAGTCGCAATTGCGCCCAAAAAAGTATGCAAGCCATTCACTTACAATAAGGCAATTTAAATGTAATAATGTATGGCTTTACTGTCAGAAAGACAAAAGATCACTTATTTTAAGATTAACAATAAAAGTAGTTTATAATGATGTTAACTGCTTGGAATCACTTTAGCTACTTACTAAAGTTTAGCCTATCACAGTCCACTGCTGGACATAGGCGAGACAAGTTCGCGCCCGACATTATGACGCGAACTCATGTGTTTTGCCTATAGTCACCACGCTGGGCAGGCGGGTTGGTGACCGCAGGGCTGGCTTTGTCGCACCGAAGACGCTGCTGCCCGTCTTTGGCCTGTGTATTTCAAAGCCAGCATGGATGGTTATTCCGCCATCCGTCGGCTTTTTAAGTTCCAAGGTGGTAGTGGAACTGTGTTATCCCTTAGTCGCCTCTTACGACATCCACGGGAAGAGAGGGGGTGGCTACATTATTTAGTGCCGTAACCACACAGCACTGCCGTAACCACACAGCACTGCTTGTAATAAGTATACCTAATTCAAAATATCGTTATCGTTTTTAATATTACATCAAAATTTTTATTTTCAGGATGAAAAGTCAACCGCATTTGCCATACATATCCGACGAGTACGTGTTTCTGTTTCTGCACTCAAATTACTACAAGGTTAAGGAGACGAAAGACACCATAGAATGCTACTTTACTTTGAGGAACAGCTCCCCTGATCTATTTACTAATCGTGATCCTTTATTGCCAAAGAACAAAACTATATTGGATATAACGTAAGTGTGATTTAAAATAGCATACTATTATTTAACATATCAATTAACAAGTTACTTTATCTTTTTTCACGTGTTAATATTACGCAACGAATTTTGACGCGGTTTTCTATTACGTTAGTATGTTGTACATACCTAAAGAAAAATATGGTCATGATAATGAGTTACCTAATTAAAAACTATTTTATACGTTTTAGGAAAAACATCAAAACGATTTAATAGAATACTTGATCTTGTAAAGATCTGAAAAAAAGTCTCAGATAAATTGTGTTACTCTTGAATATATCTACTTACAATTAATTATGGGTATATCTTATTTCCAAAACCTAAATTATTTTTTCTTCTGACCAAGACCATACTTCAGCAAAGAACAAATATCTGATAAAAATCTGAAACCATTAAAATTTGTACCTATAACGGCTAACTATTGCAGGTAAATGGAAAAAGTTGGAAGAGGCTTTTACCCAGATGGGGTTCAAACACTAATTTACTTGACGCGTTGGCTCAACGGTCACAGTACTTGTTTGTGGCTGTTGCGGGCTCGATCACCGCACATGACAAACGTTTGTATTGGCCATACAGATGTTTGCCGTGGTCTGGGTGTTTGTGCAGTCCTTGTGGGTCTCCCCACCGTGCCTCGGAGAGCACGTTAAGCCGTAGGTTCCGGTTGTCATCATGTACACCTGATAGCGATCGTTACTCATAGCAGGGAATATATCTGTCAACCCGCATTGGAGCAGCCTGGTAGATTAAGCTCCGATCCTTCTCCTACATGGGGAGAGAGGCCTATGCCCAGCAGTGGGATATTATAGACTGAAGCGTATATATTTATAGTACTTGTATAGAGAAACTGCTATGTAGATATTTTGTTGGGAAAATAAGGCTTTATTTTAATTATTATATCTTTTTACCATAGGTACATTAAACAACAATGGGATATTACGAATATATTAAACATTATTTTGATCGTTAATCGTAATATGAATTTAACATCTCTAGTAATTTGATCTATATCGTCTGATACCTTAGAGAATATCAAAAATATTATTAAAAGTAATTAATAGGTATGGCTGACACATCAACATCTTGCTTTTGACGTCGATTGAACCTGTTAATAGTCGTATAACAAACATACATACAAACATAGTTACATACATACATAATTACATTGCAAGTTAAATAAAAGCTTTAAAAAAACTTTTCTGTTAACAAATAGTTAATTTTTTACATTCCAGACATATGATAGCTCTTCCCAAGTTATCGTCCGAGGGTTACCATATTCTACTTTACCGCCTCTCGGATACGGACTACAGTAAATTGAACTTCGCGGATGCTGTGCGCGTGTTCTGCATGTTTAATGACGTCAAACTGTCCGAGGATCGGCTCTCCGAGGGCTATATTGTCATCTTCGATATGAGAGGCTGCAGTTTGGGACATTTGACCAGAGTCACGCTGCCCGCGTTGAGAACCTTTATGCAATACATTCAGGTATATTTTGAGAAACGCTTAAAATTAAAACTTATATTATTGTAACTTTAAATTGTTCAATCTATATATAAAAGAGATTTCCACCCATTGACTCATCACGATATCTCTGGAACCATAAGGCGTAGAGACTTGAAATTTGGTAGGAATATTCCTTTCGCCGAGTAGAGGTCAGCTAAGAACGGATTTTACGAAATTCCACCCACAAGAGGGGGTTGCGGGGGCTAATAACATATATAGCAAAACAACGTTTGCGGGGTCAGCTAGTAAAATAATAAATATAAATTGAACCGTTACTATAATATTATATCAAATCACTTATCTATATTTTTATAAATTTGAAAAGATAGATTGAAATCATTTAATAAAACAAAAGATTAAGATTCAAATGTTGGATTTCGATGATTTGAAAGATGCAAAATATTCAAAACATACTAAAATAGTCCGGCGATAATTTTTATAAAGGTATTGTTTGAATGGTTTTCAGAGCGCACACCCATGTCGTCTAAAGAAGATCCACGTGGTGCACACGGTGTCCTTTATCAACCAGGTCATGTGTCTCGTCAAACCTCTCATACACTCCAATCTCTTGAACCTCCTCCAGTTCTCTTCGGAAGGACCAGAGTCAGCAGTCGATCTGGAATGCCTGCCAGAAGACTATGGTGGTCCACAACCGCCTGTAAAACAATTGCATGAAGAACAACGGAAGAACATGGAAAACAATTACCGGGATTGGTTGATTGAGTCGGAGATTTTTAAAGTCGACGAGAAGAAGCGTATCAAAAAGCCAAGCAAGGGCATGTTCGCCAGTTTTACGAGTAGCTTTAAGAGTCTAGACATCGACTGATCCGTTATTCTTCTGTCCTTACTTCTATTACTCTACATTTGTCTTTGACTGTTTTTTAATATTCTTGACTGATTTGAATAATTTTTTGCGTTATTTCAGGTGCGAGCATGTAGTTGAATGTTATAATATCGTAAACAACTAGGTATTTGTAAATTTACTTTGAATAGTGTTTTTTTTATTTAATTTAAATTTTGTAAATTTCTTTATTGTATTTTGTATTATTCAAACGATGTTGAATATTCATTGATATATCGACAGCAACGACAATCACGTTATTATCATTAAAACAACAAGTACCATTTTAAATCGCTTCTATATTTAAATAATCATATTGCTCAACTATAAATACAATGTAAATATAAAATGTAATATTATTTCTTAAATATTTATCTTTTTCTGTAAATATTATTTCTTAGAGTTTTTTTATTCTTGTTACTGGCACGAGATCGAATCTCGAAATAATAAAAATTCAATAACTGGGATTATCACGTATTCTTATAGAGAAATTTTGTAAATGTATAAATACTCCCGACATTAAAAATGATATTGAATCCGAAAATAAATTTAAGCTTTAACTGCGTTTGTTGAACATTCAACAATGATACATGACTTTAAATGCAATTTATAATATAATTTTTTCATACGTTAACTCTTCGATTTTAATCTGCAATAAGATACAATTATTAAAATAACAATGCCTTATCTACAAATTGCTAAAATTTTTATTTTTAATCGCTTAGAATATTACTGAAGTATTTTTTTCGTCGATAAGTCAAATTAACAAACAGAACAAAGTCAGTAGTCACAGTTACAAGCAACAAGTCAATTACAAAAAATGCCGTCAAATACGCCAAGGCTTTTAGGCTTCTGAAAAATGTCCTTTTCGCATGTTTTGTTACTGCCAATCCTAAATATACTTTACAGCTAAGGTTTGGAGTTCAAAATATCTTGGATGTTAGAAGAATTTGATGTAACGTACATCACGGATGTTAACCGCAGGGTTGTTCCGATAATCGAATCGCTTGGGAGTTTTGTAATCGTCGTGCGGTTAACGTTTAGCGATGCGGTTTTCAAGCCTCTACCCCACAGTACCTCTATCAAGGGCTATTAAGAATACTAAAACATGTACTGTCAGACTATAGTATATATATATACTTATAGTATTATATATATAGTTATAGTATATAGTTCATTAAGCTAATCTATATTTGGATCAACAATTAATAAACCAAAAATTCATCAAACGACTTCTACTTTTAGTGAGTGGAAAGTGGAGAAAAGTGGGTTAAAAAGTATTGCTCGTTAAAAATACTGATAATCTTTTTTAAATCGTTACCTACCAGTTTATTGGCTTCATGTGGTGTAAAATATTTAACCAGTAAATCAATTAGAAATATTTTGGAAGTTTTGGTTATATTTATGTAAATTCTTACATCCAGGTGATATAAAATGCACAAAGATAATCAAAACATTCTCATAATATCGAGCGGCGAATATCAAAGTTTCCTTACAAAATTTAAGTGTTGTACGTGTGTATCAGGCCTGCAGGCAATTTGGCAGGGTTGGGGAGAAATTTGGCAAGCTTACGATATCTTTGTAATACGGACGGCAAAGTAACTATAATAAAGTTATTAGTATTTACTCTGGTAGTCCGTGACAGTATAAATAGCTTTATATCTTTTGTATATACAATATACATACATTAGTTAGCAACGCCTCAAACCATGTATACATTTTAGATTGTGTTAAACATAAAATCACATACTCCTCTTTTTAATGTAGGCATAATGTAATTGTATATACTTTTAACTTTTCAAAGAAAAGTTAAAAAAATATATAGCTTTAATAAAATGTATATCGGTTGATGTAAAGAAAATATAGCACGTAGATTGTTAAGTTTTCAATATTAGATATAAATAAAACATTTCCTATATTATTTAATGGTGTCCAGGGTACGTAAATGGTTTTTAAATGTATTTACTTGTTTAAAGTTACCACTTTAGGTAATCAAATAGCCAATGATGTAGCCTTCTTTTTACTGTTTTCATCGGGTTTGTTAAAATTTGTGTAAAAATATATTATAGAATTTTTTATATTATGTCACATATTTTTAAAAATTGCAGAATTTGCATATATTTTTGTAAGTAATTATATGTTCTATTATAATACGTGTTTTTTTTCAAACAACAAATCAAATTATTTTACTGCTAAATTATTCAAGTTTCCTTAAAATACTCGTATTAGCGTAAAACTAAGACATTATTAAATTAATTCAATCCGAAGTTTTAAATGAATTGTGCACGAAGACATTCAAGTTTAGTGACTATTGAGAAGAACTGGCAAAAAAGTCCACAGTTACTTTTTCTTTGAAAAAGTAACCTCATCAGTAAGTAATGTCACGATCTCACACTCATTAAGTAAAATCATTTTAGATCGCTACTTTATAGTATGTACAGCCGTACTCTTATTTGCTGACCTCTTTGTTTACAGGGTGGGGATTATAATACAACGATAACTTGGACAGCGTATATGTAATGACATTCCAAGCCCACATACAAAAAATCAATAAAATACATCCAGTAGTTTAGTCACAAATTATGATTTTTCATTTTCTAAAATTTCTACGTATGTATCATACTAAAGACCTGACCTACCCTAAAACCGGCGGTTAACGACTCAAGGACAGCTATTATTATTTTTAAAAAGATAGAGCATAAAAATAATGGATATGGGATCGACTGCCACAAAAAAAAGGCAAAATTTTTAATCATTTCCATTTAGTGACAGTTCGCAGACCAAATAATATTATAATAACTAATGTTTAAAAAAAAAATAACTTATTCAGTATCGGCTACTGATCAGTTCTGCATATTTAAAAAAAATTGATGGTTTGAGAAAATTTAAATCAAATAGTTTTTTATTCAATTTAATTTTAAATGCGTAACAATTTATTTTAATTTACTTTTCTAACTTACTATTTTTTATTCAATCAAAATAATGAAGTTTTGTAGGTACAACAAGCACATAGCATTTCCACGCGATTATGCCGCGTAGAAAGAAGGCCACGCGCGAAGGCGGCGCGATGACGCGTGTAACAGGTCAGTGATCCTGTAGTTACAAAAATGATGTTATAAAATTTTATTAAATTATATTGAATTAGTTTGTATGAAAAAATCTTTTTTTTTGATTTTGATGTTAGGACTTATCTGATGGTTTTGAAATACTTCTTTATACTAGTACTAACGGTGTTTTCAATTATCGTTCTTTTGTCATCCACACCTTGTATAATAAAAGAAATGAACATTTAGCCAATAATTCTAATTATATAGATAAAACAATTTCTTGTTAGATGATGAGTAATAGAAATTTTAGTGATATTTGATATAAACTAGTGTAACCAGTTTATATATACATTATTATGGAATGGAAAAATTTATGGAAAAAAAACATGATAAAAAAACATGATATTAGTCCCGCTGAGTTTCTTTCGCCAGTTCTTCTCAGGTCAGAGGCTTTTTCTTTCCGAACTGGTAGTAGACTCATGACGTTCAGTAAGAAATTGTAATAATTTTATGCTGAATAAAATATTTTGAATTTAGAATTTTGAATTACTAATAAAGCTTAATAGGTATAATGATAAGTATTCTGCACAAGAGACAGAAAAATCTTTAAAATAGAGGTACGAACAAAGTCGATTTACGAAACTAGGTCGACTAACAAGCATTCGGCTCACCTGATGTTAAACGATTGCCGTCTGCAACACCAGAAGCATAGTAATCGCGTTGCCGACCTTACCCCCAAGTCACCCCCCAGGAGCTCTTTATTTTATATATTATATACATTAACAGCCACTGTGGTGTAAACTTGTAGAGCGTAGGTGCGTGTAGGCACCTAAACAACGGAGGTTTGCGAGTTCGATTCCTGCTCGGGATAGATATTTGTATTTGTACAAATAGTTTTTTCCGGTTTGCATATCTGTCCTTGTGGAGTTTCACCACCGTGACTCGGAGAGCACGTTAAGCTCTCGGTTCCGGTTGTTATCATAAATATACTGAATATAATATTTAGTTTAAATAATTATTTTCATACTTTATTGTTAGATATATAAATATTTTCTCTATTGTAAGGGTCGCCTGTAAGAAAACACTATTAGTGATAATGAAAATAGTTATTTTCCTTATGTTATTTCAGATATGCAATAGTGTTAAATAAATAAATAAATGTAGTATTCTCCTGGTGAAAGGATTTTTAAAGTCTGCCCAGTAGGTAGTTATTGAGTTAATTTTTTACAATACAAATCATTACAAACACAAAAAAATTAAACCTTTCCTCTTTATATTGGTGATATTAATATAGATATAGATAGTACTAGCTGTGGTCGCGACTTCGTCCGCCTGGAATAGTGACTTTATTTATTTATAGTGGCATAACTTTTTTATTTATGAACCGATTGACATTAAAAAACACTAAATGTTAAACTAAGCTTGCCACAGTATATTAGTAAAAACCACATCTAACTCGGATAAGCCGTTTTTGAGATTAGCGTGCACAAACGCACAGACAAACAGACAACACTTCTGACAATCATTGTTTTGGGTGCTATCTGCGTTGATAAAGGTCCCAATAATATTTTTTCTCATATATCTTAAATATACAGACAGTGACCCGTTACATTTTTATTATATGTATTGATATTAGTCATGACAAGGGGTAGAAGTATATGTACTTTACAGATTCGTATGCAGCATGCATTAAATTTGTTCAAAAACAACGCGTATCTCTGATAAAAAAAGTATAACATTTACGAACCTACACCAGAAAAAGCTCTGTTTAAGGTTTTATGATAAACATTAACATTGTTCAATCATTAAACATTGCACATCTTAAATAAAAATATAGTTATTGTTTGATTTTCAAGAAAAAAATATCAGATATGCTTGGGTTTATAATTCTTACCACTGTGCTAAATTTTAAATTGATATCATTTTAATTATTTTAGTCATAGCGACATATTATAGGTGCTGATTCTCTAAAATATTGACTTTTAAAATTGTCTAAATAAAAATAAGTAGGTATATATAATTATTAACAAAAAAAGGTATTAAGCAAGTTTATAAACACTACAAGCAAGAGTTTAATACTAGTTAATTGAGATATAGTTATCAATGAAAACGATTTCGATATATTGATAAACCATATTTAATTAAAAGGAAATTTTTATTCACTCATTCATTTTATTAATAGAATACGTGTAAACGGTCACTTTTTCTGTTAATCCACAAGAAACGAAATGAGATTTGACTGTAGCAAAAATAAAAGTTGTATTGCTATTATTTTGCAATATCTACCAAATTTCATTTACAAAATTATCTTTGGAAATAAGACGATAAAGGACACTATTGAGTTAGACAGTGCTAAAGTGGAAACTGAGGTAAAAACTAAAACCGTTTACGTGCAAACAGATGAATTGAGAGACATTAATCATCTAGAAGACTTTAATTCAGTACCAGATGAGGTCGTGGAAAATTATGTCAATAAGAATATGGGAAATGATTTGATTAGGGCTGAAAATGACAACAATGACAATGTTGAAGAGAAACGTCTTCGAACACGTGTCGTTGACAATGAGAAGGTAAGATTTAATAGCAGAATTACTGTCATTAACGTCCAACCAAGTACTGTTTGTAAGTAAAAATTAGATTTTGTCTATTTCTGTGTATACAAAATGTTAGAGTTTTTGAGAGTTTCAATATCTTAATCAGGTTATGAACGTAGATTAATTAAAACCTTTTAAAAATGAATATGAATATATATCTATATATGAATGATGATATATATATCTAATATAATAGAGTTGTGAGTGGAATTTTTTTCGATCAGTATAGGTTGCTGAACTTTAGTGATGTCAAGTGGTGCAGCAATAGAGGCTCCAACCTCTCTTATTAGAAGAGCGTGCATTTGCGTAGTGAGATTTTACGTTTCAGCATTATCGTTCCACGTAACTACTTATTTTCAGTGTTAAAATTATTAAATTTTTGGTTTTTGTTCACTGTGTGCATAGAATTTTAATTTAGTAATTTCCTTTGCTATAGAAAAAGTATTGTAAATGCGTTCCTCTCCTTTGCAAGCTTTCTAAAAATGTTCATTTTTAAACAACTAAACACCGACTTCAAAGGGGTAATTAGTCGGATATGGTTAAGTAGTAGGTAATGTCAGTTAAATATGTAATAATGGTAAGCGTGTCGGCTGATGAGAGTTGGAACGGTAGCCGTGCACAGTGGTCCATTGAAGAGCTGACGGCGCAGCGGCAGCGCGGCGGCGCGCGGCGCGTGACGTCACGCGGCGCCGCGCCTCGCGCACGCGCCCGCGTATCGAGCGGCATGTGCCACTCGCAGCCGGCCGACCGCTCCGCCCGACCGATACACACTTTTTTATTTTCCCTCCGAACGTAGATCCGTGACATCCCGATTTTAACAGAAAAGCACGCCCGAAACGTTACGCTGAAGGCGAAACCCGCGCGCGACCTGTCCATACCGCGCGACACACTGTTCGCTTCAATCGAATCCAAAATGGCAGGACAGAGCGGTCTCCTGAGCTGTGCGCGAGCCCGCCTCTGACCGCACAGTTTTGATCACGGTCGGTATGTGCCTCGTTATATAAATGTTACGCAAGTTTGGGACGGTGGCTGCGAGAAGGTGCATCCGTTACGACCAGTAACATCGTCGGTGCAGTGAACCTTGGAGCCCATGTAACGCACTCGAGGACAGCCACTAACGTGAGTACGTTTATACGCATCCGCTGTGGGGGCGTAAAATCAATTGGAGCTCGGTCTTCTATTTTCACTACAATCCATTAAAAATACGTTCGAAGTGCATATGAATAAGGTGTTATCGATCGAATTGTTATCTGTAGCTCCTGAAATTAAGCCCTTTTGTTGAGTATTGTTGTAGAACAGATAAGGGTGTGTGAGTGTCAAGTTTTTTTTTATATAAAATATGGCGAATAATAAGTTAAATAGCTTCGCGCCTGTCAACAGTAAGTACATTGTGGGGGCCCAATTGATCCTTTGCATGTGAGGAAGGCTTATTGATCACGCAAGTTATTGTTTTAGAGAACGCCTCCTAAACCCTTAATGGGTTGACATTCGTGTCTCACACAGAACTGAAGGTCGCCGTTAATGTTTGTCATATTCAATATTAAATATTGATTTAATTTAAACGTTTACTTTCTCTCTACTTACCCTACTTACATTGATTGATGACCTATTTTACACTGGTTGAGTTCTTAGAAAACGCTAATAATAGTTGACAATAAGTGCTTATATGTACCTACGTTTGTAATGAAGAAAATTGACTCACTCAAGAGTTTATGTAAAGGCTTAGCATGTTTCTCTGTGATAAAAATTCAATTATTTTACATAAAGTTTTCATGTTAATGTTTTTTAATTTCTACAATTTAGCTAATACATAGTTTTTGTTCCTATAATGTGTTTTAAATTGCACACAATAACGTCAAAGGCAAATGGGTTTATTATGTATAAGCTATTGCTATGAGAATTTTACAAAATCTACTATACATAATTATAATATGATTGTTTTTAAATTCAAAATTTATTTTTGATATTGCAACATTTTGTTAAAGCGGTTAAGCACCTACCATCAACTATAAGAACATTCATTTTGGTGCATATTTTACGTGAAGCAATTGCTAAACTTTGGTACAATAATATAATTAGTACCTGGTTGACCGAGCCTAGCTCGGTATATCTTTTTGTTTTATTTTCTCGGTATTTTTATATTTTATTTTTATTTAAATAAAAAATTAGGAATCAAATTAGAAAAAAAAAGAAAAAATAATAGATTGGAGACGGATTTGAACCATGGTCTCATCGGTTGATTCAGCGACCGATGTTCCACCGAGCTATTATAACTTATTCGAGATTTGCGAAATTAACTTTCCTATTCTAACGATATTTTAGCCATTTTTTTCATTGCCTAAAAACAGGGATAAAACGACATTTTTTTTAAATGAATCCTAGCTAGATCAATTTTTCGCCCCCGAAATCCCCTGCATACTAAATTTCACGAAAATCGTTGGAGCCGATTCCGAGATTCAGAAAATATATATATATATATATACAAGAATTGCTCGTTTAATAGTATAAGATATCATATTTCATTAAAGTTTTTATTTTTAATAAATTCATGAGTTAAAATTTTTGTCTTTATAATAATAAAAACTGACGTACTACAGCGCAGAAGATACCGATAGATATGTACATATTTTTAATCTACGCCAAGCGTGTTCTATAGGGACATACCGACTCACAAACAGGAATATGTATATCATAGATTAACAAACACACAAAATATTAAAAAATAAACAACTTTTAAGTTACTCGTAACTTCTTTGATTTTTTTCTCGTCTCTTTTGATTTTTTTAAACGGTTCAGTCTGTAATATCCCACTGCTGGGCATAGGCCTCTTTCCCCATGTAGAAGAAGGATCAGAGCTTAATCCATCACGCTTCTCCAATGCGGGTTGGCGGATATATTCCTTACTATGAGTAACGATCGCTATCAGGTGTACATGATAACAAGTAACAACCACTATTGACGGCTTAACGTGCTCTCCGAGGCACGGCGGGGAGACCCACAAGGACTACACAAACACCCAGACCACGGCAAACATCTGTATGGCCAATACAAATGCGAGTTGCGAATTGCGAGTTCGATCCCCGCACATGACATGTGCGGGGATCGAACTCGCAACCGCCAACGCAACAGCCGCAAACCAGTGCTTTGACACAGTGTGTGACGGTGTGTGTGAGTATGTGTGTGATTTTTTTTATACTTTGCAATTATTGTAGATAAGGAAAATAAAAAAAAAAAACAATCCTTAATATTTTTCGCTAATGTTGAACATACAGTAAGTATACAGTACTCACTACTACTACTAGTACGTTCTAGTAATAACTTATTATTTGCAAAGAAGTTAAGAATATAGTAATTATTAGACCTAACTATTTTTAATTAATAGCGACATTAGTTCCTTTTCTCTCATTGACAATCCGCTTAGAAATATTTTGATATCCAACCTTTATTTATTTAAAATTGTTTGCATTTATCTAATACGTTATGGTCTAAGATCCGGAATATAACAAAATCTTCCCTCATCTGTTAATTAGATGAAACAGTTTTTTATAGGCTGATTTCAATATTGTGAATTTATAAAAACAACCTCTACCACCACCATAAGCCTGCTGCAAATAATAATACATAATTTTTTTTCTTCTAAAAAATCTTTTCCCTCTCATGTTAATTACATGTAGTAAGCTAAAACCGGCAATATTTTACATTATATACCTGACTATAGTAGGACCCATCTCTATGATTGCTATACTTACCTGCAGCCAGGTTACTGCTGACTGAGGTTACTGACCCATAATCCCATAATCAAAAATGAAAGTAAATAATTCAAAATAACGATACTAATAATGATGATACTTATGAGATAATGTAATAATACTTAATATTATAATAAACAGTAGTAATTTCGTGTTCTTATGTGTTCATATATCAATATGTTAAAACAGTCATATTGAATTTAAATGTATGTGAAATAGTTTTATTATACGTAAAAGAGTTGAAATATAACCATAAACAGTAAATAGGTAAGAAAATTTGGAATGTTTTAGGAGTAGGTATACCTACACGATATTAATATAACGAAAACAGATAGAAATAATTGTTTTTATAACATCTTTTCAATAAACTTAATATATTATTTAACAAATTGTACATTTCTCGGTTATTTTATTTCAATTTTTTACAGTTTCGAAAGTATATAGCAAGAATTCTGCCAGATATTCAGAAGGCATAGTTTTATGTAAAATATATAATTATGTTACATAGCGTCTACATGTTATACTTTTCTAAACACAGAATTAATTACCAATGTATTTTTGATCATGTAGTTTTTTATTAATATAAAGTAAAGAACCAACGATAGATATGCGTGCCCGATATGACAATTAGACAACGTAAGTGTCTTTCTAATTAAAAAAAGTGACTCCTCTCCAGTACTTTATCATTATAGGTATGTCTGAAGTTGTTAAAAGTACGCATTGAAGCTTAATTTAGACCTTCAAGGAAAACTCAAGTGGAGTCTTGGTCCGGTCAAATTAAACCAAAAATAATACTGAAGCTACATAAATTCACAACAAGCTGAAAATTTGTGAAATCGTTAAAAATATAATTTCCAGTCTTTGCTAATTTTCGTTATTTTGCAATCGTTTCAAATTAAACAGGATCATAACTTTAATTATCTATGTATAATCTTTCTATTGGGTTCCCTAAATTATAATTCGTTGGAGGTCCGACGGTTGCACCGCCAGTTGGTCACAGGCTCACAGCGTGCAAAGTATTCCGCGGTAGGATTGACGCCCCGGACCTGAGTGACGAGTATACCCTAAATCCCCGCATTCTCGCCACGCTCAACACTCTTCTGGATGCATACCCTGAGTGTGATCTGTTTGCGGATGAATGGTCGAAAATACTGTCTGTATGTATGAAGTTTTGTGAGCGAGGTGTTATAATTGTTGTAGTTATTGTTATATTTTTTTTCTCAATCTTTTTGAAGTGAAACTTCCTTAGAATCGTTGTGATTTCAAACCGGATGCAACGGAAAACCAACAGAGAAGGGCGCGCCGCGCTGCACGCCGCGGTACTTTGTAAATCTATGTAAGTTTAAATTAGTTTGCCAAAGAAGTTTCACTTCTGACATGTGTACTTTGTACACACGCAATTTTTTTTGGTTTTAGTTCTATTTGTTGTATAATTATCCTGATTTCTGTGTTTATGTTTTTATATTTCTTGTTAATAATTAATGTAACTGTAACTGGTGTAAACCGTTTTAATTATTATAATAAATAAATAAATAACTAACCCGTGGAATACGCCTACTGGGGAAACAAAGTAAAAAAAACGTGCTAAGTCTCATTTTTTTGACCTTTGACCTTGAATAAAAAAAATTCCATACAGGGGAAGGGGAAATTATAAATTTTATTTATAATTGTATTTTGAACGATTTCACCAATTTTCAGCTTGTTGTGAATTTATATAGCATCGAATGTTTAAATTGAAATGAATATTGATTTTTACATAATAATTATAATGCTGGCTAAGATTTGAATAAAATCGATTAAGCAACTAGTTTGTATTTCTAGAAATATGAAATTCCGAGAATTGAATAATGAGTAGACAATATATTATTTATTTACTTTACATATTTTTGATTCATATTATAACCCAAAAATATGGAACTTACTTGCTGTAACGCTTTAATAAAAACCATAAAATTAATTATTAAAAAAGCGTTTGTGCTTGTGTATTGTGTGTGTTTCCGAACCCCTGGCACAGGAGAAAATCCTACTGGGGCCGTTGAGTGTAAAGCGTTTCTTTAAATCTCTATATATATATTATAAAAATGAATCGCTAAATGTGTTGCTAAGCGCAAATCTCAAGAGCGGCTGAACCGATTTCGCTAATTCTTTTTTTATAATATTCCTTGAAGTACGAGGATGGTTCTTACGGAGAGAAAAAATTAAAAAAGGGCCTGAAAAACTCTAAAACAACACATTTCTATATTCCCATACAAATGATTCGTAATAATACTTAATAGTCAATTTGAATTTTAATACCATACCATAAAGTATAAGTGTCAGTGAAGGATAAGTATTAAGAATCGACTGTTAGGCGGTACGAAGTTCGCCGGGTCAGCTAGTTATTTATAAAATTATCATCGTGTGTACGAGAGTGTCGTATAAATGACCGAGTCACCTGAGTTTTATAGTTATGTCGGTTATTTATATATTACATCACTTTTCACATGTCTTCTCAATATTTTTTTTTTTTCAAATTTGTCGATTTCAAAGTTACGTAGTAATAAGCTGTACTTACTACTGCTTCATTTTTTTCACATATAATTTCGGCTATGGTATGCTTCCATGTAATTCTATATGGCCCTAAAGGGAATGACGCCAGTTTAATAACACGTCTTATATTTATATTTATAGAAGTTCTAGCTAACCCGGCGAACTTCGTACCGCCTAACAGTCGATTGGTATTAAAGTTCAAATTGACTTTTAAGTATTATTACGAATCTTTTGTATGGGAATATAGAAAAGTGTTGTTTTTAGACTTTTTCAGGCAATTTTTAAAAATTTTCTCTCCGTAATAACAATCCTCGCACTTCAAGGAATATTATAAAAAAAAAAAATTAGCAAAATCGGTTCAGCCACTCTCGAGATTTGCGCTTAGCAACACATTTAGCGATTCATTTATATATATATATATATTATAGAGATGAGTTTGTGGGAATCGAACAAGAATTTGATACGTACAGAGATATTATCTTTTACATTTGTACGTAATAATACGAATGTTATGATAAAAAAACTTTATTTAATATCAAACTACGTATAACTTGGAAGAACTCCTATCTGATTTTCCGTCATGAAAGCGACTACATTTAATAATTGCTTCACGTAGCTGCTGACGTTGGTATCTATATAATTTGATCTACTTATAACTCAGTCGATATTACTCGGAAATGGGTAATGTGTAGATGTGATAAGAACTTTGTCAGTGAACTTTACCTGAACGATCACGTAATTTCGAAATTGCCTGTCGAAAGGAATAAAAATATTAGGCGTTATAATTATTAAAACACCTTTAACGATATCTTTTTTAAATAGACTATAGTATTAGTCTATTTATACCATTTTGAAGGATTTAAAACCTAGATAATTTAAATGTAACCTGATACATACAAAAATTAACGTAATATGATGTCATATTAAAGTATTATTATGACAGAAAAAAAAACACTAATAATATTAAGAACAAATTGTCTACATGTTCATCTTTATTCTATACTAGCTGTGCCCGCTACTTCGTCCGCGTGGAATTTAACAAAAAAAAAGTTATTGTTTAGTTCGCAGAGTTATAGGTACAATAAATAAATTTCAAAAATAAAAGTAGCTTAAGTTACTCCTTATTACATCAGCTATCTGCCAGTGAAAGTCCCGTCAAAATCGGTCCAGCCGTTTCAGAGATTAGGCGGAACAGACAATCAGACAGACAGACAAAAATGATAAAAAATGTTATTTTGGTATATGTACCGTGTTATACATCCGGAAAATATGCATTTAGAAAGAAGCGGTTATTTTAATATTACAAACAGACACTTCAATTTCATTTATTTGTATAGATGTATAGATTGTTATTAAACTATTGTATAAAAACAGAAGTAGAAACTCCTTAAAACAGTAATCTTAGGTGTCGATTCCTTTTGTCTTCTATCAAAAGTTCAAATGGAGACTAAATCCCGATTCTGACACATGTTATATCATGTATATCTGTAATTTTTTAGCAACGCACATAGATCTAGTAAAAAAAGGTAGATAACGCACGTAGAACTAAAAACTGAAGCCACTTTTTTAAGCGTTTTTAAGTATGTGTGAGTGAGTGAAATGTTGACACCTGTTAAAAAAAACTCCCTGAAAATTTTATTAATTTGGATTAAACACTATTAATTTAATATGGGTAAAATGGGTATGCGAAAATAAATCTGTTCATGGTTTTAAATAAATTTATTAAAAATAAAATATAAAATCGTATCACTACATAGTATAAAACAAAGTCGCTTTCTCTGTCCCTATGTCCCTTTGTACGCTTATATCTTTAAAACTACGCAACGGATTTTGATGCGGTTTTTTTAATAGCTAGAGTGATTTTTGAGGAAGGTTTATGTATATAATTTAGTATAATTTTATGTAAATTAGCAGAAACACGGCGATAAATGTTAAAGAAGTCGTAAAAAATCGCGCCAACTGGGAGCTTTCCACGCAAACGCCGCGTAAACTAGCAAAGATACAGTTTAGTAATGTACTAGCGAATTCAAAATCTATAAAAATTCTACAAAAAAGTCCGCGAGAGCATATCTCTATCTCTTACGGTTGACTTACAATAACCACTTTTATGTTCAAATTTTTAATTAAAAACATTACGTTATTTTCATAGCTATTTTTTTTAGTTCAGTATTAATCCTTATCCATATAAATATGTTAGTTAGCTTAGACATTTAATGCAGATTAAAATTGCCCTTCACACTATATCAATCAGTAAAATAGTTTTTGAGATATCGTCGTTAGAAGCAATTAGCAGCGAAACATTTAAAGTTCCTAAAGCGCCTACTATGCCTGCGCGGCGAGTCCACCCCCTCTGCCCCGCATGACGCATCGCTCGACCACCAGTACATCTTTATCTTCATACATCACTACATAGTATAAAACAAAGTCGCTTTCTCTGTCCCTATGTCCCTATGTCCCTATGTATGATTAGATCTTTAAAACTACGCAACGGATTTTGATGCGGTTTTTTTTAATAGCTAGAGTGATTCTTGAGAAAGGTTTGTGTATATAATTTAGTATACTTTTATGTAAATTAGCAGAATTACGGCGATAAATGTTGAAGAAGTCGTAAAAAATCGCGCCAACTGGTAGCTTTCCACGCAAACGCCGCGTAAACTAGCAAAGATACAGTTTAGTAATGTACTAGCGAATTCAAAATCTATAAAAATTCTACAAAAAAGTCCGCGAGAGCATATCTCTATCTCTTACGGTTGACTTACAATAACCACGTTTATGTTCAAATTTTTAATTAAAAACATTACGTTATTTTCATAGCTATTTTCTTTAGTTCAGTATTAATCCTTATCCATATAAATATGTTAGTTAGCTTAGACATTTAATGCAGATTAAAATTGCCTTTCACACTATATCAATCAGATGAATATTTTTTGAGATATCGTCGTTAGAAGCAATTAGCAGCGAAACATTTAATAAAGTTCCTAAAGCGCCTACTATGCTATGCCTACTGCGCGGCGTGAGTCAATCCCCTCTGCCCCGCATGACGCATCTTTTATTGTTGAAAGTATTTAGTATCATCATTGCACCCGTGCGAAGCCGGGGCGGGTCGCTAGTAGTACTTATAAAATTAAGTCACTTCCCGCTGTCTGTATGTTTAGATCTCTAAAACTACGCAACGAATTTTGATGCGGTTTTTTTTAATAGATAGAGTAATTCAAGAAGAAAGTTTATATGTATAATACATGCATAACATGGTAGAAAAACACTGATAATCTTAGACTAGAGGTTTCTAACGTATCTTTTATTGTTGATAGTATTTAGTATCATCATTGCACCCGTGCGAAGCGGGGGGGGGGGGGGAGGGGTCGCTAGTGAATAATAAAAAAACTCGTTTCAGTTTGGAGTCGGGTTTTTTTAAACTGTTTTTATTAAACCTAAATTCCCTTAAGTTGTTTGAGTTTCTTAAATTTTTGTCGCTTAGAACTCAGAGTCATCGTAGTCATCGTAGTAGTCTTATAGCAGCTACCTATTCATCTCTTATTAAAATATTCGTTGGAAACCTAAAACCATGATATTTGATAGTAAAATATGAGCAGTTAACTCAAAAATTTTAATAGAAAAAAAAAACGAATTAAAAATTCACATTTAACGTGACTTTAATTTATGTATCATAAAATCACACGATAAAAAAACAATAATGATGTCTACTTTGTACTTAATTATTTTTCTATGATTGCCTACAATTTACTTACCCACATTTTGGGGTATTAGAAATATGAAATTACTGGCAACACTCCCCCAGTACGTCCTTTCGTGACATTGATTTGAAATTATAAGTTTCGAATAACCTCATAATTATTTTGGAATAACAATAAATTTAAAGTTTTGTGTGTGAAACGATATTCCTTCAGACTTTTTATTCACTTTGGTATTGTTTTTGCACCATTTAATTACACAAGACGGCATTTTGTAGGCAAAATTACTGTACGAAGCACCGTTACATACTAACGAAAATGAGCGTAGTTTGATGCATATGTGTGCGTGAGCTTGTGTATTTACTTGAAGGAGCTGAGTTTTGTGGCTTCACTAACAACAAAGGCCGCGCAATATCTACCTTTTTTTACTAGATCTATGGCAACGCAAAGATTTTGTAATATTTCACTTTTACCTACCTATTTACTTTTACCGCAATTGTCATTTTGAAACTCTCAATATTAGGGCGACGTTGCAGACACCATTATATAAGCTCAGAAACTCAAATTTTTGTGTCAAATAGGATTTGCAAAAAAATATATAATAAGTATTTCAGAAAGATTAAAAATGTCTTATATTATTTTAGATTGAATATCACAATAAGTACTACCCCATGACAATCGTAGTTCCTACCTCTTTCTGGTGACAAGAAATATAGACGAAATACTTTTTGAAACCTCTTTTCTACCGCGTATTTCTAAAACGAGGTGTATTTTTCTAATATTTATTTGAAAGTACCTAAAATTATCACAATCTTTGTCATGTCCTTTTCATGCTAGAGGTTGTCTGGAAGAGATCGCTCTATCAGCGATAAGACCGCCTTTTGTACATGTTTATATTTTCCTTTCGATGTAAAAAATTTCCCTGTTAGTGTACAATAAAGAGTATTTGTATTGTATTGTATTGTATTGTATCACGGAAAGCTGCAATGTGATTAATGAGTACTGCTAAAACAATTTTGATACTATTTATGAGTTTTTGTCGTAATTTGTATACATTATCAGACTGTTTAGAATTTAGCAAATTAAATAAAACTAGTGGTCGCCCAGAGGTCGAAATTCGACCATAATTAAAAATTTTAATTGAAGAAAACCAAATAATTATGAAAATAAAGAACCTTTTTAAAAAAAAATTTAACTTGACTACAGATTTTGACAAACAACAAATATTATAATATGCGTCCGTGAGTGCTGTAGTGTGTGTAATGCCCTTTTTATTAATTTAATGTATATTTCATGTATAATTTTAAGAAAATATTAGCATTCCGCACTCTTTCTCTTTGTAAACTATAAGTATGCGAAATTTCATACTCCTACGTGCGCACAATTTCCGTAAAAGGGGTACAAAGTTTTTGCTAGATTTCAGTTGAAAGAAATTTCTAGCGATTTTGTATTCGAAAAATATTCAAGTGATCTAGGTAGAAATTCCAACAAAAACCAGTACAAGCGATTAGTAAACGTCGAATTGTTTTTTGTGAGTTTTCTGTTAAGCATGGGATGTAAAGAAATATGTAGATATATAATAATTAAGTTTAATTTTTTACGGATATGCTTAATTCTTCAGTGAATGGGCTAGGGATTGTTTTCTGTAAAGAACCTTCACTTTAAAACCAGTTTTACACGATTTCAAAAACAGTTTTAAAAAGAGGAGATTTTTGTGAATTAAAATCCCGATAGTACATGCCTCTGATAACAAGTTATCGCTTGCTTCAGCCTGTAATGTCCCACTGCTGGGCATAGGCTTCTTTCCTCATGTAGGAGAAGGATCAGAGGTATATTATTATTTGCTCTGATAACAAGTTAAGGTGTGATCAATTTAAGCTCCCGTATGCTTTTTTGTTCTATTTATATATTTTATCATGTATTCGCCTGTTGTCGGTTTTTCTATGTGTTACAAGTTAATAATCCCAAAAAGTTACAATTTATACATTGTTGAAGTGAAACTTCTTAAGGCGCATGAGGGGATTTGGTAACGCGGCAGCGTCATGACGTTCAGTACTTTAGACATGGGTAACTCATGAGAGAAAGATATAAATGAAACATTTCTTTTCAATTGAGCTAATGTTTCACCCGCTCACTTGCATTTCAAATGTATCTCCAGCTCACTAGGGTTATGATTCATTTTCGAGATACTGACGGACTGCGAGAGAGTAAACGAGACCGGACTATGGCGCTTATCATGCGAATGAGAGAGACAGCTGTAACTCTGTTACTGAGCCAGAGTAAACGAGATCGGAC
Source organism: Melitaea athalia (assembly GCA_905220545.2). Classification (NCBI taxonomy): domain Eukaryota; kingdom Metazoa; phylum Arthropoda; class Insecta; order Lepidoptera; family Nymphalidae; genus Melitaea; species Melitaea athalia. The sequence continues at coordinate 6,441,370 of HG992196.1, forward strand.
GATGGCGCTTATCATACGAAAGAGAGAGATAGCTATAGCTCTGTATCTTTTCGATTCATATTGTATCATACGATGAAACACTTGTCAGTTGTCATTCACTGAGCCAAATGAGATGAAGAAACAATTGAGTGATATATATCCTAATATCAAAATGATATATATCTCTCTTATCTTTTCAGTGAAAACTGAAAAGATAAGAGAGATAACTTCTGTGCGAAGTTAACTGCGTAAACTTCGCACGGCTACAGTACTTGGATGCGTGACCGCTTTTTTTTCAACTAGTTTTTTTTTGTATTTAATATGCGTTTTTTAATTAGTGTTAATTCCCAAAACCTTGTCGAACACAACCAGGAGCACAAATAAAATCAGTACTAGAGATGCTTCAACTTAATTTAATGGATTGTTCAATAATTACACAAACGTATGGTGGCCTTATACTAACAAAAAATAATTTTGACACCGCGATTTAATCTACTACTAGCGCTATCTACTCGTAGACGTGGTAAACCTCGAACAAAAACCTTATCAAAAAAAAAAAACTTAAATAATTGTAAGTCGCAGCGTTAACGTTTAGTTTTTTTTTTTAATGAGTTTGCCAAAGAAGTTTCACTTCTGACGTGTACGTGTACGCACGCAATTTTTTTTCTATACATACACGGTCGTCTGTTCCTACGGTAAGCAACTTAATGCTTATGTTATAAATGTAACAGCCGTCTGTTATAGTTAAATATGTTTTTTGATAAATGAACAGAAATAACACATACATTACACCCAGATAAAGGTGGGAATCGAACCTGCAAACCGCGGAGCAGAAAACAGAGTCATTATAAACTGCGCAAACGGGCTAGTCAAATAACATATTATGTATTTATATGATTACACTTATTAGTACACTTATGTGATATGTAATAAAAATATAAATATATACAATAAACCGACACACACATATACGTAAAAAAACCGACAATCGCAACGAACACAAGTTGTGTGAGTGCTCATCATAATATTATGTAATATTTCGACATCTTAATCTTGGAAATCTTGTTAGAATTTCTATCGATCGAACTACTGTTATCCGGCGCATGTAAGAGTCAATAACACAAAAGATATTGTACATTACTAATCTATAACAATGAGAATAATAATAAATAACAATGAGACACGATTAATTTAGTATCAAAATGTTATTTGAAACAGATAAAGTACTATAAATGTTTAGCACTGCATGTTTTTAAAATCGAAACAAAAACATCGAAAATAGACATAAAAATAATGAAGTAAAAAAATTGTAATATTTGAGGAAAAAAAGATAAAATTTATAACATCCTCTATGTTAATAAGACTGCAATCAAAAAACTTTGTTAGTATGATTTGGATGCAAATGGTTAAAACATTGTCGTTGTTACAATAGCAACATTTTGTATTAAACAATTCGTTAATTAGAGCGAGCAAATGAAATAATAAATACAAATACAAATCTAAATAAAACAGTGAATCTAGAAACTATTTGTATAATATTTTTTCGCTGTCAGCTTACGCATTGCAATCAAGCAATATCTCGTTTGTTTCAACGAGAACATTTTAATAGAGGCGCAATTTTCACAGCAATAGAGCAAGGAGAATTATAAAAACGCTGTGTGTATTGGCTACACAAAAATCAAAAAAATAAAAACGGTCGTTGCATTGTTGGCTCGGTCGGTACTGAAATATTCAATATAGCGCACGCGATGTCGCTGCCAAACTAGGACGCATCGGAGATTTGGATAGTTAACAGTTTACATCTATACTAATATATAAAGCTGAAGAGTTTGTTTGTTTGTTTGTTTGTTTGATTGTTTGTTTGTTTGTTTGTTTGAACGCGGTAATCTCTGGAACTACTGGACCGATTTGAAAAATTCTTTCAGTGTTAGATAGCCCATTTATCGAGGAAGGCTATAGGCTATGTATCATCACGGTAAGACCAATAGAAGCGGAGTAAACGCCGACGAAGTCGCGCGCAGAAGCTAGTATTCAATATAGCGCACGCGATGTCGCTGCCAAACTAGGACGCATCGGAGATTTGGATAGTTATCAGTTTACAGCAAATTCTAGGTACTACATTTACATAATAGACAGTTAGCTGCTGCGTTTTCGTGAATATAGGCCTCAATAGTGGCCGTATTTGGTTAAATGGTTTGGTTATTAATGCAATTTGTTGCATAACATTGGGTTGAATACATTATTAGTCTTTTTAGTTAATGTAACAATGTAAAATGTAAAAACATGTATCTAATTTAGGCTATTTGAATATAATAAAAAAAAGACTGGTAATCGAAATAAAACGACGGAAGCCCACTTTTTTGTTTTATGACTCCTTTGAATCAACATTAAAAAATTATATTAATTTTTAATTATAATTTATAGTGCCGAGCTAATACGATTTATTATGTTATATAGCTTTTTAGATGCATAGATATGCTCGACCAGAATGGGAAATTTTAACCATAATGTGTCATTTTTATAGCCCCCAACAGTAAGCAGACAAAAAAATTTCAAATTATTAATAAAAAAATATATATTATTTAGTGTTAAATATACGTAGTCATGTTTGTTAATACAATAGTTACAGAATTTGCATTTAGCGTTTAGATTGAAGATAATCGATATAGTTTATGAAAAAACGTTACTCAGAAAACTTGATAAAATCCTATAGCTTTGAACTGGTTCAGGTCTTGTTTGATTGATCGAACGTAACGATGATCCTTCACACAGATGTACCATCCGGTAAAAAGAAAACTTGCACACATCTATCTATTATAGACATATTTTATAGATATCAGAAACTGTTGAAATATCGAGTGTTGAATTTTAACTATTTGATTCGTCAGACGTTCTTCTTACGACCTGACAACGCTTTTCAAATACATAGTCGAAAAATTAACTAATTTTTTTTCAATTTAATTTTCTGTGCAATTTTCTTATTTTTCATTTAGTAAGAATTTTCTTCAAACTATTAAACAAGTTAAAAAATATATTTGAAATCGGTAATTCACCGATACTTCAGGGCCAAGGAAATATAGAAATTAATTTGTAAGCACTATTAAAACAGCATAATATAATACACTAGCTTCTGCGCGCGACTTCGTCGGCGTGGACTCCGCTCCTATTGGTCTTAGCGTGATGATACATAGCCTATAGCCTTCCTCGATAAATGGGCTATCTAACACTGAAAGAATTTTTCAAATCGGCCCAGTAGTTCCAGAGATTACCCCGTTCAAACAAACAAACAACCAAACAAACAAACTCTTCAGCTTTATATATTAGTATAGATGTATTACATTTTAACCGACTTCAAAAAGTAGGAGGTTTCGGTTGGTATTTTTTTTTATGTATGTAGGTACCTACGTAGGTACACCGATTACTCCGAGATTTGTGATCCGATTTATGTGATTCTTTTTCTGTTCGATGCCGAATAGTTGCCATTATTTTGTTCCTTAAAAATTTAATTCAGTTTGACTCAGTCGTTTTCATTTTATGAGACGTTCTTAGACGATGTAATTTTCATGAAATTTGTGTACGGTTTTTTTAGGGGAAAACAACAAAATATATCTACTATAGTCTAACTAATCAAATCTAGAAAAGTCCTACTGTAGTTTAATAAACAACCTTGCCAAATATAACGCTTGCCGTGACTTTGTCTAGAACAACTCGAGTGTAGCAGGAATTTCATTACAGTAATTTACCAGTATTCATTTACACTGTTTATATTATAACATTAGGTTTTATTTTTTTTGGGCCTGACATCGTCTTTAAAACTATCAGTAGGTAGCACATATGAATGGTAGTAGGTATTTAATTAAAGGTAGTAAGTAGGTTTGCATAAGATCCCGTGTTTCAAATTAAATCTTCATTAATATGTTTTTTGTTTTTAGTTTTTGAAGTCGGTTTTTTTAAACGTAGTTTTTCTGATTCGGAAATATCTAGTACCTACCTAATAAAAGAAACGGCTTGAAAATTAACGACTCATTCGGTGAGTCTATATAATAAAATTGAAAATGTTTTTTACTGTGGAGTCAGACAGGGTTAAAAATAATAAATACAAAAAATTGCGTGAGTAGGTACTAAGTAGCTACTCATGTTAGAAGTGAAACTTCTTTAGGAAAGTAATAAAAAAAACGGATAAAAAAAACGAATTGAAAAAACTTATTGAAAATCATCATCATCTCCCTGCCCTTATCCCACTTATGTAGGGTCGGCACAACATGTTCTTCTCTTCCATTCCTCCCTATTATTCGTCACTTCAACGCTTACTCCTTTCTTTCTCATGTCCTCACTCACACAATCCATCCATCGCTTTCTTGGCCTGCCGATCGCTCTTCGTCCTTCGACATTCATCCCTAACATTCTTTTACCAATATAGCTTTCATCCCTCCTCATTACATGCCCATACCATGCTAACCTTCTGTTCCTTATTTTCTCCGTCACGGGTGCTACTTTCAAACTTCCCCTTATATACTCATTTCTAATTCGGTCTTTCCTCGTTACTCCACACATCCATCTTAGCATTCTCATCTCGGCTGCGTGCACTCTTCTTTCATCCGTCACTTTCGTTGCCCAACATTCTGACCCATACATTATGACAGGTCTTATGATCGTTTTGTAGATTTTCCCCTTAAGTTTAAGAGGCATTCGTGGATCACAAGCTGTTGCAGAGACCTGTCGCCATTTCATCCATCCCGCATTTATTCTATTTTTCACGTCACGGTCTACGTTGCCGTCATTTTGGATTAATGAACCGAGGTACCGGAAGTCGGAGCAGACTGGTAGGGATACACCATTCAAGGCAATATGGGAAAAACTGGACAAACCGCTGAAATTGCAAAATAAATGCTCGGTTTTGGATCTACTCATCCTCAATCCCGCGCCCTCCAGTCTTTCCTGCCATTTTCCCAGTCTGCTCTGGACCTCAAGAGCATTATCTCCGACAAGAACAATGTCGTCGGCAAACAGCATACACCACGGTGCTTCCTCCTGTATGTCTGATGTTAGAACATCCATAACTAGGAGGAACAAATATGGGCTTAAAGCCGACCCCTGGTGCAAACCTACAGCCACATTGAACGTGTCAGTTACTCCGGCTTCGGACCGGACGTGGCTACTAGCTCTATCATACATCGCCTGAACAAGTCGTACATACTTCTCGGGCACACCTTTCCCTTTCATAGCCCACCACAGAACCTTACGGGGGACCCTATCATATGCTTTTTCCACATCTATGAACACCATATGCAAATCTTTTTGTGCGAGTCGGTATTTTTCACAAAGTTGGCGGAGTGCAAATATGGCATCCGTAGTTCCCCGGCCCGGCATAAACCCAAACTGGTTCTGTGTGACCTCACATTCTTCTCTCATTCGTCGCGCTATCACTTTCTCCCATATCTTCATACTATGTGACACGAGCTTTATTCCCCGATAGCTGCTGCAATCCTGTATGTCACCTTTATTCTTAAAAATGGGCACCAGTGAACTGTTGCACCATTCCTCAGGTATAACCTCTTCTTGCAACAACTTATTGAAGAATAAAGTCAGCCACTTCCATCCATCCGCATTCAAAAACTTCCATACTTCCGCTGGTATACCATCTGGCCCAACTGCTTTCCCATTCTTCATACTCTGCACTGCCATCTTCACTTCCTCTATACTTACCTCTTTCACCAATCCTTGATTACTCTGTACATTTTCTAACACTCCGCTCCATTCATTTTCTTCGTTCATTAATTTATTGAAATATCTCTTCCAGCGTCCTTTTATTCCCTCATCGTCCGTCAATATCTTCCCCGCTTCGTCTTTTATACATCTCATATGTTTTACATCTCTTCCATTCATCTCTCTCTCTCTCGAAATTCTAAAGAGATCTTTTTGGCCTTGTGGGCTCTCCAAAAAATCGTACAACTTATCTTGTACCTTGGCCCTTGCAATAGCGACTGCTTTCTTAGCCTTTTTTTACTAGTTTTATATTCTGATCTTTTTATTTCCTTTTCTCTGTCATTTCCATCTTCCATCCTTTTCCATTCTTTGAAAGCATTCTTCTTTTCTTTCAAAATCGTCTGTACTTCCTCATTCCACCACCATGTATCCTTGTCTATCTTCCTTTTCCCTTTCGTTTCCCCAAAAACATCCCTCGCTACATTTCGTATCCACGTTGCCATCTCACTCCAACACTCATTTACTCCAATCTCTGCCATATCTCCCATTTCTATCATTTTACCAACCACTCTTTCCCTAAATTCTGCAGCCAAATCTCTATCATCCAGTCTGTACCATTTCGTTCTAGCTGGGGGCTTCGAGCTCTTATTTAAACGCTGAACTTTTAGAGTTAAGTCCAGGAGCAGTAACCTATGTTGGGAAACAAGGCTCTCACTCGGTATTACCTTGCAGTCCTTGGCCGATTTTAGCCTATTTCTTCTTAAAAGTATGTAGTCAATTTGGGTAGAGTGTAGACCACTACGGTATGTGATAAGATGTTGTTCCCGCTTTTGATAAAAAGTGTTAGCTATGGCTAAGTCAAAGGCCAAGGCCGCTTCCAGTAGAGAATCGCCGTCTCGGTTCCTGACTCCGTGGCCTCGGCCCCCATGCACTCTCTCATACCCGTCATTCATCCTTCCCACGTGTCCATTAAAGTCCCCCCCAATGTATATTTCCTCACATTCGGGTATTCTCAAAATACAAAAATAAAAAACTAATTGAAACAAAATAATTGTGTATGCTCGCAAACGAAAGAAAAACCGACTTCAATAACATCGACAAGTAATACAACGTAATAAGAACAAAAAACAGTCAAGTAAATACGCGTTATCAAAGATTACTCAAAAATTAGTAATCAGATCTCGCTCAAATTTAAAGAAGACTACATGACAAGTATCAGGTTTTGATTAAAATAAAAATAATCAAAATCGATAAACCCAGTGAAAAGTTATGCGGTTTAATACAACGTAGGTCGACGAAAAAGTAGTCAAGTAAATAAGCGTTATTAGATATAACTGTAAAAGCACCTGTCAGATCTCGATTAAAAAATTTAAATGGGACCACATGACACGCAACACCTTTCAATTAAAACAAAATTGATCGAAATCGGTCCACCCAGCCAAAAGTTCTGAGTTAACATTCATAAAAAAAAACTACAACCGAATTGAGAACCTCCTCCTTTTTGGAAGTCGGTTAACAAAAAGCCAACGTCACGCGGTGTACCCATCCAAGTACTGACCGCAAAACACATTGCCGCGTTAGCGGTCGTTCAAATTTTACCCCCCATGCGCCTAAAGAAGTTTCACTTAAAAAAAAGCATAATTTCGTATAATCGTTACGATACTTTAAAATTTGAAAATATCTAGTAGCAAAAAAAAAAGAATAAACAAATAATGCAAACCTCTAGCATATCTTATACTATTAAACGAGCAATTCTAGTATATATATTTATATATATCTATACTAATATAATAAAGCTGAAGAGTTTGTTTGTTTGATTGTTTGTTTGTTTGTTTGTTTGTTTGTTTGAACGCGCTAATCTCAGGATCTACTGGTCCGATTTTAAAAATTCTTTCAGTGTTCGATAGCCCATTTATCGAGGAAGGCTATAGGCTATATATAATTACGCTAAGACTAATAGGAGCGGAGTCCACGCCGACGAAGTCGCGCGCAGAAGCTAGTATATATATAATCTGAATCTCAGAACGGCTCCAACAATTTTCTTGAAATTTAGTATGCAGGGGATTTCAGGGGCGATAAATTGATCTAGCTAGAATTAATTTTTAGAAAATTTCCTTTTATCCCTGGTTTTAGGCAATGAAAAAATGGATACAATATTATTGAAATAAGAAGGTAAATTTCGCGATTGGCAATAAAGTTGTAATAGCTCAGGTGGGAAATCGGTCGCTCGGGATCAACCGATAAGACCACGGTTCAAACCCGTCTCCAATATATTATTTTTTTGCTTTTTTTTCTAATTTCACTCTTCATTTTTTATTTAAATAAAAATAAAATTTAAAATAACCGAGAAAAAAAAAGAAAAAAAATACTAAAAATACCGAGCTAGGCTCGATCACACAGGTACTATATATATATAAAGTGTAATTAAATACTGTAATAGCCTTTGTACAGAATATTATCCTTTTGAGCTAAAAATGGTTCGAATGCGCCCTGCGGTTTTATTTTATGTTTGCATGACTTCTTACCAAGCTGTAGAATCTCAAATAGGCCAGGGTCTACAACAGCCTAATTACTTTCTATTTTTGATAGAACTATTGATTTAAAAAAAATCAGTTAAATTAAATTTCATTCAATAAAAAAAAATCAATTATCATTTTCTAATGACTTTTCTTTGAAATAAAAGCTTATATAGCTTATATGTTTTAAACATACTAATTGTTATAATCTTCAACAACAACAACAACTTTCAACATTATTATTATAATCTTCTTAAGCCGCACTATGTCTGGTAATTGTTTGTGTTATTGCATCCCACGACACAGGCATTGCCTAGTGTGGGCATCACTGTTCCTTCTATGTAATGTGTATCTCTAGAGTTACATAACTATTTTGTTTTTTTTTTTTTTTTTTGATTTTGTAAAACGTAAATTAAGCAAGAGAAATAGATACCTATCAGGTTAGCTTAGGCTTGAGTTTTTCATAAAAATTTCATCAACTTTAATACAGGTTTTATATTATGTAACATGGTCGAAAGTTTTATCAATATGTCATTATATAAAATGTTGTTACAAATTCTATTAAATTTTCAATTACATATGTAAAATAACAAGCACGAACCTACCAGCAGTTTATTTACATTTTATTCAATTGAAACGAGTAGAGGAACAGCAGTGGTAAATTATTTTTATCGAAAATACCGCAGTTCAAGGCTCTGTTGGCTTTGTTTGGGGCACGTGAAGCTTTATTTCTGAAATTTACTTTTTATTGAAAAAAGTTAAGAAGTATTTTCTTTATCCAGTAACCGTACTTAAACGCGAGATGTCTACGAAATATTCATGCTCTTAGACTAATTTTGTTTGTTTTTATGTAAAAAATTTATGAACCGCTTTTAAACAATAATATAACATTTAAAATTGAATTATATTTTTTTTCTTCTTCTATTCTGAATCTTATACTTTCGTGATGAAACGTTTTAAATATTGTTCTTGCATACATTTTTGTAAAAAAAATATTGTTTACAGTAAAATAATTGTTTTTTTTTAATTGTTTTTTTATAAAAGCTGTATTAAATAATCGTATATTCATAAAAAAGGAATTCTATTTAGAATAGTTATAATGAGTGGGCGTATTGAAGAATGAAGAATGATGTAATAAGTATTTTTCTTTATAATGTACAGAACCAAGACACTCAAACAAAGAGATTCATTTCAGCTTATGTAATAGAAATCTAAATGTAAATAAAAATAATAATAATTAAATAGCAAGTAACGTATTTAATGTTATTTTAAGACAGATTGTAATTAATATTATGAATTCTGAGTATAGTATTATATTAAACCAAAATAAACGTTTCTTCACTCAAGTAGGCTTTAATTTTTTGCATTAGATTTTAATTATTGGCTACTGCTTTGCTCCTACATACGTAGTATAACGACTACAAGCTTCAGTTTAACAGGTTTTTTAACACGAACAGATTTAAAAAAAAATGAAATTTGTATATGCAAATTAAAAAAATAAAATAATACAAATATTATTATTTAATATATACGAGGAACGAGGAATAATTTATTATATACGAGGAACGAGATAGAATAAACCAAATTGGATAAGAGACGGCTGGCAATGGCAAAAAGGCATGGCATCGGCTGCTGCGTGGCACTCTAAATATACGCATTAGAAAGGAGCGAGCCTGCTTTATAAAACCTACTCTTTTACCAATGCTGCCCCAAGTACTATGTGGCTCTGAAAGTCTGAGCACTTCTAACAGGAACTGTAATATGAATTCAATTCACTGGAAACTACTAGCAACGTTCCTATGTAAAAAATCTCATCTCTCTTCAATCGGTCCCTCATTGCTGAGGATCGTGACTCCGCTTGATTCCGTCAACCAGCTGTCTCCATCGATCCCGTTCTGTAGCTTGGTGGAGTGCGTCGCTGACAGGCATCTTCAGTTCCTCCGTTATTTGGTCCGACCATCGTTTGGGACTTCTACCCCTAGGCCTTTTTCCCTCGATTTTACCGGTCACCATAAGGCGTTCCAAATTGTTGGTATCTCTGCGTGCAACATGACCAAAATACCGCAATATTCTTTGTAAGCAGGTTGTGGACAGACGAACGAATAAATCTCATAAACCTCATCAAAACATGGACAAAAGCAGACCAAATTCTTATAGATCTCATATAGAATATTATAGCTTGATATGGATTTGTCTATATTTTTATAAGGTTTATGATTTTTTTCCATAGGTATAGACGAGATGACCATTGATTTGCTGGCACTTTCTACAGATGTATCAGTAAAGCAGTGTCGAGTCTTTCTCGCGAAACCTTGGATATAATAAGGCGAAGGTTTCTGCTCAACCAGAAAGTATCTCACAGCTTCGCTTTTTTTTAAAAGACTCTTTCCAATATCAGAAACCTTCGCTACTCAAATACAAAATATCGGCAACGGATGACCGAATTCAAGACCAATGAACAAGACCTCTTTTCGTTCATCGCAGGATAAAAACAGAGGATGTAATAATATCTTCCAAAACTATTTACCAATGCGACGGAAGATGTTTTTAAGACCCCGGATAGGATGTGACATCCATGTCAGCGTCGAATACATATTTAACCTTTTTCACGCCGACGATGTCGTTATCATTGGGGAGACGTTAGAGGAGATAGGTCAAATGCTAATCGACCTAAACGAATCCTCCCGATAAGTCGATCTCACTGTGAATTTTTACAAGACCAAAACTATGTTAAAAAAACAAGTCACACAAACACCGGTATTGGTTGATGGTACTCTTCTCGAGTTTTTAAAGGCTTATGTCTACCTAGGCCATATAATCGAACTAGGTCGCCAATAGATGGAACGACATCTCGCACCTGGAGGGTCTCGAAAACGCAGACGACATAATGTTGATTTCGTCTTCATTGCCCGATCTCCAAATTAAGCTGGACTCATTACGAGAGGAAGCACTAGATAAGGGACTACGAATCAACGCTAGGAAGACCGTCGAAATGCGAGTTCAGTCATGCGAAAATCGCCCCCTCAGACTCAACGGTACACCACTGGAGTCTGTCGCCAAGTTCGTATATCTCGGCAGCACCGTGACCAACAGCGGTGGCTCTGATGACGACGTCGACGCGCGAATCAGGAAAGCAAAAGGTGCCTTTGCCCTGATGAAACCGGTCTGGGATTCGAACGTGCTTACCCGGCGGATTAAGATCTCTCTCTTCGATTTCATAGTGAAGTCTGTTTTGCATTTCGGCTGTGAGACATGGAAGGATACAAAGGGTCTCACGAACAAACTACAAGTGTTCGTCAACAAATGCCTTAGATCCATCCGGCGCAGATTCTGGCCGAACACGATCAGCAACGAGGATCTATGGAATCGATGCCACCAAATTCCGATCAAACAAGAAATTGCCCAGCGGAAGTGGAGGTGGATAGGACACACCCTCCGAAGATCAGAGGAGAACACAGCCAGGGTCGCGTTCACGTGGCGGCCGCGTGGGAGCAGGGGACGGGGCCGGCCGACGCACACGTGGCAGTGAACTGTCGACGCCGAGCTGCGAGCGGCCGGGCTTAGTTGGAGGGACGCGTAGCGCGAGGCACAGGAAAGGAGCGGATGGAGACGTCTCACGAAGGCGCTTTGTACTATTGGGGTACCATAGGACAGCAACAACAGGTCGCCAATAGGAGGAGTCAGTTGGGCTGGGTGGCATGTGCCACCCACTGGTAGGCTTTACTGAGAGTTCGAAAATTCCGCAATACTTGAAGACAAAAGACTTTGTTCTGCCTCTGTTGACGGGTTTCTAAACAGTTACGGTTCCAAGCCCGCGGAGACTGGATGAGGGTTGCAGACAACCGGAAGATTGGGAACGAACTTGAGGAAAAGCCTATGTCCAGCTGTGGACTGTATAGATTAATGCGAAAAGAAAGGATTTAATTACTAATTAATAGTGGTCGTCGATCAATCACAACTAACAAATATAAGATAAAAAATAAAAATACGAATCGAATTCATAAAAGTGAAATAGATATTCCTCATTTTTTCAAGTTACTTTTTTGTAGGTTTTCAAAACTATATATTGAATAAAAAAATTAGTGTTACTAACATTTTTTAATACTAAATTAATATAATTTTAATACTATTTATAGAAAATAAATATGTAGGTATAGTTTGGTTCATCAATAGTAGAATTCGAGCTACAAGTAGCATTAAACGTAGATTATAGACGCCCAACAGTTACTTTAACGACCCCGACCATTTAAGGTTACATCAAAAGCTTTCTATTCCAATTGAAAGGATGATTGATTTCCACCGACAACGAAGATAGGCGTTATAAATATTATAAGCACTTTTTCATTTTCTATACTTATCCAAGCACTCAAAAGATGACATTAGATAATGAAATGAATCATTTAAATTTTTTAGTTATAGGTACTAGGGGATATACGTGGGGCATACTGAAAGTTTCTGGATTCTAATAAATAAGACAAGATATCGACTTAAGATTCTATTTATTGTTTTTCGAAGTATATTCCCCCGCAATTAATGCATTTTTGCATTCGCTGAAACCATTGTACAAAGCAGTTGGACCAGTCTTCCTTAGGGACCTCTTCGATGGCTTCTTTGAATGCATTCACTGTTGATTCAGGGCTCGTAAAACGTATACCTCTCAGTTTATCTTTAATTTTTGGAAATAAAAAGAAGTCGCAGGGTGCGAGGTCCAGGCTGTAAGGCGGATGCGTCATCAATTCTACATTTGAAGCCTTCAAATAGGCCTCCGTTACCTTCGCGGAGTGTGAGGATGCGTTATCGTGGTGAGGACGCTTTTCTCTAACTTTTTCCAAGACTCTAGGCAAGCAAGTGTTAACGTACCAATCTGCAGTCACTGTTCTTTGATTTTCAAGCGATACTGTCGTGTAATGTCCTGATTTTCCGAAAAAGGAAGCAACCATTTGTTTACCAATACTTCGACTCTTCTTAACTTTCGTAGGTAAATCGTCAAAAGGGAAGACCCACTCTGCCGACTGGCTTTTTCTTTCGGGTTCAAAGCAGTACACCCAGGTTTTGTCACCTGTCACGATATTATAGACAGCCAATGACTGTCCTCCGTTAAACTTTTTTATCATTTTATAGCACCATTGGACACGCAGCCGTTTCTGGTCTTCCGTTAAATCATGTGGTATCCATCGAGTGCAAAGCTTCCGAACGCACAGTAAAATATTTTGCACTAGGCTCATTCCAATGAGTAATAAGGTACGAATTTGCTGACAAGTAATTTTTTTGTCACTTTCAATTAGTTGTTTTACGGTATCAATATTTGATTCAGTAACCGTAGTTACCAACCGACCTTCACGTATCTCGTCATCGAGATGATCATGACCACGCCTAAATTCTCCAAACCACGAATACATAGAGCTGCGACATGGTGCTTCGTCCCTAAATGCCAATTGCAGTCTCTGGAAACACTCTTGCTGACTTAAGCCACAACGAAAGTCATAAAAAATCATGGAACGAAAATGTTCACGAGTTAAATTCATTTTGACAGCGACACTCAATTGTCGAAAGGGCGCCACAATGAAAAAACAAAAGACAATCTCGCAAATCAAAAAGTAACATGCTCCGAATGAGTGCCATTTTCGAATTCCATAATTGTATTTTTACTTCTTTTATTGTAAGTGGCCAGATCCAGAAATTTTCAGTATTCCCTAAGTATGTATATCTCTGATGTGACAAGTAAACTCTGACTCTTTTTTTTATTCTTTATTTCTGTTTTCACGCTAAATTTATATGAAATAACCATGTCGAAATCATCAGTATCTTAACTGAGGTTGGGCACAGCAGGAAATGTATTGCTTTTTGGAGATGCCCGACTGGGGAAGTACCTCAACCTTAGAGAAGATCACAGCTAAATAATACTGCTTTTAAGCAGTGTTGGGTTCCTGTGGTGAGTAAGGTAAACAGAGCTTCTAGGAAAATTTGTGGAAAGGCCGGCAACGCGCTTACAATGCTTCTGGTATCGCAGGCGTCTATGGGCTACGGTATTCGCTTACCATCAAGTGAGCCATACGCTTGTTTTCCGACCTAATTGTGTAAATAAAAAAATAAAATTTTGCTTGACTACAAATAAAGATTTGAATATTTTGTAATTCGACAATTGTTTTTGTGCAATTTAAGATACCTTTATTGGCATTTATAACTAGTCTGCTGAGTACGATATGTCGATGTGATGAATCGTAGGTTTATGCATCGTAGCCAATGCTACTTGTGTATTGTGAGTATTTTATAGTCTCGGAAGATTTAATCAAATCGATTCTGTTTGATTTAGCATGTAATTTAAATGAATATTTTCGAAGATTTTGTATGTTCGTACTTTAGTCGGGATAATTTTTAAACCGCATTTTTAAGTAAGTACATTAGGTTGGATAGGATTAGACTAAAACCATAATTTATCGAGTCAAGAGTTACATATAAAGAAAACATGTTTGCATTGTCTAAAGACAAAAAAACTGTGAACGTTGTATACGGAGACATTCAGTAGTATATTTAGTATCAGCATTTCACCCGTGCGAAGCCGGGGCGGGTCGCTAGTTTAATATATAATGTTCTAAGTTCTACTAATGTTAGTATTGATTTGTTATATATATTTCATAACATATGAGAAAGAAGTAAAATGGTACGCTCAATATCTGGTCAAAACGAGCAAAAAATGATAAGCAACAGTAATAAGCGCCACATGCGAGCCAGTTGCGTCCATATTACCAAAACTTGGGACACAAGCTCAGACTGTTCGCCTGTATAAACTTTAAAGTTTAATAAAAATGGATGTTTTTAATACTTTGTAACGATATCATGAAACCATTAAAACCTAGTTTTAAAGTTGATAATTTAGAAATTAACTTTTTCGCATGCACAACTGCTTAGATTTTTTTTTATAAATTATTTATTCATGTTGAGAATTCCACGTAATTAATAGATTAGAGAGAAAGGGTTGATAACACACCATATTAGGTACATTTTTATGAGTTTATTGTATAAATAGTATTAAATAGTAATAGTATTTATTTCTCACTTTGGTGTCCAAAATACGAAAAGCTTAAACGCATAAAATAAGAGAATCCAATAAAATTTTTATTGAATGAATTTTATCTGGGTGTATATATTTATTTGTATGTGTCTCGCACAACCTGTAAGGGTGCGAATTTTTTAAGATATCCCCTTGCTGACTAAATGTCTCAACATGTAAATGAGGAGATTCTAGTGGTGAGATGAATCTAGTCTTCGTGTTCCGAATTATTCATTTGGTATATTTCACTACGGCCACTTGATGCGGTCAGATGAGAAAATAGGACAAATTACCATATTAATTTATTATATTTTAAAATAAATAATGACGTATTTTTTTTAAGGGTTTAAACTATTATTTAAAATCTTATTATTATAAATTATCTAGTGACATACCTACTTTGGAATGCGTGGTTAGGGTCTACACGTAACTATACTATAAATTTTCTACTTGAGAAGTAAGTGTGGCTAAGGCTCTACAAATTAACAACACTAAAGTGCAGTCTTTTGTGCGATAAATGAAATTGGTTTAGTTACAAACTGACTCTTATTGTTTCGAGAATAAGGACTATTTTAGATTGTGAGTATTGAGTAAGGGGGTTCACCGTACTTTTTTAATGTTCTCGCAATAATAGGTTTCCCTCGTTGCAATTATTCGAGCGTCGCTTGAGTACTGCACCCTAAAGCATAAACAGTGCATTCTTCCTTTTTACATGAATAAAAAAATACAAACGTTGAGAAATATATTTCAAATATATTCGTCGTTTTTAAAACATTATTTGGATTTCTCAGAACCTATATTGATAAAATTATTTGGGGATGTGAATATTTATGCAAACATTGAAATATGCTGTTCATAATTTTTTCGTATACCGCCCCTTATTGTGGTATAGATTTAGAACTCAAAGAAAAACATTTATTATATTACATTACTTTCTAATTGTAATGTAACAACTTTTCGTATTTAATCGCGATTTATTAAGTTTTTTAGATGCCCGACGTTTCAGATACCTACTTTACAGCAACGGGAGGTCTCGTGACCATGGTCACAACCGCGATATAATCCGAAAAACTTGTTTCTTTACAATGAGTGAAATTCGCGTGAACATTAAAAAACAATACATTACTTTCTTGTTAAAAATATGGGTTTTATGTGTAATAATTAATTTAAAAAAATCCATTAATATTATTGTGACCTAGGATTTTTGTTTTCTTTTTTTATATCATAAAAACCTTATCGTATAGTTATAGAAGTTGTATTATTTGAAAGAAAAAATCCCTCTTTCTGACTGTCAGCTGAAAATTTATGATTTAATTATCATGCTCAAGATACTCTTTAAGTTATGGCGTAAATGTAAGGTGAGTTTACTTAGTTACGCAATACTTGGGACAGTCGGGAAGCCCTTGCCATTGACAATGCTCTGCTAACCGTGACATTTAAGATGCAATATCGCTCACTTCTATACAAGTCAGCAGACCTGTTACAACCGACTCTAATTGGAATATTGTTAGTACTAATCAAGTATAAAATAAACTTATTTAACAAACACACACTGTCGTCTGTTTCTTAGGTTAGATTAACTTAACGTTTGCGTTAACAAGTGGCTGTGTGTGTGTGACATTTTACACATTTGAATAGCGAAGTTTGTGAATTGTCACAAATCTTATATCGTGTATCAAACTGGCGTATTAATAAAGTATAATCATAGATAAGTAGGTATCCTAGAAGCACAATGTAAAAAAAAAGTGTGTGTGTCAGCTCCGACGCACGACTGGAGTTTACTTCTTCAGATCGACTCTCTAAATATTACACAAAAAAGACTTTATAGTCTAAGAAAAAGATTAGTACCATATCAAATGGTAAATAAATGAATCAAAATAACGCCATCTATCGATTGCATTATTAGAAAACGTCGTAACCGTCGTAGCCGGTACCGTCGTAAGCGTCGTAGCAGATAGATAGCGCACAAAAACGTAACGAGGTCATTCGTTCAGTAGATTTTACTCCTCATATTTTTTTCATACCGGGGGCCTTATATGAAAATCGATTCTTAAGGAGTAAACTCCAAAAAAATTATTAATCGTAACACATCTGCTTAAATGATACTTTTTAAAAATTTACTGTTCTTTGACAATTGCTTGTCACCATGTATACACCTATACCGACCCGTTTAAATATTAACAAAAGAAAAAGATTATAATGAAACAAAAGGCATGTATACATAATAAATAAATATAAACGTTAAGTAAAACAATATAGTATGTATCTTATACTATTAAACGAGCAATTCTTGTATATATATATAGAATCTGAATCTCGGAATCGGCTCCAACGATTTTCGTGAAATTCAGTATACAGGGGATTTCGGGGGCGAAAAATTGATCTAGCTAGGATTCATTTAAAAAAAATGTCGTTTTATCCCTGTTTTTAGGCAATGAAAAAATATCATTAGAATACGAAGCTTAATTTCACAATTACTGACATAGCTGTAATAGCGTAATTAGTTAATCGGCGGGTGTCAAATCGTTTTGACCCGGGTTCGAATCTCAGTCTCCAGATTAATTTTTTTCTTTTTTTTTTTAATTTCACTCGTGATTTATTATTTAAATAAAATTAAAATATAAAAATACCGAGAAAAAAAAACAAAAAATAAAATGAAAATACCGAGCTAGGCTCGGTCACCCAGGTACTATAATTTAAACGACATTTAAATCCTAAGCATACAACCGTTTACTATTCTAATTAAATTTTCATGTGGGCACAATTACGTTCGCTTTTAAAGTTGCTCTTGTACTTCCCAAAGGGGCGTAACATATATTTCTTAGAGTATGAAAGACATTTATTCTGGCGCGCCGTATTGCGTAGACTCTGGCTGCTTTCCCAATTTACTACCGCCTGAGTGTCTGCCAAGCTTAGTGAACGCTCCCCGCTTTTGTAAGGAACTCAGAGGAAGCAGGTCAGAGCACTTTTTCTCGGCGAGACGAGACGGCGGCGAATAATAGCGTTTTTTGGCTGCGTGGAGTTCGTTGTACCGCTAACTATTGATTTTATAATTATTTATGTATGAATATTTTTTAAACTATGTAACACAATTTCATCAAATTAATATATATAGCTTATTACGGAAAAACTACTATTCTGTACTGTACATCAAACTTAAAGGTATTTGTGTTGATTTAAAATTTTCTTCGACTTATTCATCTTAATATTATAATTTGTAGTTAAAATAAACAATCATTTTGAAATGTCGACATTTTCTCAATTTGCAAGTAATGGCCGTCAGAATATTGAGTGTTACCAGCTCTCAACTTCTATGGTTGTTTCGTGATGCTTTTACGGGTTACTTATTTCATATCGCTTTTAACGATGACGTCAAACGATGAAGGACAAATACGTACCTGTACAAGTCGATTTTAACAGAAAATCGATGAATTATTTATTCATGCATCAGTAACACAACCTCGTTTATCACACTTGAATTGGACAGCGTTTACCTTCACTTTTTATGTTTTGATTATTAACAAATGTAAATCCCACCGAAAATCATTTATAAAAAATGTTTTTTGTTATATATATTTTTATGTACCTATACCTTATTTTTAAATTGGAATACATACTAACCTAAAATGTTTGCCGTGATGTGCAGGGCCGGACCGTGAGATCAGGGGGCCCTGGGCTAATATTAATTAGGGGCCCTTTTTTTGTTGCTGGAAATGCATTTTCGCACTAGCCCCATCGCCTGGAGGCGACGCGAGTGTGGGGCTCCTGGTGCGGTCAAAAAAGCGCACGGACTACCCACTAAAACCCAGCGGTGCCCTCAACGGGGCGCCACAGGATCACTAACGCATGCACCGTTACGCCCCGACGGTAGGCCCGCCTGTGCAGGCCGCCTTCGCTTATAGAGAGAAGGGATAAGGACATCAGCTCTTTTGCGTAGGGTGAAGGAGTGTGTGGTGGCGTCTCCTTCCCGCCTTCCCGCCGGTCGCCTCCTGCGTAACGCATCAGCATGGGCGTCCGCTTCGCGCTCACGCCTGCAGCCTCCTTCAGCGCCATGACCTCTTCACAGAAGGAGGCCACGGCCAACCAGCACCTCTCGCTGCCGAGCATGGAGCGGACGATGCTCGACAACGAGAGATCTCCGCCTACAATAGCCACTAGGGACTGACGCTGGGGTCCCCAAGCGGTGCATTCCTTTAGAGTGTGCAGGCGCGCCGTATCTTTAAGAGCGCCGCTCATGACAAACAGGGGTTAGCTTTCCTCCTTGCGATTTGATGCAGGTACTTACCGAATCATCCGTGACCGGTAAGTAGCCGCGTTAGCCGAAAGGTCAGCACTCCGTACCGCCTTTTGACCCAGCGACTAAGATAGGGACGTATAGCGTCCACCGTCGCAGAGCCTGCCGCTGGGGACTACATGTCCTTTTTCTACCAGTTCATCAAGGCTTTCTAAGACTGAGCCCTGATGTTCTGCATTCGGTCCGCACTTGAAACTAGTCCTCTAGCTTGGAGGCTCGGCCGGTACTTGTATAATTCCGCAAGCAACTCCACCTGGAGTTCCCAAGGCGGATCACTCGCGAGAAGCGTTGCCGCCGTCCACGACACCGTACGGTATCCCCGTATGGCTCTTACCGCTATGACCCTTTGGGGTCTCCTCAGGAAGGTCTTGTTCTGAGCAGAGAGGGGGAGGGGCTAGCAGCCAGTCGAAGCCGACGTTCCAAAGGGTAGGTCCAAGCACGGAACCCTGTGGAACGTCTGAGCTCATCGCGACGTCAATACAATCGACCGTCGCCCCCCTCCCAGTGGATCTCTCTCTCACAGAGGTACGCCTTCAACAGCTTTTGGAGATGGCTGGATGGATAGGAGACGGCATCGTTTCCGTCACAGGAGTGCCCTGTGCGCGAAGCTATTGTTTCGCGCTACACGATAGGGGCACCCCCATGGGTCTCTGTTGAGGTCTGCCAGCATTTCCTCCCAAGCCGCGTCCTTTCCCCGGCTGATGGCGAGTTGCAGCGTCTCCTTCGCCAAACGATAGGAGTTCTGCAGCGTTTCCAGAGCCGGATCTGCACCGTTACGTCTACGGCCTTATTTACGGAGACGCGGGGCGTGGCGCGTCACCTGTGGCGTGGCGTCGCGCGTGTGTCAAAATGTATGAAAATGAACGCGTGTAAAATCGCTTCTCCGTAAACGCACTCATCCAACGCCCTACATTTGAATTTAGTGCGGGCCGCCACGCCACACGCGAGGCGTGACACCCCGCGTATCCGTAAATGAGGCCTAAGGCAGCTTACGTACGCCCTGCGGGCCCTCATGCTGGCCACCCGAAGTTCCGCTATCTCGGGTGACCACCAGTATACTGCCTGTCGTCGTCGCAGGTGCCATCCGATTCTCGGCATGGCCGCATCGCAGATATCTGACAATGATCTGCGAATACACCCGGCAAGCTAATTAGGGGCCCTGGGCTAATATACTAATTAGGGGCCCACCAAATTTGACCATGATTGAGAAGAATGTGAAATGGTAGCCGAACATTTTAACTGTCAGTTCGAAGTCCCAACACCTGAACGTAGACTTGACTTAAATGAATTGAATGGGTTTGATTAATCGTAGGATTCGCAGGACTGCAAACCATACGATCTGTTTAATTTAGTAAAATTATTGATTCTTTCGCATTGTCGTCTATTTTTGACTTGACTCAGCTGGGGGCCCCTTGAATCCACGGGGCCCTGGGCTTAAGCCCAAAAAGCCATATGGTAGATCCGGCCCTGGTGATGTGGGTGTTTGTGCAGTCCTTGTGCGTCTCCCCAACGTGCCTCGGAGAGCATGTTGAACCGCCGACGTCGGTCCCGGTTGTTATCATGACTGTACACCTGATAGCGATCGTTACTCATAGTCATAGTAGTTTATATTCGCCAAGCCGCATTGGAGCAGAGTGGTGGATTAAGCTCTGATCCTTCTCCTACATGGGGAGAGAGGCCAATGCTCAGTAGTGGGATACTAAAGGCTGAAGCGTAAAGTGACTAAAATTTTTGTCATATTATAAAAGATAAAATTTTATATACACGTATGATAAATGATATAAATTTCAATTTTTTCTTTTTGTTTTTTTTTTCTAAGGCCGCGTTT
The DNA here is from genome assembly GCA_905220545.2 of Melitaea athalia. Classification (NCBI taxonomy): domain Eukaryota; kingdom Metazoa; phylum Arthropoda; class Insecta; order Lepidoptera; family Nymphalidae; genus Melitaea; species Melitaea athalia. The sequence goes on from HG992196.1 coordinate 6,462,744, forward strand.
CCTGCAAGCAAACTCGTGAAAGTCTTGCAGAAGTTCCTTGCTGTATCGTTTACATGTTCCTGCAATTTATTTCTGCAATCACTGTCGTGCGAGAAGCTCGCGGTTCATACTGTCGCAACTTATCGTGCAGGTATTTACACACAAAAGCTTACGTGTGTCGCTATCAGAACTATCGCAATATTTTCTATTCTATTTCTATACTCTGAGATCATGACGTCAAGACGCATACGTGTAGCAGCTGCATTAACTATTTTGTTGTTGAAAAAGAAAAATAGATCAATTTGGGTTCGAGAATGGATTTCTAGAAAAACAACTGGAAGATGGACAGCAGTATTTCAATTTTATTCGTATGACCGCAGACGATTTAGAAGCGCTATTAACTGTATAGTTTCTTCACGCGACCATTCACGACTTTGTCGTTGACTCATTCTTCTCATAAGAAAAATCAAGCCGTGCGGGCGATACTTGCTGCGAGATATACGAAACTAGACCGATAAGCAGCGAGATCTGTCGCGAGTCGACGCGTACATGTTTAGACATACTTTCGCAAGTACTCGCAGGAAGCGCTTAACAAACTGTCGCGACAGCACTTGCTACGGGGTTTACACTTGCAAGCTGCTGTCAGACAGACTGTCGGACATTTCTCGCGGAAGTTATCTTGCAGGTGGAAACGCGGCCTAAAATGACGATCATATAATATATTGAAAGGATTCAATCGATCGAATAGCCGGCTGACCCGGCGAACTTCATATCGCCATATATTTTTTATACCTAGTATCTGCCAAAGCCACTATGAGTTAAACTTCATATTTGGCCATTGCTTCTACTGGTTCGGAGCATGGGCTAAGAAAATTTAAAATTTTATCAAATGACGAAAGTCTTATCCTCACGAGCTATTGATCTATTTCGGTGATGCACATAATGGGCATGACGAAAGATTTTGAAAACCTCTTCCATAATGTGGGTACACATTTATTATTTACGAAAATACCTATATTTCGGTAATAAACTTAAGTTTAAGGTAGTTTAAAACTATTTTTCTAATAATTATGTTTTCAATGAGAGCGGCAAAACGGCTGCAGGTGTCATGGCGTCGGCTCTGACGTCGCAATATAATGTGGGCCTTACTTTTTACTTCACTCTTTGGAGCGCGCCTTACGAGTTACGTATTATGTTATGTTGTGACGTCATGCGCTGTAATTTGTGTTTCAATCAAAATGGCCGATTGCAGTATTTTAATGTTTTATTTGATTGAAAATTACAATAATCTTATTATTTTACATAAAACTAAACCACTATTTTGAATTTTTTTAATAAGAGTGTTCCCCTAAAATCATTAAATTGACGATTTTTTGGTACTGTCGTCATTGCCACTTTATATGTAGATAAGTATAAGTGTATTTGTATGTAAAGCATACAATGATATTAATTTTGTATCCAGACAATGAGCAGCTACAACATGTCGAGCGGGGGTGAGACGGACGCCCTGTCGCGACGGCTGCGCGAGGCGGAGCGGGCGCGTGCGGACGCGGAGCGGGCACACGCGGACGCGCTCGCGCAACTGCGGACCGCACAGCGATCGCAGCACGACTCGCACAACGTCGAGCAGCTACAGTCGAGAGTACGCGAGTTGGAGAAGAAGGTAATTTTAAAATATAATAATTCTTCCGTCTCCAAAAATGGAGCAGCCCGACTGGGGTAGTACCCGTACCTTGACCTTACAGAAGACCACAGATAAATAATGATGTTTTCAAGCAGTATTATGTTCCTGTTGGTGAGTAAGGTGACCAGAGCTCCTGGGGGGGATTGGAGGTAGGGTCGGCAGCGCGCTTGCGATACTTCTGGTGTTGCAGGTGTCTATAGGCTACGGTCTTACCATCAGGTGAACCGTACGCTTGTTTGCCGATCTAGTTACATTAAAAAAAGGAAGAGGTTCAGGTTTTCAATTTGATCGTATTTTTTTTACATGTGTTACCTCATACTGATATGATTTTTTTAAAGTCGAAAGCCAGTGCTTTTCATGTCGTCCCATTTAAATTTGTGCAAGATTTAACCAATAGTTTTTGAGTTGTCACGAATAATAGAATTATTAAAATACATGCACATAAGACCAGTGTGTAGCAAAAGAAACCAACAACTGTGAATATGGTAAAAACGAAGAAGAAACGAGAGAATTCATCCTAATTTAATAACAATGTTATCTATTAATGGAGAATAGTAATAAGAATATCTTTTGAAGGTATTTTAATTTAAAACATAGAAAAATAGCGATGGATTATGTCATGTCAAACTAGAATTTACATAATTTGAACACTAAATAATTAGTAATATTATTGAATTCAAGGCTGCATTGGAAACGGTTCGTTGTGAAGAGCTACAGCTAGAACTGTCATCGGCAATGCGCGCCCGTGGCACTTCAACAACTGCGACCTGGACGACGTCAGTTGCTCAGCCCGCCTCTGAGATAGAACGTATCATGGCAAAGATAGAACAAGACAACCGAATTCTAGCGGAGCTGGAACATTCTAGGTCTACTACACATGGTAAGATATTATTATATTTTTCTTATAACTTAGATGTTTTATTTAAATAAATATTTAGTAAATAGATAACGATTAAACCAAAATATTTTATGTCGTTATAAAAGACTTGCGATTATCTTTTACTTTTTTGCATAGGAATTCAACAAAGTGGATCTAATCAGGCGCTGGGAGAATTTCATTCACCAACGCCGTCGCCTTTGCCTCATTCGTATACTAGCGTAACAGGCCATGTAGCCCTGTGTCAGAGCAATACTATGCCTACTCTCTCTTCACTCCACGCCACTTCACAGTTCACTGCCCCTAGTTCCAACTCTGTAGCTTACTCTATGAGTGCACACAATCCTTCCTACTCAAACCCTGTGCCTGCTTCCTTTGGTTTGTCTAATGCTCATCAAGTAACGTTTACAAACCCCGTAACTGCTCCCCTCGTAAACAATATCAGTCAAATTTCCAGTACTCTGGCTGGGCTACAGTCAAATCTTCAAAATATGACGGGAAATGTATCCGCTATGAGTCTGGGAGCCACCTTAGTCGGTCCATCTATCACTGGAACCATGGCTGGAACGGGACTTTCCAGTTGTTTAAATAACCCATCAACTAGTTTATCTGGAGGACTAACAAGTGCCCTTACTGGCATACAAACCCATATACCCGGTGCTCTAGGAAATACCTTATCAAATTTAACGGGAGGAACACAAATTGGAGGTCTCAACACGAGTTTAACAGGGACAAATGCGTATGGAACTGGCGCTGGAACTTATACGAACCCTCTTTTATCAAGTGGCTTGGGAACAAATACTATGAATATTAAACTTAAACCCATCGATGAAATTGACCTCGGCTTAAGCAGATATGGAGCAAGCAATCCACCTATAGTTAGAGCTGCAACTCCTGTAACGCCACATCAACCTACTTGGAATTTAGGATTAGATAGCCAATTTGGAACTGATAGAATAGGAAATTTAGATACATTTCTTCATGACCGAGGTCCGAGAGCTATAAGACTTTTACCAAATAATATGTTGGACATAGATGGTATGTTGTTTAATCTTAAAGACATAAAATATAAATGTTTATATTACGTTTAAGTTTATTTTTGTTTCAATTTTATTATTTCTAAATTTTAGTACGAAATACCCATTATATGAATGGCGGTGCACCAACTGAGCCACAAGTTGACATGTTGGATATACCAGGAAAAGGTCGTTGTTGCGTTTACATCGCCAGGTTTTCCTACGAACCACCAGAGTATGTCATTTGTGCTATTAAAACAGTTTCAAAACGTTTGCAGACGTAAAAATAAAATATTTTTTTAGTGTCGAAAATACGGAGGGAGAATTGTCTATATGCGCTGGTGATTATTTGCTAGTGTGGGGTCCACCCGATCCAAATGCAACAATGCTTGATGCTGAATTGCTAGATGGAAGACGTGGTCTTGTACCTGCTAATTTTGTTCAACGCCTAGTTGGAGACGATCTTTTGGAGTTTCATCAGGTAACTAAGTGCGATATCGGTAATGTATTAAACATACATTAAATTATGTATAATTACGGTTGAAATTCAAAAACAGACTACACTTAACCACATGTTATTTTACCAAATTATTACAAGGATATATATTGTCTATAAAAACATTTTCTTTAATATTTACTTTTTCGGTGTAATTTTATTTTTAGTTCAATCGTAATATATACAGACAGAGTTCAATTTCGAAATTGTAATAAGAGCTCTTATTTCATATTTATTGCATCATTAGGCCGTCGTAGCTACTTTACGTGATGCTGATGAAACTGCAACCACAGCTATAAGTGATTTATCCCTTAGTAGAGATGTGGCACGCCTTAGTGAAATGGCAGACATTAGTGAAGGGCCTGAAGATGATGATAATGGTAAGATAGTGTTTCCATTAAAACAAAATTAGTTTAAGACTATTACATCAAAAAAATAGAGTAAATTATAAATAATTTAGTCTAACACATATAAATTCCACTTAAATAACACCGTAGTACTTAGAGCTTGTAAAGTCATAACCCTATTCAAAATTTTATAATGTTTAATAGTATTTTTTATTCTATGAAGTTTCAGATTTTTACTACCACCACATTTAAACATACGCATGCTAACACACCCACAAATAATTCAGCACTAATAAATAATTAGGTGCTTAATAAATTATAAATAGTGAATGCCAAACAGTTTATCTGCCTTAGCAGAATTTAAATCGAATCACTCATTTTTTTTTTGTATATTGTAGTCATAGAAATCTATACAAAACCTTTATCCTTTCCTAACTGCCCCATCCTATAACATCGGGTTTCGCTGCACGCTTCTTGGCATATCACACGCACTTCGCCTGCTTGGCTAACTCCTACTCGCGATCAACCCTCGGACCTGAACAGCCGAGCTGTTTTTCTCGTCGCTAGTGCCCGCACCGCGCCAGCTCACCCTCGAGAGACAGCTCAACAAATCGGTGCTGATCGGTTGGACGGCGCCAGAAGGGGTTCAACAAGCAAACATTGAAAGTTACCATGTCTACGTCGATGGCGTCTTGAAAACTACGGTCAAAGCGACGGAACGCACGCGTGCTTTGGTTGAAGGCGTAGACGCTAATCGAGTGAGTCAACACTTTTAGAATTTTTGTTTACATACGAACATTATTATTATTTATATATTTTAGGTATTGTATATATTTTTTATTTTTCTTATTCTATAACATTACGTTTAGTTTTTTAATATTTTTCTCAATTACTTTTTCGAAATTGACAATTATTGTGTTTACACGATATTACCTAATCTACATTTACTTCTACATTGACTAAGTGTTTTATGTTTCCAAAGCCACATCGAATTAGCGTCCGTTCAGTAACAGCTACAAGGCGTACCTCAAGAGATGCTGCGTGCACTATGGTAATAGGAAGAGACACAGGAAATATGGGACCTACCTGTGTGAGAGCTAGCGGAGTTACATGTTCTCAAGCTGTAATATCATGGCTACCAGCGAATTCTAACCATCAACATGTTGTCTGTGTCAATAATGTTGAAGTAAGATATATTATATTTTGAAAAAATACTAAGACAATACAATCCTATTACTAAACAATTTTATCTGAAAAATATTTTAGGTTCGAACTGTAAAACCAGGTGTTTATCGGCATACAATAACAGGCCTGTCGCCAAGCACACAATATCGAGTGACAGTTAGAGCTAAGCACTTAAGGGCGGGTCCTCCTGGAGTCCCGATTGAAGAGGCTCCTGGCGCTTATACAGACTTCAGGACTTTACCTAAAGGCTTGCCAGATCCACCTAATGAAATAATGGTACATAAAGATTTTTATTTCATTCAGCATGAAATTACTTAAGCATGCTTTCGTAAATTTTTTACACTTTACACTCACATCCTGCTCGCCGTAACATGAAAATATATAACTACCCTATCTCTTATAACAATTAGCTCATACTTATTTTCTATAATCTGGATGGTAATGACTAAAAACAGTGAAGCAGTTATGTAAATAATAATAAATTACAAAGCTGCTTTCCAATGTAATAACTAATCAACGTTTTAGCAAACGCACTAAAAGAATGCTTTACAACGCTCACAAAGTGTGTGATTAAATCCTAACATTAAAGATTCCACACATCATACACACCCTGACCCCTTCAAGTAATATATCACAACCTCAAAGCACGCGGCACCATGGAAAATTTCGAGGAAGTCGCGTCAATCGCAACCATTAATCCAGCGCCAGGACAAATTTTTTTGACTTCGCTCACGTTGTTGGTAGCTTAGTGTTCCCTTTGTTTTGTCGATCCTCCCTCGATGTGGCTTAATAGTATATATAAATACATTGTCATAAACCAATTGGCCTTACAAAAATAGCTGGATTGTTGGTGGTGATTGGTGCGGTGTCGCAGGTGGAAGCTGGACCTCAGGACGGCACACTGCTTGTGACGTGGCAGCCGGTGCTTCGGCCTCCCGCTTCTGGGCCTGTTACTGGGTACGCAGTGTATGCCGACGGGAAGAAGGTGACCGATGTTGATTCTCCGACGGGTGATCATGCTCTCATCGACATTGGCAAATTGATCGGCCTCAATCCAAAATGCGTCACTGTGAGTACTGTATGGCTTAGACTGGCTACTTGAGCGCTGTGTTGTTTTAAACACGCACATAATATTTTGGTCAACGGCACAAGGCATTTTGTGCTAATTATTTTATTTGACGATAAAGCTTAGAAACAAATGGAATCAGGAACTTAGTTATTATGAATTGCAGGTGCGAACCAAATCGCGGGACAGCCAGTCGAGTGACAGTGCACCAACTCCTATACCTCCCGCTGTACTTAGAGGAGTCGCTTCGAGAGTCCCTCGTGGACCTGGTCCCGCTGTGAATCAGCCACAAGCCGGTTTTCGAGGCCAACGCCCACAGCCTTATCAACAACATCAACAAGTCATAGAACACGATGAGAATCTATCGGATAAGGAAATATTTCCAACTGGCAATCGACATGGGCAGCATGACCCACAAACGACTCAGGTGAAAATTAATTTAACTTATATCTCTTTTTTTTTTGTACTTATATTTTTAAAAGTGTTTACTCAATTGTAAAACAAAGTAATAGCCTAAATCTTGATTACATAATGAAACAACATTAAATTCAGCTTTAAATATGTTTCCTAAATAAGTTATAACGCTTCGTTTATGAAATTTATTTACTTTCTTGACATAATGATGATGTTAATTTTGTGTTACTGATTATTTTGTCATTAAATTGTGTATAATGTTGGCACAGCACTTTGTGTATATTTAGTTCGCATATCAGTGTCGTATTATATTGTGTGTAAATTCGAACATATTTGGCCAGTATTTATATTATTTATTTATTTATAATGTATAAATAAGCTTTATTCTTTTATTTTATCCAGTCTTTCCATTTATGTCTTCTTAGTTGTTTTTATTAAAATCAATGTCATATGCTCTACATTCGTTAAAAGCTATTTGTAAAAGTTTCGTTAGAAGCTCACTTTACGAACGTAGTTTGATTTCAATAGTACCTAATCGTAATTGAAAAAATACGGGACAATGTAGCTTAAAAAACAAATAGCTTTTCACGTATCGTAATATCGGTGTTGCAAACTGCACTCTTTATACATACTCTCTCCTGTGGTTCTGTCGCTGGCATCTTCTAAATGTCGAGTAGTTCTCTGCCAAACGTAAACGGTTAAAATACAATCACGCGCGCCTACGACTATTACATCTCTTTAGCTATGCACTCGGCTCAAGCGTTCAAAATTAAATGCATACTGCTTGCGACTAGATCTGTAGTCTCTAGTGCTATTGGCCGATACCTAACAGTGCACGACACCCTACAGAAACCAGAATACTTAGAACAAATAAAGAGCTTGTACTTTGTGACACAGACAGATCTCATCAAGCTCATTATGTTAACGTGCCACGTAACGTATGACCTAACCCCTCTCTCTCTCACATAACTATTATACACCTTTCCGTAGCCCACGAGCGGATTCGGCACAGGTCTCCTAAAGAGTATATTCGACAAAATAACCCCTTCGGTAAGGAATTTTAACACGTCTTTTATATACTTTTATTTCTTTTAACATCTTCTTGACACGTTTTGTTTAGAATTTAAACGTTTTTAAGTTTGGGAGTGTTTTTTTATGTTATTAGTTTTATTAATTTATTTTTACACAGTGTGCTCGTATTTTAATAGCATCGTTATATATGCGTATTTACTTACGTAGACAATTTATAATCCATACATAAAATAATATTTTTAAGTATGCTTCTGTACATATAAAAGTAGACAAATACAATATTTAACCGTAGCAGAAAAGTACTTATTAGCTAATTTTAATGCATATTCATTTATTGAATAAATTAAAAAAAACTATCATATGTTTAGTAACATATACAAATCATAGCTAATTAGATTTGGAAAGTTATCGTCTAGAGACTTTAAATAAAGATGCTAAAACCTTATGAAATTGGTCTGTAAAATAAATGTGTTTTATGATTTTTTAATAGTGAATAAATTGAACCAGGACAGCAACATTTTACTGAAAAACATACCAGACAGTTTTGTTGAATAACCATGACACTGCTCATCAAAAACGTACGAATCTCATAAAGTTTAAAAATTATAATATCACTTACACTTCATTCAAAAGTCTTATACATACATATATAATAGAAAATGTAAAGTCAAATATTCATTCAGCAGTGCAAACTTAGCACCTCATCGATGGAATTTTGGGTCGAAAATGACCTTAATCGATAGGTCTACGTTAGGTCCGTATAGGTCCACTAAATTTTTCGTTAGGTCCGGTATAGTTTTTTAATAAATAATTTTTTAAATTTAGGTTAAAAAAATGCAATTTTAGCACCCCATCCAAGGATTTTTAAAACCAAAATGACCTTAATCGATAGGTCTACGTTAGGTCCGTATAGGTCCACAATAATTTTTGTTAGGTCCCCTATAGTTTTTTAATAAATAATTTTTTTTTAATTTTGGTAATATAAAATAATGGCATTTTAGCACCCCATCTAAGGATTTTTGAAATTAAAATTACCTTAATCGATAGTTCTACGTTAGGTCCGTATAGGTCCAGTAAATTTTTCGTTAGATCCGCTATAGTTTTTTAATAAATAATTTTTATTAATTTAGGTAAAGAAAAAGCAATTTTAGCACCCCATCCAAGGATTTTTTAGATCAAAATGACCTTAATCGATAGGTCTACGTTAGGTCCGTATAGGTCCACAATAATTTTTGTTAGGTCCCCTATAGTTATTTAATAAATATTTTTTTTAATTTGTTAAATAAAATATGCAATTTTAGCACCCCATCTAAGGATTTTTGAAATTAAAATTACCTTAATCGATAAGTCTACGTTAGGTCCGTATAGGTCCATGAAATTTTTCGTTAAGTCCTCTTTAATTTTTTTATAAATAATTTTTAAAATTTTGGAAAAAAAAATCGTATTTTAGCAGCTAGAAAACTATAGGGGACCTAACAAAAATTATTGTGGACCTATACGGACCTAACGTAGACCTATCGATTAAGGTCATTTTGATTTTAAAAATCCTTGGATGGGGTGCTAAAATTGCATTTTTTTTTACCTAAATTTAAAAAATTATTTATTAAAAAACTATAGCGGACCTAACGAAAAATTTAGTGGACCTATACGGACCTAACGTAGACCTATCGATTAAGGTCATTTTCGACCCAAAATTCCATCGATGAGGTGCTAAGTTTGCACTGCTTATTCATTCGTCAACATCACGTCGAAAATTTGGAATTAAGGGAACGCTTTCGCGAAAATCTTTTATTTTCACTTCGGCTTCAAAACGCGGCTTCACTTGCTCGACATTTCTCGCCTTATACTGAAATAGATTTGTATATCTGTCTACTTCATGGTTATATCGTTGTCCGCTTATTTGATTAGCTCAAGCTTCAGCGGTTAGTGGTACAAATAATAATTATCATCAGTTCACTCTTGAACACTGTCATTTTCATGTTCATGTATTGTAATCAATTAAATTTTGAATGACCATGTGGTACCTATTAGCAATCGGGGATACCGGCCATCGAAATCACTAAAGAGGGAGCAGTGGAGGCCACTGGCGAGGATGAGGAGGCTTCGCGTCGCCGCCCGCAGGTCTGCGATCTCTCCTAGCTGTCATCGATGTGCTCTTCATGTGCTAGCACTATTCACTTTGCTCTCTTCTCTATAAATTTTATGCGGAACTTCCGAAACACATGTTTTCACTTTTCGTTGTTCTGTGTTGTTATCTTCACGTCCTCGATGTTCTACACACTACACAGGTTCACGTTCGACACTATCCAGGTCTTGTGACACGTAAATTTACCGCCCGACTGTTAGGTAGAAGACAGAGCCCCACAGAACACTCGATACAGAATCATACCATCCGAGCATGCGCAGCGTGTTTGTATGTTTATTTCTGCATGCTGTCTTGGCTTCGAATCGTTCTCAGTATTCCTCTCACTGACTCTTTACTCTGTTGAAACAAGGAATCTGTTAACTAATATATAAACATTTGAATTCAAAAATGTATCAGATTTTGTTAAAGTGCATCATAAGCTATGGACTTTCGGAAATTTTGTGCTGTGGATGATATATGGTTTCAAATGTAAGTGCTGCACGCTAGCTTCCGTTATGCATGGGGATTTAATAGTTTCAGCGGAATGTTATGTTAAACGGAAGGTAAAGTATTTGTTGCTTATGATCGCATATGCCAAATTTTATATGGCTGTAAAGCTTAATAAATTGCTATGGGCTTTGATATGGAAAATCTAACCTTATTAATGTCTTGGTACGTACGGACGTCAGCAGCAGCCGTCCCAACCTGCACAAGCGTCGCAGCAGCCTTCGGGTCAGCAGTACCCGAATACACAAGCCTACCATGGCACGCAGCAACCCCCCTATCCACAGGGCGGCCAGTTTCAAAGTAACCAGCCTAATCAATACACCGGTCAGCAACAGCAGTATCAGAACCCTCCTCCACCTAGAAATCACCATGAAAGAGGACGTCCACCTAATCCTCATCAGGTATTTTTTTTTACATTACAATTTTATTGTTTTTTTTATTATAAAATAATGAATCAAATAAAACTATGACATTCGCTTTGACGTAGTGGTGGGTGTCGTTATCTAAATACTCACGGTTCCGTCTTCGATTCTCACTCTAGGTAGATATTGGTATTTGTACAAATATTTGTTTCTGAAATGGATATAATAATTTTACAACTATTTAATCTGGGTATTGATACCCTCATGCCTGTAATATCCCACTGTTGGGCATATGCCTCTTTCTTAATGTAGGAGAAGGATTAGAGTGTAATCCACCACGCTGCTCCATTACGGATGGCAGATATGTATACTATGAGTAACGATCGCTATCAGGTATTTATGATAATAATTGTGTTTGCTCGGAAACAAAAATAAAAAACTGACTTCAATTACATCGACAAGTAATACAACGTAATAAAACGAAAAAATAGTCAAGTCAATACGCGTTATCAAAGATTACTCAAAAAGCTGTGATCAGATCTCGATCTAATTTAAACAAGACTACATGACAAGTATTAGCTTTCGATTAAAGTAATAATCATCAAAATTGGTAGACCGAGTAAAAAGTTATGCGGTATAATACAACGTAGGTCAACGAAAAAGTAGTCAAAGTCTGTATCATAAATATCTGATAGCTTCGTATTAGGAAAATTATCCTCCAGTTTGCTCTAGTGCAGAACAATGCATTAATCTGTGACCTCCCTCCTATATGAAAAAAAAGTCTTTAAACAGAATAAAATATATATTTTGTGTGCTTGTCGGAAGAAAAAAAAAACTCAATTTAACTTTTTAATTTTTTTATTCACAACGTTTTCCAACCTTTATACAGATTGTAACATACATTTTGTTTTTATTCAGCAAGCTCAACAAATGACACAAGGTCCTAATCAACAATATGGTCCACGACCTGGGCCACCAATAGGCCCTAGGGGCCCACCGCCAGGCCAGCGTCAACAGCAGGGGCATCCACAATCAAAAAGATGTCGATACTTCGTAGCATTGTTTGACTATGATCCAGCAACAATGAGTCCTAATCCAGAGAGTTGTGATGAAGAATTACCTTTCAGCGATGGAGACACAATTAAGGTACTTTTTTATTTTTAGTGCCAATAAAAACTTTATACTCGCAAACGAAAAAGAGACCGACTTCAATTACATCGACAAGTAATACGATATAGGAAGTCGATAAAACAGTCACTTAAATACGGATTGTTAAGAACTAACTCAAAAAGTATTCGAAAGACTCGATCAAATTTAAATAGCACCGCATGACAAGCACCAGATATCATTTTAAAAAAAGTATCATCGAATTGTCACACCCAGTAAAAAGTTAAGAGGAAACAAACATTAAAAAATACAATACGATCGAGCACCTCCTTTTTTTGAAGTCGATTAAAACAGATCTTATGTGAGATGGAGGGATAAAATAACAACAAAATTATAACTTCGTAATGTTAATTTTTTTCTGCGCCGAAACATTCAGTTATCTGATATACTTTAGTTTCTTGTAAAATGCTTATGTTAGCGAAGCTATTTGACATAAAAACAATGATTACATACAGTCTCTCTGATCGAACTTTGTTAAATATCTATAGATATAAATAATTTCCCAAAATGTATGAACGAAATACGTTACGAAGTAGGCCGGGTAAGTTTCTTGCATCCACGTTCTAAAGCGGTGATATTTTGTTATTAGTGCAAATAATGCAAACTGACGATTCTAATGTGTTTGAATTTAATAAAATATATATTTTTCTTGCAACAGGTTTGGGGAGACAAAGACGCTGATGGTTTCTATTGGGGAGAATGCCGCGGTCGGCGTGGTTATGTCCCTCATAATATGGTTGTGGAAGTGTCAGAACAGGACGCTACTGGGCAAGTTGCCGCAAAGCCTCGGGATAGATGGACAGATGCATATGCCAATCAACCCGTTCGGAGAATGGTGGCTCTTTATGACTACGACCCTCAGGAGCTTAGTCCAAACGTCGATGCTGACGTGAGTACTACATAATATCTAAAGTATTTGTAATGCTATTTTTATGCACCATCTATTATTATTATTATTGTTCGCAAAGTATATTACTTTATTTGTAATTTATTTGTGTTTTGTGAATTTTAGGCGGAATTAAGCTTTCAAACGGGTCAAATTATTCTCGTTTATGGTGACATGGACGATGATGGATTCTATATGGCAGAGATAGATGGTATGAGAGGTTTGGTGCCCAGTAATTTCCTTACGGAAGCCAATGACCAGTATGGGCCAGCGGGACAAGCCGGTCAAGGTAGGACATTTACTAGTAACAAATAAAGCTCTTGTGATAAACTTTACATAAATTGTTACCAAGTAACAAGTTCTTTATCGTGCCTTAAGCGTTTATAAAAACTATACATAATTAAGTATAATTATTGGAAGCTAGTTAGTTTTATTACTAAAGCATTTTTAATGTGACAATTTATTATTAAGACCAGTGTAAATGATTTAGTATTTATATATAATAGTTTAACTGATGTAGGACACAGCAGGAAATTTCCTGCTCAAAATATGGAGCAGCCCGACTGGGGTAGTTTTCAATCAGTATTGTGTTTCTGTTGGTGAGTAAGGTGACCAGAGCTCCTGGGAGGGATTGGGGATAGGGTCGGCAACGCGCTTGCGATGCTTTTGGTGTCACAGGCGTCTATAAGCTACGGTAGTCGCTTACCATCAGGTGAGCCGTACGCTGGTTTGCCGACCTAGTTATATATTTAAGAAAAAGTAGTAATATAGTATGTAAAAAAATTCTGTTTCAAATACAGGTGTTGGAGCGGGTGGTGGTAGAACAGCCATCGCAGGAACAAGTGTTTCAGGGGGAGGCCCAGGACGCGGGCGGGGCGTTCCGACCGGTCCTGGAGCTCGAGGCCCTCCTCCTCCACCACGAGATAATGTCGCCCCTGCTCCGAGAAACCATCACCGGAAAACAGGTACGATTTATCATACTTTTGTGTAATGTATTGTGTAGAGCCGCGAACGGCTTTTCAATATTCGCTGTCATAGTTACTCTCCCTGTTAGATAAAAAATAATAAGATTGATTAGGTAAGTTCAGCTGACGATCAGGGTTGATTCTGATCACTAAGAGCTTTGAGTGTTTCATGTTTGCACCTTGGACTTGCTGTGTGACTACTGAAAAACGCTCGCTATTTCGCTCTGGTAACTTCTATCATTTTCTCTGTACACGGTTTTACGATTGCTACAGGACTCGCTTTGCGAGTTTAAGCGCTTATCGATATATGCGTTACTAATTAAAGTATTGACTTTTTTCTATCGATAGTATCTATTCTAAAATCATTAATAAAATTTACTCTATGAAATAACCTGACACTTTTACAGCGTCGAAATTAAATGAATATTTATAACGCGAGTCCGGTTGCAATCCACGGAGCACAAAGACTCTTGGTGTACACTTTGCTGAAAAACACTATCTTGGATTACACAGTCACAGACATCGAAGTTATACCTACACGTGAAAACTGAAAGTTACAACGAAACACAAAAGAGGGAATTAAACGAAGTTTTTATTTTCAGCAATATCTTAAGGGCAACTTTATTTTTTTTCGCATTATCTTTCTAACTGTCTATTCTTTTTATTTTGTCACAATTTCCCTGTTGTTTTATCAAACTAGCTGTCACATTAGCTCACGCAAGGTAGGCTGGTCAAATACACGCAACATAGCATTGCACAGAGCCCACGATGTGCGTGAAGTGTGATCCAAGATTCAAGTGGTTGTCTGTGGTCACTATATATGTTGTGTGTATTGTCTGTTTGCTAGATGCCTGCCCTCTTCCCCCTTCTCAGTTAGACCACAACACATGCGCCAGTAATCCAGAACAGGCGAATTCTCAGGTAAAAATGTTACCGTTTATACAGTTTGACCCCACAACAATACTTTCAGATTATGCAATGATGCTAGTCATTTTCTTTAGTTCGACTACCACTTCATACTTTTAGATTTGATTTCCACTATTTTCATTTCCCACTATTATTTTCTTCTTTTTATTTTTATGTTGCGTTTCATCTACGCCCAGTGTATAGCGAAAGGGCGAATCGTCCGGAAATATTTTTGGTCAAAACTTATGGATTAATCATTGAGGTTTTTATACACATTAGATTTCATTTCATATTGGGCCATATCATACAGAACTAGAACAAAACAACACTGGCGTATACTTCACTTACATCATATATACCATTACGCATTCACTACGTCGATAAGTCTCTGAAGCTTGTGAATGTGGTCCACGACTAGACGATTACAGTTATGATCTTTAATGTCAATCCGAGCAGTATTTAACTATGCACTTGTAATGTTATAAACTGTTATGTCGTGAAAGTAATCGTTTAGCAAAAATACTTTTTTCTTTTGTATAAGGCATGATGTTTTGCAATACTGTATATTACTTCACGTCGCTCCTTGCTATAGAATCAAAAAATTATTATATTGATTTTATAAATATTAAATTTGAGAAATTGAACATTTCATTTTTTTTCAAAATTGCTTTCGTATATTGTAAATGCATGACTTAAATTGTATATGATTGTATTTTGTAAGTATTTTAGATTGATGCATGAAATTATAACTTTTGTATCAAACGGGATTCCTGTACTTTACAAAGAAATTAAAAATTTTCAAAATAACTTCTCTAGATTAGTTACTCTTTCTGAACAACAGACTTGATGGTTTTTGAGACATACCCATTTACATTAAACCGTAGTAATATAGAAGTGCGAATTTAGATATCATGAAACTGCATTAAAATCAAGGCAGATGCTAGTTCCATTCAAAGTAATTCAGAGTCATAGTTCGTTCAGATAATTTGCCCCTACTTTAAAATCGATTGTTCATGGTACTTGTATAATGTTGAGTGCAGCAGCAGCAGAGGGGGAGAGGCGCGGGGAGCGGTCCGCAAGCGAGCACGATCGCGCGCACGAGCGCTGGTAATGTGAGCACGCCCACCGCGCAGTCCCCGGGCTCCGCGGGCGCGCTCACGGCCATGCCGCCCATAGGAACCACCACGGCCGTTAGCACATCGCCCGCGCGCCGCGGCGGGCCTGCCGTCGTACCGGCGCCCACCGCGCAACCTATTTCACAAGCTCAACCGCCAACTTCGCAACCTAACCTCATGCAAAAGTTTTCCGAGATGACGGCGCCCGGTGGTGATATTCTGAGCAAGGGCAAGGAGCTCATCTTCATGAAGTTCGGTCTCGGCGGCAAATAATGTCGGCGTTACGGCCTCTAGGGCCTTCGTGTGCGTGAATGCAACATTCTTTTATTTATATATCGCCTCCAGAACGAAGGGTTCTAATGCTGTTTTTCTGCCCGGCTAAAATTATCATGGCCGAGTTGTATATCGAATTTCTCTACTTTAAGCCATTCGGTTTACCCTTACCTGACCTAATATAAGAGATGTTGTAAATAATTAAAAATTATAATTCAATAAACGCACAGTTTAGTGAATATTCAAATATTTAGTGGTCTCGATAGTACGCACGGTTGAAAATTAAACACCTGAAATTATAGTTACATGTAATATTTTCTATCTTTCGAATCTGTTCCCGTCTGTTAGGTTAGTTTGTAGGAAAATTCAGTGTAAGTGGAGAATAATTTTAATTAGAATTTGGCCATCAATAATTATTATCTATACCTATACCTAATAATTTACCAACAGGTTAGATTACGGAGAGATGGTACTTTAATTTGTGTTAAGAAGAAATATTTGCTGATTCTTGTGTAAATTATTCTCCACGTAATAAAAATAGTATTTTGTTTCGTAAACGAGTACGGAATATCTTATTTAGTAAAATGTTGTCTGACTGTTATTTATTAAGTACACACTTAAACTCGGTTGGACTGCAACTACTTTCTGTATTATGTTTTCAATCGCTAGACGTCGTCTTATTAAATTAATTAGACAATTATAATCTGAAACACAATTATGTACATTTCAAGAGATTTTTTTACACGAGTAAACAACTACCGCACTTTGTGGTGCAAGTATTCGAACCTGCAACCGTCCTTGCAGAACCGATGAAACCGATCATCAGTCGCGACTTGGCAATAATTAACTTGCGAAAGTGATTAAGATTAACTGTTTCAAATGTTTATGATAATGTTATATATTGAATCACAAATTTTACATATATTTTAAAACTTAAAAATAACATCGACGTTACCCTATATTCAATGTTCACGGTACAGTAAGTTGTGTTACTAAAAATAAAATTGTCATTATATGTACATCTTAATGTAATGTATCTAGGTCTGTTAAGATATACAGTTCAACAACCATTATGTAAACTACTAATAAGAATCTTTCTGTAAGTAGTGTATCGAAAAGATGCATTACGTGAAACTTCCCTCTCTAAAAAATAAATATTCTGTGATAGTAGACGTGATACCATCTTTCTCATTATAATATTATTAAAATAAAATAATTGCGTCATTTTGTCACATAAAATTTGGAGATCTATTTGCAATGTTTCTTGATAAGAATACGGTTAGCACGGATGAATAATGTTGGGTAATAATTAAAAAACAAAAACAATTTTTAATGACGTTAGGTAATGTCACAAAAATTATTTTTTAACAACAGTTCGTTATAGGTACGCATAGGATACATATAGGGTACGTATAGGTTCATATAGGTTCGTTATAGGTACCCCACTGATGATAATTTAAAAGTTTTTACTTCAACACGTTTATATTAGTCATCATATTTTATTCTTTCATCTGAAACACGAAGTTAAAACTGTGTGATTAATGCAACTTAAATAACTTCATTATGGACACCAAGTTATAAATCAATATTTTCAGCTTTATGCAGTTCTGCCAGTAAAACAAGATTTCGAAAATAAATTATTCTTTTATAATATAAATTGTCGAATGTCAAATTATGATTCAAACTTAGTACCTCCTTCCTACAGCTGCAGTTGAAGCATAAAAAATTTTGGCGTATTTTTTCATTGTATTGCTTAAAAGAAAAATTAAAAACCTTTTTATAAATTTCTACAATTGAAATGTTTCTAAATATTAAGAACATAAATATAAACATATGAATTGTTGTTAATTTTGTTGTTTCTAAATCTGATTTCATGAGCTATTAAAATATATATCCTTTTACTACTATTTACTAGCTCAATGTCATGGAAATCGACTACAAAAAGGGTTGAACGAGGTTTTAGGACTTCTACAGTATTTACTAAAGAGAGACGAAATTTTATTATTAGATAATATTATTTCGATACAATCAGCTTAATAATAATAAATCCGTTGCCTACCATATGATTGTATTTTGGATGGCATTTGCATTTCAAGTGTCATATTATTCAAACAAATTAAAGCTAATTCCATTATTTAAAAGGTGTATTGCGATACATATATTCTTCAAGTATGTAGGTACAATTGTACATACATACATATACACTTTCAAATCGTAACTTACGTAATTATTCGGTTGTTTCTGACTGAATTTACAAATTATTGTTTTCTATCTTTGTGACAGTATAGATGTGATTTTTTTTTTAAACTACAAGTCTAAATTAAATATTATAATCTCTTATTGAGACCTACGGAAGAAAATAAATAGGTTTCTTTTCTCTCTATTAATCTTCCAATAAAAGATTTTTCACATAAATGGACTCAACGAAGGTTTTGTTGAAATTGGCGTACCTATAAGAAAGTTTACTAAAACTCATTAACTGGTCTCAGATCACAAACATTAATAAATTTAAAAACAAAAATCGTGTTTGTATATATTGTTCGGTAAGGTTGCTTGAACTGTAGGCTATTTCGATGCTCACTTCGTACAAGGGATTCTCTATTAAGTCCTTATTATCGCTTTGTATCTAACCAATGACATTATTGAGTATTTAAATCTCTTCACGTATAAATAAATCCAGAGTTAGCTTGCGATTCTTAGTGATAACAATTCATATATTAAAACATGTTTAGCCGTGCTGTTTAGTCCACAATATTGTCAGGCGGTTTCGCTGTGCAAATGTTGTGGTTGCGACAATTTACTATTGTAATAGCAAACAATAAATTTTTATAATAATTCAGAACGTTTTGTAACTGTTCTTAATTTAAATATTTAGAAAGAAAAAAGAAACAAAAAAAAAAATACCGTAGTTGATTTATGCATGTCTTTTTAATGAAAACGTAGGTAGTTGAAATGTTTTTTATCGTTATTTTGTAAAATTCTATAAAATTTTCTCGACGAGATTGTTGCATATCGAAACCGCCGCACTCGGGTGCGTTACAACGGTTGTATATAATCGTGCGTGACAAATACCTTAGCTAAGCTCCCAGGCTACATATCTACCTATAAATGTACGACCTGATAATATTAATTGAGGTTTTTCTATTAATAATTATTCTAGTGTTACATCTAACAGCGTTCAAAGTTGTTCACTTGTTTATACATTGTTATAAATCTGTATCCATATCTTTTATCACATGTACCTATGTGTATGGTTATTTATACGATATGATATAATATAATTATTGTATATTAATCGTGCAATCATGAATGCATAATTTAATATGAAGAGTTGTATATTAATTATAATTAATGATGATTATGGCAATCTATAATAAATAAACCTTTAAACAATGTACCAAATACGCTGCGACATATTAAATGATACAAATGCCGCTTCTTTATTTATTGTATTTATTTACTGCTCCTTTATTTGACGTCATCGAACATATACAAAGTCAGGTAAGAATTGTTCATCATTCTTTTTGTTATATAATTTTTAAAGTTATACTTCTTTTGGCGCGTTAGGGAAAAGTTATGAGAGTAAATTTTTACGATGCGCGCGCACACCGTCACGAAAACAAACCGACACACTGAAGTAAGCTAGCCAATGAAGTATAACTTCTTACGTGCGCACATAAGTACACACACACTTTTTTTTCTTAAAAAACTTGAAGAACAAAATTTAATTGCTGTGGGTGAAAGTGCTCATACCTTTACCTAGTCAGGTCATAAATTCTGTCACATGTTTAATATGAAATAATTGATACAAGTTTATTCAATATATAACAATTAATATACCAAAATGAACTTAACAAAACATAGATTCTTATGATAATAAACTTTCTTCAAAATGACCTCCGCGATTTTGAATACAAGCCTTCAATCTGCGCAGCCACTCGTCTATCGCAGCACGAACGAGGTCCATGTCAATATCAGCGGCTGCCTTAATCAAGGATGCCTTGAGTGTCTCCAAATCAAGATGAGGCTTTGAGCAGGCTTTTTCCTCCAAGTATTGCCATATCTTGTAACCTAACGGACTTAAATCTGGACTGCAGGAAGGCCAATCTTCGTGCCGGATGAAGTCGATTTCATGCGCCGCCAGCCAGTCTTGTGTGCTCTTCGCTCTATGAGCTGGCGCTGAATCTTGTTGGAATACCAAGTGCCTGTTATTGAACATAATATAAGAAACAGGTTCCACAAGGTTCGTCTGGACTGTATTTGGATACACAACTGCATTCGTTTTTACACCTTTTTCACAAAAATGTATCTCAGTTAAGCCCCAATAAGAAACTCCCAACCATACCATGAGCGAGGATGGAAAATGACCTCGTTGGACACGCGGAATACTGTTGCTCGCTTCTTCACTACTGTGTGCGTACACCTTGTCATTTTGTTTGTTGTAGCTCTCTTCTACGGTAAAAATTTTTTCATCTGAAAAAAGAATTTCCCGATATTTTTTTCGCGCGTACCGCTTCTACAAAGCGCGGCATCTCTTCAGTCTCAGGTCCATTAAACGAGCGTTCAAACGATGTCCTGTTTTTATTCGATATGCCTGAAGCCCTAAGTCTTCATTTAACACCCTTTTCACCGTGGTTCTGCTTAACCCCATCTGAAGGGCCAACAGTTTCTGTTTACGTCTGGGATTTCTTTGAATTCGCACCTTCACAGCTTTTATCACTGCTGGAGTCCTAACGGAGCGAGCGCGACCACTTCTTGACCTGTCATCTACACTAGAGTCTTTATTGTACCGTTTGATGGTACGATACACGAATCTTTTGGTCATATTCAAATTTTTCAGTATGTCAAAAATTTGAATTGGCGCGTAACCGCAACGATGCAACGCAATAACTGCAACACGGTCTTCTTTAAGCATCCACTCCATATTTAAAAATGAGTAAAATTCTAAAAAGTATACATTTTTATTTTCATGAACAATTCGTTATTCGAATGAAATAAACTTTTTTTGAGGCCAGCATTCTAAAAAAAAGTTTTTACCTTGTGACAGTACTTATGACCTGACTAGGTATAACCGAAATTTATTCCTATTAACTGCTATTTTATTCAATAATGAGCCTTTTTATACATAAGGATTCGTTCCTAACTATAGTTATAAATATAATTCGGAGATTTTCCTATTTTCTATGCAATTTTCAAAGTATAAAATATAGTCTTGAATTGGTCTACCTGTTTTCGAGTTTAGCTTTTAGCAATACATTTAGCGAATAATTTAAATTTATACAGATATGCATATCATTATTTAAATCAATGATTTAGATTCATAATAATTAAGCCAATAAACCCAATAGATGGGGCTGAATTTAACATCATCAGAATTTTTTGCACCCGTAACCACACAGCACATTTTGGTGCTGTGTGGTTACGGCACTAAATAATGTAGCCACCCCCTCTCTTCCCGTGGGTGTCGTAAGAGGCGACTAAGGGATAACACAGTTCTACTACCACCTTGGAACTTAAAAAGCCGACCGATGGCGGGATAACCATCCATGCTGGCTTTGAAACACACAGGCCGAAGACGGGCAGCAGCGTCTTTGGTGCGACAAAGCCAGCCCTGCGGTCACCAACCCGCCTGCCCAGCGTGGTGACTATGGGCAAAACACATGAGTTCGCGTCATAATGTCGGGCGCGAACTTGTGGAGGCCTATGTCCAGCAGTGGACTGTGATAGGCTGTAGTGTGTGTGTGTGTGTGTGTGTGTGTGTGTGTGTGTGTGTGTGTGTGTGTGTGTGTGTGTGTGTGTGTGTGTGTGTGTGAGAATTTTTTGCCAAAACGAAGTCTGTCGGCAGTTGGGACGTTGTGTTCTAACTATAATAATTTTTGTGGCTAATGATTTATTTTGCTAAATTGAACCATGTAGTATTCATCATCAAGTTTACAAGCTTTGCACAAATAAATAACATAGTCGTACAAAACAAAGTCGCTTCCCGCTGTCTGTCTTTCCCTATGTATGCTTAGATCTTTAAAACTACGCAACGGATTTTGGTTCGGTTTTTTTTAAAAGATGGAGTGATTCACAAGGAAGGTTTATATGTATAATATACATGCATAATATAGTAGAGGAACAGTGATAGGTTTAGCAATCGTGCGAAGCCGGGGCGGGTCGCTAGTGTATGTATAAAGAAACGACAACTCACTCACTCTCAGACTCTCTCCACTTCACTGACAGGACAACGTCTTTCGGGTCAGCTGGTTATTAGTATACTTGTGTTTGCTCGCAAACGAAAAAAACTCAACTTCAATTTATACAAGTAACAAAATGCAGGTTGTAGAAAAATAATCAATGACATAGGCATTATAAGGGACAACTCAAAAGTAACTACTATCAATTTCAAATGGAACCACATGACAAGTACGTCCGCTTTCGAAAAAAAGATCCATCAAAAACACTACACCCAGTAAAATGTAGTCGAATATAGAACCTCCTCTTTTTTGAAGTCGGTTAAAATATGTACCTCGTAAGAGGTAGTAATTAGTATAACTATCATTTAAATATAACAAATAAAACAAAATATGTTTGTGGTAACTTTATTACTAATAATACAACAATAATTTATGTATAACAAAAACCTCTAATAATATATACCTAAATTACATATACTTATAAGGTATCGTAAGCATAATGTAAATGCATTTTCCTTTTATCCTGTAAAAATAGAATTGTTCAAGGCTGTATATGGGCTTGTGACATGAAATGAAAAAAAGAAAGTAATAAATATGTAATAATTAAAAATTAATTACACAATTTTAAAATACGAATCAGTCTTCAGGAAAATATATTAATACTAGTAAGTAGATTTACGTCAACAAATTAAACTATTCGGATAAAAGAAAAATATACGAACAACAAAATACATAAACGAAAAAAGTCAACGATTAAACACTAAAAATCTACTCTTTTTATAAAGATGAAATAATCTACATTCATATCATAACAAAATAATGCAGTGTCACGCCTTTCTCGTGTCAAGCTTAACTAGTTTTTTATTAGGGTTCCGTACCCAAAGCGTAAAAACGGGACCCTATTACTAAGACTTCGCTGTCCGTCCGTCCGTCCGTCCGTCTGTCACCAGGCTGTATCTCAAGAACGGCTATAGCTGGAGAGTTGAAATTTTCACAAATTATGTATTTCTGTTGCCGCTATAACAACAAATACTAAAAACAAAATAAAATAAACATTTAAGGGGGGCGATAATTTTTTATTAGTCTAAAACGCCATCTATCAGAAATTAGGAAAACTTCGTCACTAGACTAATAATAATAGTTTTCTAATGGCATCATAGATGGCGTCATAATTAAATAAATATTTTACAGAAAATTTACTTATAATTATTTAGTTTAGTCAATGGTACGGAACCCTTCGTGGCGAGTCCGACTCGCACTTGGCCGATTTTTTAACATAAATGGGTTCCTAATATACTTAGAGCTGTAAGCGTCTGTGTTCAGATTTCTCAGTAGTTGGGCACGTCAAACCACTGGTAAGTCATGTTACTGCTCGTATCGTATGAATATTCAACACACTTTGTGTTCAGCCACCTGAAATGTAATAATATGAAACGATAGGTACTCGTATAAAATCTTACATTATAATGAAAAAAACTTTTTCGGATTCTATCGCGGTTTATTAAGTTTTTTAGATGCCTGACGGGCTGAAGTTTCTGATACAATCACAGGATACCATACAGCAACCGTGGTCACGGGACGACCAGTCCTCTCCAGAAAAAGTTGTTTCATTATAATCAGTGAAATTCGCGTAAACATTACAAAACAATATAAAATCTTATATAATATATAATTAATGAAGATCCAGAATAACACTTAGGTACATATGCTACTTCATGTCCTGGCATTCACACGGAATCGGATATTATGCGGGTGAAACCGCGAAGCGAAGCTAGTAGGTACCTAATCAATAATGAACCTATTTTTGTATTATTATGTGACGAAAATACGACTTACCCTCCTTTTTTAATGCATCCAGTTGTAAGATAGTCTTTTCTATAGCACTGAGTCCCTATCACATTGAAGTACATCAACCCTACTGTATTGGAAGTTTTTGTATTTCCATCTCGAAGACATAAACGGAAATTCTCATCGCAAGCACAGCTCAATCTGAAACAATAAAAGCACAAAGATCATATAACTTTTTAACCGACTGCAAAAAACAAAGCAAGTTCTCAACTCGATTGCATTTTTGTGTGTTATCTTATAACTTTTTACTGGATAGATCGATTTTGATGATTCTTTTTTGTCCGAAATTCGGTGCTTCCCATGTGGTTACATTTTAATTTGAGCGAGATGGGATGAATAGTTTTAATGTGTATTGTAGGTACTATAATTGTCGACGTAGATGGAAGAAGAAATAAATTTTATGATCATTCTGGTAAAAAAATTCTTCTTTTTTTTCAAGTAGGTATTGTCTAAAAATTACAGAAAGTTCTTTTCAATTTAAAAAATATCTATATGAACAAAACTCTTATTCAATTCATGCTCTCCATTAACGCTAAATACTTTTAATTAACGATATTTTAGTGGGTAAAGGTCAGCAACTAACAAAAATTTTATTAACCCGCATTGATTTCAGTTATCATCAAAATGACGTAATAATAGGGGAGACGTAGAACATCGACCTTCACCGATCTGATAACTCGATGAGACAT
The DNA here is from genome assembly GCA_905220545.2 of Melitaea athalia. Classification (NCBI taxonomy): domain Eukaryota; kingdom Metazoa; phylum Arthropoda; class Insecta; order Lepidoptera; family Nymphalidae; genus Melitaea; species Melitaea athalia. The sequence goes on from HG992196.1 coordinate 6,487,862, forward strand.
ATTTTTTATCAAATATAATTTATAAACAAATATGCCTATGATAACTTTCCTACCGAAAAGTGGTCAAGGCTATTTTTAATTTAATTACTTAATTTTAATTAATTATTTTTTTCATCACCTTCACTCATATGATAACCGAATGAGTTTTATATCAATTGATAGTTTTTAACACACAGAATATACCTAGGTAGGCTTGCCTACTTATTTTTGGTCATGGCTACCTGGCAAGTAGATGTGAACATGTAGGTCAATATATACCTATATTCGATACTACATCGATCTGTTCGATTCGAAATTGATATCATAGGTAAGATATTGTAATTACAAAAACCAATCATATAGGCTTGCTTGCAAAAACTGAAAAAAAAAATCAAAATATTAGCCTTGACCACTTTTCGATAGGCAAGTTATCATAGGCATATTTGTTTATACATTTTATTTGATAAAAAATATGTCCCATCGAGTTATCAGATCGGTGAAGGTCGCTCTTCCACGTCTCTTAGACCATAAATGTTTAAAGTACTTTAAAAAAATTAGACAATTAAAAATATGAAACCTTTTTGAGAAGCATTTTCTTGATTTTTGTAGTCTAAAATTAATTGAGGTTCAATGATTAATTAAATGTATTATAGACTTAGCGTAAGTCATCCAGTAATCTCAAACAATCATATATTTATATTATATCAATGATAATTAAAAGTAAAAAACCTTTTTAAAAAACAAGCTTTTATTTGAATGTGCTAAAACGAAAAAAATAAATTTTTACTTTAAAACTTTTACTATCTATACTAATATAATAAAGCTGAAGAGTTTGTTTGATTGTTTGTTTGTTTGTTTGTTTGTTTGAACGCGCTAATCTCTGGATCTACTGGTCCGATTTGAAAAATTCTTTCAGTGTTAGATAGCCCATTTACCGAGGAAGGCTATAGGCTATATATCATCACGCTAAGACCAACAGGAGCGAAGTCCACGCCGACGAAGTCGCGCGCAGAAGCTAGTCTACTTATAAAGTCATTACACATCTATACTTATTATAAAAATAAGTCCCCCGGCCGCGTCTTTCTGTCCTCCTGTCTGTCTGTCTGTCCTCCTGTCTGAACGCGATAAACTCGAAAACTACGCTACGGATTTTTATACGGTTTTCAACAATAGAAAGAGTGATTCTTGAGGAAGGTTTAGGTATATAATTTATTATGTTTGAATGTAAATTAGCAGAAATACGGCGATAAACGTTGAAGAAGTCGTAAAAAATCTCGCCAACGGGGAGCTTTCCACGCGAACGCTGCGTAAACTAGCAAAGATATAGTTGTATAATGTACTAGCAAATTCAAAATCTATAAAAATGCTACAAAAAAGTCCGCGATAGCATATCTCTATCTCTTAGGGTTGACTTACAATAACCACTTTTATGTTCAAATTTTTAATTAAAAACATTAGGTTATTTTTAAAGATATTTTCTTTAGTTCAGTATTAATCCTTATCCAAATTAATATGATATTTAGCTTAGGCATTTAATGCGGATTAAAATTGCCCTTTACACTATATCAATCAGATAAATAGTTTTTGAGATATCATCGTTAGAAGTAATTAGCAGCGAAACATTTAATGCTCGGCTAGGGATTGCAATCCGGAAAACCGGATCCGGTAATCCGGCGGATCCGGCATCATTTTACAGTTACCGGATCCGGTGACAAATGCCGGATCCGGTGACCGGATCCGGTGTTGGCGTTTTTTGAGAAAATGACCCCTTTTTAAGAGATAGAGCGTGTTTCTTGAATAAACGAGTCCTTTGACGCTAAGACTAAAGAGTTGGTTGATAGATTTATGCCATTTAAATTTGTTATAGATGCGTTATGGTGAAGGTATTCAACTCTTTTTACAGCTGAAAAAAAGCTGAAGTAGCTTGATTTATTGTGTGAGTATTAAATAACTTCACATTGCCGTTACTTGCAGAATACCTAGAAATATTAAGACTCAAACTACGGATGTTAGTTTATCGTAACTTCGTAAGTCGTAACCAAACTATTGGATATACGAAATAAAAATATATCCGTAACCGTACCATAAACCGATATAAAAGTTTCGTATGATTTCACAGGGATCTATCACAGAGATAATTTAAAATTTCAAATACAAATTTTTTTGCTATGTTTTTAAATTTTTCTGGTCAAATAACATTAGCCGAGCGTGTTCTTACATTATTATAAAGTCAATTTTGCAACTAAATCATCGTGGGAGTCATCGCTGTTTAACATAGAGTACTCAGAATTTGTAACAGTAACTAATACAATAAACGTTAATTATTGACTTATCATAGGAAGTAAAATAAAGTAATTAAATTACAGTAAGTAAGTAGTAACTATTGTGGCATTTTGTCTAAAATCAAATATCTGTAACCGGAACTAAAGAATAATCCGAAACAATTTAATATCTGTAACCATAATATCATAATATCGACGGTTTGCTGGTTGTATTCCCCCTCGGGGCGGATAACGAAGAGCACGTTAAGCTGTCTGTCCCGATTGTTATCATAAATACCTGATAGCTATTGTTACTCATAGTAGGAAACATATCCGCTGATTAAGCTCCAGCCCTTCTCCTACATGGAAAAAGAGGCCTATGCCCAGCAGTGAGATGTCATAGGCTAAATATTATATTTGGAACCATATCATATCTATAAATATTCGTATATATATCGGTAACCGAAGCCTTGACCAAGTAATAACTTGATAGATAGCGTGAAACTTGTGAAAGGAAAAGTAGAGAAGATCTACAATCACTAAATAATTTAATATTACTGGACGAATTAAAATTACAAATCTAGCTCTTTGATCCGTCTCACCACGTGTTAATACGACGTGGTCGAAATCGGAACTCGGCTTAGTTCAATTTGTATGAATAAATTCGCCATATATTCACGATCACGATCACGATTCAGCCTGTAATATCCCACTGTTGGGCATAGGCCTCTTGTCCATGTAGGAGAAGGATCGGAGCTTAATCCACCACGCTGCTCCAATGCGGGTTGGCGGATATATTCCCTACTATGAGTAACGATCGCTATCAGGTGTACATGATAACAACCGGGACCGACAGCTTAACGTGCTCTCCGAGGCACGGTGGGGTAACCCACAAGGACTGCACAAACACCCAGACCACGGCAAACATCTGTATGGCCAATACAAATGTTGTCGTGTGCGGGAATCGAACCCGCAACCGCCCGCGCAACAGCCAATCGCAATCCAGTGCTTGACCGCTGCGCCAACGCGGCGTCGCCATATATTAATACTGAGAAACTCCCACGGCCACATTTATAGCTCTTTAAAGTGATTTTAAATATTTTTAGCTTTTCATTTGATATATAATTTGTTTTGAAAGTGAGATTTAATTTAAAAAATAAAATGTAAAATTTTTTCACTTCATTAACGGTAAACATACGTTTGAATTAAAAAGATAAGTTAGGTTATTGTATTTGATAAATCCAGGCCGGATCCGGGCCGGATCCGGCCGGATTGATAAAAATTCGACCGGATCCGACCGGATTGAAAACGACACCGGATTGCAATCCCTATGCTCGGCGAGCTAGCGTTCTTTCCTTGAGATGCCTACGGGCGGCGCGGGCGCGGGCGAGTCCATACCCTCTGCCCCGCATCGCTCGACCGCCTGTTCATGCTAATAAAGGAAATCAAAGAATATCAAAGATCATTTTATCGAACTTTTTTTTAACTTTTTTGTTAAATTCCACGCGGACGAAGTCGCGGGTACAGCTAGTAATCTATATGATAGAAAAGCTTGTCGCGAGATATAAGTACTCGTATTTCCTTAGTTTGAAAATTTTAATAGTTAAAATCAATCACATCAATTTATTTAATTTACTTGTTAACAAGCAAATCTCGCAACAAGATTTTATATCATATAGATTATGTGTAATGACTTTATAAGTAGATAGTAAAAGTTTTAAAGTAATATTTTTTTCGTTTTAGCACATTCAAATAAAAGCTTGTGTTTCAAAAAGGTTTTTTACTTTTAATTTATTTTTGACTTTTTAGTCGGTTATCACGTCACTTTATTCGAATTACTCTTAGCAAGCCCTTTCATTGATACCCATATTGTAGAAGTGCACTAAAAATAACTAGTCCGCACTCTTGGATATGCTGCCATCACCCATATTGGATTTAGAATGACGTCACAAAGTTAACCATGCAAAGTCATCCAAATTGAACCTGCATACAAAATTTCAGCTCAATTGGTTGCTTCAAAATTGAGTTGCAAGATTTCACCCGAACAAACATACATACATACATGCATACATACAAACCATGCATTGTCATCCAAACTGAACCTGTATACAAGATTTCAGCTCAATTGGTTGAAGATATCTGCTTCAAAATTGAGTTGCAAGATTTCACCCGAACAAACATTCATTAAAGTTACATACATAATTATATACATTGCAAGTTAAATAAAAGCTTGGAAAAAAGTAACCTGTGACGTAATCTGCGTGGAATTCAAATTCACTACACACATCTTATTAATTTGTTTCTGTTGTTCTCTAATGTACATATAGATTTCCAATTCATTTGTTTATTTGCGTTTATTTTACGAAATCAAAATAAAGCATTAGGAACTTTTCTCGTATAAAGTTACACAAGAATTTTTAGTTTACGGTAGGTACATATGAAAAAATAGAATAAATAATTATATAGAATTAATATTTATCTATAGGTATACGACCTGCAGGTGCTGATTATCTTACTGACTGACCTGTTTCACCAGTTGTACATTTTATCTTGCACTTGCTACAAATAGATTTAAACGGCAGGAGGACCTTAGAGGATAATAGACCTTAAAGGACCTGTTTTGCCTCCATTAAGAAACTAAAAATTTTCAATCAAAATTGCTAGGTAGGGCACAGCAGGAAATTTCCTGCTCAAAATATGGAGCAGCCTGACTGGGGTAGTACCTCGACCTTACAGAAGACTACAGCTAAATAATACTGCTTTCAAGCAGTATTGCGTTCCTGTTGTGAGTAAGGTGACCAGAGCTCCTAGAGGGATTGGGGATAGAGTCGGCAACGCGTTTGCGATGCTTCTGGTGTTGCAGGCGTTATAGACGCTAGCTACGGTACGGTAAGCTACGGTAATCGCTTACCATCAGGTGAGCCGTACGCTTGTTTGCCGACCTAGTTATATTTTTAAAAAATCTCTAAGAGGTTGAAATAGGGGTAATTTTTTTTATTGAAAATCCGTCAGATTTGAAATTAGTATAATTAAATTAAGATCGTCTTTGTAAATATAATTTGTGTTCGAGCAAAGCAGTGAGAAATAGCTAACTAATAAATGTGATTTTGTCTGATAAGTACCGACAGTACTGAAATTTAAAAAACGACATTTCTGAATTGATACGTAATGTATAAATGTGGGAGTCAAATAAAATCCTAGTGCTAGGCGTCGCCTTTTTTGGAGATGTACTTTATATGATAAAAATTAATAAGACTTGCTTATAATACTTACGTATCTACTTATGACGCCGCGTTGGCGCAGCGGTCACAGCACTGGATTGCGATTGGCTGTTGCGCGGGCGGTTGCGGATTCGTTCCCGGCACACGACAACACTTGTATTGTCCATACAGATGTTTGCCGTGGTCTAGGTGTTTGTGCAGTCCTTGTGGGTCTCCCCACCGTGCCTCGGAGAGCACGTTAAGGCGTGCGTCGGTCCCGGTTGTTATCATGTACACCTGATAGCGATCGTTACTCATAGTAGAGAATATAACCGCTAACCCGCATTGGAGCAGCGTGATGGATTAAGCTCCGATCCTTCTCCTACATGGGGAAGAGGCCTAGGTCCAGCAGTGGGATAATACATGCTGAATCGTGATCGTTATCTACTTATTTACTACTTACCGCGTATAAAAAGCTTCGTTGGTTAAATTATGCTTTGACTCCCCCGCAGGTATGGCGTCCGCACAGTTATCGTGTTCTCTACAGCAGACATCTGCCTCTCTTTCTGATCCTAGGTCATCATAGTCCTCTGCAACGTTTCCTGGTCCACACCATTTCGTACCTAATTGCATCCAAGTTGTAAGTTTAGTCACATTTACAAGGATACCTGCGTTCACTTAATTATTTGCAAAGAACTAAATGTGCGTATAAGTTTGTTAAACATCGATTGAAATACTAACAAACTATTTAATTACATTTTTACTTTTCTGGCCAATGTACCTACTTATTAATTGGTTTGTTAGAGTATTTCTGGTTAGAGGGATGTTTATTTTTCAAATTTGGTAAATGAGTAACTATCTTTATTATAAAATTAAAAAGTTTCGAGGCTTTTCGTTTACATTACTTATAATAAATGAAACAAAAACCCATACATATTATATATTGATTACATACATACATGTTATTTCTTCCAAATAGGTATACACGCTTCAGCCTGTAATATTCCACTGCTGGGCATAGGCCTCCTTCCCCATATAGGAGAAGGATCAGAGCTTAATCCACCACGCTGCTGTATGCGGGTTGGCGGATATATTCCTTTATGAGTAACGGTCGCTATCAGGTGTACACGATAAAAACCAGGACTGATGGCTTAACGTGCTCTCCGAGGCTCGATGGGGAAACCCACGAGGACTGCACAAACACCCAGACCACGGCAATAGGTAAACAAAACTTTTAAAATTATAAAACAAGAAAAAAAACTGATAGAAAATAAATAATTTGAAGCTCTCCATCTACGAGAAATAAAATAATACGTAGGTACTTATAAAAATATTTTAATATAGTCCTGCAATGATTAATTTAATGTTTATGAACAATTAAACATTTCTGTTCGCAACAGAAAATAAATCTAATGTGTAGGTATAGGTAAAGTTATAAAAATAATAATGTAAAGTAACAACTACAATTAAAAAAGAGATATCTCATAATTACTTGTTTTATAGTTTACGTAATTAATTAATGTATTCATAAATGTAAATATAGCATTTTACCGTGATTTTGACCTTGACCGACACTGCAATGTATGACATATATTGTTATCTACTAAATATCATGTGTCTCTAGTGATAATAATTAGAAGGATGGTAACGTAATTGTCTACGCTTTTAAACTGAAGTTTTGAATCTTTAGTAAAAATCTTTAAAAAGTCTATATCTTTCCATAATATTTCCGTCACCACTAAGTAACAAATGATTTTTGAAGATATTAAGCTTAAGAAATTTTTTTTCTCGTGAACAAGACATTCGCAGTTAATGTCGAAATATCGAGCTCCGCGAAGATAAAATAATAAACATGGGAAATATCCCGTTTTCGAATAATTAAATTATTATGAAATTAAATGCATATGAAAGTTAGTAATTCTGGAATGGATCTTCGATTTTTTTAACTTGGATCTTAAATAAGTAGGAATGTCTTCCGAATAATCGGTGAATTGAAGCGTTCATTACATTTCGTAGAATGTGTGAGAATGAAACTAATAGACCTCTTTGCTTATCTTTCGTCTCCTATTTTTCCCTAATCCCACCTAAACGCACTAGGTATTCATAGTTACTATGAAAATATCAAAAGTTCCTGAACTGCTGTGATCACTTTACATCCACACAGACGTTTGCTGACTTTCATAATTTAAAAAAAAATTACAAAAAATTTAGACACGAACCTGGAAATGTGAGATCGAATCTAAGTCTGGCTAAATCTTCTTCAGACAACCTGTGTTCCACGTCTAGATCTCTGAGGTATATCTTTATCATGTCTGATGATTTATTATCAATATTGTTGAACACCCAGCAGTGACTATAGTCAATTAAATTAAAAACTAGTGACAAAAGAGCGAGCTTAATTTCCATTTTAAATGTTCAGTTCAGTTCCTAACAACGTAAACTATGTTTTTCAGTCGCGAACTCGCGACACATTCTTTATATACGCTTTGCGTCGTCCATTTCTTTAATACCCTTCATGAAGCCTCCATTAAAGCGTTTTATCTTAATACTTAAATTGTTTTATAACGGTTGTTTACTTGTTATTTGTTAGTGAACATGAACAAATTATTTTGATTTTCTTTTCGTATTTTTAAATGAGATTTACCAAGTATTATTTTTAGACTTTTATTTTCTTATTTGTTTAATATACCTACACAAGCAGTTTTATAGTTTAAGATATTAATTGCTCTCATTAAGAATTACACAATTCACTTATTGAGAAACTTATTAACTAACCATATTTAGCTGTAAGATGTACCTACCTACAGATAACGATGGTTGAACAACAAAAACTACAAATACAAATCCTTTAAACTTACGGCTTACATTATTATTTGCCTGCTGAGGGTATATATACAAAAAAAAAACAATCTTGCAATATTACGTACATCACTATAGTTAAAATGTTCAAAAACTTTAAGATTTATTAATAGATATAGGTGACGTGATTGCGTATATCTCAAATATTTTTAATTCGATATTCTTTTTTCTGTATCTCCTTCTAGATGCGTTGTAGGTAATTTTATTTTTTTTCATCATCATTACTTCAGCCTATCGCAATACACTGCTGGACATAGGCCTCCACAAGTTCACTCTAAAAATGGCGTGAACTCATGTGTGTTGCCCATAGTCACCACGCTGGGCAGGCGGGTTGGTGACCGCAGGGCTGGCTTTGTCGCACCGAAGACGCTGCTGCCCGTCTTCGGCCTATGTATTTCAAAGCCAGCAGTTGGATGTTTATCCCGCCATCGGTCGGCTTTTTAAGTTCTAAGGTGCTAGTGGAACTGTGTTATCCCTTAGTCGCTTCTAACGACACTCACGGGAAGAGAGAGGCTGGCTATATTCTTTACTGCCGTAACCACATGACAGCATTTATTTTTTACTTTGTGATATACATATGTATGTCATGATTTTGAATTAAATAGGATATTATTTTGATTTTTTTTAAATTAATGTGTGTTATGAATTAGATGATTTCTTGTTTTTTATGATTTCCCTATATTAACAAGACAGTGTTTTGATTTTTGTAAGCGTCACGTTTTCAGTTATACAAGCATTGCTTTGATTTTTTTAAATTAAGGGTGTGTGTATTGACTTGAATGATTTATCGTTCGAGTCAAAACAAATTCTTAAATTATTTATCATTTGAGTCAAAACACATTCTTAAAAGAAAAATGTGACGTTAAGGCAGCTGGCTAGTTCTGAAGGCAGTCTTTGTTGGACATTGGAGCGGGTGTGACCCTATAAGTGTCTTCGAAGTATTTATGAAATTGTGCTTGTACCCTAAGTGTGCGAATTAAAAGTCGTTGATATTGATGAAGGAGTTTCTTTTAAATACCTGAAGGAGTTTGTTTTAACATATCAGAAGTGACAAGAACCCAGGAAAAAGGTATGTAGATAACATTTTCTAATTAATTGCTTAATTAGTCATGGTTAAACAAGATTCTTAAACGCCCACTTTTGAGAAACTTATCAAGAACCATATGAGAATTTATCAGTATTATTTCTATTATATATAAAATTTGAGGGTAGAATTTTCTACGTTTCTTAAGGGAATGAATTTAACATTTATATAGCAATATTTTATTTTACTCTTTTTATTTATTGAATGATAAAATGATTTACAAGTAACACGAGGTAAATTCAAAGATTCGGTTATTTTTATTCTTATTAGTGACTGACTTGAATATAATTATAGTTACGAAGAGTGAACCATGATTGTTCACTGGATTTTGTTAGTGGACGTACCATGTGACTTCGCTGGATTTTTGAGTGGGTATGTGCCCCACTGGATGTTACTGAGCGAGTCACTGGTCGTCGGATAACGTTAGGGGACGTACTATGTGATTTCGCTGGATTTTGAGTGGGTATGTGCCCCACTGGATGTTAATGAGCGAGTCACTAGTCGTCGGATAATGTTAGGGGACGTACTATGTGACTTCGCTGGATTTTTGAGTGGGTATGTGCCCCACTGGATGTTAATGAGCGAGTCACTAGTCGTCGGATATATAATTATGTTTCTTTAAATTATTTAAATGTCCTAGTAGCTTGGGCTACGTAGTAAAGATAACCAATAACTAGTATACCGATTACATTTATGCATTGATAGATTTGAGCTTGATTGTGCCTTTATACATTTAACTTTATGAAGCTCCATCCCAGACATAATGTCTGTGAATTGTTTATGTCCCATGTTATTATATATGTTACAGTAAGGTTTGACGATGACGTCCGATGACGAGCTCGGTGGTACTCCGCCTGGTACGCCTCCGAGACATCGGCGTGAATCTAAGAAAATGAAAGCTAAGCGGAGAAAGAGAAGCCCATCCTCGTCTAGTTCAAGTGAAGAGGCTGAAACTAGAAAGTTACGTAAGCGTGCTAAAACATTATCCACTAAAGATATTCTTAAGTTATTTAAACATGTTTCAAGAGGTCCTCGTAAAAACTCCTGGAACAACAACAATCTTAATAATGTTATACCGGAATTTGATCCATCAAATAGAACTCAAACAATTGAGTCCTGGTTGCGAAAGGTCAATGAATGTTCAGTTATATATGGGTGGGACGAGAAACAAACCATTCACTTCTCTCTACAAAAATTAGGGGGTCTAGCGAGAAAATGGTTTGAAGCGCTGCCAACAGTTGTTTTTACCTGGGATGAGTGGCAGGTTAAGCTCAGGAAGGCTTTCCCTAGTGAGGAAAATTATGGACGTCTTTTAGAAGAAATGCTAAATCGCACTTCCCGTAGTGATGAAAGCCTTCGTGAATATTTCTATGATAAATTAGGATTATTGAACAGGTGTGAAATTAGTGGTAGGAAAGCTGTTGACTGTATTATATATGGTATCAGTGATCGGTCAATTAGAAACGGGGCGCAGGCACAGAATAGTTCTGAGCCTGAAGATTTACTTAACTTCCTTGCATCTCAAAGATCTCGACCGCTGCTTAACAGCAAGTCTCATGAACGTATTGCTCCAAGACCAAGCTCTAGTAATCCAGATGTTAGTTCAAGTGGCGCTAACGCCACTACAATAACTTGTTATAATTGTCGTTTAAGGGGTCATCCTTTTTATAAATGCACTAAGCCTATAATAAAGTGCAGAAAATGTAATCGAATAGGACACGATTATGACGGATGTAGATTAGAAACTATAGTTTCTTCGAATTCTAAATCTAGCCAAGGGGGGAATTCCACGGAGAAAAATGTTTTGAAAATTGATTCTTATCATGAAAGTAACGCCAAATTCTTTAAATCCGTTTTAATCAATGATAAATCTTTTAAAGCATATATTGATTTCGGTAGTGAGTGTACGCTCCTGCGTAAAACCGATGCTGAATTCCTTGAATTAACTAAGGATTTTGATAACGTGCCAGTAGTCAGGGGCTTTGGACAAGCTTCAGTCGTACCCCTTTACAAAACAAATGTATTCGTTAGGATAGATGAAATTGAATCGGATATTGAGGTACTGGTTGTCGACGACATTTACATGCAGACATCTCTTATTATTGGACAGAATTTTACGGAATTGCCATTTGTTACGGTTTTAAAAGATAGTTCTACACTAATATTTTATAAAAGCCCCAGCCCAGCCATGACTGAGGGTCCGCAAGGTACTCTGAAACTCTACATTAGTGTCACGACCAAAATCTCGAAAACCAGTACCGTCCCTGTCCATTCAAACTGTAGTTTCACGGGAGATGTATTTATTGAAGGTTACAATAGTGTTGAAACTGGTAACGAATTTTGTCTATTGCAGGGTGCTTTTAGCGTTTCTAATGGTAAGGGGGTAGTGGTAATAACTAATTTGTCGCCTTATGCTTTGACCTTAAAATCGAACGTTTTGATAGCCAGGGCCATTCCTTTCAAAGAACAAAAAATGTGTCAGGTGAATCGGATAGCGATAGATCCGTCTACGGTAGAACCACTTAATAAAGACGATATTAAGACGGGACCAGGACTAGATAGTGAACAATTGGATAGGTTGTATGTATTGTTGCAGAATTACCGCGATTGTTTTGCTACAAATATCAGTGAAATAGGTTGCGTTAGAGATGTAGAAATGAAGATCGATTTAGCAGATAGTAGGCCAATTTTTTATCGTCCATATCGGTTGTCACATCACGAACGGGAACGAGTCCGCGAAACTATTGACGAATTGCTTCGGAACGATATTATTCAGGAATCGAGATCTGACTATGCTAGCCCGATTTTAATGGTTAAAAAGAAAACGGGAGAGCAGCGATTATGCGTAGACTTTCGGGCCCTGAATAATAAAACCATTAAGGATCGTTTCCCATTACCGCTTATAGAAGATCAAATTTCCAATCTCAGTGGTAACAGCTTCTTTACGACTCTGGACCTCGCTTCGGGGTATTACCAAATCCCCATGGCTAAAGAAAGCCAACATCTCACCGGCTTTGTCACGCCCGATGGGCATTATGAATTCAAAAGAATGCCTTTCGGCCTAGCTAATGCTCCAGCCGTTTTTCAGAGGATGGTGAACAGAATCCTTGGAAACAGGCGGTTTGAATACGCGTTAGCTTACTTAGATGATGTTTTAATTCCCTCAAAAAGTATTGATGAAATGTTCCAACGATTAGAAGAAGTGTTGACACTTTTTAGGCAATATGGCTTAACATTAAAGCTGAGCAAATGTCGATTCTTTGATAACACTGTTAGTTATCTTGGATACGAAATCTCTCCTCTCGGTATTCAGCCGAGTGAAGCTAAGACCTTAGCGGTTGGGGAATTCCCAACACCGCAAAATGTCCATGAAGTGCGACAATTTTTAGGCTTAACTGGTTATTTTCGAAAATTCATTAAGGGCTATGGAGAAATTGCTCGCCCATTAACATCTTTGTTAAAGAAAGACTTCATTTGGCGGTGGTCTAATACAGAAGATCAGGCATTTTTAACTTTAAAGAATAGGTTAGCTGATCGGCCTGTATTAGCTCTTTACGATCCGACCCTTGAAACCGAACTCCACACCGACGCTAGTTCGCTAGGAATTGGTGGTATTCTTATGCAATGGCAGAAAGATACTAGGGTTTTAAAACCAGTCGCCTATTTTAGTCGGCAGACTACTCCCGAAGAAAAACATCTGCATTCCTACGAACTTGAAACATTAGCTATTGTGTGTTCTTTGAAGAAATTTCGCGTGTATCTGCTAGGCATTCACTTCAAAGTTTATACCGATTGTGCTGCTTTACGCACTACGCTAACCAAAAGAGATCTTGTTCCACGGATAGCGAGGTGGTGGTTGCAAATTAGCGAGTTCACGTTTGATATAGAATACCGACCCGGTGTTCAAATGTCACACGTGGACGCGTTGAGTAGAAACACCCGACTGTCAGCGGAGCCAGATAATAGCCCCTTTGTTTGTGTATATACCATAGGTAAAGAAAACTGGCTTTTATCATTGCAATTAGCAGATCCCGAAATATCCCGTATCTTTAAAATTCTTAAGCCCGAAAATGACCAAGAAAGTAGGGATATTCGTAAAAATTATGTAGTGAAAGATCATACCGTTTATAGGAAGGTAGATGATAGGCTATGTCTAGCCGTTCCGCGAAGTGCTCGATGGCAAATATGTCGGGCCAATCATGATGAAATTGGCCATTTGGGGTACGCAAAAACTCTGGAAAGAATACAACACCTCTACTGGTTCCCTAAATTGAGGAAATTTGTTAAAAAGTATGTTGCAGCGTGCTTAGAGTGCGCTTATAATAAGGATGACGCGTCCAAACAAAAGTCAGGCCACTTGTACCCCATAGAAAAAGTTCAAATACCATTTCACACGATTCATTTGGATCACCTTGGGCCTTTTGTTAGGAGTAAAAACGGTAACACTCACATTTTAACGATAGTAGACGCTTTTACTAAATATGTTTTTATAAGAGCTGTTAAAGATGTTAAAACTAAAACCACTGTCAAGGTATTGGAGAAAATATTTTATGATTTTGGCGTCCCGGCTAGAATTGTCTCTGACCGAGGAACTAGTTTTACGTCAGCAGCTTTCCAGACCTTTGCGAAAACACTTGGCATTAAACATATTTTGAACGCAGTCGCTTGTCCCAGAGCGAATGGTCAAGCCGAACGGTTTAACCAAACCATTTTAAACTCACTGTCGGCACAAAATCATTCAAGCTATGAACGCGACTGGGACAAGTGTCTGGGTAAAATCCAATGGGGCATCAACAATACGGTGAATGCCTCAACCCAGAAAACACCGACAGAAGCTATGTTCGGAGTTAAATTACGCGATGTTTTGTCAAATAAACTTAACACCGAAAACTACTCGAGCAATAATTTTGAGTTACAACAAGTTAGAGACCAAATTAGTAATAATATCCAAAAAGACCAAGCAAAACAAAAAGAAAAACATGACGCTAGTCGCATCGCTGCCACTAAGTATGAGATCGGTGATTTAGTTAAAATTTTTCGTAATAATTTTGATAATCATGGAAAAAGTACAAAGCTTCTGTCGAAATTTGTGGGTCCTTATAAAATAACTGAAGTTTTAGGCAATGACCGCTATAGAATTACTGATGTTCCTGGTTTCACTAAGAAGGGCAAACCTTATAAAACAGTCATTGCAGCTGATAGAATCCGACCTTGGATACATATAAAAGCTCTGGAATTACATAGTTCTGGTGATAGTAGCTCTGAAAGTGTTGATAGAAACAATTCTGAGTAGTGATTTAATAAACTATAATATCTTTTATGATTTTCTTTGAATATAAATTATGTTCAAGTAAAATTAAATTTAATGTTAGTGAGTTTATTATGTCATAAGGTATTTTGTATATATTAGTTATAAGAATTTCTATTTTGTAGATTAATTATAGTAAAAGAAAAATGTCATGATTTATATAATTATTGTGTGTGCCAGGAGGCAACACTGTGTCGGATGGCCGAATGTCATGATTTTGAATTAAATAGGATATTATTTTGATTTTTTTTAAATTAATGTGTGTTATGAATTAGATGATTTCTTGTTTTTTATGATTTCCCTATATTAACAAGACAGTGTTTTGATTTTTGTAAGCGTCACGTTTTCAGTTATACAAGCATTGCTTTGATTTTTTTAAATTAAGGGTGTGTGTATTGACTTGAATGATTTATCGTTCGAGTCAAAACAAATTCTTAAATTATTTATCATTTGAGTCAAAACACATTCTTAAAAGAAAAATGTGACGTTAAGGCAGCTGGCTAGTTCTGAAGGCAGTCTTTGTTGGACATTGGAGCGGGTGTGACCCTATAAGTGTCTTCGAAGTATTTATGAAATTGTGCTTGTACCCTAAGTGTGCGAATTAAAAGTCGTTGATATTGATGAAGGAGTTTCTTTTAAATACCTGAAGGAGTTTGTTTTAACATGTATGATGCTAAAATTAGAAAAAAATGGCAACCTACTCCTATTTTCTCATCTGGTGAATTGTTCACTCATATTAGTAGACCAGGGTCGATAATTTTTATAACCAAAAAATATAGTAGTAGGATGAAAACCATTTGAAAAGGAGGGGAATATTATAAAAATGAAAGGAAAAATAAATTACGGTCGATCTGAGGTCGGGAAGTGGTAGGGAGGGGGGTTTAAGGGTAAAAAACAGTTTATCTCGATTTCTGGCTAAACTACAAGTCCTATGAAAAAAAGTTCAATGGCAAAGTTGTAGGTAATAAAAAGATCTACAACTTTTGTATTTACACTTTTTTCACATAACCTCAAAATTAATGTGAAAAGTTCAAAAAACCAACTTTTTGGTTTTTATTTTTATCTTTTACAATTTATTTTTGTTTTTTTACGAAATTTGGTGAAAACTTACCTTTTTATGTCCTAAACACACTGTAATTGTTTTGATTTAAAATATTTATTTTTTCACCTTATTTTGACCACAATATCGTAAAAGTACCCTCATTGTGAATCGAAAATTCTCCGAAAGTTTCTTGTCTCTCAGAGAGCGAATAAAATAGGTAAATACAATAACAACGCTGCGACACATCTGTTTTCTTCCATAATCTTCAGTTCCTTCTAATGTGTGTAACTGTGTATGATGTTTTATGTGTACGCATGTTGATAGATGGCGCCACGATTCAGCCTGTAATATCACACTCTTGGGCATAGGCCTCTTCTCCATATAGGAGAAGGATCGGAGCTTAATCCACCACGCTGCTCCAATGCGGGTTGGCGGATATATTCCCTACTATGAGTAACGATCGCTATCAGGTGTACATGATAACAACCGCCAGATGGGTGGATGATGGAGATGGCGCCAAACCAACAAATACTTGCACAACGACAAAATCTTCAAAGTCATTGAGCAATGTTATGCCCTTAAAGATTAAAATAATTTTACTTCAATTTAAATTGTAAATACAAAAAATAAATTAAAAAATCACTTTAAAGTTTTAACTACACAATACACATTACACAGGAAGTATTTTGCTGAATTACTTTTTAATTACCTACGCAAAATAATGTAGGTAATAACAATGTGTGAACTAATAAAGCATACAAATGAATAGTCATCAAATGGTATTTTATTTTCTATTTATTTTAGATGAACTGAAAAAGTCATATATACCAAAACATCGTTTTCACATAAGTTCATAATATCTTCCTACAATAAAATTTAACGGTAAAAATACTACTTATAGGTTATTGTCCGGTCGCCCAATAGAAAGAAATTCGTACACCGACCCCTCATCCCTCATCTTTTGTCTTTGTCGCTCAGGTGAAGTGACCCCGTATTGTGTGAGCGCAACCGCAATATGTTTATACGCGAGCGACAAAGACAAAAGATGCGGGGTCGGTGTACGAAATTCTTTCTATTGGGCGACCGCAGTACCTATAGTACAATCTGAGAAAAATTGATAATAAGAACGTAATTTTATGACAAGTATACGACGTAGGTATTCGATAAACCAGTCAATTAAATAGATACACGTTATTAGGGATAGCTCAAAAAGTAGGTACTCGTCAGATCTCGATGAAATTTAAATGGAACCATATGACAATTGCCACATTTCGATTAAATAAAGAGTCATTAAAATCGGTACACTCAGTTATGAGGTTACGAGGTATACAAAAAAAAATTATCAAATTGAGAACCTTCTTTTTTTAAGTAGGTAGTCTAAAAACAATCAAGAAGGATTTAAAATATTCATACAGTTAACAAAGACTTAATCATTTTGATTCCTGGCAAAATTTTTATTAATAATCCTCATTAGATGCAATGACCTGAACAAAAGAATATTATAGAAAAATAAAGTACAAATTGTAAGTAATAAATAATTTGTCGGTCAGAGAATGTCTACAAAAGTAGATAAAGGTTTATTTTTTTTTAAGTTAAGAAATAATGAATATTTTCTTATTTAAGTTACGTAAGTAGAAAGTGCTGTCTTTTTAGCATTTTTGGTTTTTATCAGTTGCTGTAGGTATAGTTGACTACGACACATTTACGTTAACAGCGGGGTATACAACACGTTTCCTAACCATGGGTGTTCATTATTAAACGTACATCGCATTTTATCAATTGCTAAATGCAAGTAGGAGTCATTAAGGAAGGCAGCATGTTTTTAAAATTGAATTTCCCGCTGTTAACTCGTAAATTCGTATCATTCTATGACACTTGCATATTACATTTCCTTTTAATTATAACAATGTTGTTATAAACAAAACAAGATAATAAGTAGGTAAGTAATAACTTATACCTCCACCAACCGATAAAATTTGTTTAAGAAAAATATGTAATGAAATGAAATGAAAACATTTATTTCGCCTTAAGGTGATAGACACACTTAACCAAAGTCAAAAAATATCATTTACAAAAAAAAAAAAAATAAACAATAAAAGAAAGTTAAGTTGTTTGTAAGAAATTCAAAAAGAAGTTCCTGAAATTTTCGAATATATGTGGCAATGTTATGGCACCCCTTCAAAATTATTATTTGGTGATAATATTATTGAGTCTTGCGTGGGATGCCAGCAAGGCGACCCTCTTGGCCCTGTTATTTTTAGTTTGGCAATACAACCGATTATCGATGAATTAAATTTAAAATTTAATGTATGGTACCTTGATGATGGTTCTTTGGGAGGCACTGCGTCATCAGTATTGGAGGATCTTGATATCATTATTCGCCGTTTTGATCAAATTGGTCTGAGTCTAAATTTTAATAAATGTGAAATTTTGTTTTCGGACAATTTATCTACAGAAAAAATTACTTCACTATCACAACAGTTTAATATAATAACACCAAACATTTCTATTATGAAAAAAGAAAATTTGTTATTATTGGGTGCTCCAATATTTTTTGAAGCTTTTTCTCCCATTATAAATTCAAAATTAGAAAATTTCAATTTGATTTCAGGCCGCCTTTTTGATTTAAAACCTCACATGGCTACCTACATATTACGCCTTTGCCTTTTCGCTCCTAAATTCATGTATTTGCTAAGATGCTGCCCATTTTGGAAATTTATTTCGATCACGAATATTTTAGATTCTTCGTTGAAAGATACTTTGTCAAAAATTCTAAATTTGAAATTTGATGATCGCTCTTGGATGCAGGCAACCCTCCCTATAAACTTCGGGGGTTTAGGTGTCCGCACATCTGCAAGCTTGGCTCTTCCTGCCTTTCTAGCTTCTTGTCACAGTACGCTCACCTTCATCTCATCTATCCTTAATACTCCTATAGAAGATGTTCGGGTGGCATACTTGACGGAAGCTACAGAGTGTTGGAGGGCTTCCTTTCCAGATGAGGACACCAACAATTTAACAAAAAATAAACAGTCTGCCTGGGATATACCCGCAGTTAAATCTGTTTATGCCTGCCTCCTAGAGCAATGTTCAAGCAGCGCTGATAGAGCTCGTTTGCTTGCAGTTGCCGAAAGTGAATCGGGTCACTGGCTGCGAGCTCTTCCTTCTAAAAATATAGGCACCGTGCTAGATCCCACCACATTACGTATCGTGGTGGGTCTCCGGCTCGGCGCTAAAATATGTGAGCCTCATATATGTCCGTGTGGGCAGCAGGTGGACAGGCTTGGCCGACATGGCTTATCCTGTACCAGGAGCGCTGGCAGATTATACCGACACGGTACGCTGAACGATTTAGTTCGTCGGGCTCTTGTCACCGCTTCTTTACCAGCCACGTTAGAACCGTCTGGTTTGTCAAGAAGCGATGGCAAGAGACCTGATGGTATGACCTTAGTACCGTGGCATCTTGGGCGTCCTCTGGTATGGGATGTTACCTGTGTAGATACCTTGGCCCCCTCGCATATTAATAACACTGCGGAGAGGGCCGGGTCTGCCGCCGACCAAGCCCAGATCCTCAAGCGCCGTAAGTATTGTAATTTATCAGACAATTACTTATTTGCGGCGCTTGCTGTGGAGACCTTGGGCCCTTGGTCTTCTGACATGAAAACATTCATGTCAGAATTGTCGTCCAGGCTTGTTCTTGCATGTGGCGACCTGAGAGCTGGCGAGTATTTCGCCCAAAGGCTCAGCCTCGCTATTCAACGGGGTAATGCCGCCAGCGTCTTAGGCGCCATGCCGAACACGGACATTCTAGAGGAAGTTTTTTATTTATAATTTTATTGTTTTATCTTATTTTTGTAATTGTAGTATTTTCAAATATTATGTTAAACCTTAGGTACCTACTTGACGATACGATAAATTTATATTATGGTCTTATGTGTTGTTTGTTTGAACTATTTTTCAAATCATTATGATATATACGATACATGCCTCTAAGAAAAAGTTGTCTTAAATGTCGGATTCCAATTTGGAAATAAATAGATTATGTTGGCATTTAAACTAATGTCTGAAACAGAATACATAAATAAACTAGCTGACCTGGCGAACTTCAAAAAAGTTGTTGATCTCTTTAAACTTCTTTTTCAGATTTTTTACATCCCATTTTGTAAATATAACGGATAGCCCTTTACTGCAGAATAAAAATGACATTAATATCAGCCGCATTGCCCCATAGCAAAATGCCATAGGACATTATACTAGGGAAGTAGGTAATTGAAATAAACTAATTTAGCTGTATCGACATTCGTTAATAACCGCATATGCTGCAGAACTCTGTCTATCCGTCAATTGACAGATATGGGGTCCCCACTGTAACTTTGAATGAATGATGATTCCAAAAAAAAAAAAAAGTTTGAGTGAACTGAGTTCAGTTTATCATCATTAAGTTTTGGTTACATAATATCAACTTGTTTCACATTTGGAGCAGAAAATTTGATACCTACAAGTAGTTTTTTTTTACTACTTATTGAGAAGTAAGTTATTTACGCTAAACCAATGCACCAATTCAGAGAGAGCATTGTTTAGGTACGTGGTTTACATCGTCATCGTGTTGTTGTCTACGCAATTTAAATATTAATGAAGTATCATCAGCAAACAATACAATCTCATGCTTCTTCTCTACTAAATATGGTAGGTCATTAATATATATATCTCTTATATATCTCTTCTCTTATACAGGGTGTATTTGGAACGCATTGAAAAACGAAGAGGTATGATAGTGTTGGCTTAACCTGACATGATACAAGTGAAAAAAAAAGCGAAAAGAAATTTTTATTTCCTGTTTTCATCATTTTTTTGGTATAGTCCGGTTTGGGAAAAATAATGAAACAGAAATTTGAAGATAATGCTTTAAAATAATCGTGTTTGGAACAAACTGTCAATGTAATGCAAACCGTTCATACGCGCCATCAGCTGACAGAGGTCAACGGCACGAGGTAAACGTACTCGCCGCCGCGCGCACGTTTAATTTTCGTTCCGCCACCTCCCGCGCCCCGCGCGGCTCGCGGTCAAAGAGTAGTTCACAATGTGTATGATACATTGCTGCCTCACATAATACATAAGTCCTAAAATGTTCTTAAAAAAACGTTTCTGGGATAAATGGTTATATGCATTATATAGTATATAAATAGTTTATTACGTGGTTTAAATCTTACAAAGCGTTCCAAATACACCCAGTATATACAAAAATGAATCGCTGAATGTGTTGCTAAGAGCAAATCTCGAGAACAGCTGAACCGATTTCGCTAATTCTTTTTTTATAATATTCCTTGAAGTACGAGGATGGTTGTTACGGAGAGAAAAATTTTAAAAATTGCCTGAAAAAGTCTTAAAACAACACTTTTCTATATTCCCATACAAAAGTTAAGACAGGACAACGTCTGTCGGGTCAGCTAGTTAAACATAAAAATGGACCAAGAATTGAGCCTTATAGGACCCCCATCTGTATATGAGACCCAGACGACCTACTACCATTTACTTCAACCCTCTAATAATACTAAGATAAGAACTCAGAAGTTTTAGTGTGGTATTTTTATTGCCATAGTGACTGAGTTTCCTGATTAATGTGTCATGATGAATACAGTCAAATGCCTTGCATAAATCACAGAACAAACCTAGAGCATCACGTGACTCCTCCCAAGCATTGATTATTATCGAAGTAAAAAGCTCAACACTGGCATCAGCTGCTATTGTGGAGAATCCTCTAAGTGAAAACGAATTGCTTATTATGAAAAAGTTTATTTCTGTACTTATTGATATTTCGAAATTTATTAGATTGTGACCACAGACCACAGAAATACTATAGACATGGTAAGGGGCGTGACGCGTGTTACCGAGCTTATGATCAGGCGATCACACTGTTAACAAACGCATCTCAGTCGTAGTACAGACGCGGGTGACGTATTTAGTGACTTAAAAAATATTAAAATGCCGTGTTGTGTAGTATTGTCGTGTCGACAAGGGAGCTAAGGTCTAAAAGTTACCCCAGGAATGATTTCCTTTCACATATAAGTAGTAATTTACTGTAATTATTAATATTTGGAAAAAAGCCAGTCCTCTACAATGATTTTGACTTACAATTCATAATTGTAACAGTAACGATATACACTGCTGGCTAACCATTACCGATAGTCTGGGAACAACGCGCGTAATGCGCAATCTATTGCGCGGCTATAGTTACGCTCGCTACGCACTAATTCTTGGAGTACCAGGCGTCAGTGGCCCGCCATATTATCGACTTTACTAGTTGAGCAACGAATGCCTAATCCGTAGTTTATCGATAAATTGAATCTTTTTTTATTATAAAAGGTTTTTCGTTCGATGTTTATTATCACGTTTAAGACATAAGTATACTATATGTACAATTCGAATTTCATTTTTTATATCCATTTTTATTAGATTTCAAATTTTAATGAGTGAATGATTTTTAAAATTCACTTCACCGTGTCTTTCAGTTTATTTCATGCTTGGCTCCTACTGTTTCATCCCGATAGTTTTTCGTATATATTTTTTTGAACCCTCAGTTTCATATTGGTTTTAATAAATTTCTGACATTTGATTAGTATCCCAACAGTTTTATAGAACTACAGTCTACAGTAATAGGAAACTACCAGTTGACTATTAATGTGAGGTATTTAATGTGTAATCAGTGAACATAGATAATAATCATTATTGAATTTTATTGAAATAATACTCGTCCGTGTTATCATTTATCGATAAATCTGCAATGTTTATCGAAATGCCCACGGCCCTAGAGACTCATCTATGATTGTAGTAACGTGTAGCAATGCGTACACGCACACTACTTCGTAGCCAATTAGGATTAAGATTTTAATGTTGTAAATTGTGTGCGAACTTTAATATAATTGTGTGGGTGTAAAAGTTGGCTACGCTGGTTCTGAAGCAAATAACGTTCGATGCCGTCTCCATATACTCCGTGATTGTGACATATCATCCGATACGTATGTACCTACATAATTATATTGTGTATAATTGCTCATTGTCCTTAATCATCATAATATTACTTAATTATGATGTTTTATTAACATTTTTTGTAGGTACAACGTCGGTTCTTTTTATTGATCAGGTACATACCTGAGTTAAAGAGTCTAGTTCTAATTGGTCTAAGTATTCTAATAACACATTTAGATAAAATATTAAAGAAAGATCTAAGGGTTTCACAGTTAATAAAAATTTCCGTTCGAATTGTTAATTCAAAATATATATTTTAATTTCGGAGGTATCAAAGATGCAAGGACGATTACGAAAATGACAACAATAGTATATTTAAATGGTTTGTTATATTATGTAGTTAAGATCATTTTGTGTGATAATATATTGATTGCTTAACATTCCATTGTATTGAGATCTTCTTCTTCTTCTTCTTGTATAATGGCTCCCGTGAGGATTTGCCAATGTCAAAGTGAGTATTAAACAACACAAACAGATATATAAATAAATCAATTGAAAAAATTCTTCTTCTTCTTATATAATGGCTTCTTCTTCTTCTTTTATAATTGGGCTCCCATAGGAATTGCCAAAGTCAGAGTGTCCGTGAGGATTTGCCAATGTCAGAGTGAGTAATAAACAACAGCAACACAAACAGATATATAGATAATTCAATTATTGAAAAAAAAATGGCGGGAAAATTCAAGGCGCGCGGCCATCCCAAAAAAAAAGACGACCGCGCGCCCCGAAATCTCCCGCCCAAGTCCTTGTATTGAGATATCAATAAGACTTTTACAAATATTTAAGATGACAAGGAGGAAAAACATGAATCTTAAGGTTGCGGTCACAGTCTGTGAAAAAAAAAATTTTGATATGATTTAAAATGTTTATAATTTCCTCATGTGTGAGTAACACAAAAATAAAAATAAAACGAAACTTTAAAGAATGATAACGGACTCGTTAAATTCCTTTGAAATCCACCAAGTCCCTTTCGAAATGTAACGCTTTAACAGCAGTGCAAACTTAGCACCTCATCGATGGAATTTTGGGTTGAAAATGACCTTAATCGATAGGTCTACGTTAGGTCCGTATAGGTCCACTAAATTTTTCGTTAGGTCCGCTATAGTTTTTTAGTAAATAATTTATTAAATTTAGGTTAAAAAAATGAAATTTTAGCACCCCATCCAAGGATTTTTAAAATCAAAATGACCTTAATCGATAGGTCTACGTTAGGTCTGTATAGGTCCATAATAATTTTTGTTAGGTCCACTATAGTTTTTTAATAAATAATTTTTTTTTAATTTTGGTAAAAATATATATGCAATTTTAGCACCCCATCTAAGGATTTTTGAAATCAAAATGACCTTAATCGATAAGTCTACGTTAGGTCCGTATAGGTCCAGTAAATTTTTCGTTAAATCCGCTATAGTTTTTTAATAAATATTTTTTTTAAATTTAGGTAAAGAAAATGCAATTTTAGCACCCCATCTAAGGATTTTTAAAATCAAAATGACCTTAATGGATAGGTCTACGTTAGGTCCGTATAGGTCCACAATAATTTTTGTTAGGTCCCCTATAGTTATTTAATAAATAATTTTTTTTTAATTTTGTTAAATAAAATATGCAATTTTAGCACCCCATCTAAGGATTTTTGAAATCAAAATTACCTTAATCGATAGGTCTACGTTAGGTCCGTATAGGTCCACTAAATTTTTCGTTAGGTCCTCTTTAGTTTTTTTATAAATAATTTTTAAAACTTTGGAAAAAAAATTCGTATTTTAGCAGCTAAAAAACTATAGGGGACCTAACAAAAATTATTGTGGACCTATACGGACCTAACGTAGACCTATCGATTAAGGTCATTTTGATTTTAAAAATCCTTGGATGGGGTGCTAAAATTGCATTTTTTTTTACCTAAATTTAAAAAAATATTTATTAAAAAACTATAGCGGACCTAACGAAAAATTTAGTGGACCTATACGGACCTAATGTAGACCTATCGATTAAGGTCATTTTCGACCCAAAATTCCATGGATGAGGTGCTAAGTTTGCACTGCTCGCTTTAACATAATATTTTATTGAAATTAACTTTCTTATTAACGGTTCAGTAATTAACGAAGTCAAATTTTTGATTATTGATGTCCAACTATGCTTATTACTACAATATCGTATTCAGAGAGCCGTGTGATACACGTGAGACCAAATCTTGATCTGAGATAGGCATTTTTCTCTATACTATTTCTTGTCTTACAACAACACCAACATTTTATAATTGTGTTTGCTCGCAAACGAAAAAAAAACCGACTTCAATTACATCGACAAGTAATACAACGTGGGTAGACGAAATAAAAAAGAATTATCAAAATCGGACTACTCTGTAAAAAGTTATGCGTGGTCATACATTGCAATCAGTGAGTGAACAATCAATCATCCCCTGTTTTCCTACCCTTAGGGTTTGATTTTTATTTTCAAATTTATATGGGACCAACTTCGGGGTATACTATTTCCAATAAAAAAAGAATTATCAAAATCGGACTACGCTGTAAAAAGTTATGCGTGGTCATACATAAAAAAATATACTCGTCGAATTGATAACCTCCTCCGTTTTTTCGTCGGTTAAAAAGTATAATATTATGTTATTATTATAAACATTATAACATTTAGAGAATAATTTGCGATCTTGGGGAGGCCTATGTCCAGCAGTGGACTGCGATAGGCTGAACTGACTAACTGACTGACTGATAAACATTAATATTTTTTACCCGACTGCCAAGGAAGGGTTATGTTTTTCGCGCGTATCTTGTATGTATTTATGTATGTAATATTCTTAATTACCTGATTTCTCTAGAACCGCTGAACGGATTTGCATAATTGAGATATCGTTAGATTCGTCTTAGCAGCCCAAGTGTTCTTAGATAGGTGACATTAAAAAAAAAAAAAACAAACACGGCGGCTGTGCGAAGCCATTGTAGTTAATGAACAAATAATTTTTTTTTTAGAATACTATAATATGGGTATGAAATTAAAGGGCTCAATACAAGGATTTCAAAAATGTATATTATGATTATTATAACTGTATCTAATAATAATAAAGAAATACAATAAGAAAGTTTAAACAATGTTGACTTTGCTCTTTCCCATGCCTAAGGCAAGCAAGATGCGAGCCGAGCTTCTTCCTCGCCTCCTAGGCAACGTCCGACGGTCAATTTCGGGGTGTAGCCTTTCCCTTACATGCACAAAGAGAGAATGATTTGACTTATCCTTCAATTTCATGTCTCCGACTGCATATTATGTACGATGTTGCATAAAATTTTAAAGGACTACCGTATTGATATTTTTAAGTGTATAGTACATAATGTTTGATATTGTTTCGATTTGTTTCGCTAGCGTTGTGTAATTTTGAATTTTTATCTTGTTTCAGTCTTTTCAGTTCATTTTCTATTAGTTGTTTTTTATGCAGGCGGGTTTTTTGTTTTCTTTTAATTATTATTTTTTTGGAAGGTATCTTACATTTATAGCTCTCGTGTAACAATGTTAGTAAAAATACTCCTACAAAACGGCTGAACTGATTTTTATGAAATTTTGTGTGCATATCAGGTAAGTCTGAAAATCAGCCAATATCTATTTTTCATACCCTTAAGTTATAAGAGGGGGGATGAAGGGGGTTAATATCATATGTATAAATATGGCAAAACAACGTTTGCGATGTCAGCTAGTATTTCTATTTAAAAATTTAATAAACACAAAAAAAATTCAGAATCTGAACTGTGGTGGTCACCAAGACGTAATTTAAATTAATCTATTCGAATAAACGCAATGTCAATGAAAATGTTAATACCCACATGTAATGACAATAATAACATTGTATTACCTATGCGACTATGAAATACAGGCACTTTATCTGTGATGTTAATCTCTATGCCATGGCTCTATGCGCTACTCACAGAGTACAATAACTATACGCGCTACTTGACATTTGTTTTGTTTACGTTACGATTTAGCTATTTATTTTGTTATCATTTTTATTTTGTACCAGCCTTGACTAAATACGGCAGTAATTTATTATTTTACGTGTCAACAAATATAAATAATGGAAAATCTTAAAAATATATGGAAACCGGAACGTCAGTTAATGGAATTATTTATGTAACTTTCTGTTTTATTATTTGATTAGTAAATTATGTTTTTTTTTAGTTTATCGCATTCAGTTAGAGGCTCCTGTGCCGAAGAGAATAATTTGTGACGACTGTCCAGACAGACCATTGTTTTATGGAAAGGAATATCATGGAATTATGGGTCATAAGGAAGCGACGTTGCTACTGGAGGATGAACCCAATGGTGCGTTTCTGATAAGAAAAGGCAATGAACACAATGATTTCTACACATTAACTTGGAGGTATTGACCTTAATCTTTTATTAGTTTATGTTAATTGAGTCTAATCAGAATGATACTGCATAGAATGGCCTACTATTTTCAACTATCTAAAATATCTTTGATTGATTATTTAAATCTATTTTAAATATTTTGTTTTCAATATTATTAATTTTTTGTCTCAATAAGTGCTAAATCTCGCAAATCTATTAAAAATGTAAAAACATTTTAAAGGTTCAATAACAAAGTTCATCACTATAAATTATATTATGACGGGACCCATTACATAAAGGATAAAAGATATGACAGCATATATGATTTAGTAGCGGACGGTCTCATCACATGCCACATGGAACTAAAAGCTCACCATATAATGGAAATGATAAATTCTCAGGCTAATTACACAGAGAGTCCATATGTTACGCTGAATAGACGAAAGATAAACACACTTACAAAAATCCATCAGTAAGTATAAATAAAACATAATATTTAAAATAAAAATTGAAATTTATTCAGTTTAAAGTATGCTTAGTGAATTAATTATTCTCAGCATTTTAATAATTTCCTTACATTTTTCATATATCATTTGTACCATATTTCATACTATCAATATAATATCTTTTGCTAAGAATAATCAATATTATAACAGTTATTTTACTAACATAATTTCATTCTTCAGGGCTTCGAACAGATCAAG
Source organism: Melitaea athalia (assembly GCA_905220545.2). Lineage (NCBI taxonomy): Eukaryota > Metazoa > Arthropoda > Insecta > Lepidoptera > Nymphalidae > Melitaea > Melitaea athalia. The sequence goes on from HG992196.1 coordinate 6,515,663, forward strand.
TCCAATCATTAACAAACATGAGGGAAAAATATTAGAAATAGAATCTGATATTAAAAAACTGAATTTTGATCTAACACCTACACTCGAAGATATCCCTCTACTGTCTAAGTATACAAAATCACATTCATTTAAAGTTCATACGTTTAAAGGCTTAAATTGGTGTGAATTGTGTGCTAATTTCTTGTGGGGTTTTACCGCACAGGGTGTAAAATGTGAAGGTAATGGTTGTAGTGTTGTATGTAATGAAATTGTTTTTTATTTGTTTATTGCTCAGACTTCTGAGTGTTTTGATTTCAAAAGGTCTTTTTATATTAATAGCTATAGAATATGTTGAAGTAATAATATTGTAACTCTAAAATAGCCATTTTGCCATTTTCACATATTTTTCTCCTGAGCTCAGGAGAAATATATGTGATGAGTCCACTTGCAATAATGGTATATGCCCAAAAATATTAAAATCTGAGCTAGTAATGTTATTCGGTTATTTGACATATGTAGTAATTAATCTTGTTTAGAAACTCAGCAATATCGCTCGCAGTCTCGAGATAAACATGCTTTTAATAATGTCTATTAAATAAAACATAAAAATACATGCTATAAAACAGTATACGCCCATAGTGCTAGGCTATACAAACCAAAAAAATATATATATATACAGATAAAAAAAATTGGCCCCCAGGAGGGGGGGATTGGGGATAGGGTCGGCAACGCGCTTGCGATGCTTCTGGTGTTGCAGGCGTCTATAGGCTACGGTCTTACCATCAGGTGAGCCGTACGCTTGTTTGCCAACCTAGTTACATAAAAAAAAAAATTAAGATATTGAAAAAAAAATAATAAGATATTGCGACAAAAAAATTGTTTCAGCTTTGGATCACATCCTAGCTTTACTAGGCAGTCACAAGACTGTCGATCTGTAGCTTTAAATAATAAATCGCCTGTAGGATAAGCATAATTATAATGCATGGCATACAATAAAAAGCATGATTATTTAGAGCCTATGGATGTTAAATTTAAATTTAAAAATATATATATATATATATATATATATATATATATTATTGAGTGTGTATATATATATATATATATATATATATATATATATTATTGTGTGTATAATATATATATATTTGTCTACTATATGGCTTGAACACTCGGCGTCACAGATATACACGGCAATAATTGTAAATGTCCATCGTCTCTTAATTCATACTATCTTACTGTCAAAGCAGTCATGATCTTATCCATTGTTTTGTAAGTTTCTGTACATTAGGCGTTCATAACAGGCATAATGTTCATGTGCTCATACACAAATGAGTTTTAGAAAAAAGGTCCGAAGATGTGGTCTCTCAATTCGTTTCATATTTTATTAAATGGATTTACACTGCAATGTTCTTAGAATTTTCTGTGACTCATGTAGTCAAAATTTAATTGTGTTTACTCGCAAACGAAAAAAAAACTAACTTCTATTTACATTGACAAGTAATACAACATCGATAAAATACACATTATTAAGGACTCAAAAACTACTCGTTACATTTTGATCAAATTTGAATGGGATCACGTGACAAGCACGAGCTTGCGGTTAAAACAAGAATAATAAAAATTGGTACCTATACCCAATAAAAAGTTAAGAGGAAACACACCTCCTACTTATTTTGAATTCGGTTAACAAATATGATGAAATCATGCTGCAGATACTAAACAATCAGAAGCTAATTAAACCTCTCAATTGAACAGCTATCACTATTGACTGAAATGCAGTGTGAACATAAGTCAGATCAGGTTTACTTCAGATAAAGTAATTTTAATTACATTATAGTACCTAAAAATGATTATGTCCAAGAAATAAATACCATTAAAATCTTGAAATATATTTTTCCACCGTTTATAAACTTAAAACACAATTATATTGTAACCAAAAGACATTCATGATTATTGCAGTGAACCCTTTACTATAACATTATTTACTTATTTTTTTGCATTATATTCATATTACATAATATTAATTGTCCTGATCATTTTATCTTTAAAAATAAGTTTAATTTTATTGTATGACACATTTTACTAACAAGACTGGTCAAAATGTTGAAAAGTATATATTATATTTTTTATGATACTTAAAAGAAATTTAAAATCAATTTATATACATCATTTGAGTAAAATCATTCATAAATATCATCTCTAAGATTGATGCTATAATTATAATATTTAATTGTATTGAAATATGATTTCTTATCACTATTGACATTAACATAAATTTCTAATTAACCAGATTGTGGTTTCATCGCACATTCAAAGTGTTCAGAAAGAGTACCGAACCATTGCGTACCGGATTTAAAAAAGCTAAGGGGTGTGTTTGGTATCGACCTGACAACATTACTTAATGCTCACTCGAGTACATTGCCATTTGTGGTCAAAAAGTGTGTCATTGAAATAGAAGCCAGAGGTTTGGACTCTGAGGGTATTTATAGAGTATCAGGTTTTGCTGATGAGATTGAAGCATTGAAAATGGCTTTTGATAAAGGTGAATATATTTTGAGTCTATTGTTTTTTTTTTTAAATATTTATCGGCTAACCGAGATTAAGCTCCGACACTTCTACACGACGAAAAAGGCCTATGCCCAGCTGTGGGATGTTACAGGCTGAATCAATATAAATTTTTTGTAATTTCTGAATTTTAAGTTTAGTTTTACCTGTAATTTACGCTTCAGCCTGTAATATCACACTGCTGGGCATAGGCCTCTTTCCCCATGTACTATGAGTAACAATCGCTATCAGGTATACTTGATAACAACGGGTGCTTAACGTGCTCTCCGAGGCACGGCGGGGAGACCCACAAGGACTGCACAAACACCCAGACCTAAGCAAACATCTGTATGGCCAATACCCAATACAAATGTTTGATATGTGCGGGGATCGAACCCGCAACCGCCAGCGCAACAGTTACAAACCAGTGCTGTGACCATTGCGCCAACGCGTCGCGCCAATCTGTAATTTAGTATGCCTTAATTTTTACTTTGCAATTTTAAATTAATTTGTTAAGCCAATGCAATTATTATTAAGTGATGCCTTTTATGTATTAGCTTTTCAATCATTTGAATTATAATATATAATATACAATATATTTCTAGGTTTATTATAATATAATATTAGGTTTCTGTAATTTTTTTCATATTTTTTGCAGATGGCGAGGCAACAGATCTCAGTGTATACAGTAACATCAATGTAATAGCTGGCACTCTGAAACTTTACTTGAGATTACTACCAGTTCCGCTTATAACTTTTGAGGTTCATCCCAAGCTAGTGAATGCTATTCGTAAGTATTTATTATAATTACTAGCTGCTACCCGCGACGTCGTCTGCGTGAGCGCTATACAGCAAATAAAGGTTCACTGCTCGTTCCCCGTAGGTGATAGCGTGATAATATGTAGCCTATGTGTTGACCCGACTTGTTAATAATAATATTCGTGCCAAATTTGAAGTAAATCCGTACAATACTTTTTGAGTTTATCCCGGACATACATACAGACAAACAGACAAAAATTCTAAAAACTATATTTTTGGCTTCGGTATCGATTATAGATCACACCCCAAGTATTCTTTAAAAAAATATTCAATGTACAGTTTTGACTTTCCTACCATTTTATTATAATTATGTATATAGAGTATTATTTATACTAATATTATAAAGAGATAAAGTTTATAACTTTGTTTGTATATATGGGGTAATCTTTGCAAATACTGATCCGATCATGAAAATTCTTTCACTCACAGAAAGCTACACTATTCAGGAGTGATATAGGCTATATTTTATTGTAATTGGACATAAAATTCAGTGAAAATAATAGTAGGTGTTACGAATCGCGCCATCTCTTAACGAACTGTAGGTACCAACTAAATAAACATCGATGTAAAATAGCAGCGGACGGCGCGCGGCGCGCCGAACGACTGTGTTCACGACGTTTACCAAAGTATACTTCATTTAAAAATTCTTTATTATTCTGTAATAGTTAAATTTAAAAAACTTGAAACATCAAATTACTGTAACAATCTTTTAACGCCCAACGAAGTGAGCACAGGTCGGCTAGTACTAAAATATTTGTTTATAACCGAAATTGATTCAGAGCAACTGGCTGTAATCATGTCTTTGTATACATTTGTTGTGGTCTAGGCTTTTTATTTTCCCGAGCCTGAAACCAGATTTCGTGGGCTATTTGTGTGATGTGATACATTTTTTTATATATTAATGGTACAGAGTCAAATTACAATTTTTTCTTTAATTAACAATAATTATTTAAGTTGAATTTAACATTTGAATTTAACATTTTATCCTATGATCCTACAAATTCTAATTGTTACCTACACTTAAATTTTCTCTCATTTAAAATTATTACAATAATAATTATATCTGTATATAATACAAATAATAATGAAGTGTGTTATAATTGTAAGAAAATGCTGTTTTTTAAATATTATTTGTAAATGTTTTTATGGAACTTTTTTTTATACAACTAGGTCGGAACACAAGCTTACGGTTAACCTGATGTCAAGTGATTACCATAGCCTATAGACACCTGCAACATCACAAGCATCGCAAGCGCGTTGCTGACCCTTACATGACCCTCCCCAGGAGCTCTGGTCACCTTACTCACCAACAGGAACACAACACTGCTTGAAAACAGTATTATTTAGCTGTGATCATCTGTAAGGTCGATGTATTTTGAGCAGGATATTTCCTGCTGAGCCCTACCTCGGTAAAATGTTTTGGGTGTAAACAGAGTAAAGTCGAAGGGATACGAAATCTTGAGTGAGATTATAGTATTTATTTTCATAGTTTATAAAATAATGCCTTAAGTAGTTAAATTCAACTTTATTTTTACAGAAACCAAGACATCAGCAATACAAGTGACAATGTTGAGAGAGGCTCTCGATACGTTACCACCAGCTCATTTCAACTGCTTACAATATATGGTACAGCATTTACATAGGTTTGTAACTGTTTGTGACAAATTTTTACCAAATTTTTGTACAAATATTGTAAAGCATTCTATATTTGAGAAGTCCCGACGTTTTCTGATTTCCCGAGACAAGAAATGGCTAATCAAATTTCTGAAATTCTCAAAATAACATTCGTTTTTTTTTTCGTTTATGTTTGCCAAGATAAATAAAATGTACCTAAATTTCAGAAAAAATATTTAGTAAATTTTGTAAACATAAAACGAAATGCCTGTTTGAGTCACGAAAATTTGTCACTTTATTTTCATTATGGTTTATAACCACAGATTAGTAAATAGTACTACCGTAAATCGGAATGTTGATACTTTGATGATACTTACATAATAATGGCATAAAATATATTTCTAATTATAATTACATAATTTTTTTTTCATGTATATTTATTTTATTTTTTTATTTCACGATCACGATTCAGCCTGTAATATCCCACTGTTGTTGGGCATAGGCCTCTTCCCCATGTACGAGAACGATCGGAGCTTAATCCACCACGCTGCTCCAATGCGGGTTGGCGGATATATTCCCTACTATGAGTAACGATCGCTATCAGGTGTACATCATAACAACCGGGACCGACGGCTTAACGTGCTCTCCGAGGCACGGTGGGGAGACCCACAAGGACTACACAAACACCCAGACCACGGCAAACATCTTTATGGCCAATACAAATATTGTCGTGTGCGGGAATCGAACCCGCAACCGCCCGCGCAACAGCCAATCGCAATCCAGTGCTGTGACCGCTGCGCCAACGCGGCGTCTATTTTTTTATTTATTCAAGTAAATTACATTTGTCTATAAAAAACAGTAGTTCAGAGTAATTATTATTTACCTATATAGAATGAATATTAATATTAATATGTAAATTTTTAGAATTGCCCAACATGCGGATGTCAACAAAATGTCGGCACATAACCTTAGCACAGTTTTCGCGCCAACACTCGTCGCTACGCCTCCCGCCATTACGGACTTGGCTTTTGAAATAAGGGCATTGCAAGCGCTGATTGAGTACTGCCCACAAATATATTATGGGAATAAATAAATAAATATACATTTCTTAATACGAATTAAGTAAAATCGGAAAGACAAGTCGGCAAATGATGATTATAAATAATGACTAGTATTTATTTGTTTGGAAATTTCAACCATCATCTAGGTCACATTTTCCTTAATTTGACTGAAAGATCTGAATAAAAAATAAGTCTGGCAATTATCTCTTATATAATATCATATTCTAAAACTTTATAAAATTTAAATTAATAATTATTTACAGATAAATATTGTATAAATCATGTTTGAGTTCGACAATAGCAAGAGTATTGACGGTAAATCCACATTAATTATAAAGAACTAATAATATTATTATTACTATATTTGAATAAACCTTGTATATAACTCACATCAAGTAATTTATTCAGTACAGAGTAAAACGCTCCTTTAGACAATAATATTATTGTCTGCATCAAATTCAAGTTTGTCTAAAATTTCTTAAATCATTCTCATTTTCTACTTAGGAATATTTAACTTTAGTTTCTAATTAGCACTTCAATAATCTCATTTTTTGTTGACTATTTAAAAAAAATTCTTGTTAGACATGCCAATTCTTGTATTGACACCTTTTTCATTACGTTTCCTTACTCAAAAATTAATGGTCTAAGATCCGAGATAGCTAAATATTCCCTCATCTGTTAATTAGATGAAACAATTTTTATAGGCTGATTTCAATATTGTGAATTTATAAAAACAACCTCTGCCAGCATAAGCCTGCTGCAATTTTTTTTTTATAATAAAATTGTTTCATCTAATTAACAGATAGGGAATATTTTGTTATATCCCGGATCTTAGACCATAAGATATATTTATTTAATCAAATGTTTATAAATACTTAAAAATAGTTTTAAGATTATGTATCCTTATAATCCTGTAGTAGTTAATTGTATTAGTGCAATATTTATGATAAATTATTTATTTGCATTGTGATATTGGATCAATTAAATATAATCTTTGTAAAAGATATATTTGTAAACCATTCCAGGTTGTGTTGTGTATCCGTTTTATATATTTTTTTGTACTTTCATATGTTAAATTAAAAAAAAATAGAAATAAAAATATGAACAATTGATTATTATTTTTTTCTTTAAAAATCATAGATTCCCTTCATTAGGCTTTTCTCCTTCGGATAACTGTTCATTATTTTGCTGGAACTTCTTTTTTAAGTCAGAACAAAACAATACCTAAAACAATAAAATAATTTTTTTTAAATAAATTTAAATATGACAATCAGGATAATTATTAATTAATTACAAAATATTTTTAGAGTTAACTACTTATTATAGTTAAAAAACTTACTCAAAACATAATACCTATTTCATGTCACCCGCGACCCATCCAACGACGCCGAAATATCTTGAATCTCCAAATAATAATCCCGTAAACATATATTATTATTTTTCGATCACGATTCAGCCTGTAATATCTCACTGTTGGGTATAGGCCTCTTCCCCATGTAGGAGAAGGATCGGAGCTTAATCCACCACGCTGCTCCAATGCGGGTTGGCGGATATATTCCCTACTATGAGTAACGATCGCTATCAGGTGTACATGATAACAACCGGGACCGACGGCTTAACGTGCTCTCCGAGGCACGGTGGGGAGACCCACAAGGACTGCTCAAACACCCAGACCTACGCAAACATCTGTATGGCCAATACAAATGTTGTCGTGTGCGGGGATCGAACTCGCAACCGCCCGCGCAACAGCCAATCGCAATTCAGTGCTGTGACCGCTGCGCCAACGAGGCGTCATATTTTATTATTTTTCAGTTTCCATCTATAGTGCAATTACAATATTAGAATTGTTTTACTTCATAGACAGAAGCGTACCATAGAATAGATTATATAATAGATGATAGTAGAACATACACGTGTGAAAAGTTGTCTCAGAAAGATTTTTTTTCTTTTCCATGTGATGTGCCTAAATTTTGTATTCTGACAATTAATGATGGTCGTCTTTTGATATAGTTACTATAGCCTTGCAGTCTTGAGAGACCCCAAATAAACACTTTTTTTATCAAAGTATAGTGGGGGGGGGGGGGACGCCAGACAAAAGCAGTTGCGGCACGACGACACGGAGACACAGGGAAGACGCCAGGTTGAGGATGTGACGACACGATGATACGACGACACAATGACACGACGAACGCTTAGGGAGGAGGCAGTAGAGAGGGATTTAGCGTAGGATAATCTTTATCCTATGGGATGAGACTTTCTGAGAGCAACCGGTCAAAAGGCACAGTAGGGACACTCTATTAAGAGCGTGCACGAACTAAGCGCTAGAGACTAGTGTACCACCAGATGTGCATTTCCTCCTGTGGTGTAGATATTAAAGAGAATTTAAGAGAGTTATTCTAATTAAACCGACCAACTGCAAAGATAAATTTAAGTATGAACTATCAGGAGGAAAACAATAAATACAATTTAACAAAAATGTATTTTAGCATAATTCAACACGTGAGTTAAACAAAATTAAATAAATTCACTAGTTATTACAGACGGAGAAGAATTAATAAGAACTAGGAACTTGATATTCGTGGACATAAACTTTTAAAAAAGAAAACCAGAAGATTATGTACTTAATTAGCTTCAAATAGATTAACACACAAGTTCTTAATCACAAGGTCGTTAGGTCCGAAATTAATTATTCCTGCCACGCGATAGGTCAACAAAGGTCACTTAACGCAAGTCCATGCGGCCACGTGGTGCGGCGGCCGTAGCACCATGGTTGAGGTCCCTGCGCTGTTGCCCACGGCTAGAGAGTGATGGCGCTGCTGCCCACAGCTGGAGAGATGAGAAGGGGAACAATCCCCGGAGTCTGCCACCGCCGACGGCTCCCAGATCCGCCGAGCAGACGAATGATTCGATGAAGGGCTGTTGTGCCGAAGTAGTTGGGTATGTTGGGGTCCCGGCCGGATCGTGCCACCGACGACCACGTCGAACCGCCACGTTGTTCGCGTGAGCGCGCCGGCTGGCTGCCACGCACCAAGGACCCTGGAAGGTTACAACATGTGTGAGCCCTTCCGTTTGTCAACCCCCGATGTCTCTGGGTTAACAACGGAAATAGACCACAAGAGGCACACACAACCTAGCCAGTCCTAACTTCCTACGTATACATTATTCAAATACAAATTACACCCTAAATAAAATAACATTAAATTAACCTAATCCAAACACACTAAACAAGAATTATAATAAAAAACAGTTACAAGGACTCACCCAACAATAATTCACCCTGCACAACTAGCGTCGCCGGCAACGAAGTAAAAGGACGAGCAGCCAAGCCCGGCCCTTATACTGGGTGTATTTGGAACGCATTGAAAAACGAAGAGGTATGATAGTGTTGGCATAACCTGACATGATACAATGAAAAAAACGCGAAAAAAATTTTTTTTTTCTTGCCTGTTTTCATAACTTTTTTTGGTATAATCCGGTTTGGGAAAAATAATGAAACAGAAATTTTAAGATAATGCTTTAAAAAAATCGTGTTTGGAACAAACTGTCAATGTAATGCAAACCGTTCATACGCGCCATCAGCTGACAGAGGTCAACGGCACGAGGCAAACGTACTCGCCGCCGCGCGCACGTTTAATTTTCGTTCCGTCGCCTCCCGCGCCCCGCGCGGCTTCACAATGTGTATGATACATTGCTGCCTCACATAATACATAAGTCGTAAAATGTTCTTAAAAAAACGTTTCTGGGATAAATGGTTATATGCATTATATAGTATATAAATAGTATATTACGTGGTTTAAATCTTACAAAGCGTTCCAAATACACCCAGTATACCTATTGGCCGCGCGATCAAAAAACGGATCGCTCACGCATCGTATGATCGGTGCTACTGCTACGTCACCGAGCCATACTTTATAGTTTAGTATACAAACTTTCTTCCGTTCGCAAGCTACGGAGCCACAGACAGACAGACACATTAAACTTAAAAAAGTTTGTTTTAGAATTCAAGAAGAACTCATTGATCGTTTTATTTAAATGCCTTCCTTTTCTGCTATTGGATTATTATATATTTTTTTAACCCTTAACAGACTCCAGTAGTGTCCAATAACTCAGAGGACGGATAACAACTGCATGACCTATACATATACCTACATATGTTTATCATGTATGGGAATCGAACCCGCGACCGCTAACGCAACCAACCAGTGCTACGACAGTTGCGCCAACGCGCCGTCGATATATTATTATGTTTGTCTCATAAAAGTATTTGTTATAATACGTTCAAAACTAATTTTCACATTGTTCTGTTATTGAAAAAATATTGATAAAAACAGGGTTCTTATACTAAGTAGTTAGGAAAATAAACAACACATGTAAATATAAGCACATATAAATATATTACAAAAGTTTAATCAAAAATATTGTTAATTAATTAACGAATTTAATCAGACATAACTTTATTAATCCATGGCAAATATTGGGCGGTGTCTGTGAAGACAACGTATTCTGCAAGATCACAATCGTAACCATCATCTGACTTCAGGGCTAAGGAAACTACCCCTCGAAGTCTCCATCGGCCCTTGTATAAAATGTAGAGGCCACCGCCAGAGTCACCTGAGCATGGACCAGATCCGTCGCGATTTCCTAAAAATAATTTTAATGTTAAATAATATACACATAATACTTGCAGTTTCCCGCGGCTTTGCTCGCGTAGAAATTCATAATATTTACATAGAGCGGCTAAAGGAGTGTATAATCATTATATTACAACAATTCATGACCTCTTTGTACCACATTTATAGTTCACCTTTCGTGCATTAGAGCTACCAGGCTGCTCGCCAAGACATAAGTTCAATAAAATAGTGCAATTTTAATAGAGGTTATCATCACATCATCATCATCACATCAGCCTATCGCAGTCCACAGCTGGACATAGGCCTCCCCAAGTTCGCGCCAGACATCCCGGTTTTCCGCAATCCTCATCCAGCCGACGCCGGCAATCTTACATAGATCGTCAGTCCAACGGGCTGGAGGACGTCCCACACTGCGTTTGCCAAAACGTCGCTCCAGCGGCCATCAGTCCTGCGACACAAGTGACCAGCCCACTGCCACTTCAACTTGCTAATTCTGTGGGCTATGTCGGTTACTTTCGTTCTCTCGCGGATAGTCTCATTTTTAGGGTTCCGTACCCAAAGGGTAAAAACGGAACCCTATTACTAAGACTTCGCTGTCCGTTCGTCCGTCCGTCCGTCCGTCCGTCTGTCACCATGCTGTATCTCAAGAACGGCGATAGCTAGACACTTGAAATTTTCACAAATTATGTATTTCTATTGCCGCTATAACAACAAATACTAAAAACAAAATAAAATAAATATTTAAGGCGGGCTCCCATACAACAAACGCGATTTTTTTGCCCTTTCTGGCTCGATATCAATAATGGCAACAGGTAGGCACTTGAAATATTCACAAAATACTCAGTTGTATATATTTACTTTACTAATAAATAATTAAATTTAAATAAAATAAATATTTAAGGGGGGCTCCCATACAAAAAACGCTATTTATTGCCTATTTTGCTCGACATCAATAAATGGTAACAGGTAGGCGCTTGAAATACTGTATTCACAAAATACTTATACCCCGTCCGGCGACTAATTAGCTTTTTGACAGCTCACGCCTATAAATTACAGGTTTTTTTTCCGGAATAAGGTACTAAAAATTTTACAGTAATGTCATACTTTATTGACGATTTGATTGATTGAGTGAAGTACCCTGTGCATAACAAACAACCACAGACTATGAAACAGTTCTTGAAATAATAAATCGATCATATGTTAAAAATAATTTTACGTCATGTGATTATTGTTTCTATAAAAATACAAAAAAGGAAATAAAAATAGTATCTATGACCCCAAGATTGATTACTTGCAAGGAATTAAGTCGAAATCTTGAAATTTAATTGCAAACCAAGAATAAAGAGCAATAACTCTGAATTCGTTTATTTATTATTTATATATTTCATTTATAATGGGCATGACGACAGTATCAAAAAATCGTCAATTTAATGATTTTAGGGGAACACTCATATTTAACCCTATACTTGGCATTGTGCATTGTTATGCACACAGGTCGTTATTAAAATCTAGAGAATAAATTAATTGATAAACGTGTACAATTTTATACTTTTATTTTAATAGATATTATTTAGTATATAAAAAAAATATTTTGATGATCCTGGCATCACTCGTTTTGTCAGTAGACGGCAAGATGTCAGACCGCGCAGATGTGTCTGCGCAGCATAAGGTAAATATTAGTGTTTTCGATAAGTTAATATACTTTTTGTGTCAGTAACTAGCAGTTATTCTATAAATAATAGTATTTCATATTCGTAAATGCTATTTTTCTCCATGGATATGCCTTACAATCATAATTGTAGTACTTTTTTACATATGTATCTTTAAATGCACATGGCCCGGTCCCTAAACGTAATTAAATAATTTGTCATGTATCCACAAAGGCACACTGCCAGCTTACCTGTATTGAAATACTTTATTTATTTTGCTTACTTATACAAGTTTTTACTTTATTATAAAACATATTTATGTAATGTTTTATATAAATTAACTACTTATATAATTAATATAATAAAATAAAGTATTTATTATTATATAAAATATTGTTTTAGGTATCGCAACTCTGACTTCAACAACAAAATAGATCTCGCCAGCTGGTGGCTCTTGTCCCAAAGTCTGGAGCCAGATCAGACTTAGATAGCAGTGAGTCCTCCGAAGATGAGTTACAAAATTTTGTTCCAGAAAACCACCACCATAGTAGTTCACCACCTCCATCTCTACCGTCTTTGATTGAAAACCTTAGCTTGTTATTAGATAGCACAGCTAGCAGTCACTGAGGTAACGACAATTGCACATGTGGAACCTGCGTTAGAACCATTTCATCAATTAAATCCCTCTGCTGTTTGTCAATGTTATCTCCACATCAGTCATTACTATGTCGATTACAAACAGGGATCATTCCCCAGTCACCAAAGCCTTCTTAGTTTGACGCTCTTTCTTCTCTGGATACGTCTCCATCTACCCAATTAGTTTCAGTTATATCTACTGTAGCTTCTTCGTGATCAGTACATATACATTTCCCTTTACCAGCTACTCGGTCAAACAGAGCGAGACTTGTTGATGCACAAAAGAAAGTGGTTAGAATGGAAAGGATTGCACCGGATTGGAAACGAACACAAAACACCAGAAAATGCTACCAACAAAGTCTTAAAAACGAACGGTAGAGGATGCCAATGCTCAAGTAGTATGCAATAAGAAAAAGGTTGTCGTTCTTAAATGGTATGACAATAAATGTGTTACGGTGGTTAGCACATACGTCGACGCAAATCCTTTTCAGAACATTTTGAGATTTAGTAGAGAGGCAAGGCAAAAGTGCCAGTATCGTGTCCAAAAGTTCAAATATGGGTGGCGTAGATCTAGCAGACATGGTAATAGCCTTACTCCTTTTCGAGGCCATCGTTGGTATTTGCCTATTTTTTCTCAAATGTTAAATCTATGTGTAAATAATGCATGATCTCATTTTTTTAGTTCTAGGTTATTAATATTTACGATTTTTTTGTTAATTACGGCTGTGAACTTGTAATGACGGCTTTAAAGAGATTCAAAATATTTTACCACTTGTTATTACTTATAAATAAATAACAATAAATAAATAATAAAGTTATAAGTGTTTTCTTATTTAGCTGGCAGTGTGTCTTCAAAGATACATACAGATTTGAAGTTTAATTATTACACATCAGGTAATGTGCATTTAAAGATACATTGAAAAAAGCCTACTTGGAACTTTTTTAGATTTTTTATTTTATTTTTCTACCCTGGTTTAGACCCTAATAGACGTATTTATGAGAAAAAAAACTCAATTTTTGAAACTAAAAAGTCCTGCCAAGTATAGGGTTAAAAAATTAAAAATACTGGTTTAGTTTTATGTAAAATAATAAGATTATTGTGATTTTCGATAAAATAAAACATTAAAATACTGCAATCGGCCATTTTGATTGAAACACAAACTACAGCGCATGACGTCACAACATAACATAATACGTCAGGCGCGCTTCAAAGAGTAAAGTAAAAAGTAAGGCCCACTTTATATTGTGACGTCAAAGCCGACGCCATGACACCTGCAGCCATTTTGCCGCTCTCATTGAAAACATATTAGAAAAATAGTTTTAAACATCCTTAAACTTATGTTTATTACCAAAATATAGGTATTTTCGTAAATAGTAAATGTGTACCCACATTATGAAAGAGGTTTTCAAAATCTTTCGTCATGCCCATTAAAAAAACTAATAAACGCATAAATAAATAATATTTTTAAACTAAATGTATTTAATTAAATCGATTGAAAGTTCTTCTTAAATAAAATCGATTATTATTTCGAATCGAATAAAATAATAACGTGTGAGGCAGTCACTAATGTCAAAAATTTCTTGAAGTGTCAAAAAGATCATTAGTCGCCGGACGGGGTATAATTGTATATTTACTTTAATAATAAATAATAATATTAAAATAAAAAAAAATATTTAGGGGGCTCATACAAAAAAGTGACTTTTTTGCTGCTTTTTGCCCGATATTAAAATCAATGTACCTCCTGTTGTTTACCTAGCCGATGGTACGGAACCCTTCGTGCGCGAGTCCGACTCGCACTTGGCCGATTTTTATATTCTATCTTTGAGAGAAACCCAAAGCATAGCCCGTTCCATTGCACGTTGAGCGACTTTAAACTTGTGGACCAGTCGCTTCGTCAGTGTCCACGTCTCGGCTCCGTATGTTAACACAGGCAGGACGCATTGTTCGAAGACTTTTGTTTTCAAGGATTGCGGAACGTTCGCAGTGAAGACTCGGCGAAGCCTGCCAAATGCCACCCAGCCCAACCGGATCCTCCTATCGGCCTCCTTCTCGAAGTTATTGCGGCCTAGTTGGATTGTATGGCCTAGGTAAACATAATCCTGAACAACTCGGAGAAGGGTACCATCGACCGATAACGGTCTCGGTATGACTTGGTTGTTAAACATAACTTTCGTTTAGTCCAAGTTCATACTGAGACTGACTCATCGGGAGGACTCGTTTAGGCCGGACAGCATCCGTCCTAGCTCATCCAACGTCTCCGCAAAGATGACGATATCGTCGGCAAAACGAAGGTGAGAGATGTATTCGCCATTGACGTTGATGCCTCGTTCCCCCCAATCCAAGGTCTTAAAGACATCCTCCAGCGCAGTGGTAAACAGTTTCGGTGATATTACATATCCCTGTCTTACCCCACGCCGGAGGAAAATGGGTCTTGTTCTCTGGTCTTGGATAGGAACGGTCATCGTTGCCGCGTCTCGTCATACATCTCAGTACCTCGATATATCGCCAGTCGATATGACATCTCTGCAGAGAGTCCAGGACAGCCCAGGTTTGTGTATTTGAAGCCAGCAGTTGTGGATGGTTATCTCGCCATCGGTCGGCTTTATAAGTTCCAAGGTGGTAGTGGAACTGTCTTATCCCTTAGTCGCCTCTTACGATACCCACGGGAAGAGAGGGGGTGGTTAGATTCTTACTGCCGTAACCACACAGCATAGAGGTTATAATTAGTACCAATTTTTAGCGCCCTCGGAACAAGGGAAACGCAGACGAAAGGCGTACAAGTATCAGTTTTACCGAGAAGTGTGACTGACCAATCACGATCACGATCGATCACCACTCTACACCAAACAACACCAACAACCACCAAACTTTTTCCACCACCAAGCGAACCCCAAATTTGTTTATGCGCAGGTAGAATATCAGCGTTCAATATCCTTGCCGCTTTTATTGGTCGCCAAATGCATCGCATCACTTTGCGTCGCTTCTTGAAGTTTTTTTAAATAGGAAAACGATTAGTAGGTACACACCTGCACAAAGGGTCTTACTCGTTGAGGTCAGTTGAAAAAACACGGGTTTGCTCGCTCTACATGTTTCCGTGCTGACTATGGGCATGCGCACCATACGGGGCTCGCCTGAACCCCCTTTGCCCAATTCATTCTTACCCCATCCTGCTACCTATGTAATGTTATCGAATTATTAAATCTATGAAATTAATTATATGTTATTTTAGGTTTAATTGCTGTTCTTGAATATTTAATGGTCTATTGTAATAATTTTTGTTAAAACTAAGCTGCAAGGAAGTTAGCTATTATGTTCCAGCCTGTAATATTCCACTGCAGGGCATAGGCCTCTTTCCCCAGGTAGGAGAAGAATCAGAGCTTTATTAACCATGCTGCTCCAATACGGATTGGTGGATATATTCCCTACTATAAGTAACGATCGCTATCAGTTTTAGATGATAACAACCGGGACGGACGGCTTAAAGTGCTCTCCGAGGTACGGTGGGCAGACCCACAAGGACTGCACAAACACCGAGACCACGGTAAACATCTGTAAGGCCAATACAAATGTTTGTCATGTGCGGGGATCGAACCCGCAACCGCCAGCGCAACAGCCAAAAACCAGTGCTGTGACCATTGCGAAAACGCGTCGTCATTTATTTATTTATTTATTTATTTACACTTTATTGTACATCACAACTACAAATATCATTTACAGACTGTGAAGTACAATGGGCGGACTTATGGCTATTTAGCCATTTCTTCCAGACAACCCAAATATATATTTCCTACTATGAGTAACGATCGCTATCAGGTGTAGGTACATGATAACAACCGGGACCGACGGCTTAACGTGCTCTCCGAGGCACGGTGGGGAGACCCACAAGGACTGCACAAACACCCAGACCACGGCAAACATCTGTATGGCCAATACAAATGTTGTCGTGTGCGGGGATCGAACCCGCAACCGCTCGCGCAACAGCCAATCGCAATCCATTGCTGTGATTGCTGCGCCAACGCGGCGTCAATTTCACAGACGTCATTTTTACAGACAGAGTGACAGAGTTACAGACAGAAAACTTGGTGTTACTAGCTTTCGTAACATTCAGCGCGAGTCATTCTGTCATTTATCTCAAAATGGATTAAGTAGATACAACACTTACAACTCCTGATTTTCCAACTATACGATTAAGGTTTGGGTTGCCACTCCAAAGACAAGCTGGTTTAATGTACGTCCCAAAGGGAACAGGTTTTTCAAGTGTCATCACCAATAGGTCATCTGAAATAGTAATGATTTGCCAATAATGAGAGTTTTTAACTTACCTATACGTACCTATCTACTTTCCAATCTTACATGCGTTATAATAGTATTGACATAGTACCCAGATACAAAATATAAATCTTAATGTAACGACATTCAAAATAACAATTTCCTCAAATCTCTCAAATAACAAAATTCTGGAACCACCTTTGCATTACAAATATGTATGCACAATTTTTTTTTCGAAAGCCTCTTTATAAATACTTTTAAAAAAAGAACCAGAGATTTACCAGATATTACTTACCCATTCTTAAAAAAAAATGACGGTCATAAAATTAATTTAATTAAAACAATGGCTGACCATATCAAATATTAATTTAATTTTTTTGTTCTTTGTGTAGGTACCTTCAAGGTAAGAACTAGCCTGTTCGTATATATTACTAACGACGGTAAGTCTTTAGACTAAGACCCGTCGATAAAGTGAAGTTAAGTGACATGTGAAAATAATATATGAAAATAGCTGCGGAACGGAGCATGAGTAACCTTAAAAGGGAGAGAAAAGTGAGTAAAATTTTAACCATAAATATCTCCATAACTATGGGGTTTTACAACGTGGGAGTGGTACCAGGGGATAACCCACTCACCCCCTCCGCCCTCCATCCCCCCAAAACACCATAAATCGATGGGTCTAGAGTCTATGAGTCTAGACTAGCCTTAACGACAATATAAATTATCTTACTTGCAAGAGTGGTCGCATTATATGCCTCATGTATAACAGCCGCTTTTAAGGTTCTAGTGACGGTGATGTCATCACTCCAATCTTCTAAATCATAAACACCCGTCTTTACAACTAATTTTTTTACAGACGTATAAAGACTCCCCCGTTTTATGCAATGGGCCGCTTGAAAAGACAGTTAAAAAGATATATTATATTTTTTTAAATTAAAAAAGACAACTAGATAAGGTATTAAGAAATTTAGGTAATTTAAGCTAAATTAGTTCTACTAATATTATTTTATATTTTGGTCAACCTACCTGAAATCACGTGGGTTGCTGATACTAAGGTTCCTGAGCAAACATAAAGCAAGCTACTGAATTCTTGTATTTTAAAAATCGCCACCAACCACGGTATTTCTCCTCTATCATAACGAAATCCATTTATAATTAATGGAACACTCGGACTATTATCCATTCCACATTCCATTGAGCTTGATGTACTAAAAAATAATCATTTCACAAGAAATAAACTTTTACTGAAAGAAAGAAGAAGAAAAGAAAGAAGAAATAAACTTTAATAAGCAATTCAGTTTCACTAAAGGACGCTCCACTACTGATGACGGTGTTGAGTTTTTTTACTTCGATAGATAGTCAATGCTTGAGAGGACTGACGTGATGCTTTAGGTATATTCTGTGATTTAGCCAAGGCATTTAACGGTCTAAGATCTGGGATATAGCAAAATATTCCCACATCTGTTAATTAGATGAAATAATTTTTTATACGCTGATTTCAATATTGTGAATTTATAAAAACAACCTCTGCCACCATAAGCCTGCTGCAAATAATAATACTTAAAAAAAAAAAAATATCTTTTCCCTCTCATGTTAACTACATGTAGTAAGCTAAAATCGTCAATATTTTACATTATATACCTGACTATAGTAGGCACCCATCTCTATGAATGCTTTACTCGACTCGACCTCGAGTTCAAGTGCCTGGTCGACCAAGAACAATTTTCCGCAAATTGCGAACATAAATTTAACATATTCACGGACGGCAGCAAGATTGAGGGCAAAGTGGGGGCGGCGTTGTCCGTATGGGCTGGCGCCGCCGAAACCAAAACCCTCAAGCTTGCTTTGCCGTCCTACTGCACGGTCTACCAGGCGGAACTCCTGGCGATATGCCGGGCGGCACGGATGGCCGCAGACAACTTGGCTGGATCAGTCGGGATATACTCCGACTCCTTGTCGGCACTGCTCACACTAAAGAACACCAAAGCCCTCCATCCCCTGGCCGTAGAGGCGCGGGAACACCTGCGGAGGGCTCTGCTCCGGGACAAACATGTAGAATTGTTTTGGATCAAAGCCCACGCAGGGCTAGAGGGGAACGAGCGTGCCGACCATCTAGCCAAGGAAGCTGCGCTGAAGTCGAAACGCGCGTTTGATTACGACAGCTGCCCGGTTTCATTCATCAGGCGGAGCATTCGTATGCAATCGCTTGATGAATGGAACCAGCGGTATCGGAGCGGGGAAACGGCTGGCGTCACCAGGGTCTTCTTCCCTGACGCGATAGCCGCATATAGGATCACAAGAAAAATAAAGGTGGACAGATTTGTCACCCAGGTGTTGACGGGTCATGGCGGATTCTCCGAGTACTTGCACCGCTTCAAGTGCAAGGAGAGTCCGTCATGCATCTGCGACCCTGCGTGTTCAGAATCTGTCCTCCACGTCCTCCTGGACTGCCCGGCCCTGGACTATGAGAGGCTGCGTCTTGAGTGTCGGTTGGGAACAAAACTTTGTCAAAACGTATTACCAAGATTACTCGAGGGAGTATACAGCAGAGAACTGTTCCTGGAGTATTGTAAAAAAGCAGCTATAGCAGTAAACAATAGAAATAAGTCATAGAAAATTATGTTGTGTAAATATTGTCAGTATATCTATGTCAACATAAGACAACTGTATAATAATATAAGGAATAGTTTTAAGTTTTTATAATTAGTACAAATTTTCTCATTTGTATGTATATAAAAAATTGTTAATAAACCCAAAATAGTAATATACCCAACACGGTCTCCATAGCCGAAAAATATAATATATAACAGAAATATAAAATATAGTATGTAAGTAATGATATGTAAACATAACATAGTGTATAAGTAATGTGTTGTAGCAAATTAGCAAATTTGTAATTCTGTAACTGGAAAAAAAAAAAAAAAAAAAAAAAAAAAAAAAAAAAAAAAAAAAAAAAGAACGAATATATAATTTAATACACACAAAAAAGTTACAGAAAGCTATGATGAAATAAAACTTATATGCCCTCTCCCCCTTTCACTGTCCCCGGTGTTGCGTTTAATTAGCATTAATGTATAGGTCTATCTTTTTAATGGGCACTAGTCCATATTGAATGAATGAGGATGAATGAAATTGGTATGCAGAATGTATGTGGATTAAAAGCGAGAAGAATGACAAAGAGAACTAGCTATAAATTTCAATTCTGTAAATAAGGACTCCGAAGAATAAAGCTCGGAGGCGTAGGTATAAAAAAAAAAAAAAATGAATGCTTTACTTACCTGCAGCCAGGCCTATACATATATATATACATAGCCAGGTTACTGCTGACTGAGGTTACTGACCTGGCTGCAGGTAAGTATACATACGAAAAAATAGGCATTTATTTGTTAGTCGTAGTGATCGGCATGCCTCAAATTATATAACACTCAGGAAAAAAGTAGTTCCTTTATAGGAATGTCTATCTTAATATATATATATATATATATATATATATATATATATATAAAAGAGATTTCCACCCATTGACTCATCACGATATCTCTGGAACTATAAGGCGTAGAGACTTGAAATTTGGTAGGAATATTCCTTTCGCCGAGTAGAGGTCAGATAAGAACGGATTTTGCGAAATTCCACCCACAAGAGGGGGTTGCGGGGGTTAATAACATATATGGCAAAACAACGTTTGCGGGGTCAGCTAGTATATAATAAGATTACGGCTGCGCTTCAATCTCTGCCTTTACTGAAGTTTAAAAAAGTAACTAAGCGAGCTTACTACTATAGGTATACTTGTCTACTTACGACTACTACTACATTAGTAGTGAAGCCTATTATAACATTAAGGCATGGGATTGAATATAGCTCGACCAGGCTGTCTATGACCCGCCTTGTAAATAGATAATTATAAATATTGTAAGCAGGTGGCATGTGGTGGTTTCACCATGCACGATTGGCTGTCTCGTGGTTGTCCTGATCATTTCATGGTTCACTATTGCGTCTGTGTATGTGACATTAAATTTTTATAGAGTTTTTTCCTCCGGCTTTTTTTCTTTCGGCCTACACTAGGGACATTACTTTATGTTATCTATTGTAATCATTGTAATCTATATAATAAAAAGGAATGTTGCTAAGCGCATATTAACTGGAGAATGGTTCGACCAATTCGGCTACCGAGGCATTAGAAATTTTGAGTAATTTAATATTTAAATATTTTGACTAAGTTAAAGGTTGCTTATAATACTAGGTAAATTACCTAAGTTTATAATGTACGGTGTACCTAATGTTAAGATATAGAGTCAAGGGGGCAAAGTGCGCCATACTTTTTTCATAGTTGACTTTGGTGCAATAATAATAATAATAAATTAATAATAATAAATTCTTTATTTGTACCAAATACTTTACAATTTCTTATCTTAAATTATTTATGTAGCTTAATACCTTACATTGCATTACTTTATTTCCATCATGACATCTAAACTAGGCATAGCCTGTATCTCAGATGTCAGTCTCATTCATTACATAGGTATTTAATTTTACATTGCATGCTCATAACAGTACAATATTATTTTGCAATAACAAGTACACAAAAAAACAATAATTAATACGAGGGTAAGCTAAGCAATATTTCTTGTGTTTAAGTTCACGAGTGATACTAAGTCATGGTACCATAAGGATCTGTGATGTTTTGCAACAACAACCAATGTCGTGTCATTAGAATCTGACAGCAAATTAATGAATTTTAGCTTATAATTTGAAAACAGTCTGACCAGGTGCACTTTGCCGACAAATCGGGTAAGTGCGCCTTGTATTAATAAAACGTAATATTATAGCATTAGAATAAAAACAGCCTTATATTATTATAAGAAAACAAGCAACAAAACGAATGATATTTACTTTTTTTTCATAGCCACATTCTAGAAGAATTTATGTACTTAAAACCAAATTTCGGCTAAATGCGCCATACAATCTTAAGTCAGAGGCTATGAACCTTTTTTCCAAATATTGATAATCGAGTGTCAAGTATATTTTTTCTTTTATTTACGATGGGAATACCCCATGGTATTCCCATCGTAAATGGAACTACTTAAATATTTGGTATTATATAAACGGACTGAAATAAGAAGTTAGTTATTGAAATTAGTTATTAAGTGTAATATTTATTTTCTCGCCTTAAAACAAAAATAGGAAACGACATTTTTGAACAACATTACGATTTTCTTGAATTTTAATATTTCGTATTGCCTCCTCGTGCTTCCATTACTGCGTTTACCCAGTTTGGCATGCTGTACACCAAGTTTTTTGTACGATTTTGGGGAATATTCTCCCATTCCTCTGTGAGAGCAATTTTGAGCTCACGAAGCGTAATTGTTTTACGCATCTCCCTAGCTAGTCCCAAGCATGCTCGATCGGATTGACATCTGGGCTGCGTGCTGGCCACTCCATACGAGTAATGTTCATCTCTTGAAGGTAGTCACTCACAATCCAATCTGTATGAGGTCGGGCAATGTCATGCATAAAAATAGCATTCTCACCCAAATTGACCATAAATGGACCAACGTGTTCATTCAAGATTTCTTTTTCAAATTCATTTGCAAGATTTGACCCGACCATACAAACAAGCAAAGAAACATTGCAAGTTAAATAAAGACTTGTAACAAAGACACATTTTAAAAAGTTTGTAACCTCTGGATTGCGGCGAAGTGCGCCATATAAGAAGTCAGTATGGCGCACTTCCCCAACTATATAAATTTTAAGTTAGAATATTTAACTGCAAAAAAATATATAAATTTTACTAGATAGGAGTGAGATATAGTCAGAAACTTAAAGAAAAATATTTAAATTGTGCATTTACCTCACTCGTATATTGGTAAAAACTAGATTTCTTGAGATTTACGAAGATGATCAACCCATAGTCATCTCTGCTAACCACTTTGAATATCAGTGAAAATAAAATGGCGCGTATCTCAAACTCACATGACTAGAGCCATCTGTGACTTTCACCAAGAACTATGATTTAGTTTGTAGCATCGATATATAGTGTCACTACTAGTATCTAATCGGTAGTTTTCGAGATATTTGTGGTAGGTGCACTTGCCCGGTAGGCGCACTTTGCCACATTAACTCTACATTCTTATTTTATTGTTTGATATTTTGCTACCTTATCTTTCTTTTATTATTGTTTAGTTTTTTTTTGTAAAACTTTTTTGTTTTTACTTTCGTTAAAAAGTATGTGTATTACCCACAGATCATCCCCGTATCACCTTATTGCGAAATGTTTTCATTTCATTTCATTACTGGTTTGTATAGGATTCGGTGCTGGTCTATGGAAGAAAAAGTCCAAATTACAGATATTCAAATAAGCATCTAAATATGTAATAGGTATATGTATATATTAATACGTGAAGCAAAAACTTTGTAGCCCTTTTTACGAAAATTGCTCGGACGGAGTAGTACGAAATTTCACACACGTTTATACACGGTGTCCCATAAATCAACGTCAAGCCGAAAACAGGAGGTAGGGTAAGTAGTGAAAGTTATCAGAAAAATATAAAAAAAATTTTAAGTCCTGAACTTTTCATGTTATAAGCCTTCAAAAAAAGTCGAGTAAACTGCCTGTGATGAACTTTCAAGTTCTGCGACTCTTTTTTCTTAGTTTTTTTTTTTAGAATTGTAATCCTGAAATGTAAATTACAAAGTAAAATTTAATCATAACTGAGTCCATTTTAAATAAAATGTAACTTTTATGCTCTATCATGCACTCAAAATTATTACGTAATCCAACTTTAGCTGACTGGAATTTAAAAAAAATGTACTACGCTATTGTGGCAAGTTTTTTAAAAAGTTGGCGCATTTAGTCTAGAATCCAAAATGGTATAATACTTACGAGATTTTTATTGTGTATGGTGTTTGTAAGTTATATTTCATTGGCTAGCTAACTCCACGTTGCTAACTTTTTCTTCGTTGACTAACTAACTTCAGGGTGTCGGATTTTTTGGTGACGGTGTGTGCGCGCATCGTAAAAATTTACTCTCATCATTATTCCCTAACGCGCCAAAAGAAGTATAACCTCAAAAAACATCACATACACTACCATGTATTTGACACACACACGTATATATACTCTTTTATTTAATCTGCGAACTTATAATTTAATTAATTATGGTCGAATTTTGACCACTGGACGACCACCAGTATAATAGATATGTATAAAAACATCACAAATTAGGTGTCATATAAATGTTACAGGTAATTTGTAAGGAAAGTGCAAATGGTAAAATTTTATTACCTATGTATACATATTCAAAACAATTTATAACAAATAACTATTAAAAATAAAAGAAATTAATAAATCAGACATAAAGTATTAGTCACATTTCACACGAAAATATGTTTTTCTCATAGATATCTTTTTTTAAAGAAAATTTTTCATCTACCATACTTAATATTCTAATGCAGAGAAAGATAACGTCTTTTTTTCAACCGACGAAAAAAACAGAGGATAAGCAAGACGAAAGTCATGGTTTTGGAACGGGATGAGAAAGTGACTGAATGCAGAATAATGATTGGTGATGAGAAAGTAGAACAAGTGAATGAATTTGTTTATCTGGGTTGCGTTTTTACAAGGGATGGTAAGTATGAAGAACATATTGAAAGGAGAGTAAAATTGGGAAACCAAGTCAAAGGGCCCTGCACTCCCTTATGCACAACCGAAATTTGTCAAACAAGGCAAGGTTGGCGATTCATGAGGGGGTGCTCATCCCCACATTGACCTATGGAAGTGAATGTTGGGTGTGGCAGAAAAATAATGAAAGTAGATTGAATGCGGTAGAAATGCGCTCTTTGCGTAATAATTATGTGTGGCTTAAGACTGGTTGATAGAGTAAGAAATAGTGTGATAAGGGAAAAATGTGTCTTGAAAGAAGATGTGGTTATGAAAGTAAGAAAGGGGATGCTGCGTTGGTTTGGACATATTGAAAGGATGAGTGAAAGTAGGGTTACGAAAGGTATTTACAAAAGTAAATTGGCGGGCGTAGTTCCGAAAGGTCGTCCAAGAAGGACTTTCGAGGATCAAATCCGAGAAGTCTTGGAAACCGGCCAAGTAAGAAGTTCGCACAATCGTCGACAGTGTATGAGAAGATGTATGACTGTAGATGAAGCACGAGAGGTTTGTCAGGATCGTGGCAGGTGGAGGGACGTAATCTCTGCCTACCCCTCTGGGATACAGGCGTGAATATATGTATGTATGTATGTATTAAAAATGTTTAGGTAAAACAGTGGAGGTTCTAAAGTCGCCACATTTTATTTTTGACCATGCATAATTTTTTTAGAGAGTAGTCCGAATTAGATAATTCTTTTTACTGGAAATGCTATACCCCGAAGTTGATAGGAATGGGAAAGAGAAAAGTATAAATTTTTTAAACTTTCTTATTGTTTTTTTGTTTATTAGTATTATGGTAACAATAATCATGATAATTATACATTTTTGAAATCCTCGTATCGGACCCTTTTAATTTTTTATTGACTACAATGGCTTCTCACATCCGCCATGTTTGATTTTTTAACGTCACACATCTAAGAACACTTGGGCTCCTAAGATGAATCTAGCGATACCTCAATTATGTAAATCCGTTCAGCGGCTCTGGAGATCATACATACAAGATACGCGCGAAAAACATAACCCTTCCTTTGCAGTCGGCTAAAAATACTCTAGATTCTGTCCTATATGACAGATCGAATGTAGTGCAATACATTTATGTTGACAATGACTTGAGGTTTGTAATTTTTCTTGCACACTATGTTTGTAACTAGCGAATTGAGTTATTATTTTATAGCACTTTTAATTCGTATTATTTTATTTTTGTGTTTTCCACACATGAGGAAATTCTAAAATGTTATTTTAATAATTTTTAAAAAAAATGTTATTTATTATCATATCAAAAACATTTTATAGTACTCACTAACGGACACGGCAGACGTATTCCTGCCCGGAAAATAGTTACCAAATTTGATTGCTTACACACCGATAGCAGACCACCTATCGGGTCCAATTGAGATAAGACTACCCTATCTCCCAAATAATTACAGATGCTTACAAAATTTGGTAAAAATTGGTTCAGTAGTTTTGTAGTTTATCGCCCACATACATCGTGACACGAAATTTTTATATAATTATGTAGATTTAATTCTTACCTGTCAGTGTTTATTGGGCGAGATGAAGTAGGTCGAGTTCTTTTTCGTTTTTGTGGGGATTTTGTAGTACTTGTCGGAATTTCTAGAAACAAAACCAGGCCTTAGTCCTTACAATTTACCAAGAAAAATGTAAGGCTTTAAATAATAGTAGTTTATGCAACTGTCATATAATGAAGGGTATTAAAACACGAGTGTGAGTTTATGAAACGAGCGCAGCGAGTTCCATAATAGTAACGAGTGTTTTAATACCCGTGTTATATGCAGTTGCATACACTACTTTATCTTCACTAATGCAATTAATCAAACAACAAGAGTAAAAGCTGACAATAGTTTATTTATAATAATTGTTCAAATTTTGGATGGTACAATTTTGAAAGTTAATGTTAATTATTGATCCAATATATAATATAATATCCGGAGGCGTACAAATATCATCGTCGCTATCCATTTTTAACTTTTAATTTATTAAATTAAATTCACGCGTACGTGTATTGTCACAGTGATTTTGCCGCCATTAAAATCTAACCAATGAGAGCGCAGCTGCGCGCATGCGCGCGATGTTATAATGAGATTTTACGATATCGATGTGGATATTATACCATCATGTGAAATTGCTTAAATTGAGTGTTTTGTTGTCTGCGCTATAACAGTAGTAATTATAAGTCAAGTATTGGAAACATAAGTAGAATGTTACAACATTAGTGTAGATAAAATAATTAAGAGTACAAAAAGAGGAGGTTTTCAATTTGGCTGTGTTTTTTAATTGTGTTACCTCATTACTTCGCCGCGTTGGCGCAGCGGTCACAGCAATGGATTGCGATTGGCTGTTGCGCGAGCGGTTGCGGGTTCGATCCCCGCACACGACAACATTTGTATTGGCCATACAGATGTTTGCCGTGGTCTGGGTGTTTGTGCAGTTCTTGTGGGTCTCCCCACCGTGCCTCGGAGAGCACGTTAAGAGGTCGGTCCCGGTTGTTATCATGTACACCTGATAGCGATCGTTACTCATAGTAGGAAATATACATATATTTGGGTTGTCTGGAAGAAATGGCTAAATAGCCATAAGTCCGCCCATTGTACTTCACAGTCTGTAAATGATATTTGTAGTTGTGATGTACAATAAAGTATAAATAAATAAATAAATACTTTTAACGCGTATAGTGTATTATACCGATTTAGAAGATTCTTGAAAAAAACACTGGTGTTTATCACTTCGTCAAATTTAAATTTGATCGAGACTTGATTAGTATGTTTTGAGTTATCTCTAATAATAATGTGTATTTACTTACGTTGTGGTATCTCTCCGTAAACTGATTTGCTAGTCGTTCGTTGCCGTGGTTCGCTAAGTTTCGGTGCATAAAATGTTGTTGGTCGTTGTGTTTGAGGAGGAAGAACCTTGTAAACGTCAGTACTTTGTGTTGGAGGAGGAAGAACCTTGTAAAGGTCAGTTCTGTGTGGTGGAGGAAGAAGAACCTTGTCAACGTCGGTACTTTGTGGTTGAGGAGGAACAACCTTGTAAAGGTCAGTTCTGTGTGGTGGAGGAAGAAGAACCTTATCAACGTCGGTACTTTGTGGTTGAGGAGGAACAACCTTGTAAAGGTCAGTTCTGTGTGGTGGAGGAAGAAGAACCTTATCAACGTCAGAACTGTGTGGTTGAGGAGGAACAACCTTGTAAAGGTCAGTTCTGTGTGGTGGAGGAAGACGAACCTTGTCAACGTCAGTACTTTGTGTTTCAGTACTTCTCGTCTTACGAGTAGAAGAGTATAAAGTGTGTCTCATAGTTATTTTTGTGACATTTTGAGCTTGTCCCGGACGTTCTGTTAAAAAAAATATATTTTATTTTGGAGGATTATTCTTAGAATTTTTAATTTAAATAGTCATATCTCAGAATTTAATGGAATTATGAGAAAAAAATATTTGTTACTGTTTATTGAAGAAAGAAAGAAACACGTAATTAAGACTTTCCGGTAAATCTTCCTGTTTATAATACGTAAATAGGATAAATATATACTGCCCATATAGTTTACAAAATATAGTTTTTCTTAATTTGAAGCAATTATTTCTTAATCTATATATATATAAATCAATTGCTGTTCATTAGTCTCGCTAAAACTCGAGAATGGCTGGGCTTATTTGGCTTATTTTGATCTTGAACTGTTTGTGAAAGTTTAGGGAAGGTTTAAACGGTGAGAAACATAAATAATATGTAACGAAAAAAAAAAAAAACTAAAAACGATGATTTAATTTTCCAATACAAAATGTTCCTATCGGGGAAATTAAATGTCTTTTGTCAAAAACGTTGTCAGTTGGTTGTCAAATATTTATAGGTGCGTTCAAAAAGTGATTTGTATATACTTTTCACAAAGATACATAGGTGATACGAAGTTCTCCGGGCCATCTAGTAATAATTAAAAATGACAAATTCGTATACGGTAAATGTCCTAATGCTACGTTAGATCTTTGTGTAACTTATTATCAGAATGAAGTTAATATAGGTACGTATGTAAGGTCAGTTGTACTTACTATACTGCGATTGTGATGATTAAAGAGGGTATTGGAACTTAAGTAGCTTCAATAGGTATAAGTTTTTAAACTTCCACGTTTACTATGAACACTTTCGATTCTACGGGACTTACCATGGTCATCTAAATATCGGGAGTTTAAAAAAAACGTCAAAGTTTCTCGCGAAAAACAGCTATCATTCGACCACTTAATACAAAACAAATTAATATCTATACTAATATAATAAAGCTGAAGAGTTTGTTTGTTTGATTGTTTGTTTGTTTGAACACGCTAATCTCAGGATCTACTGGAACGATTTGAAAAATTCTTTCAGTGTTAGATAGCCCATTTATCGAGGAAGGCTATAGGCTATATGTCATCACGCTAAGACTAATAGGAGCGTAGCACTAATGAAGAATGTTTCAAAATCGGGTGGTCCTATTCCACGGGGACGAAGTCGCGCGCACAAGCTAGTTTTAAGATTATTCACTGGCTTATCAGAATTTAAACCTGAAAACAGTTATAATATACCTATATATCTTACCTCCAGTCGCATAGCAAACAACATTATCATTCACGGTTAGAGAAGTGATCTTCGGCAATGGGGAGGTTACAGGGAAATTAACTTGGTACTTCAGAGGGACGCCCCTGTTAAAATCCCGGAGGAGGTGTTTACAGGTAAATACCGGTCTTAAACTACCCGCATGAGTCTGTAAAATAAAAGAGAAATTAAATGTAAATTAGGAAGCTAGACACAAAGGAATTTTATTGATTTTAATGTGTGAAGCATAACGTGATAACATTATATTGTTTATCAGTATGTTACTCGCTATCGAATGCTACTAAGCATTCCCCACCATACCAAAAATTTAATTCATACAGTATAAATACCTACTGTTAATTAATCAATAGATAATGCGGCAACGTTTTTAAAAGTATTACCAAGCCTTTCGCAAATTACAAAGTTGTTTGTCTCTTACAGGCAGAATTGCAAGCAATCTTTTGCCGAAATGTATGTACGCACATAATTTGCAAAAGACAGCACCAAATTGAATGAAACTATTCTTTTGTTCGTTAGCTCAGGCTAGGGTTTGTATTTTAAAAAAAATTAAAAAAAGGCTCACGAAAAAAAATATGGTGGTACTAACGGACCCGGCAGACGTTGTCCTGCCCGGAAAACAGCTACCAAATTTTATAGCTTACATACCGAAGTAATAGAATTTATATTCTAAGAAGCAGAACACATCGCCATCTATTGGGTGTATTTGTAACCTAGATGTCAAACAATATTGAAGAGTTTTATCGATGAATCAACGTACACCGCCATCTATGAGAACTTCATAAAACTAAACAGTAAATAAACACTTGCCTAAGAAACAATTGATACATTTTATTCGTTTACATTCACGACATAAGCGAATAATTGAGATGATAACTATCCTATCCAGTAAGTTAGACCAAAATACGGGTACATGTGGATAGAAATCGGTTCAGTAGTTTTGGAGTTTATTGGCAACATACATCGTGACACAAGATTTATATATATATAAAGATGAAGATTGTTCAAGTTCGCCAGTTCAGCTAGTGCAATATAAAATTGGAACTTGCAAAACATTGCGATGTGTGGCTTAGCGATGATGAATCTGTTAGTTAATTCAAGTCACAAAATGTTTTACTGCTCTCTGTCATGAATAAAAAAGGTCAAGTCCGCGAACCGAATGCTGCAGTAGCATATTTGTGACTGTATATTTTAAAGTACTGACTCTATTTTATTTGTATTAGTTACTATTGTGATACACTAATTGGTAATATTAAATGTCAACAAATTACAATTCAACAGATTTCCTGGGGAGAGTCGGGGGTGAGGTCGGCAAATCGCTAGCAATACTTCTAGTGTTGTAGGCAAATATAGGCTACGCCGTAGCCTATGTTTGCCTACAACACCGTAAGCCGCTACGTTAACCATTTATCATGTGTGTCGTACGCTTGTTTGCCACCCTAGTACTTCATATGAAAACAATTACAACTCTGTGACACATTACGGAAAGTTGAATGATAGATAAGAGCATAAACAGAAAAGAGAAAGTACGAACTGACAACTCAGTCTTGCAAAATTATTTTAGATAGTTCATCCAACATCCTGAACAAGATAAGATTACCTACTGCGTAAGGTGAATGGCAGAGTAAACATCAAACAAAAAAAATAGGATTTTTAAATGCTGGTCGCACGTTTAACAAATGGAGAGTCCCTATGAGAAATATATGCGGTAGGTAGGTATACATCCTTGGTTATACATCTTGCGTAGTAATAAATAGCGGGTATTTCAGCACTATAATAAATAAATAAATAAAATTCCAACATTTTTTTTTTATTCAAAGAGTGTTCATTAAACAAGGATAAACTCGATGCGATAGAATTTGGTTGTAATATAACAAATCAAGTTATCTTATTCTATAAAAGTAAAACAACATTTTTGAATAATATCTATTATTGATAATATACAAGTTTCTTCGACAGGTTTTCGAAATACGCAATAATCATAAAAATAATATTTATGTAAAACTAGGTGGGCTCGCGACTTCGTCCGCGTGGAATTAAAAAAAATATTGTTCAGTTCGTAGAGTTATAAAATAAATAAATTTCTAAAATAAAAGTAGTCTAAGTTACTCCTTATTAAATCAGCTACCTGTCAAATGAAAGTCCCGTCAAAATCGGTCCAGCTGTTTCCGAGATTAGCTGGAACAAACAGACAGACAGACAGACAGACAAAAATTGTATAAAATGTTATTTTGGTATATGTACCGTGTATAGATCCACATTGCATTTAGTAAAAAGTGGTTATTTTCATATTACAAACAGACACTCCATTTTATTTATTTGTATTGTATAGATTAATTTTGTGATATCAATGTCGCGCCAAGGATTTTGTCCAATGAGTGAAAAAATTCTCCAAGTGCAAGTTGGATTCGCGCACGAAGGGTTCCGTACCATTGACTAGGTAAACAACAGCTGGTACACGG
This sequence comes from Melitaea athalia, assembly GCA_905220545.2. Taxonomy (NCBI): domain Eukaryota; kingdom Metazoa; phylum Arthropoda; class Insecta; order Lepidoptera; family Nymphalidae; genus Melitaea; species Melitaea athalia. The sequence goes on from HG992196.1 coordinate 6,547,578, forward strand.
ACGGACGGACGGACGGACAGACAGCGAAGTCTTAGTACCTAATAGGGTCCCGTTTTTACCCTTTGGGGACGGAACCCTAAAAAAGAAACGCAAGACAACGAATTGAAAACGTGTTTAAATAATTAGTATAATTAGAAATGTTACATTTATGTAATTTAATTTGCGTTATTAATACCTACTCTTGTAATGTGTTGGTGTGATATAAATAATAATCGAAATATAGAATTTTTTATTAAATGTTAAAGTATTAATGCCACATTTAAAATATAAAGGTATACCTATTTAAACAGTGGATACAATTTCATTTCACGGTACTCGTAAAATATATATTTATTCCCATTAATGCCTTAATATACAGTATCATCTAGAATCTAGATTCTAGATTCTAGATGAAATTAATGTCTTGAACTCTTGAATAATAATGGATGCAGATAAATATTAAAATACGTCTAATCATCGCCAATTTTACATTATGGTACGTAATTCTAATTAATTTCACAAACATTAGGAATAAAAAAAACATAATTATCAGAGTTATAAAATTTTTAAATCATATCAAAATTTTTCGGCCCAGCGGGATTTGAGCCCGCGCCCTCTGACGTGCCGTGTCAGCGCTCTGCCAACTGAGCTATGGATCCTCATCTAGCCCTATCGAAATTCTTGATATGATGATTTTGGTTTTTAAGCAAACCTTGGCGCCGTCTATAGCGAGTTCTTTACAGACCCCGACTACTCAAAGATTTCATATTATGTACTATGAATTCTTTGACAAGAGACGATACCATGCTATTTTTAATTCTTTTTTTTCGATTGATTGTGCCGGTATATACCGGATAGGTTTGAGCCGATATATCTTCGTAAAACAAGTATATTATAAGCCTTTATTGCTGATAGTAAACAATCACACATTGTAGCAAATTGTTTTATCTTAAATCTAATACATCGGGTTTCCCGGTTTAATGGTCAGCGTGTCCAGTGACACATAGGCCTCTTCCAGCTGCTTCCATTCTTCCCTATTGGTAGCTTTTCTAGACCAGATTGTCTCTCCAATCATCTTGATATCGTCTGTCCATCTTTTAGCTTGTCTGCCTCTTTTTCTTTTGCCATCGCGTGGTTGCCATTCTGTTATAATTTTAGTCCATTTCATTCTGCTTTTCCTTGTCATATGTCCTGTCCATCGCCATTTTAATCGTCTTATTTTCTTTAGCACGTCTTCCACCTTTGTTGTAGATCTAATGTCTGCTGCTCTTTTGCGGTCTTTTAGCGTCACGCCAAACATACTCCTTTCAATTCCTCTTTGACACGATCGTAGTTTTAAAAGATGTTTTTGAGTCAATGCCCATGTTTGGCACCCATACGTAAGACATGGCAAGATGCAAGAATTAAACACTTTTTTCTTGGCTGTCATAGGAAAGTGTTTGCTTTTATATATCTCTTTAAGGGACCAGTATCTTTTCCAAGCACAGGCCACTCTGCTTTCCAGTTCTATGTCTGTCTGGTCTCTAAAAGATATTAATTGCCCTAAGTATAGTTTTTAACATATTCAATATCTTCATTGTGTACTTTTATGGATATTTCTTCTCTGTTTGTCATTACTTTTGTTTTTGATTTATTTATAGTAAGACCAACTACTCTGCTTGCCTGAGTCAGCTGTTGTAGCATGTGTTGTTGTTGGTCCTAATAACTGACAACGCGAATAGGGTATTCGCGTTGTCAGTTATTAGGACCAAGTCATCAGCGAATCTTAAGTGGCTAAGTTGTCTACCATTGATATTAATGCCAAAATTGTCCCACTCAAGATTTCTGAATATGCTTTCCATGACTGCCGAGTAAAGTTTTGGTGACAGCGGATCTCCTTGCCTTACACCTCTGGCTATTGGGAACTCTTCACCGGTTGATTCCAGTTTTATTTGTGCTGTGCTATTTGCGTATATATTTTTAATTATACGTATGTATTTTTTTGGCACTCCCTGCTTTATTAGAGCCCTCCAAAGCGAATCGTGTTCTATAGAATCAAATGCCTTACTATAGTCCACAAATGCGATGTACAAGGCTTTACCGTATTCTTGACATTTTCTATTAGCTGTTTGATGACATGCATGTGATCAGTAGTTGAAAACCCCACTCTGAAACCAGCTTGTTCTATAGGTTGTTGTTCGTCCATTATTCCTGTTATTCTGTTCAATATCAATTTGGAGAACACTTTATAAATATTCGACATAAGGCTTATAGGCCTGTAGTTTTCTATGATGTTCCTATCCCCTTTTTTATGTAATAATACTATTACATAAAAATGATACAATTGTGCTCTTAGTCCATTGCGGTGGTATACATTCTGAGCTTAAAATAGAATTGTATATTTCCGTGAGTTTTCTTAGCTTTTCCGGTACGCTAATTGAGATTTTGATCATTTCATTTGAAATCTTATCTGGTCCAGGAGTTTTGTTGTTTTTTTGACTGTTGACAGCTTTTTCTATCTCTGATTGTAGGAAAACTAGTATGTCTTCGTCCATGTCGTCATTATCGAGATTTATAGTTAAGTATATATTATTTCGTTCTGCTGCATAAAGTTTTCTATAGAAGTCAGTTGCAGTCTGTAATATATCATTTCTTGTCGTTTGCTGTTTTCCTGCTTTATTCTTAATATTTGGGATCCTTTGTTTCGCCTCTATCAGTTCTTTCAAAGCTTTTTTAACTCCTCCTGTCTTGTTTATATGGTAACGTATGATAACTTATGGTACATTCGTTCTTTTCTTAGTTCTGTCTTTTTTGATACTGTTACTTATTTTTTTACTTTATTCTGATATGGCCCTTAGATTTTCTTTGTCTTTTCCAAGCTTAAAAAGTTTTCTTCTTTTTTCTATTAATGTTTTAGTGTCATTTTCGGTATGAGTTGTCTTAGGCTTTGCGAATTGGTTGAACAGTGGACCATATATTTCTTCTTTCTCATTGTTATATTTATCTTCTATTTCATTTCTATGTGTATTTATGAAACATTGTTGTTGTGTATTTATAAAGTTAGCTTTTGCATTGTATTTTTTTCTACTATTTTAGGTTCAGTGATATTTATTACTGCTCTCACTATCCGGTGGTTGGTATTAAAGTTAAATTGGTTTAAAATGTTTATTTCATGAAAAAACATTTTTTTGTTCGTTGCTATGTAATCTATTTCATTTCTGTATGATCCATCTGGAGATAACCAGGACCACTTTTTCTTCGGATCTTTTTAAAAAAAAACTGTTCATGAATGCTAGATTGTTTTCCAATGCCATTTTAATCATTCTTTCTCCGTTTTTACTTCTTCTACCGTAGCCAAATTTACCTATTATATTTTCTTCGCCAGTTCGTTGAGACCCTATTCTACCATTAAAATCTCCTATAACCATAACGTTTTTGTGTGCATCTTGTAAGACTGATAACAACTGATCATAGAAGATGTTTTTAACCCGTTCGTCTTGTTGTTCAGTGGGAGCGTATACTTGAATAATCGACCATTTGTGTCTGTAGCCCGGCAGATGCATATTGAGTACAGCTAATCTCTCTGTTAAACCTATAAATTCTTCAATATTTTTTTCTAAACGTTTTTAAGTAAAACAAGTAGGTACGTTATTCTAAATAACATTTCTATGTTAGAATGATAAAATATCTAATTAAACCAATTTAAGTTTTATCGATTTTGTGACCTGATATTTTATAACCGCGAAAATGTAAATTTTAGCTCAAGGCAAGGCAAGGCAAGCGGGTGGCAAAAGTGGCAAATTAGCCATAATTGCCAACTCGTTAGCGTTTTTAGATTCTAATAAATTTGCGATATTTCAACTTACCTTGTTGAATAAATTAATCTGAAAAATGAGCGCTGTTTCATTGCTAATACGGATGATATAGGATAGTCTGCTAAGAATCTGTTTGGAATGGCGGTTGGCGAATGTTAAACAGGCCAGGATTTTTTTTCAGCCAAACTGTTCGCGATTTATTTTTAATATAGGTACTAAAGTGAATATAAAATAATTTTTGTCCATTAAACAGATGGGTGAAGACCGTATCCAGTTCGGTTCTTACGAGTAGATCATAAAACTTAGACTTTATTAAAAAATTATCAACGGGAAATCCCAAGAAGTACAATTAGAATCTAAGTAATAACTTCTATATTACAAACTTTAGCAAGAGGTTTTATTTGATCGAAGTAGGAATTTAACATGCAACCTTCAGAAAAATTCAAGTTTAGTTTCGGTTTCTGATTTTATGATTTATTTCAAACTTGTTTATATTCGTACCATGTCAAAGTAATAACAAGTGCGAGTCGGACTCGCACGAAGGGTTCCGTACCATTGACTAGGTTATTATCGAGCAAAAAGCGGCAAAAAAATAACTTGTTGTTTGAGAGCCCACCCTAATATTTTTTTTAATTTTAATTTTATTATTTATTATTAAAGTAAACATACAATTAAGTATTGTGTTAATATTTCAAGTGCCTACCTCTTACCGTTTATTAATATCGAGCAAAAATAGGCAAAAATGACGTTTTTTTTTTTGTATGGGAGCCCCCATTTAACTATCTATTTTATTTTAATGTAATTATTTATTATTAAAGTAAAAATACGATTGAGTATTTTGTGAAGATTTCAAGTGCCTACCTCACCTACCTGTTACCATTATTGATATCGAACAAAAAAGGGCAAGAAAATCGCTTTTATTGTATGAGAGCCCCCCTTAAATATTTATTTTATTTTGTTTTTAGTATTTGTTGTTATAGCGGCAACAGAAATACATAATTTGTGAAAATTTCAACTGTCTAGTTATTGCCGTTCTTGAGATACAGCCTGGTGACAGACGGATGGACGGACGGACGGACGGACGGACGGACGGACGGACGGACGGACGGACGGATGGACAGCGAAGTCTTAGTAATAGGGTCCCGTTTTTACTCTTTGGGTACGGAACCCTAAAAATAAACTATACGAGGGCACGCCTTTAAATAAATTAAATATTCTTTGTATTCTTCGTTGTATATTTGTACTGCTTTTAGTAGTGTTAATGAGCGTTGCAAGTGATAAAACTTTTAAAATATTTAAAAAAAATGTTTAATTTTCAGATATTATAAAATACTTACAAATGATTTTCTGCTTGCGGCAATCGTAAAATTGGCTATGACTGTCACATTGAACACCGGATGACCGAAAGGCTGCAACATAATCACCCCATAAGTTCCTGAACTGTCAGTCTCATAGTTAAAGTAGTCTGAACATGGAGAACGTTCGCGCTGTGTGTGGATAGCACACCAAAATCCGATAAAAATGAAACTAAAGAATACACGATACATCCTAGCACATTTACTATTTCGATACTATTAAGTGTAAACTACGGCGTATTTTATTCATAATATATATATATCATCAGAATAAAAACGTGTTCTCAAGTCTATGATGCGAGATATACTAACGTAAAATACGATTCTTAGTCCGGCTTGGACACGTCTTGGACATCTTTTAGACTCGTAGCACATCTAGCTATGTTATTTTGGACACCAAGCCAAGCAGAACCTAAGTGTGGCCTTTGCAAAATGTCAAAAATAAACCAGTTTGTTTCTTACACGTTGAGTAGGTACATAGTACGTTAACCTATTTTCCAGCGTCAAAATAGTTCATTTCCTTTTTCTTTATACGAGTACCTAATTTGTTAAAGACACATTTCAATCTTAATTATATCTTGCAATAATAATAATTAGGTGAGTCACATATTTAAAGATATACAAACATATTATATCGAGTCTTGTTTAGACCAGTGCTTTTAGCCTTTAAAAATGGTAAAAACCATAGAAAATTATAGTAGGATGAAACACATTTCAAAAGATAGAGAATACAACGAAAAATGAAAGGAAATATAAATTACGGTCGATTTGAGGTCGGGAAGTGGAAGTGGAGGGGAGGTTTAAGGGTAAAAAACGGTTTATCTCGATTTCTGGCTAAACTACAAGTTCAACAAAGGAGCAACAAATTTTTACTAGTTTTTCCACGGAAAATTCGAGAGTTAAGCTGGCGTAGATATTATTTATTTTGGCATAATTAAAAAATTAATTTTAATTTTTTAATTTTTTTTCTCTTCTTAGCATCTTTTAGCAACAAATTAGCAACAAATTGATCCCTATTCCACATTCAGTGATTTCCACGCTATCTTAATGTAAATAAAGTTAGCGTTATTGCCGATTTTTTGCGATCGGTTGGAGCAAAAAAATTAATTTCTAGCAACTAATTAGTCCTAATTAATTATATCGTAATAATATCGTGTATTTATTATTTTAAATTACAGAACCAAATAACATACCTACTTTAAAGAACAAATTTACTTAAATACCTACTTACTTAAAATATTAAGTTGCTCTAACGCCATCTATCATAAAAATCGAGAAAACGTCGTCGATAGACTAAAATAAGACTAAATAACGTCGATAGACTCTAGATGGCGGTACCATTTTTATATTATATTTTTATCTTTTTCTTATTTGCTGAATTTTTTGTTCAATTACAATAAAATATAGCCTATATCACTCCTGAATAGTGTAGCTTTCTGTTAGTGAAAGAATTTTCATGATCGGATCAGTATTTGCGAAGATTACCCCGTATATACAAACAAAGTTATAAACTTTACCTCTTTATAATATTAGTATAGATGGAGATAGAGTTCCGGGAGCTGGGAGTTTCTTATTGGACTCCCTCTTTCAGATTTGTTTTTTTGAAATTTCTTAAATACAATTAACAATTTATGAAATATTGGCAAAAAACGAAAGGCCATTTTTTTCCTTTTTTTAATTGTTTGTAACTTGTGCAATTTTTTATGTGCTAATACGCGCTTTTAGAACATTTTTATAGGCGTCATTCTGGATGCAATAAGCTATCACACATAATTTTAAGAGCAGTATCTTTATTTTTGACCATTTTCAACTTATGACTAGACTAAGTGGTGAATGAAATGATTTTCACTTTTTACGGAATTTTAGATTATTATTATCGCGATAGTTTGAGATTTTTGATTTGTGGTTATTTGTCGGGACATTTAGTATTTTTTCAGGACTCTGGACATCATACGAAATGTCGGGACAATCCCGACGAATCCCGACCATCTGGCAACCCTATGTGCACCCCTTCGGCGACCAGCCTTAGCCGCTCCGAGCTCTCTACAGAACACTCTAGGGCCTAGGGCTAAAAACAGGCCAAGACCACGTTGATAGTGGGGTGCTCCGATTCGGTTTTGGGTATTTTTTGGATTTCTATATCTATATTCTAACACACAATCTAAATATTTTTTAAAAAAATTTAATAATTCACTTACTCATTTTATTGTAAAATAAATCTAGTATTAAAGAAACACGACTGAATAGGATGTGTAGTAAACGAAAACGTGTCTATAATACGTAAGATCTAAACTAATCTGCGCGTTTCATTTGTTAATCTTGGAATCTAGATAGTTTATTTTACGTAAATACATATAAAATGAAGTGTTATAGTGTTTTAAAGCGTTTTAAAGCTACGAAACGGAGCATGAGTGCACTTATCAAAGCGCCGAAGCTTTAAACAACATTACTCGGTAAGTCTTTAGAGTTAGACCATCGTAACACAAAAATTTTAATCGTGATATCTCCATAACCATGGGGTTCAGCAGCGTGGGAGTGGTACCAGAGGGCTGTTACCAGTTACCAGTGGGGCATTATTGCTGATCAATAATAAAGTAATGGCTACGGGCTATCAATAGGGTAATGAGGTAGGGCTAAGCAGGAAATATCCGTCGTTAAGCTATGTTTGAATTATATACAAGATTCAAAAAGTTTGTTTTATAATTCATGAACTCATTGATCGTTTTATTTAATTGACTTTCTTTTCTGCTATTGGATTATATATTTTTTATCCCTTAAACATATATATACTTATACCTACATATGTATAACACGAGAGGGAATCGAACCCGCGACCGCTAACACAACCAACCAGTGCTACGACCGTTGCGCCAACGCGCCGTCTATAGATTATTATGTTTATTTCATAAAAGTATTTGTTATACACTCATTTGCAAAAAAAAAAAAAAAACGGGCGGTTTTGATTTTCTTCCTGGCTGAAAACTATAAAATACCAAAAAGGTTTTAATTATTTGAACATGTTACTGGCCAGTTATAAAAGTGCCATAATGTTTATAAGAGAACATTCCAAATTCAAATTTTTGACTGAGCGTGGTTTTCAAAGAAATCAACTTTTAACTACATACATTTTTGGCGCGAATTCCCTATAGTTAATATCGACTCTAATTATGTAACTTTTTGTCAATTTTTATTAAATTATCCGATGTCCTTGACATTTAAAAGTATTGTTATTGCTGTTTAGCAATCTTGAAAATGGTAGATAAAGTGATAAAAGCGAGCAAAATTTTTGCGCTGCTTGAAGAAGGTTGCAGTCAATGCTTCGTGGCTCAGAGGCTAAATGTGAGTCGATCGACAGTTCAAAGGACCTGGCAGCGCTATCAAGAGACCGGTTCCATCAAGAGAAGGCCTGGTTCTGGCAGAAAGACATGTACCGAACCACGAGATGATCGTTTTTTAGATAATCAAGCGTTGTTAGTTAGTCAAGCGTTGAGAAATCGCAAATCTTCTTATGTGGACCTCAAGAACAGCCTCGAAGAAGTAAGAAATGTGCAAATTAGTCTATGGACGGTCAGGAGGAGGCTTCTCGCTGCTAATATACACAGTCATCGCCCGGCACGCGGCCTTAAATTACTCCGTGGACATCGAGTTGCCAGACTTAGCTTCGCTCGAAATTGTGTGTCATGGACTCATGAAGACTGGGATAGGGTATTGTTCTCCGATGAAGCCAGGATATCTCTGTATGGTGAAGACCGACGTCGGCGAGTGCTACGTAGACGAAGAGAACGCTTTGCAGAGGCATGTTTTGAAGAAATCACACCTTATGGAGGGGGCTCTGTTATGTTTTGGGCAGGAATAAATTCTATGGATCGTACGGAGTTAGTCTTCATCGAAAACGGTACATTGACTGGACACCGATACATAACGGAAGTTCTAATTCCTTAAGCTATGTATCCACTAGGGGACAAATGAGGAACATTTGTCCCTCAACAATGTTGCGGGACAGATGTTGCGAACATTGTGTAGGCCACACTAGGGGACAAATGCAGCAACATGTTCCTCATAGAGAAAAAGAAACACATGCATCATTTGTGAAGTTATTTTTATTTATTTATTTATTTAATTAAATTAATAATATGCTCATGAAAAATACGTCAAATGCCAATTAACTTGTTGGCACAATTTTTGTTACAATACCTGTTGAATTAAAACAATATTTAGATCAACCAAATATTTCAAGGTCATTAAATGCACTAAAATTTAGGATTGATAGTAAATATTGAAATATTATTACTCAGGTGCTCTCAGAAATAGCTGTTAAATATTTGATTTCTTCTGTAGCATCTTAACGAATTGCTTCTATAATCAATCTTTTAGTGCCTAATAATCGTAATAGTTGTTTGACAACTGAACATACAAAACAACGAATATTTTTAAAATCTTACTGAATATTGGTTTATTGGTAGGTACGCATTATTGTTTTATTAAAATTGAACAATAGTTACTGAGAACCTTACATTTTAATAAATCACTGATAATTTAATTTGTTTAACAAATATTATACTGAATTATAAACTGTGTAAATTATTTTTTAAATCGACTTACGATTGTTTTTTTAATTATCAAAATCGGACAACTGTGTAAAAAGTTATGCGTGGTCATACATAAAAAATATACGCATCGAATACATAACCTCCTCCGTTTGTACATCGGTTGAAAAAAAGGCGATGAAATAAAATTGAATAATTGTGTTTGCTAGCAAACGAAAAAAACCGACTTCAATTACATCGACAAATAATACAACGTAAGTAGACGAAAAAAATTTAGTAACGCACTAGTCGTCACTACGACTTTCGAAGGTTCCTCTCGATTTTTCTGGGATTCCATCATCAGATCCTGGTTTCCTTATCATGGTACCACCCTTGGGATATCTCCTTTCCAACAAAAAAAAAAAGAATGATCAAAATCGGTTCGTAAACGACGAAGTTATCCCCGAATATACATTAAAATCGAATCGAGTAATCTACTCATTTTTTGAAGTCGGTTAAAAATATCGATATATAGATTTTTTTTCGATATCTCAAACTCCGATACTGATTATATATTTAAAAATATCGATATATCGAGAATCCGATATTAAAAAATATCAACAGCCCTACTATGCAACATTGACACGGAACAATTAATGTTTTCGATCTCGGGAACAAGCAACATGTCCCTCAACACGTACATACTGCGGGACATGTTGCGGGATATGTTGCGGGACACTGCGCAACATGTGTGTGTACGTGTCTCCCAACATGTCGCGGGACAAAATGTTCCCTAGTGTAGCTGGGGCTGACGCGGAACAATTGTCCCATGTTGCGGTAATGCCTCGTCTTCACTAGGGCACATTTTGCGGGACAAAATGTCCCCTAGTGGAAACGAGGCATATGCGCAACCCGCTTAAACCGCTCTTGGCGAAAACTCAATTTTTATGGATGACAACGCACGCACCCACCGGTCTGGCGATGTGGAAGCGTATATGCTAGAAGTCGGAATTCGTCGTTTGGACTGGCCAGCTAGAAGTCCGGACTTCAATCCCATAGAGCATGTCTGGGACGTTCTGAAGCGACGTGTGAGATCAGTGCAGCCGGCTCCGCAGACCATCAGAGAGCTAAAGAATGTGATTACCGCAGAGTGGGAACGTATTCCCCAAGAAACCATAAAAGATATACTCGCTAGCATGCCCAGACGAATGCAAGCTGTGATTTCAGCAAGAGGGGGTCACAATCAATACTAAACTTTTATCTGCTTTTAATGTATTCAAGAAAAACAAAGAAATTAACGCGATTCATTTTTATATTGCGAGCAGGCAGGTACAATAATAGTGTTTTGAGCTTAAACATTATTTCTCAATAATTTAATCAAAATGTTATGATAAAAGTGATGAAAACTATTCCTTCCTAATTAATTTATAAAATTCTGAGGATAACAGTACCTAAAATTGTCCAATAAACTAATAGTAACTATAAAATAGTTCTTTGCTTAAGTGCCCGCTTTTTTTGCAAAAGAGATTATATTGTTCTTGGGGGGGATTAAGGATAGGGTCGGCAACGCGCTTGAGATGCTTCTGGTATTGCAGGCGTCTATAAGCTACGGTAATTTCTTGCCATCAAGTGAACCGTACGCTTGTATGCCGATCTTGTTATATATAAAATAATAATAATAATAATAATAAAACGTTCAAAATTAATTTTCACATTGGTTTGTTATTGAAAAAATAGTGATAAAACTAGGGTTCTTATTCTAGTAAGGAAAATAAACAACACATAAATAAATATATTACAAAAGTTTAATAAAAACATTGTTAATTAATTAACGAATTTCATCAGACATAACTTTACTAATCCATGGCAAATATTGAGCGGTGTCTGTGAAGACAATGTATTCTTTAAGATTACATTTTATGTCATCATCTTCATTCTCTGACCTCAGGGCTATGGAAACTACCCCTCGAAGTCTCCATCGGCGCTTGTAATAAATGTAGAGGCCACCGCCAGAGTCACCTGTGCATGGACCAGATCCGGTGAGACTTCCTAAAAACATTTTTAATGTTAAATAATATATAATACTTGCAGTTGCCCGCGGATTTGCTTACTTAGAAATTGATAATATTTACACAGAGGGGCTAAAGGAGTGTATATCTAATAATTATAATTATTGCAACAATTCATGACCTGTTTGTACCTACCACATTTATGGTTCACCTTTCGTGCGTTTGAGCTACCAGACTGCTGGCCAAGTCATAAATTTAATATAATGGTGCAATTTTAATAGAGGTTATAATTATTACCAATGTTTTAGCGCCTCGGGACAAGGGAAACGTAGAGAAAAGGCGCACAAGTGACAGTTTCATCGAGAAGTGCGACTGAACAATCATTGTACAACAATATATGAGTATAATAATAAAACCTCCGCCCCTGTGCCTCGCTTCTAACCAACTACTAAAATTTTTCCACCACCAAGGGAACCTTAAATTCGTTCATGCGCAGGTAAAATATCAGCGATCAATATCAGTGCCGATAACTATATTGGTAGCCAAATGACGCATCGCGTCGCGTCGATTATTGAAGTTTTTTTAAATAGGAAAACGATTAGCACATACCTGCACAAAGGGTCTTATTCGTTGAGGTCAGTTGATGAAACACCTGTTTGCTCGCTCTACATTTTTCTGTGCTAACTATGGGTATGCGCACCATACGAGGCTCGCCTATACCCTCTGTGCCGAATTCATTCTTACCCCATCCTGCTACCTAAGTAATGATATCGAATTATTAAATCTATGAACTTAATTCAAAGAGAAAAAGCTCAACGAGCACTACTAAAAGTGATATTAATGAAACCCTATCGTTACTCCACCAACGATTCTCCGTAGCTGTCTCAGCGCACTCAAAACAATCAGAAACTCTCCACTGTATGGTGATATTAAGTCTAAACGCTCCCATAAGATACCTCTACCATACATTAAAACTTCATTTGCAAAAAGATTCCCTTCGTACAGTCATCCAACTATATTCAATAACGTTTCATCCAAATGCTCTCTCAGGGACTGCACCTTGTTCACAGCTAAAACCAAAGTGACTAATTTTCTATTAGGCCTGGATTATATCGAGGCTGAAAGTTTAACGTCTAGGATTGTACCATAGTGCTGTTATAAATATTATTACTATGTTCTTATATACCTACTTTTGTTACCTTTATATTTAAATTCCTCTGTCTTAGTAGTACTTTTATACATGTTTATTAAACTTAGTTTTTAAAATGTACAACTGCATGCGTCTACTTCCGTGGTAATCTGGAGCTAAAGCCCAAGATATAAGCGTAGGTTAGTTTGGGTCCCACTATCAAATACTGTCTATTCTATGCAAATGTAGTTTATTTGAATAAATAAATTAAAAAAAAAATAGTAATAATTATATGTTATTTTTGGTTTAATTGCCGTTATTGAATATTTAATTGTCTATTGTAGTGATTTTTGTGATAACTAAACTGCAAGAAAGTTAGCTATTACGTTTCAGCCTGTAATATTCCACTGCAGGGCATAGACCTCTTTCCCCAGGTAGGTGAAAAATCAGAGCTTTATTAACCATGCTGCTCCAATGCGGGTTGGTGGATTTATTCCCTACTATGAGTAACGTTCGCTATCAGGTGTAAATGATAAACCGACGGCTTAACGTGCTCTCCGAGGCACGGTGGGGAGACCCACAAGGACTGCACAAACACCCAGACCACGGCAATAATCTTTATGGCCAATACAAATGTTTGTCATGTGCGGGGATCGAACCCGCAACCACCAGCGCAACAGCCACAAAACCAGTGCTGTCACCATTGCAAAACGGCGTCGTCATTATTACAGACAAAGTGACAGATTTACAGACAGAAAACTTGGTGCTACCAGCTTTCGTAACATTCAGCACGAGTCATTCTGTCATTTATCTTAATTTAATTAAGAAGGTACAACACTTACAACTCCTACTTTTCCAACTACACGATTAAGGTCTGGGTTGCCACTCCAAAGACAAGCTGGTTTAATGTACGTACCAAAGGGAACAGGTTTTTCAAGTGTCATCACCAATAAGTCATCTGAAATAATTTTAAACAAGTTTTTAACTTGACTATACCTACCTATCTACCTTCTAATCTTCCATGCGTTTTAATAGTATTGACATACCCACATACAAAATACAAACATTAATGCCTAATAACCTAACTTTCAATATAACAATTTCCTCGAATCTCTCAAATACCAAATTTTCTGGACCCACCTTTTATTTGCATTACGAATATGGACATTTTTCAAAAGCGCTTTATAAATACTTTTTAAAAAAGAACCAGAGATTATCAGATATTACTTACCCATTCTTTAAAAAAAAATTACGGTCATAAAATTAATTTAATTAAAACAATGTCTGACCATATTAAATATTAATTTAATTTTGTTCTTCGTATATATTACGATCTTACTTGCAAGAGTGGACGCTTCATATGCCTCATGTATAACAGCCGCTTGTAAGGTTCTAGTGACGGTGATGTCATCAGTCCAATCATCTAAATTGTGAACACCCGCCTTAACAATTAAATTCTTTACATTGCTCCCTTTCATGCAATGAGCCGCTGGAAATGACAGGTAAAAAGATTTTTTTTTTAATTAAAAAGGACAAAGGAAATTTAGATAATTTAAGCTGAATTAGTTTTACTAAAATTATTTTGTATTTTGGTCAACCTACCTGAAATCACGTGTGTTGCAGATATTAATGTTCCTGCACAAGTATATCTCAGGCCACTCATTTGTATTTTATAAATCGCAACCAACCACGGCATTTCTCCTCTTTCATAAGTATATCCTTGTACAATTAGTGGAACAATTGGACTACTAATAATTCCACATTCCATTGAGTTTGATATACTACTGGTTTGTATAGGATTCGGCGCTGGTCTATTGAAAAAAAGTCCCAAATTACAAATATTCAAACAAGCACGTAAATAATCTATACAGGATGATTCAAAAGTCGTGGATCAAACGAAACAGGGAGATAAAGGAGGTAATTTCCAACAAAAAATCTTTCTACAGCATGGCCATAACTTCATTGCACGAAAAGTTATGAATATTTTAGTTTATTCAATGAAATTATCGAGTATTTTTACAATTTAATCAGTAAAAAATTAAATTGATTATAAATAATGAAACAAAAGGTGTTGTATTAAGACTCGATAATGTATCAATACTTCAAAAATTGTATTGCAGCTCTTGGTACCAAATTTAACGAGCAATGAATTTTTTTTCCGTAATTAAGCCTTACAAATAATTACTTCTCACTTTAAGAGTGCCCTGTGAAAAAAAAATATACTATAGAAAAGTGACCCTGTATTTAAAAAAATGCTAATTTAATGCTGATTCAAATGAGGTAACACTTTACTGTTTAATCTTTAGTTTTGGTTTTATGGTCGTTTTGTCATATTAAGGTGCAAATTTATAAAATTGTAAATTTAAAGGAAAATTTAGATTTTTGCTCATACATCCTATGTAGTAATTTCTGAATCCACCATGAAATAAAAAGAACAATTTTGACTTGGTAATTTTTACTGTCTGGTTACTGCTGACTGAGGTTACTGACCTGGCTGCAGGTAAGTGTAGCAATCATAGAGATGGCTGCATACTACAGTCAGGTATATAATGTAAAATATTGACGGTTTTAGCTTACTACATGTAATTAACATGAGAGGGAAAAGATATTTTAGAAGAAAAAATTTTTTTTAAGTATTATTATTTGCAGCAGGCTTATGGTGGCAGAGGTTGTTTTTATAAATTCACAATATTGAAATCAGCCTATAAAAAATTGTTTCATCTAATTAACAGATGAGGGAATATTTTGTTATATCCCGGATCTTAGACCAATAATGCTCAATCACACCGCCTAATGAAATTCGCACGTAATCGGTGGAATGGACGTCTGTTATTAATTATTTACTAGATTGCATTCCCTAATCCCGGACGAGCCCCCAAAATGTGGGATTGAGGATGAAACTATGTATCGCCTTAATACGTTTATTTCATTATAATTATAATATTCAATATGCACTCGATCGCTCGTTCCAACTTTCTCATCGTCCACACTTATATTCAAATCAATCATGGCCAAACACACTATCCCTTTCACTCATTCTTCCATTCATTCACACTCATGGACGTAATAATATACGTCCATGTTCACACTTCACAGATTAACTATTATCATCATCACAGATAAAACATACATCCCACATATATAATATATATGTATATATATTATATATATACACAGGGCCGGATCTACCATATGGCTTATTGGGCTTCAGCCCAGCGCCCCGTGGATTCAAGGGATCCCCAGCTATTTCAAGTCTAAGTCAAAAATAGACGATAATGCGAAAGAAACCATAATTTTATTAAATTAAACAGATCGTATGGTTTGCAGTCCTGCGAATCCTACGATGAATCAAACCCATTCAATTCATTTAATCCAAGTCTACGTTCAGGTGTTGGTACTTCGAACTGACAGTTACCGACAGTTAAAATGTTCGGCTGCCATTACACATTCATCCCAATCGTGCTCCGCTGTTTCCCTCTCAGACTCCGTCTCTATCTATCTTGCTAGAAATATATAAGTAACATTATTTATCATTTTTATTTAGTATTTTTAATTATTTATTTATAAAGATTTAGTTTTCGTACTACATTTGTGATTAAGAGCAATTTCAGGACGTGGTGGCCCTTTTAGCTTTCATTTCAAGGCGTATTTTTTCGAGTTTTTCACACTGTTTAGTAAATAATAGTTTAAAAAAAAACTAAAAAACAGACTTTTATAAATATAACAACCTAAAAAGTAGAAAAGAGAAAAGCCTTGATTATTGTGCCAAGCTGTTAGGATAATGGAATAATTTTATCAAATTAGTTTAAAAATACCAATACACTGTCTTGTTTCATTTCTAACACAAAATATCACGCACATCGATTTTTTAATACTTATCTATATATATAAAAATAAATGTTTGTCTGTATGTCCTTTAAAGAATCGTAAGCTATGCATTTGCTCATGTCATGATCTTCAGTAAACTGTTGTGCATGAGCTCACAAATGTTTCTGAGTTGGTACGACCACAAAAAAAGCGTAGCAACGCGCTCAGGGTACAGCTAGTTTAAAATAAAAACTGCGAAATAACTGACGAAACCGACAAGTTTATTTGTATACTCTAGAACTTTGTAAGCAAACTGTTTATTAAAATTTAATAATTTTCGAGTTTTAGACAAAAAACCAAAGAAAAGCAGGTTTTTATTTATTTATTTTTTTGCGATTTTTTCAATGTTGCGTCACGAAATTTTGTCCGAAAACCTCAGATTCGGATTCAGCACCCTAAAATACACATAGGATGAAAGAAATCAGAACTACCCCAAAACTTTCCTAGTAAAAACACAATTTAAATGTGTTATTTATGAGTCTCTACAGCTTGATATTTGATGGTACTTGGTTTTATTACCGAGTGTTTTTTTCTAAATTCTAGAAACTTTATGTACTTTTTTATACCTTGTCGGATAGGTATTGAAGTCAGGTACTTATTTATGTGCATTGTACGTATTTTTCATTAACAATATTTTATCCTACGATTAAATAAAAATGAAAGTATGACGCCTTATTTTTTACGGTCGCGACTTTCAAAGAACCTAATTTAAAAGTTATAGCCTCTAAGTGATGATTATTAATTTAATTAAATAAAACAATTATTAAACAATTATTGTCACATAAGTAAGAATTAAAATCATCGAATTTTTCCTAGAAAATCGGGAATTTTTCGAAAAATATTAAAAAAATTAATAACTCCACAACCATTGCTTTTGGATGGGGTATTCCATACATAGATAGATAAGATACTATACTTTAGCCCTTCCAGATATTTTACACCTATTCCCCTGTATAAATATTAACTAACTAAAGGAAAAAAAATCACCTGGTTAGTAATAATTTTTAATGACCTCGTTATCGATATATGTTGGAACTTGGAAGGATTTAAGGTCATCAAAAATTATTACTAACCAGCTGATTTTTTTTTCTTTTAGTTAGGTAATATTTATATAATTTAATAGTAATATTGTCCTACAAATTGCGTGGTACGTTATCCCGGTCCTACGCCCTCCGGTAGCTCACTCGCCAGTATCACAATCGAGTTTTCGTACAGAAAATTGTTGAGCGTCTTATCAAAATGAAGCTACTCCCGGAAAATTAGCTTGATAGTAGTCAAGTGCCAAAAAATGTACCAGGGATCCCGGACTATAATGCATAATTATGATAATATAAATAAAATATTTTACTGTCTCATTTTTTTCTATACTTTGAGTAATTAGGTGGGCCCCTAAGTAGTATTAGCCCAGGGCCCCCTAAGCTCACGGTCCGGCCCTGGATATACAAACTTTTAATACTTACCTGTCAGTGTTTATTAGGCGAGATGATGGGGATTCTGTAGTACTTGTCGGATTATCTAGAGACAAAACCAGGCCTTAGAATTTACCAAGAAAAATGTAAGGCGTTAAATAAAATAATTAAGACTTCAAAAAAGAGGAGGTTTTCAATTTGGCTGTGTTTTTTAATTGTGTTACCTCATTACTTTTAACGCGTATAGTGTATTATACCGATTTAGAACATTCTTGAAAAAAAAAAACACTGGTGTTTATTATGTCGTCACATTTAAATTTGATCGAGACTTGATTAGTGTGTTTTGAGTTATCTCTAATAATGTGTATTTACTTACGTTGTGGTATCTCTCCGTAAACTGATTTGCTAGGAGTCGTTGGTTCCCGTGGTTCGCTAAGTTTCACTACGTAATCTGTTGTTGGTCGTTGTGTTTGAGGAGGAAGAGCATTGTAAACGCCATTACTTATTGAATTAGAAGAGTGTAACGTGTGTCTCAGAGTTATTTCTGTGACCTCACCTTCTGGACGATCTGTTAAAAATATTTTATTTTAGAGCATTATTCTTATAAGTATTAATTGAAATATTCTTATCTCAGAATTTAATGGATTTATGAGAAAAATAATTTGTTAGGTACTGTTTATTAAAGAAAGAAAGAAACAACATAATTAAGACTTTCCGGTAAATCTTCCTGTCTATAATTTGTAAATAGGATATATATATACTGCACATATATTTACAAAATATGTTTTTCATTATTTCTTGATAATAATTAAAAATGACAAATTCGTATACGGTAAATGTCCTAGACTCTCTTTCAGAACTCGCTTTTATCCTACAGAGCAGTTTGTTGTCGTTTGTATCGATACAAACGCGCAACACTGGCGCGTCTATATCGATACACACGCGCGTTTACATTGCGTCTGTATCGCTACACACGCGTGTCAACGGCGCGTTTTAAAAACGCGCGTCGACGGCGCACTTTTATCCTACAGAGCAATTTGTTGTCATTTGTATTGATTAAAACACGCGTCACCGGCGCGTCTGTATCGATACACACGCGCGTTTGCATCGCGTCTGTATCGCTACACACGTGCGTCAACGGCGCGTTTTAAAAACGCGCCGTTGACGCACCTGTATAATAAAAGCGCGTCGACGGCGCGCTTTTATTATACAGGTGTGCAAAGGTCTACAGATGCGTCTGACTCGCGTGTGTATCGCATCTGTATCGCTACAAACGTGCGTCGACGTCGCGTTTAAAAAACGTGGTTTGCATAGGCCCTTAGATCTTTGTGTAATTTATTATCAGAATGAAGTTAATATAGGTATGTAAAGATAGTTGTACTTACTATACTGCGATTGTGATGATTAAAGAGGGGATTGGAACTTAAGTAGCTTCAATCGGTATAAGTTTTTAAACTTTCACGGTTACTATGAACACTTTCGATTCTACGGGACTTACCATGGTCATCTAAATATCGGGAGTTTGGAAATAACAATCAAAGTAACTTCTATAAGGATTTAGTATAGGTATGTCTTAAAAAACGTCAAAGGTTCTCGCGAAAAACAGCTATCATTCGACCGCTTAATACAAAACAAATTAATATTTTCAATATAGTATTCAACCCAGGACCTCGGCTACGATCCATGTGGATTATTCACTGGCTTATCCCAATTAAAACCTGTAAACAGTAATAATATACATATCTTACCTCCAGTCGCATAACAAACAACATTATCATTCACGGTTAGAGAAGTGATCTTCGGCAATGAGGAGGTTACAGGGAAATTAACTCGGTACTTCAGAGGGACGCCCCTGTTAAAATCCCGGAGGAGGTGTTTACTCGTGAATACCGGTTTTAAACTACCCGTTTGAGTCTGTAAAATAAAAGAGAAATTAAATGTAAATTAGGAAGCTAGACACAAAGGCATTTTATTGATTTTAATGTGTGAAGCATAACGTGATAACATTATATTGTTTATCAGTATGTTACTCGCTATCGAATTCTACTAAGCATTCCCCACCATACCAAAAATTTAATTCATACAGTATAAATACTGTTAATTAATCAATAGATAATGCGGCAACGTTTTTATAATAGTATTACCAAGCCTTTCGCGAATTACAAAGTTTTTTGTCTCTTAGAGGTAGAACTGCAAGCAATCATTTCTTGTTTTGATTGTATATAATTGTGTTTGCTCGCAAACGAAAAAAAAAACGACTTCAATTACATCGACAAGTACGCGCTATTAAAGATTACTCAAAAAGTTGTAATTAGATCTCGATCTAATTTAAAGAAGACATGACAAGTATTAGCTTTCGATTAAAGCAAGAATCATCAAAATCGGTAAACTGAGTAAAAAGTTATGCGGTATAATACAATGTAGGTCGACGAAAAAGTAGTCAAGTAAATACGCATTATTAGATATAAATCTAACAGTACTTGTCAGATCTCAATTAAATTTAAATGGGACCACATGACACGCAAAACCTTTCATATAAAACAAAATTGATCGAAATCGGTCCACCCAGTCAAAAGTTCTGAGCTAACATACATAAAAAAATACAGTCGAATTGAGAACCTCCTCCTTTTTTGGAAGTCGGTTAAAAATAAATAAAAATTAAACGCCGAAATGTAGTACGCACATAAATTTCGACAGCACCAAATTAAATGAAACTTTTCTTTTGTTCGTTAGTTCAGGGTAGGATTTGCACGTAAACAATTTAAAAAAAGGCTCACGAAAAAAAATGGCAGTATGAAGATTGTTCAAGTTCGCCAGTTCAGCTACTGCAATACTGGGTGTATTTGGAACGCTTGAAAAAACGAAGAGGTATGATAATGTTGGCATGACCTGACATGATATAATTGTGTTTGCTCGCAAACGAAAAAAACCGACTTAAATTACATCGACAAGTAATACAACGTGAGTAGACGATATAAAAAAAGAATTATCAAAATCGGACTACTCTGTAAAAAGTTATGTGTGGTCATACCTTACAATCAGTGAGTGAACAACCAATCATCCCCTGTTTTCCTACCCCTAGGGTTGGATTTTTATTTTCAAATTTTTATAGGACTAACTTCAAGGTATGTTCTTTCCAACAAAAAAAAGAATCATCGAATTGAACTACTCTGTAAAAAGTTATGCGTGGTCATACCTTACAATTAGTGACTGAATAATCAATCAATTCCTGTTTTCCTACCCTTAGGGTTGGATTTTTATTTTCATATTTATATGGGACCAATTTTGGAGTATATACTCTTTCCAATAAAAAAAGAATTATCAAAATTGGACTACTCTGTAAAAAGTTATGCGTAGTCATACATAAAAAAAATATACGCGTCGAATACATAACCTCCTCCGTTTTTTCGTCGGTTGAAAAGTGAAAAATTTCTTCTTGCCTCTTATCATAATTTTTTTGGTATAATCCGTTTTGGGAAAAATAATGAAACAGTGAAGATAATGCTTTAAAATAATCAATCGTGTTTTAAAAAAATCGCCAATGTCATTGAATACCACAAGTTCATGCGCGCCATCAGCTGACCGGCGCGAGGTCAACGTTCGTGAGCACGCACTAGTCGCGCGTCTCGCGGTCAACAAGAGTTCGCAAAATACATAAGTCCTAAAATGTTCTTAAAAAACGTTTCTGAGATAAATGGTTATATGCAGTATCTATACTAATATATAAAGCTGAAGAGTTTGTTTGTTTGTTTGTTTGTTTGTTTGTTTGAACGCGGTAATCTCTGGAACTACTGAGCCGATTTGAAAAATTCTTTCAGTGTTAGATAGCCCATTTATCGAGGAAGGCTATAGGCTATGTATCATCACGCTAGATACAATAGACCAATAGAAGCGGAGTAAACGCCGACGAAGTCGCGCGCAGAAGCTAGTATAGTATAAAAGTAGTATGTCGGAGAATCAATGCAGTCGTTTTCTCCTTCTTCTTATTCCGACAATTATATTATTAGCCTATTAGGTTTAAATCTTTTCAAGCATTCCAAATACAACCAGTATAAAATAGTAACTTGCAAAACATTGCGATGTGGGGCTCAGCGATGATGAATCTGTTAGTTAATTCAAGCCAAAAATTGTTTTACTACTTTCTATCATACTAATCTATACTAATATTATAAAGCTGAAGAGTTTGTTTGTTTGTTTGTTTGTTTGTTTGTTTGTTTGTTTGTTTGAACGCGCTAATCTCAGGATCTATTGGTCTGATTTAAAAATTATTTCAGTGTTAGATAGCCCATTTATCGAGGAAGGCTTATAGGCTATATATCATTACGCTAAGACCAATAGGAGCGTAGCACCAATGAGGAATGTTTCAAAATCGGGTTTTTTTTTCCTTTTGAGAAGCTTCCGCTGCGTAAACGGTTAAAGTTTCGCACAAATCATGTAGGACAGAATTGATCCTCTTCCACGCGAACGAAGTTGCGCGCAGAAGCTAGTTATATTATAAATCTGAAGATTTTGTTTGTTTGTTTATTTATTTGTTTGTTTGAACGCGCTAATCTCAGGAGCTACTGGTCCGATTTGAAAAATTCTTTCAGTGTTAGATAGCCCATTTATCGAGGAAGGCTATAGGCTATATATGATTACGCTAAGACTAATAGGAGCGTAGCACCAATAAAGAATGTTTCAAAATCGGTTTTTTCCTTTTGAGAAGCTTCCGCTGCGTAAACGGTTAAAGTTTCGCACAAATCATGTAGGACAGAATTGATCCTCTTCCACGCGAACGAAGTTGCGCGCAGAAGCTAGTTATATTATAAATCTGAAGATTTTGTTTGTTTGTTTATTTATTTGTTTGTTTGAACGCGCTAATCTTAGGAGCTACTGGTCCGATTTGAAAAATTCTTTCAGTGTTAGATAGCCCATTTATCGAGGAAGGCTATAGGCTATATCGACGGGTGCAAAGTAAAAAGTAGTAGTATATACAAAACAGCTACTTTACAGGAGAGCGCGTAATAGGAAAAAGTGTTCCCATTTTGTCAATTTCAAACCAAATTTGTTGAAATTTTCATCACTGCTACATTATTTACAAAGACAAACACTTGTATATTTCATTTCTTCTAATTATGTTTAATTTACGAGATATTGCAGTTGTCTGCCTCTACATTGTGCTTAAAAATATGACAACTGAGTTAACTACCACTTGGTCGTTTCTACATAGGAATTAAAAATCTGGATTTAATAAAGTATGTTTCATATTTATATATATTTCAGTAAGTATAAAAAGTATGACTTTTCCAATTATTAAAATTAGTCCATGACTGTATTATATTCTAAATAAAATCAAAGTTCAAAGCATAATAGGGTACTTTCCGTAGTGAAAAATAAATTATAAAATTTGATAAAAATTAAAATTTATATAGAAATACGCCTAAATATTTTGATTTGGAATCATAAAAGCACATTATTGATTTATTATATTGAAATTAAAAGTCGTATATTTTAATCTGTATATCACGTGACCTAAAACACGAGCCGCCATGGTGTGACGTCATACGGGCAATAACAAAGTTCTGTCAGTGCTGTCAACAGCTATCTATATCAATAATATCTATCAATTTTAACTTCAAGGAGTAATAGTTGTGTTCTTTCGTATAATAACTCTTCATATCTTGTTCCAACTGAAATAATATGCATTCATTACTAATTTGTTGATGGTTGTCATAGTAATTGTAGGTTATGTTACTCTCTTACATACGTCACTTTTGTTATTGCACATATTACGTCACCAAAATGGCTGTAGCGTTTTCGCGGTAATAAAAAAGGTTTAAAATTTAATTTAATTTTACGGCATGAAAGCGTGTTTATTTTGCCGAAATATATTTTTTAGTGGCTTTTTATTAGAAAATCAACATTTTGAAGTACTTTTTCAAAGATAGTGGAATACCCTATTACGCAGATGTCTTTTTCTACATCGTAACATTATTTGTTTAACATTGTTGCCGGCCGGCGAAGAACATGCCATCTGGATCTGACTGATGACGCAATAGGAATGAACGTGCGCCCCCCGCGCGGACTGCGTAAAAGCGGCCAGCGGTAGTTGAACGCATGTACCTCGTGTAATTTTACAAAACAGCAGTAGTTGTCTTTTTTTACGTGACAAAAGTACAAGAAATTAGGCGATATTTGTATTTTTTATTTTGCCATGTTGTAAAATATAAAGTTTTTAGTTAGTTACTGAAATAAAAAAAAATCTCAAAATTGTAGTTAACTTTTTTTACTTTGCAGCCGTCGATATATGATTACGCTAAGACCAATAGGAGCGTAGCACCAATAAAGAATGTTTCAAAATCGGTTTTTTTCCTTTTGAGAAGCTTCCGCTGCGTAAACGGTTAAAGTTTCGCACAAATCATGTAGGACAGAATTGATCCTCTTCCACGCGGACGAAGTCGCGGGCAGAAGCTACTCAGGAAAAAAAGGGCCAAGTCCGTTTATTTGTGACTGTATATTTTAAAGAATTGACTCTTATTTTATTTGTAATAGTTACCATTGTGATACACTTCAATTGGTAATATTAAATGTCAACCAATTACAATTCAAACGATTTCCTGGGGAGAGTCGGGGGTAGGGTCGGCAAATCGCTAGCAATGCTTCTAGTGTTGTAGGCAACTATAGGCTACGGTAACCGTTTATCAGGTGGGCCTTACGCTTGTTTGCCAAAATTATTTTTAACCCCCAACGGAAAAAGAGGGGTGTTATAACGGTCATTCTCCAATTCGGCGTTCTTTGCCTAATTACCGTGACGTTTTTTATTTTTCACGGATTTGACTTAAACACATTAAAATATGAAACAAATCAAAGATACGAACTCTGCAATTCTTTTTATCGTTGCTCCTACGCCATCTGCTGAGCTTATGCCATGACCACTCTCTGTATAGTTCCAGGCAACCACTCTTAGATTAGGCAAGTACCACTGAAGTTGAGAGATGATAGATATAAAACTTTCTTTTATTTCAATATTGGCCAGTCCGAGAATCTGATATAAAATGGATGACATTTACACGAGCGGCTTCATTTTCAATGAAATTTAAAACAGGTATGCAAGGACCTTCTAAAAGGTCATTGCAGGTATGAGATGACTTCCATACCGCAACTGCGTCATGTCTGAGTGAAGGACTCAAAGTGCAAGAATCTGGAATCACGACCCAAAATGGTCGCATCTTGCATAATGTTGAGTTGCTGATTTTATAAGTGTGAGTGAGTTTATCAGTGTGTGTGAGTGATTTTATAACTATGTGTGAGTTTTCCTCCGGTATTTGGTGACATTTCGCAGATAGGTAGTATTTTTTTATCTCTTTTTCTTTTATTCAGTCAGTCAGTCAGTTCAGCCTATTGCAGTCCACTGCTGGACAAAGCCCTCCCCAAATTCGGGCCAGACATCCCGGTTTTCCGCAATCCTCATCCAGTCTACACCGGTAATCTTACGTAGATCGTCGGTCCAACGGCCATCGACTCAGATGACCAGCCCACTGCCACTTCAGCTTGCTAATTCTGTAGGCTATGTCGGTTACTTTCGTTCTCTGACGGATAGTCCCATTTCTAATTATTCTAACTTTGAGAGAAACCCTAAGCATAGCCCGTTCCATTGCACTTGAGCGACTTTAAACTTGTGGACCAGTCCCTTCGTCAGTGCTCGAAGACTTTTGTCTTCAAGCATTACGGATTTTCTTTTATTCTACCTTTATTTCTCCTTTTCTTTTGATTGCTGATACAAAAAAGGGTCACTTTTAATTCATTCTCAGCGTTGTCGAGTGGCAAGCCTTCTCTTTTCTTTAACTTCTTCTTTGGTCTTTTTGGGTTTACCCATCCTATAAATTAAATAATTTTATGAATGGTCAGCATATAATAAAGACATATTTACGGAAAATGATAATAATAATCTACGAAAACCGCGGGAAAACTTTCCATAAGTACGACATCACGGTTCCAGTTGGTAAACAAGTATTATTTTTTCATACAACGGTAATTATAAACATATGGTAATTAGTATACGGTAATTAGAAAACGATAGATTTTCTTAAAAATGTCGAAAACCGACACAGCATGCAAATACTAGCTTATTACAACGTACGCAGGCCAATGTACTGTCTCCATTTACATGATCAACTCGGGTCTATCTTAAAAATCAAGTATTAAACTAAGAACAACGGTAATTAGAAAAGTTTTTAACCAAGGCTACGGTAATTATATACTCACGTGCTTCATTGGCGGTACAATAACATTAGAGACATTCAGATGCTGATGGGCCTCGGCACACACAGAGGAGAGACTATGCATACGGTAGTGATGTGCCAAATACTTTTATTTAGGGATGTGCACCCGAGAACAGCAAATGTTACGGCAATTATAACTTTCCATTGGACAAGCGATTACTTAATGATAATTATTTGTAGACTGGTTCTATTGAGTCGATATTTTGTTATGCGATACACGTTGCTTAATATCGTTTAAAACGTTGAATGGATCAAAGTAAATCTGTACGATATAAAATTTACAAGCAAGTTTTAAGATAAAGTTGGTGTGCGGACACGGCACGGTAATTAGAGAACGGAGGTTTTTTGAACATAAGTTAAATTAATTTAGTCTTAAT
Organism: Melitaea athalia; assembly: GCA_905220545.2. Classification (NCBI taxonomy): domain Eukaryota; kingdom Metazoa; phylum Arthropoda; class Insecta; order Lepidoptera; family Nymphalidae; genus Melitaea; species Melitaea athalia. The sequence continues at coordinate 6,574,284 of HG992196.1, forward strand.
TACTTAAAACAGGAGCCAATATTTTTTTTACAGCTAGATACGGATGCTTTCTAAAATATATAAAAAAAAGCATGATTGAATTTGATAATATTACGGATTATAGAAGCCCGGACACGTAAAATTTGCTAATCGGAGAATGGCCGATAAGTTTGACGTGTCTGTCTGTCTGTTTGTCAGTCTGTCTCTCTGTGGCTCCGTAGCTCGCGAACGGATGAAGCGATTTCAATTTAGTTTTTTTTTTTGTACGAAAGGTGAGTTACGCGCGAGTGTTTTTAGATATGTTTGGTGAAAATCGGTTGAGCCGTTTGAAAGTTGTGGGGTGAAAGTGGGGAAGAATAACCGAATGTCTGCAAATATAAACGAGTGGTGTGCCAAATGAAAGCGCATCACGTGCACATTACAAAATAATATGTTCAATGAAAATTGGTTGAGCCCTGAAAAAACTCTGGGGGTAAAAGTGGGGAAAATACCCAATACCTGCAAATGTATATGGTGGGGAGAAAATGAGTATGGAAATCCGAATGTCAGCAAATTTACTCAAGTAGGGTCGCAAATGAAATAGCATCACATGCACTTTATAAAATAAATAATAAAAATAAATGAATGGTACCTATAAAAGAGAGATAATAAGAGGCGAAAGCGTACAATGAGCGTAACGGGAGAATGAGTCATCCTTTTTCGTGCATGCAGCCGGCGTACATCGATTTATTAGACGTTGTCACGCACGTCAAAATATATATAATTATATTATTAACCCAAACTTAAGCGGAATTGGAATCCACGACCCGTGGAGCAGAAAGCAGGGCCACTACAAATTGCGCCAACGGGCTAATCAATTTGTTTTCATCCGTCCAATAACGTCTTAGCAGCAAAATGTATTTGTATAACTATTTATTTATAATATTTTCGAATAATTATATTTCTTTTTAAAATGGGCTGTTTTTGTCGATTCTTATCATATTTTATTTATATTCAGTATCACTTATTGTACATATTATGAAGCTATTTGTAACTTAGGTAACTTATCCGACGAACATGAGTAGTTGTTAAGACTTTATTTAATAGATAAGTAAATATTCATATCGAACATCAGGATCGAGAAGTTACAAAATTGTTAATTTTATTCAATAAATGTAGAATCAAAGAACAAATAGACGCAAAAATAAGTAATAAAAATATAATTTGTTATTCAATACCTGACCTCAATAAAATACCAACGATTTTTTTTTATTTCAAAGGAGTGTGAACATTGAACAAGGAAAAACTCGATGCGACAGAATTTGGTTGTAATATAACAAATCAAGTTATCTTATTTTAAAAAAGTAAAACAACTTTTTTGAATAATATTATTGATAATATATGATATAGTTTTTTCGACTGGTTTTCGAAATACGCAATAATAATAAAAATAAAACATGTGTAATTAATTTTGTCATATCAATGCTGCGCCAACGACTTTGTCGGTTGTCCAATGAAAAAAAAAAATAAAAAATCGCAACACAACGAATTGCAAACGTGTTTTGTAAAAGTATAATTAGAAATGTTGCCTTTATATTTAAATGTCATTTAATTTGCGTTATTAGTAGGTACTCTTAAAATGTGTTGGTGTGACATAAACAATCGAAGTATAATAAATCGGCCAAGTGCGAGTCAGACTCGCGCACTAAGGGTTCCGTACCATTGACTAAACTAAAGGCTATATTTTATTGTTATTAAACAAAATACTTAGTGAATAAGAAAAAGATTATACCATATAAAAATGGAGAATAAACTAGTCAAATACGCCATCTATCTATCGATCCATGCCGCTAATTGGAAAGCTATTATATTAGTCTATCGATAACGTTTTTTGGTTTCTGGATAGATGGCGTTGGAATTAAATGGCATTGTGTAAAATATTTATTTTACTTTGTTTTTAGTATTTGTTGTTATAGCGGCAACAGAAATACATACTTTGTGAAAATTTCAACTGTCTAGCTATCGCCGTTCTTGAGATACAGCCTGGTGACAGACGGATGGACGGACGGACGGACGGACTGCGAAGTCTTAGTAATAGGGTCCCGTTTTTACCCTTTGGATATGGAACCCTAAAAAGTATGCCACATTTAAAATTTAAAGGCTTTAGGTAATAGGACATTTACTTAAGTCTACTCAGAAAGCTATTATTTAAACAGTGGATAAAATTTAATTTTACGCTACTCGTAAAAATATATTTATTCCTATTAATGCCTTAATATGTATTCATCTAGAAAATGAAATGTCTTGAATAATAATAATCTATGCAGATACAACATATTAAAATACGTCTAATCAGCGCCACTTTTACATTACACAGCATTAATTGTGTTTGCTCGCAAACAAACAAAAAAACGACTTCAATTACATCGACAACTAATACAACGTAAGTAGACAAAAAATATTCAAGTAAGATTACTCAAAAAGTAGTAATCAGATCTCGATCAAATTTAAATGGGATCACAAAAAAGCATCCGCTTTCGATTAAAACAAGAATCATCAAAATTATTTATAAAGAATAAACTGCTATGCTAGTGGATAATACCTCTCACTACGTTATAGTAGATGCATCCTTGGATCCATTCTTTACTAAAGTAGTTTTAATTAAATCAGATAGATGGCATTGCAGTGGCGTGTTGTTGCACCGTGTTATAAATACGCGTCATCAAAGATTAGGTACTCAAAAAGTGCTCGTATTTAAATGGAACCACATGACAAGTATTTAAAAAAAAAGTTATTGTTCATTTCGCCGAGTTACAAAATAAATAAATTTCAAAAATAAAAGTAGCCTAAGATACTCCTTACTACATCAGCTATCTGCCGGTGAAAGTCCTGTCAAAATCGGTCAAGCCGTTTCAGAGATTAGCCGGAACAAACAGACAGACAGACAGACAGACAGTGAGCCAAAATTGTAAAAAACGTTATTTTGGTTCGTGGGAGTGCAATGCAACAGCGCTCTTTAGGACGAGCCGCCTCTGCTTCCTTTGTAGTCGGGTAAAAATAGACAATCGCTATCATAATGCTAACTTCATCAGTTATTTTATTAAGTAACGTTTGGAATTGTTATAACAATACAATACAGTATCTGTTTTTTTCAGGATCTACGATTATTAGGTAGGGATCCCTAGTACATATTTTTCATCTGATTAGTATCAAGCTAATTTTCCGGGAGTAGCTTCATTTTAATGAGACGAACAAAAAGTTCCTCTTCGAAAACTCTCGATTGTGGTAGATAATAGAGTTAGCAGGAGATAGAGCAGCAGTGAGCGTAGGACCGGGATAACGTACCACGCAATTTGTAGGACAATATTACCATCAAATTATATAAATATTAATTAACTAAAAGAAAAAAAAATCAGAAAAAAATCCATTTTTGATGACCTTACGAGGTCATCAAGTTGATCACCTCGTAAGGTCATCAAAAATTATTACTAACCAGCTGATTTTTTTGAAAAGTGATTGAAAAAGCATACATAGATAGATAAGTACAAAAAAACCACCCATCAGGCGGTCTTAGACAAAAAACTTATTTGCCAATAGGTCATTTGAAATTTTGTGAAAGTCCAGTTGGAACCAAGATATTGATCAGATTTTCCATAAAGCTCACGGCTGTTAATACATCCTTTAATTAATATTTGGGTGCTATACAACTTGTTACCATTAAACTCTAAACCTACTTAGAATCTAACGTATTGCTTCTACTGCGTAAAGGATTTCTTCATATATATTTTTTTTAAATAATAGATATATCCACGGTAGGGATTGCAATCCGGAAAACCGGATCCGGTAATCCGGTGGATCCGGCATCATTTTACAGTTACTGGATCCGGTGACCAATGCCGGATCCGGCGACCGGATCCGGTGTTGGCGTTTTTTGAGAAAATAACCTCTTTTTAAAAGATAGAGCGTGGTTCTTAAATATACGAGTCCTTTGACTTTGAGATTAAAGACTTGATTGATAGATTTTTGCCATTTAAATTAGTTATAGACGCGTTATGGTGAAAGTATTCAACTCTATTTACAGCTGAAACAACGCGTTATATATTTATTTTATTTTGTTTTTAGTATTTGTTGTTATAACGGCAACAGAAATACATCATTTGTGAAAATTTAAACTGTCTAGCTATCGCGATTCTTGAGATACAGCCTGGTGACAGACAGAAAGACGGACGGACGGACGGACAGACAGCGAAGTCCTAGTAATAGTTTGGGTACGGAACCCTAAATAATGAAATATATGAGGGCACGCCTTTAAACAAATTAAATATTCTTTGTATTGTTCATTGTATATTTGTACTTCTTTTAATAGTGTTAATGAGCGTTACAAGTGACAAAACTGTTAAAATATTTAAAAAAATTGTTACATTTTCAGATGTTATAAAATACTTACTAATGGTTTTCCTGCGGCAACCGTAAAATTGCCTCTAACTGTCAAATCGGGCACCGGAAGATCGAAAGGCTGCAACATAATCACCCCATAAGTTCCTGTACTGTCAGTCACATAGTCAAAGTAGTCTGGACATGGAGACTGTACACGCTGTCCACACACACACCAAAAACGGAATAAAATGAAACTAAGGAATACACGATACATCCTAGCACATTTAACATTTCGATACTATTAAGTGTAAAATACGGCTCATTTTATTAATAATAGAATAAAAACGTGTTATCAAGTCTATGGTACGAGATATACTAACGTAAAATACGATGTTTTGTCCGGCTTGCACATGTCTTGGACATCCTTTAGATTCGTAACACACTTCCAGCTACGTTATGTTGGACACCAAGTCAAGCGGAACCTAAGTATGGCCTTTGCAAAATGTCAAAAATAAACCAGTTTGTTTCTTATACATTTGTTTCTTATACAATACATCCTTTTTAACCGACTTCTAAAAAAGGAGGAGGTTCTAAATTCGTTTTTATTTTTTTTATGTATGTTAGCTTAGAACTTTTGACTGGGTGGACCGATTTCGATAATTTTTTCTTTAATCGAAAGATGAAGTGTGTCATGTGGTCCCATTTAAATTTCTTTGAGATCTAACAAGTACTTTTAGAGTTATCTAATACTGCGTTTTTACTTGACTATTTTTTCGTCGACCTACGTTGTATTATACCGCATAACTTTTTACTGTCTGTACCGATTTTGATGATTTTTAATTTAATTGAAAGCTGATGTTTACCATGTTGTCACATTTAAATTTTATCGAGATTTGATTACAACTCTTTGAGTAATCTTTGATAACGCGTATTTACTGACTATTTTTTCGTCTACCCATGTTGTATTACGCCTTGTCGATGTAATTGAAGTCGGTTTTTTTTTCGTTTGCGAGCAAACACAATTATGATAAGATGCTGAGCGTGCATTGCGAGTGAAGGAAGGCAGTTTGGGCATTTGCTGTAAATGTTTCATCCTTGATTTTTAATTAGGGCATTTTGTTTGTTTAATTTAAGACATTTTGTGTTTTTAATAAATTTTAGCATTCAAATAATCGATGTTTAATTTATTAATTTAATTTTTTTCTAAAAAAAGAATGATAATCCCAATTTTAAAGCAAATACACTGAGTCAACATTACTATGGCTTGTGGCGATTTTGGACTACCTGAAAAGAGGATATCTGTCTCACTTACACTTCGTCAAATGGTTCCCTTCGTTTCACTCAAACTAGAATCCCTGGGTTAAACAAAAATAATTTTAGACAGGTAAGGAAAAATAATGTACAACTGGGTTTCTTTTAAAAAAATTTTTTTTCCATAATTTAACAAATAATCTTGCTAAGTGTTATTGCATTTTCAAATCCTTAGATATTAAATGCGTCAACTTTTAAAGTTACTTGCCAAGCTCATGTAGTAAATTTTTTTTCAGTACCTAGGTACAGTCATTTAAAACTGGGCAAAGTAGGGCAAAGTTTTGAATACTTGTTTGGGAAAAAAATTACATTTCCTACTGAACTGGAGCAGTTTGCTGTGAATTTTAAGCAACAGTTTTCAGAAGCATTATTCAGGATTACGTAATAAAACGAAAATTAAAAAAAAATGAAAATTTGTAGCAACAGGAGTTAAAAGACCGTCACAGGGTATCAATTTTCTCGATTTTTTATAAATGCCTGAGGTAATTTTTAAAATACATAGCAAATATTTTTTTATATTTTTCTGTTAACTGTTATGACTAGACCTACCACCCGATTCCGGCTTGACGTCGACTAACGATACAACCTGTATAATAATATATAATATTATATACAGGGGTATGGGTGGGCAAATGATAATACATGAATTTTTTTTGGTTACTGTTGACTGAGGTTACTGACCTGGCTGCAGGTAAGTATAGCAATCATAGATATGGGTGCCTACTACAGTCAGGTATATAATGTAAAATATTGACGGTTTTAGCTTACTACATGTGATTAACATGAGAGGGAAAAGTTTTTGTTTTTAAGTAGGTATGTATTATTATTTGCAGCAGGCTTATGGTGGCAGAGGTTGTTTTTATAAATTCACAATATTGAAATCAGCCTATAAAAAATTGTTTCATCTAATTAACAGATGAGGGAATATTTTGCTATCCCGGATCTTAGACCATTCTTATTTCGTTTGCGGCATCAATAATTTTTTTTAAAACATCAACAGACGTCGCCCATTATTGGGCTCCGAAAGCACAAAGAAATCCCATTATGAAAAGGATAAAGGGATCACAAAGACGTTTCAGCCTTGTAATGTGTGGATGGGAATAATTTAGAACCATTTGATTGGGCCTTACTTTCTACCTGAAAATTGGAATGGACCCGAACTATGGTATTTAATGTTTTTTAATTCATTTTCAGCCGTAATTGGACTGGACTATCGACCACGGCTCAGTGTAGACGTTTAATTTGGTTTGCTGCTCTACTTTAATTTTTTGTATAATATTATTTTTACTATGTGCAGAAAAACAGAACGTATTGTCCTTTAAAGCTGGGTATGTATTTTGAAATTTTATCATTGGGTGATTTTAACTTGCAGTTATCTTCGTGTACTTATTCGTTGTTCCTCGAAAGTTCTAGTATATTGTGTTTGCGAGGTGGGGGACATGTTGGTAGGATTGCTGGCGGCCGACCGCTTAGCGAGGGTCTTTCTTTTCAGCTTCAGCCACTGTGCAGGTTACACTTAATATATTGTTGGGTGAGTCATTGTTGGAATAATTTTTAGTATTAAGAGCCATTTCACGTTTTCGCGCGAATATCTAAGATTTTAGTCGCCTAATTTACCATCCTAGGTAATATTCTGATATTGTTGAATACATGTAAAAAAGAGACCAATCTTTCGTTTTGATACTTTTCTTAACACATTTATATTCCATTTTTTTATAAGTGACCCAATTGGTAAACAAATATGGCGTACTTACGACCATAGACAATTAGAGTTATGCTAGAGTAATGTGTAGTTTAGTGAAGTGACACAAAGACAGAATGAATGAACAATATTAATAAGCCATAGATAAGTAAAATTCATTTTACATAAAAATATTTAACGATACCAAATTGCTGAAATTATTTCAAAAACTGATAATATATTGAATAATTTTGTTAATAATTAATACAGGTACAGAATTAAAAAAAATTGGACGACTGTAATAGATAAATAAAATATTGTCACTGGCTTATTCATGAAAATATTAAAGGAAAATATTCAAATAAAAAAACGCCAATAAGGTACTTTATTTTCTAATCACTGTCCATACTTCCTGATGAATTGCAGGACTCTTCAGAGACGTGGATATAGAAACCTGGGCCGTCTGATGCAGCATCCATGATTCCGTCAAGCTGCATCATTTTATTTTCTTCTTTTATAATATGATCAATACATTTCTTCCACGACACCGCACTTATTTGATTTAAGCCTTCTTTTAAGAGCTCCTTGACTTCTGCCATTTTAAAACTTTTATTATTTTTGCCTATATAACCTTTTACTTGTGCCCAAATGAGTTCAATAGGATTTAATTCGCAATGGTAGGGCGGAAGACGTAAAACAATTATGTTTTTGTGGGCTGCCATTTCGTCAATAACTTTTTTGTTATAGTCATCTTTATTAATTTTTTTTAAAAGTTCAGCTTTTATTTCGTTTTCATCATAACTTATATTATTTTCTAACAACCACGCTTGTATGTCTGCCTTCCGCCAACTCATGTTAGGCACTTTGACAGCAAGTCTCGAGTGGTACGGTGCATTGTCTAAAACTATTACTGACCCAGGTTCCACTTTATTTAAAATATTAACAAACCACTTTTCATAATTGTGCGCATCCATTTCGCCGTGGTAATCCCCATCATGTTTTTTGGCCTCAAAAATCCACTCTGCGTCTTCTAAAAAGCCATCTACGCTGCCGATGTGTGCAATTATTAATCTTTTGCCTTTTTGTGGATTTTTAAGGCCAGTCGACAAGCCATTTAAAAACGCCTGGCGGCTGCTCGTGACATTTAAATCGTTCCATACAAAATTTGAAGTGTGCCCTTCATTTAGCCACGTCTCGTCAGTGTAATATATTTTTCGGTTTTGCCTCCTAAAGCTTTTTATTTTTAATAAATAATTTTTACGCCATATCATCAAATCCGGTCGATCTATTAGGACACTCTTTCGCGAGCGTTTCGTGTATTTGAAATTCAGTTTTTTCATTAGTTTAAATGTTGTTGACCGAGAAAACGATGGCAGGTCCTCATCTTCATTTATTGCCTGAGTAACTTTGTCAATAGTTGGTAATTCCTTATCAAAATAAAACTGGTGTACTTTTCTACGTATGGCTGATAGTATAAAATCATCTAAATTACTTATTATGTTATGTTTTGGTTTCGATTTATTTGGCGTAGTAACTACTCCTTTATTTTTATACTCATTTAGCACTCTTTTTACAGTTTTCTCCGAAGTTCCTATAATTTGTGCCGTTGCGTATAAGATATCAGTTTTTTTGGGGTATGATTCAGACGTCCTTTCAATATATTTATAAATATTTAAGGCTATCGTTTTCTCATTTGCTGTGAGATTTGTATTATTTGGCCTTTTCTTCAAAGGTGATCTTAAAAATGTTGGAGGATTTGGAATTCTTTTCTGCTTTTTAACATTAGAAGGCCCTGGCATAGGTTCAGGTCCACTCATTTTCAAAATCTGTTACAAAAATACATGTTTAGTTACAGAAATAAATAATTATATATAAAAAATAATAATAAATAATTTAAAAAAAATCGTTTGAGAATTCGGAAAATTAAATAAAATCACTGTTTTTGCTAAAGATACGGTTATTTATCATTTAATATAAAACAAACCGAAAAAAAAAACGAAATTGTATGATAGTATTTAAATACTAAAGTGAATTATTTTTAAGACAAAACGTGCTTTTCAGTGCTACCATTTTTTTGAAATTGTATTCTAGTCGGTATTAAAGATAATTTTATACATTCTGTATTATATTTTGTATCAGAATTGCACCCGTGCAAACCGGGGCGGGTCGCTAGTGTTATATAAAATGTATTAAAAAAAACCTTATAAATAAAAATTTCCTTGGTTTGAAAAAAAATCAGGAGATTCCCAATTGTATGCAATATCGAAGTCCTTGATGAATAGCCAGAAGTCGTCAGTCCAAAGAATAACACAATCCAAATCACTGAGCACTCAAAAATCCAAAAGATAGCTAAGTCGTTATCGTTAAAAGATATAATCCAGAAAGCACCCGTAACGTACAACATCAAGGAAGGTAACGAGACGAATGAGGTAATTCTCATTATTAGTGGTCGCCCAGAGATCGAAATTCGAACATAATTAAAAATTTAAATTGAAGAAAACCAATAAATAAAGAAAATAAAGAAACTTTTTCAATTTGACTACAGACCTTCTTTCTTCAATCTATGCTACCACAGATTTAAGAAAGAAGGAGAAATGCCCTAACCGCGAAATAAGTCCGGTACCGCTGTAGCCACTTTTGAAGATGTGTGCGTTTTCATTAATTGCACAACTAGCGTTCTAATCCTTTAATTGTTTCACAATGTGGTTCGCACACTATGAAAACAATTGTACGAATACACTCATACAAGTAAACAACTATTCAAGTTTTCACTTCTGCCGGCACTCCCGGAGTGCAACCCGTTTTTTTTTAAAATGATTTAATATATTTTTATGCATAATTGTAAACAAATATTAACATTCTGCACTCCTTCTCTATATATACTATAAGTGTACGAAATTTTATACTCCTCCGTCCGTGCAATTTTCGTAAAAAGAGGTACAAAGTTTTTGCTTCACGTATTAATAATATACAGATTTTGATGCTCTTTACCATTAAAATTCAACAAATAAAATAACAAAGAAAACAAAGTACGCGTAATATTTTTTTAGCCCTAGAAAGGTAACCTTAAGCGCGTTTTTATCTTTTCCATGCTATTTTAAACACGCGACTGAAAAGATACCGATTTACTTATAAATTAAATTAAATAATATATAATAATAAATAAATAAATAAATAAATAAACTGAGGTAGGGCACAGCAGGAAATTTCCTGCTCAAAATATGGAGCAGCCCGACTGGGGTAGTACCTCGACCTTACAGAAGACCACAGCTAAATAATACTGTTTTCAAGCAGTATTGTGTTCCTGTTGGTGAGTAAGGTGACCAGAGCTCCTGGGGGGGATTGGGGATAGGGTCGGCAACGCGCTTGCGACGCTTCTGGTGTTGCAGGCGTCTATAGGCTACGGTAGTCACTTACCATCAGGTGAGCCGTACGCTTGTTTGTCGACTTAGTAACATAAAAAAAAAAAAAAAAAAAAAAAAATATACACAATACACACACGGTCGTCTGTCCCTAAAGTAAGCAACTTAATGCTTGTATTATAAGTAACAGCCGACTGGATAGCTACATTTTTTTTTCGATTAACATACTTATAAATAATACATATATAAATATATAAATAAATATACATATTACACCCAGACTCAGGGCGGGAATCGAACCCACAACCCCCGGAGCAGAAAGCAGGGTCACTACAAACTGCGCCAACGGGCTAGTCTCTATATATATTTTTAACTTCAGTTCAATTTTACATTATTAATAAATAAATAAAATGCAACTACGTAATATTATTTGTTTATTATTAGAAATTATGTTAGACTTTACAAAAACTAACAAAAGTTAGAGGTATTTATAGTAGGAACTAGAGATGCGCCAAGTACTCGGTTTGTGCTCGGTACTCGGTGTAATTGGCCTTTTTTTTCAGTACTCGGTACTTGGCCGAATAACTCGGTTCCAGTGACCTAGTATTTGGTAGATAATTAGGTTTGGTAGGTAATCTGTTCCTTTTCTCCTCGTAGACATTACCCGCTTCTGAAAATAAGCGCTCGCTATACACAGTGCTTGCAGGTGCACATAAGAACACACGTGCTAAATGTGCCAAGAGTTTACATCTTGTTTTATGTCCTACCCTCCTCTCGAATGGACTCTGGTCTCGCGGCAACAAACTCTTGCTTACATAAGCGATCTAACTCTTGAGCGATGGGACTTTTAGGAACTAGAAACAACCAATCCACGTATAAACTGAGTCAAACCGAGTTACTCGGCAGAGTAACTTAGTTTGCCAAAAGCAAAACCGAGTAATAATCGGTCCTCGGTTACTCGGTAATCTTGTACTCGGCGCATCTCTGGTAGGAACCAATGTGATACAAAATATAAAAAACAATATGTCACACAATATCATTATGCGCACTCGCTCTAACAACTAAACAAAAGGACTGATAACATTGTTTTTGCCAGTGCTATGTGCTATACTTTTATATTATATGGGATAGAGTAAAAAATGTTCAGGGTGAAAACGATATTCAGAAATATTCACAATATAAAATAAAACCTTTACAATAAACACTTTAATATTAAAGCTTGATATTTCTAATATTTTGTAAGCATATTTTGCGCTCAACAAAAAAAAAAAAAAACAATATATATAACAACTTAATAACAAATCGCTTTACGGTAACATTGTTTTGTAGTTTAATAATAAATTATAGTTCGTGAAAATTTAAAATATAGGTAAAGAATACGGCCTATTTTATCACTCATTTTAATAATTCCTTATACTCATTCACCTCTAAAAATATAATGGCCACATCCCTATTTGCCTTATAAAAAAACATATTGATATGTCATATTCAAAAATATTGATTATCTGTACTGTCAATATTCGTATTTTAGTAAATTTTGTGTGTTTAAAATGATAAATGGATATTTGTTTTTGGTGAAATAAATAGTAAATGGAGTTTTACAAATGTCCGTTAGCTAATATGTTGTGAAAGTGAGTGATAAATGCGGAAAAAACGTGAATTACGTGTTGACAGGAGTTTGTTTACCAATTGGGTCACTTATAAAAAAATGGAATATACAAAATATTATTTATTTACTTTGTGGTGATTAATCTCCCACAATTAGTTAACTGAAAAATCATCGCAGAGTAAATTTCAGACTCCTATATCTATCATTAATATTAATAAATTTGACTGAAAAAAATACATAAAGGATCGGACATATAATGTCGTTAATACGTTTCTTACTAGAATATCGATTATTAATAATGTTAGTTAGTAAAAAAATAAAGTCTAAGGACAATTTTTACAAATAAGTACAATTTTAAATGCGATATTTTTCTTAGAAAACTAAGAAATTTTAACGAACTATCTATACCAAAGTAAACTTACATCATTTAGGAACATAAAAAAAATAATTAAAATATTTGATTATTTTTAATACCTTTTGTATTAAAAATCAAAAGATAGTATAAAATACTACGCATCAAACCCGGTAAATCAAAAATCAGTCGAGCGCCAGCGCTCTTAGACGTAAGGTCCACGCCAAATGCGCAACTGTCGGCTTCGCTTACACGCGCAAAGCGACTGTTGTTATAGTGGATACACAGCATTTGATACTTTCATAAAAATAAAAAATATGCAAATATTATTATTTAAAATCTTTTTTGTCACATGATCAATACAAATAGGCATTTAAATCTGTTTGTTTTGTTATTTGTTAATAAATCTGTTTGTCGGTGTCATTGAGTTTATAAAAGAATTAAAGCCGGCAAAATTTGATGGTCTACTTGCATCCAAAGTTTTTATTGAGCATACTAAAAGGCTATTTTATTTATATCGTAAATATTCGATTCATTAGTAAACTCAAAACACTAAATAAATTTAAAAAAAAAATGTTTCATAAAATTGATTTTTATTTTCAATGTATTGTTTGTTGTTATATAACATACATGACATTTTTAACAAATTAATTATGTAAAAAACATTTTATAGTACACGGCCGTAAATAATGCACATCGACTTTTAGAAAGAGACAATCAGCTAATTTGAACTTTGTAGAGCGTTATCTCTGACGCACATTACCTATGAGACGTATCGGACTGTCAGTATTTCATATGACAGATCTAATAGTGTAAGAACCCAGTTCCCAGATCACCTGTCATATTTTTTTGAAGGACAAAATATATTAAATTCAAATTCAAAATATTTTATTCAGCATAAAATTATTACAATTTCTTACTGAACGTCATGAGTCTACTACCAGTTCGGAAAGAAAAAGCCTCTGACCTGAGAAGAACTGGCGAAAGAAACTCAGCGGGACTAATATCATTTTTTTTAATCATGTTTTTTTTTCCAAAGCAGATTGAAATTTACAATAATTTTATAGGTTGAAATAGCCTGGCGGCGATCACATCATTCCCAAGGCGTACTGTCTTCTATAAAATCGTTAATCGAATAATATCCTTTAGTACACAAACGTTCTTTCACAATTTTATTAAATTTGGCTGCTTTATATACGTAAAAATGTTATTAACCAGCTATTTTAGTATTTATCGCCAGACACTAATTATATTACTATATTTTAAAACATGTAGAAAATATTTTAGCAACTCTTTATACTACGATGTATACTGTAATGTTTTGTCAATCAGAAACAAGGAAGTCTGGGGTCTGGGATCTTGGACTATAACGCTCTACGAAGTCGAAATTAGCCGATTGTCTCTTTCCAAAGGTCGATGTGCAATATTTATGGCCGGGTACTATACAACATAGTTATTAATTTTTAATATACATTAAAAAAAGATCAAGATTTTTTGGTTGTATAGTGCGACAAACAATAGCACTAGACCGCGCGGCTCGTACGCTTCGACCATATTTACCTAAACTTGCAAAGCCAAAAATTGTGAAATGGCTCTTAAGTAATTAGTATAAGTCTTATCTTATTTTTTTAACGTGTGTATTAAATTATTAATTACTGCTTGTTTTTATTTTAAGTGTAATTTTTTTTTTTTTTAATATAATGTAGGTTTGTGTAATTCTGTTCCATACGGGCCATTTCCGTGTCAACCCTACCCCATTGGGGGTCGATTACGGAAAAGCTTACCTTTCTTGTTGTGACCTTTCAGGGTCCTTGGCGATAACTGTCTCGGTCAGTGCCGTTACCACGTGGCTGAAGAAGGCGGACGGCGGGAGCAAGATACTGCTGGGACCCCAACAATTTAGACCAATAGGTATATCACCCCAACACTGGTCTCAACAATTATTATTTTACCCAACAATATATCCCAATATTTCACTCCCAACACTTATCTCAACAATTATTTTACCCAAAATCCATCTACTGGCTTTCTCTAGCCAGCATCAGCAACCAGTGACAGTTGATAAATCGGAGATTCCTGTGTCAGGCCATGTGTTTTTGGATTTTGCCGGCGAGTGCGGAGCCATGTGGGCAGCTTTGGAAGATCATACCCGTATAAGTGACTCTTTAATCGATTCCCAGGCAGGAATATAGCTCGAACCTTATGTCCCTTAAGGACGTATTCACAAAATTAATAGGTATAGAATCGACCATTTACACGAGTCACACACACAAGCGACGCAGTACGCACGGTTAGGTGTAAGAATAGTAGTGGATTGAACTACTTTGATACTTTACAATTTTTTATTTATTTATATTTTTTATTTTATTACAATTTATATTTCTTTGTGATACGTAGGTACCTACGAAAATATATCTTATTGGTGTTTGTGTTTTTAGTAAATAATAATTATTTATAAATATACCAATACCCACTTCAGTCACTTTTTGATACTATTTGTTTCACTTTGTTAGTTTTTCCTTATGAGGTGTGAGTCATATACATATAATTGTGTGGTATGAGCATAGATATAATAAAAAGAGGAGAGGAAGTTAATTGCATATACAATTTTTGCTATACTTATACCATGTTAATATATACCTCAATAACAAAAGTATATCTGTCTCATTCTAATACGTAGTAATTTACATATTAAAATGAGTATAGAGATAATTTCATTGTTTCAAATTTTTCGTTGTCAGTTTTCATGACATCATCAAACTCCGCCTTGAAGCCAAAACGCCATTTTAAGTCGACATTCCTAAAGGTAATTCGTCTGTCATAAAAACGTTTTTTGGACTAAAGTTGTTACTATTTCTGTTAAACTGTGTGTGTTTTGGTGATTTTGTAAATATATGAAGGATATTTGAGCAAAATTAACATGATAAAGTGAAAAATCTTGAGATAATGACGGAGGATTATCATTCTTTAAGGTTAGTTGTAGTTTTTTCTTATATCCGTGTATATTTTTCGTGTAAGTTAAGTTTTAGCTCCATAATAGGGATTGAAGATTATGTTTTTCGCTTTTATACATAATCATTTCTATTACTAACACTTAAATAATAAAACAATTATGTTTGGAATGTTTACATACAAACGTAGTGCTGGGCATCTATTATGCAATTGTTATGCAAGTTTCGATTTATCGATACACACTCTATAATATTTTTCTGATTAACTATAGTTACGACAATACAACGATATAAAAGTAATATTCTTATAGATGTTCCTTAAAGTCTCAACTATAACTTTAAATTTTTTTATCAATGATATATGCAGTGCATTGTTTAGATTTCCGAGGAATGAAGCCCTTCAAAAATTATAGAAACTTATCTCTTACTTATCCTTATAATAATTTGTAGACTTGCTGATTCCTACTGGAACACATGCCTCCTTTTAAATAAATAAATAATAAATTCTTTTAGAATAAGAGAGAGGAAGAGTGTGCTTTTAAATATTAATATAAATTTTCTGTTTTTTTAGTTTACTTCACCATGATCGCCTGACTTGAACCCCTTGGACTTTTTTATTGGGGATGCATTAAAGAAAAATTTTATAATAAAGCAGTGTCGACAATCGAAGAATTGCGCACACGTGTGCAATTAGCCGCTCGTGAAATTGAAGTATTAGGCTATGCACGCCGTATCAAAAGTTCATTTATAAAGCGATGCCGAGCCTGCATTGCTGCCAATGGAGGACATTTAAAACATTTTATGTAACATTTGCAACGTAAACAACGTAAACATTTTATGTAATAAATGCATTTTTACTATAAAAACCTTTGTTTTTTTCTTTATCCTAACATTTAAGTGACACAAAACAAACTTACCGACCGTGATAAGTTCTTTCGCTCCTACAAAGTAATTTTGCTTGTCAAGCACTAATTGTTATACGTTTTTGTAAAGTACACAAACTTTAAATAATGGGCAATTATAGTGCAGTACATTTTTTTTCACAATTAATGGTTAAAACTTGACAAAAAGTAACGAATAAAAATAACTTCTAACGTTAATTTTCATAAGTTTAGAATTAATGATGCCTGAAATAGTAATTTCATCAGATAATACAAGTATTCCCGAGTAAAAAAAAAGTACACTATAATACCCTTATTTGTAAAAATTACGACAAAAATACTAACCGCGATAAGTTTTTTTTTAAAACGAAAATATAAATTTTATAAAAGTAAAATAATTTTTTTTTGACGGGAATTTCACTGGCAGATAGCCTGATGTAATAAGGAGTAACTTAGGCTACTTTTATTTTAGAATTTTTATTATTATTTTATAACTGCGAACTGAACAATAATTATTTTGTTAATTTCCACGCGGACGAAGTCGCGGGCACAGGTAGTTTAAAATAATAATTATTCAATAAAATGTATCTCAATAAAGTAGCTTCATATTTTATCAATAATCTAATTCTTATTTTAATATTAATTAAATATAATATATAACAAAGAAAAAAACGGCAACGTTACGCGGTGTTCCCAAGTGGTCACCCATCCAAGTACTGACGCTGCCGCGTTACCGATCGATCAAATTTTACCCCTCATGCACCTTTAGAAGTTTCATTTCAAAAAAACTAGTTGAAAAAAAAGCGGTCACCCATCCAAGTACCAACCATAAAAGCATCCAACTTATATCTCCCTCTCAACTTCCGTTCGCCTCGACCGATCACACTTTTCGTAACGCCCTCGTCACGCACCTGCTTACTCCCCAAGTTAAGCGCGCCTAAAGAAGTTCCACTTCAAAAATACTAGTAGAAAAAAAGCGGTCACCCATCCAAGTACTGACCGTCGTGACGCTGCCGCATTTCCGGTCGATCAAATTTTATCTTAACTAACTTATATCTCCCTCTCAACTTCTCAACTCAAAACGAGACCAAACTCGGCATACCTAGTCCTACACGTCAAGGAGTTCCGTAGCAGTCACAGAAGTACACCTTCAGGTCACTCCATCAAGTCAAGAGGTAAGGTCTTATCATAACTATCAAAACGAGCTCAAACTCGGCACACCTAGTCCTACACTTCAAGGAGTTCCAGTGACAGCCACTCAAGTATACCTTCAGGTCACTCCATCAAGTCAAGAGGTAAGGTTTATCATAACTATCAAAACGATACCAAACTCGGCACGCCTAGCTCTATACCTCTAGGAGTTCCAGTACAAGTACCTATACCTTCAGGTCACTCCATCCAGTCAAGAGGTAAGGTCTTATCATAACTATCAAAACGAGCTCAAACTCGGCACACCTAGTCCTACACTTCAAGGAGTTCCAGTAACAGCCACTCAAGTATGCCTTCAGGTCACTCCATCAAGTCAAGAGGTAAGGTCTTATCATAACTATCAAAACGATACCAAACTCGGCACGCCTAGCTCTATACCTCTAGGAGTTCCAGTACAAGTACCTATACCTTCAGGTCACTCCATCCAGTCAAGAGGTAAGGTCTTATCATAACTGTCAAAACGAGACCAAACTCGGCATACCTAGTCCTACATACACGTCAAGGAGTTCCGTAGCAGTCACAGAAGTACACCTTCAGGTTCACTCAAGTCTGAGAGAATATATAGAAACTACTTAGCTATGTACTTTTAGCGAAATAAAATAATGCAATAAAAATGTGTGATTATAAAATGATCTTACTTTGTCAAGTATCAAATTTGGTTTATCGAAAAATAATACGTAAATTTATAAAATAATAATTGTTTTGCTACGTAACCGGTTGCTAACAAAGCGACATAGCGTCCACTCACCACAGCGCCCGAGCGCGGACTAACTTCTCATTCGAAAAATTGAATTATGTTTTAAAACAAAAACCAACAATAAAATAAACCTTACTGCAATGGAATAAGAATCATCTTTAATAGCAAAATGTGTATAAAAATTAGCTCCAGTTTTTATTTTTTTTAAGACTATTGGTGGCATTTTTGTATTATTTTCAACCTTCCATTTAAAATTGAACATATCCTCCTGCTCATACTATTTTTAGAAAACTTAATATATGTGTATAATAGAACAAACATCACCCGAAAGTCTACACGTTTTGTTCATTTTCTTGAAAATGGTAATGGAAAAACGTTTAATACGATATATATATAAGAACTAGATTTAAAAAAAGTCCTTCTGTTTGAAGATGAAGACCCAATCTCTATGAAATAATTATTCGTTATATATTATTTTGTTTAGTTTTGTCACAAAATGACCTGAAAAAGAGCATGATTTTGTCCGATTCGTATAGGCGCCCTTAACATGTCTCTTAATAAATAAATTAAGTTAACACTTAAACTTAAATCATAAAGATTAAAGTACATTACTCTTAAGCTCTTAACTTGCTTCCTAAAATAAATTACATTAAATCTTATTATATTTTGAAGTACCCTTTTTTTAGTCGGTTAATATAGTTAACTCACAATTAATTGCAACGTACCAATGTAACCTAAGTAGGTAGCTACGTAGGTGTAGGCCTCTGCTACAAGAGGGTTAGGGTGTCGACTTGCTTTCTCAAAATACTTTGTAAAAAGTGATTTGAGATGCTTGGTGATTGAATAGATCCTGAAGTCTTTGTGGAGATCTGTTCTACGTACGTACCACGGTGAGGCTGTTGCCATACGTAACAAGCAATTTTGCAATGCTTGCATATACTCCGTGCCTGCAGACCTCCTTGCAGACGTTGGATGTAGGCTGGGTGGCAGTAAGCGAAGACGTGACTCGCATAGTGCGAACGCAGAGTTTGTATATCATGTACAACCTACTGAGTACGAAAGCTGCTCTGTTACGAACACGGTTGACGTGGGCTCTGAAGTTTAACTTACTATCGAGAGTGTCTCCGAGGTATTTGGCTTGTTTTTGCCATGGGATCGGTGTTCTGAAAAGTTTGACAGTCTCCGGTCACCTTGTCTCCAAAATATGTATTTTGGGTTTCTGGTGAAGTTCATCGCTGAGCTTTTTTCAGCGTTGACCTCGATTCTCCACTTTCTGAACCATTCGCCTAGTGCGGTGGGTGCAGTTTTGAGGCGGCTGGACATCGTGTCTACTGAGACGGAAGTCGTGAAAATTGCCGTGTCATCTGTGAAGAGAGAAAGACGGGCAGCAGCGTCTTCGGTGCGACAAAGTCAGCCCTGCGGTCACCAACCCGCCTTCCCAGCGTGGTGACTAAGGGCAAAACACATGAGTTCGCGTCATAATGTCGGGCGCGAACTTGTGGACGCCTATGTCCAACAGTGGTCTGTGATAGGCTGTAGTGGTGGCTACGAGGTATCGATAGGGTAACAATGCGGTAGGGCTTAGCAGGAAATATTCGTCGTTAAGCTATGTTTCAATTATAAACAAGATTCAAAAAGTTTGTTTTAGAATTCAAGAAGAACTCATTGATCGTTTTATTTAAATGACTTCCTTTTCTGCTATTGGATTATATATTTTTTAACCTTTAACAAAACCCAGTAGTGTCCAATATATATGACCTATACATATACCTACATATGTTTAACATGAGCGGGAATCGAACCCGCGACCGCTAACGCAACCAACCAGTGCTACGACCGTTGCGCCAACGCGCCGTCGATATATTATTATGTTTATCTCAAATATATATGTTATAATACGTTCAAAATTCATTTTCACATTGTTGTGATTGAAAAAATAGTGATAAAAACAGGGTTCTTATACTATATAAATACTTATACTAGTTAGGAAAATAAACAACACATGTAAATAAATATATTACAAAAGTTTAATAAAAATATTGTTAATTAATTAACGAATTTAAACAGACATAGCTTTACTAATCCATGGCACATATTGAGCGGTGTCTGTGAAAACAATGTATTCTTCAAGATTACATGATGAATCACCATTTTCTGGCCTCAGGGATATGGAAACTACCCCTCGAAGTCTCCATCGGCCATTTTCTAAAATGTAGAGCCCACCGCCTGAGTCACCTAAGCAGGGACCAGATCCGCTGTGATCTCCTAAAAACATTTTAAATGTTAATTAAGACGTTTGCCTCCCTTTTTAGAAAAAAAAATCACAATTACTCCTCATAAATTAATATATAGATAATTAACTGATTGCTCTACCAGCTTCCAAACTAAAAAAATTGATTATTGCTTTTGTTTTTGTAAATGAATTAATTATTAAAATTATATATATGACGGCTTTAATTTTGAAACAACGTCAACAATCATGATTAACGGTCCGTAAAATTGTTCAATTTCAAATCAACTCAGGTATAATGCTCTAAGATCCGAGAAGCTAAATCTTCCCTTATCTGTTAATTAAATGAAACAATTTTTTATAGGCTAATTTCAATATTGTGAATTTATAAAAATAACCTCTGCCACCATAAGCCTGCTGCATTTTTTTATTTTTTTCTTTTCCTCTCATGTCAATTACATGTAGTAAGCTAAGTATTATTATTTGCAGCAGGCTTATGGTGGCAGAGGTTGTTTTTATAAATTCAAAATATTGATATCAGCCTATAAAAATTGTTTCATCTAATTAACAGATGAGGGAAGATTTTGTTATATTCCGGATCTTAGACCATAAATACTTTTCGTTTAGTGGCGCTTTAGTTCAAAGCTTTTGACACTTGCGCCTCTATAATTTTAGTAAAATAATTCTTCGATCTGTGATTTGAGCTTCATAATGTAATGCACCAAAAAGAAGAACATTATAAGCAGTGTAAAAAATTAGAAGCGAATTGAATACCTGCAATAAATTTTGATTTATTCAATTGAGTTGATTGATTTATTTACATAATAATAATTACAAGAACGATAACATAAAATGCCATCACGAGTATTCACAATTAAATGGACAGTTATAAGTACGTTTTCCTTTCCAGAGTTCAAGATTCCAAAAATTTTACTATATCAATTACAGAAAGTGACCAACAAATTGTTACAGATAAGTTTATCTACACTTCGAATATTGTTAAAAAGAGGTTTTGCAATCTATACTAATATAATAAAGCTGAAGAGTTTGTTTGTTTGTTTGTTTGAACGCGCTAATCTCAGGATCTACTGGTCCGATTTGAAAAATTATTTCAGCGTTAGATAGCCCATTTATCGAGGAAGGCTATAAGCTATATATCATCACGCTAAGACTAATAGGAGCGGAGTCCACGCCGACGAAGTCGCGCGCAGAAGCTAGTAAATAATAATTAAAAAAAAATTATTGGTATTTTGAAAAGTGATAATTATTATACTTATTTAGTTCGAATTATTCGCACAGGTATTGATAGTAATAAACATATAATACTTGCAGTTGTATGCAGCTTTGTTTGCGTAGAAATGGATAATATTTACATAGAGGGGCTAAAGGAGTGTATAATAATTATATTACAACAATTCATGACCTCTTTGTACCTACCACATTTATGGTTTACCTTTCGTGCGTTTGAGCTACCAGACTGCTGGCCAAGTCATAAATTTAATAAAATAGTGCAATTTTAATAGAAGTTATAATTAGTAGATACCAATGTTTTAGCGCCTCGGAACAAGGGAAATGTAGAGAAAAGGCGCACAAGTGACAGTTTCATCGAGAAGTGCGACTGAACAATCATTGTACAACAACATAGATAGATAGATAGATAGATAGATAAAAACTTTATTTACAATTCCACATTAGGTACATACACAATTAAAAAAGAAAAAAAGTAAAAGTAAAATAAAAATAAAAAGTATCAAATAAAAACATTTTAGTAGGATTAATAAAAACACATTTAAATAAAGTGTATGTGTGCTGCAGAATCGCAAAAAGGTAAGTAACTCAGTACTTAAAAGATCAATCCTAGGAAAGATCGACTGATTTTCAGTTACTACCTGTTACGGTGAGAGAGCACAATGCTTGGTTTGTGACGTAATATTGTGTATATATATACGAGTATATTTAAAGTGTGTATTATAAATAATAGTGTCAACAATAATAATAGTAATAGGAAAGCGATTTAAATAGATACATATATATATATATATATATATATATATATATATATATATATATATCTATATACGAGAATAATAATAATACCTCCACCCCTGTGCCTCGCTTCTGACAAACCACCAAACTTTTTCCACCACCAAGGGAACCTCAAATTCGTTCATGCGCAGGTAGAATGTCAGCGCTCAATATCCGTGCTGATAACTATATTAGTCGCCAAATGTCGCATCACGTCGCGTCGCTTCTTGACGTTTTTTTTTTTTACGAGGAAAACGATTAATACACACCTGCACAAAGGGTCTTCGTTGAAGTCAGTTGATGAAAGTCCGGTCTGCTCGCTCTACATGTTTCCGTGCTGACTATGGGCATGCGCACCATACGGGGCTCGCCTGTACCCACTTGACCCATTTCATTCTCACCCCATCCTGCTACCTAAGTAAAGACATCGAATTATTAAATCTATGAACTTATATGTTATTTATTTATTTTACTTGAAACAAACAGTACATATTTCGAAAATCATCACCAGAACAGTTTCCAATGATTATATTAATAATAGTTATTAAACACACTAGCTGCCAGGACAGACTTCGTTCTGTCAAAAGCTAATAGATTTTTATTTATATAGATTTTTTTTGTATTACAACCTTCCGTGGGCCTTAAGGAACATACAAAAAAACGTGTGTCAGCTACGACGCACGACTGGAGTTTGCCCCTTCAGATCGACTGTCTAAATAGGTACAAAAAAGACTTACTAGTCTTAAGAAAAAGATTAATACCATTTCAAATGGTAAATAAACGAATAAAATTTAATTATTATTTACTTTAATATTTAATTAAATATTAACGTCAATATATAAAATTTTATTTTCATATTTTATTACATTAGAAAATACTATTTATATTTTAAATACTATTTTAATTTTTACTAAATTTCGATTTAATTTCTTTTGGCTGCAATTATGAACTGCGCTGCTTGCTATAGTGTTATTACAATAGATGAAGATTTCTTGCTTTGTGCGGTGAAGGACTGTAGTAAAATGTATCACCGTCTTTGTGCTGGTGGGAAAAAGACGATGGACTCTGAGCGAACTAGAACATGGATCTGTCCCGAATGCATCTGTATAAATAAATTAGGCGGGGACAATAGCCTTACACCAGTCGCCGCCGCCAAGCTGCAGCGCGACACAAATGTAACTTTCCGTAAAAATAAGCCTTCTACGTCTAGTACCGTTATAGTAGGAGAACAAGATATCTCCACGAACTTATCACTTGAAATCCGCACCCTGCGTGAGGAAATGGCGATCCTGCGAGACCAGCTTAGCAATGCAGTGTCACTAATAACGAAGTATGAAAATAAGTTCGAGAGCTACGCGACTCAGGTTGATCAACTCCAAGAAAAGCTGAAATTGTATGAGGTTAACAACAAAATTTCCTCTGCACATGATTCGTCTATTCATCCTCTCCAATCTACAGAATGCCCTTATAAGTCACCACAACCTTTATTAGGCACTGAGGGGGAAACACGTACTCCATGGGGAGATAAACCGCGTCTACCAAAACCAAATCCTCAAAGTAATATACAAGCTCAATCAATCACAGATACTCAGCCCATTGCTACGTCTATAGGCAACTCGGGCCCAGGAAACGAGGATCAGCGACAGACCGTAGTGAAGAAGAGGACTCGACAGCATCTTTCACTGGCAGGCACAGCTGGGCCTGATATTACACCACTTAAAGCAGTTGAGGCCCGCAGATATATTCACCTATGGAACATGGTGTCCAGCGCTGATGAGGTTCGTGACTACCTTGATCATTTATGTCCCAACGCTACTTGTACAGTGGAAGAACTTAATCCAAGAGGGAACTATAAATCTTTTAAGTTAGGTGTACCCAACGCTTACTTTGAAAAGTGCTTGTCAATTGAAGTCTGGCCCGTTAATGCTAGATTAAAAACCTGGATCACGTACAAAAGGCGTGTGGACCCGCAGCAGACCAACAATAATAGCCAACTGCCCTTTCGGGAACCAGCACTCCCGCCTAACCATTAGTTCCCTCATACCTAGCAGTCACGTTTCTACCATCAACATTTTATATCAGAATGTAAGAGGTTTAAAAACGAAGCTTCGAACGTGGCGTAAAAATATTAGTGCTCTTGAACACAACATAATAGCTGTAACAGAAACCTTTCTTGATGACTCCGTATGTGATGGTGAACTCTTATGTGGAGATTGGAATGTCTTACGTCGTGACAGACCTACGACCTGTGGGGGAGTTCTACTTGCGGCACGATCTCCTATTACCTTAAAACGACGGTGTGATCTGGAGACAAGCAGCGGTGAGGATTTATGGGCAAATTTTTCATGGCGCGGCCGTTCAATTTATGTGTGTGTAGTGTATATCAAACCAAGTGCCAGTGATAGTGATTACATGACCTTTTTCAACAAAGTCGAAAGTATTATAGCCAACTTAAAAGGCCATTTATTTATTCTAGGTGATTTAAATCTCAATAGTGCTTCTGTTAATGTTAAGAATTATTATTGTTTTTTTGTATCTTTTTGTAGTATGTCTGAGAAGAATGTCGTGGTGAATATGTATGGAGGAATGTTAGATGTAGTATTGATCCAGAAGAGCGACAACATTCATGAGGTAACAGTCACAGCTACGGAGGGGATCGTACCCCCAGACGCGTATCATCCGCCTTTAGACATCTCGGTGGGTATTGACAGGGCTCGTCACGCAGTGCTCCTTAAACCGAGTAATGTCGATCTATTAAAGGACTGGAATTTTAAAAAATGTGACTTTGAGTTGCTCGTGGACTTACTGTCTGAACACGCATGGCGTGAAGTTTTAGAAGCTGACGACACACAGTCCGCCTGCCAGCAATTCTATAGCACTATTTACAGCATGTTCGATATATGTATGCCCAAGAAACGAAGGGGGTTGGGTACAAGTAGGCGATACCCGGTTTGGTTCACATTTGACATCATCCGGGATACTAGACGGAAATTGAAATTTCACAAAGCTTGGAAGCGTACGAAATCCGATGAAGCCTTCCATCAATTCGCAGACATCAGAGCAGACCTTAAATGTCGCATTGACCTTGCCTATACCAAATACATACAGAACATTGAAGCGGATATCAAAATCTGTCCAAGAAGGTTTTGGCAGCATATCTCCGGTTTACGGTCCGTGGGTGGCTTTGAGCCTACCATTATACACAAAAACGTTAAGCTAACTGGGCTGCAAGCCGCGGAAGCATTTGCGGAGTTTTTTGCCGGTGTCTTCTTACATGACAATCCCGAGCTGAGCGTGTCTAATGCTACTCTCGTGGGTTACGACAGGAACAGCAACCTAATAAATCTGTCGAGGATAACTCCATCTGACGTTGAAAATGCAATAGATAAGCTAAGACCGAATAGCTCCACTGGTCCTGATAATCTACCATCTCATATTATCAAAGGTGCTAAAAAATGGCTTTGCCTTCCACTATGCCACATTTTCAACCTCGCATTGAAAACTGGAAATTATCCTCCTCATTGGAAAGTGTCAAGAGTAACACCTATACCAAAGGGCTCCAGGAAAGATGTGGTTGAGGAGTACCGACCGATCGCCATCCTTTCGTCGCCGGCCAAAATATTTGAAACTATTTTGCATAAGTATCTATGTGCCCAAGTAGACACATTCTTATGTAATGAGCAACACGGCTTCAGAAGTAAGCGCTCGGTGGACACGAATCTATTATTCCTCGTTGAATACATCTCTGCTCGTCTTGATAGGGGAGGGCAGGTCGATGTACTGTACTTTGATTTCCGGAAAGCGTTTGATAGGGTCAATAATGACATTCTCCTAGAAAAGCTTGCAGCCATTGGCTTTGCCCCTGGTCTGCTTAAATTCATTGCAGACTACCTTCGTAACCGACAG
Organism: Melitaea athalia; assembly: GCA_905220545.2. Taxonomy (NCBI): domain Eukaryota; kingdom Metazoa; phylum Arthropoda; class Insecta; order Lepidoptera; family Nymphalidae; genus Melitaea; species Melitaea athalia. Next base: position 6,600,833 of record HG992196.1, read on the forward strand.
CAGTATGTCAAGCTCGGTATCTATGAGTCGCGGCACTATCACACGCGTTCTGGCGTCAGCCAGGGATCGATCCTTGGGCCTTTGCTGTTCCTGATCATGATAAACGACCTGCCGACAGTCATCGCTCAAAGTAAATGCCTACTATACGCTGACGATTTAAAACTGTTCATGGAGATCAAATCAGAGGCTGACTGTGTTGCATTACAGAGAGATGTTGACTCCATTGCCCAGTGGAGTAACAGGAACAAAATGGAATTTAACACGAATAAATGTTACACGATGACATTCGGTCGGATGCGGGATCCCCTAAAGTTTGATTACAAGATTAGCAATCATGTAATGACCAGGGCAGACACCATTAAGGATCTTGGGGTTCTATTCGACGCGAAACTGACATTCCACGACCATGTGATGGCCTTAGTGAAAGAATCCCATAAGCGCCTTGGGTTTGTGCTTAGAAGTACAAACGACTTCGATTCCATTAGTGTGTTGCGGCTGATATTCAATGCACTCGTGCGATCCAAACTGGAAACAAGTGCCTGTGTATGGAATCCCTACCATAGCACCTACAATCTCCTGCTAGAAAAGGTACAAAAGACCTTCCTGCGATACTTATACAAGCGTGTTAATGGATACTATCCCTACTTGTATCCAACAAACTTTCTATTGGGTTCCCTAAATTATAATTCTTTGGAGGTCCGACGGTTGCACCGTCAGTTGATCACAGCGTGCAAAGTATTCCGTGGTAGGATTGATGCACCGGACCTGAGTGACGGGCTGTGTCGATTCGCTGTCCCACACAACTACCTTCAGTTCCGCCACCATAAACTATTTGCCGTACCTCCAGCGCGTACTGTCGCGAGAGCGAACTCGCCTATTCCCCGCATTCTCGCCACGCTCAACGCTCTTCTGGATGCATACCCTGAGTGTGATCTGTTTGCGGATGAATGGTCGAAAATACTGTCTGTATGTATGAAGTTTTGTGAGCGAGGTGTATAATTGTTGTAGTGATTGTTGTTTTTTTTTTTTTTCTTTTCTCAATCTTTTTTGTTTTGTTTTTAGTTCTATTTGTTGTATATCCTGATTGCTGTGTTTATGTTTTTATATTTCTTGTTAATAATTAATGTAACTGGTGTAAACCGTTTTAATTATTATAAATAAATAAATAAATAAATAAATAAAAAAATAACGCCATCTATTTTTGAAGTGAAACTTCTTTAGAATCGTTGTGATTTCAAACCGGATGCAACGGAAAAACGACAGGGAAGGGCGCGCCGCGCTCCTTGCACGAAAAAGGATGACCTGTTGTCGCGTTACGCTCATTGTAGCATTGCGCTCATTGTAGCGTTTCGCTCATTGTAGCGTTACGCTCATTGTAGCGTTACGCTCATTGTAGCGTTACGCTCATTGTAGCGTTACGCTCATTGTAGCGTTACGCTCATTGTAGCGTTACGCTCATTGTACGCTTGCGCTGCATCTATCTCTCTTCCACTCGATTGGTCTATGCGATATATATATTCATCTCATTCTTTTGTCGATTTACTGAAGTTTAATTTTTATGTTACTAGGTCGGCAAACAAGCATATGGCTCACCTGGTGGTAAGAAACTGCCGTAGCCTACAGACGCCTGCAACACCAGAAGCATCGCAAACGCGTTGCCGACCGAATCCCCAATCCCCCTCAGGAGCTTTGGTCACCTTACTCGCCAACAGGAACACAACACTGCTTGAAAAAAGTATTATTTAGCTGTGATCTTCTGTAAGGTCGAGGTACTACCCCAATCATCCGCCTGGATAGGGCGAGATGGGGTCGCGCTCATTCGGGCTGCTCCATATTTTGAGCAGGAAATTTCCTGCTGTGCCCTACCTCAGTTAAAGCAGCATTTAGCAGCAAAATATCATAACTTTTAATTATATACCTACACGTTGGTACGGAACTCTCGGCGCGAGAGTCCGACTCGCACTTGGCCGGTTTTTTTAAAGAAAATTGATAAAATTCGCACTTTAAACTACTTTTACGAATTATTAATTTGGGCAATAACGAAAGCGTCCACAGCTGACTTTATCGCACAGCGAACTGATCCATGAACCTAAACCTGAACCCGAATCCTGAACTGATTATTTTAGGTAGAATTGCCGTTATTGAATATTTTATAGTCTATTGTAGTGATTTTTGTAAAAACTAAACTGCATGGTAGTTATAACTAATATTTATTTTTATGTATTACTAGCTGACCCCGCGAAACGTTGTTTTGCCATATATGTTATTAACCCCCGCAACTCCCTCTTGTGGGTGGAATTTCGTAAAACCCGTTCTTAACTGACCTCTACTCGGTGTAAGGAATATTCCTACCAAATTTCAAGTCTCTACGCCTTATGGTTCCAGAGATATCGTGATGAGTCAATGGGTGGAAATCTCTTTTATATATATAGATTTATAATTTTACATGTATATTTATATGCTATAAAGCTTCAGCCTGTAATATTCCACTGCTGGGCATAGGCCTTTCCCTATGTAGGAGAAGGATCCGAGGTTAATCCACCACGCAGGTCCAATGCGGTTTGGTGGATATACACTATGAGTAACGATCGTTTTAAGTTGTACATGATAACAACCTGGACCGACGGATTAACGTGATCTCCGAGGCACTGTGGGGAGACCCACAAGGAATGCACAAAAACACCCAGACCACGGCAAACATCTGTATAGCCAATACGAATGTTTGTCATGTGCGGGGATCGAATCCGCAACCGCCAGCGCAATAGCCACAAACTAGTGTTGTAACCTTTGCGAAAACGTCATCACGGTCCTTCAAATATTTATGCAACATCGTACATAATATGCAGTCGGAGACATGAAATTGAAGGATTAAGTCAAATCATTCTCTCTTTGTGCATGTCTCCGACTGCATATTATGTACGATGTTGCATAAATATTTGAAGGACTACCGTATTGATATTTTTAAGTGTATAGTACATAATGTTTGATATTGTTTCGATTTGTTTCGCTAGCTTTGTGTAATTTTGAATTTTTAACTTGTTCCAGTCTTTTCAGTTCATTTTCTATTAGTTGTTTTTTATGCAGGCGGGTTTTTTGTTTTCTTTTAATAATTATTTTATTTATGTCTTTTTAGTTAGACAAATTACGTAATCGGTTCAATTCATTAAAATAGTTTACATTATGTGGTTGATTAAGTAATTTATTAAAGACGAAAAAAATGCGGTCGTTCTAAAGTTGCCGCATATAGGTACCTATATTATTTTTAAGTTTGACCAAGCATAACTTTTTACAAAGTTGTCCGAAGTTGATAATTCTTTTTTTATGGGAAAGGCTAGACCCCGAAATTGACCGTCGGACGTTGCCTAGGAGGCGAGGAAGAACCTCGGCTCGCATCTTGCTTGCCTTAGGCATGGGAAAGAGCAAATTCAACATTTTTTAAACTTTCTTATTGTATTTCTTTATTATTATTACAGTAATAATAACCATAATATACATTTTTGAAATCCTTGTACTGAGCCCTTTAATTTGATACCCATATTATAGTATTCTAAAAAAAAATATATTTCTTCATTAACTCCAATGGCTTCGCACAGCCGCCATGTTTGTTTTTTTTAAATGTCACATATCTAAGAACACTTGGGCTGCTAAGACGAATCTAACGATATCTCAATTATACAAATCCGTTCAGCGGTTCTAGAGGAATCAGGTAGTTAAGAATATTATATACATACATACAAGATACGCGCGAAAAACATAACCCTTCCTTGGCAGTCGGGTAAAAAGAGAAAACTTGGTGTTACTAGCTTTCGTAACATTCAGCACGAGTCATTCTGTCATTTAACATTGTCATTATTAATTAAGTAGGTACAACACTTACAACTCCTGATTTTCCAACTATACGATTAAGGTCTGGGTTGCCACTCCAAAGACAAGCTGGTTTGATGTATGTACCCAAGGGAACAGGTTTTTCAAGTGTCATCACCAATAGGTCATCTGAAACAATAGTGACTTGAAAACAATGAAAGTTTTTAACTTACTTTACCTTCCAATCTTACATGCGTAATGTGCAAAATATAAACCATAATTTAATATCTTTCCATATAACAATTTCTTCTTCTTCTTCTTCTTCTTGTTAATGGCTTTCAATAGTGCCAAATGAGCACAGATGATTTTGCCAATGTCACGTAGAATGGAGAATAAACGAAGGAGATTGATCGGTGCGGTCGAGATTACAGCACGAAGGAGATTGATCGGTGCGGTCGAGATTTCAACATGAAAGAGATTGATCGGTGCGGTCGAGGTTACAGATGTGTTTATTTAAAAGTCATTCATTCATTCATTCGGGTTACTCGAATCTCTCATTCATCTGCATTACGAATATGGACATTTTTCAAAAGCCTCTTTTTAAAGACTTAAAAAAAGGGACCATAGATTTACCAAATATTACTTACCAATTACCTATTATTTAAAGAAAATGACGGTCATAAAATTAATTTAATTAAAACAACGTCTTTTGACCATATCAAATATTAATTTAATTTTGTTTTTCTTTGTATACCCTCAAAGTAAGAACTAGCCTCTTCGTATATATTACGATCTTACTTGCAAGAGTGGACGCATTATATGCTTCATGTATAGCAGCCGCTTGTAAGGTTCTAGTGACGGTGATGTCATCACTCCAATCATCCAAATTGTGAACACCCGCCTTAATAATGAAATTCTTTGCATCCGTATAAGAATTCCCCCGTTTCATGCAATGAGCCGCTGGAAAAGACAGGTAAAAAGATATTTTTGAAGTGAAACTTCTTTAGGTGTGTGGAGAAATAATAAAATCCAGTTGTTACAAATTACTTTATTTACACTTCGTCAATTCCTTGCCTTAATTCCTTTTAAGACTTCTAGTCTGTACCGCTGATATCAGAAGAATGCCCCCTTTTTAAAAAGTCAACAGACTATTTTATAAGCTAAGACCGGAAACAAAATATTTTTTAAAGAATTAATTTACTAAACGTGTTTCCGGCCTGTAACAGACCGGAAACCCGTCCTAAAATAATATAGGCAATCTCCTTAATCAATTAATTGCTTATAATAAGTATGAAAATAAATAAAATGTAAATATAAAGTAAATTTGATTTTTACGGTGACCGCCTGGGAATACCGCGTGACTTTGGCTGTTTGTTTTTTTTGTTTTTTTTTTAAATAATTTTTTTGAATGAGTTTTTTTTTAATTAGTTTGGCAAAGAAGTTTCACTTCTGACATGTGTACTTTGTACGCACGCACTTTTTTATTATTAAAAAAGACAACTAGATAAGTTTTTTTTGAAATTTAGATAAGGTAACACCTTCACAGTCCCCATACAATGTTACAAAACTATTTCATAAGTCCAAACAGTTATAGGTAGGGATCCCTAGTACATTTTTTTGACCTGATCAGTATCAAGCTAATTTTTTGGGAGTGGCTACATTTTGATGAGGCGAACAAAAAATTCCTCTTCGAAAACTCTCGATTGTGGTAGCTAACAGAGATAGCAGGAGGTAGAGCAGCAGTGAGCGTAGGACCGGGATAACGTACCACGCAATTTGGAGGACAATATTACCATCAAATTATATAGATATTAACTAACTAAAAGCAAAAAAAATCAGAAAAAAAATTAATTTTTGGTGACCTTACGAGGTCATCAACTTGATGACCTCGTAAGGTCATCAAAAATTATTACTAACCGCTGATTTTTTTTTTCATTTAGTTAGTGATTATCTATATAATTTAAAAGTAACAATGTCCTCCAAATTGCGTGGTATGTTATCCCGGTCCTACGCTCACTGCTGCTCTACCTCCTGCTATCTCTGTTAGCTACCACAATCGAGAGTTTTCGAAGAGGAATTTTTTGTTCGCCTCATCAAAATGTAGCCATTCCCAAAAAATTAGCTTGATACTGATCAGGTCAAAAAAATGTACTAGGGATCCCTACCTATTAGTGACTAATTTACAGAATATTTACAAGTACTTATATAGAAAATCATAATTATTATGATAAGTCGTATTTTCTTTAAATTTTCCTGAATTTTTCTATTTTCATTTGTGAGCCCAATATGGGCTCACGGACTTGTGAGCTTGAAATTACGTGAGTTACGGACTTGGGAATGTAATTTCAATAGAACAATTTGACGGTAGTTCAGTAAAAATGAGATGAAAGACTGTGTTTTATTGTTTCTGCTAGTTTGTTTCACTCAGCGTTTAGAAGTGCCGCACAAAAATGTCTGGCTACTTATTCGATGAAGATATACGACGAATCTATCAGCAATGTAAACAGTGTAAGAAAGGATATTGTCATTCGTGTTTTGAAACTTCCCAGTAAAATATTTGTAATTGTTACTTCCATTAATAAAAATGTGAATAAATAATAACTTGGTCTAATTTTTTGCTTACTGTTTCAGTGCACCTCTTATAGATTTCCCTTTAGAAACTTTAGAAAATTATGTATTGTTTTGATGGTTTTCACACAACAAATACCTTGGTCATAGGTCCGAAAACTATAAATAGCCTCATTCGTACGTCCGCGAAAAAAAATTCAGAACAAGTAATCAATAAGTGTGAGCCCAATGTGGGCTCACGGACTTGGAGCCATACACATGACGTGAGCCCACAGTGGGCTCATAGGACTGTGAACGTGTTAAGTTAAATTAGTTCTACTAAAATTATTATGTATTTTGGTCAGCCTACCTGAAATCACGTGTGCTGCAGATATTAATGTTCCTGCGCAAATGTAAGTCAGGCTAGTGAATTTTTGTTTCTTATAAATCGCAACCAACCACGGCATTTCTCCTCTTTCATAAGTATATCCTTGTACAACTAGTGGAACAGCCGGACTGCTATTAATTCCACATTCCATTGAGTTTGATGTACTACTGGTTTGTATAGGATTCGGTGCTGGTCTATGGAAGAAAAATTCCAAATTACAAATATTCAAACAACCACGTAACAAATAATCTATACAGGGTGTCCCGCGATAATCTGCAACCCCGAAAGGGGGTGAAACTAGACCATAAATTATCGCCAAAAAACAGAAAAAAATTAAAAAAATTAAAAAAAAAATTTATTTTTTTTATTGACGAATTGAGATTTTTATATAGCTTACGTAGCCTCTTTGTACAAAAAATGATGATTTTTGTACGTGTTTTTTGGGATACAGGCGTAAATTTTTTTTATTTGAATGGCAATATGGTAAGAAATAATAATAAATCATAAAATTTCCTGGTATTGGGGGCATAATTCTGAGAAAATTAGAGATCATTGAAAAAAACAGTCATAAGAAATGGATTTTTTTTCACAAGAAGCATAGTTAAAGACATAATGCCACTTTTTTGCGAGCTAATTTTTATTTTATCCTTACCGTCAAGTACGTGGCGTAATATTTTATTTTATTTTAAAGTAATCGACCCACTACTTTGGAAGAAATCATCATTTTTTGTACATAGAGTCTACGTAAGATATAAAAATCTTAATTCGTCAATAAGAGATAAAATATTTTTTTAAAAAAGTTTTTTCTATGTTTTTTGTCGATAATTTATGGTCTAGTTTTACCCCCTTTCGGGGTTGCACTTTATCGCGGGACACCCTGTATATATAGCTAGTTCAATCCACGAAGACGCGCCCCACTATTTTTCGCGTGGAGAAACAACGGGGTGCGGGGAGTTCAGTCCGAACATTAGTCTTGAGTCGACCACGGCTCAATGTAGACTAAAACGTAGTGGTTATAATTATACTCTTTGGTGTAGACGTTTAATTTGGTCTGCGTCGCTACGTATCGGTACCCATCGGAAAGTTTTTTTTTTTTTTTTTTAATGTAATTAGGTTGGCAAACAAGCGTACGGCTCACCTGATGGTAAGACCGTAGCCTATAGACGCCTGCAACACCAGAAGCATCGCAAGCGCGTTGCCGACCCTATCCCCAATCCCCCCAGGAGCTCTAGACACCTTACTCACCAACAGGAACACAACACTGCTTGAAAACAGTATTATTTAGCTGTGGTCTTCTGTAAGGTAGAGGTACTACCCCAGTCGGGCTGCTCCATATTTTGAGCAGGAAATTTCCTGCTGTGCCCTACCTCAGTTAAAAAAAATTAAAAATTAAAGAATCGACTGTTAGGCGCTACGAAGTTCGCAGGGTCAGCTAGTGTGAAATAAAAATTGTAATAGATCGTAAACTTGTAATAGATCGTAAGCTTGTAAAAGAATAACAAAAATTATAGTAGTCTATAAGATATTATAAAATGAAAATATGGATAATAAAACTTCGTAAAATTAAAAGTTTGGACCCCGTACCCACTAATTTTCCCAAATGGTTTTCCTAGATAATAAGAACAAAATAGAATAAAAATAAATTAGATGGCAACTTACCCAGAGGGTGAATGTGGAAGAATGAAAGAAAGAAATAAGTACCTATGCAGAATGAAAGTGCGAGAGAAAGTGCGAATGATAGAACTGGGATGGAAGAGTAAATTGTAGATAATGTCTCGGATCACGCCCAGGGGTTAACAAAAAAAAATTGATACAAAATGTTCAGTCTGAACTCAATTTTTTTTTTTTATGTAATTAAAACCTTTGCATAAGTAAATTTTGTAATTGATACCATTTGTTAAAAATGTTTATTGAAACAAAGCTTATTAACTATATTCAAAAATACTCTAGTTTCTGTCCTATATGACAGATGGAATGTAGTGCAATACATTCATGTTGACAATGACTTGGAGTTTGTAGTTTTTCTTGCACACTATGTTTGTTACTAGCGAATTGAGTCCTAATTTTATCGCACTTCCCGATAAAAAGTTGCCGGCCTAATTGGATAGTATGGCCTAAGTAAATATAATCCTGAACAACTTCGAGAAGGTTACCATCGACCGATACCGGTCTCGGTATGACTTGGTTGTTAAACATAACTTTCGTTTCGTCCAAGTTCATACCGAGATCGACTCGTCGGGAGGACTTGTGTGGCCTAGCTCATCCAACGTTTTGTCGTATATCGTCGGCGAAACGAAGGTGAGAGATGTATTCGCCGTTGACGTTGATGCCTCGTTCCCCCCAATCCAAGATCTTAAAGACATCCTGCAGCGCAGTGGTAAACAGTTTCGGTCATATTACATCTCCCTGTCTTACACCACGCCGGAGGAATCAAAAAAATCGGCCAAGTGCGAGTCGGACTCGCGCACGAAGGGTTCCGTACCATTGACTAGGTACATTGATTTTAATATCGGGCAAAAAGCGGTTAAAAAAATCACTTTTGTTGTATGAGAGCAAAAATAGGCAAAAATGACGTTTTTTTGTATGGGAGCCCCCCTTAAATATTAATTTTATTTTAATTTTATTATTTATTATTAAAGTATAAATAGAACTGAGTATTTTGTGAATATTTCAAGTGCCTACCTGTTGCCATTATTGATATCGAGCAAAAAAAAGGCAAGAAAATCGCGTTTGTTGTATGGGAGCCCCCCTTAAATATTTATTTTATTTTGTTTTTAGTATTTGTTGTTATAGCGGCAACAGAAATACATAATTTGTGAAAATTTCAACTCTCTAGCTAAAGCCGTTCTTGAGATACAGCCTGGTGACAGACACACGGACGGACGGACGGACGGACGGACAGCGAAGTCTTAGTAATAGGGTCCCGTTTTTACCCTTTGGGTACGGAACCCTAAAAAAACCGCCGGAAAAATTTTCTTTAAATTTTGTCTCAGGCTATTTACAAACTTTTAATACTTACCTGTAAGTATTTATTGGGCGAGATGGAGTTGGTCGAGTTCTTTGCGTAGTTGGTCTTGTATAAATTAATCTTGGGGTAGATGTTGTTCGTGGGGATTCTGTAGTTCTTCTCGGAATATCTAGAAACAAAACGAGGCCTTAGTCCTTACAATTTACCAAGAAAAATGTAAGGCGTTAAATAAAATAAAAGACATCAAAAAAAAGGAGGTTTTTAATTTGACTCAATTTTTAAGTATCACCTCATAACTTTTTACGCGTACCTATACTTATTTAGATGATTCTTTAAAAAAAAAGCACTGGTGTTTATTATGTCGTCACATTTAAATTTGACCGAGACTAGACTAGTATGTTTTAAGTTTTCTCTAATAATGTGTATTTACTTGACTATTTTTTCGTCGACCATCGTTGTATAATACCTCACCATTTTTTACTGAGTACACGGATTTTGATAATTTCTTTTAATCGAAAACTGGTGATTGTCACATGGTAACACTTAAAGATTAAGATTTGACGAGTACTTTTTGAGTGATCTCTAATAATGTGTAATTTACTTGATTATTTTTTTCGTCCACCTTCGTTGTATTCTGGACTGATCGATGTAATTGCAGTCGGTTTTTGTTTCATTTGCGACAAACACAATCATGTGCTACTCGAAAATCCATATTATAATCATAGTCGTTCGTCTTTTTAACACTACCTACTATTGTTAATGATAATGTATGTATCTATGTTTGTATGTACATATTATGTTGATTAATAAATTAATATTATTATTACTTGTGTCATTAAAAGAATTATTTAATTTTCTTTTCTTTAAAATAATAATGGCCACGTGTTGTGTTTGTAATATTGTAGCTAATTAAAATAATTTTAGTATTTTTCTGTAACTATGTATGACTATTGGTCGGTAGTGGAGTTTAATGAAATACATATAGTATAGGACCTATACTTGGTATGTTATTAAGATTAAAGACGCTTAGGTACTACATATATAAGCTGTAACCAGACATTGATATCGTGAATAGTTTAATAAACGTTCTTCACCTTCATTCCAAGGAAATTGGTTGGTTTCAATATCTTCATATGTTGGGTTGATATAGCTAGGAGGCCGTTGTGGTTCCTGTACGTAAACTATTTCTGGTCGTTGTGTTTGAGGAGGAAGAGCATTGTATAATCCATCACTTCCCGACGTGATGAACAACGTGTGTTGCAGAGTTATTGTTGTGACGTAATTAACTTCTCCTAGACGATCTGTTAAAAAAATATTTTATTTTGGAGCTTCATTCTTAGAAGTTTTAATTCAAATATTCTTATCTCAAAATTCATTTGAATTATGAGAAAAATTATTTGTTATTGAAGAAAGAAAGAAACACATAATAATTTTCAAAATATGATTTTCCTTAATTTGAAGCAATTATTTCTTAAGAATAATTTAATATGACAACATTCGTATACGGTAAATAGCTTCAATCGGTATAAGTTTTTAAACTTTCACGGTTACTATGAACACTTTCGATTCTACGGGACTTACCATGGTCACCGAAATATCAGGATTTTCAAAATAACATTAACAATCAAAGTAACTTCTATAAGGAATAAATATAGGTATGTCTGAAAAAAGGTCAAAGTTTCTCGCGAAAAACAGCTATCATTCGACCGCTTAATAAAAAATTAATTAATATTAACAATATAGTATTCAACCCAGGACATCGTCTACGATCCATGTGGATTATTCACTGACTTATCCCAATTTAAACCTGTAAACAGTAATAATATACATATCTTACCTCCAGTTGCATAACAAATAACATTATCATTCACGGTTAGAGAAGTGATCTTCGGCAATGGGGAGGTTACAGGGAAATTCACTCGATACTTCAGAGGGACGCCCCTGTTAAAATCCTGGATGGCGTGGGTACTTGAGCCTACCGGTTGTATATTACCCGCATAAGTCTGTAAAATAAAAGAGAAATTAAATGTAAATTAGGAAGCTAGAAAAAAGGGCATTTTATTGATTTTAATATGTGAAGCTGAGGTAGGGCACAGCAGGATATTTCCTGCTCAAAATTATGGAGCAGCCCGACTGGGGAAGTACCTCGACCTTACAGAAGACCACAGCTAAATAATACTGTTTTCAAGCAGTATTGTGTTCCTGTTGGGTGAGTAAGGTGACCAGAGCTCCCGAGGGGGATTGGGGATAATGTTGGCAACGCGCTTGCTTCTGGTGTTGCAGGCGTCTATAGGCTACGGTCTTATCATCAGGTGAGCCGTACGCTTGTTTGCCGACCTAGTTACATAAAAAAAAAAACGTAATAACATTATAACCAAACCCTATGTCGCATTGTTGGTCAACCGTATGTTACTCGCTATCGAATGCTAGTAAGCATTCTCCACCATACCAAAAATTTAATTCATACAGTATAAATAGATACTGTTTTTAGGGTTCCGTACCCAAAGGGTAAAAATGGGACCACACCTTCACTGTCCGTCCGTCCGTCTGTCACCAGGCTGTATGTATCTCAAGAACGGCGATAGCTAGACAGTTGAAATTTTTACAAATTATGTATTTATGTTGCCGCTATAACAACAAAAACTAAAAACAAAGTAAAATAAATATTTAACGTGACGCGATTTAATTCCATCGCCATGTATCCAGAAACCAAGAAAACGTCGTCGATAGACTAATATAATAGCTTTCCAATAGCGGCATGGATCGATAGATAGATGGCGTATTTGACTAGTTTATTTTATTATTTATTTATTTATTTATTTATAGATACTTTATTGTACATCACAACTACAAATATCATTTACAGACTGTGAAGTACAATGGGCGGACTTATGGCTATTTAGCCATTTCTTCCAGACAACCCAAATATATATTTCCTACTATGAGTAACGATTGCTATCAGGTGTACATGATAACAACCGGGACCGACAGCTTAACGTGCTCTCCGAGGCACGGTGAGGAGACCCACAAGGACTGCACAAACACCCAGACCACGGCAAACATCTGTATGGCCAATACAAATGTTGTCGTGTGCGGGGATCGAACCCGCAACCGCTCGCGCAACAGCCAATCGCAATCCATTGCTGTGACCGCTGCGCCAACGCGGCGTATTTTATATTTTTATATGTTATTAATCTTTTTCTTATTTACTAAGTATTTTGTTTAATAACAATAAAATATAGCCTTTAGTTTAGTCAATGGTACGGAACCCTTAGTACGCGAGTCCGACTCGCTCTTGGCCGATTTTTTATTATTAATCAATAGATAATGCGTCAACGTGTTTATAAGTATTACCAAGCCTTTCGCGAATCACAAAGTTGTTTTTCTCTTAGAGGTAGGATTACAAGCACTCTTTTCTTGTTTTGGTTGTATAAAATAAATAAAAATTAAACGCTGCAATGTATGTACACACATAATTTTCGAAAAACATTCTATTCGGCACCAAATTGAATAAAACTTTTCTTTTGTTCGTTAGTTCAGGCTAGGGTTTGTATTTAAAAAAATAAAAAAAGGTTCACGAAAAAAAATGGTGGTATGAAGATTGTTCAAGTTCTCCAGTTCAGCTAGTGCAATATAAAATAACTAGCTTCTGCGCGCGACTTCGTCGGCGTGGACTCCGCTCCTATTGGTCTTAGCGTGATGATACATACCCTACAGCCTTCCTCGATAAATGGGCTTTCTAACACTGAAAGAATTTTTCAAATCGGCCCAGTAGTTCCAGAGATTACCGCGTTCAAACAAACAAACCAACAAACAAACAAACAAACAAACAACCAAACAAACAAACTCTTCAGCTTTATATATTAGTATAGATAACTTGCCAAACATTTCGATCTAGGGCCAGCGATGATGAATCTGTTAGTCAATAATTCAAGTCACAAGATGTTTTACTACTTTCTATCTATACAGTCATATTAATATTATAAAAAGAAGTCCCTCTGAATTCTGTCTGTCTGAACACGATGAACTCAAAAACTACCAAACGGATTTTTATACGGTTTTCAACAATAAAAAAGAGTGATTCTTGAGGAAGGTTTAGGTATATAAATTTATTATGTTTTTATGAAAATTAGCAGAAATACGGCGATAAATGTTGAAAAGGTCGCAAAAAATCTCGCCAACTGGGAGCTTTCCACGCGAACGCCGCGTAAACTAGCAAAGATATAGTTAAGTAATGTACTAGCGAATTCAAAATCTTTAAAAATTCTACAAAAAAGTCCGCGATAGCATATCTCTATCTCTTACGGTTGACTTACAATAACCACTACTATGTTAAATTTTTTAATTATTTTTAATTAAAATTTTTTTTACATCATTCATTACGTTATTTTCAAAGCTATTTTCTTTAGTTCAGTATTAATCCTTATCTAAATGAATGTGTTAGTTGGCTTAGGCATTTAATGCAGATTAAAATTGCCTTATACACTATATCAATAAGATGAATAGTTTCTGAGATATCGTCGTTTGAAGTAATTAGCAGCGGAACATTTAAAGCTCGGCGAGCTAGCGTTCTTTCCTTGAGATGCTCGCCGCGAACTGAACAATAAATATTTTTGTTAAATTCGACGCGGACGAAGTCGCGGGCACAGCTAGTCTATATATATATATATATATATATATATATATATATATATATATATATATATATATATATATATATATATATAAATCAATTGCTGTTCGTTAGTGTCGCTAAAACTCGAGAATGACTTGACCGATTTAGCTAATTTTGATCTTGAAATGTTTGTGGAAGTTCAGGGAAGGTTTAAACGGTGAGAAACATAAATAATATGTAACGGTAAATACTAAAAACGACGATTTAATTTTCCAATACAAAATGTTCCTAGCGGGGAAATTTAATGTCTTTTGTCAAAAATGTTGTCAATTGGTTGTCAAATATTTATAGGTGCGTTCAGAAAGTATTTTGTGTATATTTTTCACAAATATACGTAGGTGATACGAAGTTCACCGGGCCATCTAGTCAGGAATAAAAAAGGGCCAAGTACGCGAGGCGAATGCTGCAGTAGTACATTTGTGACTGTATATTTTAAAGGATTGACTCTATCTTATTTGCATTAGTTACCATTGTGATACACTTTAATTGGTGATATTAAAGGTCAAATTACAATTCAACAGATTTCCTGGGAAGAGACTGGAGTAAGGTCGGCAAAGCGCTAGCAATGCTTCTAGTGTTGTAGGCAACCATAGGCTACGGTAACCGTTTATCAGGTGTGCCTTACGCTTGTTTGCCACCCTAGTACTTCATATGAAGATAATTACAACTCTGTGACACATTAACGAAAACGAACTGAAAACTCACTCTTGCAAAATTATTTTAGATAGTTCATCCTACATCCTGAAAAAGAGAAGATTACTGCGTAAGGTGAATGGCCCTCAGAGTAAACATCAAACAAAACAAAAAAAAAAACAAAAATTAGGAGCCATTCCCTATAAGGAAAATATGCGGTAGGTATATCATCCTTGGATAAACGTCTTGCTCTTGCATACTGATAAATAGCGGGCATTTCAGCGGTATAATACATATATTTAAAAAACAATTATGCGAGAGATCGTACAATCGAGATCACGTTCTTTGTATTTGTTTTAACAAAAATACACAACTAAACTCAAACCTGCAAAAAAGAAGGAAAAAGCGAAAACCTGTTTTACATTATTTTGAAGATTAACTAAAAATATATATAAAAAATTACATAAGCTGTGGTTTGTTTGGTTAAAAATAAACGTTTTGACATATCAGATGGTAGTTTATTTGGGATTTTTCTTGCCATTTAATTGATAGATTTACAAATAATTAAAATAAAATAAAAATAAAAACAACTTTAACGCACTCTCTATATTGTAGACCGTATCTTAATTAAAAAAATACACTTTTTTATCTATTCGCGCCTCTCCTCTCTGGAGTTTTGCGTCCGAAAGTTGTCCAACTCTGTTTTCTGATTCTCAAAATATCTCTAACAGCTTTTTTTACGATCTTTATGTAGGTATAAAAATGCAAAAATCGCACAACTACAACATAAAAAATAATAGAGTTCTTTATCTCTATATATAATTATCTCTATATATATATACAGGGTGTCCCGCGATAAAGTGCAACCCCGAAAGGGGGTGAAACTAGACCATAAATTATTATTATTAAAAAACAGAAAAAAATTTAAAAAATTAAAAAAAAAAATATTTTTTTTATTGACGAATTGAGATTTTTATATAGCTTACGTAGCCTCTTTGTACAAAAAATGATGATTTTTGTACGTGTTTTTTGGGATACAGGCGTAAATTTTTTTAATTTGAATGGCAATATGGTAAGAAATAATAATAAATTGTTACGAGTACACAAAAAAGGAGCTTGCGCCATCTAGCGGGGAGCGAAGGAACCACGTTGTGTGCTGTACAAACCACTTTGTTACAAAGACAACGTGAAACATCCACTCAATACTAGATGGCGCTAGAGGACATATAGGTGAATGAACTCAGGATCGAGTACACGCACGAAGGTTCTAGAACTGTCTGGGTGTAGGCTCGGCCCGGTATAAAAAGGCCGATTGAGGCCGAGCGGAGTCAGTTCAGTTTGAGCTAACGACGAAGCGACTTCGAAGTGAATACTAGTGATCAAGAAGTGATACCAGCGGAAACCTACGACATTGGCTACGACCTCGGACATTGTGAGTGCTTAGTGAAGTGTACCTAGTGATAATTGAGTGTACCTAGTACTTAGTGCTTGTATTTAGTGCGTAGTATTTGTACCTAGTGCTTGTGTCGGACCTAGTGCTAGTGAATAAAGTCTCTAAAAGAGTCAGCAGGTCTTTCTCTCCAAATCGTTCGAACCCTAACACGTAACAACTGGTGTCAGAAGTGGGATTTGGAGATGCCATTGACTCCGAGAGAAAACCCCAAGGAGGGGGTCAGGACGAGGGCACAACGAACTGCGGATGCCACTGGGGGCCAAGCTCCGCCCACTGTGGGCCAAGCCCCGCCCACTGGCCCCGCCTACCAGGCCACGCCCACTGGCCACGCCCCTCAGGCCCCGCCCACTGGCCCCGCCCACCAGGCCCCGCCCACTGACCACGCCCCCCAGGCTCCGCCCACTTTGGCTCAAGCCCCGCCCACTGGCTCCACCCACCTTGCCACGCCCACCGGACAGGCCACGCCCACCAGCGGCACCGTAGCTACTACAGACCCTCAAGTGGCACTTCAATTAGGAAGTTTAATTGAATTCATGGAACGCAAGTTCAGCGCTTTGCATGAATCACAAAAGGCAATGAAGGAATCACAAGAGGCAATGCAAGAATCACAAGAACGCAAGTTCAGCGCTTTGCAAGAATCACAAAAGGCTTTGCAAGAATCACAAGAGCAACAAAAAGACCTCCAAGAAAAAGCGCTTTTGGCTATAAAAGATGTTAGTGATACGGTGGGTAAACTTCGAAAAGATGTCGATGAAGTGCAAGAACGAGTTACCGGGTTAGGATTTGATGTCGAAAATGTGAAAACCGTCCTCGCTGAACTACAGAAGAGAGTACTGCGCCTTGAAACCACGGGAGTTGCGATGTCTAGTGGAACTACCGGAGTTGCACAAGGACCAAGAGTGAAAGTGCCGCCATACGACGGCACTACTTCGTGGAACGCCTATCGTCGGCAATTCCAGACTGTTGCTACTGCCAACGGATGGACGGAAGAACAATGCCTGACCGCGCTCACTGTTGCGCTCAGAGGGCAAGCTTTGTCTGCCTTGGAGGCACTGCCACATACAGAACATGGGTTCCAAGACCTGGTAGAGGCACTTGAATCCAGATACGGGGAGCGACACCTGGAGCACGTGTTCCGTGCCCAACTGCGTGACAGAGTCCAACGCTCAGGAGAAGGACTACAACAATGGGCGTTGGAAATTGAAAAACTCGTCAGGAAGGCACACCCAGGAGCCGACAGCAAGATGGTAGACACGAATATTGTTCAAGCATTTGTGGACGGAATCAAAGACCTGGAGGTCAGAGCTGCAGTGAGGCTTCGTCACCATACCTCGCTAAAGGAAGCATTGGCGCATGCTTTGGAGGTCGAGGCTGTTCGCCATGACGTACGGCAGACCCATAAGATCCGTGAGGTCTCTGAGGTAGTCAAGGTGGTTAAGGCTCCTACGAAGAAACGTTCTGGAGCCATGTGCTACAAGTGCGGCGGGAGGGGCCATCTTCAGCTCAACTGCCCGTCGAAGGAGGTTAGGGCTCCTACGAAGAAACGTTCTGGAGTCATGTGCTACAAGTGCGGCGAGAGGGGCCATCTTCAGCTCAACTGCCCGCAGAAGGAGGTTAAGGCTCCTACGAAGAAACGTTCTGGAGTCATGTGTTACAAGTGCGGCGAGAGGGGTCATCTTCAGCTCAATTGCCCGCAGAAGAAGACCCAGAGGGCAAGGATGAAAAGGATCGAGGAACAAATAGAGGAGCTGAAAAAGCAAAGGGCTTCGTTCCCTGCCCGGGATCAAGGGAAACGAATGAAAGCTAGAACTAAGAGACGAGTTCTGGCTGACGCGGTGGAAACCCTGAAAACTGTTATCCTCCAGACATGCAGCGGGAATTGTCTTACGACACAGGGGACTATTAACGACCGGAAATCGAACACAAACGGCTTCGAGGAAGGGTCGTTGGTGTGGCTGCATAACCCAACCCGCCGGAAAGGGAAATCTCCAAAGTTGCAGACAAAGTGGGACGGTCCATACAAAGTGGTTACCCGAATGAATGATGTGACTTATAGAATTCAAAAGCAACCAAGAGGGACATTCAAAGTGGTACACATAGACCGTCTGGCGCGTTACCATGGCAGTAACGACGATGCTCGGGACGAGCATCTCTAAGAGGGGAGTAGTGTTACGAGTACACAAAAAAGGAGCTTGCGCCATCTAGCGGGGAGCGAAGGAACCACGTTGTGTGCTGTACAAACCACTTTGTTACAAAGACAACGTGAAACATCCACTCAATACTAGATGGCGCTAGAGG
The DNA here is from genome assembly GCA_905220545.2 of Melitaea athalia. NCBI lineage: Eukaryota > Metazoa > Arthropoda > Insecta > Lepidoptera > Nymphalidae > Melitaea > Melitaea athalia. The sequence continues at coordinate 6,619,599 of HG992196.1, forward strand.
ACATATAGGTGAATGAACTCAGGATCGAGTACACGCACGAAGGTTCTAGAACTGTCTGGGTGTAGGCTCGGCCCGGTATAAAAAGGCCGATTGAGGCCGAGCGGAGTCAGTTCAGTTTGAGCTAACGACGAAGCGACTTCGAAGTGAATACTAGTGATCAAGAAGTGATACCAGCGGAAACCTACGACATTGGCTACGACCTCGGACATTGTGAGTGCTTAGTGAAGTGTACCTAGTGATAATTGAGTGTACCTAGTACTTAGTGCTTGTATTTAGTGCGTAGTATTTGTACCTAGTGCTTGTGTCGGACCTAGTGCTAGTGAATAAAGTCTCTAAAAGAGTCAGCAGGTCTTTCTCTCCAAATCGTTCGAACCCTAACACGTAACAAAATCATAAAATTTCCTGGTATTGGGGGCATAATTCTGAGAAAATTAGAGATCATTGAAAAAAACAGTCATAAAGAATGGATTTTTTTTCACAAGAAGCATAGTTAAAGACATAATGCCACTTTTTTGCGAGCTAATTTTTATTTTATCCTCACCGCCAAGTACGTGGCGTAATATTTTATTTTATTTTAAAGTAATCGACCCGCTACTTTGGAAGCAATCATCATTTTTTGTACATAGAGTCTACGTAAGATATAAAATCTTAATTCGTCAATAAGAAATAAAATATTTTTAAAAAAAATTTTTTCTGTGTTTTTTGTCGATAATTTATGGTCTAGTTTCACCCCCTTTCGGGGTTGAACTTTATCGCGGGACACCCTGTATATATAAATGAATCGCTGAATGTGTTGCTAAGCGCAAATCTCGAGAGCGGCTGAACCGATTTCGCTGATTCTTTTTTTATAATATTCCTTGAAGTACGAGGATGGTTGTTACGTAGAGAAAAATTTAAATAATTGCCTGAAAAAGTCTAAAAACAACAATTTTCTATACTCCCATACAAAAGATTCGTAATAATAGTTAAAAGTCAATTTGAACTTTAATACCATACCATAAAGTTTAAGTGTTAAGTGGAGGGGTTCCGGGAAGGATAAGTAAAAAAATAAGAAATGGACTGTTAGGCGGTACGAAGTTCGCCAGGTCAGCTAGTTTTATATAAAATAATCACAACCTTAATATAATATTCAGCCCGAGTTTGACAATAAAAATATTTATGTAAAGGAAAAAAACCTACTTTTATTAAGGTACCTACATTACGACCCTACGTAGAGGGAAGTCCCTTATACACGGACATTATGAAGTCGGACATGAAATGAATCACACTCGCTTGTCAATTTTTTACATGAGTACAATATGAGCGTTTTTGTGATCTAGAACTTGAGAGATTTATTTGACGATGGGTTTAGTGTTAATTTTGAATTGTTAAAACTGTTCATTGAAATATGTTTATGTTCTTTTAACTATTACTTATTAAGGGGCTGTTTCACCACTTGCCGATAAAACCTATGATTAGACAATCGATAACATTTTATTTCGATTTCACCATCGAACTTCTCATAAAATTAATAGATGGATAATTAGAACCGCTCCGTTTTTTCCTTTTGAGGTACGGAACTCTAATAAGTGTTTCCGTCCACTTTTCATTTATTTTTCTATCCGCCAAAACGGGTGCAACCAACGAAGAAACTCGGTATATTTTAAATTTTCACTTTAAAACAGGGAAAAATGTGACTCAAGCCGTGAAATTTTTTTTGTGCAGTGTCAGTAAGGAGTAGCACAAAATTAGTCTACCGTTTTCAGTCAGGAAATTGATCAAGAAAAAAAAATACAAAGATTATAATTGGTGATAGCATATATTTATATAAGGTCATGTTTTTTTTATGTTACTATCCTATTAACTTTCATATTGTTTTGTTTTGTTTTTGGTAATTTTAATATCGCTTTCAATACTGCCCTTTTGTAACAGTACTAAGATGTATAGATAGGAAAACCCATTATTGGCCTTATTACTGTTAATATTATGTTAAATTTTATATTATATGTAGGTATATACGAATTGTAACGATGTTGGTTTTCAATTAAATAAATAAATACGCCGCGTTGACGCAACGGTCACAGCACTGGTTAGTGACTGTTGTGCTGGTGGTTGCGGGTTCGATCCCCGCACATGACAAACATTTGTTTTGGCCATGCAGATGTTTTCCGTGGTCTGGGTGTTTGTGCAGACTGCAGTCCTTGTCTGTCTCCCTGAAGCATGCTGCAACGAATATGTGAAAAATTGGATACAAAGGCATTGCTGGAGCCAATTTGATATACAGGGTGTCCCGCGATAAAGTGCAACCCCGAAAGAGGGTGAAACTAGACCATAAATTATCGACAAAAAACAGAAAAGAATTAAAAAAATTAAAAAAAAATATTTTTTTTTTATTGACGAATTAAGATTTTTATATAGCTTACGTAGCCTCTTTGTACAAAAAATGATGATTTTGTACGTGTTTTTATGAATACAGGCGTAAATTTTTATTTATTTGAATGGCAATATGGTAAGAAATAATAATAAATCATAAAATTTCTTGGTATTGGGGGCATAATTCTGAGAAAATTAGAGATCATTGAAAAAAACAGTCATAAAAAATGGATTTTTTTTCACAAGAAGCATAAATAAAGTCATAATGCCACTTTTTTGCGAGCTGATTGTTATTTTATCCTTACCGCCAAGTACGTGGCATAATATTTTATTTTATTTTAAAGTAATCGACCCACTACTTTGGAAGAAATCATCATTTTTTGTACATAGAGTCTACGTAAGATATAAAAATCTTAATTCGTCAATAAGAAATAAAATATTTTTTTTAAAAAGTTTTTTCTATGTTTTTTGTCGATAATTTATGGTTTTATTTCACCCCCATTGGGGGTTGCACTTTATCGCGGGACATCCTGTAGATTTAAAACATATATTAGTTTTGCTTTCTTTTCTTACCAAATTGAAATTATATCAGATTATTGTTAATTAAATATTGTTAAAATTGTTTTGTCTCTTTACTTCTGGGACACCCCAGTATTTACTAATCTGTGGCTAAAGTCTCGGATTGACTGTTTTTGCCGATTCTTATCTTATTTTATTTATATTCTGTATTCTGTATCACTTATTGTACAGATGAAGCGGTTTGTAACTATTTGTAACTTAACTTATCCGACGAATCATGTAGGTAGTTTTTAAGACTTAATTAGACAGATAAAAAATATTCATTTCGAACATCAGGATCGAGAAGTTACAAATGTTACGCTTCAGCCTGTAATATCCCACGGCTGGGCATAGGCCTCTTTCCCCGTGTAGGAGAAGGATCAAAATTGTTAATTTTATTCAATAAATGTAGAAACAAAGAACAAATTGACGTAAAAATAAGTAGTAAAAATATATTTTGTTTTATTCAATACCTGGCCTGAATAAAATTCGAACGTTTTTTTTTTTATTATTTCAAAGGAGTGAGAACATTGAACAAGGAAAAACTCGATGCGAAAGAATTTGGTTGTAATATAACAAATCAAGTTATCTTATTTTAATAATCTAAAACAACTTTTTTGAATAATATCTGTTATTGATAATATACAAGATAAGTTTTTTCGACTGGTTTTCGAAATACGCAAGTTCTTACAGTGACGATCAAGTTTACCAGAAAATTTATAATAATTTATGTCAAAACTTTAAAATATTGATATCATATTGCGTATCATCTTATAAATAACTAGGTAGGTATGCCCGCGACTTCGACCGCGTGGAATTTAACAAAGTAATTATTGTTCAGTTTGCAGAGTTATAAAATAAACAAAATTTGTAAAATAAAAGTAGCCTAAATTACTGCTTATTACATCATTTATCTGCCAGTGAAAGTCCTGTCAAAATCAGTTCAGCTGTTTCAGAGATTACCCGGAACAAACAGACAGACAAAAATTGTAAAAAAATTTATTTTGGTATATATACCATGTATACATAGGTACCTAAATGCATTTAGTAAAAAGCAGTTATTTTAATATTACAAAGAGACACTCCAATTTTATTTATTTGTTTAGATTATATTCTACATTGTTCCATAACGGTTATGTTTTTGAATCAATTAAGCTATTGCATAGATTTTATCGCAGGCTTCGAGCGCGGCGACCGAATCACAAAATTCCTAAACAAAAAAAAAACTTATCAGCGTCATCAAGAAACGAAAAAAATCTAACGCGTCACAAACGCGTCATTCGCGCGCGCGGCGATTGAATAATAATAATAAATTGTTTTATGTTCTCTTGCATAAATAATTATAATTGCATAAATTGATATTTTATACATTTCATGTTTTATTTATACTTTTTTGTTGTTATTTTTATTGGTACTTTTTAAGCTATGTTTGACGTTGACCATTCAAAATTATTTTTGAAAAGATATCTACATATAATAGTTTTTCTATAATAACTGTTTTGCTAAAAGTATATTCACAATTTTTACGCGGTTGTTTTAGGAATAATAATTGTTTTATGTTCTGCTGCATAAATAATTATAATTGCATAAGTTGATAAAAAAAATGCTATGCAATAGCTTTACCGCGTCAGTCCCCGAGTGCCTGTATAACTGTCCTGTCCTGTGTGTGTGTTTGTACTCACCCTTATGTGGAAGTAATTTTGTCATATCAATGTCGCGCCAAGGACTTTGTCGGTTGTCCAATGACTAAATAAGAAAGAGAAACGCAACACTAAACGAATTGCAAACAGGTTTTCATAAATTAAGTATAATTTAAAATGTAGCTTTACATTTATGTTATTTAATTTGCGTTATTAATACTCTTGTAATGTGTTGGTGTAATTTAAAAAATTTGAAATATAGAATTTGTTTTTAAATGTTAAAGTATTGGCACATTATAAATATTAGGGAAATTACACATTGAGTTGTAAGATATTTTCTTATGTTTACTCAGACGAGCTATTTTTTAAACAGTGGATACAATAATAATTATTTTCACTTTGCGCTGCGCGTAAAAATATATTTAATCGCATTAATACTTTGTCATACTCATCACCACTTCAGCCTATCGCAGTCTACTGTAACTGCTGGACATAGGCCTCCACAACTTCGCGCCAAAAATGGCGTGAGCTCATGTGTGTTGTCCATAGTCGCCACGCTGGGCAAGCGGGTTGATGACCGCAGGGCTGGCTTTATCGCACCGAAGACGACTAACTTAATACATTGTACACTTATACATTTAATCATAAACTACAAATGTTGTCTCTACTGGTGACTTTGACATGACGTGCTAAACAAAATAATTCGAAACAGCTACTTGGTACCTACGTAGTATGTACCTAATTCTAGTTATTTTCACACAAATTCCTAAAAAAACATATTAGAGTTATTAAAATAGCATCATAGTCATCCGTGAGTCACGGACCGTGACATATTCGTATGAAAGTTACATTTATCAATGTTCTAATAATTATATTTTTTGGCTATTTGCTATTTCTGAAACATGTAAACATAAAGAAATCAATAGGATTACCTAATACTTATGTACAAAGTAGCAACGTAGGTACAACAAAAAAATTTAACTTTCATAGTCAATAAAACTATGATTGGTCATTTTGATAGTTGTTTGCTATCGTAAGTCTGATAATATATGTATATTAAAAAAATAATAATAATCATAAAAACATAAACTTAGAGGAAGAATGTAAAATATAATTATTTATAAGATGATACGCAGTATGATACCATCATATATTTCAAAATTTTGACATAAAATATTGTAAATTTTCTGGTAAACTTGATCGTCACTGTAAGAACTTGCGTAGTTCGAAAACAAGTTAAAAAATCTGTATATATTATTCACATCTATATATTAATAGGTACGTGAAGCAAAAACTTTGTACATATACATACTATTACATACCCCTTTTGACGAAAATAGCGCGGACGGAGGAGAACCAAATTCAGTACACTAATAGTTTATATAGGTAGAGAAGGAGTGCAGAATGCTAATTTTTTTTTAATTATGCATAAAAATTTATTAAATCAATAAAAAAACATTACACGCACACTCATGGTAGTGTGTGTAATGTTTTTTTTATTGATTATTTGACACACACACGCATATAATCTTTTGTTGATTGTCAAAATCTGTATTTTCATAATTTTTTGGTTTTCTTTAATTTAAATTTTTAATTATGGTCGAATTTCGACCTGTGGGTGACCACTAGTAGGTATGTATAAATTATTAATAATATTATTCAAAAAAGTTGTTTTACATTATTAAAATAAAATAACTTGATTTGTTATATTAAACCAAATTCTTTCACATCGAGTTTATACATGTTCAATGTTCTAACTCCTTTGAAATAAAAAAAAAAATGTGAACAACAGAAATTGATTGTTTTTGCTCGCTAACGAGAAGAAAACCGACATCAATTACATAGACAAGTAGCAGGTACAACGTAAGTAGACGATAAAATAGTCAACTCAATCCGTGTTATCAATGATTACTCAAAAAGTGGTCATCAGATCTAGATCAAATTTGAATGAGACCACACGGCACGCAACATCTTTCGATTAAAAAAATCATCAAAATCGGTCCACCCAGTCAAAAGTTCTATGGTAACATACATAAAAAAAAGAAAAAATATATATAATCGAATTGAGAACTTCATCCTTTTTTGGAAATCGGTTAAAAGGTACTCAAAAGTGGCAAAAGTATAAATATCTATTGTAAGAACATTTTTTTTACACTTTGGTACCATAAAGTGTGCTTGTCGAGTTAGAACCATGTGATAATAGTAAAAAGAATCTACGATTTTGTCTTCCACAAACAGACAATACCTTTATCCAAATTCAAGGCACACATGAACAAAACTTACTTTATAAAATCAATCGCTGTTTAATCAAATATTTTTTAGAAGTAAACTTATTTAAACCGAAATAAAAGGAGGAAATACTTGCCATACCAATGTTTATTTCTTTAAAAAAATATCTGATAGAATGAGCCCAAATCTGCTATTTAATTTTGAATAACGTTTGAAGTTTTTATTACAATACAAAGTATCTATTATTTCAGGATCTACGATTTCCATTATAATTGTGTTTGCTAGCAAACGAAAAAAAAACCGACTTCAATTACATCGACAAGTAATACAACGTAATAAGACGAAAAATTAGTCAAGTAAATACGCGCTATTAAAGATTACTCAAAAAGTTGTAGTCAGATCTCGATCTACTTTAAACAAGACTACATGACAAGTATTAGCTTTCGATTAAAGTAAGAATCATCAAAATCGGTACACCGAGTAAAAAGTTATGCGGTATAATACAACGTAGGTCGACGAAAAAGTAGTCAAGTAAATTATACGCATTATTAGATATAACTGTAAAAGTACGTGTCAGATCTCAATTAAATTTAAATGGGACCACATGACACGCAACACCTTTCAATTAAAACAAAATTGATCGAAATCGGTCCACCCAGCCAACAGTTCTGAGCTAACATACATAAAAAATAAAAAAATAAAATACAGTCGAATTGAGAACCTCCTCCTTTTTTGGAAGTCGGTTAAAAAATTGCCGATTATACCTAAAGGGCCCAGTAGACGATCAAATATTTGATCAAACTTCATATTAAATTTCTGTTTGACAAACGTGTTTGTCAAATTATTTGATCGTGTGCGGGGCTGCGGGTTTTTTTAATATGTTTGTTATATGAAACATGAAGTTTGATCAAACATGTTTGACAAACAAGTTTGATCGTTTACGGGGCCCATAAGTCATCATAGAAAAATTTACAGAGGAACAGTAATCATAAACGTTTACATACAGAACGCTGATGTTCTCTTTTAATAAACTCAGAAAAGTGATTGACAAGGCATACATAGATAGATGAGTATAAAAAAACCACCCATCAGGCGGTCTTGGACAAAAAACTTATTTGAATTTGAAATTTGTGAATGTCCGGTTAGACCCGAGATATTGATCAGAATTTCCAGAGCTCACGGCTGTTAATACATCCTTTAATTTATATTTGGGTTTTATAAAACTTCTCGCCATTAACCTCTTTACATACTTAAAATCTAACGTATCGCTTCTACTGCGTAAGGGATTTTCCCCAGTTTCTCCAACACCAAAGTAGAAAGTTGTAGCGAAGATTTTATAATACATTTTTTTTTTTGCAGAATGTATTTACAATTTGTAGTGAAGTGCTTTTATCAAAATTAAGTTTTTGTCAGATATACAATGGACTGCAAAGAAAAATGGTTCGGTTAGAAAATTTTCAATATTTTCAAAACTAAGTACCTGATCTAGTTTTATGAAATAAAGACGTCCAGTTTACATATTTTATATGAATATGTTGGTTATTCTAGGTAAACATTGCTTCTGTCATTTTACACAATAAGATATTTTTTTTGTATTTCCGGGCAATCGGTTAAAAAAAATAATGCTATTTAACTTTTACTGAATGATTTAAGTTCATAAAATTTATAATGTAACATTTAACAGAGTTGAAAGGGAGCATCATACATAGGTATTTACGTTTTCGCATATACATATTCAAACTGTATTGTAGGTATCTTCTACTATAGTACCTACATACCTCCATAATATACAAGCAGTAATTAAACATAACTGACCTCTTTTTAACCGACTTCCAAAAAAGGAGGAGGTTCTCAATTCGACAGGTATGTTTTTTTTTTTTTCGTTTTTTTTATGTATGTTAGCTCAGAACTTTTGACTGGGATTGGACCGATTTCGATCAATTTTGTTTTAATTGAAAGGTGTTGCGTGTCATGTGGTCCCATTTTAATTTAATTGAGATCTGACAAGTACTTTTAGAGTTATATCTAATAATGCGTATTTACGTGACTACTTTTTCGTCGACCTACGTTATATTATACCGCATAACTTTTTACTCGGTGTACCGATTTCGATGATTCTTACTTTAATCGAAAGCTAATACTTGTGTTGTTGTAGTCTTGTTTAGTTAAATTAAATCGAAAACTGATTACAACTTTTTGAGTAATCTTTAATAGCGCGTATTTACTTGACTATTTTTTCGTCTTATTACGTTGTATTACTTGTCAATGTAATTGAAGTCGGTTTTTTTTCGTTTGCGAGCAAACATAATTATATCTACTCTGCACATCAATGCTGTGCACCATTAAGCCAGCCAGCTTCAATCATCCAGCCTGTCTTGCTGTACCTATTAATAGTAGCGTCAAAGCCGCTTAACAAGTTATGTACCTACATAATTACGAGTAGGTACGCTTAGTTATAATTGTATAATATTTTACCTTAAACATAAAAATAAAATGCAAAAATACCCACAAGAATTATAGTTTACTAGCGACCCGCCCCGGCTTCGCACGGTTGCAAAAACCATCAGTGTTCCTCTACTATATTATGCATGTATTATACAATAAACCTTCCTCTGGAATCACTCTATTTACTAAAGAAAACCGCATCAAAATCCGTTGCGTAGTTTTGAAGATCTAAGCATAATTATATAGGGACAGACAGACAGCGGGAAGCGACTTTGTTTTATACTATGTAGTGATTATATTTAAATATTAATTATTATTATTATAGTATCTCTCAAGGATACAATAAGAAATAAATTAAAAGTAAAAAACCTTTTTAAAAAACAAGCTTTTATTTGAATGTGCTAAAGAAAAAAATAAATTTTTACTTTAAAACTTTTACTATCTACCTACTTATAAAGTCATTAGTATCATAATCTATATGATAGAAAAGCTTGTCGCTATAATAAGCTCTTTGCAGCGAGACACTGCACATAGCTCAAAGTAATATGTAAGTATGTGTCTTATTTGTAAAATAATTTGCCTATAAACAATTAAAATTTCTACCCAAAGACACTATTCCACTCGGACGAAGTCGCGGGCACAGCTAGTGTATATATATATATATTATGATAAGAACATCAAGAAAAAAGCGATAGCCAAGACATATTTATGATAAAAACATCAAGAATAAATAAATTCGTTCATCACTTCAGCCTATCACAGTCCACTGCTGGACATAGGCATCAGGGGCGTAGCTACCGCCGTATCAGCCGTATCAATGATACGGGGTTCCCGGGCTACAGAGGCCCCTAACGTGTGTAAGCAAAAAATAGTAAATTGTTATCCACGATGTCACTTAATCTCGTTCTTCCCGGAATAAAAAAAAACATAATAAAAGCTTGTAAAAACTGTCATACAAGCCTATAGAGTTTTCAAAAATGACAAAAGTCAAAAAAAGCAATCCTTTTTCTTTTGTAAAGAAAAGTTCCAAGGCACGCTACGCCACTGATAGGCATCCACAAGTTCGCGCCAAAAATGGCGTGAGCTCCTGTGTGTTGCCCATAGTCACCATGCTGGGCAGGCGGGTTGATGAGCCGCAAGGCTGGCTTTGTCGCACTGAAGAGTGAAGACGCTGCTGCCCGTCTTCGGCCTGTGTATTTCAAAGCCAGCAGTTGGATGGTTATCCCGCCATCGGTCGGCTTTTTAAGTTCCAAGGTGGTAGTGGAACTGTTTTATCCCTTATTCGCCTCTTGAAAATTCGTTTCGTTACTTTCAATGTTAACTGCTGATCAGAACTCAACTCAGCCAAAAAACATGATCTTAAAAATATTTTCCTCGAATTCAAATTGTTTGCATTCCATTGTACCTACTACTTTTAAATATTTATTGAAGACTCTCACAAGATTTTTAGGGTTCCGTATCCAAAGGGTAAAAACGGGACCCTATCACTAAGACTTCGCTGTCCGTCCGTCCGTCCGCCTGTCACCAGGTTGTATCTCAAAAACGGCGATAGCTAGACAGTTACAATTTTCACAAATTATTTATATCTGTTGCCGCTATAACAACAAATACTAAAAACAAAATAAAATAAATATTTAAGGGGGCTCCCATACAACAAAAGCGATTTTTTTTGCCCTTTTTTGCTCGATATCAATAAAGGCATAGGTAGGCACTTGAAATATTCACAAAACACTTAATTGTATATTTACTTTAATAATAAATAAATTAGAATATTTTTTTTTGTCTAAATATTTTACCTAGTCAATAGTACGGAACCCTTCGTGGGCAAGTCCGACTCGCACTTGGCCGGTTTTATTTTTTTAAGGTGTCGATTGCTCATACGGTATTGATTTGTTATGTATACATACACTATAATGTGTTAGAATAGCGGTACTTAGGTATGTTTGATTTGTTGATAATTTCTGACTCACAAGCGTTAAGTAAATAAATATTAAAGTAAGTATATTAAAGAGTTGATTCATTTAATTTAACACGTTTAGCGGTTACAAGAACAATTACCAATAATACGACTGTTTTATTGAATACGTATGAGTTCCTTTTACAACTTACTAGATCGTTCAATAAGTCCCGAGACTAACCTGGAAATGGCGCATATATTAAAAACTCTTTTGATTTTTAAAAAGTACTGGCTATCAATACAAGAATATGTGTCAAATTTTTAAAAATGGAACAGTAAAATTATTGATTTTGAAACATTTAAGTGACGCTACGGTTGTAATTTCGATACAATGGAAAAAAACGAGTTTCGCGTGTTGATAAAACATTGTTTTTTAATGGGAAAAAATACCGTTGAAGCACAGGAATGGCTTATAAAATGTTATGCAGGATCAGCTCCCTCTAAAGCAACCATTTGTCGGTGGTATGCCGACTTCAAACGCGGTCGCATGGACACCAATGATGGGGAACGCTCAGGTCGTCCAAATGAAGCAGTGACTCTACAAAATATTAACCAAGTCCTCAAAATCGTATTGGAAGATCGGAAGGTAAAAGTGCGAGAGATAGCCGAGATAGTGAAGATTTCAGCTGGTAGTGTTTTCACTATTTTACATAAAAATTTGGCCATGAAAAAGCTTTTTTCTAAGTGGGTGCAGCGTTTGCTTACAACTGATCAAAAGGAACAACGTATCAATGATTCAGAGCGATGTTTGGCGCTGATGAATCATAATAAAAAGGATTTTTTACGTCGGTATGTAACAATGGATGAAACCTGGATATACCATTTCACTCCGGAATCCAATCGGCAGGCCAGCGCAGTGGAGAGCGGCTGGTGAAAGCCACCCGAAGCGTCCAAAGACTCAGAAATCGGCCGGTAAGGTTATGGCGTCTATATTTTGGGATGCGCATGGAATACTTTTCATCGACTACCTTGAAAAGGGGCAAAATATAAATAGTGACTATTACATGTGCTTATTGGAGCGATTGAAGTACGAAATTGCGGATAAACGGCCTCACGTGAACAAAAAGAAAGTGGTGTTTCACCAGGACAACGCGCCTTGTCACAAGTCCGTGAGAACGATGGCCAAAATTAACGAATTGGGCTTCGAATTGCTTCCTCATCCCCCTTATTCGCCAGGCTTGGCCCCCAGCGATTACTGGCTGTTTGCAGACCTCAAAAAAATGCTTCAGGGTAAGTAAGAAATTTGACTCAAATAGTGAAGTTATCGCAGCAACGGAGGCTTATTTTGAAGCCAAAGACAAATCGTTCTACACACATGGGATAGAAAAGTTAGAAAAGCGTTGAAGAGGCTGTACCGCTCTTGGAGGAGACTATGTTGATGAATCATCATCATCATCATCATCATTTCAGCCTATCGCAGTCCACTGCTGGACATAGGCCTCCACAAGTTCGCGCCAATAATGGCGTGAACTCATGTGTTTTACCCATAGTCACCACGCTAGGCAGGCGGGTTGGTGACCGCAGGGCTGGCTTTGTCGCACCGAAGACGCTGCTGCCCGTCTTCGGCCTGTGTACTTCAAAGCCAGCAGTTGGATGGTTATCCCGCCATCGGTCGGCTTTTTAAGTTCCAAGGTGGTAGTGAAACTACGTTATCCCTTAGTCGCCTCTTACGACACCCACGGGAAGAGAGGGGGAGGCTAAATTCTTTGCCGTAGCCACACAGCAGCATGTAGATGAATAAAAATTAATTTTATAAAAAAGACCTTTTTTAGTACTTAGTCTCGGGACTTATTGAACCACGTGTTAATTTAGTTAATAAGTAGTAGAAGTCACTTCATCTGTCTTTTATCTATTAGATACCTACATAACGAAAAAAGCATTGCTGATTGAATCTAGGTTAAACAACAGCTCTGATATGTCCTGATATGTCTGTGGTCCGTGTAGTCGCCCAAAATATCGACGGTTTGCGGGTTCGATTCCCGCACGGGATGGATAATTCTGTATGTATGTACAAATATTTCTTACCGGTTTGGATGTCTATCCTTGTGGGTTCCCACCGTGCCTCGGAGAGCATGTTAAACTGTCGGTCTCGGTTGTTATCATAAATATCTGATATATTTGATAGCGATCGTTGCTCATGTTAGGGAACATATCCGCCAACCCGCAGTAGAACAGCGTGGTGGATTAAGCTCCAATCCTTCTCCTACATGAAGAAAGAGACCTATGCCTAGCAGTGAGACGTTACAGGCTGAATCGTAATCATAATCATATCGTATGTACCTACCTATAGGTGCATAACTTTCGAACGACACAATACGATACCAGCCACCACTTTGGATAATTATAAAAAATCGGCAAGTGCGAGTCGGACTCGCGCACTAAGGGTTCCGTACCATTGACTAAACTAAAGGCTATATTTTATTGTTATTAAACAAAATACTTAGTAAATAAGAAAAAGATTAATACCATATAAAAATGGAAAATAAACTAGTCAAATACGCCATCTATCTATCGATCCAAGCCGCTATTGGAAAGCTATTATATAAGTCTATCGACGACGTTTTCTTGGTTTCTGGATAGATGGCGTTGGAATTAAATCGCGTCGCGTTAAATATTTATTTTACTTTGTTTTTAGTATTTGTTGTTAAAGCGGCAACAGAAATACATAATTTGTGAAAATTTCAACTGTCTAGCTATCGCCGTTCTTGAGATACAGCCTGGTGACAGGCGGACGGACGGACGGACGGACAGCGAAGTCTTAGTAATAGGGTCCCGTTTTTACCCTTTTGGGTACGGAACCCTAAAAACTAAAAAAAGTTGTTATATGTTATATACATATATATGTTCACGAAAAAAAGTATGGCGGTAGGAAGCTCGCCGAGTCATTTAGTTTTAAATAATTTACAAAATCGATGTTATATTTCATAATCACAGTCTTTACATTACTATAATAATTACAGAAATGCATGTCTATATAATATTTATGGGTACTACAAAGAAACAAAGGGCTTCTACATTAATCATAGGGTATTGAACTATACGCAGGTTCGCAGCGGTTGTCTGCACTTATATTTTTAATCTGCGTGAATAGTGGTCCCGTGTATTGAACTTTCAAGACAGAATAAATTACATACTTTTTGCTAAAACAACAATTATAATATTTAATTAATATATAATCTAATTAAACAATTAAAATTATATAATTTAATTAAACAAGAATTATACAAATTTAACATATGTGGCTGTAAACCGCTATATGATTCAGTTTGTTTTTTTACGCTTACTACATTTTACAATAAATTATTTGTGCTACTTATTAAAACTGTATTTATAGGAAACTAGCTGACCCGACAGACGTTGTCCTGTCTTAACTTTTGTATGGGAATATAGAAAAATGTTATTTTTACACTTTTTCAGGCAATTTTTTAAATTTTTCTCTCCGTAAGAACCATCCTCATACTTCACGGAATGTTATTAAAAAAGAATTAGCAAAATCGGTTCAGCTGATCTCAAGATTTGCGCTTAGCAACACATTCAGCGATTAATTTCTATAGTACCTGGGTGACCGAGCCCAGCTCGGTATTTTTATTTTATTTTATTTTTTCTGTATTTTTATATTTTAATTTTATTTAAATAATAAATCACGAGTGAAATTAAAAAAAAAAGAAAAAAAAAGTAATCTGGAGACTGAGATTCGAACCCGGGTCAAAACGCTTTGAAATCCGTTGCTTTCCTAATTACGCTGTTACAACTTCATTAATAATGGTGAAATTAAGCTTCGTATTCTAATGATATTTTTTCATTGCCTAAAAACAGGGATAAAACGACATTTTTTTTAAATGAATCCTAGCTAGATCAATTTTTCACCCCCGAAATCCCCTGCATACTAAATTTCACGAAAATCGTTGGAGCCGATTCCGAGATTCAGAAAATATATATATAATTATACAAGAATTGCTCGTTTAATAGTATAAGATATATATAGAGATACCATACACCAATATGTACGGTACGCATATTTTTTACTAAACAATCCTAATTGTATTACAATTTACAAGTTAAAACACGCGATCCAAGTTTTTTATTAAGCCACACATTCCACCTTATTCATGTTTCATTATAACAAAAATTAGCATTAATAAAAACTATATAACATGTATACGATAATCGTACAAAAAGATCTTATAAGGTGATAAGAGTATTTTATTTTGGTAACTGAAGATTTCTGAAAATCTATCTATACTAATATATAAAGCTGAAGAGTTTGTTTGTTTGGTTGTTTGTTTGTTTGTTGGTTCGTTTGTTTGAACGCGGTAATCTCTGGAACTACTGGGCCGATTTGAAAAATTCTTTCACTGTTAGATAGCCCATTAATCGAGGAAGGCTATAGGCTATGTATCATCACGCTAAGACCAATAGGAGCGGAACCAACGCCGACGAAGTCGCGCGCAGAAGCTAGTTAATAAAATAAAGAAGTAGCGTGCGTGTCAGACTCGTGGCTAGACTTATAATAGAGTGCCTAACTAGTAAGATCTCAGGCCCAGACCTTTTTTATTTTCTGATTGACAAAATAAATATACAATAGATTAATATTAAGTAGTATGTACAGTAAATGTAATATACTCGTATACATACCTGCTAGCTTAGGCCAAGGGCCAATTTTTAGATTTATCTGCTAATAGTGTATAAAAACGGTACTAACTTTAGTTATATATTATATACTTTACAAGGTGTTCCTGAACTTGTAAAGCAAATAAAGAGCATAAGCAACTCAGCGTTGCTCCAAAAAGACATCAAATCATTGACCGATTGCTGTAATAAAAACCATATGGAACTCAATACAACGAAATGCTTTCATATAACTTTCACACGCAAGAGAAATAAACTCAACAGTAAGTATAGAATAGGAGGAGATACTTTTGAGGAGGTAGATCAAATTAGAGATATTGCGGTGATCTTCGTCAGTAAGATTACTTTTGTTCCCCAAATTAACAGTGTAGTGACTAAGGTATCAAAAATGTTGGGCTTTTTGATTAGGAACAAGTTATTTAAAAAATCGTGGACAAAAATTACAATTTTAATGCAATTGTACTGCAGTGTTATTTGGTCACCTTTTTATAATACTCATAAGAAACACATAGAAAGTAGTGTACAAAAAAGATTCATAAAAAACCTTGCTTGTAGCTCGGGAATCAAAAGAGCTACAGTGAAATAGTGCAACACCTTAAACTAGACACCCTAGTCTTTCTAGTCGTATACAAATGACAGAATATCTTACCTTTTTATTTAATTTATTTAATACCCGTTTTAGTTTAAGTGTTTTCGAAGTAAGAAAAAGTCAAACTAATTTGGGCAGTAACTCAACCATCCCTAGAATCACTCTACTATACATAAATATAATTATAATGAGCATTCTGAAAATCTCGATGTTTTTAACGACTAGAAACATGTACAAGAAAAAAGTCCTTACAGTTGTTGATAGATGCTAATTGCTAGGCCTATCAATATGAATTACTTACTGCCCAATAATAATAATAATATTGTCAAGTAGTTTTAATATCGGATCAAAAACTCGCTCCAGCGGGATCGAACCCGCATCTCCGACTGGCCGTGTCGTTGCTCTAGCCTAGCCAATTAAACTATGGAACGATCCGAACGATGTACCGGCTAGATCGAAATTTTTGATTTGATGATTTTTTTATTCGGTTTTGAAGCGACCGTGGCGCCGTCTATACGGTCTATAGCTATAGTTTTTGATATGATATTAAAATTATTTAGAATTTCCTCATGTGTGGGTAACATAAAAATAAAAATTATACGAAATAATTTATTGTGATTTAAATTTAGCTAGACTAGTTTTTTTTAACTTATTTTGATTTTTATAATGAAACAACTTTTTCGGAATTTATCGAGGTTTATTAAGTTTTTTTATATGCCCGACGTTTCGGATACTTCGCAGCAACCATGGTCACGGGAAATCATAATCAAAATTAAATTAAATATTTAATTTTATTATGTTTAATATGGAATTTCTCTGATTGGTGTATTTATTGTCTACTTGTATGAAAACTTCTTTAATCTTTTTTTGATTTTGTCTATTTTGAGACATTTTAGAGAAAGGCTGAAAATGTCAGTCCCATAATGCCATTATAATTTGTTGGCGGGTTAATTTTGAATCAAAGCACCACGGTATAGAATATTATAATATGCTGGATTCAATCTTTAGAATATAGTAACAAGTTTTATATCTGTATAATTATACAGGATTTTATCTTCTTCAATTATTATATTTTAGTTTGTATTTGTTTTGACAATATTTCTGCAGTTAGTTTGGTATGTTTGATATAATTTTAATATTATTTTGAGTCGATTGTTATTTGTTTTTTCTTATAGCTGACACTATATCTAATAGTTGTGTACTTTAAAAACTACGCACTGTAACTTATTGATTAATGATAGAAACCTGTATAACATGTACTCAGTGCTGTAAACTGGTGATCCTTGAATGAATAAATGAATAAATTAATTAAATATTAACTTATTTAAAAAACAGTTTGATGCTCCAATGTACATAATATGTAGTTGTCGATTTATGAACGAGCGTAGACTTAAAATAGTTCCCTAAATATCCTATTTTACATTTAATATCCCATTAAACATATACAACATATAGTATCCATTTTATTATCTTGTCGCTTAAACTTGTTACAATGATAGCTTCAATATTTAAACAATATCTCAAAGTGCTTATAGTTAAGATTATGTATGTCCTCCAAATTGCGTGGTACGTTATCCCGGTCCTACGCTCACTACTGCTCTACCTCCTGCTAACTCTGTTATCTACCACAATCGAGAGTTTTCGAAGAGGAACTTTTTGTTCGTCTCATCAAAATGAACCTACTCACGGAAAATTAGCTTGTTACTGATCAGGTTAAAAAAATGTACTAGGGATCCCTACCTAGTACCTATAAAGTTACAAAATACATTCACAGTTTTGCAGTGCATAGATTTTACACTAAACAAGAATTAGACAAAATTTAACATATACATTATACATATATATTTTTATGTACAAACGCTATACGATTCAGTTTATTTCTTGTTTACTCTTACTACATTTTGCAATTATGTGTGCTATTAAAACTATCACTCACTTCAGCCTCGCATCATCATCATCGCAGTCCACTGCAGACATAGCCCTCCCCAAGCTCACGACAAAAACGGCGTGAACTCATGTGTTTTGCCCTTAGTTACACCGCTAGGCAGGCGGGTTGGTGACGTCTTCCATCTTCCCCGTCTTTGGCCTGTGTATTTGAAAGCCAGAAGTTGTTTGGTTATCCCGCCATCGGTCGGCTTTTTAAGTTCCAAGGTGGTAGTGGAACTTTGTTATCCCTTAGTCGCCTCTTACGACACCCACGGGAATAGAGGGATGGCTCTGGATTCTTTACTGCCTTAACGACACAGCATAACTTAATAATTTGAACTGTAGGTATAGAAAATCATCATTCATCATCATTTCAGCCTATCGCAGTCCACTGCTGGACATAGGCCTCCACAAGTTCGCGCCAATAATGGCGTGAACTCATGTGTTTTACCCATAGTCACCACGCTGGGCAGGCGGGTTGGTGACCGCAGGGCTGGCTTTGTCGCACCGAAGACGCTGCTGCCCGTCTTCGGCCTGTGTACTTCAAAGCCAGCAGTTGGATGGTTATCCCGCCATCGGTCGCCTTTTTAACTTCCAAGGTGGTAGTGAAACTATGTTATCCCTTAGTCGCCTCTTACGACACCCACGGGAAGAGAGGTGGAGGCTAAATTCTTTGCCGTAGCCACACAGCAATAGCAGCAAGTATACGAAATAGCATGTACCAATATGTACGGTACGCCAATTTTTATACTAAACAATCTTAATTGTATTACAATTTACAAGTTATAGCACGCGATCCAAGTTTTTTATATCACAGAGGAAGGTAAATGCTTAAAGAAATATAAATTGAGGAGACGCTTTTTGTACTAATTATTTACAGATAATGATGTAAATCAAGTCAACGACAGCGTTTCCCAATCGAATCGAAATTTCGATTTTCTAGGAAGATTTTAAAGTCAACAATTCGGAGATTATAATTATTCAAGTATTGCTTAGGCTTCAAAGTAAAGTGAGCACTGAACACGACATAAAACAACTATACAGAATAGAAATATAAAATGTGAACAAGTTTGTCAGGGCAGGTAGGAACCTATTTTGCCTGTTTTAATGACTTACGCTGGTGGACTTCAACTGGTCAACTTGACAGAACACGGCGTTCTAACTAAGTACTATGTGATTTGTCAAGGGGTGCCCGGTGCGGCTAAGTTACGCGACAGCAATGAACCACTATTGTCTTAACAAGAATACCTAGACTATAGTTTCCTTCCATTACAATGTCAATTATATTTAAGTATAAAAAGTAATCAGCAACGTAGATGTTTATATACGAATTAACGTTTGCGGTAGTCAGGAGGTTGAACAAAACAATTATTGTTTTTTTATTATATTAATACAATAATTATTTTATAACTAAATCTTATAACTAATGACTGCTCTTGTCGATGTGGGACTAAAGACGCAGTGGCGTAGCGTAGTGGGGACGGCAGGGGCGGCCCGCCCCGGGCGGCACATTTTAGGGGGCGGCAAAATTTAACGATACATTTTTAAATAAAAAAATATTTTGTAAATATTTGAACCATTTTATATTATTTTTATCACGACTACAAAGTCGGACCGATTGAAATGAGCACGGAGTTTTTCATTAATTACGAATATTTTGTGGCGAAGTTGGGGAATCCCTTTTCTTTGAATGATATTTTGTAGCGACTGGCAACGTCTACACCTGTTGGAATTCCCCGTTTATGACTAATAATCAGCGAGAATGTCTTCTATTACATACAGGCTGTAAGCGACAGCTTTATAAACTTTTTTATTTAAAATATAACCTTATATATTATACAAGTGAACAATGCAAAATAATGATGACTGTTCTTGCCGAAAAGTTCTCTGTAATAATGTATGCAATGTATAGTATACATTAAATTGAAATACCTAAATAAGAGGGCGGCAAAATTTTCGCCCCGGGCAGCCGACAACCACGCTACACCACTGGGGCATTGAAAGGCTAATACGGGGAACTCGGCTAATGTGGAAAACTCGCAGGGTGGTTGCCTGGGTGGTCGCCAGGTGGTCGCCTGGGAACATCACCAGCTATGTTATACAACTAGTTTTATAAAACTGACTAATAAACCAGCCAATTGATTAAAAATTAGAAAAACAAAAGTTACTTACGCTCCTAAAGATTTAGAGCTTGACACGTAGAACCCAACCCAAGTCTGAAAAGCTAAAGTTGAAGTATTTTAGATATCGTATATGCAATTATAAATAATCAATATTGTTGTTAATTCAAAATGGCCGCCGCAACAAAATGGTGCATTAGATACCTACTACTACCTATACTTTTGTACAACCATCGCAATATGAGTTTTGTAGTGTGTAAGTAGACGTTATTTAATAAGCAGTGACTGTGGTGTAAGTGCGTTGGAGTAAGTACCTCTATAAAATGTGTAATGCTTTACATTGAGGAGGCAGTAATAAATCCGATTTGAATGGATCAAATCGTTTCATATCTCCGATGACATAACCTTAACATGGCGACCCTATCAGGATTTTGGAATTGGAATGTTCCACGGCGCTACCATGTTGTATTTCAATACGGATAATGATGCTCTGGAATCTATAAGCAAACCGTATTTGGCACCTTGTATTAAGAAATCTACCGAGCTATTATTTTACACGCATAAATGAAATGATTATAATCATTTCATTTCGATAATTATCGAAAAAACTGCAATTAATTATCTCTATATTCTCCCGAATTAGCCTTGGTACGATGTTCTTCGTTAAAGTTCATATTATAAATACCTGCTTCGATTACGTGTAAATTATTAGTGCGCGTATATGTAGGTACGACTCGATCCGAGCTGCATATTAGTCTTACGATAATTTCTAGACTGATTCTGAAAGTAATCTTGTGATGGCCTATTAAAAGATACTCTGTTGTTACCCCTATGTATATATCTATTGTTCGAGTACGATTAAGCCGTCTATTACCAAATCTGCGGTAATTTCCCCGATTATTAGGTATAAGAGTAACCTTGGTAGCCAACATAATTATTATGTCATACCGTGCGATTGAGGACGATTGTATGACAACTCCTCGTCCTGCGCAGCTCTGATAGTACCTATCTTTCAAAGTGTCATAATTATTAATTGTAGTGTGGATTTCACGGTTCCGTAACCCGTCTATAAAACTTTGAATGGTGATTTTCTCATTTAGAGGGCGCGATATTTTATACGCATTTTGATCGCCTTCCGCTTGTGTGACCGTCAAATCCACAAAAAGTTGTTCAACTTTAGACCCATAATTGTCTAAAGTCAAACAATCAAGTCAAACAGTCAACAATGTGATCTGTTCGCCAAATTACTTCGTTCATATCAATCGTTTAGAAGGAATACAAAAGCGTTTTCTTACATCGGTCTGCTTTCGTTTTAACCTGCACCGTGAGCACACTTACGAAGAAAGAATGAAAAAGTTTCAGAACTATAATTATGATTTTTTACAAAATGTTTTTATCTCTATAAACATATTTTGAATCAAATGACAATATCATTGAATTTCTTGCAAAATATTAGCACTAAATTGTTTATTTTTAATTTGTTCTGACAAAATGTTAATACATTCTTCAAATTAACATTTTGATAACGTAGCTTCATCCAACTTTCGTTTTAAAATATTTAACGTTCCTCTAGCATAACTAAGCTTTGTTAAATTATCTTTAATATTTTTCAACTGGTCATACATGTATGTATAATGTATATCTTTAGGTTCATTTGCCATAACATATCAAAATATACTGCTTCGGTGAATGATGTTCTCCAAGACGTATCCGTCTACGGCGACCCTCTGTTAGCGCCTGGCGTGCGCTCTGAGATGACTGGCGAAGCCAAACTTTGTCCTGAACGTTCGGCTACAAGAGAAACAGTATAGTTGACCATCTTTATTGTACGTGTAGTCGTAGGAGGGCTTAGGACGGGATTTCCGTTGTTCGCGCTTAGCATCTAGGCTTGCTAAGCGGTTGGATTCAAAAGTTGATGTACTTGATTTGATGGTCCGTCTCCATTCTGTCCTATTTTGTGCCAGCTCCTCCCACGTGTCCACAGACATGCCGCAAGCTGATAAGTGGCGTTTAAGGACGTCTTTATATCGGAGGTATTGACCTCCGGTCTTTCTCTTTCCACAACTTAGCTCCGAATAAAGCACTGCCTTTGGCAGTCTGGTATCGTTCATCCGTACTACATGTCCGCACCATCGAAGTTGGTTGGTCATCAGCAAGCATTCGATACCTTCAATTCCCGCTCTTCGTAACACCTCAGAGTTAGGTACTCGATCCTGCCATTTGACTCGGAGAATAGTACGCAAGCACTTCATATGAAAGCTGTCTAGTCGCTTAATATCACCTTTGTATGCACACCAGGTCTCAGCGGAGTACATTAGAGTTGGGAGTATTATTGCCCTGTATACCATTATTTTGGTTTTAAGTGTCAGGTCATGTGAATTCCATACCCTTGCATATAGTTTTCCAAAGGCAGCTGCAGCTCTTGCTATACGCGAGGCGATTTCAGAGTCTAAGCGATTATCGTTTTTGAGCAATGTTCCGAGGTATCTAAATGATGAGACTACGTCAAGTTCCCTTCCACCAAGGTGTATAGCGGACGCATCAGCAATCGTACCTCGAGCTGGTTGTTTTAATATCTGCGTCTTAGATGCACTTACCGTTAGTCCAAACCTTTGACACGATTTGTCCAGATCCTCCATATACTGCCTGAGGTTGCTCATGTTATCAGCCATTATACAAATATCATCGGCGTAAAGAATTTCCAGTACCGGACGCTGCCGAACTTTGCCTTTGGCTCTAAATCGAGACAAATTAAAGATCCCGCAATCAGTTCTTGTATTTAAAACTATTTGACTGCTGCTACTCCGGAACGCATCTTTCAGAACTACAGCGAAATAGAGAGCAAAAAGTGTAGGTGCCATAACACAACCCTGTTTGACACCATTGGTCACCGAGAATGGATTAGAGAAGCACCCATCGTGTATTACTCTGGCTAACATGCCATCGTGAAGGTGCTGTATTATGTTGGTAAACTTCTCTGGGCAACCCACTTTCTTAAGTACTATCCAGAACGCAGCTCTCGGGACTCGATCGAACGCCTTTTCGAGGTCGACAAAGCACAGATACAGATCACGGTGTTGTTCCAGGCTTTTCTCTTGCAACTGTTTGACGACGAATATGGCATCAGATGTCCCCCTATTAGCCCGAAAACCACACTGACTTTCCGGTAGGATTTGTTCAGCTATCCTACCTAGGCGTTTATTTATGATATGGGAGAGAATTTTACCTGCAACATTTAGGAGTGATATTCCTCTATAGGAATCACAAAGAGATAAGTTACCTTTACCCTTATATAGCTTACACATATTGAAGCGTCCTTCCACGGTTGAGGCACTGTCTCCGTTTCCCAAACTTTAGGATAAGTTTGAATAGCCGGGTTTGTATCTTTGGACCTGCATATTTGTACACTTCCGCGGGGATACCATCTGAACCAGGTGTTTTACGATTTTTCAAGCGTGAAATCGCTTTACAGAACTCGTCATAAGATGGTGACTGGTCTAAATCTGATATTGTGGGAAGATCCTCGAGCTCCTCAATATACCTCATATCGGTTTCCTGACGATCTGGATTTAGCACTTCTTTGAAGTGTTCCGTCCATCTTGCGAGAACCTCTTTTGTAGCTGTGAGTCTCTGGAGGTGGTCACGAGAGTAAACAGGAGCGAGATTAGTAAGCCGTGGACCAAAAACAGTTTTGAGGTTCTCAAAGAATCCTACCATTTGATTAGTATCAACTAAAGTTTGCAGCTCAGAGCTTTTTCCTTGCCACCACCTGTTCTTCAGCTCACGCACCTTTGCCTTTAATGTCCTATGGATATTGTTTCGGTCTTGTGAGTCTCTAGACTTCCTCAGAGAATGTTTGAAGTCTTCAACATAGGACATTAACTCAACGTCCGAGTCATCAAACCAGTCCTGGTTCACCCTCTTCAGAACTCCAACCGCTCGCTCAGATGCTGTGCGGAGCGAAGAAGAAAACTGTTTCCAGTCTTCATCAACTGCCGTCACTGGATTGTTTTCCGGACAATCGAAATATAGGTCCAACTTTTCACGGGTTTCGATACAGTGGAGAAGCTTGGATGTGTTTAACTTTGCTGGTATCCTGTGTTCCGCTCTTCGTGCTGGCTTAATTATGAGTCTCATTTTAGATCGTATGAGACGGTGATCAGTCCATCCTTGAGCTCCTCGCATGGCTCTCGTTATGAGGACATCCCTGAGGTCTTTTTTACGAACAATTACATAGTCCAACAAGTGCCAATGCTTAGAGCGTGGGTGCATCCAAGATGTTTTGTATTTATTTCTCAGTCTGAAAAATGTGTTTGTGATACACAGGCTAAACTCAGCACACAGGGTCAACAATAGGTTGCCATTTCCATTGCATTTGCCAATACCGTGCCGACCCAGTACACCATTCCAGACGTCACAATCAGAACCAACGCGAGCGTTAAAATCGCCAAGCATGATTATTTTATCGCATTCAGGAATACCTTGCAAGACTTGACGTAGATCATGATAGAATTTCATCTTATCTTCTTCCGATGAGGTCAGGGTTGGTGCATAAGAGCTAATCAAGTAAGCAAACCTATTATGACCGATTCGAAGACGTAGTGTCATAAGCCTATCATTTATGCCCCTGGGGGGTTCGGCAAGAGATTTCAATATTGCGTTTTTTATTGCAAACCCAACCCCACTAGATGCTCGTTCAGCTGCTGGTTTTCCAACCCAAAAATAGGTATATCCACCAAGATCCTCGCGCAGCTTTCCACTCCCCGGCAGGTGCGTTTCACTTATTGCGGCTATGTCGATGTTATATTTTCCCAGTTCTCTAGCAATTAGGGCCGTTTTCCTCTCAGGGCATATGTTCTCATCATTATCAAGTAGGGTTCTGACATTCCAAGTCGCTATATGTAGGTTTTGTTGTACGTTACTGCTGTGTTTTCGACCGCAAAAAAGTTGGTGCCCAAGTGACTGCGGTTAACCACTTAGGAGAAGATGAGGCGGACTATGTTTGGGCCACCTTTTCTAGGCCCCTCCCCGAATTGGGGAAAGCAGAGCGGTCCTAAATAGGGCTGCTTTGTCATCAGACGTGCTGCCGAACCTCTTATCCCACCTCTATCGACTTAAGGAGCGACCACTCTCGTCTGACCGCCTACGTGCAGAGGGTCAGCTAGGAGATAGAGTCACCAAACTCACAATCCTTCTACCAAACCTCCATCGCCGTAGGTCTTGCACTCGTAATCCAGAAAACTAGGCCAGGGGTCATCGGCGCGTGAAATATTTAAGTGAATAAACATTTGCGCAGATGTAGATTCACTCTCTCTTCCTCTACCTCTGTTTACCAATGGACCGAACAGTTCGGTACGACCGGCCAGCGGCACAGGATGCAGTGACTAGCCGTGTGCTATTAATAGATCCTAGCACGCGCCTTTTATAGTAGGTCACACTACTCTGCTACCTCGCCACATTCGCCTAAGCATTCGTCATACTGACAGCGCCGCCTCATGTGCCAAGGTAGACTTTACGTACTGAGCGAGGGATCACTCGCTAGATAAACTGAGCCCACAGAGTGGTCACAGTCCCCTCCACTAGGTTTAGCCCGCGGACCGACGCGGTTTACCGGGATGTGGCCACTGCAAAAGTTACAGCTTCTTGGAGCCACTAGTGGAGAGATGCGGAGAAGGAGTAGCCGTAGATGTTGTTAGGACGGTCATAGAAATTCAGGCTAATACCATTACTCCACTACATCCCATTCCCCATTCGGTGAATACCTATGTAGTGAATATATGTATAACTATTAAAATATTACTTAATTATAAACGATTAAATAATAGTCCGTCACTGAAGCCGGACTTGAAGCGCCACTATTTTGGGTAATAAAAACGTCCTCTTTCTGAATATCTGACCAGCACATCGCGAAAATTTATAGATGTCTTTATAATAAAACGATTAAGTTTTTAAGAATTTAAAATTTGGCGACCGGACTTGGCAGCTTGTCTCGATGGCAGGGTCGACAAACAAACAATGGACAAATGTCACTAGTGCGCGCTTAGCAGGTTATGTCATCGGAGATATGAAACGACTTCATTCATTCAAATCTGATTTACCTATTACTGCCTCCATGCTGCCTCCTCAGTATAAAACATTGCACATTTTATACAGGTACTTACTCCAACACACTTAAAAATAAAAAAAAATAAAAAAAATTAAAAAATTAATTATTAATAAAAAAAATTAGTATATAAGTATTTAAAATACCTTTTTTAATTTTTTTATTAATTCAAAATTGAAAAAGTACTTGAAAATATTGCACCGATGATTTTAAATAATAAATTTTATACCAACCGACAGTATAAAGCTTGTAGAAAATATAAACTTTGGATTGTCGTCTCTTTTCCTGGCATAACTATAAATCTGTTGGCAGTTTCGCACATATCTATACAAATAAATAAAATTGGAGTGTCTGTTTGTACTATTAAAATAACCGCTTTTTACTGAATGCATGTAGATAGTAAATGCAAAAATATATTTTTGTATACGGTACACGTAAAAAATATTTTTTACAATTTTTGTCGGTCTGTCTGTTTGTTCCGGCTAATTTCTGAAACGACTGGACCGATTTTGACTGGATTTTCAGTGGCAGATAGCTGATGTAATAAGTCGCTCATAAAAATGTTTAATACTAGACTAAAAATCCTCCCATTAAAGCGGCTGAAGGCTCCCGCAGGGGTTTAGTACGGTATTAGCACCCTCAAGTGCTGAGTTCGGCATATGGTCTAGGACTGCCTACCCGGTCGGTCCTTATGGCGAATTAAATATTTTCAGTTGAGTTCAGATAGGTGCAGTGCAGTTCAGTTCAGTTGAGTTCAGTTCATGTTTCATATGGGCAGTTTCATATTGGTAAGTGAAACCGAGGTGTGTTTCAACTCTTCTAGCATATAAAAATCGGTTGCCCTTAGCTTGGAGCCAATATATGTATAAGACAAGACAGTTATTATAAATAACATTTCTATGCTATGATGATAAAATAGCTAATTAAACCAAATTTTATCGATTTTTTGACCTGATATTTTACTCGTTATTGTACATTTTATTGTACATTTTCGCTCGTATACGGCTACTGAGAGGGCAAGCGGGTGGCAAAACTGGCAAAAGTGGTAAATTAGCCATATTTGCCAACTCGTTAGCGTTTTTGGATTCCAATAGCGATATTTCAACTTTACCTTCGTTTTAACTCTCATCGCACTCCACTACTAGTTATTTTCACGCACATGTTGAATAAATAAATCTGAAAAATGAGCGCTGTTACATTGTTAATACGATGATATAGGATAGTCTGCTAAGAATCTGTTTGAAATGGCGGTTGGCGAAAATTATACAGGCCAGGATTTTTTTCAGCCAAACCAGTCGCGATTTATTTTAATACACTAAAGTGTATATAAAATAATTTTTGTCCATTAAACAGATAGGTGAAGAATTGAAGATCGTATCTAGTTCGGTTCTTACGAGTAGATCACTAGAAACTTGAACACCTCGCGACACGCAGGGCATTTTCTCCATATGTGATACCATTTTAATACATAGTTACAAACTTCCAACCATTTCAATCATTTTGATATGTCATAGTTAATTTTTTTCATAGCGTTTAATAAATGTTTCTTACATTGAACCTATATGTAAATGATTAGTAGGTACACGTTCTTATGTTTTTAAAAATTTCTTACAGCTTGTAACCGAAGAATTGATTAATACTGTTTTCTTGTGACGAGTCCAAAAAATTTAATAATAACCTAAGAATATTCGTATGTTCACCAGTTATTATACGTTATTACCTATACGTAAAGTTTACGACGAGTTACGAGATATGCGAGTAGGTACATAGGTAACAAAATTAAACAGAACCTTTTGGGTTCGGTGACGATTAGCCATTAGGTCGGTAGTTGTAATCGGATAGGATTATTAATAATTAATTACATCATAATTATACACATAATAAACACAATCTAAAAATGTTAACAATAATATGGTATAACATCTAACTATTAAAATGTATGAAACTTATTTAAAAAATATGTGAAATATTTTTTGTAAAACACTACCTAGTAAAAAAAACGAAAAAACATTTATGTGTATGTTTAAAAATAGAGCATAACACTTGGACTTTAATCAATAATTACCAATGGGAAAACCGAAGGAGTAGAATAAGAATCTAAGTAATAACTCTATCTAACACAAACTTTAACAATTAAGAGATTTTTTTATCAAAGAAGAATTGAACACGCAACCTTCAGCAGAATTCAAGTTTAGTTGTACTGTCTGACTAATTTCAAACTTGTTTATACTCGTACCATGTCAAAGTAATCACTACATATTTTAAAACAAAGTCGCTTCCCGCTGTCTGTCTGTATGTATGCTTAGATTTTAAAAACTACGCAACGGATTTGATGCAGTTTTTTTAATAGATAGAGTGATTCAAGGGGAAGGCTTATATGTATAATACATGCATAATATAGAGATAAGGTAGAGAAACACTGATCATTTTTGCAACCGTGCGAAGCCGGGGCGGGTCGCTAGTAAATAAATGAACTATACGAGAGCACGCCTTTAAATAAATTAAATATTATTTGTATTCTTCGTTGTATATTATTTTGTACTGCTTAATAAAGTATTAATGAATGTTACAAGTGACAAAACTTTTAAAATATCACAACAAGTGTGACCAAATTTTCAGATACCTATTATTATAAAATACTTACAGATGCTAGTCTTGCGCCAATCGTAAAAGTGCCTTTGACTATCAAAGAGGACACAGGACCGAAAGGCTGCAACATAATCACCCCATATGTTCCTGAACCGTCAGTAACATAGTCAAAGTAGTCTGGACATGGAGACCGTACGCGCTGTCCACACACACACCAAAATCCGATGAAAATAAAAGTAAAGAATACACGATACATCATAGCACATTTACTATTTCGATACTACTCGTATTAAGTATAAAATACGGCGTATTATATTAATAATCAGAATAAAAACGTGTTCTCAAGTCTATCGTACGAGATATACTAACATAAAATACGATTCTTTTTCCGGCTTGCACACGTCTTGGACATCCTTTAGACTCGTAGCACATCCAGCTACGTTATTTTGGACACCAAGCCAAGCGGAACCTAAGTGTGGCCTTTGCAAAATGTCAAAAATAAACCAGTTTGTTTTTTATACATTGAGTTCGTTAAATAATGACAATAATGGTCTTTACTGTACACCATTAAATGATACAAACAAAAATAGTACAATTAGATGAAGAATTTACAAAGGCAGTCTTATCGCTAAAAGATTTTTGTAAAATGTATCTACAATAATATTGAAATGTTTCTTTTTATTAAGCGAACATAAATATAAACACATACCTAAATTGTTGTTAATTTTGTTGTTTTTAAATCTGAATTAGTTCAATGTCATGGGAAATCGACTACAAAGAGGGTTAAACGAGATTGAAGGACTTCTACAGTCCTACGGGAGTTGCTGGATCTTCTACTGAGCACGTCCCCCGGGTGGCGGATAGCCACTTGCTTGCTCTGCTTGCGAGTGGTAGGGGTCCTGGTTATGGACCCCCGTGGACAAAACCAACAGCGCCGGAATTCCTCTCGGGCGTGGAGTTGTGGGGAGTGGACTTTGGCGGTCTCCCCAGCACTAGAAGGATGGGATGAGCGTGTTTGCTCCCCCCCCCCCGCTGGTGTAGAGACGGGTCGGGCGTCGTGAAGGCGTGGAGAAGTGGTGTGCGGATTTGGCCCCCTGCTACAGATGACGGACGGGTCCGACGTGCGCTCACCCCGCCGTCGGGCAGAGTGGGTAAAGTCCTGTTCCCTCACCGTCGTTTCTCGTAATCCCGGTGCATGGTGACGTGGTCATATCTCGCGGCCTCGTGCGTGACCGAGGGTCTTGCCTTAACCGGCCGGACCGCAAGGAAGAAAACCTCTATAAACATTACCCCGAATCCCTAGCGGCGACACAGCGCGAGGAGATGCATGGCTGATGGGAGTTTCGGTCTATCTGTGTCACTTCAAGCATGAATACATACATCAAAACAGCACTACCCCAGGCGGGTACCGACACCTCAGGTTGTGGCATTGACATTAATTGTTGTATTATTAACTCAAAAAAAAGAGGAGGTTTACAAATTGACAGTATTTTTCGTAATTACAAAATTTAGTTTTCTACAGGTGAGACACGCTAATAATAGTAATAAATAGATTCAAAATTTAAAAATTTATTGTTACGTGCTAAATTAATAATAAAAAATAAAAGATTTAATTTAATTTATTATCTATAAGAAACAAATTAAAGGGACGTAAAGTTCGAGCTTATTCCTGAATCCTGGTATCAAGCTAGGAATCGATTACAAGGTCACTTATCCGGTACCTATGTGTTCTTCTTAATAAGTTGACCACGTGGCTCCGCACTCACTGGTGAGCCCCCAAGCCCAGGGCCAAAAACAGGAAGCTGCGATTGTTCAATCAGCAACTAGTTACTTGTTATAGAGCTTGTTATAGAGCCAGAAGATGGTTGCTAGCAATTGGGGTGAAGTAATTGGTATGGTAAGGTAATTAGGGTCACAGCAGAATCTTGCTGCCGCCGTCCGCCTACTTCAGCCACGTGGTACAACCCAAGTTATAACGACACCGGTCGAGACAGCCAACGCGGTGGACCCCAATAATTTATTAAATGTGGCCTGCACCGCGGATGAAGACGAAAAAAAAGACCCTCGCTAAGTGGTCGGCCGCAAGCAATCCTACCCATACATTCCCCACATCGCGACCATATATTAGAACTTTTGAGGAGCAACGGATACTACGAAGATAACCGAAGTTAAATGAACCGACATATTCTTATATTATACTAGCCGACCCGTGCCCACTTCGTTGGGCGTTAATTATTTTTAATAATTATTTCTAACGACGATATCTCAAAAACTATTCATCTTATTGATATAGTGTAAAAGGCAATTTTAATCTGTGAACAACACTATTCCGGTAGGCTGCTTATTGTGAAATGAAACACCTTTTTTACAATAAAGCGTTTACTTAGCGATTCGTTGAAAGCGATTCTATTTTAGACAAAATATTAATTTTTAAAGCTATGCCTTATACTTCCGAAATACACAAACCATTGCGCGATTCAGAATCTTACATGAATCTAACAGCGCCATCTAGGCGCCTTTGAAGAACTAAAATAATAAACTTATCAACTTATTATAACAATATTAAGAAAGTTACATTTACAATTAATATTTATTGGTGTGCATGTTTAATCCAGACATACCGCCCACCAAGGACATAATGCGATATGTCCTTCAAACCGCCCACCATGCAACAGTCCAAACTGTAGAGAAGTCCTCGACTAATAATTTATTTAGTGATAGGTAAAATTACTAACTTAGAGGTAGGTCGTTTAATCAAAGAATTTTTGGTCTGTATTGTGACTACTCGCGTGATATTATCGGGTCCCGGATGTTTTTGTTCAATTTTGCCTAGCAACCATCGCGCCGGGGGTAGATCGTCCTCCTTAACTAAAACTACATCACCCAGTGATGGTTCTGGGTTCTGATATTCCCATTTGTGCCTTTGAAGGAACTGATGAAGGTAATCCTGAGACCATCGACGCCAAAAGTCCTGCATCATTCGCTGGTGGAATTGCCATCTTCGCAAAGTATATATATTTGATGACTCATAATTTGCATCAGGAACAACTATGAGTGGTTCCCCCACCAGGAAATGACCAGGGGTCAATACTACGACCTCGTTTTGATCATCTACACGAGACAATGGCCTCGAATTAAGACATGCCTCTATTTGAGATAACACTGTGGCCATCTCCTCATATGTCAACGTAGAGTTTCCAACTACTCGTTTGAGGTGGAACTTTGTGGACTTTATTCCTGCCTCCCATAGTCCACCGAAATTTGGAGCGCGAGGAGGAATAAAATGCCACTGTGTTCCATTGGTCGCGAGGTACTCTGCCAGTTCAGGTTTAAATTGAGTTTTTTCTTCGTTGAACAGACACAGTAACTCTCGAGCAGCGCCTACAAAATTTGTGCCGTTATCGCTGTATAACTCTGCACACCTACCTCGTCTTGCGACAAACCTTCTAAAAGCGGCTATAAACCCTTGAGTGGACAGCTCGCTCACAACTTCAAGATGAACGGCTCTGGTCGACATGCAAATAAACAGAGCAATATACCCCTTGTAAGACTTGTTACCCCTACCTTTTGACATTCTTATATTAATAGGCCCTGCGTAATCGACTCCGCTTATAAGGAAGGGTTTATTCGGGTTAACACGCGCGGAAGGTAACTGCCCCATGAGTTGAGATGTGGACCTGCTTGAGTAGCGCGTACAAATTACACAGCTACGATAATATTTTTTAATTAGAGACTTCGCACCCACAATCCAATACTTCGATCTCAAATAAGTAATCATGAGTTGCGGGCCTCCGTGCAGGGTTTTTTGGTGAGCATCAGCAATTAAAAGTCCGCTCAAAAACGATTCTTTAGGTATGAGAATAGGATATTTCTCATTAAACGACAGCGAAGACATTTCTAGCCGGCCACCGACTCTAATTATACCTTCTGAATCCAAAAATATATTTAATGCCTTTAACTTTTTCTTTTTCTTATCTATTATGCCGTGTTTTCGCAATCCTTCCAATTCCTCCCAGAACCCTTCTTCTTGACATTTTTTAATGCAGACCTTTATCGCATCCTCAATTTCCTGTCGCTCCAATGTTTCTAAACTTGTCATTCTACTTGAACCTTTTCTAAACCTTAACCAACGACGACAATAGGCGACCACACGAACAAGCTTCGAGAATGAAGAAAACCTTTGCCACAAAGTTGTGTTAACGACCGCTGCATGAACTTTAACTTGCTCAAGATTTGTAACCGGATGTTTTGGTTTTGTACACCTAATTACCTTATTTTTTAGAAAGTCTGGCCCTTCAAACCATATAGCCATTTCTGATAGTTCCGCCGGGGAAATACCTCGTGAGGCACAATCAGCAGGATTCTTCTTAGTGGTTAC
Source organism: Melitaea athalia (assembly GCA_905220545.2). Taxonomy (NCBI): domain Eukaryota; kingdom Metazoa; phylum Arthropoda; class Insecta; order Lepidoptera; family Nymphalidae; genus Melitaea; species Melitaea athalia. Next base: position 6,653,114 of record HG992196.1, read on the forward strand.
ATGGAACCAGTGATGTGTATCCAAAATCTGTAGGATTTCAGAAACTCGGTTAGCCACGAAGGTCTTCCATCGGCTTGGGTGATTGTTAAGCCAAGCTAAAACCACCTCACTGTCTGTGAATGCATGTAACTGATCCTTTTCAACCTTCATGACTTCAGCTACCTCAATCATCAACTTAGCCAAGAGTACGGCCCCACAAAGCTCAAGTCTAGGGATAGACACCTGCTTTATGGGAGCTACCTTTGTTTTAGATGTAACCAACGAGACATACACATTTCCCACTTCATCTACAACTCGCAGATACACGACAGCCGCATAAGCCACCTTCGAAGCGTCAGCAAACCCGTACAACTCGCGCTTACATTTATTACCAGTGTGTATCCAGCGTGGAATTTTAATATTCTGTAAGGCAGTTAAATTTTTACGGTAAGTATTCCATTCACTTATTAAATTAGTAGGAACTTGCTCATCCCACCCAATACCAGCTAACCAGAGCTTTTGTATGAGTATTTTTGCTGCTATAAAACAAGGAGCTAACCATCCGAGTGGGTCAAATAATCGAGATATATCCGATATTATTTTCCTTTTTGTTACAGGTTCATCTTGCGGTGCAAGATCTACAGAGTACCGGAAGAAGTCACCACGCTGATCCCAGGTAAGTCCTAAAATTTTAGTTGTATCATCTACCTTAATCCTTAATTCCTCATCCTTATTTTCCTTTGCTTTCCATATTTTAGCTAATATTTCCTTAGAATTGCTTTTCCATTTCTGCAACGGAAACCCTCCTTTCGCTAACACTTCGGTTAATTCTTTATATATTTTATAAGCATCTTCTAAGGTTACAGCTCCGGTCATCACATCATCCATGTAAAAATCATTCAGAATAATTTTAGCGATTCCTGGCTTATTCTGACACTCCTTATAGGCTAACTCTTGCAGTGACCGCACAGCTAAATATGGAGCACATACGGTGCCAAAGGTCACGGTAAGTAATTCAAACTCTTGAAGCTCCATTTCAGGACTATCTCTCCAAAGAATCCTCTGAAATGGAGTATCTTCCCGATTTACCAGCACTTGGCGGTACATTTTCACCACATCCGCCACCAAACATATTTTATGTTGTCTCCAGCGCATAATTGTATGACGTAGTTCGGCTTGCAGTGGCGGCCCGATCAATAAATCATCATTTAATGACTTCCCATTGCTTCCCTTACAGGAGGCATCAAACACTACTCGGACTTTAGTAGTATCCTTATCTTCCCGGATTACTGCGTGGTGTGGTAAGCAAACAGCTGTTTCCTTAAATTTATCTTTATCTGTAACTTTTACCATGTGATTTAAGTTTAAATACTCCTTTATAACTTGTGTGTAATCCTCTTTTAACGTAATGTTCTTTTGCAATTTAAATTCTAAATTTCTCAATCTTTTTTCAGCTATTTTCCTGAACTCACCACGCCTGCAGTCCGGGTTGGCCGTACGAAACGGCAGTCTTACGATGAACCGACCATCTCCATCCCGTTTCGTAGTATCCTTAAATAATTTCTCACATTTTATTTCCTCATCTGTGAGCATTCTTTTGGTTACAGGTGGTTCGGCTTCAAGTTCCCAGAACCTCTTCAGCATATTGTCCAGTTCCAGATAGGAATGCATCACAGTTATGTGAGAATGGATATTTGACGTGCTGTCTACCTCACAGACGCCAGATATTATCCAACCAAAAGCAGTATTCTGCGCCAAGAGAGATCCGTTGAGGTTTCTTTTAATGCCTTCTTGAATGATTTGACTGTATATCTCCGCACCTAATACGATATCAATCTTATTAGGCGTATGATACTCAGGATCAGCCAGATCATCCAGAGTCAGGTTTTCCCATTCTACCCTAGTTGTCTTCGCAACTGGGAGAAGAGACGTAACTGACTTCAAGACATGCGCATTAACCTTAACTTGAAACCTAGGATCAACTCTCGACCTTAAATTGATTTTGACTGTGGACTTGGAAGTCACACTTTTATCTCCCCCTACACCAACTACGGTGTTTTTGACCGCAAGCCTTTTTAAACCTAAGCGCTGCACCATAGCTTCGGTAATAAAAGAACCTTGCGACCCCTGATCTAATAAAGCCCTAACTGGGAAATAAGTCCCGTCCTTCGACTCAGCTTGCACCACAGCTGTAGTTAATAAAACCGTTTTAAAACAGTTTCCTGTCGAAAAACAAGACACAATTGGCTTATCTAAACTTTCTGCTTGCACAGATAACTTATGACTGCTTGCGGCAGTATCCTCGTCCGTTGACCTTTGACTGGTCAACGAGGTCGATTGATGAATCGCCTCACCTTCAGCACTACCAGAACCAGAATCACCACTGGGATGTAATAAAGAATGATGTCGACGTTTACACACCTGGCATCGGACAATATTTTTGCATATTTTAGCGGAATGGTTGCTGTTTAAACAAATAAAACATAAGTTTTTATCTAACGCGAACTCACGGCGTTTCTCATTACTTTCTTTCCCAAATTTTTTGCACGTAGTTATTTTATGATCCGCACTGCAATACGCACACGATACCATCGGTTTATTTTTAACCACGTGAAAAGATTTAGTAAATTTTTTCTCACTGTGATGTACCTTAGAATCGATATTTTCTAGACCTCTAAAACGCCCTATTAAAAAATTGGAAAATTCTTGAAACGTGGGTAATTCGTCACTTGGATCTGAAGCTACCTTTAACTCCCATGCTTTTCGCGTGTCTTTATCTAATTTAGCGCTTATAATGTGGATAATCAGGATATCCCAAGATGAAACATCCACACCAATATTTTTTATTGAGTCTAAACAATCTGAAGTTGTACTAATTAAGTTTTTAATTTCCGATGCTGATTCAGACAACAAACTTTTTTGACTTAGTAGACGCTTCAAGATGTCGTTCGCCAAAAACCTTTTATTATTGTACATACTATCTAATTTCTCCCAGGCAACTTTATAACTATCCGACGTCACCTTAATGTTGCGTAATAGTTGTTCGGCTTCCCCGGTTAAATGTCCCCTTAAATAATAAAATCTCTGGGCATCGTCCAATGATTTGTTTTCATGCACAAGCCCTAAAAACAAATCTCTGAATGTCTGCCACTCTGCGTACTTACCGGAAAAGGTAGGTATTTTAATTTCAGGCAACTTGAAACGTCTTGCTGAACTCTCACATTGACTATTTGAACTTGACTTTACTTCTAACTCAGGCTCTTTTAATTTATACAACATTTCTTTTAACTCAGTTTTGAATTGAACATATAATTCTTCTACATCATCATACACATTATTTTTGTGATAATCCGAACTATACAAATCAGTTCGCTTAACCTGGCTAATAATTTTAGCATGAGTGTCTGTAAACAAAGTCCACTGTTTTTCCAAGTTATCTAACCTCGTTTCAATATAAGCAACCGTCAAACGATCCTTAGGAGACTTTTTAAAATTTGTCTTAACTTTTAGCATTTTAGTCCTTATGTCTTCCTGCAGATCATTAAACGACTCCATTTTTAATTTTTTAGTTTAACAATTTTATCACTTATAGGTAACTCTTATCAAATATAAAAACAGAATATACAACTGAATTATTTTTGTAAGTCAATATTTTTATGACACAATTTTTTCTAAGTCCAAGAAACAGATGAGCAAAATTTTACAAGTCTTTTTAACTTTAAATTCTAACTAAAATCGGGCATAGGTTCCCCGTCTTAACCAATATTTACTTAAAACTATTACAAGTCCTAAACTATTGATATTCTTCTAAGTTACTGTTTAATTCACTATCTTCAATTTTTTAAGTTAAACTAATCTTTGAAATAAGGTTCAATTTCCAAGTTAATTTCTTCTACTATAATATTTAAAAATGTACTCACAATTTATCACCGCACACACTCACTTATCTTCGCTATATTGCACCTGTGGCGCCCTCTAGCGCTCAGCAACCTCCACCGCTGGCGCTGCTTGCCGCTTCCCGTCCGTCTCTCCTCCGGGTTGTAGACACCCGGCTCCTCCACTGCCTTGGCGCCGCACGTGGCACCTCGCTGTAGGGATGTTCTGGACAGCGATCCACTGCCAGTAGTGACGAAGCTGGTGGTACTACTGTACCACTGACGCAGCAATAACACAAAAACACGCCTTGCCTATCCGGCTCGAAGGACCATGAACAACACTATTCCGGTAGGCTGCTTATTGTGAAATGAAACACCTTTTTTACAATAAAGCGTTTACTTGGCGATTCGTTGAAAGCGATTCTATTTTAGACAAAATATTAATTTTTAAAGCTATGCCTTATACTTCCGAAATACACAAACCATTGCGCGATTCAGAATCTTACATGAATCTAACAGCGCCATCTAGGCGCCTTTGAAGAACTAAAATAATAAACTTATCAACTTATTATAACAATATTAAGAAAGTTACATTTACAATTAATATTTATTGGTGTGCATGTTTAATCCAGACAATCTGCATTAAATGCCTAAACTAATTAATATATTCATTTGGATAAGGATTCATACTGAACTAAAGAAAATAGCTTTAGCCACTGGAACAACCGGAGATAGTGATATGCTATCGCGGAATTTTTTGTAGCATTTTTATAGATTTTGAACTCATTAGTAGATACTCAACTACATATAATTATATTATTTGCTAATTTACGCGGCGTTCGCGTGGAAAGCTCCCAGTTGGCGAGATTTTTTGCGACCTCTTCAACATTTATCGCCGTATTTCTGCTAATTTACATAAAAGCATAATAAATTATATGCCTAAACCTTCCTCAAGAATTACTCTTTCTATTGTTGAAAACCGTATAAAAATCCGTTTGGTAGTTTTCAAATTTATCACGTTCAGACAGGCTGGAGGACAGAAAGGCGGCCCGGGGGCTTCTTTTTAACCGACTTCAAAAAAGGAGGAGGTTACTCAATTCGACTGCATATTATATATACTTTTTTTAATATATGTTCGGGCATAACTTCGTCATTTGTGAACCAATTTTGATAATTCTTTTTTTGTTGGAAAGGAGATATACCAAATTTGGTACCATGATAAGGAAACCAGGATCTGATGATGGAATCCTAGAGAAATCGAGGGGAACCTTCGAAAATCGTAGTGATGACTAGTGCGTTTGTTAATTTTTGTCATCTACTTACGTTGTATTAATTGTTGATGTATTTGAAGTCGGTTTTTTTTTCGTTTGCTAGCAAACACAATTATTATAATAAGTACCTACCTATTTATAGGTTCTAAGCGCCTGACTGTTAAAAATAGCTGTAAAGTGTGTGTAAGGATAAACTAGAAGCGATACAAATTATTTTTTAAAATTTCTGTGCTTTGTGGATTTTAGAGAATATATGTAAAAATTATACAGAAACCTGTAATCATAATAAAATGCAAGCTTTAGAAATCAGACGTCGGCAATGTGATATGTATAATTTTAGGTAGGTATATATTATACGATATTGTACTGACTGTGACTGGACATATTGATTTTAAAACAACTTGGTCAGTGCTTGGTCAGTGCCTGTGTGTGGGAATTTAAATTCCCTTATACACATTTTATTTTTTCCTGTTGTTCTCTAATGTGCACATTATACACGTCTGTAAAGCTAGAATGGTCAAATGGGCAGAACCACTAAAATTTTTGCTAATAATTTAGTGCTTTTTAAGCGCTAATTTAGTGCTGCAATATAAAATGTTACGCCCAAGTAGCATAATCATAAATTATAAAACTGCTAGCTTTCGCGTAAGCTAGCAATGTACTGCCGGTTATAGCACAGTGTTAAGCAGAACTACGTGTTAGCATTAATAATTAGTGCTCATTAAGTGCTGAAAATATAAAAGAAATGCAGAGAAACATTTTGTTTTTCGATTTTGGAATCGATTTATAGAAAACTGCTAGCTTATAATTAAGCTAGCAATGTACTGCCGGCTATAATGCTCGTAGTGCTAAGTATTACTACGTGTTAGCATTACTAATTTAGTGCTCATTAAGTGCTTTCAATATAATATGTAAGAGAAAAAGATTTTTTTTCAATTTTGGAATACATTACAGAAAATTGGTAGCTCATAAATAAGCTAGCATTGTAGTGTCGGCTATAACGCTCATAGTGCTAAGAATAACTACGTGTTAGCATTACTAATTTAGTGCTCATTAAGTGCTTCCAATATAGGTATGTAAATTTGACCATTCTAGCTTTACAGACGTTGTACATGCGGATTTCCATTTCCTTTGTTTATTTTATCGCGCTTGTTATATGAAATCAAAAAAAGAAGCATAGGTACCTACTTTTGTTTTTTAAAGTTCAAATTCATCGTATCTATAGGTACCTATATATAAAAATCAATGCCACTTTTCGTTGTAATTTTATAACTCAAGAACGGGCTCACATATCCAAACCAAATATTTAGGCTTTGTTTGGACTATTTAGTAGATGGTTTATGTGAAGTTTGCACAAAATCGGTCGAGCGGTTTTTCATTTATCACATTTTTTGTAACAAAGGAGGATAATTTTGTTAATGGGGATTTTGCTGTCAAATTGAAACTTTTTTCAGTGTTGACAGTACAAGCATGTTGTTATGTCATTCATTTCTGTCATTTCATTTTGGACGTGCTTCGATTAAAGCAAATTAATACGAAAAACCCAGAGATATAGTACGTCACAAAAATAATTAACGCCCAACGAAGTGGGCACGGGACGGCTAGTAAAGTTATAATGTTATAATATATATATACACATTGCCACTTAAACTGTTTACTCCGACATATTATCAAATGTTCCTGAACTGCTGTTTTCACTTTACATTCACACAGATGTTTTTTTTTTTTTTTGAAGTGAAACTTCTTTAGGCGCATGAGGGGTAAAATTTGACTATTTGAGCGCCCGGTAACGCGGCAGCGTCATGACGGTCAGTACTTGGATGGGTGACCGCTTTTTTTTCTATTTTTTTTTGTATTTTTAATTCGTTTTTTTTTATTACTGTTAATTCCCAAAACCTTGTCCAACACAATCAGGAGCACAAATAAAACAAGTAGGTACTAGAGATGCTTCAACTTAATACATATATTGGATTGTTCAATAATTATCTACACAAATGTATGGTGGCCTTATACCTACTAACAAGAAATAATTTTGCCACCGCGATTTAATCTACTCGAACCTCGAATAAAAAACTTAAACATAAAAAAACCTGTATGTAGCGTTAACGATTAGTTTTGTTTTTAATGAGTTTGCCAAAGAAGTATCACTTCTGACATGTGTACCTACTTTGTACGCACGCATTTTTTATATATATTTTATTTTTATTTATATTTACATTTCCTAGGATTTGTATACAATTCCTAGATTTCATACATTTCCGGTAACATATTAGACATATACTTAACTAGCGACCCGCCCCGGCTTCGCACGGTTGCGAAAATGATCAGTGTTCCTCTACTATATTATGCACATATTACCTATACATATAAACCTTCCTCTGGAATCACTCTATCTATTAAAAAAACTGCATCAAAATCCGTTAATGCGTAGTTTTTAAGATCTCAGCATACATAGGGACAGACAGACAGCGGGAAGCGACTTTGTTTTATAATATGTAGTGACTAAGTCGGCAAACAAGCGTACACTCACCTGATGGGAAGCGATTACCGCAGCTTATAGACGTCTGCAATACCAGAAGCATCGCAAGCGCGTTGCCGACCCTATCCCCAATTCCCCCCGTGAACTCTGGTCACTTCACTCACCAACAGGAACACAACACTGCATAAAAGCCTAAAAAGATTTAGCCATAAAAAGATTTTTCGTTGCCCTTTTTTGCTCGATATCAATAATGGCAACAGGTAGGCAGGCACTGGAAACATTCGCAAAATACTTAATTGTATTATTTACTTTAATAATGGTAAAATTTAAAAAAAAAGTCTGTGGGTCAGCTCCGACGCACGACTGGAGTTTACTTCAGATTGACTGTCTAAATAGGCACAAGGCACAAAGGCTTACTAGTCTAAGAAAAAGATTAATACCATATCAAATGGTAAATAAAATAATCAAATAGCGCCATCTATCGATCGATCAATGCCGCTTTTAGAAAACTAGTCTATCGACGACGTTTTCCTGGTTTCCGATAGATGGCGTTGAAAAGGCAAAAAAAAAAACGTAACGAGGTCAACAGATTTTACACCTCACACTTTTTTCATACCGGGGCCTTATATGAAAGTCGATTCTTAAGGAGTAAACTCCAATAAAAAAAAATATTTAAGGGGGGACTCATACAACAAAAGTGATTTTTTGGCGCGTTTTATACATACATACATACATATAATCACGCCTCTTTCCCGTAGGGGTAGGCAGAGACCACTTCTTTCCACTTGCTACGATCCTTACATACTTGTTTCGCTTCGTCCACTTTCATTATTCCTTTCATACATGCTCTTCGGTTTAGGGTACTCTTGACCTGGCCTTTTTTCAAGACGTCAGCGATTTGGTCTTGAAATGTCCGCCTAGGTCTACCCCTTCCAACACTCCCATTCACCCTCGTACCTCTTAAGGTCATCAAAAATTATTACTAACCAGCTGATTTTTTTTTCTTTTAGTTAATTAATATTTATATAATTTGATGGTAATATTGTCCTCCAAATTGCGTGGTACGTTATCCCGGTGATATAACTCTCTGCTAACTCTATTATCTACCACAATCGAGAGTTTTCGAAGAGGAACTTTTTGTTCGTCTCATCCAAATGAAGCTACTCCCGGAAAATTAGCTTGATACTCATCAGATGAAAAATTTGTACTAGGGATCCCTACCTATTATATTTAGTTTATAAACTGTTGTGGAAGCGCTGCGGTGGGGCGCAGGCTGCGCGGCGACCGTCAGTTGCTAGGCAACGATCGCTCGGGTTCGGGTAGCGATGTCATGAAGCAAGGCGAGGCGAGCTACAGGCCTACAGCCGCGTCTGCGTCAGCCGCGCGTATTTGCGCGAGCGTCGTCTTGCTGTCCGGATGTGCATAAAAACTAGTGATGAAACGGATAGCAGTTTGGCCGGATACCGGATAGCCGGATATCCGGCGGGACTTAGCTGTTTGGTGAAATTTAACAAAGTTTGCCAAAATCTATCTTTCAGCACCTTGCAGCAGTCTGTACAGCGAAAGACTTTTTTCTGAAGTTGGGCCTTATTTATGAAGAGAAGCGAAACCGCTTGCTACCTGTCAATGCAGAGAAATTATTTATTCACCATAATTTGCCCTTAGTGCAGTATGAGCTGTATGAGTACTAATTAATTCATTTTCTTTCTATTACATTCATTTACTATTGTGTGATTAAAAATTTACAACTAAAACTAATTATATTTCTTAAGTGATACTAAGACTAAATTCGTTTTCTTTTTATTACATTCATTTACTATTGTGTGATTAAAAATTTACAACACAAGACTAATTAAATAAAGCAAATGATTACTTAAATATATATATTTTTTATCCAGGTTACAGGTATCGAATATTCGTTTAATCTTTACTTAAAATATATGTGACGTATACTGAACGACGCCGCGTTGGCGCTACGGTCACAGCACTGGATTGTGCTTGTTGCGCTGGCGGTTGCGGGTTCAATCCCCACAGCCACACATGACAAACATTTGTATTGGCCATGCAGATGCTTGCCGTGGTCAGGTCATTGGAGCAGCGTGGTAGATTAAGCTCTGATCCTTCTCCTACACAGGGGAAGAGGCCTATGCCCAAAAGTGGGATATTACAGGCTGAAAAAAAAACTGAATTACTATCCGGTATCCGGCCGGATACTGAATTACTATCCGGTATCCGGCCGGATAGTGAAAACAAGGCCGGATACCGGATAGTTGCCGGATATCCGTTTCATCTCTAATAAAAACTCTGCCTCTAAGTTAGATTATAATAAAGAAACTTTGTAGTATCTACGTGATATTATTTGCGTAACTTATTACCTAAAATTATTAGTTATTTCAGTTATTTGTATAATTTTAGTTTTGTACAATTTTATTGTACCTATACTGTTGTTTACCTAGTCAATATGGTACGGAACCATTCGTGGGCGAGTCCGACTCGCACTTGGCCGGTTTTTTATATATTTTTTGTACTTTCATATGTTAAATTAAAAAAATAGAAATAAAAATATGAACAATTGATTATTTTTTATTTCTTTAAAAAATCATAGATTTCTTATTTTTTTCTCTTCTTCTTAGGCTTTTCTCCTTCCGATAACTGTTCATCATTTTGCTGGAACTTCTTTAAGTCAGCACAAAACAATACCTAAAACAATAAAAATTTATTTTTTTGTGAAATAAATTTAAATATGACAATAAGTATAATTATTAATTAATAACAAGATATTTTTAGAGTTTACTACTTAATATAGTTAAAAAATTTACTCAAAACATTATATTTCACGTCACCCGCGACCCATTCAGCGACCCCAAAATATCTTGAATCTCCAAATAATAATCCCGTAAACATATATATATTATTATTCTTTAGTCTATCTATCGTGCAATAGCAATATTAGAGTTGTTTTACTTCATAGACAGAAGCATACCGTAGATTATAAATAGATATACAGACGTGGGGGACATACACACGTAGGGGAAGATGTATCAGAAAGATCATTTTTTTTTTCATATAATGTGCGAAAGTTTTGTATTCAGACAATTAATGATGTCATTTAATGATTAATAGCCTGGCAGTCTTGATAGACCTCAAATAAACACTTTTAAATTTGTGACATTCTTTTACGTGCATGCGTGAGTCATTCCAAAGTTAAGTCTGGAGACGTGACTCCTTTTAAAAGTGAGGCTAACATCAGCGATATTAAGGAATGCTACTGTTTGATGAGAAACTATTAATACTAGAAATAATAAGCATACAATTAATCTCATAATAAGTGGATATTGTAGCCTGCAATATCAGATTATTGTATTATCGCATTATTATTATTATTGTATTATTTTCATCGCCTTATTGCCTCCACTGGTGACAAGAGGGCTGGTGCATTTTTTGCCCAGAGAATCAGCATAGCGATTCAACGGGGAAATACTGCCAGCATTCTTGGCACAATTCCACGCGGACATGATTTGTATCAAAACTATATGTAAATATTTAGTTCTTAAGTTGTGACTTGTAAATATGTATAATGTGTAATATGTATAATTGTTTTGTTTTAATTTTGTGTAAATGGGTTAATATGTATACTTAATAAACTATTGTAATAAAAATATCAGATCCATTACTAGCGCGTTGCTGACCCTAGGCCCTAGGAGTAAACTTTACTCACCACAGGAACACAACAATACTTGAGAGCAGTATTCATTAGCTGTGATCTTCTGCAAAGTTAAGTTAATTTTCCAGTCGGGCTGCTCCAGATTTTAAGCAAAATATTTCTTGGTATGCTTATCTCAATAAATTAATCACTTCTAAATTTATTCAATACATATTGTGCATTAAATTCTTTAAAATCAATAATACCTTGAGCAGGTTATGTTCTGATACCTCAATTATAGGCATACAAAAGTTTATAAGTAAATTACAAATTCTTAACTACAATAGATTATCACCAATGTTAGGGATGAATGTCAAAGGACCAAGAGCGATCGGCAGGCCAAGAAAGCGATAGATGGATTGTGTGAATGAGGACACGAGAAAGAAAGGAGTATGCGCTGAAGTGATGAATAATAGAGAGGAATGGAAGAGGAGAACATGTTGTGCCGATCCTATATAAGTAGGATAAGGGCAGGGAGATGATGAATAGATTATAACCAACTTACAGTATGAGCCCATCCAGCCATATCACCATACAACATTCTAAAATGATCTCCAATTTCCGAGTACATTTTCTCAGTAACATTCTTTTTTCCTTTTAAGTGTGGGAGATAGTTCTGAGCTGCTATTTGGTACACATGCGTGTCGACAGGTAAAGCCTCAAGGTGGTTTAAAGACATTAAACATATACAATCTGCCACCTAAAATAAATTTATAACGTAAGCAAAGTTTATGAAAATTAAATATGTAATTCTAATTTTAGGCCATTTAAGGGTTCATATGAATGTCCCATGATTAAAATAATTATACGTAACTAACTTGAAAAGTTATTCAGTTCAGTATTAAAAAAAAAACTTGTGAACTGTATATTATGAGAAGCTATTTTTAACCGACTTCAAAAAATTAGGAGGTTACTCAATTCGACTGTATATATATATTTTTAATGTATTGTATGTTCCGGGATAACTTTATCGTTTATGAACCGATTTTGATAATTCTTTTTTTGTTGGAAAGGAGATGTCCCAGGGGTGATACAATGATAAGGAAACCAGGTTCTGATGATGGAATTCCAGAGAAATCGAGGGGAACTCTCGAAAATCGTAGTGACGACTAGTGCGTTTGTTAATTTTTTTCGTCAACTTATGTTGTATTACTTGTCGATGTAATTGAAGTCGTTTTTTTTTCGTTTGCTAGCACAATTATAACACAGACAAAACAGGTAACACAGGTAATTAGACATATTTACTATTTCTCGATTTAATAAAAGAAGGCAATAATTTGTTTTAGTAAATTGTAACAATACCTTTGGACCTATTCCACAAAGCTTCATAAGCTCCAATCTAGCATCCTTATATTTCATTTTCTGTAAGCTTTTGAACCACTGCTCTCCACCCCATTCCACTATCTGAGCTGCGGACTTTTGTATGAACTTAGCTCTGTAACCAAAGCCTAAATTTCTTAGTTCTGATTCAATCTGAAACATAAGAAATATTTAATTATTATATTAATAATAAAAAATAAATTATTATAGTTATTAGTTTAACATCATGTAAAGGTATTTAGTATTTTTAAAACACTTCAAAAAAAGGAGGAGGTTCTCAATTTCACTGTATTTTTTTTTTATTCAAATCGTTATTAAATTCATTATAATTAAATTATTTTTAAAAACGTTTTTGTGAAAAGAATTCTTTACTAAAAAGTTGGAATCTATGCATACACAATGCGATTGTTTTATTATATTTTACATTATTCATTCTTTGTAATTCTGCTGTGTGGTTACGGCAGGAAAGAGTATAACCCCCTCTCTTCCCATGGGTGTCATAAGAGGTGACTAAGAGATAACACAGTTCCACTACCACCTTGGAACTTAAAAAGCCGACCGATGGCTAGATAACCATCCAACTGCTGGCTTTGAAATACACAGGCCGAAGATGGGCCATTTTTGACGCAAACTTGTGGCGGCCTATGTCCAGCAGTGAACTGGAATAGGCTGAAGTGTGATTCTTTTTAAAACAAGTAATAAACAGCTCATCCATTTCTTACATTCCAGACGCAAGAGAAATATGATCTCTGCCAAACCACGTGACTGCACAATTTCTAATATAAAATATCGACTTGGAATAAACTACGTAAGAATCAGTTTGACCCCCCTCCCCCCCGCCAAGCCAGGGTATGTAGAAATTTTTCCAATCCTCTCAGAACCTTGACTTGTTTTTACATATTTTTTTAAATAAAAGTTATGAAATAACAACTTAATACCTATTATGATGCAGTTATGATTGATATTGATTTAGTAGTAATTAGTTTTTGTAATGTTCTTGTTTCAAAATTGGATAATATAATAAAACAAAATCTTTTTCTTACCTGTGGCTGTTTTAATTTATCAACATCTGGAAAACTAAAGTAAGTTACTCCATCAAATTCACAGATTTTTTCTCCATAGTGTTTACATAATTTTTCAACCATTGTTGATATCCTAAAAATAATTATTGATAATTTAATCTTAAAAGACATTACTATATAGATTAAATAAAGAATTAAATAGAACAAAACTCTATAAATTTAAGAAAAGAAATTAGAATCAGAGCAGTATGTAGCTGCACTGCTATTTGTGGCAGGCGAGCGGCACAATATTGTCACTCTTAAAATAAACTTTGTCAAGTTTTTTGTGTCTAGATTAGTTCTAGTTAAATTAAGTAATGATAATCAGTCACCTAGAAATATGATTGTTTTGACTACAAATAAACGAAAAAAGATTTTCTACAGGCTCTTGATAAAGCATCCTTATACCATAAAACTGTTTACAAGCCCTTTCAAATAGTTCATCTTTTTCAGACCACTTTTTATAGTAATCACTAAGTTTATAGTTTAAGCGAAAATAGTTTTCTAGTAAATTTTGAAAGGTATCGCTCCCACTTTTCGATGATTTTTTTAAAAACGATCCCATAACTTGATACTGCAAATTTTCGTCATCCTGTCTTAACTTCCAAACTGTTTTGGAAAAAATTCCAGTCCACTCATCAGTTTCTTTATTATACTCCCACCTGTAACATCGCAAAAACTTTTATTTTTAACTTTATTTTAATCAATTTTTAATAGCAAAAATGTAGTACTTACCTAAAACTTTGACCCCCGTTTAGCGTACCTAGTAACTGAAGTTCACGACGGCTACACGGTATTTTATGCCAAGCCATTACGCAGCAATATAGCGAATTAAAACCAACTTAACATTAAAATAAAGGAATATAAAAACTTTAAGCGGGAAACAATTTAAAATAAAACCAACCATTTGCCTCCTAAAAGCTTAAAGCATGTAAACAGTGTAATTGTCATAGTGACTTTGACAGTCTTTTGAGCACGGTCTTCTACACAGATCTTGCAACAAGTAGCGGGGCCGGGGTACGCCGGCCTATGGTTGCGCTATGCTTTTAATTTACGACCGCCAGAGGCATGACGATAGATGGGTGTGCTTGCAACGAAGACAGAATAGCATTTTATCTCTTTTTCTATCACACGTAACGCATGCGTACTAAAAATACTTTTCTACTCAAATTTATTTCGCATTTTACAAATACCATTGAAATATCATAGATGATGAAAATACAGTACATACCTATCTCGTGTTTATTATAAAATAAGTAAGCACAATAGATAGGTATAATATATATAATATAATTATAATACAAGAGATGAGGTGCGGAACAACGAGTTCATTTCCGTTGGTCATTGGCACAGAGGCAGTCGAACGCGTCCACCAATTTACATACCTCGGAAGTTGCGTGTCCGAAACTGAAAAAACTGAAGATTACATCCTTTGATTATTGAACCAACGGCAGTAAATTTTATTCGTCTATGATTACATCACACCACCCATCGATGCCAGTGATTTAAGGCGGCGTTGATGCGAAAGAAAAGTTTTGACACAATCGTAATAATCTCTCACGGTCTCACCATTGAAATTGGGCTCTGTTTCAAGATCATAAATAAGACCGTGCTTTTGAGGCTTGTTGTGCATGTTTGTATTAATTAATGGCAACCATACACGTTACGACATAGGTTTCTGCTTTATGGTAAAGAACGTTTGAACAACAGTGAACAATAAATTATTTATTGTTAATCATCATCTTAATGTAAGCATAAATATAGATAGAAACGGTACCCACGAATATTACTAACCTTAAGTTAATAAATTTATTGGCCATTCCATCATATTGTGAGATGTTTTCTTCATTTACAGTATTAAATTTATTTATTAGTAAATGAAAATAAATTGCGTGCATACAAAGTATACTAAGTTCAACTCATCTTTGCGCGCGGGTATATGTGTGGGTGCGACGGTCTCGCATAGTGACGCGACCGTCCCTGTCACCGCCACTGTCCCTGACCGTCTGCTACACAAATTAAAGTTGTATAATTACAAGCGCACGCACACATAGAGCCGCGCGCAAAGATGACTTGAACTAACTATACACGTCAGAAGTGAAACTTCTTTGGCAAACTAATTGAAAAAGTAGGTGGTATTGTAATTGAGAAACAAGACAAAAAGCCAACGTTACGCGGTGTTCCCAGGCGGTCACCCATCCAAGTACTGACCGCGACCGACGTTCGTTGCTTAACTTCGATGATCGGACGAGAACCAGTGTATTCAACGTGTTATAAACCTGGTGGTCACCCATCCGAGTATTGACGCTTGACGCGTTGCTTTCGCTTAAATTTTACCCCTCATGCGCCTAAAGAAGTTTCACTTCAATAAATAAAAAATAAAATAAAATCTCGATGAAACTTTATCTTAGTTTATTTATTCACGATTCAGCCTGAAATATCCCACTGTTGGGCATAGGCCTCTTCCCCCTCACATTTAATACTTTACTTATTCAAAATATGCTCAATTCGACAACCCTTAGGCGAAACTTGCCACAGCCGAGCGACGGCAAAATCTAATCCAAATGATTACTGCCTCGCTCGTAGTTTTGATCGTTTCCGCCCACTGTGCGTCGCCCCGCTGTCGCCCTCGCCCCCTGTCGCAAGTTTCGTGTCCGCGGCCTTAATGAATATTGAATACAATTACAAATTTTTTTGAATGAAAGTTCTGTAATTTTATATACCTACATATGTATATTAATGTATTTACATCAGAATTACGTTCCAATTCTTCTCCTTCATAAGAGATGATGACTATGTAGGTACAGTAGGTACAATACTTTGATTATACTGAAAAGACCTATGAAATTTACCTACTTATAAAAGGTATATTTTTAGGGAGCGCGTGTTTGAGCACCTTTCGGTGATTCGGTCAGATACACAGTTATGTAAAATCAAAAATATATGTAACAAAGTGTGTTAATTTAAGTATTGGTGTAATATTCATATTCTTTACAAATATCTAGTATCTACGAATACAGAATAATTTAAAATTTATTATGATAGTTTGCTTGTTTGTTTCCTTGAAAGCGCTAATCTCAGGAATTACTGGTCCGATTTCAAAAAATATTTCAGTGTTAGATAACCCATTATTCGAGAAAGGCTATAAGCTATAATATAATTATCATCGACGCTAGGATCAAAAGGAGCGGAGCACCGATGAAGAATGTTTCAAAATCGGGGGTTTTTTCAAGTAAGTATTTCACGCGGACGAAGTCGCGAGCAGAAGCTAGTTTTTTATAAAAATCTACTTTTAACAAGCTGAAACATGTTTTGCTGATTAATAATAAAGTAATGGCTACGAGCTATCAATAGGGTAACAATGAGGTAGGGCTTAGCTGGAAATATCCGTCGTTAAGCTATGTTTAAGTTATAACAAGATTCAAAAAATTGTTTTAGAATTCAAGAAAAACTCTTTGATCGTTTTAATTAAATGACTTCCTTTTCTGCTATTGGGTTACTTACTTTTTTACCTTTATCAGACCCCAGTAGTGTCGAAAAACCCGGACGACTGAAAATAATTGTATGACCTATACAAATGTTTACCATGAGCGGGAATCAAACTGGCGACCGCTAACGCAACCAACCAGTGCTACAACCTGTCGTCCAAAGACATCGTCTATATATTATTATGTTTATCTCGTAAAAGTGCTTGTTATAATACGTTTACAAATTAATTTTCACATTGTTCTGTTATTGAAAAAATAAAAACCGGCCAAGAGCGAGTCAGACTCGCGCACCGAGGATTCCGTACAAATAAAATTATAAAAAATATCTTTATTATATGATGAAACTAACAATTTATGCTTTTCGAAATTTTTCCTTTATCTGTGCTATAAAACGTTGCTTCGTATCAAATTTCAACATTCTGAGTTCACGGGAAGTACCTACCTACCCCGTAGATTTTGATTCCCGTGCGAGTGTCGTAAATTTGCAGCATAAAAGGCTGTATCTCTTAATAGCGTTTTAGCCTGTTTGAGCTGCAAGAGCCAGTAGACTCAAGTATTTGATATGAATTTCAGCTTGATACCTCCACGCGTTCCTGAGAACAAGGGTCTTGACAGACAGACGGACAACAAAGTGATCCTATAAGGGTTCTGTTTTTTCTTTTTGAGTCGGAACCCTAAAAATAATGATAAAAAGCACCCTGGCTTATACTAGTTAGGAAAATAAACAACACATGTAAATAAATTTATTACAAAAGTTTAATAAAAATATTGTTAATTAATTAATGTATTTAAGCAGACATAACTTTACTAATCCATGGCAAATATTGTGCGGTGTCTGTGAAGACAACGTAATCTTCAAGATTACATGTTGAGTCACCATTATCTGACCACAGGGATAAGGAAACTACCCCTCGAAGTCTCCATCGGCCATTGTCGAAAATGTAGAGCCCACCGCCTGAGTCACCTAAGCAGGGACCAGATCCGCTGTGATCTCCTAAAAACATTTTTAATAATGTTAAATAATATATGTATAATAAACCAGTTGCCCGCGGTTTGCTCGCGTAGAATAACTCGCGTGAAAATATCTAGGTACATAGAGGGGCATGGAGTGTTTAATCATTATTTTACAACAATTCATGACCTCTTTGTACCACATTTATGGTTCACCATTCGTGCGTTAGAGCTACCAGACTGCTCGCCAAGTACCTAAATAAAATAGTGCATTTTTAATAGAGGTTATAATTAATACCAATGATTTAGCGCCCTCGGAACAATGGAAACGAAGACGAAAGGCGCACAAGTGACAGTTTTACCGAGAAGTGTTACTGACCAATCATTGTACAACAATATATAATAATACCTTCGCCCCTGTTCCTCACTTCTGACCAACCACCAAACCGTTTCCACCACCAATGGACGCCAAATCCGTTTATGCGCAGGTAGAATGTCAGTGCCGATAACTAAGTACCTATATTGGTCGCAAAATGTCGCATCGCGTCGCGTCGCTTCTTGGCGTTTTTTTACGAGGAAAACGAATAATACACACCTGCGCAAAGGGTCTTCGTTGAGGTCAGTTTATGAAACTCGGGTTTTCTCGCTCTACATTGGGCCGTGCTGACTATGGGCATGTGCACCATACGGGGCTCGCCTGTACCCCCTGGGCCGAATTCATTCGCACCCCATCCTGCTACCTAAGCAATGATATCGAATTATTAAATCTATGAATATTAAGCAATGATATCGAATTATTAAATCTATGAATATTAAGCAATGATATCGAATTATTAAATCTATGAATATAATTATAGGTTATTTTAGGTTTAATCTACCACCACCACCACCACTTCAGCCTTTCACAGTCCACTGTTGGACATAGGCCTCCACAAGTTCGCACCCGACATTATGACGCGAACTCATGTGTTTTGCCCATAGTCACCACGCTGGGCAGGCGGGTTGGTGACCGCAGGGCTGGCTTTGTCGCACCGAAGACGCTGCTGCCCGTCTTTGGCCTGTTTATTTCAAAGCCAGCATGGATGG
Source organism: Melitaea athalia (assembly GCA_905220545.2). Lineage (NCBI taxonomy): Eukaryota > Metazoa > Arthropoda > Insecta > Lepidoptera > Nymphalidae > Melitaea > Melitaea athalia. The sequence continues at coordinate 6,672,327 of HG992196.1, forward strand.
TTATCCCGCCATCCGTCGGCTTTTTAAGATCCAAGGTGGTAGTGGAACTGTGTTATCCCTTAGTCGCCTCTTAAGACACCCACGGGAAGAGAAGGGGTGGCTACATTCTTTAGTGCCGTAACCACACAGCACAGGTTAGGTTTAATTGCCGTTATTAATTATTTTATGGTCTATTGTAGTGATTTTTGTAAAAACTAAACAGCAAGGAAGTTAGCTATTATGCTATTTTTAAATAAAACAAAATTTTATGTATACATAAAAGTATGTATTACAAAACAGATTAAACAACTAAAAATTGCGTGCGTACAAAGTACTCATATCAGAAGTGAAACTTCTTAACCGACTTCCAAAAAAGGAGGAGGTTCTCAATTCGACTTTTTTGTAGTTTATTGGAGTTTACTCCTTAAGAATCGATTTTCATATAAGGCCTCCGGTATGAAAAAAATATGAGGAGTAAAATCTACTGAACGAATGACCTCGTTACGTTTTTGTGCGCTATCTATCTGCTACGATATTTACGACGGTACCGGCTACTACGGTTACGACGGTATCGGTTACGACGTTTTCTAATGCCATCGATAGATGATGTTATTTGATTCATTTATTTATCTACCATTTGATATGGTATTAATTTTTTTAATTTTTTATTTATTTATTTTAATGGAAACAAACAGTACCTATATACCTATATTTTTTATAATTAGCACATACTATCATCATTACCAGAACAGTTTCCATAGATTTTTAACACATAATAAGTACATGGAGTAGATGCGCCTTACGAAACCAAGCAAACTCAAATACATTAGTAATATTTACAGAGAGTGTGAAAATCATTCAATTTACCGATTAAAATAAAAATAATAATAATAAATAACAAATTGTATCGATCAATAATCGATCGATCACGATTCAGCCTGTAATATCCCTCCTCCAATGCGGGTTGGCGGATATATTCCCTACTATGAGTAACGATCGCTATCAGGTGTAGGTACATGATAACAACCGGGACCGACGGCTTAACGTGCTCTCCGAGGCACGGTGGGGAGACCCACAAGGACTGCACAAACACCCAGACCACGGCAAACATCTGTATGGCAAATACAAATGTTATCGTGAGCGGGGATCGAACCCGCAACCGCCCGCGCAACAGCCAATCGCAATCCAGTGCGGTGACCGCTGCGCCAACGCCAAAACTATTCATCTGATTGAGTGTAAAGGGCAATTTTAATCTGCATTAAATGCCTAAGCTAAATATTATATTCATTTGGATAAGGATTAATACTGAACTAAAGAAAATAGCTTTGAAAATAGCTTTGAAAATAACGTAATGTTTTTAATAAAAAAATTGAACATAAAAGTGGTTATTGTAAGTCAACTGTTAGAGATAGAGATATGCTATCGCGGACTTTTTTGTAGGATTTTTATAGATTTTGAATTCGCTAGTACACCACTATATCTTTGCTAGTTTACGCAGCGTTCGCGTGGAAAGCTCCCACTTGTCGAGATTTTTTGCGACCTTTTCAACATTTATCGCCGTATTTCAGCTAATTTACATTAAAGCATAATATATTATATACCTAAACCTTCCTCAAGAATCACTCTTTCTATTGTTGAAAACTGTATACAAATCCGTTTGGTAGTTTTCGAGTTTATCGCGTTCAGATAGACAGGAGGACAGAAAGACGCGGCGGGGGACTTATTTTTATAATATGTATAGATATAGATGTATAGATGTATTGATAATGCGTTTTTACTTGACAATTTTTTCGTCGACCCACATTGTATTATACGGCATAACTTTTTACTGGGTTTACCGATTTTGATGATTTTTAATTTAGTCGAAAGCTGATGTTTATCATCTAGTTACATTTAAATTTCATCGAGATCTGATTACAACTTTTTGAGTAATCTTGATTACGCGTATTTCTCGACTATTTTTTACCACTACTAGTAATACCTACGTTGTAGGTATTACTTGTCGATGTAATTGAAGTCGGTTTTTTTCGTTAGCGAGCAAAAACAATTATTTGTCAAACTAGTTGAAACAAATAATAATAATAAAAACAAAAAGCTAACGTCACGCGGTGTTCCCAGGTGGTCACCCATCCAAGTACTGGCCGCGCCCGATGTTGATGCGTCACACTTTCTCTCAAATTTTACCCCTCATGCGCCTAAAGAAGTTTCATCTCAATAAATGTGCATTAACTTCAACGTCTAATACGCTTACATATCTTTATTGTCTATATTATTTATCTATTAGGTATAGAATAGTACCAAACTGTGCTGTAAATTTACTTAATAGTAACTAATAATTTTAATGTGAGATAAAAACAAAGAAGGAAAGAGAGAAGAGATAAGTTATTACAGAGTTACAGACAGAAAACTTGGTATTACCAGCTTTCGTAAAATTCAGCACGAGTCATTCTATCATTTATCTTAAATTAATTAAGTAGGTACAACACTTACAACTCCTGATGTTCCAACTATACGATAAAGTTCTGGGTTGCCAATCCAAAGACAAGCTGGTTTAATGTACGTACCAAAGGGAACAGGTTTTTCAAGTGTCATCACCAATAGGTCATCTGAAACAATAGTGATTTTCCAATAATGAAAGTTTTAACTTACCTATACCTACCTACCTATCTTCCAATCTCACATGCGTTTTAATAGTATTGACATACCCTCATACGAAATATAAACCTTAATGTAACGACTTCCTTTAGAACAATTTCCTCAAATCTCTCAAATAACAATATTCTGGAACCACCTTTGCATTACAAATTTATGCACAATTTTTTTTTTCAAAAGCCTCTTTATAAATACTTTAAAAAAAAGAATCAGAGATTTACCAGATATTACTTACCCATTCTTTAAAAAAAATGTCAGTCATAAAATTAATTTAAATAAAACAATGTCTGACCAATATCAAATATTAACTTAATTTTGTTGTTCTTTGTATACCTTCAAAGTAAGAACTAGCCTCTTCGTATAATAATATAATACTATAACAACAATATAAAAGTATCTTACTTGCAAGATTGGTCGCATTATATGCCTCATGTATAACAGCCGCTTGTAAGGTTCTAGTGACGGTGACGTCATCACTCCAATCTTCTAAATTGTAAACACCCGCCTTAACAACTAAATTCTTTGCAGCGGTATAAGAACTCTTCCGTTTCATGCAATGAGCCGCTTGAAAAGACAGGTAAAATTTTTTTTTTAAATCAAAAAGGACAATTAGATAAGGTTTAACATTTTTAAGAAATTTAGGTAATTGAAGCTAAATTAGTCCTACTAAAATTATTTTTTATTTTAGTAGTCCTGGAGGGGGGGATTGGGGATAGGGTCGGCAACGCGCTTGCGATGCTTCTGGTGTTGCAGGCGTCTATAGGCTACGGTCTTACCATCAGGTGAGCCGTATGCTTGTTTGCCAACCTAGTTACATAAAAAAAACCTACCTGAAATCACGTGTTTTGCAGATACTAATGTTCCTGCGCAGATATAACTCAGGCTACTGTATTTTTGTATTTTATAAATCGCAACCAACCACGGCCATTCTCCTCTGTCATAACTATATCCTTGTATAATTAGTGGAACAACCGGACTACTATTAATTCCACATTCCATTGAGTTTGATATACTACTGGTTTGCATAGGATTCTGCGGTGGTCTATGGAAGAAAAAATCCAAATTACAAATATTCAAACAAGAACGTACCTAAATAAAATCTACCTATATATTAATATGTGAAGCAAAAACTTTTTAACCCTTTTAACGAAAATTGCGCTGACGGAGGAGTACCAAATTTCGCACACTTATAGTTTATATAGAGAAGGAGTGCAGAATGCTAATATTTTTTTTAAATTATGCTTAAAAAATACATTAAATCAATAAAAAAAAACATTACATACACAAACATGTATTTGACTTGCACACGCATATTTATTTATTTATTTATTTATTTATTTGTATTTGGGAAACAAACAGTACAATATAATACATAGTAAAGAAAAATTACAACAAGCTAGTGCATATACCAATCAAGTTTCCACTAACAACTAACACATGTAAGAAGCAGAGTGCAAGAATAAAATGACAAAGTGTATAAATAGGAATAAAGTATCTAAAACAAGAGACAAAATACAAATACAAAATTAAAATTCAATCAAAATAAAATCAAATTAAAATTAAATCAAGATTAAAATTAAATAAAATAAATTAAAACAAATCAAAATTAATTCAAAATTAAACTAAAAAAAAAATTACAAGACGACTGTTAATAAATAAAATCGAGTATCAAATAAATAATAAAAAGGAAATAAAATATAAAATAATTAAAATTCATTGATTCATTAATTGATTAATGTTACGTTTAAAACTTATCAGTGAACATGAGAATATATCCATACTATGAAAATTTTTATTATACATATTACAGGAACGACGAATAAAATCATTTTGGGCATATTTAGTTCTAGTACAGGGCAAATAAAAAAGATCATTTTTACGTTTAAAAAATTTAGGGACGTTAAAGTTCAAACAACTTAGTAGATAAGGACTATCAGCAATATTATTAACCAGTTTATACAGAAAAATTTGATCTTTCAATGTACGGCGAACTTCCAGCGAATTGATACTAGGCAAGCTTTGACATGAATGATGAAACCTATATTTCAAATGTTTAAGGAATTTAGCTTGAATTTTTTCAATGGACTCAATATATATTTTATATTGAGGGTTCCAGACAGTAGACCCAAATTCCAATAAAGAGCGCACCAGGCTATTATATAGAATAATAAGAGTATAACAGTTTTTAAACTCGTTTCCAACCCTCAGTATAAAACCAAGCATCCGATAAGCTTTAGCAACAATTTGATCTATATGGCTCCCAAATGTTAACTTATTATCCAAGTAAATACCCAGGTCTCTCACCCCAGAAACGTGGTCAATAATTTTGTCATTTAGATGGTAGTTACAAGCAATCGGCGTTTTTTTACGTGTAAATGAGATAACGCTGCATTTCTTAACGTTAAGAGATAGCTGATTATCCTCACAATACTTGAATAATTTGTTTAGGTCTTCTTGTAATAGTAAACAATCCGACAGCCCAGATACCCTTCTAAAAACCTTCAAGTCATCAGCAAATAATAATATCGAAGAGTGTTCAAAAGCCTTACAAATATCGTTTATAAAGATACTAAAGAGTAACGGACCAAGGTGAGAGCCCTGCGATACACCAGATGAAACAGGAGTAAAAGATGAACAAAAGCCTGTGACAATAATGTCACTGCCTGACTTCTGTGACGAAGATAAGACGATAACCACCTAAGTAGGTCACCGTGTATACCAACTTGCTCCAGTTTATTAAAAAGTATGTTATGGGATATATATACATATAACAAAACAGTATATATAGATATATATATGTCGGAGAATCAATGCATAGTTATTAAAATTAAATTTATTACTTTTAATAATTCCATTTAACCTTTATGGTCGGAAACGTCAAGCAGTGTGTTTGAGTATGTTCGATACAGATTGTGGCAGATGTCAGTCAGAGGTTGACGATTAGATTTTTATTATTGAGGAAAACGGATACAACTAAAAGCCATTAAGCAAAGAACTGAACTGAAAAGAAGGAGCAGCGAATAGATTAGCAGCACTCGTTGTATCCTGTTAGTAGCGTAACCTCGACTCTTCAATAATTGGTTTGTACAAATGAAATAATTGTTACTAATTGTATTACGATCTATAATTTGACTAGGCGCAGCGAGAAACTCGGCCAGTGGACGGTGAGCGCCAATGCGCATTGTAAGGAGGGCCCTCCCTAAGCCTACACCCGGGGTCGCAAGTCCCGGGCACTGTTCTGAGTTTGTCCCTCTGCCACGCGATAGTAAATAGCTGTGTAGTGAATAGTAGTGAATAGCTCGGTGAATTCATCGTATGTTGAGTAATTCGGCCTCCACCCCATTAACTAGTCTGTTTAAATATCTCGTGCTACCTGACATTGTAATTAATTAGTGTAACCGACCCCCTTTCTTCTGATGATTCCGTCATCAGAAGTGGGATGTGAATTCATCGAATGCCTTACATTAATAATTAAACCAGTTCAGCCCTCCTCTTTCTTCTGATGTTATTCCGACATCAGAAGTGGGATGGCGTTCTCATGCCTACTAAAAGTGTTCGGTCAACTAATAGTGTTCTACTACTTTACTAGTGAGTAATTTATTACACGATGCTACGAGAATCGCATGCGTGTAGTTCCGTTGAAATATCGTGCGATAGAAGCGCAAGTCGATTCGTCATCATTTTAACCGATTTATAGTAGTAGTAACCTGTCTCTCTATTAAAATATTGAATTTTGTGTTGATATTACTCTTAATGTTTATTCGTCTAATACCGGAATGGTACCAAGATGGTGACCGTTACTAGTTAAATCTTTGAATTTTAAGCGTACGTACAAATAGGCTCATGATAGGTTAAAGAGGATGTCAGAAGGTTATGTACCAATTGAGTTTAATGTAGATGACGATCATAATAGTGAACATCTTAGTGATGTGACAGAAAACTGATGTAAGCACTCTAAAGACCGTAGTGTGTAGTCATCAGGAGGATGATACACTGTGATGAATGTGTGATCCAAGAGGGATACATTGTGACGTGATTCAAGAGGGATACGCGTTGATTGTGGAGCAATTGTAATTGCTGGTTGAATAAGGGTGGCTAACATAGTTGTTAGTGTCTTAGAAAATGAGTTTGGTTATTGAAAGTTTGATTGACGGTGGTACAAGACTCTGGATAATTGTATTTGCTTTAAGTTATATTTTGTTTTAAATGTTTTAATAAAGACAAATCAGATTGAAAGTTTTAGTTCTTTTCAGTCGTGGTCTGTTTGACTGCGTAGCGTGTAGTCACAAGAGGTGACTGACACGGGCGATCCATTTGGTGGATATGTGTACTGAGATGTATGCGACTGACACATGTACTGTGATTGCTCTTCGCCTAGAGAGCCGTGGTGTTAGTGGTCTTTACTTGAGGATTTTGCAAACTTGGCTGTAACTTGTTGTAGAAGTAAAGTAAGTCTATAGTTTTGGTTGTGATGACGTCGATGGTACATGACTGTGGTATTTGTGTGAAGTGATTAGTTACAATTGATTTAATGACTACACTATAATTATTATGATTCAGATTACTGTAAAGTTCTTGAAGCAAACTAAGTTTAGATCGTAAATACAAGGGACCGTTTAAAGTTGTAGAATTGCTTGAAGGCGATCGCTGTCTGTTAAAACAGTTGTCTGGTAATAGAACCTACAGGTATGTTCACGATCGTTTACGAAAGATTCTTCTTACTGATGTAGCTGCTGAGTTAGATTTGTTTAGTGTTGATAAGTAAATAGAGCACATACCATAATAGCTATTTGGTCGTATCACATGTGATCACATGTGATCACCTCATGAGGTGATGACGATGTGTTGGTTGTATCATATGAGTTGATGACGATATGTGTTAGTCGTATCACATGAGGTGATGACGATATGTGTGGCATAGCAGCATGTGTGGCATAGCAGCCTGTGTGGCATAGCAGCCTGTGTGGCATAGTAGCCTGTGTGATATAGTGACCTGTGTGGAAAAATTAACTGTATGGCATAGCAACCTTATGTTCCAGTGCAGCATAATGTGACTTTATTTAGTTGGTCAGTATGACCGAGCATACAAGTATTAACAGCATGTTTTTTTGGCTTTGTTTTAAAAAACTTTCGAGGACACACAAGGACGTGTGAAGATGCAGGACGGCCGTAACGGCGCGTGCACTGACAATGACGATACTATAGTTAGGTTGGACAAAACTCACGATTCTTTTGTTGTATTTGGTTTAATCAGACGAGTAGTATGTAAGTCGCTCAGATTGCTGCATCTTCAGTGCATTCGTAGTCGTAGGCGTAAATCGGGCCTGATTTCCCGTTGCATTGCGGCCACGGTTGTGAGTGGCGTGCGCTTAGCATGGAGATGTACGTGATTGCTTTTGGTGATGACTGGATGGAGGTTATCACAGGGAACCGGATGGAGGTTACCCATTGTTTATGATGCTGGATGGAAGCATCATAATTGTAGAGTATTGCATACTGCGCGGTCTATCTTCTATTAGAAAGCTTATTAACGTGACGAGTTTTGTTGAACCTATTATGGAGGTTACCCATGTTGTGATTGTGTTGGTGATGATTGGATAGAGGTTATCAAAGAGTACCGGATGGAGGTTACTCATGTTTGTGATTGTGTTGGTGATGACCGGATAGAGGTTATCAAAGGGTACCGGATGGAGGTTACCCATATTTGAGATTGTGTTGGTGATGACCGGATAGAGGTTATCAAAGAGTACCAGATGAAGGTTACCTATGTTTGTGTGTATTTTGTTGATGACCGGATGGAGGTTATCAAAGAGTACCGGATGGAGGTTACCTATGTTTGTGAGTGTTTTGGTGATGACTGGATGGAGGTTATCAAAGGGTACCGGATGGAGGTTACCCATGTTTTTGAGTGTTTTGGTGATGACCGGATGGAGGTTATCAAATGATGCTGGATGGAGGTTACCCATGTTTTTGAGTGTTTTGGTGATGACCGGATGGAGGTTATCAAATGATGCTGGATGGAAGGATCATAATTGTAGAGTATTGCATACTGTTTTTGTCTATCTTCTATTAGAAAGTTTATTAGCGTGACGAGTTTTGATGAACCTATTGTACCTACGTAGTAGATGGTATTCATTTGAGAAAGTAAACTGACTTTGGTAATGTTCTGGAATATGAAGTGTGAGTTATTAAACCTGGCCCTTCTGGTCAGGAAGGCCGAGCGAATGGACTTCTTGCTGTTTAGGAAAATTATTTCTTTCATCAAAAGCATCACACGAGGTCGTGTGAATTTGTCAAGATGGCCGTGTCGGAGAATCAATGCATAGTTATTAAAATTAAATTTATTACTTTTAATAATTCCATTTAACCTTTATGGTCGGAAACGTCAAGCAGTGTGTTTGAGTATGTTCGATACAGATTGTGGCAGATGTCAGTCAGAGGTTGACGATTAGATTTTTATTATTGAGGAAAACGGATACAACTAAAAGCCATTAAGCAAAGAACTGAACTGAAAAGAAGGAGCAGCGAATAGATTAGCAGCACTCGTTGTATCCTGTTAGTAGCGTAACCTCGACTCTTCAATAATTGGTTTATACAAATGAAATAATTGTTACTAATTGTATTACGATCTATAATTTGACTAGGCGCAGCGAGAAACTCGGCCAGTGGACGGTGAGCGCCAATGCGCATTGTAAGGAGGGCCCTCCCTAAGCCTACACCCGGGGTCGCAAGTCCCGGGCACTGTTCTGAGTTTGTCCCTCTGCCACGCGATAGTAAATAGCTGTGTAGTGAATAGTAGTGAATAGCTCGGTGAATTCATCGTATGTTGAGTAATTCGGCCTCCACCCCATTAACTAGTCTGTTTAAATATCTCGTGCTACCTGACATTGTAATTAATTAGTGTAACCGACCCCCTTTCTTCTGATGATTCCGTCATCAGAAGTGGGATGTGAATTCATCGAATGCCTTACATTAATAATTAAACCAGTTCAGCCCTCCTCTTTCTTCTGATGTTATTCCGACATATATATATATATATATACTGTTTTGTTTAATTCGGATTTCGTCCACTGGGCGACCGTGGGGCGACCACTAGTTTAAGTAGTATAGATATAAAAATATCACAAATTAGATGTCACACAAATGTGCAAATGGTATAATTTTATTACCTACGAGCTGTGCCCCAAGGTTTCACACGTATTAATTTGGATAAAATAATAACCTATAGCCTTCCTCGACAAATGGGCTACCTAACATTGAAAGAATTTTTCAAATCGGACCAGTAGTTTCTGAGATTAGCGCGTTCAAACAAACACACAAACAAACTCTTCAGATTTATACTATTAGTATAGATGTATAGGTACATATTCAATTCAATTTAAAACAAATAAGTATTAAAAATACTAGTAAATCAGACATAAATTAGTATTAGTCAAATTTCACAAGAAAATTGGTAATAAGAATTATTATGCACGGAAGAATAAAGAATATCTAAGTAATATAAGACACGTCTAGTGTGCTGGCTCGTCTAGACAATAAACCTCTGTCAAAATTTGCCTCATATTTACCACAAAACTATTTCAAACAAAAAAGTACAATTTCTCAAACGCTTTTATTTTGGTCTATAGAAATTTCCTCCATGTTTCCCGGTTCTGTTCAAGGAACAGGTTATTAACGGCCTCCTTGATTATATTCAAAAATAGGTACCTACTCTAGTTTCTGTCCCATGTTAATGTTACATAATTATGGAATGTAGTGCAAAACATTAATGTTGACAATGACTTGGGGTTTGTAGTTTCTTGCACACTATGTTTGTAACTAGCGAATTGAGTCCCAATTTTATAGCACTTATTTACAAGCTTTTAATACCTACTTACCTGTAAGTGAACGAGTATATTGGGCGATATTGAGTTGGTCGAGTGCTTTGCGTAGTTGGTCTTGTATAAATTAATCTTGGGGTAGATTTTGTTCGTGGGTTTTCTGTAGTTCTTCTCGGAATGTCTAGAAACAAAGCCAAGCCTTAGTCCTTACAATTTACCAAGAAAAATGTAAGGCGTATAATTAAGACTTCAAAAAAGAGGAGGTTTTCAATTTGACTGTATTTTTTAAGCCTCATAGGTTTTAACGCGTATAGCGATTTAGAATCTAAAGATGATTCTTAAAAAAAAAACAGGTATTTATCATGTGGTCACAATTAAAATTGATTGAGACTTGACTAGTATGTTTTAAATTATCTCTAGTAATGTGTATATACTTGACTATTTTTTCGTCCACCTTGTATTCAGGACTGGTCGATTTAATTGCAGTTGTTTTTTTTTTTCATTTGCGAGCAAACACAATTATGTGCTACTCGAAAATCCCATATTCTTTCGTCTCTTCAACACTAACCTACTTTGTTAATGTAATATATTATGTTAATAATATTGTTATTGTTGATTATTATTAAAATAATCATTTATAATTTTATAATATGGTCACGTGTTGTGTTTGTAATATTGTAGCTAATTAAAATAATTTTAGTATTTTTCTGTAACTATGTATGACTATTGGTCGGTACTGTACCAGTTTAATGAAATATACTATATATTATCTATACATATAATAAAACTAGCTGCTGCCCGCGACGTCGTCTGCGTGCGTTCACTGCTCGTTCCCCGTAGGTGATAGCGTGATAATATGTAGCCTATGTTCTGACCCGACTTCTTAATAAAATTCGTGCCAAATTTGAAGTAAATCCATGCAGTACTTTTTGAGTTTATCCCGGACATACATTTGAAGAAATAAAGGTTCACTGCTCGTTCCCCGTAGGTGATAGCGTGATAATATATAGCCTATGTTCTGACCCGACTTCTTAACAATATTCGTGCCAAATTTGAAGTAAATCCATGCAGTACTTTCTGAGTTTATCCCGGACATACATACAGACAAACAGACAAACAGATAAACAGACAAACAGACAAAAATTCTAAAAACTATATTTTTGGCTTCGGTATCGATTGTAGATCACACCCCAAGTATTCTTTAAAAAAAATATTCAATGTACAGTTTTGACTTTTCTACCATTTTATTATATGTATAGATGGTAGGAAAGTCAAAACTGTACATTGAATATTTTTTTAAAAGAATACTTGGGGTGTGATCTACAATCGATACCGAAGCCAAAAATATAGTTTTTAGAATTTTTGTCTGTTTGTCTGTTTATCTGTTTGTCTGTTTATCTGTATGTATGTCCGGGATAAACTCAAAAAGTACTGCATGGATTTACTTCAAATTTGGCACGAATATTATTAAGAAGTCGGGTCAGAACATAGGCTATATATTATCACGCTATCACCTACGGGGAACGAGCAGTGAACCTTTATTTCTTCAAACGTATGTCCGGGATAAACTCAAAAAGTACTGAATGGATTTACTTCAAATTTGGCACGAATATTACTAAGAAGTCGGGTCAGAACATAGGCTACATATTATTACGCTATCACCTACGGGGAACGAGCAGGAAACCTTTATTTCTTTAAATATATGTCCGGGATAAACTCAAAAAGTACTGCATGGATTCACTTCAAATTTGGCACGAATATTATTAAGAAGTCGCGTCAACATATAGGCTACATATTATTACGCTATCACCCACGGGGATCGAGCAGTGAACCTTTATTTGTTCAAATATATGTCCGAGATAAACTCAAAAAGTACTGCATGGATTTACTTCAAATTTGGCACGAATATTATTAAGAAGTCGGGTCAGAACATATTCTATATATTATCACGCTATCACCTACGGGGAACGAGCAGTGAACCTTTATTTCTTCAAACGTATGTCCGGGATAAACTCAAAAAGTACTGAATGGATTTACTTCAAATTTGGCACGAATATTACTAAGAAGTCAGGTCAAAACATAGGCTACATATTATCACGCTATCACCTACGGAGAACGAGCAGTGAACTTTTATTACTCAACGCATTCTGTAACAACGTGTAATCTAACGACGCATATTTGAATGTTGTTGTTATTATGCCATGCTACAAGCTAGCTTCACACTATAAAAAATAACGCAGTATAAGTAATTTAGGCCGATAAACGTAATTAAATGAATATCAGTAGTTCAAGACAAATTTAAAGCAGCGCCTTCTATGAGATTTCAAAAACATCATCATCAATCCCTTCTTGGATATAAATAATTTAAATTTGATCATGTTGGCGAGGTTAATTGTTATTTTTAAAAGTCATAGATGGAGTTGTGCATTTTCTTCTTAAAAATTGTAGGTATCGTTAATTCGTTTCAAAGATGAGCAAGACAGTTAAAAAATTCTGTTTATATATAAGTCTTATAAAATTCATCGAGTTTATCTATATGTAATAACAAACAGAACTCAAAAAGAACTGCATAGATTTATAACATAATTGTGTTTGCTCGCAAACGAAAAAAAACCGACTTCAATTACATCGACAAGTAATATAACGTAATAAGGCGAAAAAATAGTCAAGTAAATACGCGCTATTGAAGATTACTCAAAAAGTTGTAATCAGTTTTCGATCTAATTTAAACAAAACTACAAGACAAGTATTACCTTTCGATTAAAGTAAGAATCATCGAAATCGGTACACCGAGTAAAAAGTTATGCGGTATAATATAACGTAGGTCGACGAAAAAGTAGTCAAGTAAATACGCATTATTAGATATAACTCTAAAAGTACTTGTCAGATCTCAATTAAATTAAAATGGGACCACATGACACGCAACACCTTTCAGTTAAAACAAGATTGATCGAAATCGGTCCACCCAGTCAAAAGTTCTGAGCTAACATATATTAAAAAAAAAAACATACAGTCGAATTGAGAACCTCCTCCTTTTTTGGAAGTCGGTTAAAAATTTAAACTCGAAAACGGCACGCTATTTCTGTATGCAATTTGAGCCAAATGGCGGAAAAAGAGAAAAATTAAGCATGCCATATACCTATATAATAAAGGTAAGACATGCTTATTCTTTTACAGTACAGAATAAATAGTAATAGAGTTAGTACAAAATAAACATTGACTGTTAATATTTTTGTTCGGTATTTATTGGTGTAATTATTGCGTCTTAATTAATATATTTTCATGTCGCTTTATCGCATATAAGCTTAAGTGAGATGTGGAACTAGCTAGATGTTTTTACGCACGCTGCGCACACACAGCCATTTATTTTATGTTAAGATCATGTAAAGTCATAACTTAGATGAGTTATAATTTTTCACCATATAAAAAATGTTTCCTGTTTGCTAACTAGACGGCGGTGGCGTCGAATTAAATCGTGCTATAGTTTCGTTCACAAAAAGTGATGTTATGAGTACAAATGTCGTCGCCTCAACCTGTAGAAACTGGGGTTACCTGCGTTGCTATAAGTTATCGTATGCTTGGAAACCAGAAAATATTTTCCTGAAATAAATAAGTCCATACTAATATTATAAATGCGAAAGTAACTCTGTCTGTCTGTCTGTCGCGTAATCACGCCAAAACTACTGAACAGATTTAAATGAAATTATACAGATAGTCTAGAGTCTGAGAAAGGACATAGGCTACTTTTTAATGAGAAAAGGGTGTAAGGTGTTGAGAAGTGGGAATGAAAATTTGTATGGAAGTATGTATAATGTTCGTGTTTCGTAACTGTCAAACATTTATTGTTTATCCCGTGGATATGGTTAAATCTGCCCTAAAATTAAAGAACGTATTTAAATAAAGATTTCGAATCGACAACATGTATCCACAAAATACGGATAGTGGCGTATTTTAGATTTTAAAAATGTAGAATAATGTCATTAATGAAAACGGATTGACATATTATATATTGGTTGTCAAATATTTATGCATGCGTTTAGAAATTTATTTAGTGTATGTAATCTAAGGAAAATATATCAAGCTACTTAAATATACAATAAATGATAAATGTACAAATGAATAAAAAAAAACGTTCAATTGATTCTGTCAATCCAGTCAAAGTCCAATATATTATATTAATATTTTCATCGCGAAAGTGTAAAAGATATGTTTGATATATCTTAATCTGTACTAATCTATGCTATATTATATTATATAGGGTATTTTTTCCCTCAAAGCAACGCGGGTGAAACCGCGGGGCACAGCTAGTTAAGAATAAAGACGCTTACTACCTATATAAGGTTGGTTAAACCATACCTACCTACCTACCTACTAAACTACTAACCTACCTATATAAGGTGGTTGTTGGTATAAGGTGGTAAGATTGGTTAGCTTCGATACCTTCAAATGTTGGGTTGATGTCGCTAGGAGGTCGTACAGGAACCATCTCTTCGTGAACTATTTCTGGTCGTTGGGTTTGAGGAGGAAGAGCATTGTATAATCCATCACTACCTGACTTAAAGAACAACGTGTGTTGCAGACTTGTTGTTGTGACGTATTGAGCTTCTCCTGGAAGATCTGTTAAAAAAATATTTTATTTTGGAGCATCATTCTTAGAAGTTTTATTTTAAATATTCTTATCTCAGAATTTATTGGAATTATAAGAAAAATTATGTGTTACTGTTTTTTGAAGAAGGTAAGAAACACATTATTAAGACTTCCACCATGTGACACATCTCATCTATATCCGGTTAATCTTCCTGTCTATAATACGTTATTTGGATAAATATATACTGGCCATATAATTTATGTGTAACTTATTATCAGAATGAAGTTAATATAGGTATGTAAGGTCAGTTGTACTTACTATACTGCGATTGTGATGATTAAAGAGGGTATTGGAACTTAAGTAACTTCAATATAGGTAAAGTTTTTAAACTTTCACGGTTACTATGAACACTTTTGAGTCTACGGGACTTGCCATGGTCATCGAAATATCGGGAGTTTCAAAATAACAATCAAACTAACTTTTATAATGAACTAGCTTCTGCGCGCGACTTCGTCGGCGTGGACTCCGCTCCTATTGGTCTTAGCGTGATGATACATAGCCTATAGCCTTCCTCGATAAATGGGCTATCTAACACTGAAATAATTTTTCAAATCAGCCCAGTAGTTCCAGAGATTACCGCGTTAAAACAAACAAACAAACAAACAAACAAACAACCAACCAAACAAACAAACTCTTCAGCTTTATATATTAGTATAGATTAGTATAGGCATGTCTTTAAAAAAGTCAAAGTTTCTCGCGAAAAACAGCTAACATTCGACCACTTAATACAAAATTAGTTAATATCTATACATATAATAAAATGGTAGAAAAGTCAAAACTGTACATTGAATATTTTTTTAAAAGAATACTTGGGGTGTGATCTACAATCGATACCGAAGCCAAAAATATAGTTTTTAGAATTTTTGTCTGTTTGTCTGTTTGTCTGTATGTATGTCCGGGATAAACTCAAAAAGTACTGCATGGATTTACTTCAAATTTGGCACGAATATTGTTAAGAAGTCGGGTCAGAACATAGGCTATATATTATCACGCTATCACCTACGGGGAAAGAGCAGTGAACCTTTATTTCTTCAAATGTATGTCCGGGATAAACTCAAAAAGTACTGCATGGATTTACTTCAAATTTGGCACGAATATTACTAAGAAGTCGGGTCAGAACATAGGCTACATATTATCACGCTATCACCTACGGGGAACGAGCAGTGAACGCACGCAGACGACGTCGCGGGCAGCAGCTAGTTTTCAATATAGTATCTAACCCAGGACCTCGGCTACGCTTCATGTGGATTATTCACTGATTTATCCCAATTAAAATCTGTAAACAGTAATAATATATATCTTACCTCCAGTCGCATAACAAACAACATTATCATTCAAGGTTAGAGAAGTGATCTTCGGCAATGGGGAGGTCACAGGGAAATTCACTCGATACTTCAGAGGGACTCCCCTGTTAAAATCCTGGAGGAGGTGGGTATTCGAGACTACCGGTTGTATACTACCCCCATAAGTCTGTAAAATAAAAGATAAATTAAATTTAACTTAGGAAGCTAGACAAAAAGGCATTTTATCTTATACTATTAAACGAGCAATTCTTGTATATATGTATAATAGAATCTGAGTCTCGGAATCGGCTCCAACGATTTTCGTGAACAGTACAGTAGTATACAGGGGATTTCGGGGGCGAAAAATTGATCTAGCTAGGATTCATTTTTAGAAAATGTCGTTTTATTCCTGTTTTTAGGCAATGAAAAAAATTGCTAAAATATCGTTAGAATAGGAAGGTTAATTTCGCAATTGCCATTATAGCTGTAACACTAACAGCTCAGCCCCCTTAGCCAAGTTGACAATCTACAATCGATAACGCTATTAGAAAACGAACAAATGTATGGGAATGACACTAGCGTTCGACGTTGTTCGACGGTGACTAGTGTCATTCCCATACATTTGTTAGTTTTCTAATAGCGTTATCGATTGTAGATTGTCATGTTGGCTAGGGGGGCAGGTGGGAAATCGGACGGTCGAGATTGACCGAGAAAACCATGGTTCAAATCTCAGTCTCCAGATTAATTTTTTTTTTTTATTTCACTCGTGATTTTTTATTTAAATAAAAATAAAATATAAAAATACCGAGAGAAAAACAAAATAAAAAAATAAATAAAATAAAAATGAAAATACCGAGCTAGGCTCGGTCACCCAGGTACTCAATGTTAATGAGTGACGCGTAACGTAATTAGCATTATAAACTGCATGGTCACTCGCTGTCGAATACGGCTAGCTTTTACACAACTGGGCATCGATTTATGGGATTCTGGGGGGAGAGGGGAGGAGGGGGTGGGTGGTTTACCCTCTGGTACTACTCCCACCCCCAGCACTGCACTAATATAGATATAGAAATCCGAAAAAAAAACCAAAACCAAATCGGCTGGCGAGGGCTACCCTCCCTCCGCGCCGGATTCAAGCGTTATTCTAACCTCAAAGGTGGTAGATTACATTTTTGTTTTTTGTAACGAAGTTATGTCGATTAACGGTCTAATTTTGAAGTTAGATAGGTTAGGGTTATTTTTTTTTTTTTGTAACGAAATTATGCCGATAATTTAGCCTATCTAAGCTCGAAATTGAAAAGATTTATGACTGAATAGGCTTTGCCTTTATATAACCCCCCCCCCATAACCCCATAAATCGATGCCCAGTGCTGGGGGTGGGAGTGGTAACAGAGGGTAAATCCTCCCCTCCCCTCGCCCCAAAAACCCATAAATCGGTGCCCAGTGCTGGGGGTGGGAGCGGTACCAGAGGGTAACCCACCCAGCCCCTTCTTCCCCTCTTCCCCCAAGACCCCATAAATCGATGCCCACTTGTGTGTACTTACCTCGAATTCTAGTAAGCATTCCAAAAAAATTTATTCATACAGTATAAATTAATACTGTCAGTTAATGCGGCAACGTTCTTATAAGGATTACCAAACCTTTAGTGAGTCACAAAGTTTTTTGTCTCTTAGAGGTACGATTCCAAGCAATATTTTCTTGTTTTCGTTGTATAAAATAAAATAAAAATTAAACGCCGAAAACGAAATTTATTAAGTACGCGCATAATTTTCGAAAGAAAGCATCAAATTTAATGAATATTTTTTTATATTCGTTAGGTCAGGGTAGGGTTTGTATTTAAAAAAAAAAGTTCACGAAAAAACTGGTGGTGTAAAGTTTGCCACTTCAGCTAGTGCAATATAAAATAGTATTATAACTTGCGAAATTTCAGGTGTGATTGCGATGTGTAGCTCAGCGATGATGAATCTGTTAGTCAATTTACGTCATAAAATCTTTTACTACTTTCTATCAAGAATAAAAAAGGGCCAACTCCGCAAAGCGAATGCTGCAGTAGTATATTTGTGACTGTATAATACCTACTTATTTTAAAGGATTGACTCTATTTTATTTGTATTACGAGTAGTTTTACCGTTGTGATGCACTTTCCTTGTAGAATGTAGGTGTTTATAGGCTACGGTAACCGTTTATCGTCAGGTGGGCTGTAGGTACGCTTTTTTGCCATCCTAGTACTTCGTATGAAAATTATTGTGTTTTCGAAAAAAAAACCAACTTCAATTACATTGACAAGTAATACAACGTACGGTAAAGGAAAAAATAGTCAAGTAAATACGCGTTATCAAAGATTACTCAAAAACAAAAAGTAGTCATCAGATCTCGATCAAATTTAAATTGGACCACAGAAAACGCACCACCTTTCAGTCAAAAGTTTTGAGGAAAAAAAGTACAATTGAATTGAGAACCTCCTTCTTTTCTGTCACACATTAACGAATGGGCGAATGATAGATAAGAGCATAAACAGAAAGGTGAAGGACGAACTGACCACTCAGTCTTGCAAAATTATTTAGATTGTTTATCCAACATCCTAAAAAAAGAAGGTTATTGCGACTTGTGTAAGGTGAATGTCCCACAGAATAAACAAACAAAACAAAACAAAAAAATAATAGGATTTTTTAAACGCTGGTCGCACGTTTAACAAATGGAGCCGGTTTATGCTGGTCGCACGTTTAACAAATGGTGCCGGTTATTAAACTAACGAGATTTTTAAGGTCACACTTTGACCTGTATTTGACCTTCAGGTGTTACGCCTCATTCCTTAACACGTGTCCGGACGTAAAAGTTTTCCGTTCTTTTCGATTCCTATACAAAATATAGGAGTTCCCATAAAAAAAATGAACTTGACCTTAAAATATCCTTGAAAATGAGGTTTAAGGTCAAATCAGAGGTCACCGTTGGATTTCTGGTTGAAAGTCACCTAACCTAACCCGTGCATCATCATCATCATCATATCAGCCTACTGCAGTCCACTGCTGGACATAGGCCTCGCCAAGCTCGCGCCAGACATCCCGGTTTTCCGCAATCCTTATCCAGCGTACACCGGCAATCTTACGTAGATCGTCGGTCCAGGCATGGGGCCGGAGGACGTCCCACACTGCGTTTGCCAATACGCGGTCTCCACTCCAGGACACGTCTGCTCCTGCTAAACCGTGCGGTTTTCCGAAATTTCCGGGGTTTCCATACTTTTTCCTCACCCGGTATACTAAAAATTACAGAGGTGTGATTCTTTTGGTTATAAATAAACGTTTTGACATATCAGATGATAGTTTTTTTGTGATTTTTGTTACCATTTGATTGATAGATTTACTAATTGTTAAAAAAACAGCTTTAACGCACTCTGTAAATTGTAAGCCGTATTTTAATTAAAAAAATACACTTATTTACCTATTCGCGCCTCTCCTCTCTGGAGTTTTGCGTTCGAAAAATGAACCAACTTTATTTTATAGCCCAGGTCGGATTCTCAAAATATGTATCTCTAACGACATTTTTTTTTAAATTCACGATCTTTATGTAGGTATAACAATGCAAAAGACCCACAACTACACTCAAAAAAATAATAATATAGTTCATTATTTTATAAAACTAGTTGACCTGGCGAACTTCGCACCGCCTTATTTTTTTAATTAAATATAATAATTTTATTGACGCCGCGTTAGCGCAACGGTCACATCACTGGTTGGTGCCAGTTGCGTTGGCGGTTGCGGGTTCGATCCCCGCACATAACAAACATTTGTACTGGCCATACAGATGTAAGATGTTTAGGTTTACCGTGTTCTGAGTGTTTGTGCAGTCCTTGTGGGTCTCCCTACCGTGCCTCGGAGAGCACGATAAGCCGTCGGTCCCGGTTGTTATCATGTAAACCTGATAGCGATCGTTAGTCATAGAATGGAATATATCCGCCAACCCGCATTGGCTCTGATCCTTTTTCTACATGGGGAAAATAGCCTATGCCCAACAGTGGGATATTACAGACTGAAGCGAAGCGATATAATAATTAAGTAAATAATAAATAAATAAATATAAATATATACAACACACACACACACACACGGTCGTCTGTTACTAAAGTAAGCAACTTAATGCTTGTGTTATAGGTAACAGCCGACTGGTATAGAGCTAGCTACACTTTTTTTCGATAAACATACTTATAAATAATGCATATATAAATAGATATGTATATTACACCCAGACTCGGTGTGGGAATCGAACCCAAAACCCCCGGAGCAGAAAGCAGGGTCACTACAAACTGCGCTAAAGGGCTAGTCCTATAATTACATATATCATAATAAAATATAGCTTAACTTTTAAGTTGATAGATCAAACTGCACACGATGCGCAAACTTGATTAAAATCGGTTCAGTAGCTTAGGAGTTCATTGCGGACAAACAACGTGACGCGTAATTTACATATTTTAAAATAATCACAACCATAATATTATAACATTCAGTCCGAGTTGGCATTACAAATATTTACATAAAGTAAGAAACCTACTTTTATTGAGGTAGATACCTTATGTTTAAATAACTATTATATCCGACCCTCAGTAGAGGGAAATCCCTTATACACGCACATCACTACATAGTATAAAACAAAGTCGCTTTCTCTGTCCCTATGTCCCTTTGTACGCTTAAATCTTTAAAACTACGCAACGGATTTTGATGCGGTTTTTTTAAATAGCTAGAGTGATTCTTGAGGAAGGTTTATGTATATAATTTAGTATACTTCTTATGTAAATTAGCAGAAATACGGCGATAAATGTTGAAGAAGTCGCAAAAAATCGCACCAACTGGGAGCTTTCCACGCAAACGCCGCGTAAACTAGCAAAGATACAGTGGAGTAATGTACTAGCGAATTCTAAATCTATAAAAATGCTACAAAAAAGTCCGCGATAGCATATCTCTATCTCTTACATCTAAAAATGTTTTTTGATAAAAGAAATGTCGCTTTATATTTATGTCATTTCATTTGCGTTAAATTTGTTAGTGTGATATAAATAATCTCCAATCTCTAATTTTATTTATTGATATAGATTCAGTTTTATTTACCATCTTGCTATTGGCCATTTTGATAGTTGTTTGCTATCATGAGTCAGGAGTCTGGTTATTATGTGTATTATGTACCTATATAAAAAAATAAAAAATAGAAACGTAGACGACGCGTTGGCGCAACGGTCATAGCACTGGTTTGTGGCTAATGCGCTAGCAGTTGTGGGTTCGATCCCCGCACATGACAAACATTTGTATTGGCCATACAGATGTTTGCCGTGGTCTGGGTATTTGTGCAGTCTTTGCGGGTCTCCTCACCGTGCCTCGGAGAGCACGATAAGCCCCCGGTTGTTATCATGTACCTACACCTGATAGCGATCGTTACTCAGAGTAGGTAATATATCCGCCAACTCGCATTGGAGCAGCGTAGTGGATTAAACTCTGATCCTTCTCCTACAATGGGGAAAGAGGCCTATGCCTAGCAGTGGGATATTACAGGCTGAAGCTAGCGAGCGAAATGTAGAAGAATAATGTAAAATATAATTATTTATAAGATGATACGCAATATTCAATATTTTAAAATTTTGACATAAAATATTGCAAATTTTCTGGTAAACTTGATCGTCATTGTAAGAACTTGCGTATTTCGAAAACAAGTCGAAAAAACTTTATACATTATCAATAATATTATTAAAAAAAATTTTTTTACTTTATTAACACAAGATAACTTGAATTTATAATAATTACAGCCAAATGCTTTCGCATCGAGTTTTTCCTTATTCAATGTTTTTGATACACACACTCACACTCCTTTGAAATGAAAAAAATCGTTGGAATTTTATTAATATGATAATAACAAAACCACATGATTGTTTTTGCTCGCAAACGAGAAAATCGCCGTTTAATCAAATATTTTTAGAAGTAAACGTATTTATACCGAAATAAAAGGAGGAATTTCTTGACATACCAATGTTTATTTCGTTAAAAAATTGTCTGATAGAATGAGACCAAATCTGCTATTTAATTTCTTTGGAAAAAAATGAGTGTATAAGTGCATGTACATAGTGTGTTTGTTTGTTTGTTTAAAACGCGCTAATCTCAGGAACTACTGTTACGAATTGAAAAAAACAATTTGTGTTTGATAGCTCATTTACCGAGGAAGACTATAGGCTATTTATTTTTTCTCAAATTAACGCGATGTGGGCGATTAAATCTGTTCACTCATTTATATGTAGATATATTTTATCATATAGGTAGGTATAATGTAACTTGATTGAAAACACGGTAACAGGAAAATACTCAAAGAATATTATACATAATATTGTATATATCTTTTGGAACGCCGTAATATGATGGCTTCTAGTTTGGTAAGTGGATTATAAAATATTGAGATGAGAAAGCGTTACTAAACTAAGAGTTTTTAACCAACGAAAAAAACGGAGGAATAAGTTATCAAGTCGACGCCTTTAATTATTTTTTATGTATGATATTGATCACGCATAACTTTTTACAAAGCTATCCGATTTTGATAATTCTTTTTTTATTGGAAAGAGTATACCCGCCGCGCCGCGCCACGGGTGTCGACTCAAAATTACTTACCTAGCTATACTTACATTAGTTTAAGAACTTAGTTATTAAGGTCAAATAAAAACGCAGCTGTTTACAAAAATATACCTATACTTAGGTATAGTTTCATTACTTTAAGATGTTAGTTATTAAGGTTAATTAAAAAAGGTTTATTATTTTTTGCTTTTCAGTTTTTTCGGCGGTTTAATTGTTTGTTAAAAAGTTTTTATTGTACTAGAGTTATAAATCTCTAGGTATATGAAAGTTACAGCTTTTTAATTAATAAGACACCGATTCAATTGATATAGTAGTAGGAAATGAAATTCGTTTAGTTATAATGATTTTTATACTCTCCGAGGAAAATATACAATACATACAAACTATTTACAATTAAATTTTAAGCCGTTTATTCACTTGGGCAAAGCCATTAAATTAATTAGAATAATTATGTGGGAAACTCATAATTTATTCAACAAGCATATCCGCACGATACACGTAGTATACGGCAGGTTTGACATTAGTTTTTTCTCGCGATTTGTATATGGACTTTTATAATGAAAAGATGGAGAAAAGTCTTTACTGCGCATGATCGAGGTTTTGACACGAAAAATTCATAGACGTCGAATACCTAAACAGGATCTAATAATTAAAAAATACGATAAAATATATAAAATAGCTCATACGCTAAATTGGTGAACCCGTAGTAGAACAATTTAAAATTAGTAAGAAATGTCCAGTTCGAGCGACGACAACACGGTTGCGAGCAAGGTCACAATAAGGGAACGGAGGAACCCGAAAGCGGCATTAGATGTGAAACCGGCAGTGGCAACTACATCACTGCTATCACCTGTACCACGCCAAATTCAACTTGTTCCTTTTTGGCCAGAAAAGCCAACGTTATGGTTTGCGCAAATCGAAGGTCAGTTTATAATTAATCAAATCTCTGATGACGCCACTAAATTTTATCTAGTATTTGCATCGCTGGATCGAAAATACGCTGCAGAGGTAGAGGATATACTCACCGGCCCAGCTGACTACCAGCGATTAAAATCAGAGTTGGTAAAAAGACTATCGGTATCACGCGAAAACAAAGTGAAACAGCACGACCATCCGAAAGCCCATGGGCGTCACCCCTACATTTGGCTCCTAAAAAGGACAATGGTTGGCGTCCATGCGGTGACTACAGACAACTAAACGCACGTACAATCCCTGACAAATACCCGATAAGACACATACACGACTTCTCACATAACTTATCTGGCTGTAAGATCTTTTCGGTAATTGACCTAGTGAAAGCATACAATCAAATACCAGTATTCCAGGATGATATTCCGAAAACCGCGATCACAACCCCCTTCGGGTCATATGAATTTCCCTACATGACGTTCGGGCTGAGGAATGCAGGTCAAACTTTTCAAAGGTTTGTCGACGAAATGTGCCGTGGCCTCGACTTCTGCTATCCGTATTTAGACGATTTTTTGGTTTCCAGTAGAACACCTGCGGAACACGAAGACCACCTTCGCCAGCTCTTCACTCGAATGAGAAACTACGGCGTATTAGTGAACACCAGCAAATGCGTGTTCGGTGTTCCTGAAGTCACTTTCCTGGGTTACAGAATTTCAGAAAATGGCACCAAACCCCTGGAAAGTCGTGCACAAGCCATCGCAGACTTTCCAGCTCCGAAAACGGTTCGGGAACTTCGACGATTTTTGGGAATGATTAATTTTTACAGACGTTTCCTCAAAGATGCAGCACAGATTCAAGCTCCATTGAACGCTTTGTTAGTGGGAAGCGTAAAGGGATCTCATCCAGTCACCTTAACAGAAGAGGCATTGCAAGCATTTGAGGACTGCAAAAGAAGCCTCTGCAATGCAGCGCTCCTGGTTCACCCAGATTCGAACGCCAAATTAGGACTTGTCACTGACGCCTCAGATACGGCGATAGGTGGAGTTCTACAACAACATATAGAAGGAGCCTGGCAACCGTTAGGGTTCTTCTCACGCAAGTTGAGTCCATCGCAAACAAAATACTCTCCGTACGATCGCGAACTCCTTGCCATATACGAATGCATAAAACATTTTCGGCACATGCTAGAGGCGACACATTTCACTGTCTATACCGATCACAAGCCACTGGTCTATGCTTTTCATGAGCGAAAAAGCAACTGCTCCCCGCGTCAGTACAGATATCTCGACTTCATCTCACAGTTCACTACCGATATACAACACATCTCCGGAGCAGACAACGTTGTCGCCGATACACTTTCGAGAGTCAACGAACTGCAGATGCCTGTTGACCCTGAAATGATGGCCAAACTTCAAGCCAATGATGCCGAGCTAGCATCTTACCTGGAGAATCAATCATCACTCCGTCTAGTAAAAGTAAAGATTCCAGGTAGCGATGTCGAAATGTACTGCGACGTTAGCACATCGACACCCAGACCATTCGTGCCAACAGCACTTCGCCAACAGGTCTTTAGCTCACTCCATTCTTTGAGCCATCCAGGTCCCAACACCACTACTAAACTTGTAGCGCAACGCTTCGTATGGCCTTTCATGCGTAAAAATTGCCGAGATTGGTCTAAGGCATGTTTGACCTGCCAGCGCTCTAAAGTAAGTCGACATGTCACGTCACCATTAGGTACGCTTGACTTGCCTTCAGCGCGTTTCAGACATGTCCACATAGATCTCATCGGTCCATTACCACCTGCTGGTGATTATAGGTATTGCCTGACAGCTGTCGACCGTTTTACACGATGGTCAGAAGTTGTACCACTTACCGACATCACCGCCGAAACAGTGGCCAAAGCGTTCGTTTCCTGTTGGATTTCAAGATATGGTTGTCCGATAGAAGTCGTGACGGATCGCGGTGTACAGTTCCAATCGGCACTATTTCAGCAGTTGGCAAAGTTAATCGGTTTCGATCATCGTAGAACCACTGCATATCATCCACAATGCAACGGATTGGTGGAGCGCTTTCACCGGCAACTGAAGGCAGCTATTACTTGCCATGCTGATACAAACTGGGTCGAATCGCTTCCACTCGTTCTTCTAGGCATTAGAAGCGCAGTTAAGGAAGACCTCAAATCATCTTCGGCTGAACTCGTGTTTGGTGAACCGCTTCGCTTACCCGGCGAGTTTTTCGGTCACGATGTGAAGAGCTATACAACTGACATAGCAGATTTTTCAGCTCGCATGAAGTCGTTCGCCGAGAAAATACGTCCTGTTCCTACACGCCACCATTCAAAGAATAAAATATTTGTATTTAAAGATCTCGCCACATGTAGTCACGTATTCTTAAGGGAAGACGCGCTACGTGGTTCACTGCAGCCGGCCTACACAGGACCATACGAAGTGCTGAAAAGACGTGACAAATTTTTCACAATAAGTGTTAAAAACAGAAGTGTGACAGTAAGCATAGACCGCCTTAAGCCGGCCTACTTATTGTCCACCTCCACTGAATCAGAATTACCACATTCTTCCTCCTTTTCAGATACTTCCAAACTTACCACACCTCTGGCAAGCACAACAAAATCGGGAAGAGTTGTCCGTTTTCCTGATTATTATCGCCCCTAACCAGGTCTCTGGGGGGGGAGTGATGTGGGAAACTCATAATTTATTCAACAAGCATATCCGCACGATACACGTAGTATACGGCAGGTTTGACATTAGTTTTTTCTCGCGATTTGTATATGGACTTTTATAATGAAAAGATGGAGAAAAGTCTTTACTGCGCATGATCGAGGTTTTGACACGAAAAATTCATAGACGTCGAATAAACAGGATCTAATAATTAAAAAATACGATAAAATATATAAAATAGCTCATACGCTAAAATTATGATGATGTTGCATTACCTATCATTTTTCAATTAATAGGGGTCTAATCTTCTTCTTATTTTACTTTGCAGTAAAATTTCATCATTTTCTTTAATTTTTATATCTTATAAACTTATCTAAACCTGTTTTAGTTACTCCAAAAATGGAAATTTCTTCAAAGAAAATAGACAATCTGAAAAAATTCGACCAGTCGACCAGCTAGATCAGACGAACAATGATTCATCTTTACAAGAGTGTTTCATATGTAGTCGCTCTCATAATAATTATTAACTTCATCAGTTATTTTATTGAATAACGTTTGAAATTGTTATTACACTACAATACATGTTTATTATTTCAGGATCTACGATTATACTTAAGTATTCATACAAAAATTTACAGAGGAACAGTGATCATAAACATTAACATAGACAACGCTAATATTCTCTTTTAATGAACTGAGAAAAATGATTGATAAAGTATACATAGATAGATGAGTACAAAAAACCACACATCAGGCGGTCTTAGACAAAAAAACTTATTTGCCAATAGGTCATTTGAAATTTTGTGAAAGTCCGGTTGGACCCGAGATATTGATCAGAATTTCCATAAAGCTCGCGGCCGTTAAATACATCCTTAAATTATATTTTGGTATTATAAAACTTCTCACCATTAACCTCTTTACCTACTTAGAATCTAATGTATTGCTTCTACTGCGTAAAGAATTTCCTCATGTTTGTCCAACACCAAAGAAGAAAGTTGTAGCGATGATTTTATAATACATTTTTGAAGTAAAACTTCTTTACGCACGCTTGACTTGGGGAGTAAGCTGGTGAATACGTGACGAGAGCGTTACAAAAAGTGTGATCGGGCGAGGCGACGGAGCTAGAGAGAGAAGTGCTAGCACGCGTTTTCTTCCTCTTTTTCCTCATAGCTAGTTACGTTACGTATATCTAAGACACATTGCAGGTTTTACTCCAGTTGTGTGGTCTAAAGCACACCATGCTATTTGATGCTATTTTTTAATACCCGACTGCCAAGGAAGGGTTATGTTTTTCGCGCGTATCTTGTATGTTGTAATATTCATAATTACCTGATTTCTCTAGAACCGCTGAACGGATTTGTATAATTGAGATATCGTTAGATTCGTCTTAGCAGCCCAAGTGTCCTTAGATAGGTGACATTAAAAAAAACAAATATGGCGGCTGTGCGAAGCCATTGTAGTTAATGAAGAAATATTTTTTTTTTA
This sequence comes from Melitaea athalia, assembly GCA_905220545.2. NCBI lineage: Eukaryota > Metazoa > Arthropoda > Insecta > Lepidoptera > Nymphalidae > Melitaea > Melitaea athalia. Next base: position 6,700,380 of record HG992196.1, read on the forward strand.
GAATACTATAATATGGGTATCAAATTAAAGGCCTCAATACAAGGATTTAAAAAATGTATATTATAATTATTATTACTGTAATAATAATAAAGAAATACAATAAGAAAGTTTAAAAAGTGTTGACTTTGCTCTTTCCCATGCCTAACCTAAGGCAAGCAAGATGCGAGCCGAGGTTCTTCCTCGCCTCCTAGACAACGTCCGACGGTCAATTTCAGGGTGTAGCCTTTGCCATAAAAAAAGAATTATCAACTTCGGACTACTCTGTAAAAAGTTATGCTCGGTCAAACATAAAAATGATATATACGTGGCAACTTTAGAACGGCCTCATTTTTTTCGTCGTTAATAAATTACTTAATCAACCACATGATGTAAACTATTTTAATGAATTGAACCGATTACGTAATTTGTCTAACTAAAAAGATATAAATAAAATAATAATTAAAAGAAAACAAAAAACCCGCCTGCATAAAAAACAAGTACCTAATAGAAAATGAACTGAAAAGACTGGAACAAGATAAAAATTCAAAATTACACAAAGCTAACGAAACAAATCGAAACAATATCAAACATTATGTAGGTACTATACACTTAAAAATATCAATACGGTAGTCCTTCAAAATTTTATGCAATATCGTACATAATATGCAGTCGGAGACATGAAATTGAAGGATAAGTCAAATCATCCTCTCATTGTGCATGTCTCCGACTGCATATTATTATGTACGATATTGCATAAAATTTTAAATGACTACCGTATTGATATTTTTAAGTGTATAGTACATAATGTTTGATATTGTTTCGATTTGTTTCGCTAGCTTTGTGTAATTTTGAATTTTTATCTTGTTCCAGTCTTTTCAGTTCATTTTCTATTACTTGTTTTTTATGCAGGCGGGTTTTTTGTTTTCTTTTAATTATTATTTTATTCGTATTATTTTCATCTCTTGTCAATGAATTCATTGTAATATGAAACTTTGAATAGCTGGGTGCTATAAAGGACTCACTATAGACGGCACCACGGTTGCTTAAAACCAAATAAAGTCATATCAAAAATTTCCATCCGGCTGGTACCTCGTTCCATAGCTTAATGGCTAGAGCACCGACACGGTATGTCGGGGATTCGTGTTCGAATACCGCTGGAACAAAATTTTGATATGATAATAAAAAACATTTTAATATTTTTCATGTTAGAAAGTTTGTATAATGAAGAAGTTCAAAAACTAATGTTCATATTATAATTATGTAGGTAGGTTACTTTCAATGTTAACTGCTGATCAAGTATCAGAACTCAACTCAGCCTAAAAACATGATCTTAAAAACATCTTCCTCGAATTCAAATTTTTAGCATTCTACTGGCCCTACTACTTTTAAGCATTTATTGAAGACTCTCATATGATTTTTTTCCTTTCATCGTTTCGATTGCTCATACGGTAATAATTTTACCGTTTTATAACAGTAAAAGTTGTAGTGTATGTTTGATTTGTTGATAATCTCCGACTCACAAGCATTAAATAAATAAATATTAAAGTATATTTAAAGGTTATTATTTTTGCTTAAAACCTAAAAATCATCATATCAAGAATTTCGACGCGGCTAGATGAGGACCCATAGCTCAGTTGGCAGAGCGCTGACACGGCACGTCAGAGGGCGCAGGTTCAAATCCTGCTGGGTCGAAAATTTTGATATGATTTAAAATCTTTATAATTTCCTCAGGTGTGGGTAACACAAAAATAAAAATAAAAACGAAATAAAAATAGCATGGTATCGTCTCTTGTCGAAGAATTCATTGTAATATGAAATCTTTGAGTAGCCGGGATCTGTAACGAACTCGCTATAGACGACGCCAAGGTTTGCTTAAAACCTAAAAATCATCATATCAAGAATTTCGACGCGGCTAGATGAGGACCCATAGCTCAGTCTGTTGGCAGAGCGCTGACACGGCACGTCAGAGGGCGCAGGTTCAAATCCTGCTGGGTCGAAAATTTTGATATGATTTAAAATCTTTATATTTAAAGGGTTGATTTATTTAATTTAACACGTTTAGCGGTTACAAGAACAATTACCAATAGTACGACTGTTTTATTGAATACTAGCTGACCCGGCGAACTTCGTACCGCCTAACAGCAGATTCTTTAAAAAAAATTTAATACTTATACTTTCCGAAAACCCTCCACTAACACTTAAACTTTATGGTATAGTATTAAAGTTCAAATTGACTTCTAAGTATTATTACGAATCTTTTGTATGGGAATATAGAAAATTGTTGTTTTTAGACTTTTTCAGGGATTTTTTTAAATTTTTCTCTCCGTATGAACCATCCTCGTACTTCAAGGAATATTATAAAAAAAGAATTAGCGAAATCGGTTCAGCCGCTCTCGAGATTTGCGCTTAGCAACACATTCAGCGATTCATTTTTTTATATATAGAGACGTATGAGTTCCTTTTACAACTTAATTTAGTTAATACTAGCGACCCGCCCCGGCTTCTCACGGTTGCTAAACCTATCACTGTTCCTCTACTATATTATGCATGTATTATACGTATTATAAACCTTCCTCGTGAATCACTCCTTCTATAAAAAAACCACATCAAAATCCGTTGCGTAGTTTTAAAGATCTAAGCATACATAGGGAATTAGGGACAGACAGACAGCGGGAAACGACTTTGTTTTATAATATGTATTGAAGTAGTAATAGTCATTTAATCTATCTTTTATCAATTAGGTACCTAGATAAAGAAAAATGTCTTGCTGAAATGTACCTATGTGTCTAGGTGAAACGACCACTCTACCATGTAGATGTAGTGCTGCGTGTAGACGTCTAAAACACCGAACGGTTTGATGGTTCGATTACCGCTCGGAATGGATATTTCTAAATGTACAAATATTTCTTACAGGTTTAGATGTCTGTCCTTGTGGGTCTCCCCAACGTGCCGCAGAGAGCACGGAAGGATTTGAGCCACTGTTCCACTGCGGGTTGTCGGATATGTTCCCTAAATCCCTACTATGAGTAACGATAGCTATATATCAGATATTTATGATAACAATCGGGACCGACAGTTTAACGCGTTAAACTGTTTAACTGGTTAACTGTTTAACGCGTTAATTGAGGAGACGCTTTTTGTACTTATTATTTAGAGATAAATACTACAGCGTTTCCTCGTCGAATAAAATTCTGATTTTTAGGAAGATTGAAAAAAATTATTCAAGTATTGCTTAGAGCTTCAGAGTGCGACATAAAACAACTATATCGAATTGAAATATAAAATGTGAACAGGTTTGATCAATCCTACTTATGTTGCCTGTTTTAATGACTTTTACTTCAACTGGCCAACATGGCACAAAAAGGCGTTCCGACTTACTATGTTAATTGGTCAAGGGGTGCGGCTAAATTACGCGACAGCAATGATCCACTATTGTCTCAATAACAATAGATTATAGATTAGATTCCTGCCAATCCTGATAATAAGCATCGTAAATGTTTATCCACGTTATAATTAGTCTTCTTAATCATAGAACATCACCTTCATCTCATAACTTTCTTACCTTCGATCCAGCTTGAAGTTACTTCCCCCCTCATCACGCTCTAGGCGTCCTTGCATTACAACGATGCTCCAGGCATAACACCAATTTTCTATTTAGGTAATTATATCACTGTACGTGCTGCTACTCTTTGGAACGAACTCCCTAAAACGATCCAACAAAGCAGTAACAGTAGTAACAGTAAGCACAAAGTAGTAACTAATAACAAGATGATATTAATCTGATAAATAGAGTGACCTCATCGTCAATAAGAGGTATGTAAAGACAATTAAAATCGGTTGCTATTAGTGCTATTAGCCTATTAGGTTGGAGCCGATATATCTTCGTAAAACAAGTAAGCTATTCTATATAACATAGAACAGGATCATTAGCTAATTAAATCAAATTAAGGTGAAGCTACTATGAACCATAGATCTATGAACATAACGACTTAGTTTAATCGATTTTTTGATATCATATTTTATAACCGTGAAAATGTAAATTTTCGCTCGTAAATGGCTACTAAGAGGGCAAGCGGGTGGCAAAAGTGGCCATTTAGCCATAATTGCAAACTCATTTAGCGTTTTTAGATTCCAAGAAATTTGCGATATTTCAACTTACCTCCGTTTCAACTCTCATGTTCCCTACTAGTTATTTTCACGCACATATTGAATAAATAAATCTAAAAAATGAGCGCTGTTAGATTGCTAATACAATGAAATAGGATATTCTGATAAGAATCTGTTTGGAATGGCGTTTGGCGAATGTTATACAGGCCAGGATTTTTTTCCGCCAAACCGAACTTGAACACCTCGCGACACTCGTGGCATTTTCTCCATATAATGTGATACCATTATAATAGTTTAAACCATTTGACATAATTAATTTTCTTCATAGCGTTTAATGTTTCTTACATTGAACCTATATTTAAATGATTGTATACGCTCTTAAGTATGTTTTTAATTTTTTTACAGCTTTTAACGGAAGAAGTGATTAAAATTGTTCACAAACGCAGAGACAAACAGACAAAAATTCTGACAATCATTGTTTTGGCCTATCTGCGTTGATAAAGGTCCCAATAATATTTTTTCTCATATATATATTATATTAAATGTACAGACAGCGACGTTAACGGAAAATGTAACGGACATTTTTAATATATGTTGGTACATATATTGATTACCAACGGGAAATCCTAAGGAGTACAATTTGAATCTAAGTAATCATAATATATATAAATCTCGTGTCACAATGTTTGTCCTCAATGGACTCCTAAACCACTTAACCGATTTTAATCAAATTTGCACACCGTGTGCAGTTTGATCCAACTTGAAAGATAGGCTATATTTTATTTTGGTATGTGTAATTATTATATTTAAGAAAGAAAAAGGCGGTACGAAGTTCGCCAGGTCAGCTAGTAACTCTATAATAGAAACTATAGCAAGAGATTTTTTTTGATCGAAGTAGGAATTGAACACGCAACCTTCAGAAGAATTCAAGTTTAGTTTAACTGCGTTTGATTTATTCCAAACTTGTTTATATCATGGCACAGTAATAAAAAATGAATTGCCTATACGAGGGCACGCCTATAAATAAATTAAATATTCTTTGTATTCTTCGTTGTATATTTGTACTGCTTTTAGTAGTGTTAATGAACGTCACAAGTGACAAAACTTTTAAAATGTATTAAAAAATAATCTTTGTTAAATTTTCAGATATTATAAAATACTTACAGATGCTAGTCTTGCGGCAATTGTAAAATTAACCATGACTAACAAAGAGGACACAGGACCGAAAGGCTGCAACTTAATCACCCCATAAGTTCCTGTACCGTCAGTCACATAGTCAAAGTAGTCTGGACATGGAGACTGTACACGCTGTCCACACACACACCAAAATCCGAAAAAAATTAAACTGAAGAATACACGATACATCCTAGCACATTTACTATTTCGATACTATTAAGTGTAAAATACGGTGCATTTTATTAATAATCAGAATAAAAACGTGTTATCAAGTCTATTGTACGAGATATACTAACGTAAAATACGATGTTTTGTCCGGCTTGCACGAGTCTTGGACATCCTTAAAGACTCGTAACACACTTCCAGCTACGTTATGTTGGACACCAAGTCAAGCGGAACCTAAGTGTGGCCTTTGCAAAATGTCAAAAATAAACCTGTTTGTTTTTTTATACGTTAAGTACGTTTAATAATAATAATAATTTTCTTTATTGTACACCATTAAATGATACAAACAAAAATAACACAATTAGATGAAGATGTAAGTACAAAGGCGGTCTTATCGCTAAGTCCTAGTCACAGCGCCCGATCCGTGCCGACGATACGTTCCTTCAGAACGGATCGTTTCATCGGATCGCAAGGATCTTTAAAGGTACTGACAGCGATACCGGCGACGACCCGTTCTGCGATACATAAAGATAAAACTATATATTCGAGTTCAAGTTCAGTTGTATTCGAAATGGTCACGCACACCCAACTTCAACATATAAACAGGGTTTGCGAGAAAATTATTATGAGTACAGATGACGCAAGTTCTGATAAAGAAAAAAGGAAGAAGTAGTTTTATTAGCTTTATTTGAATCGAAAACGAAAAATTTGGGTCCATAACATTAATAAAAAAAGAGTAAAAATCAGTATCATATTCATCAGAGTTAAAAACATGTTTCGATTCAGCCTGTAATATCCCACTGTTTGGCATAGGCCTCTTCCCCATGTAGGAGAAGGATTGGAGCTTAATCCACCACGCTGCTTCAATGCGGGTTGGCGGATATATTCCCTACTATACAATCATGATAACAACCGGGACCGACGGCTTATAATGTGCTCTCCGAGGCACGGTGGGGAGACCCACAAGGACTGCACAAACACCCAGACCACGGCAAACTTCTCTACGGCCAATACAAATGTTGTCGTGTGCCGTTGTCGAACCCGCAACCGCCCGCGCAACAGCCAATCGCAATCCAGTGCTGTGACCGCTGCGCCAACGCGGCGACACAGCGTAAAAACATGTTTATTATTATCCTATAATTCAAAATTTGTTTTCTGTAAGAGTAGCATAATATGAGCTCTGCTCTAGAAATGTGTTAGTGATCTTATAGTTTATTTGTCGAAATCACATTGTACCTATTTTTTTTTACGAAAGACAGATTCCAATAATCTTTGTTTAGTGACGTTTATAACAATTTGAAGGTGGCTTCATAACGGCGTCTAACTTTACGATGGATAAACTCTAGTACCTATGAGTACCTACCTATACTGTATAAGATATGGCACAATTGAACACCGCTAAGCAAAATTAACGAATGAATAAAAACAGATATCAACCTATCTCATTCGGTCCGCGATTTGACGATCTGATATCTTTCTGCATAATCAAATGCTGCTCAAAATATGGAGCAGCCCGACTGGGACGTAGTACCTCGACCTTACAGAAGACCACAGCTAAATAATACTGTTTTCAAGCAGTATTGTGTTCCTGTTGGTTAGTAAGGTGACCAGAGCTCCTGGGGGATTGGGGATGGGGATAGGATCGGCAACACGCTTGCGACGCTTCTGGTGTTGCAGGCATCTATAGGCTACGGTAGTCACTTACCACAGAGTACATTGAATATACAGTCACTTACCATATTCAGGTGAGCCGTACGCTTGTTTGTCGACTTACTAACATTAAAAAAATATATATGTTCATCGGCTTAAAAAAATAAAGATACTCATTTATCACGAGAAAGTCTTGCAGGTTCAATAACTGTACATTTTTAAATTACATTGGAACGGTAACGCGATTGCATAAAGAAAACATTTTTGTCACGCCGCCGACGCGGACGCAGTAAAAAATATAAAAACAAAAAACCTTTAGTGACTCTAATGATAAAGTTGCCGTAATTTTACATAAATAAATAATTATATATCTCAATTGGTGTAAAAATACAATGAATATTAAGCTATTCCCTAGCCCTTTTTTAAATATTTTTAAAATTACTTAATTTTGACCTTAAACCTTAATACTTACATATTTAGAAATTTTAAATTTAACGCATATGGATGTATACACGGTACATAATTAACAATGAATACCAAAATAACATTTTTTACTTACTGTCTGTCTGATTGTTCCGGCTAATCTCTAAAACGTAAACGGCTGGACTGATTTTGACGGGACCTTCACTGGGAGATTGTTGATGTAATAAGGAGTAACTTAGGCTACTTTTATTAAGAAATTTATTTATTTTATAACTCTGCGAACTGAACAATAACTGTTTTGGTAAATTCCACGCGGATGAAGTCGCGGGCACAGCTATAGAGTCTATTAAATATAAATCTACATATACCTACCTATTATTCATTATTGAAACATGAGGTAGGAGAAGGCAAAGCATGTTGAAGGAGTAGTGCCTTGTAATACTAGTTCACGTACTCGTAATTATGGAATTCCACTATTTTTTATGAAATAAGTACCTATACTTCCCCGAATGTGTCAGTCATAGTACAATTAGTGAGTCATAATCACAGGTCATAATTCAATTTACAGAAAATTGTAAAATAATTTACCTTATAGAATGTTCCTGAATCTTACGTTTTTTTAAGTGCATATAGTTATTTACACGATACTAAAACACAAACAATTTCAAAAATGTTGTGTGTCTCTCTGTCTTTTGGTTTGACCAGGCTAATATCCGGAACGTCTGAACTGATTTTATTTGAGTATTAGATTTTAGTAGAGGATGTTGTGGAGCCACATCTAGGCTACTTTTTATCCTGGGATTCTCACGAAATCGGCATTTACGAAGGAAAATCCCGACTAGGGAATTTTAATGTGTGACCAATAGGGTTCTCCTGCCATGTTGGGCTCGATATGGGAATGTTATCGGCCTATCTGGCTCTGGTTGGTAAGTACCTATTAGACCAATTGGGTTCCCTTTGTGCTGGACGATTATATTGAACTAATAGGGGGTTTTCCATGAATCACGCGATAGGGGTTCAGAAAAACTACATATTGAGATATTACATGTATTTATTTTTCATTGAACGCACGATTTCTAAACAAAAAAAAAACAAGCAACCACATCCTGCAACCTTGATGCCTGCTTAGAAATTCGTATCACAACGCTTAATTTTTCAGATAGGTAGGTACCTACCTGTATTTTAATCATATACCTGTATTTAATCCTGTAAAGTCTCAGGGTATTAATGTGGTTAGTCCAAAGTCAGTCAGTTATATAGATTGGTCACTTATACCACATGTAGTATTTAACAATACTATATTCTGAACTTCAGCATGTTACATAGGTATATGTAATATATGTTAAGAATCTTGGAATAACTCTGAATCAGTTTCTCTCCTGGACACATCAAGCACATAGAGCTCAGCAGAAAGATGTTTGCCGCCATCGTCGGGTCACTTCGTCCATCGTCCTTTTCGTTCCTTCAAATGTGTTCTGTTATTGAATAGATCACGTTCTGCGCGAAAGTTCGATTCCCGTTCGTATTCGTTCGAGAGGATATTTGTGTTTATACAAATATTTATTTCCGGCCAGTCCTTGTGGGTCTCCCCACCGACCCCACCGCGCTTCGGAGAGCACGTTAATCTGTTGGTCCCGGATGTTATCATGTACACAGTACATCTGATAGCGATCGCTACTCATAGTATCGTTACTCATAAGGAATATATCCGCCAACCCGCATTGGAGCAACGTGGCGGATTAAGCTCGAATTGACTATAACGAGAACTTACTGACAGATACTATATTTTAGAATATTATCTGATGTTGAAATAAATAAAAAAGAGCAATGCGAATGAATTGATTTTGATATTCTGATTAAAGTAGTGTTTCTAATTTTGATTAAAGTAGTGTTTCTTTAAATCATTTATATATGTTTATAAATGATTGAAAGAAACACTACTTTAATCAAAATTATATTTTGATAAAACTTTTTTGCCAATAAAAACAGGACAATGAAACAGGGCAATCCCTAAAAGAGCTATTGCAGTAGCACCTACCTATTTATTGCATAAAAACACAAAGCTTAAAGAGAAAGCTTCAGCCTGTAATATCCCACTGCTGGGCATAGGCCTCTTTTCCCATGTAGGAGAAGGATCAGAGCTTAATCCACCACGCTCACTACAGTGAAATTATTAATTTCTGCTTATAGTAGGTATAATATAGGTAAGTATGTAAATAACCAAAAATATAATTAGGTATGTCAGAATATTTTAACATAACAGTGACGTAATTTCAACATTTTAATTTAATGATAGGTACATTTGATATAATATAACAGGAAAATAAACACGTTTTTATTTAAGTTACTTTTAAAGCTTTTAACAAGTAGTCATCAGCTATAAGCCACTTTTTAGCTAGATTCGAAAATGTTTTTTATTATCATATCAAAATTTTCGATCCAGCGGGATTCGTATGTCGGGAGTAGGGAATGCAAATCTCGCGAGATTGGGACTCAAGCGAGATCTTGCGAGTTTATAAATATCAATCTCGCGAGATCTCGCCAATTTCGAGATCTCGCGAGATTGGCAGTTTGTGTGTTTTTTTAGGGTTCCGTACTTCAAAAGGAAAAAACGGAACCCTTACAGGCTCACTTTGTTGTTGTCCGTCTGTCTGTCACGACATGTTCCTTGAAACTGTGAAAAAAATCAAACTTCTAAGCTAATCAAAATATACAGCCGTTTATGTTGCAAATTTTCGACACTCACAAGGGAATTAAAACCTACAGGGTACTTAATACCGTGAACTCAGAATCTTGAAATTTGGTACGAAGCAATGTCTTATAGCACAAATAAAGGAAAAATTGCGAAAAGCATCAATTTTTAGTTACATCATGTAAAAAAAATATATTTTTAATTTTGTTGGTACGGAAATAATTTTGTTGGTACGAAACCCTCGGTGCGCGAGTCCGACTCGCACTAGGCCGGTTTTTTTTGCAAATAATCACAATATTTAAATAACTTAGGAAATATTTGTCTTTGCTCGCAAACGAAAAAAAAACCGACTTTAATTACATCGACAAGAAATACAACCTTATAAGACGAAAAAATTGTCAAGTAAACTATTAGCTTTCGACGAAAAGTAGTCAAGTAAATACGTATTACCTATTTACTATATATATAACTTTAAAAGTATAAATTTAAATGGGACCACATGACACGCAACACCTTTCAGGTAAAACAAAATTAATCGAAATCGGTCCACCCAGTCAAAAGTCAATTTTGAGCTAACATAATAATAATAATAATAATAATAAAGCCTTTATTTTCCGAAATTTACATATTGTGACTACAGATTCTTAAACAAAATTTAGTAGGTAAATTATAACAAAGTATAAAAAACTAAAAAAGAATTTAAATAACTGCACTTATAAAATGTCTCGTATTTCGGTATGCCTTGTGGCAAAGGCCTCCTCCAACTCTTTCCATTGTTTTCTGTCTGCCGCTACTCTTATCCAATAGGGTCCTAAGGTCATTTTCAGTTCATCCTCCCATCTTCTTGCTTTACGTCCTCGGCTCCTAGTGCCATCCCTTGGATACCAAACTGTGACCTGTTTGCTCCACTTTTCCATTTTGCAGCGGAGCATATGTCCAGTCCATCTCCATTTGAGTTGATCAATGCGTAATCGTATGTCTGTCAATTTCGTTTTGCGCCTGATGTCTGCACTTCTGACTTTGTCCATTAGTTTCAAACCTAGCATGCTTCTTTCCATGCTTCTCTGACATTTTGCTAGTTTGTCTCTATGGCTTTTCGTCAAAGCCCAGGTTTCACATCCGTATGTAATGCAGGGTAGGACACAGGTATCGAAAGTCTTCTTCTTGATCTTCAAACCCAGTTCTTTACTTTTCATAATTTCTTTCAAGGCCCAATACCTTTTCCACCCAGTCGCAATCCTTTTGTCTATTTCTTTGGACATTTGGTCTTTTGGTGATATTATCTGGCCTAGATACACATACTCCTCCACATATTCTAATTTCTGTCCGTTGATGGTTATGTCTGTGGGTATTGAGTTGGTCATCATTTTAGTTTTTCTTGTGTTAATTTCTAGACCTACTTCTCTACTTCTGTCAACTAGGGTTTGTATCATGGATTCCAGTATTTTTGGGTCCTCTTCCAATATAACCAGGTCATCTGCAAATCTTAGATGACTCAATCGTACTCCATTTATGTTTAGCCCCATATGTCCCCATTCCAATTTTCTGAACATTTGTTCTAGCACTGCTGTGAACAGCTTTGGTGAGAGTGCTAACATACCTACATTAAAAAAAATACAATCGAATTGAGAACCTCCTCTTTTTTTGGAAGTCAGTTAAAAAATAATAAAAATTATAAGTATTATAAAATAAAAATTTATTCAAGAATTTTTTCAATAGACTTATTCAACAAACATTGTTTGACGTATCTGTCTATAATTTTTTTTAAAAACTTCTAAGTAATAAACTTTAACGTACCTACGTATCTATCAAATAAAAAATGAAAGAAACAACCAGTCGTCTTTTCTAATATCAAACAAACATCTTTTAGCAATAAAACAACTCTTTTATAACTAACAAAAGAACGAGAAGTCAAAAAAAAAAATGAATCTTATTGACTAAGTTGAGTTGACTATTAATTAAACTGAGATATTATTATCAATTAAATAAAACTATATTTACTCAGTAGATACATTAGATATTACAAATATAGCAATCAAATGAACGATTTGTTCAGTTCAAATCACAAGCCATTATCGTTTCAGCCTGTAATATTCCACTGTTGGGCATAGGCCTCTTTCCCCATGTAGGAGAAGGATCAGAGCTTAATCCACCACGCTGCTCCAATGCGGCTTGGCGGATATATTCCTACTATGAGTAACGATCACTATCAGGTGTACATGATAACAACCGGGACCGACGGCAGGAGGCACGGTGGGGAGACTCACAAGGACTGCACAAACACCCAGACCATGGCAATCATCTGCATGGCTAATACAAATGTTGTCGTGTGCGGGGATCGAACCTGCAATCGTGCGTGCAACAGCCATACACAAACCAGTGCTGTGACCGCTACGCCAACGCGGCAAAAGCCATTATTACGAATTATTCGCGAGATCTCGTTTTTGCGAGATCTCGTCCTTTTTTTCGTCCGAGATTCAATCTCGCTAAAAAAGGCCGAGATCTCGCAAAAACGAGATCTCGCGAGAACGAGATTGCATTCCCTAGTCGGGAGGTGCGGGTTCGAATGCCGCTGAATCGAAAATTTTGATATGATAATAAAAACATTTTCGTTTTTCCTCATGACTGTGTGGAAAACACAAAAATAAAAATAATACGAATTCTAGTTAAAGTTTCGTCGTTTTAAAAATAATGTTTCGTATCATAGCATAGAGGTATTATTCTTAGAAATACGATTAGCTTTATCACACCTACAAGACCATTGGTTTGTGCAAAAAAAAATAATTTTAATACACAACCCGAGTACACAACAGACACAACAATTTAACAAAATTTATGTAGACGTAAGAACATATCAAATTTTTATTTGATTTATTTAATTTTTTTTCAGTGAGGTTATAAGTTATAACTCTGATTTTCTCAAATGGTAACATTTTTCATGATGGACGTTCTTGCTTGAGTTTTTACCACAGAGTACAATAACTATACGGGAAAAGAGAGCCAACTCCGCTATTTTTTTTGCAAGTATGGAAAGTAGCGCCTCTGGTGGATGTTTGGTGCAAACTACGATGCCATAACCTATATATAGGTATATATAAGTACCTACCTATTATACGTACCTTAGTTATTTTATTTAATTAGTTTTCCTGTATCGAATCAGGTTTGTTAAAGTAATAAAATCTATTACAAATCAGTCCCGCAAAAGGAGTGATTTATGTAATGGATTTTATGTTTAGCAAACCTGATGATAGATATGATATTTACTTAATAAAGAAAAAGTAAGAACAGTTTAAAATAAAACAATTGATTAAAACTTAATATCATTTATTTTTATAGTTCATATAAAACACAAACGTACCAAAAACACAAAAACAACCTAAAACTCAACAATATCAAACAAAAACTTATATGAATTTAAATTCAAAACGAGAGCTCATCGGATTACACACTTGAAAATCGTTTTCACTTTTGAAAATTTGCAGTCATCAAATTACTTAAAAGTACAATACTTTATTAATAAACATTCTACATAGTTATTTACAATAAAATATAATTACAAATTAATAGTTTTGGTACAAAAGTACCTATCTTATTCTTTTTTCACATATTAAATGTCAAAATTCAAAAACTTCGTGTTCGTTTTAGTTTTATAATGTTGCTAGATTATTGTTTTCATTTCCCACATATTTTGTATTTATTTAGTTGAAAGAACCGCCAATTACATTTATATAGGGTATATAATTGATTTTTTGAACTTCAATTCATTTCAAATGTATTTAAAAGTGATTAAATTTTTAATTTGTATCTGTAGGCCCAGTAAAGGTAGTTTTATAAACACCCTTAAGCGCAATATACTATAACAAGTGGCAACATCCATATTTATCAACAATTTGATTACGAGTAGAAGCGACATCTATAAAAATAATGCTTAATTACAGAACTGTTTTACCACAAATCGACACCAAACAATCACCAGATGCCGCTTTGATCGATTACATAGAGCATATAGAGTGTACCCCCCCTGGTTTTTACTTTTCGGCGCTAGAACTAAAGTTCAATTACAATGTTTATTTAAAATAAAGTTTTTATAATTTCGCTGAAATAGAAAATGGTAACGATTGTTGACGATTTAGATTCATTAACTTTGCAAGAGCCAGTTTTCAAGGATGTCAAGTACTACCTCTCTGGCGATGTCTCGGAAAGGGTTTGTTTTTGACATGTATACTTGTTTTTATTTTTATTTACGCTTCGAATTGTAGAATAACTGGTCCCTTGTTTTATTGTAATTGCAGATTATGCAGTTGCTTCAGTCAGGAGGAGCGGAAAACACAAAATATTTCTCTGATTATGTCACTCATCTAATTTGTGGAAACAATGCCGCTGATACGGACCTCGATGACGCCCAAGACATCTACCAGATCCCAGCAGTAACTGAGAATTGGGTTCTTGCATGTGCACGATTGAAGAAGCTTGCCAATACGAAGCCATACTTTCCTAGCAAGAACAAGATATTCTCAAATGTTACTGCTTGTGTGTCTAAAGTAACTTCCGCTGATGCCAAAGCGTTATTCGCACTCATAACATATCATGGTGGAAAAGTGAAGTTGAACCTAGATACACATTGTACTCACTTAATTAGTGGTTCTGCATCGGGTAAGAAGTATAGTGCTGCACTTACGCTTTCTTCTAAAATAAAAATTGTTACCCCTGATTGGGTACTTGAAAGTGTACGAGCTAGAATTCAAGCAGTGACAGAAGTGTTTCATCCTAAACTACTTGTAACACCTCAGCCGCCACCTAAACCAATGGATCGAATCAGTGCTATTACTGGATTCGATTTTGAGGAAGGAATTGCAAAGAATGAGGTGCCAACTCAAAACATGACTGAAAATAAAGACGAAGGTACACAAGCATTATTAGACAAACTTAAACAAAGAATGCCCTGGAACCACCCACCTTCCACAGCAAATTCTTCTGCTGCTGTAACCTCTAATGTCAACTCAATGGGTTACACGACTGCTATGTCAACATCAAATATTATAAACAAGTCTATACCTCAGGGCATTGTTACCCAAAATGTGCAAATTCAAGGAAGCCAGGCCAATACTCAATTTATTCAGAAAATGGCACAAAACTCAGTAGTGTCTCAAGCTGGGATGAATGTACAAAATCAACAGGTTAATTTACAACAGCAAACTTATAGTCAAGCTCAACAAACTTCACAACAGCCGCATGGGCTATCAGCTATACAAATTCAACAACAGAAGTTGTTGCAACAACATCAATTAAGAATGCAAATGCTGCAACATAAAATTGGTAATCAAAATCAACAAGGATTTGCTCAAAATCAAAATGTATCAACTTCGCAAATAACTCAGAATATTTCTAATCAATTGCAACAACACATTCAGAATAATCAACATCATATACAGCAATCTCAGAATAGTAATCAAAATATTAACACATCAATGAGTTCTGCGCAGCAACAAATTGAAAATATCAGTCAAATGTTAAGTCAAACAGCTAATAATCTACAACAAAGTCAACTCAATCAACAGAATATGGTAATGAAACAAGGGTTAACTTTAAGTCAACAGAGTGCTGTACAAAACATTGCTCAACAGTTGGCACAATCTACACAAAATCTTCAACAAAGTCTGCAACACGCTAAACTCAATCAAAATTTAGGTCAATCACAGGTATTAAACCAACAACAACTTATAAATTCGGGACAGCAAATGTCAGGACAAAATCAGGGTATAATTCAACAGCAAACTGTTCAGTCACTAACAAATCAACAGCAAAATATTAACATGGGTGTTATTAATCAACAAGGATTGGTTACATCTCAGGCTCAAACTGGACAGGGAGGTCAACTTAATCAACTTGTTGGAAACACTACTCAACAATCGGTCATTGGACAACAATTACAAACTGTTCAGCAAAATATACAAAACCAACAAGGTAACACAGTACCCGTGCAGGGTACCTGGAGACAGCAGAATATTCAGATGATTCAGGGACAACATCAAATTATCAGAAGTCCTTTAGTTCAATCTCGTAACCCACCAAATCAAGTTATACTGCAACAGCAAATCATGCAAACTCAACAACAAGCGTTAATTAGCAACCAGCAACCTCAACTGAGCCCGCAACAACACTCAATACAACAGACTTCACAACAAATCCTTCAACAGTCAATAAATAATCAAGGACAAGGTCTTAGCCAAACTCATCATCAAATTTTGGTGCAAAAGCAACAATTGTTAAATGGATCGGGCCAGCAACAGATAGTTCAAGGTCCACAGCAGGTTTTGATAAATCAACACACAGGACAACAACAAATTTTAGTACATGGAAACCAACAAGTTACTTTACAAGGCGGCCAGCAAATAGTGTCACAAAATCAAATCGTCCATCAAGGTGGTCAAATTGTGAACCAAGGTGGCCAACAGATAATAACTCAAGGCGGTCAACAAGTTTTATCACAGGGTGGTCAACACGTGATAACGCAACAGGGTCAGCAGCACCAAGTAGTTATTGCCCAGCCATCCCAACAAATAGTAACACAGTCTGGCCAGCAAATAATAGGCCAAGCAGTTGGCCAGACGCAACAGGTGCTGACACAAGTTCCTCAATCGCCACAGCCCGGTTCTCAGCTAGCAGGAGGTGGTATTCAGCAAATAATTACCCACAGTGGCAATCAACAAATTGTGTCACCGGGGGGTCAGCAGATAGTACAAGGTGGACAGAATGTGTCCTGGCAACAACAGCAGTACTTGCAGCAGAGACAACAAATTGGTCAACCTGGAGCTGTGGGACCGAGGGTAAGAAAATTTGTATTTACATTCTTAGTATTTTATTTGTAAAAAAAATTACTGTCTCAACTAAAACTTATTCTATACCTTTACTCTTCCTCAATGTCAAGGTTTTGCAGGTGTCGTGGACAGCGGGCGGTGGTGGAAGACAGTTGATCCATCTCGATGCTCAGACACATGCCCAGTTACAACAAATGGATCCTCAGCAACGTGCAATGTTCGTCGCGCAGTTGCAGAAACGGAGACAGTTACATATACAGAGGTCCGCAGCCTTGGCTCAACAACAGGTATGACTATTCTAATACACTTTATTTTCAATGTGAATGTTATTATTTATTATTAATCATTGTTTTAATATCGTAGCAAAGTGGTGTAGTAGCCGGTTCCCCCGGAGCTCCATCACCCGCACCACAGAGTGTTACGTTCATAAGGAGCCAGTTACCACCCGGATTGTCACAGCAACAACAGGTAATAGTTTTATACAATTTTATAATTAATAAATATATTTATATTTATGCAATAACATGATAGTAATATAATTTTTTATTTAATAAATTAAAAAAAAAACGTCATTAAAACGCAACAGGGTCAACTCTTATTAAAAAAGAAGCCTAGAATGTATATTTAAATAATTTGTTAATGTAAAATTAATGTAGAAAAGATAAAAAAGATAAATTCATAATAGAATATTTCTTAATACAATATTTATTATATATCTACTAGCAGCTCGCCCCGGCTTCGCTCGAGTAAAAGAATTATAATTTAACACAAACACCCATTTATTAAATTTTAAAATGTTAAAATGCTATAAACATTTTAAATCATATCAAAATTTTTCGACCCAGCGGGATTTGAACCCGCGCCCTCTGACGTGCCGTGTCAGCGCGCTGCCAACTGAGCTATGGATCCTCAGATGAGGATCCATAGCTCAGTTACTGTGTCAGTCAGCTGTGTCGAAATTCTTGATATGAGAATTCAACGAATTAAAAATGAAATGAAATCAACGAATTAAAAATAGCATGGTATCGTCTCTTGTCAAAGAATTCATTGTAATATGAAATCTTTGAGTAGTCGGGGTCTGTAAAGAACTCGCTATAGACGGCGCCAAGGTGTGCTTAAAAACCAAAAATCATCATATCAAGAATTATCAGAACACAAAAATTAAAATAAAAACGAATATTAAAACGCTTTTTTTAGCTAAGCTGTTATAGATAGATATACAGTTATACACCCTTGCCAACTTTTTTGTAGATCCTTTTTAGTCCTATAATTCAGTTGTACATCATTTTGTCTTATCTTTAACCATTTAAGTAGTGCACGCGAAGGAAAGAAATACAGTATATTGAGACGTACATATATTGAGACGATTTTTTACACCTTGATGAACATAACCCGTTTTTTTGCACATGTCTCAGTTTTTAAGAAATAAAATATAGCCTATCCACCACCACCACCACCACCACCACCACTTCAGCCTATCACAGTCCACTGTTGGACATAGGCCTCCACAAGTTCGCGCCCGACATTATGACGCGAACTCATGTGTTTTGCCCATAGTCACCACGCTGGGCAGGCGGGTTGGTGATCGCAGGGCTGGCTTTGTCGCACCGAAGACGCTGCTGCCCGTCTTCGGCCTGTGTATTTCAAAGCCAGCATGGATAGTTATCCCGCCATCCGTCGGCTTTTTAAGTTCCAAGGTGGTAGTAGAACTGTGTTATCCCTTAGTCGCCTCTTACGACACCCACGGGAAGAGAGGGGGTGGCTACATTCTTTGGTGCCGTAAGCGTAACCACACAGCACTGCCGTGCTGTGCTGTGTGGTTATAGCCTATATTACTTCCTAATAATATAGCTTTCTATTAGTGAAAAAATTATTAAAATCGATCCACTACTTTTGGAGCCTATTCAATAAAAACAAACAAAAAACAAATAATCTTTCCTCTTTATAATGTGTTGACGAGTGTAATTTAAGACTTTATTGAAATTGGAATTTTAAATTACTATAACACATGCTGCATTTGCTTGCAGCGCCTTTGCAAAAATGCACCCCTTATAATCGTTGTTCTGAATGAAGTTCAAATACTCGACAATAGATGGCGCCACAACACTTAATTTCTAAGTTGAACGGTTTTGAAAAGCCCTTATATCTTTAAAAACACGCCCTTTAGGTTAAAACGGGAACTTTCTTGTTTGAGGGGGGATAAAGGGCTATTACACTACATAAGTCTCTTTATCGTGCCGGGACTCCTTTTTAAGTTTTATCAGCACAAATATTTTATCAACTTAGTTTTATTATATATAATGATATATAGAACCCAAACTAATATACTTCTCAACTTACCAAACACTACTAAGCAAATTTATTAGCTTGAAACGTTATAATATGCAATTTATAAACCTGTTTAATATTGTATATTTTCATATAGTTTGAGAATATACAGGTATACAGGTTGTCACTATTTTTTAAATACCAACAAACATGGACTAACACATTTTGTTATAAGTAATAAAAGATAAGTGTGTTTGCTAGCAAACGAAAAAAAAACAGACTTCAATTACATCGACAAGTTAAAAGATAATTGTGTTTGCTAGCAAACGAAAAAAAAACCGACTTCAATTACATCGACAAGTAATACAAAGTAAGTAGACGAAAAAAATTAACAAGCGCACTAGTCGTCACTACGATTTTCGAGGGTTCCCCTGGATTTCTCTGAGATCCCATCATCAGATCCTGTTTGCCTTATCATGGTACCAAACTTGGGATATCTCCTTTCGAACAAAAAAAGAATTATCAAAATCGGTTCATAAATGACGAAGTTATGCCCGAACCATACATAAAAAATATATATACGGTTGAATTGAGTAACCTCCTCCTTTTTCGAAATCGGTTAAAAATGCGATGTGATCAAGATATTTTATGTTTTTTGGTATAGCTTACAAATATTATATATTCATAGGTGCAGTGGCTACAGCAGCAAGGTGCTAGGACAGCAACCATACCGGCAGCGCAACCAACACAACAGCCACAATCTCCCGGTAAATACTATTCCTGTTAAAAATTTCATTCATTTATCATTGCACTGCAATTAAATTATCAATGCAATTATATCCTTGCTATATTTTAATATTCTATATGCTCCTATTTTCTCTAAAGTTAATTTAGTCCATATTCAACTAATTTAAGGCATTTTTTTATTTAACTCTTCTTTCACACTTTTTTTTTCTTCATATTTATTAATTGCTTTTTATGTTTTTTTATTCATATACTAATCTACCAACCAGCTTCCACTAAAAATATTTCATTTTGTTAAAGCAATGAAGGTTTTATATAGTCTTAAAAATTCGTAAGATGACTAGGATATTTTAAATCATCAAAGTAGTAAAAAGTGTGATAGAAAATTACCAGGGACACATAAAAGCTATGTTCATTGTGTGCTCACACTTATTTTAAGATATATTTTTAGGTATCTGAAAGAACATTCAAGCAAAAGTGTTGAAGAATGTGTCCTGTTACAAGTTTTCATATTTAAATTGCGATTCATACATAGTGATGCCCTACAGTGCCGATCAGAAATTCTAATTTCAATGTGATACCCACCTCATCAGTGGCGTGCATATCATATAGGCAGAAAGGCACTGCCTACCTTGGCATCTTACTAAAAATAATATATAAAACATGAACATTACATATTTTTGAAAAAGACACAAAACAATAATTCAATTTAAATCTCCTTCAATTTGAAAAACACGTCGTCATATATGTATGTATGCGATTCGCATGTTTTATATATTATTTTTAGTAAGATGCCAAGGTAGGCAGTGCCTTTCTGCCTATATGATATGCACGCCACTGCACCTCATGTTCTAATACAACGATGAATATTTTGTAGTTCATCGTCAAGCATTGATATAATCTTTAACTTTTTCTTAAAATAAGTTTATTTATCTATTTAGATATAGAAGAAATTTTGATATATACTTATTAAGTGTTACAGAGATACTTTAAAATATATCTCAATAAAATATTTTTTTTGGTGTTTAAGAAGTGCGTTTTATGTAATAAATCTGTCATATTCTATCTTATTAAAACAATTTTGGTTTGAATTCTGATGGATTCACCTGAATCAGAATGTAAGTAAATACTTTATTTATGTCAATAGTACTAATTTTATGTAAAAGACATTCACTTATATTATAATATGGTTTAATAATATGTAGTACTATATTTTCTAGTTTCTCTATTATCTTTATAATTTCATTTCATCATCGTTTAAGACTAACTAGCGACCCGCCCCGGCTTCGCACGGTTGCTAAACCTATCAGTGTTCCTCTACTATATTATGCATGTATTATAATATAAACCATCCTTGTGAATCACTCCATCTATTAAAAAAAACCGCATCAAAATCCGTTGCGTAGTTTTAAAGATCTAAGCTTACATAGGGACAGACAGACAGCGGGAAGCGACTTTGTTTTATAATATGTATTGATATAATTATCATAGCCTAGTTACTTTAAAATATGTTTCTAGCATCAAATATTTTAAATGGATATACTTATTACTAACAAAGCTTACTGCTACTAACTTGCTTGACATTTGAATGTAAGGATATCCATTAATCACATGATGTTTTTTACCACCTTCTTAACCCCCTAACACCCCCTTATGTAGTTTACTGAAATTTTAAAAAACATTTTTCTAAATAAAGATATTATATGATTAAATTTTGATCAATTAGTATTTGTTTTTTGGTTTACAAACGCGCGTTCATAGAAAAATAAATACACTAATATAGATATCATAACCCCCCTCCCCCCTTGTGATATCAAATCCCCTTGAAGCCTCACGTGATTAAGGGACGAATCCCGTAGTTGTTCCAAGTGTTTTAATAATATGGAATGTATTGTAAATATAGTCTGTGGCACAGCGACCCCGGCGACCCCCGGCGCGGCGGGCGAGACGCCGCTGCAGCAGCTGCAGCGCCAGCAGCAGTACCAGCGGCTGCAGCAGCTGCAGGCGCAGCGCGACCACGCCGCGCACCACCACCAGCCGCCCAAGCAGGTCAGAAACCTGCCGTCACATTTTTCTGATGCCTTGATTGATACAACATTCAACATTCAACTGCCAAATAAAAATGAAATTCACATATTCACATATAATAATTATTGAATTATGAGATTATTATTTTAGTACTAGTTAATCAAGATTTTACGACTATTCAAAAATAAGTATATGTAAAGTATATATAGTAAAACGTAGTATCATAAGGTACAAAGGGTGGTGTAGATGTACAAATTATGATATAAACATTAATTGGATTGCTTCTGGAAGGAGCTGAGCTGGCTGAACTAGTCAGCCCTTTCTCACGCATAATGGACCAACATTGAGTCTAAATGCGGAAAATCGAGCCCACAACCGATACCAATACCAACATATGGATTGAGACATAATCGTGTAAAAATATTTACATAGACACATATGCATATTATGTCTCTATGTAAACCCACCACAACCTGTATATAAAGATGACTTTTGAAACATGCAAATCTCAGAAGAGTCAGATTCAATTTGAATTTAATTGAGTTTTATTTATTCAGGTTGCTCCAGTTACCCAACATGTAGTGGCTCCTTTGCAAGAGCAACAAGTGGACGCTCTGCTAACACCTACTACTCCTGAACAACAACAAGGTATAAATAATTGTAATAATTATGAATCTATTGCCGCCTGTTCGAGTATCGCCGTTGATAACTTTTTTATATCATGTTTGTAATTGTTTGAATATGATGTATTTTAAAGAGATATTTAGCTTGTGCATATATAAGTGTCAGTTTGATAAATTGAAACAGCCCTTTGTGATCCTTTTATCGTCGAATCATAAAATGTGTCCTCCGGGTTTATTTGTCCCATATAGTACACATATATTACTAAACAAAGTTCTACTTTTGAGGATCTATTGAAGAAAATTTGTACTTCATTAACTAAGCATGCTGGTTCGCCCTCTTATGATCCACCTATTGTTTGATCAAATTTCATTGATCCCACTTATGAAACATGGGAAAGCTTAATATTGCTCCTAAGGGGCTGTCCATTGATCACGTGATGTTTCTTTAACATTTTTTAACCCCTCCCTCCCCCTTGGTGATTCGTGGCGAGGTTTAAGACTACCCCCTACCCACCACCAAAAATCATGTGTATTTTAGTAACTACAAATAATCTTAAAAATTTTATAATATTATTTTTAAATACAGGTTTAAAGTATAATCTAATTTTATTCTAATTTAAATCTAATTTTCGGTTTACAAATCACGGATTTGACGATAAAATAATACACGTGATATCTTACTATACGCTCCTCCCTCCTTGTGATATTCCCTCCCCCCAATGGACAGCCCCTAACATGTAAAATTTAGACAGAACTTCCCTGAGTTTCGTGCACACCGTATCAACTTGGTTAAGTATATAGGTCTGTGTGAATAATTCCAGCGGGTGCGGGCGCGCTGCTCGTGAACCCGAAGACGAAGACGGCGCTCGCCAACATGCTGTCCATCCGCCTGCAGGGCGCCGCGCCGCCGCCCGACCACGAGCCCTCCGCCGCCGGCACGCTCCGGTGAGTGCTGGTGGCTGTGCCTGCAGGGGGTTTTGAAATTCAGGAATCCAAGGAAATTGAAAATAAAAGACTGAGGACTTACTTTGAGCAGTACTAGCAGTATATTGCAAAATAAATTTATGTTCACCGTCACTAATTTGATTAGTTGACGCCAGAACCAATATAAAGACCACTGTGTCGTGAAGCGAAGTTGAACCTGATGCTTCAACAGCGGCCGTAATGGTAGAAGGTTGAGTTTGACATAAAATACTTCTTTTCGGTTAATTTTGTGTTCAGTTTTTATCAAATTTTAAAAATTATATATCTGTATTTATTTACCGTGTATTTATTTTGGTTTAGTTCTTCATATTAGTTTAAAAACTTACACCATAATGTGGTATGTGTTCGTTTCAGGCTGATGACGGCGGCTCACGCGGCGGGCGGCGCGGTGCGACCCACGAGACTACTGCTGGGACCCGCGCACCACCCCCACCAGGTCCCCACCCCGGTAATACACATTGTAATAGTTAAACATTACACAAAACTATTTAATACAAACCACATTATTTGTGTGCTAATTTATCGACCAATCATGTCAAACCGGGAATACACCACGTTTGGATACACAGTATGATTTCAAACGAGTGACACATATTTTATTTGACAAAGTTTAGCTATTAAAATACTTATATTTAAATAATAAAATTGGTTTTACAGTATGTACTTGATTCATAAAATATTATTTATTAGTAACGTATTATAATATTAACATTTATTTGGTAGTATGTTTATTCATTTATTTTGTTTCAAGTGGTTCACACAATATGGCACTAAAATTCTTACAATGTATCCAAATTAGAAGCATAACTTGACATAACAGCATGTATGACATCACAAACCCGAAATACAAATAAAATATTTTTTTTTAAATTAAATTATAAACTGTGGTTCTGATCGCTTTTAGAATATTTTAAAAAATCTAGTTTCAATTAATAAAAGATACTTAAATGTATGAATTGTCTGAACACGTCAAAGCACGTACCGGGGCACGGCTTCGTAGAAAATGGGCACTGTCCTTATTTAATAAAATATTAAACACATTATTACACTAGGCCGAGTCTGTATCTCAGATATAAGTACATTTTAATTTTAAAAGTAGAATTCCAATTACACAACTTCATACTAGAAAAAATACATTGTATATTGTAACTAGAATGTTACCATTACATTTCCCCAGCAACCGGCGGGCAGCGCGGGCGTGGTGAGCAACAAGGTGTACGCGGGCGCGGTGCGAGCGGCGCCGCCCCGCGCGCAGTTCTACGGACACAACCCCAACCTCAAGCTGCCGCCCGACCTCTTCCTGCTGGGCTGCGTCTTTCACATCGTGAGCATTACGTTCCCATACAATATTGTTAAGCTAGACGAGCATGGTTATCGACAAGGATATTGATTCTTTTCATTCATTCATTCATTCGTCTCAGCTCACGGACTGCTGGGCATAAGCCTCCCCTAATGCTTTCCACGACGATCGGTCCTGCGCAGCACGCATCCAGCGGTTTCCCGCGACCCGGACCAGATCGTCGGTCCATCTCATGGGGGGGCCTGCCAACGCTGCGGCGTCCGGTACGCGGTCGCCACTCTAGAACCTTTCCGCCCCATCGGCCATCGGTTCTTCGAGCTATGTGGCCTGCCCATTGCTACTTCAGCTGTGCGATTCTTTGAGCAATGTCGGTTACCCCGGTTCTCCTACGGATCTCCTCATTTCTAACCTTATTGCGTGAGCCTTCTTATGAGGCCCATATTTAGCGACCACGTTTCGGATCCATAAGTCATCACTGGCAACACACACTAGTTAAAGATTTTTTTTTAAATTGATTCTTTATTTATTTTATCTATGACGCTCGATAGCACTGACCTTCAACTGTATTTTAACATTTTGTGGATATGGTGTAGATCTTTTTATGTTTTAATATTTTTAATTTTGTATGGAACAAAACTATTTTCTGTTTGGGACCTCTGCACGATGTGCAAAATTATACCAATACTTATTTCTACTGCATTATGGGTTAAACACTTTGGAAGAACTGCTATCCGTCTAGTCTAAATTAATATTTGGAGTGAAGCTGTAGCTAAGTATGGTGTGTAGGTGGAGTACCAGCAGTCGGCGGGCCCGGAGCGCCTGGCGCGCTGGACGGAGGCGCTGGCGCGGCGCGGCGGCGAGGTGGAGGCCGGCTACTGCGCGCGCGTCACGCACGTGCTGTGCGAGACGCAGCGCCACGGCGTCGTCATGCAGGTGAGGGGACCTTGAAGCTATACTTCATATGTTCAGTAAATAGCTTGCTATGAATATTTTTATAATGTAGGAGGCTTTCATTATCTGCAAGCAATTTACTGAACATATAATATACTATTTCGATGAGATTTTCTGTCTACTTACTTATCTACTAAATGACATTCGTTATATAATATAAGCTAGAGTGTTAAGAATGTTTGGTGTGCGCAGGCGCTGCGCGACGCGAAGCGCTGCGTGACGGCGTACTGGGTGGCGGACACGCTGGAGCGGCGCTGCGTGGCGCCGCCGTGGCTGGCGCTGCACCTGCCGGCGCTGCACGCGCGCGCCGAGCGCCCCGCCGCGCACCACCGCGCCGCGCTGGCGGGCTGGCGCCGCGACGAGCGCCGCCGCCTCGCCTGCAGCCTGCGCCAGCTCGGGGCCAAGGTATGTAACCATCTACAATCACTACTACTGCCGGCGCTGCACGCGCGCGCCGAGCGCCCCGCCGCGCACCACCGCGCCGCGCTGGCGGGCTGGCGCCGCGACGAGCGCCGCCGCCTCGCCTGCAGCCTGCGCCAGCTCGGGGCCAAGGTATGTAACCATCTACAATCACTACTACTGCCGGCGCTGCACGCGCGCGCCGAGCGCCCCGCCGCGCACCACCGCGCCGCGCTGGCGGGCTGGCGCCGCGACGAGCGCCGCCGCCTCGCCTGCAGCCTGCGCCAGCTCGGGGCCAAGGTATGTAACCATCTACAATCACTACTACTGCCGGCGCTGCACGCGCGCGCTGAGCGCCCCGCCGCGCACCACCGCGCCGCGCTGGCGGGCTGGCGCCGCGACGAGCGCCGCCGCCTCGCCTGCAGCCTGCGCCAGCTCGGGGCCAAGGTATGTAACCATCTACAATCACTACTACTGCACGCGCGCGCCGAGCGCCCCGCCGCGCACCACCGCGCCGCGCTGGCGGGCTGGCGCCGCGACGAGCGCCGCCGCCTCGCCTGCAGCCTTTTTTTTTTTTTTTTTTTTTTTTTTTTTTAACGCTGGTAAAATGCATTTACGCACTGACCCCGCCGCCGCGCTGGGCAGCGGGAGTGTGGGGCTCCCGGTGGTGGTGCAATGCCGGACTACCCACTAAAAACCAGCGGTGCCCACCTCCGTCGCCCGTGCCGGAGTCGCAGGAGTCCAAATTCCTCTGCAAACCCCGGCGGCGTTGCCCTTACGGGCCCATTCCTTATAGGTGGCACGCGGAGGCACCGCGCGCACCAACCCGGGCAGATTTGATGGTCGGACAACCCCCTCCCTAGTCGACCGTCCTCTGCCTGGCGCTTAGGCTGCCCCGTACCGCCCGGGCAGTGCCAACGTAAGTCAGCAAAGACCGGGGTGGCGACGGCCCTGTACTCCCGCGGACCGAGGCCTCGGCACTAGGGAAAGCGCCTTCGCGCCCCCGGGGCGGACGGGCGAACCCACCCACCCCGTCCCCAGCGTGGGGGAAGGAAAAACCGACCCCCACGTCTTCGCGCCGTTACAGCGCCTGCGCTCACGGGTCCACTCCGAGAAGCAGAGAAGTACCCGGAGCGCACCTACCCCGCGCTTCCGCGCCACGGGGCGGGCGAACGAAGCCACCCACCCCGTCCTCTCCCCGCGCCGCGTCGCAGCGCCAAACCCTCACCGTCGGCAGCCTACGTGCCACCCCGCACCGCGCACGACCTCCGAGCCGAAAGACGAGCTTAACAGACCCCGCTCCCGGAGCGGGAGACGAGTCGGCAAGACCATAAGTCCGCAAGACCCGCTCCCGGTGATCCGAGATCGAGACCCGCCCCGCCCCGGGCCGAGAGACGAGTCCGCGAGACCCCCATAAGTCCGCAAACCCGCCCTGGTGATCCGGGGCCGAGACCCATCCCCGGAACCCGGAGTGATCCGGGTCCGAGACCCACCCCCGGAGCGGAAGACAAGTCCGCGAACCATAAGTCCGCGAGACCCGCCCCCCGGTGATCCGGGACCGACCCAGAGGCCCTTCCCTTCCTTAGGAGCGTGCCCAACGGCCTCGACACTCCTATGCGCTTTCGCGCCTCCCTGGGGCGCGACCCAAAGGCCCCGGCACCCCAATGCGCTTACGCGCCCTCCCCGTCGGTCGTTAGCCGCGACGGGCAGCAGTACCGCTACAACTGTTGCCCGTCCCGTTGCCCAGGGTGCACCACGAGGAGGTGACCGACTTGCACCCCGCCTCGCCTGCAGCCTGCGCCAGCTCGGGGCCAAGGTATGTAACCATCTACAATCACTACTACTGCCGGCGCTGCACGCGCGCGCCGAGATAAATAACCTTTTGTTTAATTTTATATTTGTACTGTTGTTTTTTTTTTTTTACTTTGGTAATTAATAGTGTTTGACTATATTTATGCAAGAAAGTAATAAATAAAATAAAAACAAATTCAATAGAATCGTTAAAGTAATTTTTATTTTATTTTTTATTTTCGCATGTGTCGCCGAACTATAACAAATAATTAACGATTATTCCCTTACAGTATAAATGTTATCTGTATAAATAGTGAAACGAAAACCTTCATTCACCAGCTGACGCCGTACATGAGCCGCGACAACACGGTGCTGATCGCCAAGCGCGCGGAGGGCAACAAGTACCGGCGCGCGCGCGACTGGGGCATCCCCGTCGTCAACGCGGCCTGGCTCACCGACCTGCTGCTCGGGAACATGACCGCGCTGGCTCAGGTATGTGCACTGGAGACATTTTAGGTATCCAATAACATCACAGAGACCTGAGTTTGAAACTTACCACTGCTGGGCAAATGGAAAAGATTTGGAGCCTTTATCAAGCATTTTTTTTATGTACGACTAGAATGACAAAGAAGCTTACAGTCTACCTGATGATTAGCGGTGACAAAAGAACATATGTGTAATCTCTTTAACAATAGGAAAAAGCTTATTTCTTATTTATCATATTAACTAATGTGTCACAAATTCACAGATATGATTTTTAATTATTGTATTTAATTCTAATTTCAGATTGAAAATGCTAAATATCAGCAATTCAACTTAGCTAGCCCATTCCGTATGGACTACAGCTTGGTTTCACATCTAATGAGTAAGTGAAATTTACAAAGTCTAAATTAATCATAATCTGTATTATAGATGACCCTGAAATAAAAGTTTAAAGTCAAAACAACTTAAAAACGAGTGTGCTAAACTTCTGTACAATAGGCCTGCACTGTGTCTTAGATAATTATACACGTAACCGGTTATGAGAGAAAGAAAAAAAATATGTGCTCACTTTTTGTAACGCTCTCGTCACGCATTCCCCAGCTTACTCCCCAAGTCAAGTGTGGTTAGAATAATAAAATTTTTTTATAAATATCTACACAATACACACACGGTCGTCTTTTCCAACGTAAGTAAGCAACTTAATGCTTGTGTTATAGGTAACAGCCAACTGGTCTAGCTACATTTTTTTTACGATAAAAATACTTATAAATAATACTTATATAAATATATAAATGAATAATATAAATGAATATGTATATTACACCCAGACTCGGGGTGGGAATCGAACCCACAACCTCCGGAGCAGAAAGCATGGTCACTACAAACTTCGCCAACGGGCTAGTCAAAAAGTTAGAAGAAGTTTAACTTCAATTACATAATGATCCATCGTTTCAGATGCGTGGAAGATGCCCATCAACATAACGCAGGAGTCTCACGAGCGCGCCAAGCGCAGCGCGGCGGCGGCGAGCGGGCGGCGCGCCAAGCGGCCGCGCCTCGAGCCCGCGCCGCCCGCGCCCCTCGCGCCGCTCGCGCCGCCGCCGCTGCACCTCGCGCCGCGCGTGCTCTTCTCCGCGCTGCCGCCGCACGCGGCCGCGCGTCTGGCGGCCGTCGTCAGGTATGTAGCTGGCAGACAAGTATATCGCTCGCCGGACGGTAAGTGACTACCGTAGCTTATAAACGACTACAACACGGAAGGCATCGCAAACGCGTTGCTGACCCAACTCCCGACCCTCCCCGATACCTCTGGCTACCTTACTCACCACAGGAACACAACACTACTTCAGAGCAATGTTATGTAGCTGTAAGTAAGTTACAGATTTTGTGCAGGATATAACCTGCTGCTCCAGATAAAGTAGTGCATTTGATTTTACGTTGATTAAAAATATTAAGTAACTAATACTAATTCAATGATTTTGTGACATTTGCAGGCAACTCGGAGGCCTTGTCGTAACGTCAGCAGCAGAAGCGACTCATCTTGTAATGGAGAAACTCGTTCGAACGTGCAAACTTGTGAGCTGCCTTATCACCGTCAAACATTTACTTACCCCTGAGTGGATAATGGAGAGCCAACGGTTAAACAAGTTTGCAGATGAGGCCAAACATGGCCTTCGAGATGAGGATTTCAATAAAATGTTTAAATGTGACGTCGATGAAGTATTACTGTGCGGTGAACAGAGGCGGAAGTTATTCGAAGGAATAACATTCTTCCTTACTCCCTGCGTCAAACCTTCTAAAGCTGGACTTACCGAGATGATAGAGTTATGCGGAGGAAAAGTTGAAAAGAACCGGAGGTCCTATGTCTCAATTCAGGAGATGCATAATCAGAAACCATACAGTTACTTAGTTCTGACGGTGCCCAATGATTTGCATCTAGTTTACTATCTCCTTCAATCGGAAAAGACTTTGAATGTGGTGTGCAGCACTGAAGTAGTTTTATCCGCCATCATGAGGCAAAAGTTAGAAATAGAAGAGTTTCTCGTTAAAATAGATTAAATGTACAATTTTATGTAGATTCCATGTTTCAATGTTTTAAAGTTTTACAATATGTATTTAATTAATGTATGAAATAATTTGTGTGTGTAGTAAATGTTGTGTAAAATATAGTTTTACAATGTATAATTCGGGCAATGTGTTAGTATGTAATTAATGTTATAAAAATCTCATGCATTTCTCTAGTAGTGTAGAAATAATGGTGCCTTAAATTTTGTTTATATTTATTTCGAAACCCTCTAAATGTTTTATTTAAAAATATGTATTTATTAATGCCTTGTAGGGTTTTCCGTGAAATTGTTTCATAGATTAAGGATAAAGATATATTTTTATGTGTAATGAATTTTGAAATTTTATATTATTTTTAAACAAAATGAAATAGGATATAAGACTGGTTTTAACATAATTATTGTAAAAAGGAATAAATGAATTTATTATTATGGACGTTTTTTCTTTTCCATAAAGGATTTATTTTAATATTGATTAATTGTATAATAAATAAAAAGAAGAAAAAAAGTTATGTAATTATATATCGGATGCGAAATGAGGTTATTTAATTATAATAATTATAATCACGTGATTGCTTTTAGCAACTTTTTAACCCTCTATTTGTGATGTGATGAGGTTATAGACAATAGCGCATAGCATAGGCATATATAACAATTACTAGCTGACTCCGCAAACGTTGTTTTGCCATATATGTTATTAACCCCCGCAACCGGCAACCCCATCTTGTTTGTGGAATTTCGTTAAATCCGTTCTTAGCTGACCTCTGCGAAAGGAATATTCCTACCACAAGTCTACGCCTTATGGTTCCAGAGATATCGTGATGAGTCAATATATGGGTAGAAATTTCTTTTATATATATAGACTAGCTGACCCCGCAAACGTTGTTTTTCCAATATACGCTATTAATCCCCGCAACCCTCTTGTGGCTGGAATTACGTAAAATCCGTTCTTAGCTGACCTCTACTCGACGAAAGGAATATTCCTACCTTTCAAGTCTCTACGCCTTATGGTCCCAGAGATATCGTGATGAGTCAATGGGTGGAAATCTCTTTTATATATATAGATATTGCTCAGCAGCTGAGCAACGAGTGGAGTTGTTTCATTCATATTTGTGGACGCATTTTTTTTATTAATGATTTTTGAAAGGCATTTCGACCGGTTCCGCAGCTGTGTTTTTTAAACATTTTTTTTACAAACATATATTTCAAATTTCATAGTTAGTAAGATAGCCATCTTTATAGATATCTGGTGGCTTGTTAGATGGCTTTGGTTTAATAGCTTTAAAATGATTAATAGCATATTCTTCGAAAATTGTTAAACGAACAAATGAGAATGTTTGTCGAAAAAAAAGAAAACTACGATGATGTTAACATAAATTTATTTAATATATTTAAATTCTTAATAATAATAATAATATTTAAAGTCCTGGAGCTATCAAATAAAACTCCAGAGCTAAGAGATGAATACATATCTAAAACTTTAAATAAACGTTCATACAACTAGTGGAATTTACAGTCATATAGTCTTCGTAATAACTTAATATAAGAATACTTCAATAACATGATCTTCGACCAACATATACATATAAAAGCATTTCTTGAGATTACGATTGAATGATAGCTTCGTACGCTTGGAATATGCAGGTGGCGACCTCTACGGTGCGTGACTTGAGACTGAGGGTCGCTTCAGGATTGCCGGGTTGCAGTTTCAACTCTAGGAGAACCCATATGTTATTAGTGAGCTTGAGCGACTGATACAACATATCCTGGCCTTCGACGTTCCTCTTAGCGATAGTGAAGATATTATTGAGAGTCATTTTCTGCGCGATGGAGTCTGCGGTACCGATGACGTTGGAAATAGTGTGTTGCACTTCGTTGGCTGCAGGAATTTCCTTCCAGGTGGTTAAGAAGACACGCTTGTCGAGCTGCCCGTCCTCAGTGAAGAGGATGTGCGCAGGAATGAGACACGCGAAGTAGAAAACGTCGATGTTGTTTTTTACCGCCACCTAGAAACATGTCAATATTATATAATCGAATATTGCAAATTTATAACCTTTGATGCACTTTGTTCAATTTATTTTATGAACACGATAAATCTTATCATAATGTTGTGTTAATGATTCTACACAAATACTATCATGACACGACAGAAAAGATGCAATAAAGCCATGCAACTTCATGTGACGCTATTGGCTGCATTCTAAATAAACAGTGTCATTGTAGACACGTCGCAATTAACCAATATCAAGATAAGAACGTTGACGATACTGTAGCTATGTTGTATTAAGGTAAGTTACAGCAGGAAATTTCCTGCTCAAAATATGGAGCAGCCCGACTAGGGTAGTACCTCGATCTTACAGAAGATCACAGCTAAATAATACTGTTTTCAAGGAGTATTGTGTTCCTGTTGGTGAGTAAGGTGACCAGAGCCCCTGGGGGAAGGGGGGGGGGGTTTGGGACAGGGTTGGAAATGCGCTTGCGATGCTTCTGATGTTGCAGGCGTCTATAAGCTACGGTAATCGCTTTCCATCAGGTGAGCCGTACGCTTGTTTGCTGATCTAGTTATATTTAAAAAAAAGTGTGTGTGTCAGCTCCGACGCACGACTGGAGTTTACTCCTTCAGATCGACTGTCTAAATAAGCAGAAAAAAGGCTTATTAGTCTAAGAAAAAGACTAATACTATATCAAATGGTAAATAAACGAATTAATTAAAATACCTAAATATATTTTTATTCTATTTACATTTATTATGAATAACGCCATCTATGGCGTTACGAAAACGACGCGTACGTGAAGTGCGCAGAATAGGTTGCGCACAAAACGTAACGAAGTCATTCGTTCAATAGATTTTACACCTCACATTTTTTTCATACCGGGGGCCTTATGTGAAAATC
The DNA here is from genome assembly GCA_905220545.2 of Melitaea athalia. Classification (NCBI taxonomy): domain Eukaryota; kingdom Metazoa; phylum Arthropoda; class Insecta; order Lepidoptera; family Nymphalidae; genus Melitaea; species Melitaea athalia. Next base: position 6,733,912 of record HG992196.1, read on the forward strand.
GATGCTTAAGGAGTTATCTCCAAAAAATAATTGTGTATGCTAGCAAACGAAAAAAAAACCGACTTCAATTGCATCGGCAAGTAATAAATAATAAGTTAATTAACAAACGCACTAGTCGTCACTACGGTTTTCGAGGGTTCCCCTCAATTTCACTGGGATACCATCATCAGATCCTGGTTTCCTTATCACGGTACCTAAGTTGGGATATCTCCTTTCCAACAAAAAAAGAATTATTATAATCGGTTCATAAACGACGAAGTTATCCCCGAACATACATAAAAAAAAAACAAAAAGAAAAATATACGGTCGAATTGAGTGACCTCCTCCTTTATTGAAGTCGGTTAAAAGAGCAGTGTTCTCTAGTGGCGGTCACGTGCTCACCTGCAGGTTGTTGAGCGGCTCCATGCGCTGCACGGGCCCGGCGGCGGCCAGCGGCAGCGGCGCGTCCGCGCGACCGCCCGCCGCCAGCGCGCCCACCGACAGCGCGCCGCCCGGGTACACGCCGAAACTGGGGGGGGGGGTTAGTGGCTATAAATATCTACACAACACGCACACACACGGTCGTCTGTTCCTAAAGTAAGCAACTTAATGCTTGTGTTATAGGTAACAGCCGACTGGTATATATATTTTTTTTCGATAAACATACTTATAAATAATGCTTATATTAATATATAAATGAATATATATATTACACCCAGACTCTGGGTGGGAATCGAACCCACAACCCCCGGAGCAGAAAGCAGGGTCACTACAAACTGCGCCAATGGGCTAGTCAACACTGTTCCCTCTCGAACACTCGGGTTCGATCGCGTGTATCAGTTCAGATATCGAAATGCACGTTTTATCATGTTAGGAGCAGTGCTTCTATGGATCTGGGGATTATCGATTTGTTTCAGCCTGTAACATGCCACTACTGGCATATAGGCCTCTTTCTCCATGTAGGAGAATGATTGTAGCTTTATCCACTACGCTGCTCCACTGCGGGTTACCTGATATGTTCCCTACTATGACTAACGTTCACGATTCAGCCTGTAATATCCCACTGTTGGGCATAGGCCTCTTCTCCATGTAGGAGAAGGATCGGAGCTTAATCCACCACGCTGCTCCAATGCGGGTTGGCGGATATAGGTATTCCCTACTATGAGTATAACGTTCGCTATCAGGTATTTATGATAACAACCAGGGCTGCCAACTTAACGTGCTCTTTGAAACATAGTGGGGAGACGCACAAGGAAAGAGATGGAAACCACAATGAAATATTTGTAGTTACAAATATCCATCTGAGGACTATATCATATGCGTATACTGGCTCGGACGCATAATACACAACATATAATATAAATATATATAGCACTACCCACACCGTAGACGTGAAGGCGGTGAATACGGTCGAAAAGTAGGATGTGTTCGAGGAAACAAAACCACAGTATGTCGTCGAATGGAATCAATTTGACGTGTAAACAAGTAATATAATTAAAAGAAAACAAAAAACCCGCCTGCGTAAAAAACGGAAAGAGCAAAGTCAACATTTTTTAAACTTTCTTATTGTATTTCTTTATTATTATTACGGTAATAATAATCATAATATACATTTTCGAAATCCGTGTATTAAGCCCTTTAATTTGATACCCATATTATAGTATTCTAAAAAAAATTTATTTCTTCATTAACTACAATGGCTTCGCACAGCCGCCATGTTTGTTTTTTTTTAATGTCACCTATCTAAGAACACTTGGGCTGCTAAGACAAATCTAACGATATCTCAATTATGCAAATCCGTTCAGCGGTTCTAGAGAAATGAGGTAATTAATAATATTACATACATACATACATACAAGATACGCGCGAAAAACATAACCCTTCCTTGGCAGTCGGGTAAAAACAAACCTTGCATAAATTTACTCAACAAAAAGGAACGATTCTTTAATTGGAATCTCAAATTATCTATAGCTATTTATTATCAATTCACACATTTGTTAAATATGGCGCCATAACTCAATTATTTTGCCATTTCTTTAAATTTGACACTAGATTCATAAATGTTACGAGAAAAACAATTTTATTCTTACAAGAAGCGTTTTATCTTTAGTTACTTCTCAAGTTAATTAACTTCTATAATAACAAAATATAATTGTTTCAATTTTAATATCTCATACGTATTTTTATCTTGTATAAAGTACAAGAAGGCTCACCTGTTTTTGTTGAGCTGTATAGCAAATCCACTCATAGCTTGCATTGCTTTGTTTGTGAACGTCATTTCCATTCGCATCTGACCATTTTGACGGGTGAATGTGCCCCAAATCTCCAAACCTAATAATGTTCAAGTACAACATTATATTAAACAATATATAAATATATATATACATATTATTATTTTTTTTCAAAAATGTGTAAAACAATGTTATATATGCTATAAATCAACGCTTGATAATGACTGGAATAACAATAACTAAGTTTGTTTGGTTTCGTCGTATGAGTCAGTCCCCACAGGTCTATCTTCAACATGGCATGTTACGATGTGTGATGCCCATCGTGGGTGGTCTAGTAAGAAATATTACTATACATGTGTATGTGTGTTGTTGTTACCTTTCCCTTTATCGGCCGGCAGCCAGCACTGCTTGGGCGGCACGTAGGAGGCGGGCGGCACCGCGCCGAAGATGTCTCCGAGCAGGCCGGTGGCGCCGCCGCCCGCCGCCGCGGGGGGCTCCGGCCCTCCCAGCTGGACAACACATTTACTTACTTAAAATGTTCAATAAAAAACTTACTAAAACTGATTTGATTTTGCACCGAAAATCTTTTAGATAGGTGAATATATTGGATTATATGTTCCCAGAGTAAGCACCGAAACAAAGGCGAGTATAATGCCTCGCCAAAAATATTATAAGGCAAAGGTAATTCAATAATCGGCTGGACACTGGCGTAATGGCTAAGCAGCCTTATATTAAACATTATTTTTTTAGTTTTTAGGGTTCCGTACCCAAAGGGTAAAAACGGGACCCTATTACTAAGACTTCGCTGTCCGTCCGTCCGTCCGTCCGTCCGTCCGTCTGTCACCAGGCTGTATTTCAAGAACGGCGATAGCTTGACAGGTGAAATTTTCACAAATTATGTATTTCTGTTGCCGCTATAACAACAAATACTAAAAACAAAATAAAATAAATATTTAAGGGGGGCGATAATTATTTAATTATTTATTACTCTCCAACGCCATCTATTAGAAATTTGGAAAACTTCGTCGATAGACTAATAAGTTTTCCAATAGCGGCATAGATGGCGTTACAATTAAATGTTTTACAGAAAATTTACTTATATTTAGTTTAGTCAATGGTACGGAACCCTTCGTGCGCGAGTCCGACTCGCACTTGGCCGATTTTTATAATATTGAGATAGTGTATTTATATAAGTCGTGTCGGAGGTAGTTCGTGCGAGTGTGTGCGGGCTGTGCGGGCTGTACGTGCGAGTGTATGCGGGCTGTACGTGCGAGTGTATGGGGGCTGTACGTGCGAGTGTATGCGGGCTGTACGCGCGAGTGTATGCGGGCTGTACGTGCGAGTGTATGCGAGCTGTACGTGCGAGTGTGTGCGGGCTGTACGTGCGAGTGTATGGGGGCTGTACGTGCGAGTGTGTGCGGGCTGTAGGTGCGAGTGTGTGCGGGCTGTACGTACGAGCACGTCGAGCCCGCCGGCGAGCAAGTCCAGCGCGGCGGGGGCGGCGGGCGCGGGCGGCGCGCCGATGTCCATCGACAGCAGGTCGCCGATCAGCGACTCCTGGGCCGAAAGGAACGACGATTAATTTATTGGGCACTTCATTTTTTTTTTACAATTCAATGTACGCATTAACAAACAGTTCGAAAACGATGAAACAAAAAAGTTTCTACTATTATTTCTGTAATGAAATCGGATTCAATTGTCGTGTATCTGACTAACATTGTTTTACCCTGTAGTAAGACTATATAAAGCTATTATTAGCTTAAATATAACGGTGCAGGTGCAGGTATGTACCTGGTCGGGTTTTAACCTGGTTGGGTATGTACGTGGTCGGGTATGTACCTGGTTGGGTATGTACCTGGTCGGGTATGTACCTGGTTGGGTATGTACGTGGTCGGGTATGTACCTGGTTGGGTATGTACCTGGTTGGGTATGTACCTGGTTGGGTATGTACCTGGTTGGGTATGACGGTGGGCTGCGGCTGCGCGTCCTCCGCGGCCGCGCCGCGCGCCGGCAGTGACTTGCGCACCCCCGCGCCGCGGCCTGCGACACGCGACAGTGTTATTTATTTATTCGAGGCTCATCAACGCAAGGTACACAGCACACTATCTAGCGTCCATATATTTCTTAAAATGTTCGTCTACCCGTAATTACAGACGGGCACCGCATTTCAATACTGACGCTCGGATAAATAAATAAATAGTAGTTAAATAATTAAAATAGTAGTTAATATTCATAGTAATACATATTGTTACTATTAGCACATTTAAATAATATTTTTTAATACAGTTGCTCAAAAAGTGGCGTATTGCAGGGACGTATAGCGTTCGGGAAGTGGGCTATTACACACTCGTGCTTTTTTTTACCTTTCCCGCACTCGTGCGTTCTCTTTCCCAGCTGTCAAAATAATGTCTATTAAAAAGAAAAACCAACCATAAAGTTTTTGCTAAAAAAATTCATAGAAGTTTTTATGATTCATGCAAATACGTATATTTCAAAGAAGCTACTAATTTGTTTCAATATCAAATTTAATGATTTGATTGAATGAGTTTGGTTAGGTTTCATTTCATTTTATTTCATCTCATTAAATTTCATTTGCATTTCATATCAATAAAAAACTTCTACTAAAGACTTAGCTGTATGGGCATAGTTTCCCTTTGCCTACCAGAATGGGTGAAGAAAAAAAACTCTGCTTATATTCTACGGTTGGCACCATTTTTCAGAAATTTTCTTTGCGAGTTTATTTTATTAAATTGTTTCATTTTTTCGCAACTGTAGTTTTCGAAGAGAAACTTTTTGTTCGTCTCATCAAAATAAAGCTACTCCCGGAAAATTAGCTTGATACTAATCAGATGAAAAATTTGTACTAGGGATCCCTACCAGCCTATAATATATTTGATTACAAAATAAAATATTCAAGCCCATTTCTAAACACCAAAACCCTTAAAAACGATAAATAATTACGTTCATATTCATACATAATGCCATATATGCATAAAACCTTATAGATGCAGTAATTACAATACATAGCAAGATGTTTAGTGAAGTGAGACCCATACCCTCAACGAAGGCCGTGGGCGGCTTGTGGTAAACCGAGGCCAAGCTGCTGATGTGGCAGATGAGCTCGTCCAGCAGCGTGGGCTCCAGCAGGTCGGTTTCTTCGCTGATGAGTGGCTTGTCGGCCAACACAACCTCCTTGGCCGCCGCGGGGTCCGTAGACAGCAGTCGCCAGTAGATGAACCCACGGTCCCTGCAGACATTGGATTACTTTCGATACGCATACTTTTAGTAATAAGCTACACATTGATTTATGATAATGTATGTCCTTTGTATGGATATATGTTTGTGTTGGTGTATGTATATATGTGTTTGCTTCCACATCTACTAAATTAAACGAATCTTTTAATTTTGTTTTACTGATTGATATTATTATCAGCTTCTTTTTTATTTTATATGTCTACCGCAATGATGTAAGATTTATAACTGAGTAATTTTATTAGTATTTCATACGCGTAACCAGGTTGGTTTTGCAAGTTAGTTCAATTCAAAATTTTGACTAAATTTTATATTTATGCATAATATTCTGTTATAGCTGCGGCTAGACTGTATCTGCACATTCATTCAAACATATTATACTTGCGAGCAGATCAATATAATTATAAGGTGTCTGAAGCTTCTATCAAATTGAGGGACCTTTAGGTGTTATTGATCACATATCACGTGAAAAAATACCAATGCCTTTTTTAAATTTTATTATCTTAACATACGAGCTACACTAGCAAGGTCTGCATAAACCGTCCTTCCATTGTAAATTATAGTCATGCTTGCTAACGCGCTTATTGGACGGTTTATGCAGAACTACCTTGCCAGAATATCCCGCATATTAAGACAATGTGAAATTTAAAAAGAATAGGATTTATCTTATATATGTATGTGTACCTGAGGTCGGGGTTGTCGGAGTCCTGCGTGGCGAGGCTGAGCACGTGCTGCACCAGCTCCTGCGTGTCGGCCGGCCGCTTGAGGAACAGCTTCACCACCTTATATATATAGGAGTTATGTATGTGTACCTGAGGTCGGGGTTGTCGGAGTCCTGCGTGGCGAGGCTGAGCACGTGCTGCACCAGCTCCTGCGTGTCGGCCGGCCGCTTGAGGAACAGCTTCACCACCTTATATATATAGGAGTTATGTATGTGTACCTGAGGTCGGGGTTGTCGGAGTCCTGCGTGGCGAGGCTGAGCACGTGCTGCACCAGCTCCTGCGTGTCGGCCGGCCGCTTGAGGAACAGCTTCACCACCTTATATATATAGGAGTTATGTATGTGTACCTGAGGTCGGGGTTGTCGGAGTCCTGCGTGGCGAGGCTGAGCACGTGCTGCACCAGCTCCTGCGTGTCGGCCGGCCGCTTGAGGAACAGCTTCACCACCTTATATATATAGGAGTTATGTATGTGTACCTGAGGTCGGGGTTGTCGGAGTCCTGCGTGGCGAGGCTGAGCACGTGCTGCACCAGCTCCTGCGTGTCGGCCGGCCGCTTGAGGAACAGCTTCACCACCTTATATATATAGGAGTTATGTATGTGTACCTGAGGTCGGGGTTGTCGGAGTCCTGCGTGGCGAGGCTGAGCACGTGCTGCACCAGCTCCTGCGTGTCGGCCGGCCGCTTGAGGAACAGCTTCACCACCTTATATATATAGGAGTTATGTATGTGTACCTGAGGTCGGGGTTGTCGGAGTCCTGCGTGGCGAGGCTGAGCACGTGCTGCACCAGCTCCTGCGTGTCGGCCGGCCGCTTGAGGAACAGCTTCACCACCTTATATATATAGGAGTTATGTATGTGTACCTGAGGTCGGGGTTGTCGGAGTCCTGCGTGGCGAGGCTGAGCACGTGCTGCACCAGCTCCTGCGTGTCGGCCGGCCGCTTGAGGAACAGCTTCACCACCTTATATATATAGGAGTTATGTATGTGTACCTGAGGTCGGGGTTGTCGGAGTCCTGCGTGGCGAGGCTGAGCACGTGCTGCACCAGCTCCTGCGTGTCGGCCGGCCGCTTGAGGAACAGCTTCACCACCTTATATATATAGGAGTTATGTATGTGTACCTGAGGTCGGGGTTGTCGGAGTCCTGCGTGGCGAGGCTGAGCACGTGCTGCACCAGCTCCTGCGTGTCGGCCGGCCGCTTGAGGAACAGCTTCACCACCTTATATATATAGGAGTTATGTATGTGTACCTGAGGTCGGGGTTGTCGGAGTCCTGCGTGGCGAGGCTGAGCACGTGCTGCACCAGCTCCTGCGTGTCGGCCGGCCGCTTGAGGAACAGCTTCACCACCGCCGTCAGCAGCTGCAGCTGAACCTACAAACACACGGTTGGTTAGACTCGATATCCCGATGTATATTAATACAGGATGTTCAATTCCTAACTGCATTCCTTCAAATGAGGGGTGTTATAGATAACGTTCCACGTAAAAAAAATCTAGCCCTTTTTTTATTTCACTTTGTTTCAATATACGAGCTACTCTGGCAACATACTTCTGCATAAACGTCCTATACTATTTTTCTTAGCCCTAAAAACGACAATAAAGTGAAATATTAACACTAATTACCGCATACATCTAAAGAACCGCATATGGAAATGAATTCTTTTCCGAATAGCATGTTTTTAACTTTAAAATATATGCTGCCTACGAAGGGCGCGTAAGCGCGGCTATAATGTCTATTAATGTAGCTCGTCTATTGAAACAAGGACAAATTAAAAAATGGGCTTTGAATTCATTATTCACGCGGAACTATTACACTTACTACAACATGTTATATGTATATGTGAGCTATGTGCGCCAGTTAAGTAGCAAGTCCAGTCAATTAGCAACTAACTTCCTACTTAAACGTATGGCTTTGTCACTAATTAAATTGATTTCATCTATTTTGTTTTCTTTTTACTGATGAATAGTGCCCTCAATAAACATAACTAACTTTTTAACCCAATCTTTTTTAACTTGAGAACTATCTGGGTAAAGCCAAAGGCCACGACTAATTATTTTTACGAAATATAGACTACAAATAAATGAGTACTTACTTGTGCGTTTTCATCATGGAATCCTTCTAAGAACGAGTCTAGCAGTTCATCAGCATTATCTATACGTTCTGCGTACTCGCCGACAATCCATACCTGTACGATTACAAATAATACCATTTAATAATATTTTTATACCAATATTACACAAGAAATATCACAAAAAAAAAAAAATTGGAAAAATTAGTTAATTAGAAAAATGAGATATACTTATTATTTATGCCAACAACTATATCCAAATAAAAAATGTTCGAAAAAATCAATAAAATATTTAACAAAAATATAATACTATCTACTATCAAAATTAGTAGTGGAAATAATTTCGATTTTTATGAGTTTTTAGATTCTATTTTTAGCTTAATACTACATTACCCACCATAGAAGCTCTGGCTTCTGGCTCATCGAGTGTGTCTAAGTTCTCACACAATGTACTGATGATGCTTTCATACTTGTTGGGATACTTTCTGAATATATCTTTGATGACCACGATCGCTTCTTGTACGACATAGTTTACTTTAGTCTGGATCAGTTCCAGTAGTGTTGATACACAGCGCTCAGCGGATGGCTCCACCTGCAATATGTTATTATGATAATTATCAAATATTGTTGAGAAGTTGAAATTTATAATACTTTTTGGAATAAATACATTTTTAACATATATTCATTCATTTATATTGATATGTAATTCAGGAGACAGTATTCAAAAGTCGTCTGCTTTCTTCTACATCGCCACCCACAACCACATTTGCAAAAAAATTCGTTTGTAAGTTGAAATTTTTTTTAAATAGGGAAGACTAAAATTATTGAACACAAACATGAGAAAAACACGGCACTCTATAAAACCGAAGATTTTTATTTTCTCTTTCCACGACTGAATGTGTAACATTTTCTGTTATGTTGTCTTTCATACGATGAAACTACGTGCTCGTTCGTACCTTGATGGCACGTACTTCTTGAGACCTAGACTACGGGTTTCGTACCTTGATGGCACGTTCTTCTTGATACCTAGACTACGGGTTTCGTACCTTGATGGCACGTTCTTCTTGAGACCTAGACTACGGGTTTCGTACCTTGATGGCACGTTCTTCTTGAGACCTAGACTACGGGTATCGTACCTTGATAGCGCAGCGGCCGATGGCGCGCACGGCCTTCCTCACGAAGTCCACGTCCACCTCGGTGGCGTACTCCTTGAGCTCGCCCAGCACCTGCGCGATGTTGGCCTGCGACGCCAGCCGGATCATGATGTCCAGCTTCTCCAGCTTCACATAGATCGGGTCGTTGTACTTCACGAAGAACACCTGCCGATTATTTAACCCATTTATATTTCTTGTACTCTAATAGCAAAAAGTAAAAAAAAAATTACAATAATAATGTAGTCTAAAACTGTAATGTTCTTTTGTTTTTATTTTTTGCATTCATGCATCGAAATCTTGAATGTTATTACATACAACATATGCGATTACAAATTTCAATTCAGTCAGTCAGTTCAGCTTATCACAGGCCACTGCTGGATATAGGCCTCCTCAAATTCGCGCCAGAAATCCCGGTTTTCTGCAATCCTCATCCAGCCTACACCGGCAATCTTACGTACACTGCCACTTCAACTTGCTAATTCTGTGGGCTATGTCAGTTACTTTCGTTCTCTTGCAGATAGTCTCATTTCTAATTCTATCTTTGAGAGAGACCCCAAGCATAGCCTGTTCGATTGCACGTTGAGCAAGTTCAAACATGTAGACTAGTCCCTTTGTCAGTGTTAACGTTTCAGCATGATATGTTCAAACAGGCAATATGTATTGCTCGATGAAGCTTGCTAAATGATGAATTTCAAATTGCTGGCAATTATTTTACAATACAGAATTACATATTCTAAGTTAATTTAAAATAAGGCAAATTTAAATTAAGGCAATTTATTCTTTATAAGTTTTTCTTTGCTAGAACTTATATAGTAAATATATACATAGTATCGTCAATAAAACAGTGACCTTCATCTCATGCTTGAGGATGTCGGGGCGCTTCTGGACCACGAGGTTGATGTTCCTGAGCGCCACGTACTGCACCTCGGGCTCCGCGCTCAACAGCGTCACCAGCGGCGGCGCCAGCTTGCGGGACAGCGTGCTCACCAGCTCCGTCTCGTCCGACAGCATCTCCATCAGCTTCATGAGGACCTGGCGAAGATACTTGTTTAAAGCTATTTCTTGGTTCTTTTTATCACAAAAACCTTGTTTACGTCTACTACAATGGGGTCGTCCATTAATCACGTGATATTTTTTATCAAAATTTTAACCCCCTTAACCCTACCCTTGGTGGGGTACCCTTGGTGATAAGTGGTGAAGGTTTATCCGAACCCCTCCTCGCCTCCTCTCTCCCTCTCGTGAGGTGGGTGCGTCAGTTACATGAATCTATCTGGTGGCACCTTGACGGCGGACAGCACGACGGCCGCGTTGGCGTGCGCCAGGCGCGGCGTGATGCGCTCGCAGATGGAGTGCGCCTCGCGCGCGTCGCGCGGCGAGTAGTTGGACAGCGCGTCCAGGATGAACACCTGCCCCCACTCCGTGCACTCGTTCAGCGCCGTCAGCAGCTTGTTGATCGTCGGCGCGTTCATCTCTGCCGATGACACCGCACCCATTAGGGGGCGTTCAAGTATTACGTAACGCTAACTATGGGGGAGGGGGGTCTTGTAAAACGTTACGATGCGTTACAGGGGGGGAGGGGGGTCTTGGAAAACGTTACGATGCGTTACAAGGGGGAGGGGGGGTCAAAAATCTTCAAATTTTGCGTTACGTAATACTTGAATGCCCCCTTAGCTCTCTAGCGCTAGCTCGACTATAGGCCATTCGCGTTAAAATAATTGTGGTTGCTCGCAAACGAAATAAAAATGACTTCAATTTATATTGATAAGTAAAAAATTTGAAGTCGAATACGCATTATTAGGAAGCCCAAAAAGAATTCGTCAGATTTCGATTAACATACATAGAAAATTTCAGTCGAAATGAGAAACCCCTCTTTTTTTTAAGTCAATTAAAAATAGTGGTTCATCGCTCTCACCAAGGGCGGATCCAGCTTTGGCGCCAGGGGGGGGGGGGTCCACAGTCATGGTCAAGGTGCCAGGGGGGGGGGGGGGGGTCACAAAGTCGTGGTCAAGTAAAAGGAAGTTATAATTTAAATTTTATAATGATAGATACAGGTAAAAAGTAGGTATTTTATTAATCTATGTAGGTAATGTACTTAAAAATACCTATATTGTGACAAAAATCTTGTTTAACAATTTTAATTAGTGGTCCACCTAGGTCCTGGACACAGCCCAGGGGGGGTCATGACCCCCGTGACCCCCCCCCCCCCCCTGGATCCGCCAGTGGCTCTCACCTAGCTTAACCAGGCCCATAGATCAGTGGCGTGCATAAAGTTTTTAGACAAGGTAGGCAGTCAAAAAAAAATTGCGTGCGTACAAAGTACACATGTTAGAAGTGAAACCTCATTGGCAAACTAATTAAAAAAAAAACGAAGTTAAAAATAACGAAATGAAAAAGAAACAAAAACACAATTAAAAATCACCAAATTGCTGAAGAACGCCATCTATCACATATATACCCCATAATATATCGGAAACAATATTCGCAGAACTAGTCCTTTGAATTAAAGCTCGATTCAACTAGATGTTACTTTAAGTATTTATTTTTTTATAATTATTACAACCAGAAAATATATTACATGAAATATGAATATTATTTACTGTTCGTCTGTTCTTAATTAATAATTAATTGAATAATTACCTTTATTTAGTGAAAAGTTACTCGTCATGTCCTCTGACTGATCATGTTTTTTAAAGCATTAGTGAAATTGTGCAAATCTACGTACCTACCCATTACAATTCCAAACTGATTTAAAAGTTTCGAATAACAAGCAAAAAAAACACTTTACTATCATTAAACACACATCTCCGTTACATATTTCACAAATAAACTTATCCATCACTAATATATTCACATTTTAACTAATTAAGTAATTACAACAACGCACAAACGAAAAACTCAAAGTAAATACTGAATTGTCATTATCCACCATTATCCATTAGCCCAGGCTAGCCAATCAAAATGTAATACACTGAAGTGATCTGTGGACTGTGATTGGTTGGCGGAAGCGATTCGCGAATCGCGACCGTGTCAATAAATAATCATAATTATTGGTACAAACTCTATTGAATTCAAGACAATTTAATTTGATAGTCTATTGTCAGGCAGTGCCTGTTTTTATTGTTATACGACCAATGTTAAAAACACAATACTTTGTTCGAATTCCATATGACGCGTGACATTATAAAATTGTAGGATTATAATTATGTTTTTCTGCAATTACTAACATTTGTTAGGGATTTTAGACAGAGGTTTCATAAAATGCCCGTCGTGTGGCGCTGATATCGCATACATATATGACGACATGTTTTTTAAATTGAAGGTGATTTAAATTGAATTATGGTTTGTCATGTCTTTTTCAAAAATATGTAATGTTCATGTTTTATATATCATTTTTAGTAACATGCCAAGGTAGGCAGTGCCTTTCTGCCTATATGATATGCACGCTACGGCCATAGATTATACACTTATATACTGGTAACCAGACCCCTTGTCCAGTGGCGTAACGTAGAGGGTGCTAGAGGGCCATAGCCCCGGACGGCACACAAAATGGGATACAATTGACGAAAAAAAAATCCAAATCGCGTCCGCAATGTAACACAAAAAGAAATACTATAAATGAATATAATGAAAATTGTACTTTCAATGAGCATGTTAAATAAATTTCCTAAAAAAATTAAATGAATTGGTAGTGGCGACAAAGTTTCGGTGGGCCCCGGGCGCCAAATTTTCGGTTGCCTCTGGGCGGTAGGAAACCACGTTACGCCACTACCCTTGACCAATTATACTATCTTCAAATTGACCAGTTGAAGTAAGCCCTTAAGATAGGCATTCTAATTTACAACCATTTAGGTTTATTCAAGGGGCGTGGTTAAGCTTAGTGATAGCGATGAGTCAGCTATTTTTTTACGCAAAGTTATAGAGTGCACTAAGTTAACGATTAGGCAATAAATATATTATGTGACTACCAAAAATTACTCCAGTCGATTAGTTAATTTTTTTTTTATATCACTTAGTTAAATCGACAATACTCATATTTAATAACATTCACAACTGGAAGGATGCAGATGGCACCCATTTTTTTAAAATCCTCTACAAGTCTACATGAATAATTTCATTTCTAGTCTATTGATGGTAGATACTGTTTTTCATTAACTGGTAGATTTTATTGGAGATAGCTTTAATTATTAGAAGTTTTAGATTATAGCTTCATAGTACTACTCTCAAGTAGTGTTGTGTTTCTGTGGCAAGGTGGCCAGAGCTCTTGGGCAGTGTCAGGGATAGGGTTGGGAACGTGCTTGTGATACTTCTGGTATTGCAGGCCTCTATAGTTTACAGCAATTGCTTATCATCAGATGGGTCGTATGCTTGTTTGCCAACCAAGTCGTATAAAAAAGTTTTAAATTTCTTACCAACTAATGGATGTCCAGATACACTAGCTTCATTGATCTCAGACAAAGCAGCAACAGCATTAGCAACTACCATGGGATTGGAGTCGCTTAATAAATCCTTTAGTTGATCAAGGAAGCCCTGTTTTGATTTAAGGTACAATTTTAATATAGTACTTTTTAGTACTAAAAGAAATAATCAACTTTTTCTTTTAAATTACCTGGTCTTCAACCATACTAGGTGATATATCATACAGCTTAGCAACGCACACGGCTGCCGTCTTCCGAACGTATGGATCCTCATCTTTCAGGCATTTGCGCAGAGGTTCGCAAAGATACTCCGTTATCTTGTCCACTCGGATGCAACCCATCGTCCGTACGGCCAGTGCCCGAATCAAGGGGTTCGAATCTTCGCAATCCTGTAGAAACACACTTTCACTTTTATTCAGTACAATGTAGCAGTTATCTAAGCAACATCAACATTACTGAAGCAATTTGACTATAAGCGTAAACTGTAGAAACTTGCTATCTATTTAGCAGCTTGTGTTAAATAAACTAGAAAAAAAAAAAGATACTAAAATCCACACTGAACACTGCCTTATTACGAGACATACATTTTACCATGGATTATGCAATATTGAGTGATTAATATTTTCAAAGCAACGATGTTAAACACTTGGAAAGGTGCCTAATTTTTTTCAAAGAGCATACTTATGTAAGCCATGTATGAAGGTATTGTATATACTGTATAGCCATAGAACAACAATCGATAATTTTCATGAAATTGAACTGATCTTAAAGCTAATTTTTTAAAATAATATTTTATTATAAAAGCAAATAAACTTAAGACTTCAAATATTTAATTATATTGAGCAATGATGTTACAAAAGCCTAATACAACATTAACATGGACTATAACTGCATATAGATTAGCAAGGTTCTACGGTATAAAAATAAAGTATAAACAATAGCCAACGTGCTTCTATTGATGAGGCATGGAATATTTATTTTTATATCTTTCTGTTCCAATATTATTTACTTGTTACATAATGTAGATTTACACATTAGTGCTTGCTATCAGGACATGCATATGAGTCTATTTTCATTCATGCAATTATTTTGCAAACAACTGTCTCAATATTTTAAACAAATATCTACTTACTAATGAGATACTTTTAGCTGTCAATGTGTAAATCTACAGAGCGATGAGTTGATTCTTTTGGATCATATGTTTACCTTAACAAGCTGGTATGTTGGTAGATCCTTCCACCCATCATAATATGGTACAGTAGACATTAAAACGATAAAAAAGACACGTCACACACACAGATAGCTAAACTACTTCTTTATTAATTAATTCTGGTATCTTATATTTACTTAATTTATTATAAGCTGTTACTTGTGTCTTGACTTATAGATTTTATTTAAGTCATATGCTTGAAGAATAAATGTTTTAATTATACAACTATATCAATACGGAACATTTTGTTCTTAAAAAGAAGTATTTAAAATGTTTAGCTATGTTAGAATTGTTAACTATGTTATGGCGGTGCAGATTATTAGTATAGATCTTGTATACATTCAATGACTAGATTTTACATCAATTCCAAAAACAATTACTGTTTCTCTTAGGTTTATGTAATTTATCAACATGGTCTAATATTTAGTCAACTTGATCTCCTTATACCTTAGGTAATGCTGTTTTTATATTCTATCAACTTTCACAGCATGCATACGGCTAATAAGAAGCGTAAAACTAAACCCTTAACATAGAATTAAACTTATTTAATTAATCTTGTGCAAAAAGTTGTACATACCTTGACAAATGTATTGACTGCCATAATGGCCATATCTGGCTGGGATTTAGCGTAGTTCATGAGATACAAGTAAACTAATTTCTTCAGTTCTAAATTGTCTGTTTGCATACAGTTGACTACATCTGGGAAGAGGGCCGACACATCTTTGCCCACAGTCATAGATGCTATCACCTATAATGATAATAATAAAGAAATATTGATAAAAAACAAAAACCCTGACGTAACTCAAAAAGTAAGGTAACTTACCTTTTTGACTGCCTCTTTCTTCTTCTCTTTTTTGTCGCTATTCAGCTCAGATTTAAGTTCGAATATTTCGCCTTTTTTTGTAGTTGTGAAGTACTTTGAATCGGTCATTTTGATGTTATCTATCAAACAATATAAACCAAAATGAGTTACTTTTTCACTAAATCTAACTTTTATTTAACGTGACCTACGAAAAAATCAATACCTGTAGAAATGTCACTTATTGGTTTACAAATACCACGTAAACTAGAAAATAAATTAAATAACTAACGTAAAGAGTTAATGTTTCATGGAATTTCTAATAAGACTGCACTTAATTTTAAGACATCGATCGGTAAAATTAATACTTCGAAGTTCGAAGAAGCACTTTTTTGACAGAATTTGAAGGGGCGTAAATGTAGGGACACGAAAAAAGTATCGATACTTTGTGGTATCGAGTACATTTCCTTTCGATACCGATACTTTAGTACTCGATACTTTGCATTCGATACTTTTACTCAATGAGTACTTTTTGGCAGGTATCGTATCGAAAGATTTACATGAGTACTATTACACTTTTTCCTGAAATTTTGAAAACATTTATTCAGTATTTGTACGATAATTTGAAGCGACGACCTTTTTAACCGACTTCCAAAAAAGAGGAGGTTCTCAATTAGACTGTATTTTTAAT
Source organism: Melitaea athalia (assembly GCA_905220545.2). Taxonomy (NCBI): domain Eukaryota; kingdom Metazoa; phylum Arthropoda; class Insecta; order Lepidoptera; family Nymphalidae; genus Melitaea; species Melitaea athalia. Next base: position 6,750,425 of record HG992196.1, read on the forward strand.
GCATGTTAGCTAAGAACTTTTAACTGGGTGGACCGATTTCGATGAATTTTGTTTTAATTGAAAGGTGTTGCGTGTCATGTGGTATTTGTGGTCCCATTTAGATTTAAATGAGATCTGACAAGAACTTTTACAGTTATATCTAATAGTCTATAGTATTTACTCGACTACTTCTTCGTTGACCAATGTTGTATTATACCGCATAACTTTTTACTCGGTGTACCGATTTTGATGTTTTTTAATTTAATCGAAAGCTAAGGGTCTATGCAAACCACGCCGTCGACGCGCGTTTGTAGCGATACAAACGCGATACACACGCGAGTCAGACGCAGCCTGTAGACCTTTGCACACCTGAATACGTGTTTGAATCGATGAAAACGCGCGTGTCACGCGATACAAACGCGCGTGTGTATCGATACAGACGCGCCGTCAACGTGCGTTTGAATCGATACAAACGCCAACAAACTGCTCTGTAAGATAAAAACGCGCCGTCGAGGCGCGTTTTAGAGATGCGCGTCGACGGCGCGCTTAAAAAACGTGGTTTGCATAGGTCCTAATACTTGTTATGTAGTCTTGTTTAAATTAGATCGAGATCTGATTAAAACTTTTTGAGTAATTTTTTCGGTTCACAGGAAAGTGGACATAAGGTGCCAATCAAACCACCAAGTGTAAATTCATGCGACGTTTCAATCCTTTATTGGACCATCATCAGGCATCTAAAATTTATAAATATGTGAGAAAGCTGTACAACACACATTTATAAATTTTAGATGCCTGATGAAGTGATGATAGTCCAATAAAGGATTGAAACGTCGCATGAATTTACAATTGGTGGTTTGATTGGCACCATAATTATGTCCACTTTCCTGTGAACCGTTAAAAAATACTTACTTATAAAAAATGGACACCTGGACACAACGTTAAATAATGAAAATTTTTGAGTAATCTTTAATAGCGTGTATTTACTTGACTATTTTTTCGTCTTATTACGTTGTATTACTTGTCAATGTAATTGAAGTCGGTTTTTTTTTCGTTTGCGAGCAAACACAATTTTTTTGTTTTTGGTCGACTGACATATTTGGAAACAGTCGTTCAGTATTTGTGCGAAATTTGAAGGGACCTTTTTTTTGGAAGTTGAAGTATCAATTCCTTCTATTGAGTACTTTTGTACTCGATACCTAGAAGTATCGATACTTTTGTTTCGATACTTTTATGAGTACGATACTTTTTTTTCGATACTACTCATGAGTACAGTATCGATACTTTGTATTCGATACCGTGTCCCTACGTAAATGTTATTATTTTTAATCTATAATCTATGAATGTACAGTTGGAAATAACAGATAAAATATAAACATCTATTTCTGACATTTCCCTTGATTCGGACATTTCATGGACATTTCTGAGTTTCTTGCTGTTTACACGGTGGGGGTGGCCCACGGAATTAAAAAAAATGTCTATTTCATGTGAAAACCTATGTTATGGTCTCTTAACCTGATCTAAATAGCTGATAATTAGACGACTAGGAATTTTATTACAGATTTAAAATCCACATTGCCTTTATCTAAATAATTTTTAATGTTCTGAATTGATGAGGTCAAATCAGATTTTATAATTACTCAATTAAATAAATAAAGGCTTCACACTGCATAGCATCCAGTAGGATTTTTTTGTGTCTGTAAACACGCCCAGACCACAACAAAGATCTTGATAAATACAAATGTCTGTCATTAGCGGGGATCGGATCCACGACTGCCAATGCAACAGCCAAAGCGGTGACCGCTGCTCCAACGTATCATCAATTTTCTTAAATGTATTTTCTCTCCAGTTGTACCTTGTCAAGGCTATGCTGATGTTGACATCACTGCCAACATCTACATCATAATCTACATCTAACAACCTACTCTTACCTACACTAATAATAATTTATGATCTACATCTTTAACTGGGAATTACAGTGACTTTTACAATAATACTAGTCGTCCGCAGCGGATGTGTATGGCTAGTCTACTTCTTCTGCTAGTTATTTTTTGCAGCCATTGCCAGCGGCAGACCATACGATTACTCTTCAACTTTCTTCGGACTTTAGATCATTGGCTCTCATGTCCTGCTTCATGACGTCTAGATATCGCTTTCCTAGACGTCCGGGAGGTCTAGTACCTTGATATGTCTGTCCAAGGACAGAGATATCATGGTACTTTCTTCCGAAGTAGTCTTCAGACTGGCATACGCGACTTAACCATTCTAGGCTAGTAGTAGACGCCACTCTTGTAGCTTATTTGTTATGTCACGGACCCTGAGACTGTTTCATGTGAAGGATTTATGCTTGCAGTCGACCCATATTACGCCACACATCCATATTCTCTACATTTTAATATCCACGCGGGCAATGAAACTTTTGAATGTGCCGACGAGATAATGCTGGCTGGCAATCGCTATCTAAAAATATATCGCACTAGCTGTGTCTACGACTTCGTCCGTGTGGAATAGTAGACATATACGACGGCATATACGACGGACGGCATCTTTGGGATATATCTTTTGGTTTATTTTAGATTATAAATACCGTCGTTTGGGTATTTACATGTTCAACGTGATTCTTTAAATTGGCATAACTTTTTTATTTATGAAACGATTGACATGAAACAAACACTAAATGTTAAGTGAAGCTTACCAATACAATACAATATATTAGTGAAAACCACATCTAAATCGGATAAGCCGTTTCTGAGATTAGCGTGCACAAACGCACAGACTAAAACATTTTTATTATATGTATTGATTGATGATGTTTTTGTATATCTACCCCTTAAGCTTGAGCGGTATTATTCTGATCCGCTAATTGGCCAAAGAGGAACTTATCCGACCTTCGACATTGTGATCGAAGTTTGCAAACTCGTCGGATTTAACGCCTGATTCAAGCCCTAATTGAATCGTGCTAGAGAATGGACTTTTGAAAACGATATATTCGGTCTTGCCACATTTGACTTTAGTCCGCCGTTTTCAAGCGTACCCTTCCACAGGTTCACTTTACGCTCCTGATACAACCAGCTCACGTAGATGCAATGGCGCAGCGTGGGGGGTGCCTGGGTCCATGGCCCCGGGCGGCACACGAAAGGGGGCTGCAAAATCACCACAATTTCTTTTTCAATTGACAAAAAAATGATTCCCAATCGTGTCCGCATAAAAATACAGTAGAATTGAGAACCTCCTTCTTTATTGGAGTGTGTTACATTAATTTGATAAAAAATTAAACGAATCGGTAGGGACGATAAATTTTCGGTGAGCCCTGGGCAGCGAAAAACCACGCTACGCCACTGCGTCGACGAGCGAGCGATTATATCGTCGGCATACATCATGAGCCATGAATATTGGGTAGTTTCATGGATGTATACTGAGGCTAAGCAGGTTTGACCACTTTGTACTCTTCTTTATTTCAAGGAGAATTGGTTACCGCCGAAGTAATTACCTACAAGCCTCCTGGACAATTTTGATGCGAGTTGCAAGGTTTTGACTCTTGCCATGAAATCCATTTACATATTATGTACGTTTTTTCCATTTATCAACCTGTACTTGTTGCTGTATTTGCACTTCTCGGCTGGTTTCTCTTTCGATTTGGTTGTAGGTATAGTCCACGACAAGGTAGTATAATAATCAATACACCATCTTAATCTTAGGAACGGAGTTATGCTAAATGTATGTATTGGTCATATTTAATGGAATAAAAATAAATGGAATTTTGTTGCTGTTATGACCTCGGTGATATTTTTTTAATGTTACTTTGCAATAGTTTCTGCTTAGTAATGGTCTATACGAGTTTTTACGTCTAACTATAGTTTAATGGGTATTTTGCCACAGGTGTAAGTTACTAAGTTGAGAAGACATAGATTAGATTAAGCGCATCAATCCGGGCTACCATGGATGAGTTTGGGTAGTGAATTTTACAGTTCATTTAAAATTGTCTTGCGCTCGCCGTAGGAAAATATCTGGAGGAAACCTGAATGTTTTAATGTAGGGGAGAAGTGGCATGAAGGAGCCAGGTTTTGAAAGAGCCACTACTATTATTTCGGTAGTTTAGGAACGGATTTGGTTTGTGATTTTATTTTTAAGTGGCAGCACTGATTTCCTATCACCCACAAACATTTGACAGTTTGCCGGTCTCAACGGATGAACCCCGTATAGTTATTGTACTCTGTGGGATGAACGGACGCCAGTGCATTGAGTTAAAGTTTTTGACACTTAAAAGTAACTATCAAAGAGTAATATAAACATACATATATAGGGTGCGTTCGGTTTGGACGCTTTCGCGCTGTCAGCGCGCTTTCACGTCATTTTTAGCGTTCGGCTTGGAGCTGTGAGCGTCAAAAAAGCACGCTTCTGGCGGAGTTCATTTCGTTCATTCATTCATTCGCGACGCTGACATCGCGCTCTCAGACGCTTTCGCTACCGAGGTAAGGCAGCAAAAGCGTGAGCGCCAATCTGTACTATCTGTCAAAACGAACGCGAGCGTAAGCTAACCTAATTCTATTAATTTCTCAATATTAATTATTAAGTTGTTTACAATCGCATAAAAATGGAAAGCAATATACCACAATTATTTTCTGTTCACCTACAGCTCTAATTTTATTTATTTCTATAGATTATTATTTTGTTTCTTTTAATATATTTTTATTTATTATATAAACAATACTTTTTTTACAGAACTCAGTGATTACTTTAAAAAATGTAATTATTAAGTGTTACAAAAAGGATTCAAAGTTTAATAAGATAAAGGTTTATAATTATAAGACTACCTAAATATGTTCGTATAAAGTTTTTTGGTACTGAATAAAATTAAAAACATTATAAACAAAGAAAAATGTCTTTTATTTCATTATATCCAATAAATAATTTACAATTTTGTTGTGTATATAGTTAATTAAACTGTTTAAACATAAAAGTAAAAAATAAAATAAATTTTTCATTCTTCATTTTATCGTAAACATTAATTTTAATTCTTGGTACAGGTTCGTTTTTAATCAAAATAAGTACACAAATACTCCCATTCCTTATTATTATCACTATCTTCAAACATATCAAATTCATCACTATCATCCGAATCATCATGGATAATTTCTAATAAATTATTTGCTTGATAAACATTTACCACATTCGCCATGTTGATGCTAACTGTCAAGTGTCAACTGCAACTGACGCTCACACTTTCCAAAACGAACGCTTTTTTTAAAAATCGTTCTCAGCGCTTATACGCCAAGACGAACACTAAAAATTAGTACTTTCAAGCGTGAGCGCTCAAAGCGTGAAAGCGTCCAAACCGAACGCACCAATAGTTACATGGATTGTAGACTGAGTTTGTGCACATATTTGGCTTTCCAGCTGCGTAAAAACTGAGCCGAAAAAGTTTTAATATTTTTGGTATTTTGAAGATTATATATTTTTTAAGAATAAGTTTTGAAAGAGCCAGGTGAATAGGCCATAAAAGAGCTGGCTCTTTCATAACCGGCTCGTTCATAACTCTGCATTTGAATTTTGTAAATAAAATATACTAATAACAAATATGCATTTTTTCATATATCGCCATCAAATTGTTTGCTTCAGATATTGCATTATGAAGAACCTTTGTCTAAAAAAACGAAAAAGACCCGAAAAATCGATAATTGAAGAAGCAATGTAGTTTTAGAGAAAGGTCAGTCCATAAACAGAACTGCACTCGCCTTAAGGCTTAAATATATCGAGGTCTTCGCTTCAGCCTTTAATATCCCACTGTTGGGCATAGGCCTCTTTCCCCATGTAGGAGAAGGTTCAGAGCTTAATCCACCACGCTGCTCAAATGCGGGTTGGCGGATATATTCCTACTATGAGTAACGATCGCTATCAGGTGTACATGATAACAACCGGTACCAACGGCTTAACGTGCTTTCCGAGGCACGGTGGGGAGACCCACAAGGACTGCACAAACACCCAGACCACGGCAAACATCTGTATGGGCAATACAAATGTCTGTCATGTGCGAGGATTGAACCCGCAAAAACCAACGCAACAGCCACAAACCAGTGCTGCGACTGTTGCGCCAACGCGTACGCAATCGAGGGCTTTCTTAGCTGAAATAGTCAAAAAAGTAAAGGCTTCGGATGAATCATCGTATAAACACTGTCATAATATAGAAAATAAGCGTATTTTCACAAAAGACCAGAAGAATATGCTATGGATTATTTAAAGACTGCTTCTAAAATGTGCTATGGCCTAACAAGGCATCAAACTAAGAAGCTGGCATTTGATTACGCCATGGCCAACAATGTCTACCCAGATAAATGAAACCAAGCAATTTTAAGAAACTGACTACAAAACAATCCATAAAAACCATTAATAGAAAATCGACAAAAAATCAAGTAAATTCCGTACTATAAGGTGACTCTGATTCGTCTGACTCTATCGTATTGGCTGAAGTAAAAAATAAGGTTGTTCGAAGAAAAACAAACTCCAAAACGAAGAAAAATAATGATTATTGCGTAGTTTGCAACAAAACATATGAAAACAGTGATCAAGATTGGTTTAAGTGCAAAATTTGTTCTGGTTGGGCTCATGAATCCTGTGGCATTAAGGGAAAATTTAATTTCTTTTGCAAGACATGCTTCTGATTTGAAGAAAATGACGTTATATTCTAAAGTTCTTCAAAAGTCTGAATCTAAAACTCAAGCAAATTCATAGTTAAGATTTTGAAGCTTAAAGTGAGCAATATTTTTGTTTTGAAGTTCCTAAAGATTTAACGATATTGTTTTTGATAGAAGATATTATTTTTTTATTTTGTTACATTTTCGAGATTGTTATTAATAAAAAATAATTATTAGTTTGCAGAATTTTCACAATTACACTTTATAATACTGACTGGCTCATTCATAACTTTTGGTGGCTGTTTCAATACCGAAAAGTTTTGAAACAGCCAAAAGACACATTTTTTTAAAATGATAATATCACTGATTTTTGTAATGTCTTTAATGTTTTTTCGTATGAAATTACCTACTTTAATAAATAAATAATAGTTAATAAGACAAAAAAAAGTCATCGTTTCTTTCATTAAAAGTATATTTCTTTGCTACGTATATTAAACTAGCTCTTTCATGCCACTTCTCCCCTACTTACAATTAAGTAAACTGATACCTATTACATACCTTTTTATTTTGTTACTATTGTCACGTAGAAAGTTAGGAAAAAAAAACTCCAGGAAAGATTGTAAGTTACTTTATTAAATATTTCATTTTACAACCAATATCGAATGCAGTAACATTTCATGACATATTATACATTACTCATAAGTTTATTAAAGATAATTATATAATTGCGGTTACAGACACATATCTAAATGGTATATATAGAATGATTTAGAAGTAATATAGGTAATGTTAATAAAATGGTACAATACAAGAGCAGGCTTAACTAAGAACACTTTTTTTTACCAACAATTTCAAGCAACAAAATTAAAAACGTAAAGATTTTTGGTTAATAAATTACAGCTACAACATTATTTATTGCAACTTCTTTTTTAATTTATGTCATTGACACTGTCAATAAAAAAAGTGGTATTTGTCTATGCACGCCGTTTCACTACGGTAATAAAAATTACATTTAGAACCAACCAGTCAATGTGGGGATAAAAATCTATTTACCTAACAGATATGTTTGTTCGTCAACTATAAAGCAACAAATCATTTGTAACAAATAAATCATATAATAACAGTCTGATCACACGAATATTACAAATTAAATAATAAAAAATGTATATATGCAATCTAGTTATTTACAATTATTAATTAACTAAATAACAATCAACTTAACATTAAACCTTTCCATCTATATTATCTAAATACTGACTGGCTGCTTAGAAACAACAGCACAATTACTCTAAGCATCGAATTTTACTTCCTATAAAAATCTAATATAAATAAATTAATGTCAAGCCGTGTATAAAATATGCAAGTGTAGTAAAAGACCTTTAAGTGTCGAGTCTGAGTATAATAGAGAATAACAGTCTGGAATGCATATTCATGTTCGCATTAAGATTTGTTGTTCAGCGCAAATAAACTACTAATCACAGTATATCATAAGCCAGTACATTATAAATGATTAATGTAAAGTTATAGCCTCATAAATATTGTATGTATCGTATATCATAATGCGTACAAATATTATCGCCAACAAATCCTCTATTAGCAAAACTTTCTTTAACAGCATAGTGTATATCATTTTCTAATATTCTAATCAAATCAGAATATGATTTAGGTTCATATACAAACGATTTTATTACTTGCATAATTATGTAAGTTTATTAATGAGACAATTTAATTTTAATCTATTTCATTTTGTAACATCCAGGTAATCAGTCGCTTAAAAACCGTCATTGTAATTTTAAATTGTATAATTGGAAGTTGGCACATTGGATAAATATTTTCGTAAATGGTGGTATAAAATGCATTAAAGAAAGTAGCATTTCACGATCAGTGGGACACCAGTGTCAGTGGTACACTAACAATCAACTGTAAAAACCGGGGATTAACATTCTCGTACATAATTAGTCAGTCACAACATACACTATACACATCATTAGTCAATATACACGAACACGACACTCATTGTCAAGTGACGTCACAGGGCACACGTTCCACCAGGATGCGCTTTGCCAAATTTCATGGACGTCACTAGTCGCTCACTCGATGACTCGGTGCGTGGAGGACGTGTGCTACAGGTTAGGTATAATGACGTCAGCAGTCGCTACTCGATGACGCGGTGCGCGGCGGGCGCGCGCGGGCGGGCGCAGAGCGCGGCGCAGAACAGCGGCAGCGCGCCGGCGAGCAAGCCGCCCGCCCGCGGCTGTTATGCGAACGACTCCTTGGCGGGGCTCAGCGGCTTCGAGCCCGAGCCCGCGCTGGCGCGGCTCTGCCGGCCCTCGGGGCTGTGAGATCTGTTGGTGTATACACGCATTAATATACGGTACGATTATAACTACGCAACGGCTTACGATCTAATGGATAGGGATATTACACAAAATATACCTAATTTTATCTCGAAAATGCGGTGTGCAGGCCTCCCCACGCCTAGTTTAAAGAAAATATTTTTAACCGACTTCAAAAAAGGAGGAGGTTACTCAATTCGACCGTATATTTTTTTTTTTATGTATGTTCGGGGATAACTTCGTCGTTTATGAACCGATTTTGATAATTCTTTTTTTGTTGGAAAGGAGATATCCCAACTTAGGTACCATGGTAAGGAAACCAGGATCTCATGATGGAATCCCAGAAAAATCGAGGGGAACCCTTAAAAATTGTAATGACAACTAGTGCGTTTGTTAATTTTTTTCGTCGGTTTACATATTACTTGTCGATGTAATTGAAGTCGGTTTTTTTTTCGTTTCCGAGCAAACACAATTATTGTACAGTTTGTAAGTCAATGAATTAAGGGGAGGTATTTACTTTTGGGAGTCCAGCTGTATGCTGTTGCGCGACGGCGCCGACGGGCTCAGCTTATGATTCGCTAAGAACGTTCCTATAGATTCGTCTGAGCTGTAGCTGTCGTTTTCACTGCAATAGAAACAAAACTTTTATGATCAATTTTATATTTACCTCTTCACTCGAAAGGCTCATATTATTATTGACTACATAGTTAAACTATAGTCTAAAATTTTTAGGTACCTATGTTACTAAAAAATTTTCATTGCTTAACAATTTCTGAGTATAACTAAAAATAAAGTATTTTAGTTGCGACATCATTTTCTAGTCACAGTCTAACTAGTCTAGTTTAGCCTGAAATTTGAGTTAAGTATTAGGAAGTGTCCGCCTCACTGAGGTAGGGCACAGCAGGACATATTCCGCTCAAAATCTGAAGCAGCCCGACTGGGGAAGTACCTCAATATTACACTTAGAAGATCACAGCTAAATATTAGCACTGGTCCGAAAATATGGTCGTTTGTCGAGTAGTCGTAGTCGCACAAAGCTCGACAGAGGCGGACGGCACCTGTCGCTGTCGCGCTAGTATAGCACCAAGCTAGTTAGAGGGGGACGGCACCTGTCGCTGTCGCGCGAGTCGCCGGGGCTGGAGAGGTCGCCGGCGATGGCCTCCTGCAGCGCGGCGGCGCGGCGCGCGGCCAGCCGCGCCTCGTCGCGCGCCGCCGCCGCCTCGCCCGCCGCCGCCGCCGCCGCCGCCTCCGCCGCGCTGCGTCCGCGGCACGCCTCGCCCAGCTTCGCGTTCAGCGACGAGTTCTCCTCCTTCAGCTCCCTGCCCGTACCAACACGATTATAGACACGATTCTATCGAATTTTGAATATCTTAATATATATAAATCTCGTGTCACAATGTTTGTCTTCAATGGACTCCTAAACCACTTAACCGATTTTAATCAAATTTGCACACCGTGTGCAGTTTGATCCAACTTGAAAGATATGCTATATTTTATTTTGGTATATGTAATTATTATATTTAAGAAAAAAAGGCGGTACGAAGTTCGCCAGGTCAGCTAGTAATCTATATATTAATACGTGAAGCAAAAACTTTGTACTCCTTTTTACGAAAATTGCAAAGTATGAAATTTCATACACTTATAGTTTATATAGAGGAGTGCAGATAATATTTGCTAATTTTTTTTAACTTATGCCTAAAATATATTAAATCAAAATTAAAAAAAAAATAACATTACACTAACATTTGCACATATAATACATAACACATGGTCGAATTTCGACCATCGGCGACCACTAGTTGTAATAATAACATAAACTATTATTCATTGTCTATATTGTGTCGTCATGATGGTACAATATTGTCAATTTTGAAAAGATAAACGAAATTCACTTTTTGCCATTGTTTACATTGTGTTAATATTATTACTACATTTAAGAAAAATATAAATGTATTTTGATTTTCAAAATCGGTTTTCAAGTAGGTAAAACGGGTATTTGATAAGTGCTCATAGTGAATTTATGCTTCTGTACAGTCTAACTAGAATTAAAATAAGTAATGTAAAAAAAAAAAAACGATCACATTTATTTGAAATGGCTGCCTTGAAATAATAGAATAACATCATTATTGTAGAGCTATGATGGGTGTGTATAGAATAGTAATCCCGGTGTGCGTCAGTACCTCAGCTGGCGGGCGAGTTTCCGCGCCTCCTCAGCGGCGAGGTGGTCCCGCGCGCGCGCCGCCGCTAGTTCGGAGGCGAGCGCCTCGTGTGCGTCTCGTAAACGCGCCAACTGCCCCTCCAACCGCGCGCGTTGTGTCGCCTCCAGCTCGAGGCTTGATTCCAGCTCCTGTATCAATTAAATGTTTTTAATTTGGTGTGAAGATAAGCACGTCATTTTAAGCTTTTAGAGGCGCTTCCAGTCATAATTAATTAACAACTTATTTTTAAAATCAACCTTTCAAAAATTATATCTGAGTCGATCCGCCATTATGAACATATAAAGATAAATAAATTAAGATAATCAAGAGTGATCATGTCTACAAAAAATATGAAGTTGAAATGTATTCTACTTTTAAGTTAAAACATTAACAAAAACGCTTGTTTCTTGTAACATAAACTGATACACTCATATCTGCCAACCCGTGCTGAACGTGTGTGAATAAGTAGAGCTGCGTGGTGGATTAAGCTCGATTCCTTTCCCTACATAGAGAAAGAGGCCTATATCCAGGAGTGTGATGTTACAGGCTTATTCTATCAGTCATAAAAGTGCCATTACACTGACAACGAGCAAGCACACATATGCCCCGCCTCCGCGTGCGCCAGGCGAGCGCTGATCTCCGCGAGGCGCTCCCACTACACTGACGACGGGCGAGCACACACACGGTACCTTGTTCCTCAGCTCGAGGCGGCGCTCGGCCTCGTGGTGCTCGTGCGAGTGGCCCGCCTCCGCGTGCGCCAGGCGAGCGCTGATCTCCGCGAGGCGCTCCCACTACACTGACGACGGGCGAGCACACACACGGTACCTTGTTCCTCAGCTCGAGGCGGCGCTCGGCCTCGTGGTGCTCGTGCGAGTGCCCCGCCTCCGCGTGCGCCAGGCGAGCGCTGATCTCCGCGAGGCGCTCCCACTACACTGACGACGGGCGAGCACACACACGGTACCTTGTTCCTCAGCTCGAGGCGGCGCTCGGCCTCGTGGTGCTCGTGCGAGTGGCCCGCCTCCGCGTGCGCCAGGCGAGCGCTGATCTCCGCGAGGCGCTCCCACTACACTGACGACGGGCGAGCACACACACGGTACCTTGTTCCTCAGCTCGAGGCGGCGCTCGGCCTCGTGGTGCTCGTGCGAGTGGCCCGCCTCCGCGTGCGCCAGGCGAGCGCTGATCTCCGCGAGGCGCTCCCACTACACTGACGACGGGCGAGCACACACACGGTACCTTGTTCCTCAGCTCGAGGCGGCGCTCGGCCTCGTGGTGCTCGTGCGAGTGGCCCGCCTCCGCGTGCGCCAGGCGAGCGCTGATCTCCGCGAGGCGCTCCCACTACACTGACGACGGGCGAGCACACACACGGTACCTTGTTCCTCAGCTCGAGGCGGCGCTCGGCCTCGTGGTGCTCGTGCGAGTGGCCCGCCTCCGCGTGCGCCAGGCGAGCGCTGATCTCCGCGAGGCGCTCCCACTACACTGACGACGGGCGAGCACACACACGGTACCTTGTTCCTCAGCTCGAGGCGGCGCTCGGCCTCGTGGTGCTCGTGCGAGTGGCCCGCCTCCGCGTGCGCCAGGCGAGCGCTGATCTCCGCGAGGCGCTCCCACTACACTGACGACGGGCGAGCACACACACGGTACCTTGTTCCTCAGCTCGAGGCGGCGCTCGGCCTCGTGGTGCTCGTGCGAGTGGCCCGCCTCCGCGTGCGCCAGGCGAGCGCTGATCTCCGCGAGGCGCTCCCACTACACTGACGACGGGCGAGCACACACACGGTACCTTGTTCCTCAGCTCGAGGCGGCGCTCGGCCTCGTGGTGCTCGTGCGAGTGGCCCGCCTCCGCGTGCGCCAGGCGAGCGCTGATCTCCGCGAGGCGCTCCCACTACACTGACGACGGGCGAGCACACACACGGTACCTTGTTCCTCAGCTCGAGGCGGCGCTCGGCCTCGTGGTGCTCGTGCGAGTGGCCCGCCTCCGCGTGCGCCAGGCGAGCGCTGATCTCCGCGAGGCGCTCCCACTACACTGACGACGGGCGAGCACACACACGGTACCTTGTTCCTCAGCTCGAGGCGGCGCTCGGCCTCGTGGTGCTCGTGCGAGTGGCCCGCCTCCGCGTGCGCCAGGCGAGCGCTGATCTCCGCGAGGCGCTCCCACTACACTGACGACGGGCGAGCACACACACGGTACCTTGTTCCTCAGCTCGAGGCGGCGCTCGGCCTCGTGGTGCTCGTGCGAGTGGCCCGCCTCCGCGTGCGCCAGGCGAGCGCTGATCTCCGCGAGGCGCTCCCACTACACTGACGACGGGCGAGCACACACACGGTACCTTGTTCCTCAGCTCGAGGCGGCGCTCGGCCTCGTGGTGCTCGTGCGAGTGGCCCGCCTCCGCGTGCGCCAGGCGAGCGCTGATCTCCGCGAGGCGCTCCTTCGCCTGCCGCGCCTCCTCCGCCGCCGCCTCCGCGCGACTCTCCGCCTCGCGCGCCTCCGCCTGCGCCGCGCACAGCGAGCTCGTGCTCGCGCGGTACTTCTTTAATAGCTGGAAGATTATTATAGTTTAATACTTTTAGCTCACACCCAGGCAGAATAGGCACGTAGACGTCGAGCTGCTGAAAATAGCCCGTGTAAGAAGAAGAAGTACTTTTAGCTCATTGAAGAATATATGAATCCTGACTGAACGATTACAGGTTGAAGATTGTTGAGAGTTGAGATTTAAGTGTGAGATTATGTGAAGTTGCGAAAGTATTTTTAATTTAAAAATTAAAAAAAAAATAGGAGAAATTTTTGGTCAGCAGTAACATCACTATTATTCTTTTTCATATATTTTTAAAATTACACAATATTTAGGATATTCATGCAATGTTAGATAGAAAATAATTTAAAATGTCCATTCATGTGGTCTAATAAGTCTCGTCTCTCGAACGAAGTACATCAGTATAGCTAAGACGGAGTTTAATACCTCAGCCGCCTCCTCCTCGGCGTCGTCCAGCTGCGCGCGCGCCGCGGCGGCGTCCCTGGAGGCGGCGAGCGCGCGCTCGGCCGCGTCGTTCTTGGCGCGACTGGCCTCTTCCAGCGCCGCCGTCGCCTCGGCCGCCTCCGCCTCGGCCGTGGAACGAGCCTTGTTCGCGGCTCGGAGCGCCAGCTCGAGATCTTCCACCTGGTAAGACGGACGATATTGAAAACTAAGTTTTTTAAGTCATAAAATATAGTTACGTAATAAATATTTAACATAAAAATAAGTGAATAATAAAAAGGAACTTAAAGTAAAAAATTATTATAACAATAGTAGTAGTAAAAAAAAATGATAATTAAAATAGAACTTAGGTATTGGTGGATTGTGTATTTGTTATATAATGCATTTTTAATTTTCACCAACATACCTGGTTCTTTAACTGCCTAATCTGCGCTTTACCGCCTCCATCTTTTTCTTTCTGTTCGAGCATCGTTTGTGCATCACGTAGCAGTGCGCGGTATCGTTTGAGGTCTCTGTGATGAAAATTATTACTTAGTGATTATTGTATGGTAAAGAAAAGTTTATGGTTATTCGTAATTGGAACGTAATATTAATGAAATTTGTATCTCAATTTAATTTTATTTTATAGACATTTCATTTTCTAATTACTATTATAGTTCTAAGGCATACATTGTACAATTGATGATTAAATTACGATTTCATTACGAAATATTTATTTACTTTTAATTGATTCAACATTGACATACATTTTAATAAATCTTTTTTTCTGAGATAAACGAATTGAATTATTCGAAATTTATGTAAAAAACTATCTCTAGTAAACCAAGTTACAGATTGATATAACAGATAACTGTCGTCAGTAAAAAACAGTATGAAGTCATTATGAAGTAGAATGAAGTCATTATGAAGTAGGATGAAGTTATTATGAAGTAGGATGAAGTCAGTATAAAGTAGGATGAAGTTATTATGAAGTAGAGTCAGTATGAAATAGGATGAAGTTATTATGAAGTAGGATGAAGTCAGTATAAAGTAGGATGAAGTTATTATGAAGTAGAGTCAGTATGAAATAGGATGAAGTTATTATGAAGTAGGATGAAGTCAGTATAAAGTAGGATGAAGTTATTATGAAGTAAGATGAAGTGAGTATGCAGTGGTGGGCGCGTACCTCTTGAGGCGCTGCACGAGCTGCTGCTGGTCGGCGCTGTCGGCGCGCGCCGCCTCCTCCAGCGCGGCGAGGCGGCGCTCCAGCTCGTGCCGCTCGCGCAGCAGCAGGGAGCGCTCCGCGTGCTCGCTCTCCAGCTGGCTCTCCAGCACTGACACACCCACACGCTCATATACACGTGTAACAACTGACACGTACCCGATATACAACAAGGGTGGCGCGTCAGTCAACACACACATCGAACACATGAATATACACGTATAACGTATTCACCAAATATGTAGTGAAAATAGTGTGTGGACATACTATCTCGCGAGGATGTGAGATGCGGGCGAACTAACAGAACGTCTGTCCCCTATTTATCCCCCGATAGTTAATTTAAACTTCCCGCAAGTCAACTGCGATTTCTATCAGAAATATAGTGCAAATTGGAAGAAACAAGTATAACATTATCAAATGGCACCATTGATCGCACATTTTTTATTACTTTAAGCATGTCTTTATTGTGTTTTTCCCTGTTGCGTTTAAAACAATTAATAAACAAATTTGATAATTTAGCCATTGTGTCGCTATATGCATTTCATAAGATTTTGTTATATTTTAAACAGGCGTCACAAACACTTCTTCATTATATTGCAATATACTAATTTTAAGATTAATTATGGTTATAAATGTGTTCCAGGACTTTATATGGATATTGACGAACCAAAGTGACTTCGAGAGTAATTAAATAATGACTAACTCTTAAGTTTCTTGGAGGCGTTGGCGCGCGTCTCCTCCATCTCGTCGTCGCGCGCGGCCGCCTCCAGGCGCGCTTCCTTGCGCTGCTGCTCCAGCAGCATCTCCAGCCGCAGCTTCGAGCTCTCCAGCAGCTGAGGATGATATATCATATATACATTAACATAGAAATAATGCCAGCGAAAAATGTGTCGACAACTACATATTTAAGACTGTCCGCACACTGACTCTCAGCGCTGACAGCCGGAATGTATAAGCTTCAAGAAAGCGATTTTAAATGTAGGTACTGGTGCGTGTACCGTGTCTTGACACCAGCTGTTTGCGGGTTCGATTCTCGCTCAGAATGGATATTTGTATTATATACACATATTTGTTTCCGGTTTGGATGTCTATCTTTGTAGATCTCCCTTGTAGATGTCGGAGAGCACGTTAAGTTGTCGGTCCCGATTGCTGATAGCGATCGATACTTATAGTAGGAAATATCTTCGCCAAACCTCATTGGAACAGCGTGGTGGATTCAGGTCCGAACCTTTTCCTACATGGAGGACGAGTTCTATGTGAGTATACGAGCTATGTATATGTTAGAAGCTGCACCGTGTCACCTGTATCTGGCCGGCGAGCTCGTCCAGCTCCTCCTCCTGGTCGCGCACGCGCCGCTCCAGATCAGCGCGCGCGCGCCTCAGCGCCGCCAGCTCGTCGCCTCCCCCGCCGCGCTCCTCCAGCTCGCGAGCCGCCGCCGCCAGGCGCTCCTCCTTCAACTCGACCTCGAGCCGAGCTTCCTGGAAGGAAAATATTATTTGAGAAATTTTTTCTTTTCAATTCTGTTAGAAACTCAATTTCGTTTTTGAAGTGTTTCATTGTAAATAAAAATATTTTTTTTATCTTTTACAGATAAGTCTTTGTATTATAGATTAAATTACGACATAAACAGAAAAAAAACATTTAGTGGCAAAAAACGGAAGCATAAAAATGAACATTTAATTAGCGTAATATCAATACATTACAATTTTATTCGCAAAAGGTACTATACTAGTAGACCGTAACTCATTCGAAAAAGGAGACCTATAATTTTACTCGTAATTCTAGACTATCCTTTATATGCTAAATAATTACTAAATCGGCTTAAGGGCCCCGTAGACGATCAAATATTTGATCAAACTTCATATTAAATTTCTGTTTGACAAACGTGTTGTCATTGTGACAATTTGATCGTGTGCGGGGCTGCGGGCTTTCTTGGTGTGTTTGTTATATGAAAACATTAAGTTTGATCAAACAAGTTTGATCGTTTACGGGGCCCATTAGATTCACTAACAAACAGTCAGTAATAAAAGCGCGTGTGTGTGTATAGTAGTAGGTTCACTCACAGAGAGACTCTGCTCCAGCGCATACTTCTCGGCGTGCGCCTGGTCCCTCTCCCGCGACAGACGCTCCTTGGCGGCGCGTTCTCTCTTCAACTCCTCTTGAGCGCTGTGCAGTTCCGCGTCGAACTTACGTTGCCGTTTCTCTAAGAGATTGTTGCGGCAAGTCTGGACAAAATACATCACTTATAAAACCACCAAAATGGAAAGGAAATTTTAAAGCTTATTCTTATGGAGTAGATAGTAGATAGAGTTTTAAGAGCGGTCCTATGATTTATTAACCATTTCCTTTAGACAGAAAACTCTGTCTAAACATACATAGTCAAATACAATTATTATAATTTACGACATTATCTCCGTAACAAAAGATCCGTGCATGTTCACCTATATACATTTAATTTAAATACTTATCGGATTATTTAGATTTATTAGTAGTACCCTGACGTTACATATTCTTAAAGACAGACTTAATAAAACAATACACTGGATAAAACGCAAGATAAATTACATGAGTAGCGAGTGCATATGTGTTTGAAAACAAGAAGCAGTTTCGTTTCTGTGTACTTAAATCAAAATACACAATTTGAACTTTTAAACATATTAAGAAAAGGTTAAATAAACGATAAACTGACCTGTTCATCGAGAAGAGAGCGGAGGTCCGCCATGTCGTTGGTCAGCTTCTGCAACTTTCGTTTCCATTGTGCAGCCACTGCCCGCTGTTCCTCCACTTCTTCATACGCATCCTGGACCTTTTCAGAGCAAGACATTATTGAACGATTCAAAATCACACTTTATGGAATCTTAAGAAGACTTTTTACGCAGACATACAAAACGATATCAACAAGTTCAAAGAAATTATTCAATTTGCTGTCTACCATTGCACTCCGACAAATGTAGTCTGATAAAAACTAACTTTTGGGCAGCTATCAGTGACAACGACTATTATATTTAAACGAATAGAACACATTGACATAGTCCAATTTATAATTAGTAAAAGTATCAGTTGTTTTATGTTTAGTCATTAAATATAGTTAATTATTAGTAATATTATATATATTGAACTTTACTTTATACGGTAACTGCTATTTAGAGTTTTGGATCAATGAATTTAAAATGATTGAATTTTAAAGTCAAAATCAGGATGAAGTAGTATCAGATGATTTGTTATTTGATTTGATAATCGTAAATCGAATCAGCGAACAGGTTACTTACTTAATAATTTAATAGACATTAATTTTCAACTCATCATTATCATAAAAATGATAAACATTGTATCAATTAGCGTTACACAATAGCAATTATATTTGCTATTACGACACCGAACAGATTAAGGCTAGTCGTATAAAAAGTAATCCCGGCTCATCATCGGTCGATCCGTTCGATTTGGGACGACGCCAAATCAAATTATTGATACGTTTCACAATTTATAAATATTTAAAAATTTCGCACAAAATGTTCTTTATTGTAGGCCACTGACCTCTTCTTTTACTTCTTCCATCACACTTTTATCTACACTATTAATAAATCCCACATTTTATACATCGCAAGTGTGTAATGACAGTAAAATACTACTATCGGTGACTAAATTTCATACCATTATCAGCATCAGTACGCCATCAAGGATGATCAGAGATAACTAGGGCTTTGGACCGAGATAAAATGTAACAAATCGTATCACGGGCCGAAATTAAGACTCGTTACAACGTACAATTTAAGACGTTGGTTAAATATATAATTACGGCGGACAGTTTTCCGCAAAGTTTTTAGAACGAGTAAATTTTTTGACCTGATTCTATTTACTGAACGAAAATTATGTCTGTGCAATAATTATTTTCTTAGTCGAAACACATCAATTAACTGCTCTGCTCTACTTTGGAAATTTGAACCAATATACATCAAACCTAAATATTTCTTTTCTTCACAAGTAGATTGGGTCACCAATTTCGCCTTGTAAAAATCCGAGATAGAACGACGCCCAATTGCCTGTTTCTGCAATATTAAATTCTTACCTTCTTCTCGAGCTGTTTCTTGACGGTGACCAGTTGTTCGAGGTCGTCCTCGTGCTGTCTCCGCAGCTGAGCTCTTAGCAGTTGCAGCTCGCGGTGCGCTCTCTCGAAGCGCCGCTTGTACTTTTCGCCGTTGGCACCCACTTCGGCCTCTGATCCCTCAGAATCTGAAGGCTCCGCGCCGTTTTCAGCGGAACGCCAGTGCAGGAGTTCGAGTTCTAAGCGTTCTGATGCCTGGAAGTTGATGTATAGATAGAATGCATAATGCCCTATATAAATATACCGAATGCATAACTGTTCATATGATTGGCTCTACACTAATAAATGAGATCAACTAATTGTTTAGTAGTTTAAATCAGATTTAGCACATCTGATATTTCTTGTGGTTAAATTATTTCAATATCCATATCTTGCTAAAAAATAATGGAAAATATCTTGAGTAAATATGCTTGTCTCAGGATACATGGTAAGTTAGTTTATCTGTTCCTCCTAGCGAAATATGATATTTTGTTCGTATCACCAACCTGCTGTAGCCTCTGGTTATTGGCTAGAAGTTCCCTGTTGTCTCTTTCTACTCGAAGTCGTTCTGCGGCCTCAGCGTCTGCTCTCTCCGACGCTAGCGCAGCTGCAGCCCTTTCCTCCGCTAGTTCACCGCCCACTTCTGATAGCTGCAACAAACATAAGGTTTTATTAGCATTATGATTAATTGACTATAGCATTACAGTAATATCAATATCATCGATTTACTTCAGCCTATCGCAGTCCACTGCTAGACACAGGCCTCTACAAGTTCGGGCCAAAAATGGCGTGAACTCATGTGTGTTGCCCATAGTCACCACGCTGGGCAGGTAATATATCTACTTAATTTTTATAAATGTCAACATGTCAAAAAACCCTTATATTTAATACACTACTTAGTTTACGATTACACATTTTGAATTTATTGCACTCTGCCACGGAAACCATACCTACTGAATTGCCGTACAAAAGTTAACCAGTGTACCTATATAACTTATAGTATGGATTCGTTATAATTATGTTATTTTCATTTAAATAATACGGTTGCGGCTCTAAAATCGGTAAGCCTATAGGACATGGGGCATCGATTTAAGGGGTTTTTAGGGGAGAGGGTAAGAGGGGGTGGGTGGGTTACGTTCTGTTATCACTCCCAACCCTAGAACTGGGCATAGATTTTTGAAGTTTAGGGGGGGGGGGGATTACCCTCTGGTACCACTCCCACCCTCAGCTCTGGGCATCGATTTATGGGGTTTGAGGGGAGGGGCGAAGGGGTACCACTCCCACCCCCAGCACTGGGCATCGATTTATGAGGGTTTGGGGGGAGGGTGGGGTTATATGAAGGCAAAACCTATTCAGTCGTAAATCTTTTCAATTTTGAGCTTAGATAGGTTTTAGTTTATCGGCATAAGTTCGTTACAAAAAAAAAATATCCCTAACCTATCTAACTTCAAAATTAGACCGTTATTCGACATGGCGCGGAGGGAGGTCAGCCTTTGTCCTGCGTGTGAAAGTGCGTGAACGAATGCGTAGGGAGCGGTTGAGGCTGGTCGCCTTCGGCGACCAGCCTTATCCGCTCCGGGCTCTCAACAGAACACTCTAGGGGTAGGACAGACCTAGACCACGTGGATAGTGGGGTGCTCCGATTCGGATTTGGGTATTTTTCGGATTTCTATATCTATATAGTGCAGTGCTGGGGGTGGGAGTGGTACCAGAGGGTAACCCCACCCCCTCCCCCAAAACCCAAAAAATCTATGCCCAGTTCTGGGGTTGGGGGTGGTACCAGAGGGTAAAACACCCACCCCCTCCTCCGCTCTCCCCCCAAAACCCCATAAAACGATGCCCAGTGTCATATAGCCCCCACCCCCAACCCCCAAAACCCCAAAAATCTATGCCCAGTTCTAGGGTTGGGAGTGGCACCAGAACGTAACCCACCCACCCCCCTCCTCCCCTCTCCCCTTTAAACCCCATAAATCGATGCCCCATGTCCTATAGGCTATCCCTAAAATCGTTTATGGAATGACCCTTCAGAATTATTTATTTAAATATAATTAATATAAATAATTAGCCTAGCTGTAGAATTACATGTGCATGTTACATGTACAGTGGCTAGAATATTTTTACTACAGCTATTTTATGTTTACGAAGTTTGTATGCAATAATAACATAACGTATTTATCATATAGGCATGATTTCTAACTAATTAGAAAATATACATTCTTTATCTGTGGTTCAGTTATAAATACATAGACAATTGTTATTCGTAACATATAACAACGACCTTTCGGTTCGATACTAAATTAATCATTACCACTGAAATATTTTGGCGCAGCTTCAGTACATATAGATAACAATTTCTGAACAAGTTATTTATGTAATGAGATACCAAAGATGTCTTTCCGTTGTTTCTGTCTAGTAGCTCCGTTTATACAACGGTTATAATTATTAATCAAAATATCTTTAAAAGCTTCGAAGAAATTAAACTGTTTGTTTCATCATTTCTCATTTAAAACTTAAGAGCATTAAAAGTACCTCCATATTTTACAACCTATCTATAGCTCTCTGCATCATAAATGACGTCTATAAAAAATCAATATTATTAATAATTTTAACAAAAAATTGCTGGCTAGTAGCATATTTTTTTTGTTAATGTTTCAAAACAAAGATAACGCAATATGGACAAACATTTACATTATCTTTGAAAATAAATAGACTAAAGAGACAGAGATACTTATTGTAGATATAAGATCGTACTAATAATAATACACTAAAATTTTGTTTGGTTTGCACACTCTTCCCAGCACTTTTCCTACACTACTATCAATAAAGATTGCCTCTAGGCGATAACATATTGTATCTTTTTTATGTGTGCAATGAGTTAACAAATAAATAAAATAAAGTGAATGGAGTATTCAAAGCGATAGTTCTGATTTACAAAATAATGACTAATTAAATTCTGAACTTCAATCTCCACAATAAAATTAATTCAAATCAACCTAAAATTAATTTATAATACCAATATAAAATGAGAAGCATTCAACCACCGAGATTACGTTTTAAATACCCTATCGTAATATTGTTAATAATTTTATTGCTTATTTTAACAATTGATAAGATAAAAATATGATTATTTTTAGAAATAAAATTTTAAAAATAGCTCGGTAAACTTTGTGCAAATATATATCTTATTCTCAAAGTAACTTTTGTATGATATTTCTGCTTTCTACATTAACTCCTTGTGTAATAAAGCTATTTTACTTTTATGATCGTAATGTCATAAAAAATTCAAAGTTATATTATTGTTCAAAAGTATTAAAAGTTTAAATAACACGCTACCTCATATTGTTATTACGACAAAAGCAAAAAATCATATTATGATAATGATTATAAGCCTACAAATGTATTTACGTACGAATTTCGTATAGCTTTACACAAAACTCATAATGTTTTTTTTTATCAAATCGTTTATTACATCTCAACGAACGGGACGAAGACATTAAACATCGCATATATAATGTAGAGCAAGGTAAACTGTCAATAATTTTGATTCAGGGTTCGTAACGGCACGTTAAATACACGTTCTCTCCACGTTAAAAATATCTCCTTTCGTTATAATAATGTACATACTATATAGAAACGTTTTACTATAAGTGCCGTGTAGTATGGTAATAAGATGCATCCAATTCTATATTTTTAGTTTTATGGTGTTTTTCGTTTTGATTGATATCTTTATAGTATAACGAGCTGTGACCCGCGGTTTCACGCGCGTTAATTTGAAAAAAAAATAGCGTATAGCCTTCCTCGATAAATGGGATTTCTAACACTGAAAGAATTTTCCAAATCGGACCAGTAGATTCTGAGATTAGCGCGTTCAAACAAACAAACAAACAAACTCTTCAGCTTTATAAAATTAGTACAGATTAATAATTGTTTAGGCAACAAAACGATTATTATAATGAATGGGCTCTAACGACTCGGTGATAACTCAAAGAACAGGTTAAAATTGGAACACGTTAGTAGAGAGTGGGAGGTCTGTCTGTAACAACTATTTGATGGATCTGCATTTGCTTCAACGCATCGTCGCTTGCCAAGCGCATTAGGAATTTCCCATTGGTTTAAATCCGTACACCTTCAAATTACGCACGAATTTCAAAACTACGAACAAGAAACTTCCGCTTTATTATGTACTAGCTTCTGCGCGCGACTTCGTCGGCGTGGACTCCGCTCCTATTGGTCTTAGCGTGATGATACATAGCCTATAGCCTTCCTCGATAAATGGGCTATCTAACACTGAAAGAATTTTTTAAATCCGCCCAGTAGAACCAGAGATTACCGCGTTCAAACAAACAAACAAACAAACAAACAAACAATCAAACAAACAAACTCTTCAGCTTTATATATTAGTATAGATTAACGCATAGTTAAAATGATTGACTGCCAAAAATCTTACGCATTTGTAAATCTGGCGTAAGAATCAACAATAAAAAAAAGGTTTTGGCAATCGTCTCGTCCGCGCTTTAATAACGACTGAACAAGCCAAGCGCCATCGCGCGTGAAACTGTCTAACGGCTTACAGTAATTTATTATTGCGTTTGTGTAATTTTTTTGACTCAGACATCCTGTAAAAATGATATTTCTATTATCAATGACAAAGCGTGACTCACTGACCTCGTCCATTTCAGAAACACTTGTCCTATCTTCAGATATTCCTCTAGAAGATCGACAGACACTACTAGCTCTGCTTCCACTACGGCTGAATAGAGTAAACCCTTTAATCATAATATTTGTTGCTGACTTCGACCTTCCAACTTTTCTTCTTTTCCCGTCACAGTACATGTCCAAATCAGCTTCATCCTTATGACCTAACCTTCTCCATTCATCCATGACATGGTCAGTCCTTTTCAAAAAGTTGTCAATTTTTGAACTTAAGTAGTTCGACGATGTCCCTTCTTCTAAATGAGCTGCGATTGGTTTAAACCTCTGTCTCACTGGCTGTTTTTTACAACCAAGAACAAATGATAGGTTAGCATCAAAAACAACTGGAGCCTGTTCCTTAGATTTTAATTCATTTAGATCGACTCTATCGGATTTGTCACAAGTCTGTGGGTACATCCTGCGAGGAGTTGGACTTCTGTTGCAAAGCGTTGAGTTCATGCTGGAAGAACGTGATAGTGGTATATATGTACTATTGCTACTGCATGTTGAGTATTGGCTAGCAGAACTTTTTACACTACTATAAGACAAAGGACTCGGTGACCGTGAAATAAGTAGATTGCTATTTGAACCATGCCGTTTAGCGAGTTCTGCTATAGAACCTGTTTCCACCGAAAGCGACATACTCCTTTTGTATGATGGACTGGGTGAGCGAGTTGTCAAATAATTTCCATTTTGAGTTGAATTTTGAGGGATCGTACGAACTTCTTTCAATGGTTTAGTAACGAAAAGTTTTTTGCCATTCAAGAGTCCTGTAGAAACATTAGATGGAACTTTCTCATCAAACTCTATGGGCAACGTTTTAGATTTTTTGACTGGCAGAATAGTCCGTCCCGACGGTGCCTTGGGAGGTTTCTTTGGAGTCGCATCCAATATAGGCGGCGAGAGTAGCCCATCGGAATTTGGCGACAGAATTCCATTGGTAGAAGCTGCTGTTCCATTTACCTTTGTTTCTGGTATTTGAATAGTAAGTTGTTCTGTATTCATTCCTTTTGCGAATTTCGAACTCGTGCTGACGTGAGGCATCTTAACTTAGCGTGTAAATTGTTTGCGTTTCCTAGATAAGCGGAAGTGTTTCCCGTGATGAAAGTCCAGTGCCATTTCACGCAGTTCGGTTGCGTGCAGTATTAGTGTCGCGAACGGCGCGATGTGCGTCGGGACATCAGTTGGAAATAGAACCGGCGTGAGACGGCTCCGCGAACGCACTGCGCCGGCTAACTCGGTCGCCGGGCAGTCGTGACGGCTCGACTATTTTAGTATATGTAGGTGTCGAAGTGCAATTTCGAATGACACCCGTTAAACCTTCAAAATAAACAAGTAGTCCTTCGGGAAAGTCAATTTGTTTCCTTACGCATACATTTTAACCTTGAGGAATTACGACTGCGCGGGCGCATTATTTAAACAAATATCCGATTTTGAATTGTATTTAAACTGGAGTCTATAAATAGTGCCTTAAATTGCTAATTCATTGTTATTTTTAAATTAAAGCTTAATTCTTAATTATATTGAAGTTAAATAATTAAATGTCATCTGCTTTTAAAACGAAAATTATATATAAAAAAATACTATACGAATATGTTTTGTTGAAAAATTAAACAACGCATAAAGTTTAATTTATTGCGATGTTTTGTATTCACTGTTGAAGAAGCGCCCACATTTTTTTGTAAAAGGAATAACAACGTATTATACATTTTATATCCAAAAGCTTAAACGAAAATATTCTACAATGGGTAAATAAAAACAAAACAAAAAAATAATTATTTATCCAAGAATTTGAGGCAGTAGGTAGGTACTGTTAGTATATTGAAAACAGTCGTTTAGACTAATATTATCGCAGTGCTAATTTAGTCGCTCATAAACACGAATTTCCCGAAAATCATATAACAAACAGGAAAGCAGACACATGTTTATTTTATAATTGGTTGGTTCGGCATATTTGGACGAAGTGCGTTTCCAATTGTAATCGCGTAGTAAATTTTTAGTATGTTGTTGTATACATGCAGTGTGAAAATGAAGATTTCATTTACCATATGAAAAACAGGATAACGATATAGATGGCCACTTTTATTGATATTGTTTATTTATTAACTTTTCTTTTAGTTTTATTTTAACATTGTAAGTATTATAATTGCAATGATATCATAAAATAAATTGTATAATTCATAGATTCAGTCAATCAAATATGTGCCTTAACAATATAGCACACCTAAAATTGTGGAACCGAATATAATAATCAAAAATTAACGCCAAACTTTTTAATAATTCGCAAAGTGTAGTATATCTATAAAACAGGCTATTCACCATGTCTCTTTGAATCATAGCTGAGCATTAAATTTCACCTATCCAGTAAGTTGTAGACAAGATATCAAAAGCGGACTAACCCGAACAACATACAGTACGAAATAAATACAATAACAACGGCCGCCAAAGCTGGGTGCACGCCACGCCAATGATCTAACATCCGTCATAGATTTGAGAATTGCGCAATCCTACGGACGTAACGGCGCTGAGTTTTCGAATGTAATTAGCCGAAAAAAGTTCTTTGAAGATATACTAGAGAGCTTTGTTTTGAACTCACTCTCTATAGAACTATATAGCTATTTTGTATATCCACATGGCAAAACCAAAATGTCAACCAAAGTAGATTAAAGCAATATAATATTATCTTGACTAGCCCGTTGGTGTAGTATGTAATGTCCCGGCTTTCTGCTCTGGGGGTTGTGGATTCGATTCCTGCCCTGAGACTGATTATTTATTTATATTAGTCCGCTGTTGCCTATAACAGAAGCATCAAGTGGTACGATGACGGTTAAAAAGATATTTTATGCATAAAATAATTATTCGAAACACAATTTAAAGTATAAGCGCATTCGTAGAAATATGATCTAGGTATATACGAGTATGTATTAACCATCATACTAAAACGATAAACCAAAGCTTTATAAATAGGCCGCTAGATATCTAGTTTTATGACAACTATAAAAATGCGAAGACTAATGTATTCATGACCTACTCTAATTAAACAGTCTAAAAAATAAATTATAAAATTAAATAGACGTAATACGTTTATTATAAACGAGATAAACGTTTAAAAAAAACATACATTACGTAATAAAAACATTTTTATATAATTACTGTTACTATACGTAATCAGTAATCAGATGAAAACTTGTTTAAAAGTATTTAGGACTTATTTTTTTTGATGACATTAATTGAAATTATATAAGTTAAAAAAGTAAAGGAAATAAGTGAGATAATTATCCAATGTACGTTAATAAAAATTTAATATAAATCAAGAATGCTCAGTATGCTCTACTTTTTTCTGGCTTCATTTTTTTAAAAGTATGTTACAATTTTTTTTAATGTTGCTTATTAAACCAATAAATTAGTTATTATCAATTAAACATTTTCTATAGTATCATATTCATCTGTATCAAGCTGTGTGGCTACGGCAAAGAATTTAGCCTCCCCCTCTCTTCCCGTGGGTGTCGTAAGAGGCGACTAAGGGATAACATAGTTTCACTACCACCTTGGAACTTAAAAAGCCGACCGATGGCGGGATAACCATCCAAATGCTGGCTTTGAAGTACACAGGCCGAAGACGGGCAGCAGCGTCTTTGGTGCGACAAAGCCAGCCCTGCGGTCACCAACCCGCCTGCCCAGCGTGGTGACTATGGGCAAAACACATGAGTTCACGCCATTATTGGCGCGAACTTGTGGAGGCCTATGTCCAGCAGTGGACTGCGATAGGCTGAAATGATGATGATGATGATGATGAATGATAGTATCATACGAAATACACAATTAAAGGAAATAAATAACTCACCTTTCTACCACTATACAACATATTGTTTTAATACATGTTTTCATCTGTATTAGCTGGTCAATATTGTAAAATTGAGTACTACTGAGTCAGTCTAAAAAACATAAAAATTTAATGCAAGTGAAACTGCAGTAATTACTTCAGTATTCAACATTTATCACATAAACATTTGAATTAAAGAATAATTAGAATTAATAGGTTAAAATAATTTAAATCATAATGACATGTTGAAATTCAAAGAATTTAATGAAATTATGTTTTGAGTAAATGTTGTCTTATCGTGTCGTAAATAAGATGTGTTATTTTACAAGTCTCATATGAGATTATCGGAGAAGAGACGTAGGCGGCGACGACATTTTTTTTTTCAACCTTGACAACAGCTATAAATTAAGAAAATATCTATAATTTCATACTACGACTTAGCCTGTTTACACTGCGAACTAATACGTATTTTGTAAAACATAAAAGCAATAAGAGCGTTATTATTCAGAGCGAGGAATATTTTGGGAAAAATAAATCAATGCAATTGGGACGCCGCGTAAAAGAGTTTTGTAAAGCTATGGTTAAATCTGCATTTAATGTGATCCACGATTCTTAGATCTGTATCCTCTAGGTATAAGTGTCATTTCAGGTTTATAGGACAACCAAAAAGGCAAAACAATGGCAAAAGCGTCTTTGCTCTTTTGGCACCATCGAAAACCATTCGGTTACCAAAAGAAGTCGAATTCAAAGTTGACATAACATAACGTACATATCATTTTAAGGTTCACATCGACGGTCGTCAACTAATATCAAATTTTTACACAGTTAAAAATTATGATGCCATTTTATGCATGACTCGTTCGACCTGATTTTAAAAAGATGTTATTATAGTCTAGAACACTGGGATATTTAAAACACGATACATTTTTAAGAGTTCGCTGACTTTAATCTAATATTATAAATTCTATTTTATTTAATGATCTTGACGACTCTGACTTGTTAAATAAACATATTTTGGATATGTTGAAAAAATAATTTATGATTAGCAAATAGTGTAGCTACACGCTTCGCAAATTTAATTTATAAAGATCTAAAAGATAAACAAATTTAGATAATGTGGTGATTATTTTATAAACTACATAGAATAAATCTATTAAAATGATTCACAATTGATAAACTTTATATTTTTAGAGCAATAAATTCTGTTTTGTACTTCATTATAATAATTTACGTATTGTTTTTCGATTTAATTTAAGTATTCTATTCTTTTTTAACCAGAAATGTG
The DNA here is from genome assembly GCA_905220545.2 of Melitaea athalia. Taxonomy (NCBI): domain Eukaryota; kingdom Metazoa; phylum Arthropoda; class Insecta; order Lepidoptera; family Nymphalidae; genus Melitaea; species Melitaea athalia. The sequence continues at coordinate 6,779,615 of HG992196.1, forward strand.
GCGTCAGCGTCACCAAAAGAATTTATCTAAAAATAAAAAATCACAAATAAACTGTATGGCGAATGAAATTAATGTTTCCTTGACCGAGAGGATAAAAATACCATTGAAAAAAAAATAACATAAAGACATCAACAGTGAATGAAATAAATTATATAACTTTCAACACGAACTCGATGACTCAGGGTATACTAGAAAAATCTTTATATTTGCATACTTTGGCATGGCAAATGAAGAATCAAAAAGTTTGTGAGATTTTTTATCGTGCTTTGAGTTGAATTCCTTTGAACGATGGATGAATAGCCGATATTTAAATAATAATGTAACTGACATTTTTTTGAAGGAATTTAGTTTCAACTATAATTTCCCACTGTAGCTTAACATTATAAATACCTATATGGTGTATAAAACTTTTAAATAAATAATATGTAACAGTATATAAAACACTTACATGCATCTGTGACCTGTATCCATGGAAGTTTAACAGTCTATCTTACAAGTACTTTTATTTTGATGGACAATGTTTCAAATTACATTAGAACGAAGCAATAAAACTATTATTTATTACAATATAATAGTTTTACAAAATTTTCAACTTGCACTATAAGGGTTAATGATTTTTGTATCTTTAAATTTTTTTTAATAGGTACAGTTATTTTACTGAGGGAGATGTTTTATCGATGGGTTTGAACACAACACAAAGTACCTACATAGTCAGAAAGATGTTGACAAGACGAATTAATCCTACCAAGGAGATCTACTTTGTACAATCACCTGCGAAACCCGTAAATGAAGATTCCATATACAGGAATTGTAGTTACATATGTTAAAAAACTAGACTGTATTGTGACTATTTTTAGTTCCTAAGATGTAGGTACAGTAGTGATAAAAATAGTAAAACTATACTTGTAAAGTAACGGAGCGTTCTCACGTATTAACATCTGCCAATTGACATTAGACACCTATTAATTATTATCAAATGTAACGAAAAAAAATAATCATCTACAACATAATGTTGTTCTACACAGTGCTGTATAGAACAATTCACTTAGAAAAGAGTTAGTGTTAGAAAAGGTACAGACAAATAAACTGTCTAAAGCACGTAAAAAATAATTTTATTTTAAAAGAACGTCAACAATAATTTTCTATTTGATTGTACCTTTGCTATTACGTTTTGCATCGCCGAACGAAGGTTAGTACCTACCTACTTAATCAAAACCCATTGTTTTCGATTGATACAGTATCGAGTTATCGACTGCACTGATGCTCTACAATTCTCTACCAAGTATTGAATAAACTACTACCTAATTTGTACATATTTTAATTTACTACTCATGGTTTTCAGTAGGAAAATAAAATACGTAGATATTTATATTTATATTATTTACTAGCTGACCCCGCAAACGTTGTTTTGCCATTTATGTTATTAACCCCCGCAACCCCCTCTTGTGGGTGGAATTTTGTAAAATCCGTTCTTAGCTGAGCTCTACTTGGCGAAAGGAATATTCCTACCAAATTTCAAGTCTCTACGCCTTATGGTTCCAGAGATATCGTGATGAGTCAATGGGTGGAAATCTCAAAAATCTATATCACGTGCAATTTAAGATTATGTTAGCTAATAGCTCTCTATATTATTAAAAGTTTATAAAAACTAACAAATATAAAAAAATATATGTAGGTAGTAAGAAATAGTGTAGTGTTATAATTTAAGTAATTTCAATATGTGGTAGCTTGTTATTAGCTTTTTAGTTTTCTATTCTGTATTACTTATTAGTTACAGTTATTATAAGCTGTAAGCTATCCAAATAAAATAGAATAAATAAGAATAACAATGTATTTTATTGCAAAGGTTAGTGTGAAGACGAAGATTACTAAAATTTCTTGGTGGGAGGTAAGGATAAAAAAATATATTTTATAAGAATATTTTATTATTATTTTTATAATAAACAAGAAATTAAATAAATAATAATAAAATATTCCCCTGTAATTGCATGCGGCTTATTGAAGAATCACGTAGAGCGCATATTTTTCCCTTTGTACAATTTAGTGCGTCTATTCACCGACAGATGGCAGAGACAGTCGGTAAAGTTGGAGAGTAGTATTAAATTTTAACTTTATCTTCTTAAATGTTTTTAAACTCGTTAAATTTTCACTTTTCGATAGTCGATAGAGATTTATATTATTTAATAAATTATCTATACATACTTTCTTATGACGTGATAGCCTATATAATATTCTAATATAAAAGCTATAATACATACTTCTTACATAATTATTGCAAACTAGTAAAGAATTAGTAAAATCTGTATTTACTACCATTTAAGAGGGCGTATTAAGCGAGCAAAAAATCAGATTTCACCCGCGCGCCCGTGACTATTTGATGAAACAAAATATACACAAAGCCTCGTGTCAGAGTGCGATAGACGATATAGTTTTGAGCGCATTACGAATGTAAAAACGACAAATATGTTTCTATTATATATAATTCCAAAACTAAAAGTAATTACATTAAATGCCTACTAAATCTCGTCATTCATATTGAAATGTAATTAATTATTAAATTTTTGTCTTAATGGTCATAACCATATCGAGTATAAATAGAAAACGCATAAAAATTAGAGGTTAATTCGTGATTTTTTTTTATCGAGGAAATTTCATTATTTTATGTTTTTGATTAGACTGTAGCCTTGAAAATATCACGTAGTTTGTCATATATTTTTATTTTAAGATTTGGTCTGGAATTTTTCATGTAAAATCAAATAGCAGATTGATAATTTTGCTTTATGCGCCCTCTTAATACCGGACAACAAAAAGTCTGACGTCGACTATTATTTGCAAAGTAAATGCATATGATATATATAAAATTCTCGTGTCACAATGTTAGTTAAAATAATCCTCCGAAATGGCTGGATCGATTTTTATGTAATTTTGTGTACATATCGGGAAGGTCTGAGAATGGGCCAACATCTATTTTTCGTACCCCTAAGTTATAAGGGGGGGGGGGGATTAGGGGGGTTAATAACATATATAGAAAAACAACGTTTGCGGGGTCAGCTAGTAAGAATATAATTATATTGAAATACCTATTACAACTATTAAAGTTTTTTACGTTAATTTACGTTTTCCTTACTGTCTTCTATGTTTATTTATTACCTGATGTATCTTCTACTAGACATTAATACATACTCTACATAACACTTACTCTACAGTACTCGTACACCTAATCACCATACCAATTATGTTAGCTCTTTCGGGAGCATGAAAAACTGAGAACAGTTAGTTATTGAAACTTGCCATAAGATTGATGTGAAAGTAATTTGCAATAAATAATAAGCGGTGCCACGAAAAACATGTATTTGCAAGCACAAACAAGGTGTACCGCTCTGCTTGGGTCATTATCGTAATGACACCCTTGATGTTCCTTGCGGCTTGTCGCGGCAGCTGGTAAAATTAATTTATTGTATACTAGCGAAGTGCTTCGGGTTCGAACACATATTGACGTATTCTAAGGATATAAATATCTATAAATATAAAAGTCAATCCCTATTCACCTTCGTAACCTTAACTAAAAACGACTGCACAGGTTTTATTATTTTTTTTTTAGTTTTCTAGTATTCGATGAAAAGTATAGAATGAACGAATTGTTTTCTAAATATAGAAACTAGGCCTTATGGAGCTTAAAGTTTGTTTTTCATTCACGTAGTCTGTTGCGAATATAGATGCTACTGGACAATCCAGTTCAGATTACTCATTTGTAAGAACTTTGTGAAGAAAAAAGGGTAATTATTGCAAAAACTCTAAATAATTGTTTTACCTCGGTGTAGTTAACTTGGCTTATATTTAACTTTTATAAGAGTTAAGGTCGGCAAGCAAATGCAACACGATTTAAAATAATTATTGTACTATTATTTATTAATTCTTTTTTTGCTGATATGTTTTATTTAATATTTTTACTTTGTGATTTTTGTTTCTTTTTTTTAAGTTTGTTTTATGTTATTAATTTAATTTTTGCTGTCTGTGATGTTGTGTAATGTCCCAAATGAATGTGTTCTTTCTTTCTTTCTTTCTTTCTATTATCTGATTTTTAACGAAGAACTTATGTTCAACAAGCAACAGTTATTATAAGTTCAAGTTCATCTAAAAACAGCTAAAATGCTATGTTTGGTAACATGTCACCGTTAAACAGTCAGAAGTGACTTCTAAAAAAGTTGTTGAAATTTAGAAATTGTTAAAATTGAACGTATTAAAAATGTTTTCGTTTTTACGAGGATTACAAAGTATATTTTAGATAATGGAGCTATTGACCCGAGCCAAGGTTTACCGGTTCTGATGTTAATATTCATTTGGTTATCGAATTAAACATATGCATGTGTAACTTTGTTTTTCGATTCGATTGACTGAAATTTATTAGTTAAGAAGTTTTTTTTATTATTATTAAATACTTAATGCATATAAGATTGTTTTCGTTTTCCCTATTATGTAATTAAGTATTATATATGTTTATATCTTGGAAAACATTACTTAACTAATTTTCTAATACTAAAGCAAGCAATGGAGTCTCATGGCAATAATGCCGAGACATTGTTTAAAAGAAAAATAAAACAAAACATGTGTAAAAATACTATTTAACCGACTGTATTAAATTTCATTGTAAATTATAATCACGCAAAAGACATGTATGCAGATACCTTCTTCACAAAATACCATGGAGTCCTAAGTCTATAGGTAATAATTATTATTCAGAACCGGTAAATACTAATTAGTTTCCTAGTGGTTCCGTGGTTCCATTTTGCCGGTAATTGGATAAAAGACGTTGCTGGCATGCCTTATCTTTCTGTCGTTAATCAAGTACGTGATAACCGTCTCGCTGAATAAGTAAAAAGATCTTGTGTCTGAATGAACCGTATAGGAGTCAAAAGTCGTCGTTTAATATCGCATTTTATCTCAACGACCTCATATTGACCATTCGTGTATTTAAGATATTTTGACACATTGTACTTATCAGATGTGCATCGTAAAGCGTGTATTAAGATAGCGTGCGTGATATTTTATTCTTTAACTTAAAATGTAGCCGCTATCACGATTTCTAAGCATAGTTAATAGCTAAATTGACTTTGACTCAAACTAATTTTAACTGTGTGAAATTACATAAATAAATTTAAAAAAAAAAACTTGTTCTAAATAAACAATTAGGGTGTGATGGACCTGTCAGAGTAGTGGCCAGAACACCAACTGGCTGGTTGTCGCGGTTTCGAGTTTGCGCATGTGAATTAACCTGTTTTCTGATCCCCCGACACAGGACTCACATTCAAATGATCTGATGATCACTATGTTTTACGTATAATTATGTTTAAACCGTCTCGTGGCGCCTGCGACGTCACTAAAATATCCGTAATTCTGCGGTAAGCCCCGTATGTAAGTAAATGTATATAGTAGTTACAAGATACTGTAATAGGTAGGTATATCTTACCTTATTTTCAAACTTTTCGGTCTCGTTCTTATAGTGCGTTCGTTCGGTTTCAACTTTTTCCAGTTTAGCGCGTAGCGTCTCCAACTCATCCTGTAAAGAACACATTTTTTTAATACATCAAATATAATATTACTACCAGTTGTAGTATTAGAAATTTTAGAAAAAAATATTGTTATTCTTACAGAATATTAAAATAAAACAAGGAATTAACAAGTAACCTAAAAAAAAAATTGAAAAAACAAATATACTGGTTCTACGCATTGTAACGAGATATTATACAGCCTAAAGCCAGCCAACCCTTATATTTAGGAAAAAACTTAAAATCAGATCAATAAATGACCAGCATAGCGCGCATTTACAAATAAAGTCTTCGGCTAAAAATAATTATAATAGTGTCATTAAAATTAAAGAAAATTATAAGAAATAAAAACATTTAGTTAGTAAATAGTAATTAATTCAATAGAACTAACAATTTCCATCAAACTTTCAAGTCAATTACTACATAAGTAATATATGACTTAATTAATTGGTAATGTAACTTTATAGACTGTTATGTTGTGACGGTAAATGTGTTCGCGTGTGATCTGCTTTATTTCACTGCTATTTTAGATAACTCACATCTTCCATGCCAAATTATAATATGACTAGCTGACTCGGCGAACTTCGTACCGCCTAACAGTCGATTTTTTTTAAATACTTTTCCTTTCCGGAATCTCTCCACTAACACTTAAGTTCAAATTGACTTTTAAGTATTATTACGAATCTTTTGTATGGGAATGTAGAAAAGTGTTGTTTTTAGACTTTAACAGGATTTTTTTTTTAAAAGTTTTCTCTCCGTAACAACCAGCCTCGTACTTCAAGGAATATTATAAAAAAAGAATTAGCGAAATCGGTTCAGCCACTCTCGAGATTTGCGCTTAGCAACACATTCAGCGATTCATCATTTTTATATATAGAGATAGAGATTAGGCATGTGTGACATATTATATCGATGCATAGCACATAGCTGGCTGTCGCAGTTAGGAGTGAACCTCTTTTCTGTACCGTTCCTGTGATCTTGATTCCCACTCCAAATCTTATGGTACCTAATATAATTATGTATATAGATATATTACGTATACTTATGTACATTTATTGCAAAAAAGTTGTCTATATCTTCTGCTAAAAACAGGAATTAAAGTGTCTACATTAGGATCAGATGACCGTGTAAATAAGTTGTACATATTTACTATTATTTATTTATAACTTTTCTTTTACAACATGATAATGGTCTTGTGGCCGCTACGCTGTGGCGGTTGTTTTGACTAATAATTAAATGCATTTAGGAAGGAAGCAAAGACGAACGTTACCTAATATGTGAACTGTGACTTAAAAAACTGTACATTAAAACAATGAGTTGTAAGAATATTTAATTAAAATACAAACGTTGTACAACAAAAACATTAATTGGTTAATTAGTTGACTTTAACATAATAAACGCAACGTGGAAACGAAAAATTCCCTATATGGATAAAAATCGAACATAAATGGGAAGGATGTTGTTTGTTATAAATATTTTGAATAAATAAACAAGAAACTAATTTTTTGAGTGCAAAAATCACAAGTGAAACAAGTGTAAAATAACATTTTTGCCATTGAACCCTGAAACGAAAATCCCAGTCAGTAACAAAGCAATTATATTTTCATTAGGCTCTAATTCTCTATACAGGGTTACTTGATAGAGGCTTGATGTACGTCATAAGTTTGTAAAACAAAGACATTAATTATTTTCCTCTTTTTATGTTATGTTTGTTGTTATTTATCATTATTTAGAATATTGTCTATCATCCTATGAAGATTTTACGAATATTCATCAATTAATTTCTTTTTAATACCCTTTAAAGTGATAGATTCGGGGGTTTTTCACCAATAATAATTAAATTAATAAAAATCTAAAATAGGTGAACATGGACGCTGCGTTGGCGCAGCGGTCACAGCACTGGATTGCGATTGGCTGTTGCGCGGGCGGTTGCGGGTTCGATCCCCGCACACGACAACATTTGTGTTGGCCATACAGATGTTTGCCGTGGTCTGGGTGTTTGTGCAGTCCTTGTGGGTCTCCCCACCGTGCCTCGGAGAGCACGTTAAGCCGTCGGTCCCGGTTGTTATCATGTACACCTGATAGCGATCGTTACTCATAGTAGGCAATATATCTGCCAACCCGCATTGGAGCAGCGTGGTGGATTAAGCTCCGATCCTTCTCCTACATGGGGAAGAGGCCTATGCCCAACAGTGGGATATTACAGGCTGAATCGAGGTGAACATGGATTTTTTTAAATAATTTTCTGTGATTGCCCATACCCCTCCTGGCAACTTAAAGGGATCGTGACATATTACAAGTAACCCTGGATACAGGTTAAATGATGTCAAAATGAAGTACATCTATAGGTAATAGTAGACGCATTTGATTGGCTGTGACACAAAGACTGTTTTACTTTATACCTTTTATTTATTTTTTTTGTGTTACTTTATACCTAAAGTTTTTATCCAAAGTGAATTTGGATACAGAATAAAGCAAACTTCGCAACAATTTTTTTATAGTTAGATTAACATATAAAAGACATAAAAAATGTAATTGATATGTTACCAAAACCATCTCGACGAAGCTAACAAGTTGTAAAAAAACCTCATGTTTGTCTATCTTTGACAGTTCACTTTACATTTTTAAATAACCATTAATCTGCATTTTTTGGATATATGAACCGGATACGTAAATTTAATGGGACAAGTTACGTGAAATGAAAACATGATACGTAAGATTTTCATGTGCAAAATAAATATTAGCTATAAATAATACTTATTTGACCGTATTAAGAAATTTTATTTATTTAAGAAACGCAACAATTCACTAACATTACAAGCTTTTTTGACTCACCTTAATACTGAACAAGAAAACAAAATTTAAGGACCCCTTCCTACGAATTTGCGTTATAAAGGATATATCCTTGTGGAAGGTTTAAGTCCAGTTTAGTCTGTACATTATTTAATCAGTCATCGTCAGATTTTATTAAGTGTTTAGCATCACGATTTATAACAGACGAATATTATTTATGCCTGTATAATTACGTGAGTTAGACCATGTTTCATGGTTGGCAGCGCGTTGGCAATGTCGGACTTGAGAAATATAATTTATGTTTCCTTCAAGTTTCAACTCCTGAAACTAATTGTGAATATTTCACTTTTAATGAGATATATTTTCATAGTTCTTCATATAAATTTTACGTAAGATTACATTGATTTTAGCGAACGTAGCTTACAATGTTGTAATTTAAATTTTGGACATAATTATGGCGGTAATTTATGTTATCGCCAACTAAAAATATTAGGTACCTACATAACAGAAAGTTTATTACGAATCTATTGTGGCTCTACGTAACAATAAAACATAAATTATTTAAAGTAATGATTCGAAAGTCATCGTGAAAGTAAATTTAAATAAATATAATATTTTGAAATTTGATCTTAGTTTAAAAACAAAATATGTATGAGCAAATCAACATCAGGATCAACAAAGACGATAAAATTTAATGATTGGCATATAGATGTAAAAAAATGTTTGTAGAGATGCTAGTAACTTTGTATCGATAAAACGGTTTACATATAAATACGAGATATGACGCTTGGTTAACCCTTGCACGAAACCCTTGGATAAATTTTGAAGCTTGTCAAATTGATTGACGTTAGCCTGACTTCGTAATGTGACTGACATTCTGGCAAATCCTTCAGGGAGCCAAAGTAAAGAAGAAGAAGACTGACATTCCTAAATAAAACGTCAAAATTTTTCTATAAACTATCATTTATCATTCAACTTAGTCTTATAGTTTTAGTAGACAAAAGATCGTTTGAATATTAACAGTGTTATTAAAGATCAGACAGAGCCATACGTCTTAACGCATCAATTCTTAAATGTAAATGAGTGAAACTGCAGTGAAATAGAGCGAAACTTGATGGAGTACCTACAGCGATCACGAGCTCGTATGTTGACAATAACATTCAACAATATTAGGCTAACTACACACCACACGACGGTTTAAAATTGCGATGCAGATTATTGAAAAACAAACTGAGTAATCTACCTATATAATAAAAATGAATGTTGCTAAGCGCATAACTGGAGAATGGCTCGACCAATTTGGCTATTTTTTTTGTATGTTCCTTAAATCCCACGGAAGGTTTTTAACTAAAAAAAAAAAGAAAAAAAAACATAACAGACAGAACGAAGTCTGTCCGGGCAGCTAGTATTAAAAATATTTTAACACACGGATTAGTATGTAAAAAGTAGCATTTTTTAAAATATATTTGTGTGAGTTAATTTACCCTCTATAAATGCAATAAATAAACAACGTTTTAATTTCAATGTAATTGAAAGACATTTTTTATAGATTTAATAATTTGTTTAATTGTCATTTTTGTTGTTGATTTAATTCATACGCGTGGGGCTAATTAATGTGTTGAAAAAGTAAAGTAAAAAAAAAAACCTTTTTAAAAACTAAAAACAAAAGTGATGTAACAAATCAATAGTACCTATAGACTTATATGTAGAGAAACGGGTTTCGTCGCAGCATGATATGTTTGTAAAATATGGGCTAAACATTGTGCTAACACTACTTTTCCGGGAAGAGAAAATCGCGTGGAAAGCGCTTTTAAATTCTATACTTAATCGTGGTCATTAAAGAGAAAACTTGAACAAGAACTATTTCCTTTTCGATTCTCACTTAGTAACTTGACACTTGCGTCGTATGCGCTATTATATAAGCTATAGTGCTGTCGACCGCAACCACCCACAATTTATAGTCATAACGGCCCTTCCTATCACTATATTGAATTCAAAACAGTTTCAAAACTACTAAAATAGATAATGAAATGTGAGCGATCAACTGACAATAAGTTCAAACACATTTCTATGTAACTATATAAATACCAATAGAAGTATTCATGTGTAAGTTGTATTATCATTAATGTGGCATAGTTTTTAAATTTTCACTATGTGAACAGACTTCGCTGTCTATGGAATTGGAAGAACTCTGTAACAAAGACTAGTAGGTACAGATAATATATACATCTTATAAAACAACGTACCTATGCTAAGATGTAGAGCAATGGACAATATTATAATAAAATAATAGGCTCACGAATATTTATATCTACGACAAACATTATGCACTTCTTATATTATTTTTAAGTGTTAAGTTTAATGTTAGTTATATACAATAACCCTTCCTTGGCAGTCGGGTAAAAATCTGTAGAAAGATCTGTAGGTGAATGTAGATAGTAGTGATTATAATAAAAATCTGCCTTGTGAATTTGCGATCAACTTAGCTAACGCATTGGGTTTCATTGCAATGTTAGATTTAAGTTTTTTTATGCATTAAATAAATAAATAAATTTTGTGCCAAAAAAAATTATTAACAATTTATATTTTTCTCAATAAAACTTAGTATACGCTAATAGCTTATCGATTTCTACTTGGAAGTGGTGGGTTTTCTATTTAGAAACAACTAATCTTTTAAATCACCTTTTCAGAAATTGAACCTTTAACTACACTGGATCTCAAAGTGAAAGCATTGCTGGTTAGAAAATCCTCAATATCTTTAAAAGTACCTTTTCGACCGACCCTTTCTTTGTGGTCCAGTTTATTATGATTGAAGTTTCAATATCACAAATAATTATTGGATTACTTGTTAAGGTCGTGGAGGTCAGGTGAAATATGTTCCATATAAAGCCTTCAACTCCTTTTGACAACATTTATAATTTTTGAATAGCCCTTTGGCGTAGTTTGTAGTGGCCCTGCTTTCTGCTTTACGGGCTGCGGGTTCGATTCCCTTGTTCTGGGTGTAGTATTTGTATTTATATATGTAGTATTTCTATGTATATTTGTTAAAAAAGGTATATAAGTCGGCTGTTACCTATAACATAAGCTTTAATTTGCTTACCACAGAAACGGACGACAACTCGATATCAACGATCGACGAGACTCAAGATTACCTTTTCCTTTTATTCTTATCGTTATATTCACGAATAAAATATATGGTTAGTATATAAATATAGTTTTTGACGTAGCTATAAAAAAGCTCACTGTAAATATACAGACACCTTTATTGACATAATCTTATAATAGCACTTGTCTTACTCCTCGGCGAGTATTACTAGTATTAGGTCAAAAAACAAACTATTATTAGCAGACCGGAGAAGTTGTATCGACGACTATGCGACTGAACTATTTTTTAAACGAAATCAAACAATAAAACATGATACTGTAAGCTTTGCAAATCCATATTTGTCATACAATAACTTTTTGCGTGGCGTCCTTATTCTGTGAAGATGTTCAACGTGGGAACGCGTCCGTTACTGGCGCTTTAATATCGAATGTATTTCCATCATTGTTTTCATTCAACAAACAGTTATTTCCAAGCCCGATCTAATTAACTGATTCGATTCTCGTTATGGAATATACAGTCGAACGGTTCAGTTTTTATAATATTCACAGTCTACCGGTTTTTTTTTTGCAATATAAATAATTACTGTAATAAACTCTGTTATACTTCTGTCTGTTTATGGACTTGATTACTTTTAAATGCGATGACTCGATATTTTATAGAGTGTGGGTTGATTTTATTATATTTAAATTGAGATAGTAATAATCTTATTTACTTTGTACTCCATTTTTTGTGTCCGGTCCCTTGAACCTTGATTACAGTTTGTATTAGTGAATATATTATTCAAAGAATTAAATTTTCAATGGTTTGTAACTTATAGACACTGAAGCGTGAAATTAGCGAGTAAACTCAGTAAATATTTTTTTTACCATAATACATCATAAAATATTAAAATAAAGATAAATGCGTATTCAATCAATGTATTATCTCTCTCTCTGTCTTATTTCCGGACCACCGACTCAGGATTACGAGTATAGTCCTATTATTGGCGGCCGTTGAGTATGAAGTGCTTACTACGAGTATATCAACACACAAGAGAAACGCCTATAGTTAAGATTTATACAGCCTTTAATTATTTATTTTAATATCTGCATAGATAACGCAGATAACGAATGATGCTTGATTTTTAAATTATTTTCTTGACTATAAATCTTAATGTAGAAATCATACAAAAACTAAAAATATAGCATAATTTTGATAAGTGTATTATTTTTGTAACCATTGCAATTGCGTCATTGCTGCATTAAACGTTATTTATTTCTGACTTATGGGATTAAATTTTGTTAGTAAAATCCTAAAAATTTGAATTAAGCTTAATAGTAACGTTTATCATTAGTGAGGCTCTAAATATCATCGTTTTTAAGCGTGAAAGATATGTTTATTTGTTTGACATACTTTTAATGCTTCATCGCCTTAAGGCTTAAACTATCAGATTGAACAAACAAACAAATTAGAGATTAAAGATTTTAATGGTTCTTTTTATATCTAACGAAGTCCAGTGTGCATTACACTCATTACTAGGGCAAATATATACATACGTTATAATAGGAGTATCAACGGCATTATTTATATTCTTTAAACTTATTTAAACTGAATAATTGCGAATTTTTCATACCGAGAGCAGGTTTTTTTGTTCAGTTTTACTTCGAAAACTACTGAATCCATCGGAATAATACTTATACCATAAAGTGCAGCGTGTTTCGGAAAAGGTTTTAGTATATGATATGTTGGTGATTACTTATCGTGGAAAAAATATGAACGGACAGAGTTGCTAGTATAATGTAACTATTGTCAAAGTATTGAGCTAAATTTGATATCTAACAAAATAAAATGTTATACATACATATCTAGACCGGTAGAATATAATCTTCGAGCAGGTACACGACTAGATAAGATTATTAGTTTTAATAAGTTTTCATAGGTATCCTATTAATATTATAAATACGAAGTTTGTCAGAATGTATGGATGAATGTTTGTTACATTTTCACGCAAAAGCTACAGAATCGATTATAATAAGTTCATAGATGGGTATCCAAAATAACACATAGGCTACTTATATTCTGATATTCTCATGCGATAGGAAATTACGCGGGTGAAACCGCAAGGCGCAGCTAGTCTACAAAATATTTATTTCTCATAATATTATATAGCCTTACTGTTTAAATAAAACAGGCCAAACTGATTTCATTGTCAACGTACGTGACGGTGCAATATAACGTAGACATGAGAATATTTTCATACCAATACGATATCGTAATAGAGTAAGAAATGTGATAATTATAATGTACTTAAATATACATTATTTTTACAAGTTTTATAAGCAATGTGGTTCTATTTGAGAGATGGCAGACTGAAAACGCGTTGACTCATTGTACTTATATCTGAGCCGAGATAGCTCGTTGAAAAGACTATTACAAGTTTTTTTGTAAGTTTTAATAATTTTCTTTATAACCCTGAGGTGTGTAATGATAATTAAAAGTAAACTATGTCATTAAACGTGAATACTGTGGCGATTAAAGTTCAACATTATAATTATGTATTGTACAAAGAGATAGCCATTTTAAAATATATTATATTATTTTGAAATTAGCTGATTGAAAAAATCTATTCAATTACAATTTTCACAGTACACATCTCAAAAGGCGTTTTAATTATTACAACTTCAATATTTTCTTTTACTATTAAAGAAATATAAACAGTGAGTAATAAACAGTGAGTGATAAGTGTAACATTATCAATATATTTACTTCTAATACATAACATCAAGAAAACGCATATGAAGCGTTAGCTAATACTTACGCAATAGGAGTCCAACTGTCTGCCACACTACCAACAGTGCTGTTTATTATGATTGCCATAAACGAGTTTACATGAGTTTTACTTGTCAGATTAATCGAGTATGAATATTAATGCTTTACGTCACTCTGTCACTGACTTTATCACGTATAATATACCTACTTGCATAGGTACAACTTTTGTACTTACTTTTGGTAGGTATTTCGTATTATAATTCGATAGTGAATTTAATTGTGTTGTATTTTAAATAAAAAAGCGATATTAAGCGTTTCTGTTATGCTATTTTGTTGGCCAAAAAAGAAATAATTGTGTTTGCTCGCAAACGAAAAAAAAACCGGCTTCAATTACATCGACAAGTAATACAACGTAATAACACGAAAAAATAGTCAAGTAAATACGCGCTACTAAAGATTACTCAAAAAGTTGTAATCCGTTTTCAATCTAATTTAAACAAGACTACAAGACAAGTATTAGCTTTCGATTAAAGTAAGAATCATCGAATTCAGTACACCGAGTAAAAAGTTATGCGGTATAATATAACGTAGGTCGACGAAAAAGTAGTCAAGTAAATACGCATTATAGGTAGGGATCCCTAGTACATTTTTTTGACCTGATCAGTATCAAGCTAATTTTTTGGGAGTGGCTACATTTTGATGAGGCGAATATAAAATTCCTCTTCGAAAACTCTCGATTGTGGTAGCTAACAGAGATAGCAGGAGGTAGAGCAGCAGTGAGCGTAGGACCGGGATAACGTACCACGCAATTTGGAGGACAATATTACCATCAAATTATATAGATATTAACTAACTAAAAGCAAAAAAAAAATCAGAAAAAAATTTTTTGGTGACCTTACGAGGTCATTAACTTAATGACCTCGTAAGGTCATCAAAAATTATTACTAACCGCTGATTTTTTTTTCTTTTAGTTAGTGATTATCTATATAATTTAAAAGTAATAATGTCCTCCAAATTGCGTGGTATGTTATCCCGGTCCTACGCTCACTACTGCTCTACCTCCTGCTATCTCTGTTAGCTACCACAATCGAGAGTTTTCGAAGAGAAATTTTTTGTTCGCCTCATCAAAATGTAGCCACTCCCAAAAAATTAGCTTGATACTGATCAGGTCAAAAAAATTTACTAGGGATCCCTACCTATTATTAGATATACTCGTAACTCTAAAAGTACTTGTCAGATCTCAATTAAATTAAAATGGGACCACATGATGACATGACACGCAACACCTTTCAATGAGGATCAGTAAAGTTCTAGCAAATTCAATAGAACTAGTATCCACGTTATTCTCTAAGACATAAGAATGATATTTCTTTTTGAATTATCCAAATCGGACCATTACTTACGAAGATATTAAGTTATAAACATTATTCCGTTCCGGCCGCTACGTCAGTGTACGCGGGATGCGTGTGACGTCACTCGGACGTTCTATGCCAGTTAGCCCATAGTAGCGACAAGCTGCGATGGTGTTTTTATCTAAACTATCTGTCCTACAAAAAAATTGTAAGGACATAATTTGTAGCAAATTG
This sequence comes from Melitaea athalia, assembly GCA_905220545.2. Taxonomy (NCBI): domain Eukaryota; kingdom Metazoa; phylum Arthropoda; class Insecta; order Lepidoptera; family Nymphalidae; genus Melitaea; species Melitaea athalia. Next base: position 6,795,394 of record HG992196.1, read on the forward strand.
CTTTGCCTACAAATATGTTCATATAACTTTTTGCCGAAATTTAAAAATTAAAGAAGTTATAAGCAAAAAAGTGATAAAATTTCTATAAAGATTTTCTTTTTTGCTCTATAACTTTTTTTTATACATTTCACAAAAAAAAAAATACCTCTTACCAGTCTTGTAGATGGTTTTTTGAGGAAAATTTTTCTCTACAATTTTTTGAATTTCATTCATTTAAAACGCTGTTACAGCGCTCCAAAGTTGACCGGGTTCGTCAATGCTCATGAGAATCCGGTCAAAACGAAATTTTTAACTTAGTTTTATGATCCGGAGTGAGTTTTATTATATCTTCGATGTGACAAAGCATGAAACGATGCCCAAAACTAAAAATTTTTGAAACATCCTTTCCAGAGACAAAGTTTTTACTGATTTACGTAAACAAATTGAAATATTTCTTTAATACACTTCCAAGAATACGAATCAAACTTTCTTGGCCATATATAATTTTTTTAATTTGTGGATTTATATAAACCATAATCACACATCAAAACTCGAGTCAAACGCTCAAATCCAAGGAAAATTGTAATAGCCCTCTTAACTTAGTTTTATGATCCTTTTTTACCCGACTGCCAAGGAAGGGTTATGTTTTTCGCGCGTATCTTGTATGTATGTATGTAATATTCTTAACTACCTCATTTCTCTAGAACCGCTGAACGGATTTGCATAATTGAGATATCGTTAGATTTGTCTTAGCAGCCCAAGTGTTCTTAGATAGGTGACATTAAAAAAAAAACAAACATGGCGGCTGTGCGAAGCCATTGTAGTTAATGAAGAAATAAATTTTTTTTAGAATACTATAGTATGGGTATCAAATTAAAGGGCTCAATACAAGGATTTCAAAAATGTATATTATGATTATTATTACCGTAATAATAATAAAGAAATACAATAAGAAAGTTTAAAAAATGTTGACTTTGCTCTTTCCGTTTTTACGCAGGCGGGTTTTTTGTTTTCTTTTAATTATATTACTTGTTTATTGTAAATATATTCTTAAATTTTTTTTGTTAAATCCCTGCCTACAACTTTACTTATTCATTGGCATAAGCTGTCTGTGGGGTAGGCCTACTGGGAATACCACGTTAAAAAAAATATGATTTATGAGATATTTGATTACCTAAGTAGATACATTCGAAGAAGATTAAGAGAAGTCAACGCATTTTTGGAAAACATTAGTATTTCCGAAACTGATTGAGACTCAAAAGTAGGTACTCTTATACACATATGTGTAATGAGGATCAATAAAGTTATAGCAAATTCAATAAAACTAGTATCCACGTTATTCTCTATGATATAAGAAAGATATTAAATTTCTTTTTGAATTATCCAAATCGGACCATTACTTACGAAGATATTAAGTTATAAACATTATGCCGTTCCTGCCGCTACGTCAGTAATAATAATAATAAATAATAAACGTTTCACACTCAACGGCCCCCAGTAGGATTTTTTCCTGTGTCGGGGGTCCGGAAACACACACAATACACAACCACAAACGCCCAGACCATGACAAACATCTGTATAGCCAATACAAATTTTTGTCATGTGCGCGGATCGAACCCGCGACTGCTAGCGCAACAGCTAGTGCTGTGACCGCTGCGCCAACGCGTCGTCATGTAAGTGGGATCAGTGTATGCGGGATGCGTGTGGCATCACTCCGACTCATAAAACTCACTCCGGATCATAAAACTAAGTTAAACATTTCGTTTTGACCGGATTCTCATGAGCATTGACGAACCCGGTCAACTTTGGAGCGCTGTAACAGCGTTTTAAATGAATGAAATTCAAAAAAATTGTAGAGAAAATTTTTCCTCAAAAAACCATCTACAAAACTGGTCAGAGGTATTTTTTTGTGAAATGTATAAAAAAAAAGTTATAGAGCAAAAAAGATAATCTTTATAGAAATTTTATCACTTTTTTGCTTATAACTTCTTTAATTTTTAAATTTCGGCAAAAAGTTATATGAACATATTTGTAGGCAAAGCAATTTGCTACAAATTATGTCCTTACAAATTTTTTGTAGGATAGATAGTATAGATGAAAACACCATCGCAGCTTGTCGCTACTATGGGCTAACTGGCATGGAACGTCCGAGTGACGTCACAGCCTTCCGCGCCGGCCGGTTAGTAAACTCCGCTAGTAATTTGATCATAACTTCGTCAATTTTTGTCGTAGAACAAAAATTTTTGCACTGTATGTTAAGGATTTCTTAGTTCTATAAATCTGCATTCTCAACTAAAAACGTTACGGATCCTCATTAAAACAAAATTGATCGAAATCGGTCCACCCAGTCAAAAGTTCTGAGCTATAACATACATAAAATAAAAAAAATAAATAAATAAAAAACATACAGTCGAATTGAGAACCTCCTCCTTTTTTGGAAGTCGGTTAAAAATCGGCCGTAATTCAAAATTATTTATGTTTTTATAAATGGAAAGATTTTTTTGCGGTTTGTATATATATTATATAATATGTAACTTTCTGTTCATAGTTACTTACATCCACGATTAATTTATAACTATTATATGACGCCACAAAAAAAAAAAACAAAAACAAAAACAATTAATTTTTGTGATTGCGTTTTTAGGGTTCCGTACCCAAAGGGTAAAAACGGGACCCTATTACTAAGACTTCGCTGTCCGTCCGTCCGTCCGTCCGTCTGTCACCAGGCTGTATCTCAAGAACGGCTATAGCTAGAGAGTTGAAATTTTCACAAATTATGTATTTCTGTTGCCGCTATAACAACAAATACTAAAAACAAAATAAAATAAATATTTAAGGGGGGCTCCCATACAACAAACGCGATTTTCTTGCCCTTTTTTGCTCTATATCAATAATGGCAACAGGTAGGCACTTGAAATATTCACAAAATACTCAGTTGTATTTTTACTTTAATAATAAATAATAAAATTAATATTTAAGGGGGGCTCCCATACAAAAAACGTCATTTTTGCCTATTTTTGCTCTCATACAATAAAAGTGATTTTAAGCCGCTTTTTGCCCGTTATTACAATCAATGTACCTAGTCAATGGTACGGAACCTTTCGTGCGCGAGTCCGACTCGCACTTGGCCGATTTTTAAAATTTGTTGATTGAGAATAATATACAACAAATATTTCATCTTCAAAGCATTCGTATAAAATGACAGCAATCTATTTTTCTGTATGACTTATTTAATAATGACTGCACAATCTAACATGATGGTTGGTCCTCCAAACTGTACCTACGAGTATAAGAAACAAGTGCTACGTAATTATGTACTATATTATGTGCTGTGTATGCATATTAAATGATAAATCATGTTTTCTTCATGAAAGTAATGCGTTTCTATAATGAAAACCGAACGATCAATTTGTTCGAGCCCGCTGAGCAGGAAACAATCTGTAAGTACGGTGATAATCCACGCCGTTAATGTTCAACCCGTTTGATGGTTTAGCTCGGTGGCGGGTCTCTACTAACTGTCGACAGAGCTTCGTTTATAGCGCCTTAAACATATGTATGTAAATTAATCAAGACATAAATTGTTGACGACTCAACTAACTTTTAAGTGTTTACGATTCTCGCGAAGAATTATTTTACAGTGTACTGAATTACTCTGTTAATATCACATAGCTAAGTAAGCCTATTTCTAGTAAATAGAAGATGAGTTAGCGCTTAATATAATAGGATTTAGATTAATTTTTCTTAGGATATTTTTAGTGATCGTCATCAAATGTTTATGGTAATAAGCAGAGCCGACGTCTTAGCACTACGTGTTATCTAAGAAGAGGGGAGGTCGATAAGAACAAATACTTAGACTTGAAATTAGTATAACAAATAACCTCCCAAGCAGGAAACCCAGAGTACACAAAAGGGCCAGGCTTGGGCCACTACTGGGAATCCTAGCTTCGGCGTACCTGTATTGGCCCATGCGTGGGCCAGGCTTCCCAAGACTGGGCCAAGCCTGGCTTACAAGCTTGGCCCACTCCCGGCAACCAAGCCTGGCCCAGTCCCGGCAACCAAGCCTGGCCCAGTCCCGGCAACCAAGCCTGGCCCAGTCCCGGCAAACAAGCCGGGCCCATCGTTATCATCCCAGACTTCTACCTAGACTGGGGCCAACCCTGGCTTACAAGCTTGGCCCAGAGTTATACATACTTGGGCCAAGACTGGGCCACGCTTGGCCCCGTGGTATTTTCCTGTATGGGCTCTTCGTCGAACTTTTACGAATGGTAAGTTGTTAGAACGAACGGTTGTCCGATTATATAAATATTTTTGTATACTTTTATTGCTCACGCTGTTAAGGTATATTTGTCGTGGAGAATAAGGTACTTACTTGGTCCTTACTTTGATATAATAATTTTAAAGTTCTCCTATTAAAACTTTACCTTCTCTAGGTTCCAGCATTTGTAAATTTCATTAACGCAACATTGTTTTGATTTAAATTAAATCTTTGAATTATTTATAAGTAAAAATCAGATAATATATTAACACTATCTCTACTTGTCTTAGTTACCGTTTAGCTCTTTAAATACTGCCGTTTAATTGTAGAATGTAACACGGAACGGAAACATAAGTCTTAAAAAAAAACAACTCGAGTTAAAACATTCTCACGGAAAGAGAACCGAAATATTTATCACCAATTCACCGTTTTTCATGTTCCTGTGATGTAAATCTTTTTATTCATCACTAGTCATTAAAACAATGAGCGATTACGGAGGCTGCGTCTCTTCCTCAGTATGAGATGCGATCATGTTGATTATGATCTTTGATCTGAGGTCGTCGAACTTTGAAATCTTTACTACAAGCAGGAAGCGATCGTGTTGTATGAATGGAAAGTCGGTCATGAGATAACCTCGAGCATCGAACGTAAAAGTGTATTTCGACACATCTGAACTGTAACATATTTTTATAAATAAGTTTGCTAAGCATACAATATTCTTATACAAATAAATCTAAAACCTTATCTTTATTACTTATTTTGTGTACGTAATAATAATTAATTGATTTCATTTTACGAGTTAGACTTATAATGTAATCTTATATCTATACAAATACAATAAAGATTGTTCTTTGTTTTTTAATTTGTTAAATTTTAAAACTTTTAAATTAAATTGCGCACTTCTTTCAGCGTTTCAATGTTACAGTACCTGGGTGACCGAGCCTAGCTCGGTATTTTCATTTTATTTTTTTTATTTTTTTTTCTCGGTATTTTTATATTTTAATTTTATTTAAATAATAAATTACGAGTGAAATTAAAAAAAAAAGAAAGAAATTTATCTGGAGACTGAGATTCGAACCCGGTTCAACACGATTTGACGCCCGCCGATTTCCTAATTACGCCATTATAACTATAACGTCATTGGTGAAATTAAGCTTCGTATTATAATGATATTTTTTCATTGCCTAAAAACAGGGATAAAACGACATTTTTATTAAATGAATCCTAGCTAGATCAATTTTTTGCCCCCGAAATCCCCTGCATACTAAATTTCACGAAAATCGTTGGAGCCGATTCCGAGATTCAGAATATATATATATATATATATATATATATATATATATATATATATATATATATACAAGAATTGCTCGTTTAATAGTATAAGATAAAGGAAGTGTGTGTATAAGACCTGTCGATATGAACCATAGTAGAGAATGAGTTCACGCCATTTTTGGCGCGAACTTGTGGAGGCCTATGTCCAGCAGTGGACTGCGATAGGCTGGAGTGAGTGAGTGAAGTGAGAGAATCAGTAGTCAGCAATATCAACAATAGTCAAATTGCAATCGAACTCCATTTAACATCTTTACATACGTTTATAGGACTAGAAAATTTATTGTTTAAGTGTCGGCTATGAAATATTCATGCATGTATATTAGACACTAAAAAATCTTATATATTTATTATATTCATTCGATATTTGTGATATATTAGACAATTAGGTAAGCTCGATAATTTTTTACCGAATGATTTTTTAATTTAAATAACTTATTTACAATGCAAAAAAAATTATATACTAGCTGACAATATATCAGTCTTACTTAAATTTCCTTTGATACAAACATTGTCCCGTACAATAACGATCACACAAAAAGAATTAGCCAATTTAGTGAAGTCGTTGGGATGTTATGTGCATTCATAAATAAATAAATATCTACACATCACACACACGGTCGTCAGTCTGTTCCTAAAGTAAGCAACTTAATGCTTGTGTTATAGGTAACAGCTGAATGGTCTAGCTACACATATTATTTTTTCGATAAACATACTTATAAATAATACATATATAAATATATAAATAAATATGTATATTACACCCAGACTCGGGGTGGGAATCGAACCCACAACCCCCGGAGCAGAAAGCAGGGTCACTACAAACTGCGCCAACGGGCTAGTCGAATACATACATTAATTATTATACATACATTATGGCGAGTAATTTTTACTTATATACTTATATTTAGTTGATTATATCCTACATACTACATATCTATTACAGTGTTGTAAACGATGTAATCAAAGTTGTTCGTTGATTTAAGACTGCGTCCGAGGTGACGACATTCCTGCGACTGGTTTGATTGCGAAGAAAAACGAGCGGAGAAAGTGTGAGCGTAATTATTATTGGGAATTCGTATAGTAGGCGACACAGATCGCAATTTATTTGCAACACTATAATTATAGATAGAGACGCGGAATTTGTTAAGTAATATTTTCCATAGCGGAACCAACTTCAATAGTAGTGTAGTTGGGTATATTTATTACATTAAAAACTTATATTGTATATATGTATACATACATCTTAATATATATAAATCTCGTGTCACAATGTTTGTCCTCAATGGACTCCTAAACCACTTAACCGATTTTAATCAATATGCACACCGTGTGCAGTTTGATCCAACTTGAAAGATAGGCTATATTTTATTTTGGTATATGTAATTATTATATTTAAGAAAAAAAAGGCGGTACGAAGTTCGCCAGGTCAGCTAGTAATCTATAAAAAGCTTGGTGAACAGCGTTAAGAAATTAATTAAGTCACGATAAGTAAATCGTCTTCCTTATAAACATGTATCCTAATCAAAAAATATTTAAAAATGTTTAATCTATATTATAATCTTCTATATATATAAAAGAGATTTCCACCCATTGACTCATCACGATATCTCTGGAACCATGAGGCGTAGAGACTTGAAATTTGGTAGGAATATTCCTTTCGCCGACTAGAGGTCAGATAAGAACGGATTTTACGAAATTCTACCCACAAGAGGGGGTTGCGGGGGTTAATAACTTAAATGGCAAAACAACGTTTGCGGGGTCAGCTAGTTATATATAAAAGAGATTTCCACCCATACCTATATTGACTCATCACGATATCTCTGGGACCATAAGGCGTATATACTTGAAATTTGGTAGGAGTATTCCTTTCGTCGAGTAGAGGTCAGCTAAGAACGGGTTTTACGAAATTCCACTCACAAGAGGGGGTTGGGGGGTTAATAATGTTAATATCATACATGGCAAAACAACGTTTGCGGGGTCAGCTAGTTACATAATATAATAAAGATTGCAAGTTATAGGTTTCAAAGTTATCACGACATATTTAATGGAAATTACCAACTACAAAATATAGCCACTATTCAGTAGCTATATATTTGAAAGGTACATTACTATACTAATATTTTAAATTTTGGTGTCTGATTCTATTTTTAACCGACTTCAAAAAAGGAGGAGGTTACTCAATTCGTCCGTATATATTTTATTGTTTTTTTTCTTAATGTATGTTCGGGGATAACTTCGTCGTTTATTAACCGATTTTGATAAAAAAAAATTTCATTCGATTGGAGACATCCCAACTTAGCTACCATGATAAGGAAACCAGGATTTGATGATGGAATCCGAGATAAATCGAAGGAAACCCTCGAAAATCGTAGTGACTAGTGTGTGTTAATTTTTTTTTTCGTCTACTTACGTTGTACCTATTACTTGTCGATGTAATTATTGAAGTCGGTTTTTTTTTCATTTGCTAGAAAACACAATTATCTTGACTTAATTTTAAATACAATTTATAAATTAAATGAGAATTATTTTTAAAATATTAATTTTTTTACTCTTGATTTTTTTGTGATAGTCGAGATGAAAAGTGATGTTAATTGTTACATTTAAAACAAAATTATAGTTTATATAAGTTTTTAAGCTTTTACGATCACTATGAACACGTTTCACGGATCACCCTTGACCATGGCGACTGTAACGTCACTGAAATATCAGAGGCTTCAAAACGGTAGTGCGTAAAATCAAAAATATTAATATTTATTTTATATCTCATTATTTAGGCACTATTGAAAGCCATTAATCTAAATTAACGTAATTATAATTTTACGCTACAAAGTAAAATGTTTTGTACTATTTTGTATAAATTTGTAATAAAATGTTAATTGTGCAAAACTAAATTTCATATAACATTATAAAAATAAAAATATGAGTTTGTTATATAACGTATTTATCAAATATACGTATTTACCGCTTATCTATTATTATTTTTTAAAACGTAATAGTTTTGTTATTAATTTTTTAAATATTTTCATTTCTGACTATATGCGCATTTCACTTTGTTTTCACTTTGTGTACATTTAAAAAAGTTATTTAACTTACACATTAACATATTCAAGTTTCCACGTTTTACTATTCTTTCGTATATATAATATAATGCTATTCTATTTAGTGGCATCATTAGACATTAATGGCCTGCTTAATTAACTACAAGTAATTTATTTTTAATTTCATGGTCACTCGTATTAAGATAAACTGGATATTTACCATACTCGTTAATAATCATTAAGAGTTTCCAATATTTCAACATTTTTGTAAGCACCGTAGCCATGGATGCATTAACTATAAAATTATTTGAAAAACAAAAAAGAAAAAAAAACTAAACGCTTTAAAACTGTTAAATTTAAAGAAAAAATATGTATTTATCTGCTTGAGATTGGCCTAAGTCGCCTAAGATAGCAAATATATGACTATAACACGGCAAATACAATTTTGTATCTTTATAATAATTTGCTAACAAATTTTTTTAAAATAAAGTTATTGGTTTAAATTAAAATGTCGGTTGTTCAAGTAAAAAATAAATATAAGTTGATTTAATAAGGCTAAATTTGAAGTTCCTGTCTCGATTTTTTTTTAAATATCACTAAAGCCATTTTATTATGTTCCACTCGATGGCTCTCAATGTAAATACTACCTGCTTTGCGATTGCTTTTCGATATTTAGTTGCACGTTAAAAGGTTATTGATAGGTAAATAATTGATGCAGTAATAAGCGAGAAAATAATTTGGTTACAAACATTAACAAAATTTAAGTGGTATATTGCGCATATAAACAAAGAACTTAGGCATTATAATACTATTCAATATGAAATGTAAACTCAAGAAATCTCCTCTACGTAATGCCAACAATAATTATTATCCAAACAAATAAAAACACCGAGTTTTTATTATATAATGTGCACTTTGTAATAATAGCCACATAAGTAAACTTTTGTGACAACTATGCAATGAAACAGAAATACATGAAACTAAAAATTTATAATTCGATACGTTATGTACGCGGTGGCTAATTAGTTTGTATTCTATCTGTTATTACATGTATAAAAAGCAGTTACAATATGAACATGAAATACAATAGGTTCTCGGCCATCATCATCATCTCCCTACCCTTATCTTATTTATATAGGGTCGGCACAACATGTTCTCCTCTTCCTCAGACACATGTTGTAAGTGATTTGGCATGTTATTTTTTTTACGACCGGCCGCCTGCCTGACATCAACCCTCCTTGGGAATGCACAGTATAATACAGAAATATTAATAACATTATTATGAAAATTCGTCAAGTTGCAATGTATTTCCCATTTCAGGTTCTTTTATTTCATTTTAGGTTCTCGGCCATCTCTGGGTGTAATTTTTTAAATTCGTAAATGTCTCTTTTTTAATAATAAACATGGTTTTCTTTTGATAAATGAGAAAACACAAAAAAGCAACGCAAATTTAATTAAACGCAAGGGTTTTTTTTTCTTGTTATTTAAGCTAATCAATCTTAACTAACTTCTCATCATCGTCATCATCACTTCAGCCTATCGCAGTCCACTGCTGGACATAGGACTCCACAAGTTCGCGTAAGAATGGCGTGAACTCATGTGTTTTGCCCATAGTCACCACGCTGGGCAGGCGGGTTGGTGACCGCAGGACTGGCTTTGCTGCTGCCCATCTTGGGTCTGTGTATTTCAAAGCCAGCAAGTATGATTTTCTATATCTTTGTTAATAAGCAATTGTTTTGCTTATAAAACTGAACCTCGAGGGAGGTTTAGTTAAGACAATAATATAAGTTACCTGTGCTTGTTTAAGCCGGTGCTCGGTGCGGTGCACAGCGAGCAGTGGTGTGACGCGCACCAGCAGCCGCCACCACGGCCAGTCGCGCACCGCGAGGAAGGCGCGCACATTGCGTTGCACACACCTGCGCACACACAATTTATAATCAATAACACTATTTTTATATACTATAATTAGAGTGGCCAACAAAAAAAAAACTAAATGAAAGTTCAATATTTGTGAGTGAGACAGGATCAATATTGATTAAGTCAGGTGTTATCCCTATTAAAAGTGTGTAACTATACCTTGCTGCAGTGTGCTGCGTGCGAAGTCTCTGGGCGCGCCGGCGAGCGAGCAGGCCGCGCGCTCTCGCCTGGAGGCGCACGAGCACGCGGGCGAGCGCGGCGTCGCGTCGCGCGTCCAGCTCGCCCACCACGCCGCCGCGGAACATGATCTGACATAACAGATAAATTGTTAATATGCGATAATCTTGACATGATATTTAATATGATATATATCAATGGAATAAATGTTTTAGGCCTAATTTACGGAGACGCATGGCGTCGTGCGTAGCGTGTGGCGTGGCGGAACGCACTAAATTCAAATGTTGGATGAGTGCGGTTACGGAGAAGCGATTTTACACGCGTTCATTTTCATACATTTTGACACACGCGCGACGCTACGCCACACGCTATGCGCAACGCCCCGCGTCTCCGTAAATGAGGCTTATAATGTACGTTTGTTAACCTTTTCCTCAAAAATAACTGAATTATTTTTAATGAAACATAAGACATATTTAGATAAAGACAAATTATAAAAACATATTTAGATAAAGACAAATTATAAAATAGAATTTATTTAAAACAAAAATATTACAATATGAGTAAGAAGTATGTGAATAAAATATTTCATGTAAGAGACAATTTTGTTTAATAAAGCGTAATTACTTCGTAAATATATACCAGTAAAATTCGTGAATAAAATAATGCTGAAAATCTGCTTGTTTGAAAAAACACTTGTAAAGCCATGTACAGCAGAGCAGTAAAAAATAAATGGCAACTAAATTGCTTAGAATTGAATTCAACGTGTGTAAAACTGCGCGGTTCGTTTATTAGTATTTTTAATTGTTTTTAATAATACTTATTATTTAATATCGAACAATAATATATTGTAAGTAAATGTAGCCAGGACATAACATTATTCTTTACAAACAACGTACTATTTCATAACAATCTTATACAACTCCAAGCGATTATAACTTGCATATTTCTATTCGTTTTGTAAATTATGATTGTTGTATATATATTATGTTAATGAAGTATTCCTTTTGTTCGTTCATTGACTTTCTTTTCGAAGAAATTACGTTCAATTTTGTATTATTTAATCGAAACGGCCAATTATTATACGGTGTTATATACGGTTACATTATACGGTATCGTCTGGTGCGAGTTACCTGAACCTGAAGTATTAGATAATTTTTTATGACGTTTTAGATTTTAATTTAACAATTTCTATTAATTTTTATCTGCGGATAAAAAAGTACAAATTATTTGTTAGACGGGTTGATCTTTGGCTCATTAGAATCTTTACTTCAAAAGTCCTACAAATATTAAATGACTGAGCAATCTTCTTAAATAATATTTTCTATAACATGGTGTTTCATGTTGTAGAAACCTCATTATCATTTTTTTAAATAAATTCTAAGACATGTAGTCACATTGAGAAGGCTCGTTACTTTTACGAGTTTCAGGTTTAACTGCTGTCACGCACAGTGTAAACATTAACGAGTGGCCCGCTCTATTTCCACAACGACCGGCATCTCCATTGTTGCGAGATCTCGTTTACATTTCAACGCGACGATTGAGACATGTACATTTACCGTACTGTCATGTATGTAGCAAGCAATAAACGGCTTATTTCTTCTATATTTTTTTATTTTTTTTTGAGACTTCAAATTTCCATACGATTTTATGCATAATTCGTGAGCATAAGTGGTTTAAAGATTTAAAGTATGTTTGACATGTAGCTGAAAAAATTATTTCACATACTTATAAGATACATATATTTGCAGCACGAGGGAAAATATGTCTTGTGTGTTTCTACTCAACTAATAAGTTATAATTTTTAATTTAACAGGTTGCAATGACATGACAAATTTAGTGGTTCCCATGTTCTTTTGGAGATTTAGATTACATAGATTATACAAAGCAAGCCTAATGTACTTTTTGTGTAGCACATGCAGGACATGAGAATAAAGTTATGATTTTAAAATAGAAATATATGTTTATAGGTTATATGAAAATACTTTTCACTTGTTATAGACGAAAAAAACACGATTTGACAAAGACTAACGGGCTCATCATAATTATATTTACATAATAAATTGATCGTCGAATAACTGTTAAGCTGATTTTAAGTCTACAAATAGACCATAAAATTGTATTAATATAACGGAATGGTAATGTACACTCGTATACATAATTCTTTATGTATTGGTTTCAGAGTAAAATGTAACTAAGCCATGCGAGGCATAAAGGTTTGTGATACATAATCAATGGAAAATCTTCAGCTATACTAGTGCAAGTAACTATTATTGCTTCCTATAGCTATCTTACTCGTTTGCTAATTTGGAGTTTTAAGGCATTCGTTGCTGCAGTATTTTATACCTCAAATTATGCTGGAACTGATAAAGTTACGAAATTAAAATAGAGATATGAAAAATAAAGAACACTAAACGCCTTAACTCTATCAAAACTCCTGTTACACCCTAAATATAAATGTTTACTAAATTATTGTTCTAAATCAGGTTTAATTTTGTTAACATCGATACTAATTAGTCCTATAGTGTCCTAGAAAAACTTGAACAAAGTTCTGCGGTTTGGGTAACTTCTACCGCCATACTTCTACTACCAAATAAAAATCATCTTGACAAGGCTGAATTCCAAGACTTGACAAGGGTATTTCATATACATATCAGTTAATGTTACACGTATTGTATTTAGTAAATATGTTATAAGTATAACATCTACTTTGTTACTGTGCTAAGCAAATAAATAATAATAAAATAATAATGTGTAAGAACATAATCGTTGATCGAATAATACGAAACCCAGAAGCGTGTATCAACGACGTCACCGATAAATTGTCAAATTCGTGAAATAATAGTACGGAAACAGTGGTTTCGTGGTAATAGAAGCCGACTTTCAGTTACTATGTAGTTGACCCAGTTCATCACTTAGCGATAGGAACATAATAACACCTGACTAGCGAGCTGATACGAGATGATTGTTTATTATTGGCATTAGACCGACGCTGAGTCTCTAATAGGATGTGACAGCTCGTCGCCTTTACTACATACATTGCAATGGTATTTTTCATTAATATTTATGATAATAAGAGGTCAATAATAATAGCTTTATTTAGGTTAAGATTGATAATGCTTTTATATTAATTTTAATGTTATATAAGGCTTCTAGATGTCTTAGATGAAAAGCCAATTTTATTATTTACTAGCTGCCCGGACAGACTTCGTTCTGTCTGTTATGTTTTTTTTTCTTCAGTATAAAAACCTTCCGTGGAATTTTAGGAACATACAAAAAAAAAATTAGCCGAATCGGTCGAGCCATTCTCCAGTTATGCGCTTAGCAATATTCATTTTTATACTTATATATAGAGATTAGCGATTCAATAACGTTAACAATATTTATTTCTATTGGTATATTTAGAAATATTTTTATGTTAATTCATTTGAAAACTAAGTTACAGAAAAACAGAGTAACATATTATAACAAATTTACTATAATTTGTTTTTATTTTAATATTTACATAAGCTTTTCTTAATAATTTATTTACGTACGTAAATCTAAATACATTTCAAAACTATTTACTGATTTACTCTCATTATAAATAAAATTGCATTCATCATTTCTTCAATGTTATGCCTATATTGAGTCTATGAGAATATCGATAGCATTTTATTTAATACGTCTATAAATAGTAGGTTAAACAAACGAGATCGTAGTTAATGGGCAAATGATAGCAACGGTCCGGGGGGCATATCGGTAAAAAGTTTCATTATAAATTGTTATTACATTCTACTAGTCCGCCTTTGAAGTTGCTTGAACAGCTTCAATGCTTTTTTACATCTGTATTTACAAGCGTAAATTATGTTTTCAAACTAAAGAATGCTATTATAACGCATTACAGACACATTATGTACTCTTAAATACATTTTTTTATATATTTATAACTAGTTTGATTGTTTATAAGATGAGTTTGTGTTTGGCGTGATTTTAATGACCGGTATTATCTATATTATATTCAAAAAAGAATTCGTATGCGTTACAATTCAAACATTTCGTATTCGATATTGAACGATACGTACACATTACTATAGGAACGCTTAAGTCTTTACCTTTAAGCTAGTTATTAAAGTTCATTAGTAATTAAACATATTACGCAACCAATAAGTGTCCAAAGTGACCGCACTGCATAGCGGTCTTCTTCGTGATAGACAGTTTTTTAGAAATGTTCCTTTTTGTAAAGCATTCTATACTAGCATCTATACTAATAGTATAGAACAAGTACTTGTCTTGTTTGTTTATACTTGATAAAACTCGACATGTCTAACATGTTTTCTTTATGTTACTAAGTCGACAAACAAGCGTACGGCTCACCTGATGGTAAGTGACTACCGTAGCCTATAGGCGCCTGCAACACCAGAAGCGTCGCAAGCGCGTTGCCGACCCTATCCCCAATCCCCCCCCAGGAGCTCTGGTCACCTGACTCACCAACAGGAACACAATACTGCTTGAAAACAGTATTATTTAGCTGTGATCTTCTGTAAGGTCGAGGTACTTCCCCAGTCGGGCTGCTCCATATTTTGAGCAGAAAAATTCCTGCTGTGCCCTACCTCAGTTAAAAGTGTGTTTTTTTTTTGTTTTTGATAATCTTATCAAAATCGGATTAGGTAGCTTATCTTTTATCCTGAAGCGGCTACAATTATCAACCCGAATAAGACTAAAACGCACTGTCTGATTGCTCCATCTATCGGATTCAAAGTGAATCTAAAAATTCAGAGCCCAAAAAAAAAACCTAGACAAACATTATTTTATATCAATTAAGTTCAGTCTTTCAGAGCAGAGGTTGAGAAACATTCACAGTAGTAGTAAATACAAAATGACTTCGAATTGCCTTCTTCAAAATAATCCTATATATTGTTGAGCCTATTTTCGTCCGTCCACTATTCAAAGACAAGTCGGAACATCCGCTACGCAAACGATGTATCATTGTGTCAACATATTCTCTCGTTGCTGGAAACAATGGTGCTCGTTCACTTGATAGCCAACAAAAAATATGACTCGATCCAAAGCAATTTTCTGATATTTGAGATATCCAAGTATTTGAGCAGAGGTTACAATAATACCGGTTCTTTGACTCCTTGAGACCGTGATGAACAATAGTTTTGTTATGAATAATACTTAATTGTTAAATTTTTTGTCAACTTTACAGTATATTATATGCTCTTGGAACCGGATACTGGGATTTTGAAAAAATATTAAATTCGAATAAATTGTCAATATGATTTGATATTACATGTTGCTAGTTAAGCTTTTTTGTACAAGTAAATTATTATTAAGACAAAATTCGTAGCGATATAAAAAATCGCATTTTTTGTATCGCAGATAAGATGGAATTTTTCTTTGAGTCATTATTTCAAGATTATCATCATCGTCATTTTTAAGATCATATTAGGATCCTGGTGATACAAGGATAGAAAACAATGAAAACCTTTACGATACAAAAAGTTGAGAAAAATATCAGCACTTTCGCAATTTTATTAAATTTTATTAAAATCGGTCCAGTAGTTTCGGAGATTAGCCCGGACAAAAATCTTGACATGAGATTTTTATATATAAGTATAGAAGATATATTATGATATGTAAATATGTATAAAACAAACACCGTTTATTTCTCGAAAGCAACAGTATCGGTATCAAAGGAGACGCACATAACGTATTAATAAGTAGACTGGACGAATCCACCATCTTATTATTCCTGTAGTTACATATGTAAGTATATTCCTGTAATGCCGATTAACAATTTTGCACGTACACAGACTACACACACTCAGGGTCATCGCCATCGAGCGTGTAGTGCCGCAAAATTTTAAATATGGTAATTTCATTGTATTTGTGAGGGAAAATATAATGTATTTACCTCAACAAGTTTCCTTTGCTTTGTTACGTAGAATCTGTTGCAGGAATTGTCTTTAAGTTTCTTTGTTTTATTTGGTAACCGATGTTTTTATACATACTTATTATATAATTTCTAAAATAATTTTATCATAACATAGTTTTCCACCCGTGTGTCTCCCACCGTGTCTCGGAAAGCACGTTAAGCCGTCGGTCCCGGTTGTTATCATGTACACCTGATAGCGATCGTTACTCATAATAGGGAATATATCCGCCAACCCGCATTGGAGCAGCGTGGCGGATTAAGCTCCGATCCTTCTCCTACATGGGGAAGAGACGTATGCCCAACAGTGGGATATTACAGGCTGAATAGTGATCGTTTTCCACCCGTGGCTTCATTCGCGAGTCTACGATTTTGGGTGAGGTCCTCTTACGGTCAGTTTCGATATTTTATATCTCTCAATTTGCTCACTCGAGATAGAATTTTGACGTAAGCAGTAATACTCCATACAAATTGTGTCTTAGAAACGAGATTATTATTGAAAACGGCCTATATATATGGTCTATAACTCTATATTACTCAGTAACAGTATTTTTGAGTATATTTATTGCAAACAAATAAAAAATTAAGTCCTTATAATTAATATCAGTACAAGAGTTTATAAGCTAAACTATAATAACTAAGATTTCGATACATTCCTTAAATACCTTCTTTAAATTGATTACAATAATTATAAGCTAGCACATGAACATTGAAATAAAACAATGCAATTGGCTATCAACGCTACACACCACAAGTAAAAAGTATGCAAAACAAACTTACTCCTAACTCGTCATAGCCCAAGAATTAGCTTCATAAGTAGGGAAAGCTTTAGTATCGTGATAGTTCATTATCGAGTCTGGTGAACGATGCGAGATTGTGGGTCACTTGTTAGACACCTGCGCTTGCGCTGCGCTGACACGATAGACAATATCATGGTTGTCACTTGTATTAAGATTTATCAACTTTATAACATAATGTCCTACATATTCAGTGGCGTGCATATCATATAGGCAGAAAGGCACTGCCTACCTTGGCATCTTACTAAAAATAATATATAAAACATGCGAATCACATACATACATATATGACGACGTGTTTTTCAAATTGAAGGAGATTTAAATTGAATTATTGTTTTGTGTCTTTTTCAAAAATATGTAATGTTAATGTTTTATATATTATTTTTAGTAAGATGCCAAGGTAGGCAGTGCCTTTCTGCCTATATGATATGCACGCCCCTGTACATATTATACATACTTTGAATAAATACTAAGTATAGGCTATTTTTCTCCCCAACTTGACGCGGGTAAAACCGCTGGGCACAGTATTATATCTAAAATTCATTAAAGTTAGCTTATTATACCGTACAAGTATCGGTAGCCTACAGAGTTTTAACATAGTAATTTAGTAGCCTTTACAAATAATAATACAAATACGTCAATCATCATTACTATGTGTATTGTATCACGACTTTCGCTCCAACGACTGACAACAAAATACATAGCGTATGTTATTATACCCGATTAATTATTTGTATTGTAATCGACGAATACAATAAAACTAAGCGTCCGTCACAGTTTCACCTGCAAGATTCGATAACAGTAGTGTGTTTGTACCAGTTCTGGCTCACGAGCCAGAACTGGTACAAACGGTCGGTCCTCTGATCGAGTGATCCTAAAAAAAAAAAAAAAAAAAAAAAAAAAAAAAAAAAAAAAAAAAAAAAAAAAAAAAAAAAAAAAAAAAAAAAAGGTTTTGGGGTCATCTAAATCGATTGCACGCATCCATTTTGTGCTAACTCTAACGATTCGCGACTTAGGTTTCTACATTTGCAAACTCCAGTACCCTTAATTACCTCTATTGTCCGCTTATCTATCGTTCCTCGAGCATCGTCGCTATTGTGCTCCATCCATTGTTTCTCGAAAAAGGTCGTTGCCGCTCTTATCTGTTTCTAATGATGCACCTTGCTTATCTGTGCTATTGTATTATATTATTATCATTCTTTGTTATTCTCAATGTATATATATATATATATATAAAAATAAATAAAATTGGAGTGTCTGTTTGTAATATTAAAATAACCGTGTTTTACTAAACTCATATGTATGCATACTCAGTACATATACCAAAATATTTATTTATAATTTTTGTGTGTCTGTCACTGAACAGTAACTATTTTGTAAAGCTCCACGCGGATGAGGTCGCAGGCACAGCTAGTCATAAATAAAACTCATACTTTTTTTTTTGTTACAATTTTTATTTCCAAAATGTTATTGTTGATTATGTATAAAATAGGAGCGAAACATCTCATCCACTAAAATATCGTTGTACAATGTGTTCCCTGTAAAAATGCTCGTAAAACTGTGCATTGAACATCCCCGAAACTTATACAGCAAATACATTAAACAATATTCGCCACAAACTGAAGTCCACTCATTCTGAATCATATCAACATTCCAGTCCCATCTTTTACAATTCCTTTTTAAAAACTCTAGATGATATCGTGCAGGTGATCGTCCGTATGAATCAAAATATTGACCGATGCCATTCGTATCGATATGTAAAGCTATCCAATGTGAGCCTGGTTTATCATCTGTATCTAAATTGCATATTATATACGTTGGTACGTGGGTATACATGGGCAGTCTATTAGCAGCATAAACATTATTTTCTAGACTGGGGTGAATCTTTTTCAGATGTTGTTGTACATCTAGTGTATCCATGATATTACTGCTATTAGTAGATTATTACTGTACCAATCTATTCAATGGTTAACATAGGAATGATTAATTATATTGATTTCTAAATATTAAATCATATTCCTTAGTGATAATTTGTATGATTCATCAGCGTAGCGCGTCTCGTCGTGTCGTCAATACGAAACATACTTTCTAAATATTAAATCACATTCCTTAGTGATAATTTGTATGATTCATCAGTGTAGTGCGTCTCGTCAATACGAAAGAATGCGAGATAAGTGAAAAAGTTAAAAAATACTTTTTTAACAATGACAGTCATTAGCTGATCATTAGTGAATCTGTTTACTTAAATTACTTCTTTGTACTCATTATATTCTTTTTCTAATCATTTGTAAATCTATATTAATTGTTTAAACCAAAACTTTCATTTTTTATTTCACCCCCTAGAACCTTAGACGTGTGTAATGTTTCACTTTATCCATCCGTTTACTGCTATTGTAGCAGGACCAAGTGGATGTGGGAAGTCAAATTTTGTAACAAATTTCATAAAATCAGTTACAGAAATATGTAATTGTGATTTTAATCAGATCACATGGTGCTTTGATGAAATGCAACCTTTATATAATTTACCAAATGTTAACTATCATCAAGGAATTCCAAATCTTAATATGTTTGATGGTGAAAACCCACATCTTGTTATTATTGATGATCTGATGAGAGAGTCTGATGGAAGAATTGTGGATATATTTACAAAAGGTAGTCATCACAGGAATCTTAGTGTATTTTATTTAACACAAAATTTATTTCATCAGGGTAAAGGTCAAAGAGATATTTCTTTAAACTCAAGTTATATAATATATTTTAAAAATCCTAGAGATAAAACTCAAATAAGATATTTAGCACGACAAGTGTCACCGGATAACCCAAAGTTCATTGAAGATGCCTACAGGGATGCAACTCTAGAAGCACATGGATATTTAATGGTAGATTTAAAACAGAATACCAATGATTTTTGTCGTATCAAATCAAATGTCTTCCCATTTAATGGTTTCTGTACAGTCTACGTCCCCACAAAAGAGTTTAAATACACCAAGAATCAAACAATTCAAATCATTTCTAAATGATGCATCGTCGACTCACAACGCATAAGCATTTGCTAAACGCTTTGCATACGCTTAAACCAAAATATCAAAGAGCATTACTTAAAACGTGTGACGAAGAAGAAATAAATTGTATTTGTGAATGTATTCATAACGTTTTACAAGGAAAGGTACCTCTTAAAGATCAAGATAAACAAAAATTGAATAAACATAAAAATATACTCCGTAAATTGGTGCGTAAGTGTAAACATAAAATAAGAAAAAACATAATT
This sequence comes from Melitaea athalia, assembly GCA_905220545.2. Lineage (NCBI taxonomy): Eukaryota > Metazoa > Arthropoda > Insecta > Lepidoptera > Nymphalidae > Melitaea > Melitaea athalia. Next base: position 6,816,074 of record HG992196.1, read on the forward strand.
ATACAAAAAGGAGGGGCTTTCTTACCAGTAATATTAGGTGCAATATTGAGTGGATTAGTAAGTGGACTAGTCAGTTAACATGGAAAATGCAAAGAAAATGATACTAATTGAACCTGGATTGATTGAAAAATTAAAACAAGAAAATAAGGTTAATAGTAATTTGTCTCGATTAGATATGGAAATGCAAAATATTATGAATAGTAAGATAGAAGACCGAAAGAAGTGGATGTTATATTTACAAACACTACAAAGATATCTTCACTTTGTCGAAGAGGATCGTCAACCACTCAGATTACCAATTTATTCTGATACATCTAATGAAGATTCAAATGAGTCTAAAATTGGATTTAAAAATAAAGATAGAGATTTAAAAAGTTCAGTTGATGCTGAATCTTTGTTGGAAGAGAATCGTTCCATTAAAAGTAAAGAAAATGATACAAAACCACTTTATACAACAGCTCAAATACTCAGTTTAATACCAAAAACTTATAATAAAAAAGGTGAGTTATTATTAAACTTAGTTGAAACAAGTAAAAGTAAAATAAATTGGGATAATGAAGGCACAGTCATAATTGATAATGAAAAAATTCCTGGAAGTAATATTGTTGATTTAATAAATGATTCACTAAGACCCTTAAAAAGAAGTGATCCGATAGGGTGGGATAGATTTGCTAAAGCATTAAAAGATATTAAAGTACCACTTACTTATATTGGAAATCCAAAGAGATGTGAGTTTATTAACCGGCTTCAAGTAAAAGATCTAAACAAATCCTCTGAGACTGAAGTTCAAGAGTTTTCTACACCAAGAAGTGGAGATAAAAAATCTGAAACTAAAATAGAGTTTTCTACACCGGGAAGTCGAGATAAAATATCTAAAATACGTAAAAAGTTTGATTGGGAAAAATGGACCCCGTACTAGAAGAAATTAACAGGATTTATTATGATCCATCTAACCCCGCTGGTTTTGGTAGTATTGATAAATTATCGAAAGCCATGAATGGTAAAATGGATAAAAAGCAAGTAAAGGAATGGTTACAATCACAAGAAACATACACATTACATAAACCCATTCAAAAAAAATTCCCACGTAATAGGTACATTCTATCAAATATTAATGAATTGTGGCAAGCTGATTTAAGTGATATGCGAACTTATTCTCAATATAATGATGGTTTCAACTATATACTTTGTGTTATTGATGTATTTAGTAAATATGCATTTGCAAGATCAATGAAAAAGAAAAACTCAGAAACTATTAAAGAATGTTTTGAAAGTATATTTACTGAAAGTAATTTAACACCTACTCACATACAATCTGATAAAGGTACAGAATTTGTTTCAAAAGATGTACAAAAATACTTTAAATCCAAAAAGATTAATTACTATACCACTAACAATCCTGATATTAAGGCCAGTATTGTTGAACGATTTCAAAGAACTCTAAAAATGAAAATGTGGCGTTATTTCACTCATAATAATACTTATAGATATATAGATGTTTTACAAGATTTAATATATTCTTATAATCACAGCTTTCACTCTAGTATTAAGATGTGTCCATGTGATGTGAATTCCAACAATATTATGACGGTTTGGACTAATCTTTATGATAGACGATCAAACAAACTTTCCAAAATCAACTTTCAAAAACCAAATTTCAATGTGGGTGATTATGTTCGAATAACTAAATATAAACATGTTTTCCAAAAAGGATATGAATCAAACTGGAGTGATGAAATATTTATTATAACTTCAATAATTGATAGATCTCCATGGGTTGTTTATACAATAACAGATTTACAAAATGAACCAATAGTTGGTACTTTTTATGAAAGGGAATTACAGAAAATCACTTACAACCCCACCTCACAATATAAAATAGATAAAATAATTGACACTCGTTATTCAGGTAACAGAAAAGAAGTATTAGTGAAGTGGAGAGGTTATCCAAATAAATTTAACAGTTGGATTTTAGCTTCTAGTTTAAAAGAAATATGAATAAAGAAAGTTTTTATTTAACATTGCTCAGCAATAGTTCAATGGAATACTTTCCTGATAACAAGACCACAAATTTTTCAACGAAATTACCAAAAGTTATAAAATTAGAAGGTGAATGGTCGGTTGGAGTTGTTGAGTTTCAATATCCATGTACCATGTTTACTGTTCAAGATCATGAAAATGTTATATACATTACAAAATCCATGATAATGCCTAGTGAAGATAAACCATCCACAGTGCACTACAAAAAACATATTCCAGCTACCAGCTATGCTAACGTTGAGCATATTTTAAAAGCATTAAGTGGTATCGGAGAGAGCATAAAATTTCGCTATGATGAAATAACAAAATTTGTTTCTGTTTCTGCTTTGGATAAAAATATAACATCTATAACATTATCACCCAAATTAAGTTTACAACTAGGTTATGAACCAAATAAAAATCTCCTAGACAGAAATTTCGGAAAGTGTCCTGCTAATTTACACTTAGGGTTACCATCTCAACTATTTCTATATTGCGACATTATCGATCCTCAGATTGTGGGTGATGTTATGACTCCCTTGCTAAGAGTAATTTCATTAGATCCTTCAAAATACATTTATGGAGCAAATAAAATGCACGTTTTCTCTCCACCTCACTACTTACCTGTTATGCGAAGAGAGTTCGATACGGTGGAAATAGTTATAAGATCGAGCACAGGACAGAAAATACCATTCCAGTTTGGAACCGTGTGTGTTAAACTACATTTCCGAAAATTGTGATAATGAATTCTCTTCGTGATCATCATATATGCCCATATGAAAATTATTATACACATCAAGCTGGTTCGGGGGTAGGAGTAATTTATAAGGGTTCACCATACCAACGTGGTCATGGTATTGGAAGCTTCTTAGGGGGGTTATTTAGATCAGTTTTACCTTTACTTTCAAGTGGGGCTCGAGTGGTTGGTAAAGAAGCATTAAACGCTGGAGTAGGACTTTTATCGGATATGATTCAAGCGCGTCCTATGGAAGCATCAATAAAAGATCGTCTAAAGCAAGTTAGTACGAATTTAAAACGAAAGGTTGATGGCAAAATTGATCGATTAAACATGACAGGTTCTGGGTATATAACTAAAAGAAAACGATTGACCTCGCTCATTCCACCATTAACTGCTAAAGTGAAAACCGCTAAAAAACTTGGTATAAATCCAAAAAATATCAAAGATATATTTTCAAATTAAATATGTCTTTCCTTCATAATAATTCTTGTGAGTGTGCTAAGTCAGAATTAGATTTGTTTGCACTACCGTCTACACAAACAAGCATTGAAAATGGATTGTGGATTCACTATAAACCAATTTCGTCTCTTGCTGATGATGGACCTATAGAGTTTCAAGTTCCTGGGACAGGCGATGACTACATAGATTTGTCTCATACATTACTCCACATAAAGGCAAAAGTATTAAATCAAGATTCAACTAAATTGACATCGACCACAGTAGTAGCACCTGTAAATAATTGGCTGCATTCACTTTTTAGTCAACTTGATGTTTATTTAAACCAAAAACTTGTATCACCACCTAATAATACCTATGCATATCGAGCATACATAGAAACCCTTTTAAACTATGCTCCTGCTGCTAAACAATCTCACCTTACTTGTAGTCTTTGGTATGAGGATACATCAGGAAAAATGGATTCTACAGATGATAAAAACTTAGGATTTGTTAAAAGACAGGATTTGGCTAGTGAAAGTAAGGAAATAGAAATGATTGGACATCTTCATGGTGACATTTTCAACCAAGATAAATTTTTAATTAATGGTGTTGAAATGAGTGTAAAATTAGTTCGGTCAAGAGATAGTTTTAATTTAATTGCTGGATCAAGCGATGTAAAGATCAAAGTTTGTATTACGGATGCAACTCTTATTGTTCGACGAGCAAGAATTAATCCAAGTGTATTACTCGCACATCAGAAAGTTTTAGCTGCTACTACTGCTAAATATCCTATTACTCGAGCCGAAGTAAAAGTTTTAACAATTCCATCGGGTGTTCAAGGAAAAACTCTTGATAATATATTCCTAGGACAGGTACCCAAAAGGTGTATAATTGGATTTGTGAACAATTCTGCATTTAATGGTTCCCTTACTAAAAATCCATTTAACTTTGAAAACTATGGTATTAATTCTTTCAGCTTATATATTGATGGACAACAAATACCTTCAAAAGCTTTGCAACCATCTTTTAATAGTAGTATATTTACATCAACATATCATACTCTATTCTCGGGAACTGGTATTCACTTTCTTAATGAAGGAAATGGAATCTCTTGTGAACAGTATGCCAAAGGTTACTGTCTATTAGCATTTGACTTAACTCCTGATTTATCAGCTAACTCATCAACTCATTGGAATCTCATAAAGCATGGTAGTGTAAGATTAGAAGTACGATTTGAATCCGCACTAATACAAACAATTAACTGTATAGTTTATGCTGAGTTTGATAATATTATTGAAATAGATAAAAACAGAAATGTTAATGTAGACTATAGTAGTTAAAGTTATAATGTGTGTTAGATTTATGTGTAATGCATTTTTTTGTGTATGTAAAAATTATAAATTAAATAAAACAAATTATATGTAATATATTATTTTTTATTTCTCATACAAATTATCACTAAGGAATGTGATTTAATATTTAGAAAGTATGTTTCGTATTGACGACACGACGAGACGCGCTACGCTGATGAATCATACAAATTATCACTAAGGAATATGATTTAATATTTAGAAATCAATATAATTAATCATTCCTATGTTAACCATTGAATAGATTGGTACAGTAATAATCTACTAATAGCAGTAATATCATGGATACACTAGATGTACAACAACATCTGAAAAAGATTCACCCCAGTCTAGAAAATAATGTTTATGCTGCTAATAGACTGCCCATGTATACCCACGTACCAACGTATATAATATGCAATTTAGATACAGATGATAAACCAGGCTCACATTGGATAGCTTTACATATCGATACGAATGGCATCGGTCAATATTTTGATTCATACGGACGATCACCTGCACGATATCATCTAGAGTTTTTAAAAAGGAATTGTAAAAGATGGGACTGGAATGTTGATATGATTCAGAATGAGTGGACTTCAGTTTGTGGCGAATATTGTTTAATGTATTTGCTGTATAAGTTTCGGGGATGTTCAATGCACAGTTTTACGAGCATTTTTACAGGGAACACATTGTACAACGATATTTTAGTGGATGAGATGTTTCGCTCCTATTTTATACATAATCAACAATAACATTTTGGAAATAAAAATTGTAACAAAAAAAAAAGTATGAGTTTTATTTATGACTAGCTGTGCCTGCGACCTCATCCGCGTGGAGCTTTACAAAATAGTTACTGTTCAGTGACAGACACACAAAAATTATAAATAAATATTTTGGTATATGTACTGAGTATAGATAGTAAGATATTTTTTTTGAGTTAGTACCCATTTTTGTGATTTTTAAAACGAAATAGTATTTCAAGTTATTAGTGCCTTCAAACAAACTATCCCTCCTTATATTGGATACTAGCTTCTGCGCGCGATTTCGTCGGCGTGGACTCCGCTCCTATTGGTCTTAGCGTGATGACACATAGCCTATAGCCTTCCTCGATAAATGGGCTATCTAACACTGAAAGAATTTCTCAAATCGGCCCAGTAGTTCCAGAGATTAGCGCGTTCAAACAAACAAACAAACAAACAATCAAACAAACAAACTCTTCAGCTTTATTATATTATTAGTATAGATAATTAAAAGTGACCTCTGTATAGTATAACAATTACGGAATGAAAGCCTTTGTGTTAAAAGTATACGTTTAATGAATATGGATTGGCATTTTTAATAACTCGGTTCGAAAAAGAGAAACCGCTTTTACAAACGCCCGTATAAAGTAGGGAATCTTTTATATGTAATTTCATTTGTTTTCAATAAATTCACGTTGATGAAATGAAATGAAAGTGAAGCAGATGACATTATCTACTTATATTGTGATTGCGAAATCAAAAATGAAAATGTATCTTTTCATTCTTTTCAATGACCTATCATTATTCCTTTTTATGTTCAAAATAAATTGACTTTCCATGAAAGGTCACAATCTTTTGCATTAAATTAGTCTTAGATTTTTTCTAAAACTTTACCGTTACCTTGATTATACTGTTTAGTTAAAATAAGCAGCAATAATAGCCTATAATATATACAACTAAATAATGATCATACCATCAGGCCAGAGTAGGAATGAATTTCAAGTAATAGTTCATATTACTAGACTCTTAAATAGTTTTTTTACTCTTCTAGACTGAGAGAGAGGCATATTATGCATTCTAATACTTCTAAATTCCTGTTGCTATAATTAAAAACGATTTGTTTTGTTTTCGAAATGTGTTTTTGGATACAGAACCATATTAAAATATGCAGGTAACAAATTAATGAGAAGATAGTTGAGAAATTTTTTATGTTACGTTAGTCAAAGAAAAGGACATTTTACTTTCAGCGCGTGCGCGGGGAAAGCTGGACGTGATGAGCATGTGCTGGCGCCGAGAGCGAATTACAATGTATGAAAGCCGTACAAACAATACGTGACTGAGCAAATTGAATGTAGTGATCGTTCAAGTTTAAATTATTTATCTTTGAAACAATTGTTACGTTATTTATTAAAACGCTCATTTATTATTAAAACGAATAATGTTCTATTGTTTAATTTTTAACGTTTTAATCTACAAAAGTCGAAAAACAAACATGATTTTGAGAAATAATTTATATATAAAGAAAAGATTTAACAAATTAGGAAACATAATTGGAAAAACGTACAGCGTGCTTTCTTTCTGCGGTATTGAAATGCTACAATGTATTTCTTTGGTCGGTTTAAATGTAAGTTGTCTCATAAAATTCTATGTTCGCCTTTCTTATACGAGTGTATCGATATTTTAATTGACATTTAATTGTTTAAAAGCGGTGTTTAAGAGATGATATAATTATACACACGTCTGGAGAGCGTAATGGCTCTCTGTAGAAAGTGAGATTTACATTTTTAATGGAAATTATTAATTTTTACTTTCGTACATTTGTAGTTAGTTACATCGTTTTGTTTTTATTTGAAAATGATGTTTGTCCAACTACGTATAAACAAATGTTTTGGTTTTGTATATTTATTTGGAGCACGTATCATGAAAGAAAGTAGTGAAAGAAAGCGACAAGCGTTACGTTTGCGAAAACGCATTACAGGATTGATGTGAATGTTAAATAAGAATCAATTTGGCAAAGAATTTCTATGTAAATCGATTTTGTAAGAGTATGTGATTTAATTTAGAAATTTACGAACTACTGTACTGTATGTGAGATAACTTCGAACAAAATTTCTATGCAAATCGAGTTCGCGACGAATTTCTTTATGTGTGTGAGCGATTTCTAAACGTTGATTTACGTTTTCTATGGCAAAAATAACACTTGTTACGGTATCGCTTACGTCACAGCACGTCAGAAGACGCAAAACTATTATTCGGTGTATCGTTGTTAGTGAAAGTAAGAGCGTAAATAAATCAGTTTCAAGATTTGACTCCTGTCGCGCAGTTTGCGAGAAATATGAAACACTGAAAAATTTTAGCTGACATCATCTGAAAATGATCAAACAACAAAGGTTTGAACCCTAAAATGTATTGTTTTTGTCATTTGTAACGATTTTAACTTTTTTCATGACAGTCTCAATACTAGTACTACTTGTTTCGCAATATATATATAGATATATGTTTATATTTATCATGGCTTTTTTGGTGTAGTAGATCACGTGTATTATGCAAGTATTATGTGCGAGCTTAAGAGAATCGAGAAGCGCATTCTTTATAGCCGTTACGTAATTAAAACTTTCTTACAAATCAAACAATAAAGATACAAGAATGTCGATAGGAAGTTATATAACGCTATTGCCATTTCTTTGAAATATGAAAAATGATCAACGAATGGAATTCGGAAGTTAAATTATGCTAATCTCATCATCATGTTGTAAAACGATAGATAAGCACGCAATCTGTTCATAGAACTCTTAATATATACATAGGTATTTATAGTGTTATAAAAATTTGAATAACCGACACAATTTTCATGAACCAATTTATAGCTATTGAACATGTGCGTTATATGAGCCTAATATTTTAATGGTATTGATGTGAATATAAGATTACTCTATGTTTGTTAACTACTCGCTCGCTAAAGAAGTACATAAGTATATTCATTTGAGAATAAGCAAATCAGACCTCTTTCATTTTAACTTTCATTCAATTATTCGCTATCTTGTAAATGGACTAGATATCTAAGTGGTGGTAATCATAATCGGAAACGTTTAGACCTCAGTCGTATTAGCTAGTCGATGGCACCTGTAATTTATTGTTATCAATATGTTAAGTGACGCGTACCTGCTCGTCCACTTTCGGAGTGTCGGTGTCGGCGCGGGTACCGCTAGCGACCTCGTTGGCGCGCTCGCCGCGGCGGGCGGGCCGCACGGGACATACGCTTTTCGCATTCCCGGGTAAGTCCATCCTGAACTGTTTCGGTCCATCGAAAATTTTACAATCGATCTCGTCGACGCTACCGTGTATAGAGATGTGGTCGTGCACATTCTCGAATACCACATCGTTATCGATCGCTGCGTCGTTCGAAACGTGACCCGAGTCGTCGCTGCAATCCGAGTGTGTGTCCGATATCTTCTCCTCGGAATGTTTCTGTAAAGCGAGCTTCTCTGCTTGTGAACATATTTTCGTATCGTCCCTCGGTTCGGTGTATTTAATTTGGCGGCCTACGAGTGTGCTCAGGTGATTGTGGAACGTGGTGTTCGCTACGCATAGCTCTTTATGAACGGGTGGTATAACTTTACAATTAATGAAATGAGCCGGCTCCGTTTTAGATTCCATGGCAGTCTTAAATTCCAATTTTTTTACGATGTACTTGACGGGTGACAGCATGGAATCGATTACTTCCGGTTCTTTCTCATTTCGTGGAGGCTCAGGCGTGTCGACATCAACATCTCTTTTGTTGTTGATTTTTCTCTGTTGGAGCTTTGCGCGTACAGCGTTTATTTCGTCAGAGTAATCTCTAAGCGTCGCTTTAGAAGATGACACCGGCTTTTTGTCGACAGCATCTTTCTTGGTTTTGTCGCATTGTCGTTTCGAATCGGACTTTAAATTAAGTTGAGACTTTTGTTTTATTTGCTTTGTTTGATCCGATTTCTCTACAGTTTTTCGTAATGCAGTGGGCTTCTTTTTCTGAGCACACTCTCTGGCCTGGTCTATATTGTTTAGATCAACCGGAGTGGGCGAAAAGAGTGCTCGCGTACTGCTAAATTTATTCTGAGACATTTGACTCCTGATCACCGGGATCTTGCTAGGAGAGCCCGCGATAGAAGTACTCGATTTAGTTCTCTCTAAGCTAGGCGATATTATAGTTTCATTACCGATTTCCCAAACACTTTTTGCTTTTTGCATTTGTGACTTAGGTATCATTTCCACCGTATTCTTAGTATTATCCGTACTGGCTCTCGGTTTAACTTTTTTAATTTCAGTGACTTTCTTTTCAAACTTTTTGGCCAAAGGTTTTGTTTTGGATACAACCGGGACAGGTGTAGAGGGAGGATTCGACAAAGTCTTTTTTAATATTCGCGTCTTGACATCTAACTTCTTAAGTTCATCTGTCTTACTGCAATTAGTGCGAGGTGAACTTTTCGAAGATATTTTATAAGTAGCATACTTGTCTGGATTCATCTTCTCGTTGAGTATAGGAGCCAGCGGTTTGAGAGGGCTAGTCAACTCTTTTCCTTTCATATCGTCAAGATTCCACAAACTAGTAGTTTTGTCAATGGAATTAGTACGTTCCACTTTATTACGCGCTCTTTTGTCGGTCTCGGGATCGGAGTTAGTTTTTTTTAATATGCAACGAGATTCTATTATGCTACAGGTTTTTGATTTTTGTAACTTGGGAATACAGAAATCACTTTTACTCGTATTTATATCAGACGATAACGAAATATTCATAGAAAATTCCGACAAAATTCTATCGAAAGATTCCAACGCTTTATTCAGTTTTGATTCAGAAGTCGCATGGTCTAATTTTTTTTCATCACAAACTGATTTATCTACAATAGTAATGTTTTCATAAATCGAGGAATATCCTTTAGTTTCTTCTAATAAATTACTTTTAAACGACCTATCATTGCTAACAAAGTTTACGTTTTCGTACGCGTGATTTTGTGGCTTCACGTTATCCGGTGCAATATTCACAGACTCGGTAATGTTTACTTTATTACAAAACTTTTGCACGTTATCACTAAGTTTCGGTTCACTGATCTTTTTTTCGAGACAGGCAGCGATGGCGGTCACTTTGCTGCCTTTGTGCTCCGTTGAGTTTTCGGGAGCGACTGAAAAAGTCCTGTAGAATTTTTGCATCGCCCCATGAGCGGGGGGTGGGCTCGGTTGTTTCTCGGTCGGCTTCTGCCCACCGAATATATTGAATACTTTCACTGCGGGCATGTCGCGGGCCCGGCGCGCGGGCGGTCGCGATCGCGGAGCTCGGATGCGCGCGCGCGTGACGGAGTACGGCGTGCATGTGCGGCGCAACCGCGCTGCGCTATCAGCCCCGCGACAGCAAGAAAGTCAATGTCACCTCGCGCCGCTAAGTACATGCGACGAGCTATCTACAACCTGCAAGTGCAACAGGTTCACTCGCGGTGTAAGGCTCTGACATAATCACTGTCAAAATACCATCGCGTTGGAAAGTTGTGGTTTATTTTTATGTGATGTAATAAGTCGTTTGAGAACCCGTTGTTCGTACGTATAAAACTTTTTCCGATCCGAAATGAGGCTGATCGAATAATTACCTCGTAATTCACATGTTCGTAGTATCGTAAAGTAGGAATAGGGTTAAATAAACATTCGAAACCGAGAATTTAAATGCCATCGCAACCTAATTTTGAAACGGTCTAAGAACCCGGTTATCCTGTTACTGACTGACAGGCCCCGTGTCTACGGTGACGTGTAATCTTTTTAGGGTAGTCGTAATACGATACTTGTTTTTCAGATGTAATAAGTAGGAACCATGTGCAGTTTGTGTACATATATCACAGACGTACCAGTTTAACTGTTTATCATTTTAAGCAAAAGATTTATACCATTTAAGCAAATAAAACATTAATTAATTATAATAAAACAGTTAATATCCATTAAAAGAAAAAAAGAACATTACAGTTAAACACATTTCTAAAAAAAACGATTCACTAAGCTATTGTGTAGGCTTTTTAACGTTTTATTTACAATATTAAAATACATTTTTAAATTGAAAACAGAAAAATACATAGCTCTACCTACCTTTTAAGTAGATCGATTATTCAATGTTATTCGATAAACACCTTAGTTTTTGCACTAATTTCACAACAAAAAGTATACATCAACACAGTTTTTTTTATTACTAAGCCTAGTTATTCATAAACCCCGTCGTAGTTACACTAACGATTAAACACTAACTGCACCGAGTAATGTTACTATTGAGAAATTTTCAAAACTCATTTTGAATTATAATATTTAACGTGCTCTGTTGATTTTCTATGTCAATGTGTAATAACAGAGTTTTAATAATAAAGTCTTGTATAAATCTGTAAGGTGCTTATTATGTTGGTAGGTTTTTATTTTTATTTTATATTAATCTCACATCATGGATAAACGCAACGTAGAGTTAACTAAAGAATAGGAAAAGATAGACATAAAGAAAGCCGAACCAGTGATAATGCCTATTAATGTATTAAAAAGAACATGGTACCTTGACGTTCAAAGACCCCAAGAAACATAAAAAAAAAAACAAAAAAAAAACGCACTATTATATTATGTACCTACTATTGTCGACACTATTATGACAAGAACAGTTCAGCACTAAAAACGATTGTGAGCACAAAATACGTCATATATTTCGCTACAATACTCAGAATACTACCCAGAGATTATAGCTACATAAAATTAACACATAGTAAATGGATTAGGCCACATTATGTAGTTACTAATCGACGTCGATTTATGTGTCGCCTCTGGTGAAAACGCTCGTTAAAATTGCAGCACTTACTATGAACAATGAACTTTACTTTTTTTCTCAGTCTTCAAAACAGGCACCCGGAGCGTCAATTATGAGGTCTACCGCGACAACTAATTGCATTAAGGCGTGTATGAGCACATTAACTAAATTAGTGAAATCGTGTCAATTGAATAATTAGACGAAAAATAAATTAATTAATACAGTTAATTTGAATAGGTTTAATGCTAATATGAGACTAATATTAATATAATGCTAATATTAGCCACCTGTTAAAGAAAACCATGACATTTCAAAAATATATAAATAATCTGATAATATTTATTCAATTTTCGATTTTAATGCTACAGACTCATCGTAGCAATTAACTGGTTACAAATGGAAAATTAATTATGTGAATAAAATGAAATAAAATTAAAAATCTCAATTGCTATTTTTTGCATTCAAATTCCTTTTCTGAAAGTGAGCTGTATTATATTATTAATTTAAATGTATTATTTATTGTAATTTTCATTCATTTTTGAATATAAGTAAAAAATCATTAAACAACCGATGTGCAATGACCCAGCAATAACAACACAAATTGCTCGTCTGATGACTTAATTGGATAAATTCGAATCAGACGCGCGCGTGGCGAATTTACTTCGACAAATTGAACAACTGCGTAATCGGGGCGATAGGCGCGAGACGGTAGACAATAGGCGAGATATCTTTATTAATATTATATTTACTAGGTAAATATTATAATGTTCTAAAGTACCCGTCATTGGATAGTTAATACTATAATGTAAAAGGCAAATTGGTCGCACACTGTTTTGCAAATAAAAATATTTTAAATTTTTGCTATTTTTGTACATTATTTCGTCACAACGGATATCTTTTTTTATCATTACATTTCTATTATATAGGTACAATAAGGTATGTAATGGTAAATCCGATTTGCTATATCTAACATACAGAAAATAGAAGCTTTCCACATATATTAGGTGGTAAGTAGTTAGTAATTTGTCGCAGTTATTGAGTAGCAATTACTGCTATACTGATGTAAGGTCCCATTACGAAGCTTAGTTCGAACAAAGAATTCTCACGCATTTCTCTCAACGAAAGTGATCATGGGTTGATGCTTCATGGAAAACCTATTCAATTGTTACTTACCAATTATTATGTTGCTTATAGAATGTTCGGAATAAACTACGCAACACAATCCACACTAACATTATAAATACGAACATCTGTCAGTTGGGAGTGTAAATCATATACGGATATAGTTTAAATTCTGGGAAAGAAAATTGGAAACAAATTGGAATGAAAAAAAAACTTTCGTTTAGTAGCGGACACAATACAAGATATAAAAAAATAACGCATATTAAAATACAAACATTATTATCAAACGTGTCATTTTAATTGTTAATCTTGTTACGTTTAATTTTATTTCATACTTGACTCACAGATAGACAAGTATCTTAATTGGGCAATTGAGACGAATTAGACAAAACCACGAGTGAGACAATTATAACTTGATATTAAATATTTAAAACGATTGGAATATAAATGTGCATGTCACAGAAAGTTTTGTTAAGGATTCATTGCACGTTGCATTTATGGACGATGATGACATTTTGAATATAAATTGGTTACACATATTTTTACGAAGACCCGTTCATAAGACAATAACTGAATTAAATACTAGTCATGTGAAACGACGTTGACTCATAGTCAATAATACATTAAACGAATTTGTGTTTTAAAAGGAACTCTTAGATATATCGAGCACTTCGAGGATTCACTTATGATCAGAATAAGCTAATTTAAATAAAGGAAAAAAAAATAACAAATATAAAATTTGGTGGTTCAAATTGCCTTCATTTGTTTTTCGTACGTCAGTGGTTTCGTATAGTTTTCACTTCGTTTGCTTTTAATTTGCGTAAAGCTTTCATTCAAAGACAAATTACAAACAAAAGTCGAGGTTGGCAAAGCGTGTTTAATCTATACTAATATATAAAGCTGAAGAGTTTGTTTGTTTGTTTGTTTGAACGCGGTAATCTCTGGAACTACAGGGCCGATTTGAAAAATTCTTTCACTGTTAGATAGCCCATTTATCGAGGAAGGCTATAGGCCATGTATCATCCACGCCGACGAAGTCGCGCGCAGAAGCTAGTGTTTATATAATTATATTTGATTATTTTTCGTAGCAAATGGGAATATGAGCGTTTCGGGTCAAGGCTTTAAATTATTTCAGATGTTTTTACGTAGATATTAGACTTTATTGAAGTAGTTTACAAAGTTACAACAAATAATGTATGTATATACATGTTCTCCACATATTACATATGGAGCCGGTCCTGTTTATGTATTTATTTGACTCTAACGATGTTTACGTTACAGTTTTATGGCGTACGAACTTTCCCAGTGTTTAAACATATTAATTTATTGATTAAATGTTGCGATTTGAAGTTTATGCAAAATAAGCGTACTTATTTCATTTTATAACTTTCGTAATTATATTCCGCGGTTCTTCCTGTGCTTTATCCATTATTTCCTACATATGTGCCGCAAATATGTTAATCAACTATATTCAAAGTTCAAGTAAATAATTTTTATACTAAACTGTTGTTATTATTTCAATAATTAAAAATACAACGAAGTCTAAATATTACTGTTGTTTCATATTTTAATAAATAAATAACTAATTAAAAAACAATAACCAAGAAAAAAATGTAAGTAATTATATTAGTTACAGTTTTGTTTAATGTTCCCAAATAAACTCTCCATCAAACTATTTCAATGGTGTATTGCTTATTGTTTTTGAATGGCATTAAGTAGCTTTTCCAATTTTCTTATATTTATTTCATACTAGCAACCCGGACAGACTTCGTTCTGTCAATAGTTGATGATAATTGTCCACACAATTTTTATGTATTTTTTTTTTGACCATATGGAACATACAAAAAAATAAATACCTAAACCTAATTGGTAGAGCCATTCTCGAATTATGCGCTTAGCAACATTCATTTTTATTTATATAGATTACTAGCTGACCTGGCGAACTTCGTACCGCCTAACAGATTGATTCTTTAATTTTTAATTTTTTTTTAATACTTATCCTTCCCGGAACCCCTCCATTAACACTTAAACTTTATGGTATGGTATTAAAGTTCAAATTCACTTTTATGTATTATTAGAAATCTTTTCTATGGGAATATAGAATATTGTGGTTTCAAGTCTTTTTGAGGGAATTTTTTAAAAAATTTTCTACGTAAGAACCATCCTCGTACCTCAAGGAATATTATAAAAAAAGAATCAGCGAAATCGGTTCATGCCGCTCTCGAGATTTGCGCTTAGCAACACATTCAGCGATTCATTTTTATATATGTATACTAGCTGCTGCCCGCGACGTCGTCTGCGTGCGTTCACTGCTCGTTCCCCGTAGGTGATAGCGTGATAATATGTAGCCTATGTTCTGACCCGACTTCTTAATAATATTCGTGCCAAACTTGAAGTAAATCCATGCAGTACTTTTTGAGTTTATCCCGGACATACATTGACTTTCCTATCATTTTATTATATGTATAGATATGAGATTAACGATTTTATTGTAAATAAAAAACAATTGAAAGTGTCACATACATCAGACTTCAGTACCTAAATCTTTGTAAGTTGTAATTAAAAAAATAATAAATCTATCGTTGTTTTCTTTAAGACAAAGTTATAAAAGGTAACGGCGATATTTCTATACATATTATTCTAATATACACATTACACAGATTACAAGCAACATATCAACAGAAATATTATCGCTTAATATTATAAATTTAACGTGACTAATCCGCATAAAAAACAAGTCTCCTTTGCGAATTATATAAGCTAATAAAATATCATAAGAGCTCTTCGCTTAGGTAACATTGTTCCCACATTATAAATCTCAGCAACTAATCATTCTATCGTAATTTACATAAGTATTACATGTAAATGATGAAGGATGAAGGAATGTATGATTGTACAAATGTAATGTAACATATAGTTATTTTACAGCTGCACAATTATGCAATCATATCTATACATATAATAAAATGATAGGAAAGTCAGTGTATGTCCGGGATAAACTCAAAAAGTACTGCATGGATTTACTTCAAATTTGGCACGAATATTATTAAGAAGTCGGGTCAGAATATAGGCTAGGTACATATTATTACGCTATCACCTACGGGGAACGAGCAGTGAACGCACGCAGACGACGTCGCGGGCAGCAGCTAGTTATATTAATAAAGTTTAAACAATAACTATAATTGAGACAATAAGCGGAAAAGATGCTCTATTCATATTAATTTTGTGTTTCAAGCATTTGCTTTACTTCTGAGAAATAAAACTGAATATCTTTCTTTTAAATAATAATTATTGCAGTTATTTGTAAACAGATACTATTATTTTGCTTTAATTTTAATTAATTTTTCATCTACCAAGTGAGATATTAAAACTCTTAAAGAAAAATGTGTGAATAGAAATTTTTAATCGAACTCCAATTATTTTTTTATGGAATGGTGTATAAAGTGTTGAACTCTAGATATTTTATTAGGAAAGAAACTACGTGTTCATCGGAAACTACCTATCTTATTAAAAACATCGACAAATAAGTCTGTATTAAGTTCTTCAGAAGCTTTTAAATATTATCGAATAAGGAACAATTTATGAAGTCGTACTCAACGCGTAGGCGTCTAATAGACATGTATTGCCCAATTAGGTCTGCCACAGATTGCTCTACATCCGGCAACTGATAGCTTAAGATTCATAAACGAAAGTGATTGTTACAGTCTTAGATTAAAACAAAATTCTAAGGTTACAGTCCACCCACAATCACACTGAAGGAAGATGTCTATTACAGTCCACCCACAATCACACTGAAGGAAGATGTGAATAAAAAAATCAATATGTGAATTTTATATTTTACTACATGACATTTTTATATGATATAGTTCTGTGTTGCACAGCCTAATTTTTGAAAAAAAAAATTTCGTTTATTTTACCCATATATTAATTTTTTTTTGTGACATGGCTTAAGGGTATGAATATTATAGAGTGCAGACGTAATGTCTACAATCAACAGATAACAAAGTCAAGCTGCATAGACAAAGAAATTATCCGCCGTTCTTGGTACATAGGTAATTAGGTACATAGTAACAAATAATGCAAAGCAACAAATTAATTCATGTTTACGAAACATAAACATTTCAAGCCGACGACTAATTTCCAAGTGAAGCAGAAAGAGTAGATGCACGATGCGTTCAAGATTTATGCAACGCACGCGTCTGACCGATGCGCTGCGGCGCTTTGAATAGAACAAGTAAGCAGTGGAGTGTGGACTGTACTGTACTCATAGTGGGCTGTATTTCAAGTGTTGGGATTTAAGACAACTCTTACCTGACACACACATCCTACACCATATGTACAGATTCACCATGGTATAGGATGACTTTTAAGCATTCTATTTTGTACAAATTAACGTATAATTATTCACTTTTAAAGTGAGATGAGTCATGTGAGAGCCTTTGCACTCTGTTAAGTTTGTATATTGTATTTTAATTTACAATAAAGATTGGAAAAACAAACAAAAAGGTTTTGTACGTTAAACAAATAAAAAATTAAAACCTCATATAAAATTAACAAATCATACACAAAATTATGTATAAGTTATTTCCGGCATCAGCATTATAATAATCTTGTCCATTATTTTTACACATCAGTATTTGTTAAACTATAATAAATTTGAATAAAAATGTCAATGATAATAGAGTCACATTTAATATTCGTTGCGTAAAATTCAGACAGCCGTTATATTCATTCAAAAGTAGACAAGTCAGCTTCGAAAGGAATGAGTTTGTAAAACAAAAATCACAAAGCAGCATTATGATAAAGAATATTACAAGAAACACGCATATTTTGAATACAGATATGTGTATTTCAAGCGTGCATTTGCATGTGTAACTTTCGTATGTAATGTTAACTAATAAGTTGTAACAAGCAAAATCTACCTAACTAAAGCCGTTATGCATGTAATAGGGCTCAATTGTTTTACATGTTAATAATATTATAAAAGGTACTAGCGACTAGCACCAACTTCGCACGGGTTTTATAATTATGTTGTTCGTAGCGTTTTTAGAGTATACCCCAATTGAGTTAGAAGTTTATTGGAGTTTGCTTCTTATAAAATGAGTTAAGGCACGCGGTGTGAAAAGTATAGAGACTGAAATCGTGTGAACTACGCAGAGAGAGCTATTGAGAGTGAGGTTTGACAGCGCTTTTAGTTGTTTGTGTAAGACACACTGGCGGATCCGGGGGGGGGGGGGGTCACGGGGTCATGACCCCCCCCCCCCTGGGCTGTGTCCAGGACCTAGGTGGACCACTAATTAAAATTGTTAAACAAGATTTTTGTAACAATATAGGTATTTTAAAGTACATTACCTACATAGATTAATAAAATACCTACTTTTTCAATGTATCTATCATTATAAAAATTCAATTATAACTTCTTTTTACTTGATCACGACTATGTGACCCCCCCCTGGCGCCAATGCTGGATCCGCCCTTGGTAAGACATAGGTGTAATAGTACCTATACCAGAATTCAATGTACCGATACGAATAGCAAGCGTCAATTTATGTTTTCAGTTGCAGTTCAGCCTATTGCAGTCCACTGCTGGACATAGGCCTCCCCAAGTTTGCGCCGCCACGAACTCATGGAGGTTTTGCTCATAGTCACCACGCTGGGCAAGCGGGTTGGTGACCGCAGGGCTGACTTTATGGGCTGGCAACGAAGACGCTGCCATTTTAATTTTTAAGTATCGCGGTAATCGTTCTTAAGAAATTAACTTCAGTCGCGTGTTGGAACTGATACAAACATTTTTTTAGCTTATCATGAACAGACAGAATCGGCTGGAGACTTTGTTTTATAATATAAGGAAAATACCCATTACGTTTAACTGAGGTAGGGCACAGCAGGAAATTTCCTGCTCAAAAGGAGCAGCCCGACTGGGGTAGTACCTCGACCTTACAGAAGACCACAGCTAAATGATACTGCTTTCAAGCAGTATTGTGTTCCTGTTGGTGAGTAAGGTGACCAGAGCTCCTGGGGGGGAATTGGAGATAGGGTCAGCAACGCGCTTGCGATGCTTCTGGTGTTGCGGACGTCTCTAGGCTACGGTATTTGCTTACCATCAGGTGAGGCGTACGCTTGTTTGCCGACTTACTTACATAAAAAAAAAAAACGTAAAATCACTTCCGCAGTCTTCCAAAATAGTTCCCATTATAGTAAACAAGTATCATCCCTATCCTATGCAAATCACGACGATCGCGAGCGGGTTCAACGTCCAGTCCAACTTATTAACATTCACGAGTCGACGCTGTCATCTGTCACCATCGCTTTACCCCGACGGCTCTCGCTTGCTGTGCGAAAATTTGTATTTATAAACATTTCGTATTCACTCTATTATTGTTTCAGCAAAAGCTGGTACCTGTTGAATTATTTATGGAATCGATAAGCTTGTAATTTACCTTTAAAAGAGTTTTAATCGTATCTTATTCATTGGTGTGAAAAGTTTATAATGCATGTAAAAATATAGGTACTGATTTCAATTCATGAGTATAAGTAAATATACTTAGCAGATTAAAAGGCAGTCATGATTATAATTACAATAAAATTTATTATTAACTTTTATGCATTTATTATCAATTTTATCAATACATATTATAAAACAAAGTCGCTTCCCGCTGTCTGTCCCTATATGTGCTTAGATTTTTAAAACTACGCAACGGATTTGATGCAGTTTTTTTAATAGATAGAGTGATTCAAGAGGAAGGTTTATATGTATAATACATGCATAATATTGTAGAGAAACACTGATAATTTTAGAGGTTTCTAATGTGATGTCGTAAATAAACACATTTTTTGCGCTTACATTGCAAATATTTATTTTATATTATCAGCATTGCACCCATGCGAAGCCGGGTCGGGTCGCTAGTATTTATAAAAATACTAGCTGCCCAGACAGAGTTCGTTCTGCCTGTTATGTTTTTTTTTTTTGTATAAAAACCTTCCGTGGGATTTAAGGCCGGATTTTTTAGCCGAATTGGTCGAGTCATTCTCCATTTATGCTCTTAGCAACATTCTTTTTTATTATATAGATTAAACATATTATTGAAATAGGTACATTAAAAATCATAAATCTGACATGGATTAGATCCGTTCGTTATTTTCAACAACAATATAAATTCACAATTAGTGGAGTGTCTGGGGTTTTTTACCTCAGACTTTTGTTACAGTGAATAAATTTAAATGGTCGAGGGGGGGTTTTCTTTTTTATAGTATAAAGTGTAAAGTTTACCCAAAATTTTTTTGTGCTTTTAATTTTTTTTTTATTTAAACCAAAAACTATAAAAAATTAATATTTTTATTTAAAATACTTTTTTTTTGTATTATATACGTTGAATAATACCTAAATAGAAGTAAAATAATATTTTCTTGAAATGTTCGAGCGTATGAAGAGTCATAACGACCTTGGACAGGTAGTAGAACGTGGAGAGGGGAGAACGAAAGGATGACTTGTTACCTCATCTTCAAACTTCATTCATTTACGCTCATACAGATTGTCGCCAAAAATATAATTATTCATAAAAATATATTGAAACATATCAGAAGAGGCCCAATGAAACTCCATTTTCGCCTTCGAAAAAGAAACTACGAAGTAGCACTGATTTATGGAGCTTTGAGTGGGAAAAACTGTTTCATCTGTGGTCAAGAAGCTAATAAAGATATTTAAGCAAAATTAAATAAAAAACGACGAAGACAAATCTCATATATATTAATACTCCAACTTTAAATGACTCCATTGTAAGCTATATAGCTGTACAGAAAAAACGATTGTTATCAAGAAATTCATAAAAGAATTTCTGATATAAGTAGCAGATTTACAAACACTCCAAGCAAAATATCATGCTGATTGTTATAATTCTCTTAAAAATTCTATTCATCTGAGCTCTGCTGATAAAAAGGTTGGTTTGACAATTTCGATGATAGATGCAGCAATGAAGCAAATATGCGAATAACGACTGATAATTTTCTATGCAAGAGTTGAAAGATACGATGGTATATACCTCACAGCATACACCGGATGAAAAAACTATTAGATAACGACTAATAGACCGCTATCATGATGATATTGTTGAATCAAGTAGATTTGGAGCTAATACTATTATACTTTAATTAATTGTGTTTGCTCGCAAACGAAAAAAAAAACCGACTTCAATTACATCGACAAGTAGGTAGTACAACGTAATATGACGAAAAAATAGTCAAGTAAATACGCGCTATTAAAGATTACTCAAAAAGTTGTAATCAGATCTCGATCTAATTTAAACAAAACTACATGATAAGTATTAGCTTTCGATTAAAGTAAGAATCATCAAAATCGGTACACCGAGTAAAAAGTTATGCGGTATAATACAACGAAGGTCGACGAAAAAGTAGTCAAGTAAATACGCATTATTAGATATAACTCTAAAAGTACTTGTCAGATTTCAATTAAATTAAAATGGGACCACATGATACGCAACACCTTTCAATTAAAACAAAATTGATCGAAATCGGTCCACCCAGTCAAAAGTTCTGAGCTAACATACATAAAAAAAACATACAGTCGAATTGAGAACCTCCTCCTTTTTTGGAAGTCGGTTAAATCTTTTTCCTAATTACTATCTCTATATGAATGTATCAATTAACTTAATTTTGGTGTAGAAAAATGTTCTACAGGGTTTAAACTATCAAAATTATAATTATTTCGTTTTTTTTTTTTTTTGAATCGAGATCACAATTTTTTAATAGGTAAACTTTTTTGTCTATATTATTAGCTAAACATTCCACTTTGAATTATAAAATTTCATTCACTGTAACGGAAATCCGAGGTTTTCGTGTTTTTAACGCCCCAGGCACTCCACTAAATCATAAAAGCGTCAAACATATGATTTATATAATAGTGTTAGGCTTTCAACGCTATAATTTATTGTTAAATTATGCGCAATTTTACGACATTCATTAGCACATTCCAATTTCAGATAGTTTATATTATACGAATTTTATTAAATATTTATGACTTAACTAATTGTCTCGTAGATATTTTGCGATTGTAAAAACTATTGAATTTTTTCCTCAGAGTCAGAAAAAGTACTGAATAGTGCTGATATTTCATTTTGTTTTCTATTAGATATTTATTGATATACAAAGACAGACCGCCGACGTTTTCTATGTACTTACGTAAGTATTTCATTTTAATGCGCTCACCTCTAGGGAGTGTGAGGCCAATTTGTAAGCGAGTTAGTTGACAGGCGCTATGATTTATGCGGGATTCGATTCCTGGTGAGAGCATTCGTGAATCGCGCAGAGTTGCACGCTCGTTTTCACCGTAACTGCTTCTCGCTTTTCCCGTGTGATTACTACGATAATATTATCGTTTTGTATCTTTGGATGTTGCTTCAATGATTATTGTTAGTTGTGTAATTATCATCTATTTGTGATAAATGAATATTTAGGTAAGCTTTTACTGCAAATAAATATATAAAATAATAAAAGAATTGACGTTTCGCTCACGAAATTCGTATTGAATTAAAAGGATAAGATAGTTTAACACATAAATCTTAAAAAAGAACAGACTTTTATCTGAAGTAGTGGTCGCCCAGAGATCGAAATTCGACGATAATTAAAAATTTAAATTAAGAAAACCAAAAATAAATAAATAAATATATGTAAATAAAGAACCATTTTTTAATTTTTCAATTTGACTACAGACTTTGACAATCAACAAAATAGTATTAATATGGGAGTGTGTGTTGCAAATAGGTACATGGTAGTGTGTGTAATGTTTTTTTTTATTGTTCTAATATATTATTATGCATAATTTTAAAGAAATATTAGCTTTCTGTACTCCTTCTCTATATAAACTATATGTAAGTGTACGAAATACTCCTCTGTCCGCGCAATATTCGTAAAAACAAGAAAAACAAAGCTTTTGCTTCAAGTATTAATATATAGAAGATTCAATGTGAAAAATAAATCGTTCCGATTTCTTAAATTTACATTATAGTAATATTTCTAGTTTTGAAAAAAATTACAGTAACTCTATACCTATATACTTATGAACGTTGGACCTACATACTTATGAACGTATGGACCACAGAAACGTGGTTCAGTGTTAACAATTAAGAGGTATATAGAATGTAATTGAAATATTTTCATTAATTTTGCGAGTGCTATCTCAGCCGACCATACTTCTACCGCAAAATTTCCATAATTAAACTTTCTAAGAGCTTGTAAAATTTAGATGTACAAGATTGGAGGGCCGCTCCCTGTGAAATCCAACAGATAATATGTGTAGATTTAATCTAAAACAATCTCTATTACATGAACAATAAGATCCACACTTGTACATATGTATATGGAAAGGAAATGCCATCCCGATTATTCATAGACTTTCACGCTACATTTCAAAGCTTGACGCGCAGAAGACATTGTGATATAAGGAGCGTTTCTGATAATCATTTTTAAATAACGGAAGACGCGGTGATTACTTTCTACATGTGAACCGGGTGTGCGGTACGGGAAGTACAAGGTTACTTTACGTTTTATTAAATAAAAAAAGGAAATAGCGTGTTGTCAAAGACATTTGTAAAGAACCATTAATACATAATAATTATGTAAATATTACAAGAAAATATTATTTTCATGCGAAAAAGACTTGTTCAGAATGTATTGATATAGAGAAAATAAATTTAAAGTTTAAAAAACTAATAATTATTATGAATTTATTAGAATGATACAATTAAAAAGACTTCTTTACGAGCTACTACTAGCGCCACCTACAGAAAAAATGTTAAACTAATAAGAAAACCAACTACATATTAAATCCGCTACTCCAAACTAGATGGCGCCACGCATACCGAAAAATATTAAAAGGAGTTTTAGACAATTTAAATAAAACGTAATATATTTCAAATACATACGGCGCAAAGCAATAAAATATAGCAGTTCCTAGTAGAATACCAGTTAGACATTAATAAATTTGCTATTGGCTCGTGTACAACATTACTTAAAAGGAATATCCGATAAGCAATGTACTGTTACAAGTTTAATATTTGTTGGCTGGATTTATACACTACAAGGCACATGTTTTCATTTGTTTTATCATAGTTTATGTTTAGATGATAATTATATTCCATCTATAGTTAAATAAAATTTTATGTAATCTTAGTCATTAGTTTAGATCACTGTAATGATGTAGGTACAATATTCCATATAAAAAATTATTATCTTCTTAATTGCACATTAATAAAAAATAACAATTTAATGAATTCGCAAGTTTAAAGTATATTTATATATTTTGATGAAGGATTTTTTTTGTAAAATGTATTAAAAAAAGTTATAGAGCAAAAAAGAATATTTATATAGAAATTTTCTCACTTTTTTGCTTATAACTTTTTTAATCTATACTAATATAATAAAGCTGAAGAGTTTGTTTGTTTGATTGATTGTTTGTTTGTTTGTTTGTTTGTTTGTTTGTTTGAACACGCTAATCTCAGGATCTACTGGTCCGATTTGAAAAATTCTTTCAGTGTTAGATAGCCCATTTATCGAGGAAGGCTATAGGCTATATCATCACGCTAAGACCAATAGGAGCGGAGTCCACGCCGACGAAGTCGCGCGCAGAAGCTAGTTTTAAATAAAGGGCAAAAATTTAAATGAACATATTTGTAGGCAAAGTGATTTGCTAAAAATTATGTCTTCACGAATTTTTTGTAGGACGCATAGTTTCCGAGATATCGCGAAAAAGGTGTTTGACCCCTTTTTTCAAGATGGCGGCCGAAGGACAAGGGCGGCAACCCCACAAACTTGGGGTTAAGCTACAATTGACCGCCCACAATTGTCCCAAAAATAAAATTGCGTCCTCTAATAAATGTAAAGCTCATGTAACATTTCAATGGACTAATTTGGTTGACAAGTTATGATGATAAACTTTATATTATAATCTGTCATCTTTTGACTAGAATGCGAACCCTCAAACGTGCCTCAAACGGTCAATTTATAAATTTTAATAAAAAGTGGCAAGGTTCAATACATTTTTCTCGAGATATAAAATCCTAATGAGGTTTTAAGTGGAAAATTTTTGACGATAACATCACTTAAAAGTGATTAACCTACAATTCTTCACTTAATTCAAGGTCAATTCCTTTATAAAAAACAGAAATACGCAAAAAAAATGATATAATAATTATTATAAAACTTATTATAATGGTTCTAAGGAAAGTCACGAAAGCATTGAAAAACACTTGTTATCTTAATTATGTTGTCACAAACAGTTTTAGTTAAAGGAATGCAGAAATAACAACATTACAAAAAATAGTCAGCTTGAAAAGTTTTCACGTTTGTGAATGAAATGTAGAGTCGTTAAGCTCAAAGTTAGATTAACAAATAAGTTACTATAAGATGACTTTTAAATTCTTTAAATACGGTCTATATTCATATTACAAAGAGCAAAGATTTGGTGGTGTGTAAATTGGTGGGTAAGGTTTGTGGTTTTTTTGGTTGTCTGTAACGGATAACCTCAAAAACTACTTGACCGATTTTAAAGATTTTGAAAAGCTAGTATTGTATAAAATAAAATTATCAGCTCACGTTAATTTAATTTAGAGCTCTTTTCAATTATTTTCAGTTTCTGAAATACATATGTACATCATTAACTAAATACTTAATATTTAATAATCTACTTTAATATTTACATACTAAAGGTAAAGTAATTTATTAAGATACGTCGTGTCGTGAAGGCCGCTGTAACATAACTAACTCAACTCAGAACTGTATAATTTCAAGCGCAGAGCCGTAGTTGCCCGCACCGGAACTTTATACAGGCTGTGGTAACAATCGCAAGAGTTCATATAATTCGACCATATTAAAGAGGTACTCGAAGCACTCGTGTTATACGGCTATCTTTTAATGTCACTATTTTAGGAGTTATTGACGATCAAGAACATTGATATGATATTTTTCATACGATAAATATTTTTATTTTTCAATCTACGAAATTATACCAAATTAAAATAAATTATAGTCCCCATTATACTCCCCACCGTGACTCGGAGAGCACGTTAAGCTGTCGGTTACGGTTTTTATCATGTACACCTGATAGCGATCATTACATACAGTAGGGAATACTCGTATATAAATATTTTTATTTTTCAATCTACGAAATTATAGTCCCCATTATACTCCCCACCGTGACTCGGAGAGCACGTTAAGCTGTCGGTCCCGGTTTTTATCACGTAAACCTGATAGCGATCATTACATACAGTAGGGAATACTCGTATATCCGCCAACTCACATTGAAGCAGCGTGGTGAATTAAGCTTTGATCCTTCTTCTACATGGGGAAAGAATCTTACGCCCAGCAGTGGGATGTTACAGACTGAAGCGAAAAAGTAGATGGTTAATTGTGCCGCTGAGTGTATTTTCTTAGTTACTCTTAATACTTAGTCTTTAAAACATCGTTACAATATAGGCGCAGAAAGCCTTTAGTCGCGCAGCTTTTGTTAAAATATTAATTATATTATTAATATTAGTATATCAACAATTTCATACTTATTTTGTACAAATAATTTGTTAAACAAATTGGGTGTAACATAAATACCCTTAAAATATAATGACTTATTTTACCAATCATTTGTACCGATGAAGAATATCAAAAACAAAACAATATACAAACTTAAACATAATAGGTAGGGATCCCTAGTACATTTTTTTAACCTGATCAGTATCAAGCTAATTTTCCGTGAGTAGCTTCATTTTGATGAGACGAACAAAAAGTTCCTCTTCGAAAACTCTCGATTGTGGTAGATAATAGAGCTAGCAGGAGGTAGAGCAGCAGTGAGCGTAGGACTGGGATAACGTGCCACGCAATTTGGAGGACAATATTACCATCAAATTATATAAATATTAAGTAACTAAAAGAAAAAAAAAAACAGCTGGTTAGTAATAATTTTTGATGACCTTACGTACTAATATTTATATAATTTGATGGTAATATTGTCCTCCAAATTGCGTGGCACGTTATCCCAGTCCTACGCTCACTGCTGCTCTACCTCCTGCTAACTCTATTATCTACCACAATCGAGAGTTTTCGAAGAGGAACTTTTTGTTAGTCTCATCAAAATGAAGCTACTCACGTAAAATTAGCTTGATACTGATCAGGTTAAAAAAATGTACTAGGGATCCCTACCTATAAGCTTTTTAGATTATAAATATACATAATAAAATTTTCTAACTACATACATAATCATGTCGACAGGGAGGTGTCGACGTGGCTTCGCCTGCGGCCGAAGACGAGCCACAGTAGGAATAGCGCTGCGGCGAGGTAGTGTATCCATTCCGGAACGCTGAGGTCCACGGCCGCCGTGGTACATCTGTGCAATGGCGTTCATTGTCGACGTGTTCTTGGACGACTGATATGTCGCGCGTTACATGTGGTTGTCACATTTGTTACGGATATATTTTTAATGTGTTTGTTTGTTTCTAACTTTAACGTTCACATACTAAGTATTGTTACATAACGATTTGTATATATTTTTAATTATAATATTGTTTGCATTGTAAGTAAAACCTATAACAACAATAAACCATCTCTATTCTAATTATATTATTTCTAATCATTATTCTTACATACAATATTTCTAATAATTCTTTCATGGATCGTCTTTTTAACCTTAGTACATTTGTATAGTCTATAGACTAATAATAAGTTGGTAGAGAGACTTTCCACTAGATCACGAGTTTAAGCGTTTAAACAAATAAATTCTTACTCTGTATGATATTGCGTACGAACGACCTTCTCAACTAAGTCGTATAATACCAACGTGGTTATTAAATCAACAGCCTGTACATAGTCGGAGGTGGGGCGAGACATTCACCGGAGCAACGATTGCCACTGTTATATAACTCATTCCGTTAAACTCGTTCATGTTTACTATTTTCTACACTTTGATGTAATTTATTCACATATCTATCTTATCTTACTTGTACTAAAAATGTCTTTAAGACATACAAATCATTTTAAATCGATGCAGTAATATTGAGTACTTATATGATAAAAAATAATATGTAAATAATAATATAATATATAAATAATAATATGATGAAATCTAGTTTATTGAGGTAGGTTAGACGCCGTAATCTCGGTTACCGGTGTGATATAAAAAATTATTTTGTCATGGAATTTACAAGCTATATGATATAAAAAGAAGTAAATATACTACATATACACATAATAATAAGCTTTATGAGATATTACTATAGAAACTCTTAGATTGACAAATGATTGAGAAATATAAAAAATAATTCGACCCTATTTTGTCTCTATTTCACCGTAATTTATATGAAAAGAAACGAAAATAATAGTAATTTTTCTAATGATCACTACTTGGGAAATTTTTGAATTACTTAAGTATAAAATTATCACCAACTTCATGTAATTTACAATGTTCTTATAATATTTAATGAAAGTTGTTGTTATTTGCAGGAAACTCTTTAATGTATAACGAAAAACATTCATTAATCGGCCTTATTTCCTGCTATAAGGAAAGATGTACTATAATATGTATACTATACAAATCTGACTGTAATTTCAATACCTACTATCTTTATGATTTATTTGCCTTAAATTTTATATCTGTAAAGCTTGTATTTTTGATAAATATATATATTTTTAAATATATAGACTTTCTAATGTTTACACGAATTCCACTTATTATAATTAAACTAATTCTTCGGATTTTATCGCAGTTTATATATTAGTCCTCCCGTGACCACGGTTGCTGTAAAGTGTAAAGTCAGGGGCGTAGCTACCGCCGTATCAGCCGTATCAATGATACGGGGCCCCCAACGTGTATATGAACAAAAATAAATAAATAGTAAAATGTTATCCACGATGTTAATAAATTTCGTGCTTTCCGGGAAAAAAACATATAAAATAACTGTCATACGTGCCTATAGAGTTTTCACTTAAGAAATGACAAAAATCAAAAATAAAAGATTGTTTAATCACAGAGATTGACGATACGTTGACGCAGCGGTTACAGCACTGGCTGTTGCGCAGTCAGTCGCGGGTTCGATTCTCACTCACGACAGACATTTGTATTGGGCATATAGATGTTTGTCGTGGTATGGGCATTTGTGCTTCTGTATTGTGTGTGTTTCCGGACCTCCGACACAGGAGAAAATACTGGGGGCTGTTGAGTTTGAAGCGTTGAGTGTGAATCTTAATTTCTTTTTTTAACCGACTTCCAAAAAAGTTAATTGGTCTGAAAACATTTTTAAAGTCCGAAATTGAAAAAAATCATTCCATTGTACGGTTATCAGACTTGCCACTATTGTCTATAGAGACAGAAATTTTAGAAAAACTGAAATCATCTGTAAATACAGATGATTTAATAAATCAATTTGCCGAAAAAAAGGCTACAAAAGTGCATATATTTAATTTTAATTGTTTGAATAGCTCAATTTTTAAGAAGACATGATAAGTTATTATTATTATTAAAGCTTTATTATTATTATAATTATCTCATCAGCATGTAATATCCCACTGCTGGGCATAGGCTTCTTTCCCCATGGGGAACAGGAACAGATTCTACATGTAGGAGAAGGATCAGAGCTTAATCCACCACGCTGATGCTCCAATGCGGGTTGGCCGATATATTCCCTACTATAAGTAACGACGATCGTTATCAGGTATACATGATAACAACCGGGACCGACGGCTTAACGTGTTCTCCGAGGCACGGTGGGGAGACCCAAAATAACTGCACAAACGCCCAGACCACGGCAAACATCTGTATGCCCAATACAAATGTTTATCATGTGCGGAGATCGAACCCGCAACCGCCAGCGCAACGGCCATAAACCAGTACTGCAACCATTGCGCCAACGCATCAATAAATATTTATTTCAATTTAATTTAAGCATTTTTGTTTCTTTAGTGAGAAATCTTTACCCTTCGTTAACTAACTAACTAACTAAATTTGATACAGGGCCCCTCAAAAGCACGCTACGCCACTGTGTAAAGTATCCGAAACGTCAGCATTAAAAAATATAAATATAGTACAAGAATTGTTCATCAAAATAGTTGCAACGATTACAATGTTATAGTCGAATAGGAAGTTATTTTATAAGATTCTAGATAGTTGTACTATTTGTGGTGAATATAGACAAGTCCTATAAAAGTTTTTATATTGGCAAGTTGTTTTTATCATTTAAACTTTTTTGTGTTAAACAGACGCGTATTTAACTTATAATCTTGATATACTTATAAAAGTGCTGGAAAATTTTAGCAACAAATGGAAGTAGATTACCATCTTCAACTGTTTCGCACTTGAAATGAGGGGAAAGTGCTAGGCCTTTTTAAAGATTTTAAAAGATAGGATTAACATTTAATTTAAAATTTCGTTAGTAATATTTCTTTTAACGTTAGCATCGTACTAAAATGTATATACGAGTATAATATATTATATAATCTGAAAAATTATTACATATTAATTTTAGATTATTATTTTTTAATTATCTATTGAAATGGTCATTAACTTTCTATTATTATTTTTTTTTACATTTACTTAAAGCAAAAAACTGGATTCACGTTGAAAAATATCAATGACCGAATTCTCAATCAACTGTTATTCCGTGTTATAATTATGTTGTTAAACACAACATTAATGGTCTATTATACGATATTATCTAATATACTAAATTTATTATTACGTATGTTTCATTCTATTATCAGCTCGGTGAAGATCGATTTAAGTTCGGATCTTCTACTATAATGTCTACTAAAAAAACGTGAAAGTGAATCATGGCTGTCGAGTTTTTAAGTGTCAATATTTTGCCCATCGTCGTAAAAGGATATCAAGAGCAACGAGATCAAGTCCAAGATATCGAGAGAAATACTAAACAGGCGCGGTGAAACATTCTTGATGCTGTTTACATGTATTTTTCACGTAGCTAGTACAAAATATCTTATATACACTGTATATTGTATATCAGTTGGAATATTTTTGTATGAATACTAAAATATATTAAATAAAGGACAGCGAATACTAAAAAATCGTCTACGTCCAAAAAACATATTTTAAGAAAATAATAATAAAGCGTGTATTAGTATGTTTCATATGTTAATTAAAACAAAAAAAAAATTCGTTAAGAATAGTGAAATAATACTGCAGATAATGACAAAAAAGACAATCATAATGCATTGTTGTTTATTGTCAAATCGCTGACCATTTTCAATTTTCGTATTCAAAGTTCACAATTCGTCAATTTACCGTGAAGCGATTTAAGTAAACGTTGAAATTCAACGCTTTCTTGCTAAGGTTTTTGTTTATATTAAGTTCTGGGTTAACTAGTGTTAAATTATAGATTTTACTGCTGTAGGCTTAAGAGCGTTCGCTACGATAATGATACACGCAATATTTTAGAACACGATTTTTTTATTTGCTGCTAAAAATCAATATTTTCCTAATGCCCATTACGCACGTTGCGCGTTGGTTCAATTTTACAATGATTAGCTTTCTACGCGTCTTGTTTGATTTGAACTTCGCGAGGCTTTGTTTGCATTGGTCAAACAACATTAATTTGAAGCATGCTCAATTGTGCTATCTTAAAACTGTATTAGTTGAACTCATGTGCTAAATAAGGGATCCACCGATCCAATTTAATTATTTTTGCGCTAGAAAGCCTGTTCATATAGAATAATTATAGGATAGGCTATTATGTAAATGTTACGTTTATAGTTATAGAAACTGAGCTGTAGCCATAAATGTAGGGCCGGGTGAAACCTAATTAATATGAAACGTACTTCGATGGCTTTCATACGGGACACACGTCTGATTTTAAAATAGTTGGGTAATGTACTAATAACTGTTTAGTTTCTTCTAGATTAATTTAGTAGAATCTACATATTGAATAATACTTTACATTAAGTTTAATTAATTAATCAAGCAATATTACTTTGTAAAAACGAAGGGCTTTTGAAACCCTGTTAAATTAACGAATTTCTTATTTTAATTGTTTATTTTTATCACAGTAAAATGTGTTATCAAACTTCTGAACTTCGCCGTGCAAGAAGGTAATTTAATTCTCATGGATAAGAAAGTCTGTGTCGCAATGTTTCAAATTAAATTTATATTTATTTCCTTTTCCATGGTTTTATGAGGCAATTTTATTGTGATATTATTTCATTCCTTTTATATTATTGCAGGATTTTTGTGACAGGTAACAAATTATAAAAATTTATATTTTAAATTAATACATGTAATATTAACAAGTTACGCTTCAGCTTATAATATCCCACTGCAGGGCATAGGCCTCTTTCCCCATGTAGGAGAAAAATTAGAGCATAATCCACCACGCTGCGCTGCTCCAATACATGAGAGTATAAATTACAGTAACAACAGGGACCGACGACGCGACGGCTTAACGTGCTCTTCGAGGCGCGGTGGGGAGACCCACAAGGACTGCACAAACACCCAGACCACGGCAAACATCTGTATGGCCAATACATATGTTTGTCATGTATGAGGATCGAACCCGCGACCGCCAGCGCAACAGCCACAAACCAGTGCTGTGACCGTTGCGCCAACGCGGCGTATATTAACAAGTTAAAGCAATCAAACTCATATAAATAACAAGTTAAATAATCACATTCTCGGTCATTTCATTGAAAAACATCGTATCTACGGCACGTACGCTACTTTTTTGAAATCTAATTTAAATGCGTATTTATATTAAATTAAATTACCACGCCATTATGATAAGAATGATTTGTGTCTAGATTTTTTTGTAAGCTTTGCAATTTACATGGGCAAGCAATTAAGATATATTAACAAATTATAATTATTTTGATTTTTGAAATAAAAAAAAACAATACTGCTTTAATTGAAACTTTAGTTTTTGTTGTAAATTGTTTTTTGTATTCAAATTTTTTTGATGAAACAAGACGTGCTAACGAGAGATTTAGAAGATTTTTTTTTAAGATTTCGTAACTCGAATCGAATTAAAAAACAGAACAATTACTTTCATCGACCGTAATTGTTACGGAAACAAACTTTTTAACAGCGAATAACTAAGTCTATTTGTCAAACAGATACAAAAAAAATTGCAATATTTAATTAATTTGTAAGCTACAACGTCACCCACATTCATGCGTAACATCTTTTATATTTATCACCACTGCTATGACTTTTACTTTTAGCATTACTATCATATTTCATACTTCGTAAAATACAAACGGTATAAACGATAGAAACGACTAATTCGTTACATTATCACATATCAATGTTTCTACAAACACCACGTGACACAAACACGCTACACTAACATACAAAGAGAAAGGTTTTATTTATTTAAGTGTTTTACGTCTATACTTTTATTTCAAATTCGTATACAAATTGATACAACGTTAATAGCGTTTTTTGAGCGGATGAAAGTTATATCTTGGAAATTTTTCATAATGGTCTGTAAAATTTTTAAAAGTTGAACGAACTCAGTTTTTAAATTCTTAGAGATTTATTCTGTTTACAAATTTAGATTATATATTTAGATGAATGCATTAAAAAAAAGCAATTATACTGAAAATGGTTTGATTTTAAATTCTTACACTTAATATTAGTAGCAAAAGTTATATTTGATACTAGCTTCTGCGCGCGACTTCGTCGGCGTGGACTCCGCTCCTATTGGTCTTAGCGTGATGATACATAGCCTATAGCCTTCCTCGATAAATGGGCTATCTAACACTGAAAGAATTTTTCAAATCGGCCCAGTAGAACCAGAGATTACCGCGTTCAAACAAACAAACAAACAAACAATCAAACAAACTCTTCAGCTTTATATATTAGTATAGAAGTATAGATTAAAATCAAAAACTATTTCTTTGAAAAAAATCTAAAAAAGTATATTTTTCAAAGTTTAACAATCCAAATAATACTACTAAGTGATGTCAACTGGAACAGTCGTTCTCATTTATTTCAGTATAAGGGACAAAAACAGTGTACGAAGGCAAGTGATACCACAGAAAACCACTAGAACCGATAAAATTAGTGTGCACTGAACTGTTTTCGGTAAATTGGTCTGTTTTGGTTTCCGCCAATCTTTTATTATTTTGTCACAAAATAATTGTATTTTCTGTACAGGTTACCTAAAAATTGTAAAATTTAAAAATGAAAATGTTCTACAGGATAATTACTAGATGTATGTGTACGTACATGTGTTGTTTTATAAAAACAAATTAAAGAATTATTCGTAATCGCTTTCGGAAATATCCAATTTCTTGACCAATTTTCATAATTTTCCATTCTCAAAAATTGGCCTAGGCGTTATTGGGTTTAGCGCTTAGCAACACATTTAGTAATTATTATTATTTATATAGATGTAGGTATAGATTATAACCAGACTTCAAATTTACATTGTATGCTATCGAATTTTCAAAAATGCTTGTCATCATAAATATCTTGACATATTATTACAAATATACATAATAATCATTTAACGTTGTGTCCATTCTTCATAAATATTGTTGAACGGTTCTCAGGAACTTGGACGTGAGGCGTCAATCAAACAACAAATTGTAAATTATGCAACGTTTCAATCCTTTATTGGATCTTCATCAGGCATCTACAAATATTATTACATAAGAGTCAAGAAAGATGTACAAACAATATCAATTTCATAAGAAATAAAGAAACCAAACTACCTTTACTCGAAGCAGTCAATCGACATCTCTTTGTTAAAATTCTTCTATTATATGCGATTCTAAGTCCAGATACATTATTAATTATTTTTTATGTTTCAAGTTATGTTTCAAGTTATATGAATTTTGAAAAGATTTTTTTATTACAACATTTAAATTTAATTAGGTAACAATATAGTTGTATAATAAGTTCTTAAGTTTTTTTGGGGTTATACATTCTCAAAGCATCAGACTCATAGAAATTTGACTACTAAACTGCATCTAAAAACATCAATCATATATGTACATATAAACTGCAAAAAAACCGATAATGCATATACAACAATAGCAAAAAAAGGGTGTTTTTTCATTACCTTTACATTTTGGTTTCTTTCTTCTTATTTCAATTTTTTTTCTACATGTATTTATCTTTACATTCAACTATAATTATGTTATTGATCATTATTTTTTATTTTTTTATTACAATTATTAAATTTGGAAAAGTTATTGTCATTTATATGTAAGAATAAGTCATTTAAATTTGTATGTTACAACTACTGTTTAATAAATTACTACTTTTCTATACTGTCATCTTGTTTTTTTCCAAAATTTCTTCTAATATCATGTCTAAAACAACAAACTAAATATGAGATACAGCCGAACACATTGCATTATAAAGGGTCAAAACTACATACTATTTACGGACTAGCTACGGATTGAAAACTACAACAATTGTCACCTAAGTTTTACCTCATGTGCAGTTGAGTCAGTACATATACTATCTTTCTATTAATCCATCTTAAAATTCATTTTTGAAAAAGTTTTTTAAATTTTGTCTTTTAAGTGACCGTCGACGCCACGTTGCTCAAACACGGATGTCAAAACTGTCAAATTATTAATGTCAGATTCAATACACAAATGTTACCCTATCAAACAACCACTCATCGAAATGTTCGCATTTACTAGGTACTCACAAATTTTAATTAATAATTCTTAACAATTTACATTAATAATTTAATTAATAATTCTTAATAATTTAAACAACTGATGAAGATCCAATAAAGGATTGAAACGTTGCATAATTTACAATTTGTTGTTTGATTGACGCCTCACGTCCAAGTTCCTGAGAACCGTTCAACAATATACATAATAATGTTACGATGTCGAGCGCGGGAAAAACAATCAAGACTAGAAGAAGCCTCAAGCACATCACTTGAAAGTAAAAGTTAGTAAGTTGAAACGAGTGGGTGTACTTACACGTACTTGTAAACGTATTTTGATACGCCCTTAAGCTAACTTTTGACATAACATTGTCTGTAAAGGTGGATTTAGACCAAACGAACAAGGAGCTAGAGCTAGAACAAGAGCATTCTTTCTTGACCTGCGTAAACGAAAACTCGTATTCAGCATTTACATAAAATGCTCTACGCCTGTTTACACTAAAAGAATTTGATGTAGTGGGGATAGAATGAGCATTCGCTAGTCTGATGTAAATCGACCCTAAGGAATACGGTGTGGTGTAATATAACGGTCTATACCAGGGATGTCAAAGATTCGGCCCGCGATCGCAATGTGTCACAGTCGTCACAGACTGAAGAATCATGACTTCACTCGATTCCTCTACGGAAGTTTCAAAATACGCACACTACATTTTTATTTTATTTTAATCTGGCCCGGCTACTACATTCTAAATTTAACATATGGCCCTCTACACAATTGAGTTTAACACCCCTGGTCTATACAATATTTGGACAGCTTTTTTTGTCTATTTTAATATTTGTCATGCAACATTTATGGATATTTATTTATTTATTTATTTTATACAAGCAATAAGCTCAATTTAAAATAAAAATACATGAAATTAAATTAAATTTTTTACAGATTGCGATTTTTTTACCTTCACGCAACGTCTATAAATAATAGATATTTTGTTTATATATTCTCTAATCTAAAAGATATTTATCTACTTATTTAAAAAATATTTACACAACTTCTTTAGTTTCTCAGTATTTTTTAAAAGCTTATAAAAACATAAACCCGTATTTTTATCTTAATACTAAATTATATTTTATAATAACACAATATACACACAAATAAGGAAACGATTTTAAAAACATTATATTTAATTAAGGTCATAGTAAAGCTGCTTCAAATATGTAGGTAATTAAATAGAGTTTTCGTTTTAAGTAGATTCTACTTAAAAGTAAACACGGATCTAGGTGCTGTACGTATGAATATAAATTAAGTCAACAACCTTTCGTGGTGTACGTTTTCCAAAAAATAAAGTTTATCCAGTTGGCACGAGAGCACACATTCGACGAAAGTAAGGAATAGAAAGTTTTTTTGTAGGAAATTCAAATACACTTCATTATAAACTAAGTAGAAGGACTAAGTCTACCAAAATGTTTATCTTCATTTTTGTTCTTATTCTATACTAGCTTCTGCGCGCGACTTCGTCGGCGTGGACTCCGCTCCTATTGGTCTTAGCGTGATGACACATAGCCTATAGCTTTCTTCGATAAATGGGCTATCTAACACTGAAAGAATTTTTCAAATCGGCCCAGTAGTTCCAGAGATTACCGCGTTCAAACAAACAAACAAACAAACAAACAAACAAACAAACAAACAAACAACCAAACAAACAAACAAACTCTTCAGCTTTATATATTAGTATAGATGTCGTATAGCATAACATTTTACGACAAATTTTTTACATCAATAAACAAGTTTCTCAAATAAGGTCGAAATCTGACTAACAGATACATCTAATAATATAAATTGTAATCACTTGTGTATCCAGATGACCGCTACAGTATAAAGTATGTGCGACTGTGCGTATGAAAACCAGGATCAGCGTAGCGCCCCGAAACATTCATGAATTGATTTTGACTGAAAAGCGATACATTGCGCCATGCGTGTGCATTGTATCTTTGTATGTGCTTAAAATTTATGTCGCAAAATATTCATTGCACATTTACTAATTGGCTAGCTAACTACAGCGTAAACATGTTGACAATAAAAAAAACAAGTTCACATCATTGAAACGGTCTTAACGTGTAGAAAGCGGCTTCATTAGGTTTATAAAACCTAAATATGGTGATGACGAGGTCTACTTAGTGAGAACTTTTTCTTCATGTGAAGGGGAGTTGTATTAAAATATCTTAGAAATGTTCAATTTCTCTGTGATGATCATACATTATGAACTTTTGCAAGACAGTGAGAATCTTACCGCATAGCAACGAATTAATTACTACATAGTTAAATTATAGTTATTACTAAAAAGTTAGTAGATATATCTATATATTAATAAGTGAATCAAAAACTTTGTACCCCTTTTTACGAAAATGGCGCAGACGGAGTATGAAATTTCGCACACTTAATTTACATAGAGAAGGAGTGCTCAGTGCAGAATGCTAATATTTTTTTAAATTATGCATTAAAATACATTAAATTAATATAAAAAACATTACACACGCTACAATGTATTCGACACACACAAGCATATATACCGACTCTTTTGTTTATTATTATAGAAGTATAATCTTTGACAACATAACCTTAATAAAGTTCAAACTTATTTATATTAATTATGGTCGAATTTCGACCACTGGCCGACCACTAGTTTATATAAAACGCATATTTTTGACGTTCTGTTGTCAGAGGAGTCAACAAAGCTCTGTAAAAGTTGTATCCGCTTGTAACGATACCATATCGCATAGATTTAGATTGATATAGTGTTGAGTATGCCGCTTGTGTGCGATTATAAGTTAAATCTTATACTATTAAACGAGCAATTCTTGTATATATATATATATATATATATATATATATATATATATTCTGAATCTCGGAATCGGCTCCAACGATTTTCGTGAAATTTAGTATGCAGGGGATTTCGGGGGCGAAAAATTGATCTAGCTAGGATTCATTTTAAAAAAATGTCGTTTTATCCCTGTTTTTAGGCAATGAAAAAATATCATTAGAATACGAAGATTAATTTCACCATTTATTAATATAGCTGTAATAGTGTAATTAGGAAAGCGACGGATTTCAAATCGTTATGACCCGGGTTCGAATCTCAGTCTCCAGATTATTTTATTTATTTATTTTTTAATTTCACTCGTGATTTATTATTTAAATAAAATTAAAATATAAAAATACCGAAAAAAAAAAACAAAAAATAAAATTAAAATACCGAGCTGGGCTCGGTCACCCAGGTACTAATATAAAAAATATACAAAAACAGTAATATAAATGCTCATTGGCGAATGGTGTACTAACGATTATGAAACATCTCAGAATTATGAAAACTTATCTACCACTACGTACTTAGTTACGTTACTAAACGTTACTTATACGTTACTATTCTGTATACAAGTATATTATTTCTCTGCTGAATTTTTTAATAAGTTTTTTATGTAAAAAGTTTTACAATATTCAATACACAGAAAACTTACAGATTACTTCTAAATGAGTACAAAAAATCTATTCGTTGAACAATCTGAAGAGTATTGTAATTCAATACGATAGAACCGCAAGTCACGTCTAATAGATAACAATAAGCACAACTTCTGATACACTTAAATATCTTTTAACTTCTTTCTAGCTCAACCGAAACTAATAAGCTAGAATGACATAATATGACATAACTATGATCCTTTTAATTAATAGATTATATCTTTTATTTCTTCAATATGAGTTTAGGCAATTTAATGACAGTACA
The DNA here is from genome assembly GCA_905220545.2 of Melitaea athalia. NCBI lineage: Eukaryota > Metazoa > Arthropoda > Insecta > Lepidoptera > Nymphalidae > Melitaea > Melitaea athalia. The sequence goes on from HG992196.1 coordinate 6,855,693, forward strand.
AAATTGCAAATATCGACAAAGTAATTAATTGTGAAATTTAGTCATGAAAAAGTGTGATAAGAACTGTAGCCGGTAATATATTTTTTATTAAACATTACTTTGGTTTCCTGGTCCATTAGGTATGTAGATTGATTTGCAAATTACGGTCATTATTGATTCTAGATATCTTAAAAAGAAATGAAAGTACAAATACATTTTGAAAGTCTTTTGTATTCGTCAATAATTCTTTTTTTAAATTCGCTATTGGTTTTTAAATAAATATATATTTTTTTACTAATAAATAATTTATTGATATATTTATCACATTTACATTTCGGTCTTTACAAAATCAATTTAAGATTTACGTATACTTATTAATAATTTAATTTAAGTATTACGGATACTTATGAAAATATGATGACAAAATCAATTGGTAGCACATTTACTTATTGTGAAATACGATAGGGTATTTGATATACACGGATAAAGAAAACAAACCGCTGCACCTGCCATATATGCATACATAACAATTTCCATATTTAACACGAATATTAGATACGAATAGTTGATTCATGTGTGGGCGGGCGTAAAGAGGTAAAGTGATTGTGAACATTTTAAGCTAAGCGATTTCAACCAAAGTCCACAGCATAAGCTAATCGAGTGTACATTGACAATTTTCTCCTAATAAATCATTTATCACCAGAATAGGTTTGTTGAAAAAGATCTTTTATCGCAATTTCTGAGTAGGGCACAGCAGGAAATTTCCTGCTCAAAAAATGGAGCAGCCCGACTGGGGTAGTACCTCGACCTTACAGAAGATCACAGCTAAATAATACTGTTTTCAAGCAGTATTGTGTTCCTGTTGGTGAGTAAGGTGACCAGAGCTCCTGGGGGGGATTGGGGATAGGGTCGGCAACGCGCTTGCGATGCTTCTGGTGTTGCAGGCGTCAATAGGCTACGGTAGTCACTTACTCGTACCATCAGGTGAACCGTACCTTGTTTGTAGACTTAGTAACATAAACATAAAAAAATTTACTCTGTAAATAATGTTTTTAAAATGCAGTAAAATATGTATATAATTTGCTTCGGTTTGCGTCAGTGCGGACTAGTGCGCATTCATTCTAATAACACGTGTAAAAGTGTAAAGTACACTGTAACGACAACGATTCAGCCTACAATATCCCACTGCTGGGCATAGGCCTCTTTCTCCTTGTAGGAGAAGGATCGGATCTTAATCCACCACACTGCTGCACTGCGGGTTAGCCACCAGATTATATCATAACATCTAAATACTACTATATTTTTGTATGATTATTCGCTATATCTCGGAGCTATAAAGCCATACAGATCGTGTTAAAAACAACAACACTTTTAGCTGTTTCATTACCAGTTACATGCAAATATTTAAATGACAAGCGATAATTTTAAATATTGTAACTTGTGGTTATAAATAATTGGCTGCGCTTCATGATTTCACTCGCAAAAGAGTAACAAAAATCAAAACATCCTCACAACTTTTGGCATTTATAATATCAATAGAATGTGAAGACCAGAAGAGTGTCCGTCCGCCGAATTTATTGTTGTAAAAATGTACTCATAATTTCAAAACTGCTTTATGAAACCTCTAGTACGGACAAAAATATTCATTTGTCGTTAGCACATTAAGAACATTTAATCAGAAAATGACTTTTAAGAATGGCTAAAGTATTTTTACTTATACCCGACATTTTGGAGACATTGCATATGCCATGACCACAGTGACCGCGGCGTCTGCAACTTGTCGCCGAAATATCGGGAATCTCAAAATTACAATCGCATTAAGTACCGTGTAAGCAAAAGCATTAGTAGCGGCCGTGAAAGCTTTAAAAATTATATTAACAAGGTGCCGTTATACATATGACATACATATATTACTTGAGCGTTATGTAAATATTATAATTTTGTACGCTGATTTGCGTTCAATATTTTTTTACGGCACGAACGATTGTAAATCCATTTACATTGTTATTTAATCTATTGTATTAAGCGGGGATTTAAAAGCACTATTTGCTTTAAAAGCTTTACAGTTTATTCGGTTGTGTTTTTGTGAGTGATTCAGTTTTATTACACAAATAGAAAAAAAAAAATAGGAAGTTGTGCGCCTAACTTTATACAGAGAGTCTTTCTCATTTAGTAATGATGAAACTAGATGAAATCGATTTATAGGTATATTCATTTTGAAATTAGCCTCATTTGAATTTGGAACAAAAATTCAATTAATTAAATTGGTCACTAACGTTAAAATCCGACTGGGATTAAAGAAAGTAATGCAAATAATAAGTAAAGAAAGTAATTTTTTGTTTCCATAGAAGGCCCTTCTTATATGGTTTCAGTTCATTCAAACAGTTTTTGTGTAGTTCCAAAAGATAAAGTATTGTTTTGATTTATCTATTGGCCAGTTTTCGCACGCACACACACAAAGGAGAGGGGTCAAAGAAGAGTTGGAGCATAATCCACCAAGCTGCTGAACTGTGGGTTGGCGGATGATTATTTATCACAAGTAACGATTGTCAACAGGAATCTATGATGACAACTAGGACTGACAGGGGAGTGGAAGCGGAAATCGAATCCGGAACAGCCTGTTGTTTAGGGGACTACACGCACTACTATTAATAGCAGAATGGTTTTCCGTTGAACTTGTCTTTAGAAAGCACAAATTTTTAAACATTAACCTTTTTGTTCTTATTAATATTAATGATGCGTAAAGTGTCTACGTATAAAGAACAATTTATCAAGTGCGGTTTTCTTTTAAAATAGTAATACTTCAAAGTCGCTGTTACAAGAACACGTTAAGTTTTAATTGATGATCCGTAAGAATTAAACATTGGCATCCGGTTGTGATGAGTTCAATTTTTCAATCCTGTAAGGAAAGGTTTGAAAAAATAATAAATGATTTTGAATATATGTTCATGTAGAAGTATATAGCTTTCACTAGTGCCGAGATGATTTCGCCAATGTCACGTTTTTTTATGATAGAATAATATTTAGATAGATACATATAAAACTTTTGTATACGTATATGTAGGAGGTAAACTTTTAAATACTACATTCATTTTAATTAAGTAGTTTTATTTTTAGCACAAACAAATTTCATTGTTTTTTTTTTTTTGTTATTCGCGTTACATTAATTTCGATGAACCATTTTTATTTCTATAGTTGATGCATATTCAAGACCATTCCATATTACATTAGAGCTTAGAAAAAGTAGGGGAAGTGGAAACTGGGAACCTTCGTTTTCATCGTTTTTTGACCTAACCTAGTTAGGTTTTAATGCTAGGTTTCAATGCTACGAAGTATACCTACTTGTATCTGAGTGCCGTTAGCCTTATTAGGTTAAAGTACAAAATATCTCAATATGTCTTTAAATAAAAATAAAAAAAAAAATCACCATGCATTCGAATATTGAATGACATATTCATACATCACAAAATTGCGATTTAAAAGGAATAACATAGAGTAAAAGAAGCAGAAACAGTATTTTTACTGCATCGCACTTAAAAGAGAACTAATGCTAATACTTTTTAACGAAAAGCCAGTTCTTTCTTCGTTTTCTATGAGCACTATAACTTTGTATTAAGAAGAATTATAGTGTTATGGAAATTTTTCAAAGCCACAAGAAAGATATAAGAGCCAGACTCAATGAGAGACTAGCTGTGCCACGCGGTTTCACCCGTGTATTTCCTATCCCGTGGGAATGTCGAGATAAAAAGTAGACCACGGTCTTATTCTAGATCTCCAGACATCTACGTACCAGTTTATGCGTGAAAGAGTAACAAACATACATAAATACATACATCCATACATACATCCTCACAAACTTTCGCAATTATAAGTACGGTAAGATGACATTTAAGAGGCTTTTCATATAAACATATTATTTCGATTTCTATTTTATAATAGTCAATTAATATTCTTTATAAAAATACGATTATGCACAAGCACGAATCTAGTGTTTTATATTTATTACATGTATACGCATTAATTAATCGTTATTTATTGAGGGTCTGATAAATCTTACGATACATACGAATTTTATTATCATACGTGATAATGTTGAGGCAGCTTTAATATATCTTAAAAATAATAATCCTTGGTATAGTGATTTAACTACCAATAAAAGTAATTTACAAATTTTACCTGATAATGAGAGTGTTTTCCAACAAAAAGTATCAAGTCAAGGAAAAGAGCATATCTCATGTAATTATATAACATGTAAAATAATGAGGATGTTGATAAAGATATATCATGGGATAATGTATACACGTCTGAAGCTCAAAAAGTGACCTTTCAATGTGATCGTAAAGCCGTGAATAGTGTACTCAGTAACGAGGAAGAAAATCATAGATCTTGTAATAATGTTTATTATGCTGGCCTGGCCTGGATTGCATTCTTTACTTATTAATGAATATACATGTGATGAGTATATTTGCAGTGCATTTCCTTAACTTTATTTTCTACTGATTAAAGTGATATGAGATAAACGAGTTTGTAAAATTTCTAATACTGAATATTTTAAATTCCTAATGGTGTATGAAGATGGCAGATTTACAAAACATCATAAATTGTTTGCTTTCAATAGTATGATGCATTGCATAGCTATGCAAAATGGAAATATTTATAGTGTCATAAACTTAAATAAACTGGAAACGAATTTCTTTTAGAAGGATAATTATAATTTATTTATTTATTTTTATTTTATACTTTACTAGCTGACCCCGCAAACGTTGTTTTGCTATATATGTTATTAACCCCCGCAACCCGCTCTTGTGGGTGGAATTTCGTGAAACCCGTTTTTAGCCGACCTTTACTCAGCGAAAGGAATATTCTTACCAAATTTCAAGTCTCTACGCCTTAAGGTTCCAGAGATATCGTGATGAGTCAATATATGGGTGGAAATCTCTTTTATATATATAGATTGTATACCACAAATATATTACAAACAAAGCTTAAAGATAAGTTCAGACAGTGAAGTACAATGGGTGGACTTATGGCTAATTAGCCATTTCTTCCAGACAATCCAGACATACAAGGAAACTTATTATGTATCTAAATTGGGTCGTTGGTGTAGATGTATAATAATCTTACATACGAATGTCTAAGTTTTAATACTTAAAGAAAATACATAAATAAATACAAAGAAGAATAAAATAATTTACATCAAGTATCTAAAAGTATTTCTTTATATCCACATCATAATATAGACTAAATGAATCAGAGCAAGTTTTCCGAGATACACTTGGTCGTATTAGTAACGGTGAGAAAACACTTGAAGATTATGAAATGTTAGTGACACGTATTATCAAAAAATGAAAAGATACAATCAGTAATCTATATATCTATATACAAATAAATAAAATTGGAGTGTCTGTTCGTAACACAAAAATAACCGCTTCTTACTAAATGCATATGGGTGTATACACGGTACATATACCAAAATTACATTTTTTTTTACAATTTTTGTTTGTCTGTCGTCTTTCTGTTTGTTCCGGCTAATGTCTGAAACGGCTGGACCGATTTTGACAAGACTGCTGATGTAATAAGGAGTAACTTAGGCTACTTCTATTTTAGAAATTTATTTGTTTTGTAACTCTGCGAACTGAACAATATATTTTTTTTTAAATTCCACGTGGACGAAGTCGCGGGCAAAGCTAGTTGGTACTAGTTGGTAATAAGAATAGAAGTCTTGCTACGTGTTAACCATTCTCCACATTAATAGCTACTGTAGCTACTTCACCATGAGTCGTAGCGTGTTACTTCTGGACGATACAGTTTTCTAAAACGTAGGTACAAAAAATACACACTTGACTCTAACACGACACGCCTTTTACTTTTAAAACCTTTGTCGAGTGGTAATTTATTCACGTTCGAAAAACATCATGTTAGGAACACATTAGCGTGTCATGTTCATGTTTACATTAGGCAATCAGTTAAATTCACTGCCGGCTGAAGGCAGGTGCTACACTTTGACCTGCGAGGTGGCCAACCTCGAGGTTAAACAAATAATAAAATAAAAAATAGAGGAAAAAATTTAATACAAAATGTTCATGGGTTTCGTTCTGTCAAACATTTAATGTTCATCCCGTCGATTCGGTAAACTCTCACCTCAAATTAAAGAACGTAATAATTCAAATAAAGGTTTCAAATCGACAAGATATATCCACAATATTCGGATAGTGGCGTATTTTAGATTTCAAAAATGTAGAATAATGTCAGTAATGAAAAAGATTATATTGGTTGTCAAATATTTATGCGTGCGTTATATAGGAAATTTATTTTTTAATACAGTTGCTCAAAAAGTGGCGTATTGCAGGGACGTATAGCGTTCGGGATGTGGGCTATTACACACTCGTGCTTTTTTTTACCTTTCCCGCACTAGTACGTTCTCTTTCCCAATTGTCAAAATAATAACGCCTATTAATAAGAAAAACCAACCATGAAGTTTTTACTAAAAAAATTCATAGAAGTTTTTATGATTCATGCATTATACGTATATTTCTTAAAAGAAGCTACTAATTTGTTTCAATATTAGATTTAATGACTTGATTGAATGAGTTTGGTTAGGTTTCATTTCATTTCATCTCATTAAATTTCATTTTCATTTCATATCAATAAAAAAACTTCTACTGAAGACTTGGCTGTATGGGCATAGTTTCCCTTTGCCTACCAGAATGGGTGAAGAAAAAAAACTGCTTATATTCTACGGATGGCGCCATTTTTCAGAAATTTTCTTTGCGAGTTTATTTTATTAAATCGTTTCATTTTTTCGCAACTGTATTAAAAAATAGTCGTTCAGTAAACGTGCGGAACTGTTATTGCAACTTGTTCCGACTGTCAACCCTCGCCTTCGGCTGTGCCTCGGCTCGGGTAGACATTAATTTTTAATTGTCGGAACTCTTTGCAATGACAGCCTTTCCGCACTTGTAATGAAATATACTATTTTGTAAACAGCTTTCTTCCATATACTAATGATGCATAAAAAGATAGGTATCAAATTAATTATTATCATAGATTATATAGGTATTTTGGTTATTCAATATGAATTTATGAATTTATACTAATATTATAAAGCTGGAGCGTTTGAATCTTCAAAATTTTCAACCAAATCTCAATAACTACTGGTTCGAATAAAAAAGTTTCTTTTTATGTTTGATAGTCCATTTTCCGAGAAAGGCTATACAAAAATTTTGTACCTTTTTTTCTCAAATTAACGCGGATGAAACCCCGGGACCACAGCTATATTACAGTTATAATTGAGGTAATTTTCCAGACTCAAAACGTTCATTGTTAAAAAGACTAATGTTTGATGTTTATCTGTTTAATTAGCGTGAATTCGAAGATTCTAGATTAATTTATTTGGTCATTAAAATACTAGACCGGTAGTTAGTCTATTTACAACAACAACATCAACTTAAATTATTTTTAAGTAGGTACCTATTATTAAAAATAATAATTTTTATAAGTACTTCAATGTTTTAACCGTTTGTATTCAATAAGTATCTAATAATGAAAACATCTTTAGGATACTGCTGCGGCCTCCATATTGTTCCGCTTCGCTTATGTTTTCTGATATTCATACGGATGGCTATAAAGCTTTAACTCTTAAAAAGGTTGTTTCATAAATAATGAAGAATAATTTCATAAATATTAAGACAGTTGAGAGACAGCAGCAATGGCATCCTCGGGATGATTGCTGCACGCATGGATTGCCCGATCCAATACAGAATGATGTAGAGTTGTAGACAATAATAGGACAACAATTTATGACTCATTGTTATTGTATAATATTGTATTTTATTATTTCGTTTAGTATGTTATTACTTTTTTTTATCATGACATCATGGTCATAAATTAATTCGGTTGTTTGGGTGTAAAAAATGTGGCAATTTGAAAACAAAGTAATTACACTGATTACTCGAAGTACTGTCAAAGAAAAGCTACTATTTCCACATCTTTTACATATTTTTCGAATTTCATTTCGAAAAATATTACATCTGTTGTGGCTAGCCGAATTAAAAAAAAAATTGTTTTGAAAGTATTGAACTGTTGACCATCTAAATCGTTCCGTATCTATTTAAAAAAAAAACACCCATCTTAAGGAACCATGTCTTCACTATTTTCGTCTACCTACGTTGCATTACTTGTCGATGTAATTGAAGTCGTTTTTTTCTCGTTTGCAAGCAAACAATTATTTCAACACTAAAATCCCCATTCATGAAGCGTCGAAACCTTTCTCTCTGTAATTTATCAGTTAGAACATTGTCACTGTAAGGTTTTCGAAGCATTATATGCGTCTCAGCTGCATTTTTCTTACAATTAAAGCAACAAAGAAAATCTCCCACAAATGTCACAAATTACAACAAATTTTGCACAGTTTCAACCAAATTAAAAAACAAGTATTTTTTTTCAAAAACTCAAAGCTATACGTATAAATATTTTTTCCTTCCTAGTAATAGAAACAATGTAAAAGTTAAATATTGTTGGCTTGTAGGATTTAATGTATAAAATTGACCTCGCTACGATTATATTATCATAAAATACAATACATATACTTTGTTAAGTAAAATAAATATTTAAAATACAACGGAACAAAGAAAAAATATAAATTTAATAAAGATGTGTTATACTTAACGACCTCGTATCCAAGTTCATTCTGAGGATGTTCATTTATCGTTTTTTTTTTCTTTTCTTTTTTTTTAGATAAAGATTTATTTCAATTCTGTTTTGTTATTGCATTTTTATGTTTGCTTTTATAGTCAAAACTTTTAGTTCAAAACGCTTTCTAACATACATATACAAACTGAGGTAAGGACTTTGCACGCTTGGACTGTAGGATGAATACATCTCTTTATTACAACTGAGTTTTTTAATTTCCGTAGTTTAATACTAGTTTCAAAATAAAAAATAAATTATGAACAAAGACAAATTAAAATCGAACTATGTGAAATAAGTACAATTTATATACTACAGCGGTTTTGAATAATCTATCTATATCAGCTGGCTTGGTGGAGGTTACGTCAAAATTCTATCTCTAGGTAGTAAGAAAATTTAGAGACACTACATTGAAACTGGATGTAAATCGACTTACACTATATATTATGCAGACGACTTTTATTATATTTACATTATTTATATTACCCGTATACAGTAATTTTTTTATTTTCACCCACAAAAATATATATTTTTTTGGCTATGTGCATAAATACCGTTAATAAAATATAATTTTCACTAAGTATGCTAAGTTTTTATTACTTTCTCTTTGTTTTTATTCTTTTTAGCAATAAATCAATTCTGAAACCTCAATATCTATAGATTACCGTCAAGGTAATCATTTACAGAAAACATTTACGGAACTGAACTTGAATAATTATTATTAATTAAACAATAATTGTTTCAGATCCGGTAGACACTAAGGTGACCTTTTAAATAAACTGCTTAGCGATGAATTATCACTTTCAAGATCTTTAAATATAATATATTTCATAATTTACTTTACCAAAAAAGTAAAAAAGAATTATCCAATTTGGTGGGGTTGGTGAGAATTTATGCGCGAACATACATTTCAGAGTATTTTATTTATATAGAATACTAGCTGACCCCGCACTTTGTTTTGCCATATAATTATGTGATTAACCGCCCCAACCCACTCTTGTGGGTGAAATTTCGTAAAATCCCTTCTTAGCTGATCTCTGATCAGCGAAAGGAATATTCCTACCAAATTTCACTTATGGTTCCAGAGATATCGTGATGAGTCAATATAAAAGTGAGTCAATATAATATTATAATATGACGATAATTCATATACCTACTTCATAATTTATTCGGTTGAAATCAAAGGTATCATCGAGTTTTAAACTTTATTTAATTGCATACGTTTTTTACTATCGAATCAGAACTCATTGAATAGGAAACACCTTTTTGTCCTGTCAGCTATCTCGTGCGGTCTAATCTGTTCATGATGATTTTACCTGGTCTTTTGTTTAGGTGTCGACGTATTCAAGTCGGTCATTTTTGAATGTATCTTATTACAATGTCTCATATTGTTAGTCTTCTATCTAGTTCCGTTTCTGTTGGCTATCATTCACCAAACTCATGTTTCTAAGTTTACTTAGGCCATTTTTTATTTTATTGGCTGACCCGACATATATACGATCTTAGTTTAAAACGCTCGTTGAAATAATTGTTACATTTTTGAAATTTTACAATTTTCGTAATTTTTCATTTCGTAAGAACCATCTATCAAGTATTATATAACTTTTAAAACTATATTCATTTGTTTAAGCCGTTAAGTGTTTTATGCTTAACGACACATTTAGCAACCTATTTATTTAAATATATTAAAATTTCATTTATATGTCTTTTATATAAGTATTTATTTTACGAAAATAATTGTAAATAGTACAAAATTAACATACTATACATTTAAACAATGCGTTGTATCTATTTTTTTAATGACATCGATTAATTAATAATACTTTACCCTAATTTCACATTTCATTTGAAATAATACAAAAAGATGCAAACGACTTGTACCTTCACCTATTGAAACACGAATAAAAATGCATTTGAGTGTTTATTAATTAAGAAAAATTATGGGCTATATTTATGCCCGCAACTTCGTCCGCGTGGAATAGTTACTTTGGGCTAACGCTAACTGTAACCCGCGACTTCGTTTTAACTTTTTACGCAGGGCACGCAGCGAAAGCTCTCAAAAGAAAAAAAACCCGATTTTGAAACATTCTTCATTTGTGCTCCGCTCCTATTGGTCTTAGCGTGATGATATATAGCCTATAGCCTTCCTCGATAAATGAGCTGTCTAATAACACTGAAATAATTTTTTCAAATCGGACCAGTAGTTCCTTATTCAAACAAATAAACAAACAAACAAACTCTTCAGCTTTATAATATTACGAGTAGTATAGATGAAACTACTACTCACAGAATACGAGTATAAGCTGTAACCATATACATAGGCCATTATCAACGAAGCTAAAGCCACACATAAGGATTTTGTATTACTATTTTATACAGACAGAAGTTATTATGCAGAAACAATGACCTTCTAATACACGTATGTGCATGTGTATTAAAAGGTCATTGTGCAGAGATTAAAAACCTACACCACAAAAGTAATGAAAATAGGCTTTGATCGGATGATGAGGTATGTAAAAGGTGTTATTCAGTAAATACAAATTCAAAACCGTAATTCAATCTAAAAACTCGCATAATTTTTTTATACCGAGTCTAAACGATAAAATATACATTAACTGAGCACTAAAATTTAACGCCAAATATCGAGAGAAGTCTTTATTGATTCGTTACAGACAATCAGAAAACATAAAAGAGAAAGTAATTTATAATTAAAATAGCTGAATAAATTTTAAATAAAAGACCTGTCTCCACTTTGGCACATCAATAGCTAGCATATAATTCCATCTGCTCTACAATATAACAAGCAATTATTAACATTTTGAAACCAATATATAAATAAAAAATATCCTTAACGAAAATTTTTCGTAAATAAAGTCAAGTAAAATTATTATTTAAAATAATTTTTGTTTAATATCATCACTTGCCTACGATAACGTCTTTAGATCGATTTAATTCGATCGATCAATTAAATATTTGCTCGCAAACGAAAAAAAAAAAAATTAACTTCCATTACATCAACTAGTAAAAATAATAATAGTTTTTATTTATTTATTTAAGAAGAATATTTATGGTCTAAGATCCGAGATAGCTAAATATTCAATATACATGAGAGAGAAAAGATTAAAAAAAAAATTTGTAGCAGGCTTATGGTGGTGGCAGGTATTTTATAAATTCACAATATTGAAATCAGCCTATAAAAAATTGTTTCATCTAATTAACAGATGAGGGATTATTTTGTTATATCCCGGATCTTAGACCATTAAAAATCTCTTTAAAAAAGCATTAATGTACTGTCAGTTTTCGTTACGTCAAAACGAATGACATTCGGTTAATTAGCACTGGCAGGTTGTTAAAAAGTAATTATAAGACAATACGATCTTAAATAAAAACAGTTGTCAAAATATTTATTGTAATAGTACTTTCGGTTCTTTCGAGCGGTGAGACGAGTGTGAAAACGATACGCTCCTGGCGCCGTTTTTAATCTTTCTTTTATTTTTATTTTTAACCTAGCTTCTGCGCGCGACTTCGTCGGCGTGGACTCCGCTCCTAGTGGTCTTAGCGTGATGACACATAGCCTATAGCCTTCCTCGATAAATGGGCTATCTAACACTGAAATAATTTTTCAAATCGGCCCAGTAGTTCTAGAGATTACCACGTTCAAACAAACAAACAAACAAACAAACAAACAAACTCTTCAGCTTTATATATTAGTATAGATGTATTACTATCGTGAATTAAGCGTTGTTATGTGAGACTTTTTTATTTTGAATTCGGTGTTAGACGTTTGTCTGTCATGTACCTATAGACAGAAATATAAGTAGCTTCATAATTTTAAGACGATTTAATCAACCTTCAAGTCTAGTATATTGTAATCAAAATCAGAAAAAACAGATAATTAAAAACCGGACGATTCGATTCGATATCAACATTAAAAATTAATTTTATAATATTAAATCTTATTGGAAATGCTATCTTTTACGCAAAATTTACTAGCAACTAATATTGTATATAAACAAATTTTGTATTTATATTTAATTCATCACTTCCTGTAAATAATTTTGTTTTTATATTTAATTATAGAAACATAAATCAATGCAATCAATTTATGCGATAAAATTGAAATGATTTCTTTACAAAAAGGAGCTAAGACACATCAGTTGCAAAAAACTGCTCATTTACATCAAGCAAAAAAAAAAAAACAATCACTTCAAATAACACGTTGCGGAAAAAAATTGCGGCAGCGCATCTATTATTTATCATGATAATTATTTTTATTAATGTTTCACTTAGCAACATGAAATTTTACATTTGATAATTAAAAATTAATTAAATTTTAAATGTTCAATGTAATACGATTTTTATATATTTTTTAATCTGTATTTTACTATAGTGTTATAACGTTCTAAAAATAATATAATACGGCGATTTACATCTTCGTACAAATACAACTTATAGTAATAAAGCGCATAAAAGTATAGAAGAAAGTATCACGGGATGAATTTTATATTTCTTCTAATTTATGTTACGACCTGTCGAAATTGTCGAAAGAGGAACACGATAGTCGCTCGATGATTTTGTCTACGGATTCAAAGAGAAAAAGTTTACCTACATATTTGAGATTCTACGTCTTTAATTTTAATAATCTATCTATATGTATATCTCTATTATATATGTAACGGTATACCAATAACGGCAACTTCATATTGACAATAATACTTTTACATTTAATATTGCTTCAAAAATCTAATCAATATTTTATTTTATTTGATTCGTTACGTTTTCATTTGCAAAAATTTAATTAAAGACTTGTCTATTTCGGATATTAACACTTCAAGAACTAATTTGAGTTATTGAGTGTGTTCATTTAGCAGGCGTCTGCCCCCAAAATTGACCGAGTGGGTTTGATCAAGAAAAAACGTAAAAACACTACAATTAACACTTTTTAGGTGTTGTAAAATTTGAGTTTTGAATTTAACTTCTATTTCAATTCTAGATGTTTTATGTCTAGGTAACAAACTGCCTTTACCATATTTTTTAAATGCATTTAAGCGGGCTTTACACGCAACGATAAGTTGTAGCAATTTATCGTAACGATCAGATTGTTACAATTTATCGTTGTGTGTAAACGGGAGATTGTAGCGATTTATTGAGATTGGAGTTGGAGTGAACAGTGCTCTACTCTTTCGATTTGTTGGAGCGATAAATCGTTCAATCAATTGTTACAATTTATCGTAGCGTGTAAAGCCCCCATTAATAACATAAACAGACATTATCATAAAATGACATATTTCTTCGTTCATTTGTTCACTAGCCCGTTGGTACAGTTTGTAGTGACCCTACTTTCTGGCATAGTTAATTAGTTATATGAATAGTTGTTGAAAATAAAAAGAAGAAAGAGTGACATAGTATTTAATGACACGGCCATTTTTTTACAAATTAAAGTGTCAAGCTCGTTAGAGGTAATGATTAACTATCATGCGTAACATTTACTACAAACTGTAATTTTGTAAGCCCACAAATAGGAACTATACTCTCGCATGGCTAACATGTAAGTGTAATCGTTTTTTTTTTAAATGACTAATGTATCGACGTAGTCCGTCAGTTGTCATTACCAAAATAATAATAATTTATTATGAATCTCGAGTCCGTGTGGTATTCTTCAAACTAATAGTAAAAATTTACGACTCATTTAGTAACGAATAGTAAGGTGTAACATTAATGACACTAAATTATTTATGCTTTATAACAATTTTGATTTTCGAAAGAGTTTTTCGAAGATAAGACAAAAGAGTAAAGTGCAGTAATGTAGATAGTACACATAATTATACTTTTAAATAAGAAACTAATTAAATAATATTTATAACATCATAATACATAATACACATACATACGATTATAAATCACTACTTACATAGGAATATATATATATATATATATATATATATATATATATATATATAAATATAAATATAAGTATACATAATACACAATAAACGTTATTATGAAAAAAAATACGGATTAATTTGAGTGAGGGACACCTTACTCAAATTAATCCGTAATTTTTTTTTGATAAATAATTAATATACTATTAAACGAGCAATTCTTGTATATATATATATATATATATATATATATAATTTGAATCTCGGAATCGGCTCCAACGATTTTCGTGAAATTCAGTATACAGGGGATTTCGGGGGCAAAAAATTGATCTAGCTAGGATTCATTTTAAAAAAATGTCGTTTTATCCCTGTTTTTAGGCAATGAAAAAATATCATTAGAATACGAAGCTTAATTTCACTACGCGTCAACATAGCTATAACAGCGTAATTAGGAAATCGGCGGGTGTCAAATCGTGTTGACCCGAGTTCGAATCTCAGTCTCCAGATTAATTTTTTTTCTGTTTTTTTTTTTTTTAATTTCACTCGTGATTTATTTTTTAAATAAAATTAAAATATAAAAATACCGAGAAAAAAAAGAAAAACAAAAAATAAAATGAAAATACCGAGCAAGGCTCGGTCACCCAGGTACTAAAGAAGCTGAAGCAACAGTTTCAGGTTTTTTATAAAAGTATAAATAGAGGGAATAAGTTTGAAATATTTAGGAAGTTTGTTCCAGAGCGATGAATCATATACCGAAAAAGGCTGCAAGAGAAATTTGGTGTTGCTCTTTGGTATGTCGAGCATAGTAGTGATGCAAGGCCGATTGGGACGTGAAGGAGAAGGATTTTGGAAATGAGAACGGAGGTGAGCTGGAAAGTTAGATCATAGAGTACTCAGTAAAAGAACAACAGGATGTGAAAAATGAGAGGTAACTAAAAGTTAATAAGCGAAGAATACAATCGAAATTATTGCAACTGCGCAGTTATGCCAATCATTATTTAATATCGTTTGTCGCTTCAACATTCAAATTTACATAAGCGTTGTTCAATTATACCTGGCATCGAGACATATAAAAAATGAACAAGTCACACAAATGTGATATGAATTAGTTTTATGTTATTTTAATTAAAATTAGCAGCCTGTGGCATCAAAGCGAGATCTCAGTTAGACATTCAAGTGTATCGATAGCACAACTGATTAAATTGGCTAGCCATTGTTGAAGACAATAACGTATCCAGCATTTTTAATAATGGAATATTCAAGTCGGCGTCATATTGTCTTCGTTAAAGATCATCGTAGGGATCATTACTTTATGTTGTTTGCAGTATATAAACATAATGATCATGTAGCTGCACCAACTATCGTGTTGAGTATTAAGTGAGTGACAGTTAGCTTTTAGTAAGCTTTTGTTTGAGCACGGTTTCAATGGTCAATTGTGAGAGAAACACATTTCATTATTTTACGGCCACCGTGTGTTCGTAGCATATAATTTACCGTCTTTTAATAGTATGCACCATTAAAATATGATTATTTATTTCGACACCGCATGTTTACGACTCATTCCCTTCTTGCTTTTAATTCATAATAAAACTATTAATGTGAATCTTAGATAATGCAAATTCAAATATTTATATTTTAACTTAAGACATTAAAGTGTTGGCAAATAATTTTAGCAGTACTGAAATAATGCTTTGTAATGCTATCGATGTATTGAAGTTGGAAATATAATGGATGGTTTACGAGTTTCATACAATATCAATATTTTATTGAAGTCAAAATTAGCAACACTTGTTGGCTTCCAAACAAATCTTTATAAACCTGGTAACGGAGTACAGAAAAATATCTCAAAATTAAAATTCATAAAAAAGTTTCTTAGAGGGAGTGGAAAAATATGTAAAAAGGGATAAATCATGTTTTCAAATAATTATAATACTTACGTTTATATTAATGTACTAAAAAAAGGTTTTGTATTGAGAAGTGAAAAGTTACACTTTTAAATTTTTTTGGCACAAAGCTGGTATCAGCAGTTTCTCTTTCGCGATAAGGATCAGTTGGTAGACATATATACCTACTAACTTAAAGAATTTGAGACTAGTTCGTGCATCAAGATGTCAATCTGGAATGTCTACCTATCATGGTTCAACTGTCTGTAGTTTCGTGAAATACCCGCGCTGAAATATTTTACAAAGAAATAAGTAACTGCGTACCTACTTCAAAGTAATTTTTATAGAATAACTAGCTGACCCGACAGACGTTGTCCTGTCTTAACTTTTGTATGGGAATATAGAAAAACGTTATTTTTAGACTTTTTCAGGAAATTTTTTAAATTGTTCTCTCCGTAAGAACCATACTCGTACTTAAAGGAATATTATAAAAAAAGAATTAGCGAATTCGGTTCAGCGGCTCTCGAGATTTGCGCTTAGCAACACATTTGGCGATTCATTTTTATATATATAGAGATAGTTATTTATGCAAATTACATTAGTAACATTACTTTTATATTGTGTAATGTACGAGTAATATCATTAATTAGTGGTATTCTCACCCTAATATGACGATTTATGATACAAGTAATAATAATAATAATTAGATTATAGGTACTTACAAAGTTACAAGTAACTAGATGATTTATTATCTACCACACAACCGTTCTGGTGTAGTGGTGCGTCTATTGGCCTAAAACACCGAAGGTTTGTGGGTTCGATTACCGCTCGGGATGGATATTTGATTTGTAGAAATATTTCTTTCCGGTTTGGATGTCTGTCCTTGTGTCCCCACCGTGCCACGGAGATCACGTTAAGCCCTCGGTCCCAGTTGTTATCATAAATACCTGATAGCGATCGTTACTTATAGTAGAGGTTACTAATAAGAGCAGTGTTAGATTAAGCTCCAATCCTTATCCTAAATGGAGAAAGAGGCCTAGGCTGAGTAGTGGGATGTTACAGGCTAAATCGTTATTATCAATTATTAATAGGTAGCATAACCCGTAAACTGTCGGAGAACGGAATGATATCGCGAGTACAAGTTGTACACAATATTTTTGAATTTATAAAAATGTACAAGATCTCAATGAGTAAATATTTCATTTTAGGAATATACTTTTCTGTCATTCTGAGAAAATACACGCCTTGTAAAAAATTATAGATAACTAGCTGACCCAGCGAACTTCGTACCGCCTAACAGTCGATTCCTTAATTTTTTTAATACTTATCCTTGCCGTAACCCCTCCTACTAACACTTAAACTTCATGGCATGGTATTAAAGTTCAAATTGACTTTATTACGAATCTTTTGTATTCGAATATAGAATTTTTTTTATACTTTTTCAGTAAATTCTTTAAATTTTTCTCTCCGTAATAACCATGCTTATACTTCAAGGAATATTATAAAAAAAGAATTATTAGCGAAATCGGTTCAGCCACTCTCGAGATTTGCGCTTAGCAACACATTCAGCGATTCATTTTTATATATATAGAGAAGAGATATAGTATTGAAACAGCGACCGTTACAAATATTATTAAAGTTATTATTTTTGTAAATTTCTTTTTATTTAATATTCGGAGCGAGTTGTCTGTGTAGATAAGATAATTACGATATAAAATATGTCATTACAGAAACGATTTAACAAGTTTTTTGATTACACATTTTTAAAACGAATAACTACACGTTTTACATCACATTTTATTTGCAATATATTTTAAACTTTTTATATTTATGAATTTTAGATCAAATTTATATTTTGCAATCTATACTAATATATAAAGCTGAAGAGTTTGTTTGGTTGTTTGTTTGTTTGTTTGTTTGTTTGAACGCGGTAATCTCTGGAACTACTGGGCCGATTTGAAAAATTCATTCAGTGTTAGATCCCATTTATCGAGGAAGGCTATAGGCTATGTGTCATCACGCTAAGACCAATAGGAGCGGAGTCCAAGCCGACGAAGTCGCGCGCAGAAGCTAGTATTTAATAAAATTATTTTGTTTAATACTATTGCACGTATAAATACTCGTACAGCATTTTAATAGATTTATCTTGTGCAATTTCGGCCTTGTCCTTAAAAGCTATTTCTTTACAGGTCGCTTCTACTTCGCGTCTATAAAAACATACTAAAGTATTTTTAAATCATTATTAGTTACTTTTAGAGTATCCGCTTGTACGACTCGGGCAACTTACAACGGGGCACGGTGCGACGCGGCATCGTTTCATTTTATTTTACATTATCTCCTAAATTATGCGTAAAAATTAAATGCTGTAAAACACAAAGTTTAACTTCATGAAATTGCTGTGTTGATAAATTATTTTTCATTCGTAAGGATTCATATGCCTGCCTAAGAATAATGAAAATCCAGAAAATCATAAAATCATCTTTGTCAATAATGCATTATTTTAGATCAAACTCAAAAGATAGACATATACTGAAGCAGACTTTTTTTTCGAACTATTAATGCCGATCAAGTCATATATGATTTTTGCGTTACTTTTACCGTTTACGCACACGCACCGAAAGCTCTCAAAAAGTTATTTTAACATTTCTTATTAATGCTCAGCTCCTATTTATTTGTACCATTTGTTTGATTTTATATGGCCCATAGCTATCATCGGTAAATGGACTACCCAAGACAAAAGCAGCATTCGAAACAGAAGTTCCTGAGATTAGCGTGTTCAAACAAATAAATTCTTTAGCTTTACAATATTAGTA
The DNA here is from genome assembly GCA_905220545.2 of Melitaea athalia. Taxonomy (NCBI): domain Eukaryota; kingdom Metazoa; phylum Arthropoda; class Insecta; order Lepidoptera; family Nymphalidae; genus Melitaea; species Melitaea athalia. Next base: position 6,874,938 of record HG992196.1, read on the forward strand.
TAGATAAGGATATTTAGTTTATAAATGATTTTTATAAGAAGGTGATTATGCCTTCGGGCCATACCTACCTTGATCTTTTTTCTCTACCTGGGTAAACGTAGAGTATAAATAGTACATACAGTATAGATTATTGAGGATAACTCAAAAACTACTCAACGCGACAATCAAATCAGCTTTCGAATATAATTTTTTGCTCGCAAACGAAGTAAAAAACGACTTCAATTACATCGACAAGTAATGCAACGTAAGTAGACGGAAACATAGTCAAGTAAATACGCGTTATTCAATATAACTCGAAAAGTACTTGTCAGATTCCAATTAAATATAAAGGGGACCACATGACATGCACCACCTTTCGATTTAAAAAAATCATCAAAATTGGCCCACCCAGTGAAAAGTTCTGAGAGATATAAAAAAAAATACAATCGTATTGAAAAGAAGAATAAGTAGACACCTATATGTATTAATAATATCCTCAATACAATACATTAAAACAAAAGAATTTATGAAACCATATTCAGTAACATCTCGCGTTACTGATGACACGCATGACAGGAAGTTAGTAATGCTTTACAATTTTTCGTTTAACTTTCAGTAACGACTAGTGAAATGTGAGTGTTGTTATGAATGTTTATTGTGACCATTTTCTTTCCGGTTTCGTATCAGTTTTTCTTTTCTTTAATTAGCAGGTTTGTTTATCAATTGATTTTTAAAAAAAGGAGGAGGTTCTCAATTCCACTGTGTTTTGGATGCGCGATGGTTCGTTTTTCATTTGCGAGCAAACACAATTATTAAAACAAAAAATTAATATGACATGATATTTAACTGATATTATTTTTTTATCTATTAAATTCGACGTTTTATGTAACGTATTATATTTCTTTCAGTACATATTTATTACTGCAAAGTTTAAGTGAAAAGTTAATAATAATATTTTATCGTAAATAAGAAACTATTTTTGTAGGTACCAGATTTGTTTCTAAGAAGCGGTTCATTAAACAAGATTAAAGGGTAAGTAGGATAATATGCATAATTACAAGTGTTAATGAAACCTTGTATTGTACATCGAAAAAACCTTCACATAAAGTCTTAAAGCTATTTATAGACTTAATAAAAATGAAACATTTTATTAATTAAGCAGTAGAAATAGATAAAAGCATTGTTATAAAACAATTAACTCATAGCATATACAATTTTAATACGGGGGTAATATAACTTTATTACAATCTTTTTTTTTGTGAAAGTAAAGACGTGTTAATATGTATGAGTGGATGAAAGAGAGTTGAATAACTAGTGCTAACCATCTGAAGTGTTCAAATTAAGCGATAAACGTTGTCATTGCAAGTTCCTGTTTTCATTAGCAATGTGCTATCAATCAAAGCTAATATACAGCCTTTTTTTTTTTTTTTTTTTTAACGTGTGGAAATGCTTTATGCATTTCCGGCCGCTGGGGAAGCGACCGGGGTATGTGGGACTCCTGCCGACTCCCTGGCAAGTTACCCACTAAAACCACACGGTGTCCACCTTCATCGCCTGTGCCAGGGTCGCAGGAGTCCGTATTCTTCTGCAAACCCCGGCGGCGTGCCTCGTCAGGCCCTTACCAGTTGGGTGGCACGCGGCGGACACCGCGCGCGCCTACCCGGCAGAAGCTAATATACAGCCTAACCCAACCTTAATACTGGAAAAAGCACTAGCAAAGGAGAGAAAATTTAATATTTTTAATTAAGTAAAAAGTCAATTTTATAAAATGTAAAATCTTATAGGTACGTCTTAGAATGAACCATTGTATCAAATTATTTAATGAATGAATTTTTGAAAAATTAATGCAAAAGTAAGCCAATAGTTAGATATCTATCAGAAGATTATACTCGAAAGGAACAAAAACAAAAGCAAAAAGTTTTTTGTAAGCGCACAGACTTTTTTAGTCCTATTAAGAGACTGGTTTCAAGACTTTGTTCATTATTAACATTTAGATATCAGTGCTTTGATTTTATTTTATAGGTAACTAGCGACCCGCCCCGGCTTCGCACGAGTGCAATGCTTATTAATCTTGAAAGAGCGACATATAATTAGATTTGTGAAAAGCACTCAACGCTCCAATCTAAGCCTGCAACGTTGAATCACGGACTTTTTTGTAAACCTTTAAACCTTATATATACAATACTGTAGAACATTATTTTGATCTATCTCGTAGGGTTCAGACAGTGTTTGCAAATTGAGCGCAAAAAATGTGTTTATTTACGACATCACATTAGAAACCTCTAAAATTATCAGTGTTCCTCTACTATATTATGCATGTATTATACTTATAAACCTTCCTCTTGAATCACTTTATCTATTTAAAAAAAACCGCATGAAAATCCGTTGCGTAGTTTTGAAGATCTAAGCACATATAGGGACAGACGGCTGGAAGCGACTTTGTTTTATTTTAAAAAGAACAAAATTTATGACATGAATATGTTTGATTGATGATTATTTTAAAAAGAACAAAATTTATGACATGAGTAAATTATTGATAAAAACGTTTAAAAATTATTTTCCATTTAATTTCAACAATTAATCAAAAGCCTTTCTTCATTACTCATGAAAGAGCTAAATACAAAAACTTCTCTGTAGGCATAGTGTACCGGTATCGTTAAAATCTTCGCGAGAGAAACTTGCTATTAGCGTGTTATTAGCGTAATTTAACCTTTTTGAAACATAGTTGTTTTATTGATTAATGACAAAGTTATACTAATGACCATTATTCTTCAATATCTACATAAAATTTTATTTTATTACTTTATATCAGGTCGACATGCCAAAAGTTTATCTCTATAGCAGTTATTAACGTAACAAAAACAAATTGATATTTTATTAATATTTGCTCTGTGTTACCTAAATAATATAGGTACTTGAAATTTTTTGCGAGTGATATCAGAAAAATTAAAAAAAAATCGTATGTACACTAATATTTATAACGAGGAAAGATTTAATTTTTTCTTTTGTAATTAATTATTTAAAAAAAAGTACGGAACCGATTTTAAATATTCTTTTACCAAAAAAATCTACATTAATAACAGTGAGTAACGCAGACTATATTTTATCGGGAGAAAACGGAACAGTAAAAAAATCCACGTGGGCGAAGTTGCGGGCGGAAAGGTACGCAATATTATAAAACATTGATAGCAGTAAGTTTCGTAAAAAGATACGTATAACACGTATATGAATGTATTTACCTTGACCCGATTGTCTCTGATTGCTACACATCCTTCGACGTTCACTTTATCTCATTTTTGGTAAATCATACAAACAAGAAAAACAGGTCCAAAATTGGACGAATTTTATTCCGCTAAATGACTACAGAAAACTAGTGTTTGCATGATATAAAACCGAAATTATAGATGCAATAAAGATTTACCAGTAGCTTGTACCTACATCCGGCATGCCTTCGGGATTTCTAAAGGTGCGCGATACCTACAGACTTGCCAATTCGTTTATTATTTTACTGGTGTGCGACTTGACACATAAACATTACCTGTATGCAGGTTGCACTTTGATTGCAAGTTTATTTCGGACTTAGCATTTGTATGTTTATTTGCATCATAAGATTGCATGCGAAAAGTTGTGTTTATTATTAATACGACAATGTTAAAAACTATCGTCATATTTTTCATTCTATTAATTTCTTGTTTTTCTGCATGTCTAACTAAAATTAAAGGCATCTTTTTATAATATAATAACTGTTAGGAAGTTCCGGCATTAATAGCACCCGTGAAAATAAAATATTAAGGTTTCTCACGCTATCAAGCGGTATTTAGATCGCGAAGTTTAGAACAACAAGCATTTAGAGAAATAATTTAAAGTTTTTTTTTTAGGTTTTTCACATTAAGTTGTTATTTTATATAATAATAATACCTGTTTCATCAACTGCCGATAAAGCTTATCTCGCACATAATACACAAAGTACCACACATTTATAGACGTGCATACAAAAACTTTTTATAAATACATATTTTTAAACTTCACGTACCAACCTATTTTATAAAAAGGGCAACACATACTTGCTTAATTAAGGAATATTTCATATCACTGTTAAATAATCGTAGATCAAGTAATATGTAAAATGAGGCAGAGGGGTTAGAAATATTCCATCACTTTTTACTAGAAGGGGAGGAAGGACTTAGTGCATAGACATTTAACTGGTTTTACATATAGCAAAAATTTTTTTAGATCATCCAGATAGGCCTATCAAAAAAGTAAGCAACTCTATACAGCAAGTACTAAAAACTTTTATAAAGCACCAAAAGCGCGTTTAATCTTAACGATTTCTTTTAATTTTTTTTTTGTGAATTATATACAAAATTTTACGAATAAAGATTTTTTTTTATTTCTATAAAGATTTCTATTATTCTTTTTCCTAACTATCATTTTTTACGAAAAAACTATTTACTTTTTAGGGTTCCGTACCCAAAGGGTAAAAACGGGACCCTATTACTAAGACTTCGCTGTCCGTCCGTCCGTCCGTCCGTCCGTGTGTCTGTCACCAGGCTGTATCTCAAGAACGGCTATAGCTAGAGAGTTGAAATTTTCACAAATTATGTATTTCTGTTGCCGCTATAACAACAAATACTAAAAACAAAATAAAATAAATATTTAAGGGGGGCTCCCATACAACAAACGCGATTTTCTTGCCCTTTTTTGCTCGATATCAATAATGGCAACAGGTAGGCACTTGAAATATTCACAAAATACTCAGTTGTATTTTTACTTTAATAATAAATAATAAAATTAAAATAAAATTAATATTTAAGGGGGGCTCCCATACAAAAAACTTCATTTTTGCCTATTTTTGCTCTCATACAATAAAAGCGATTTTGGCCGCTTTTTGCCCGTTATTACAATCAATGTAGGTACCTAGTCAATGGTACGGAACCCTTCGTGCGCGAGTCCGACTCGCACTTGGCCGATTTTTTAGTACACCTACAGTAGACTTTTGAGTACACCAAGATATAAACGTTGCATTGTTAATATCGAATTGAGGTTTTTAAAGTGGCAAAAAATTGACGTCTTTATTGAGATCTCAAAATAAATAAAGGAAATACAAACATCGTAGAGGGGAGTAAGAAGTTTACTATAAACGCGTTCCAAGGACACGGTCAGTATTACTTAACGTTGTCATTAGCTTCTGTAAGAATACGTCATTGACGACACAGTGGCTCAGTAAATACTTTAAATAAGGAGCGTAGTCTAAAAGTTGCGGGTTCGAAACGCATTCATAGCAAATATTTGTAGAGGTCACATAGATGTTTATCTTGGTCTGGCCCTTTGTTTGTGTTGTTCGCGTTTCCGGACTCCCTTCACAGTAAATATCATACCTACTACTCGAATTCGTGAAGTATGAGGCTTTTATTTATTTATTAAAGGTTGTCTTAACACTAAAACACAGTATATACGTCTGGAAGTTACAATATAAATATAAATAAATAATGTTAAAAATATTTCTATTCTCGATCGTTTATTACTAACCTACGAGTAAGTTAGCAAAGTAGCCTTTGGATGGATCACATCTGCTATTATCATTGCAAGTGACTGCAGGTACCTACTGCTAATTCCAAATGTATGCTCGTTGAACTGGTTCAGACTTCAGACAGAATAATAATTTAGTATACATATATATATGATTAATTCTGAAAGGAGTAATACTTAAGAATAAATTTAAATTACTTCGATCACTTTCACATCACTTCAAGACTATTTTTGTACAATTCGAGTTAAGATAAGAACAACAATCACTTTTACCGTAAAAAATAATCTGGAGCAATTTAAATTAATTTAATTAACAGAAGTTAAATAAAGTGTTGATAAAAACAAAAAGCGCTCGCCAAGAAAGTTGTAATTAAATTTAAAAATAAAAAAAATTGTTTTGAAATTTTACCTTTTACATTAATGATTATTATTGGATTTATTAGAAACCTTGTTTGTCTGACTATTAGCCGTGTTGACATTAATGGCTACTGTTCCGTTACTACGATCTCCTGCGCGATATCGCGATGTTCCAAAGTCTGTCATTTCCGGTGGTTGTAGTTTCCAAATAATGATAAAAGTTAAAAACGGTTCAGTAGTTTCAAAGTGCGGTTGATTCTAAATAAACATTAATTACAATATTTTAGTACTGATATAATAAACCAAGTTCTAGAACAACGCAAGGACATACTTGCACACAAGTGAAAAAAACGCTTCTAATGAATACATATAAGGAATTTCCTTAGGTTTATACAATAATTAATAAAAAGAAAATATACAATGTTATTGTTTTAAGTACTTTATATTAAATATCCTCGTAAACACGTACAAACGTTATACTGATAGTAAATTAGTAAGTAATAAAAATACCAGTGTAAAAATACCCATCTTAATAGTTGCTAAAACGACTCATCTTTCACGTAGGACATAAAATTACTATTCAATGCTTATGACTGACGTATCAATATTCAATATTAGAGTGTACTGTCAGTGTACTATTTGAAATTTTATTTAAACTGGCATTATATTCATTATATCCTCATTATGAAGAAAGACAGACATTCTAAGTTAAAAAAAATATATAGTAGGTTACGATTGACGTTTTAACACTCAATAATTCTGGCAGTGGAAGATTTAAAGCCCTTTTCAAAATGAACTACATTTGATTCATCAACTCGTTAACATAAAATATAAGAGATCTTTCTAGATAAAAAAATTGTACAAAAAAAAAATTAATCGTTAAAACATTTTTAAAATTCGAAGTGTAGGTATGTACATAAAAATGCCTGTCATTATTATAACTAAAAATGTTTACAATTCGGAACCTGGGATGTTCAAGTTATTGAAGAACAATAAAACTATCAAGCTACAATTTGCGCCATGATTCTGACTACGAGTGCTATCACGAACCTGGCATTACGGCCGTGGGGTGAAGGACAATGTTGCACGCAACGTTTACGCGATGTTATAATATCAACTACTAAAATGAATTTGGTTTGAAGGCTGTTAAGATTAACCTGCTGTGTATTGTGTAGAGAACCTTTTTTAAGTGTTATAGGTAGGGATCCCTAGTACAGATTTTTCACCTGATTAGTAACAAGATAATTTTCTGATAGTAGCTTCATTTTGATGAGACGAACAAAAAGTTCCTCTTCGAAAACTCTCGATTGTGGTAGATAATAGAGTTAGCAGGAGATAGAGCAGCAGTGAGCGTAGGACCGGGATAACGTACCACGCAATTTGTAGGACAATATTACCATCAAATTATATAAATATTAATTAACTAAAAAAAAAATCAGCTGGTTAGTAATAATTTTTGATGACCTTACGAGGTCATCAACTTGATGACCTCGTGAGGTCATCAAAAATTGATTTTTTTTTCTGATTTTTTTTTCTTTTAATTAGTTCGCTTTTCTGTTAATTCCTACGCTCACTGCTGCTCTATCTCCTGCTAACTCTATTATCTACCACAATCGAGAGTTTTCGAAGAGGAACTTTTTGTTTGTCTCATCAAAATGAAGCTACTCCCGGAAAAATTAGCTCGTTACTAATCAGGTGAAAAATATGTACTAGGGATCCCTACCTATTAGTGAAATGCACATCTCGTCAATACGAAGCTATATTTGTAAAGAACGTAGGCTTTACCTGTAAATGAATATGAACGGTCTTACAATTTTTTTAAGAATAAATTATTATGATATTTTTTTGCATGCACCGATAAATGCAGTTACGTAGCTGTGTATTCTCTCTCTTTGTTTTCAACTTTACTTTTAAATTCATGGGACGCTGAAGCATTATACCTATTCGTATGTGCTTTTTCATTATCACAGTAGGTACTTAAAACAAAACTGATTGCCTTTTTTTGGAAAAGTATTCCCTTTATAAAAGTACGTGATTCTATACAACGAGGTAAAAATATATTTGAGATAAATCAGTCTATATGAATATTGATGTCTTTCACCAAGACTTTTTTCATAAAGAAACGTAGTTTACAGAAAGAAATTCTCGAATGATCGTTAAACATTCAAAAAATGTGGTTCATACAAGAGATTAAGAAATTGATTTTTAAACTCAGTTTCGTCACGATGGAGAATTATTGTATATTCGTGCACGAATCAAAATATAAATTCCTGATATAATTGAAATAAAAAAAGAAATTTGCCATGGCACTAATAAGCGTAGCTTTATTGATGTATTAATTGTCTTGCGTGATTTTACTTTTCTTGTTTTTTGGTACAAATTCAATTGATTTACGTTGGGTTCTGTCTGGTTGATAAATGTTAGTGAAATGTATCTTTGCTGTTCTGCTTCTTTAAAACTTAGATTTTTATAATTTTATAACCTTTTCTAATAAGCAAACTGTTCAATACAAAACTAACTTTTTAGTTCGTATTATTAAATCGTATCGTATTATACAGACAAAGTTTTAACTCTCACATTTTTAAGTCGCGAAGAAACGTGACTTATCTTTAAAAATATATCCTTTCGAATAAACATAATGTAACAAATGTAACAACCACATGTACCGTATGATAAATAAAAAATAAAAAACCACTTATGTTATGATTTCATTTATTTTGTATATTTTTTTGTCGCTCTTAATCATATTTTTTGTTTCGTTGGGTTTATTTCTAAGAGAAAAAATCGTCAAAAAAATACACAAATAAATAAAATCACCTCGAAACACTTGTACAGGTGTCAATTGTGGTAAGATAAAATGACAATTTTTTACTAACATTTTTTACAGGTACTTAAATAGAAACATCCAAGTACGTATCGAATTATTTTTTAATAAAAAACTGAAGGATCTGCAAACATTATTCTGTTAAGAAAAAATGCACAATAAAATACAAAAACATAATTGATTGTTTGACTTTGATCATTGAAATATTATTGGTCATTTGTTCTTCCATATGTGCATACTTATTTATGAATATACGTGGAAATAGTATAAGGTATTTACTTCCTAGTGTAGCACTCATCGGCGAGTGCGCGCCCGCTTTGCCTTGACACATGAAGGGCGAACCGCACGCCAATGAACGCAAGGATCACGAACATAATCCCTTATGATATTATGACACCACACTGATACAACTTGATATGTTTATCACTATCGTTGTAACTAAACTATTTTTGAAAATGTCACCAGTTCAAAATTATATTTTTATTGAATATGCGTCAGTTTCCGATTGTCTATATTTTCTTTTATTCGCTTTACTGTCACTTTTTTTATAAAGAAATAGTTTTCGCATAAAATATAAATATAAAGAACAATAATGCTGCTCTTAATCAGTTTAAAAAATCGTAAAACACTAAAACACTTTTAGAAAAATTTAAAAACATTCAACAAGTGTTATAATACGGTAATTGTCCTGTTTATTAGGAATATAATTTAAGTTTTTTTTTTTTTTGTTAAATTTTCTTTAACCACGTAAAAAGGTCGCTACAAAGGATGAGCGGAAGTACGCGGTGTTTGATAGCGAAAGTGCGCGCGAGTCGCGTTACGGTCGGAGACTGGCGTCCACGGACCACGGCGCGGGCGCAGGCAACTCGATCACGTAACTAAGTTATTCAATTAACATATGGATAAATCACATTTTCATCTAAAAAAAGTATAATATTTATGAGTTAACCATAATGTGGAATAGTAAATATCTTAGTTCTTCATATTATTATGAAAATTAAGTTAAAAACAAGTATTCTCTGTTTGATATTTTATATGTATCTACTAGTGGTCGCCCAGAGGTCGAAATTCGACCACCATTAAAAATTGAAATAAAAGAAAACCAAAATATAATGAAAATCAAGAACCTTTTTTCAAAATTTTCAATTTGACTACAGACTGACAATCAACAAATTAAAGAGTATAATATGCGTGTGTGTGTCAAATACATGGTACTGTGTGTAATGTTTTTTGATTGATTTAATACATTTTAGCATAATATAAAAAAATACAAGCACTATGCACTCCTTCTTCATATACCTACACTATAAGTGTACGAAATATCATACTCCTCCGTCGCGTCGGCGCAATTTTTGTAAAAGGGGTACAAAGTTTTTGCTTCACGTATTAATATTATGTACAAAAGATTTAAATGGCCTTTATTGTAATGAAGATGATGTAAGCATCGAAGGTCAATTTCCTAAACATCGTAGACCGCAATACCTGAGTGACGATTCCGGTATTTTCTTATATAACAAAACTTGTTCAATGACTCCGTAATGTTCCTTTTAGACAATCTTGGTATTCTACTAATTAAAATCTGATATTCATGATATTCTATCAAAACATTACTTAAGCGTCTTCTTCGTGTGTTAAATAAGCCTATTTCATTATTATGTTAAGTTTTTCCTATCATAAATAATATATGAGTGAACTGTTAATTCATTGCTACTTTAAATATTTTTAGCGTATTCATAAAATTATAATTAATTTTGATTGCGGTAAGTCCAATTTAATTTTTTTATCGTAAGCATTTATATTGTGTTTATATTACATTCCGTTAACTTTGACGTATATTAAAAGATAAGAAAAAAATCGCGACTAAGCAAAACAATTGGGGTGCGGAACCAATTGCACTACAACAGAATTTATGAGAGATTTTGTAATGTGTGACCGCATCTTTATACTTATAATAAATTCGTGTTGTAAACATATCTGTTATGAACTCGTGCGATCCTCACTCACCTTATGTACTTTATGAATAAAGGAACCATCTTTAAATTATATCTCATTAAATTTTAATATGACATGATTACGCTCGACTTGCTCATAAATTGATCCTCCATATCGTTAAAATTTCTACGAGTATATTTGGCATCTTAAAAAGGTTTAATCGTTTAATATTTAATTACAAATGAATGCTTGATGAAAGGGTCGAAGACAAAAGTTATACGATATTTCGACTTTGAAACATCTTCTCGGAAAATCTTTGACCTTTACGAGTGTACTTAAGTTAATTAGTGCGTGTTGTTTTTAAATAAAGTATGTTTCAATATGCAAATCTGTACAAATAAAAATTAATCATCGAAAAGTACGAGCATAACTTCCGATTGCACAAAGTTAAATTTAATTTCTTTTTATTATTCTTTCACATTTCTGTTCTGTAGTTGTTTGTCAAAAAATACCGTTATATCCAATTTCCTATCGAAATGTTATTTTGTTTGTAGTAAGTAATAAAAAGCTGTACTTCAAACAAAAATAACATAAACATCTATAATATATCTTAAAGGAAATCTATTCAACGCGTTATTTTCGGTTCGAACTATCGTATAACGTTGTGAGCTACCTGTATTACCCACTAGACCTGTATTATCCGCAATACAAAATTAACAAAATCAATTAACAAAAATTTAAGTAAAAATACTAGCGGCCACATTTTGGTAGGCAGCCTGGTCGATATTATATTCTCCTAATCATAAATATAAATAAAAATTTGGTTTTTAGCAAAACCTCTATGCATGCACCAATTTGCAGTGGAATCTCGTATCATGAATAGTGCTGTTGAGAATACAATCTCAACAAAATTTTGGAGACAGAAAAAAAGGATAGTAGATGTATAATTAAAAAAAAAAAAAGATACAGAACTTTAACATTTAAATCAGTTTACATCTTCGTTTATCACGTAAATATATATGCTAGACCGTTTTAAATGACATCATACACACAAAAGTTAAAGCAACGAAAAATAAAATAAAATGCGAAAAATTAAATTCTCATTACATTAAGAACTAAATTCTAAACGAATGCAAATTATTTTAATGGTCGAAAAAAAAAAAAAAAAAAAAACTAGCAATATTATTTAAACAAGGAAGATGAGGTATATTTGATATTGCTAGAGATTGATCATGAAATTGTTAAATTATTTTGTTTACAATGTTTAATTAAATGACCTTCATTCGTTAATTATGCTTAGGTATACAAATTCAATACCAGGCACGTCATAACAATTTTATACTATGTATACCGGTATCTAGTCGGTTCTAAGTTCAAATATACCACTACTACAATAAATTAAAAAAAAAATGCTTATACCTAATAAAAATGTAAATGTAATATCTTTGTGTACACTAATATCAGAAACGGCTTATCCGATTTAGTTGCGGTTATCACTAATATATGGTAGCTTAGTAGTGTTTGTTTCATGTAAATCGGTTCATAAATAAAAAAGTTATGCCAATTTAAAGAATCGCGTTGAACATGTAAATACACAAATAACGGTGTTTATAATCCAAAATAAACCAAAAGATATATGCAAAAAATGCTGTCCAAAGTCACTATTCCACGCGGACGAAGTCGTGGGCACAGCTAGTACCAAATAAAAATACACGATGTCCTGTGTGTTGATAAAATCATTGTCATTACGTCATTAGATATGATTGAACCGCCTTTTATGTAATTGTACGCTTCATCCATTTTAAGTCATTTTGTTTTTGTTAACTTTCATGTTGTTATTTTATATGCCAAATTTGTGTGAACGAACATATTGTACATATATTATTTGTAAATTTATAATATTTTCGAAATTTTCGGCAACTAACATTATTCTTTTGCAACGGAGAAATTACATGAAATTGATTTAAGGAAACATTTTCAATAAATAATATTTTTTTTTTACAATAAAATAAATAAAAAGAAGCACTCTTTAAAGCCTATCGTCTGTAGTCTCAAATCACAATTAGATATCTATTTGAATCATTGAGATAAATATTTCAACTTAATAAGTTCACGGGCGGCTTAGCTGCTTCACGTTGGAGAACTGGCTGACATTAATTAACGCATAGTTGCTGTTACTTATGGTATATGACTTCATATTTAATAACCCGTAAGCTGCTTAACAAATTATAAACTACAAATATATCTATACATATATATATAAATCAATTGCTGTTCGTTAGTCTCGCTAAAACTCGAGAATGGCTTGACCGATTTAGCTAATTTTGATCTTGAAATGTTTGTGGAAGTTCAGGTAAGATTTATACGGTGAGAAACATAAATAATATGTAACGAAAAATACTAAAAACGACGATTTAATTTTCCAATACAAAATGTTCCTAGCGGGGAAATTTAATGTCTTTTGTCAAAAACGTTGTCAATTGATTGTCAAATATTTATAGGTGCGTTCAGAAAGTGTTTTGTGTATATTTTGCACAAATATATGTAGGTGATACGAAGTTCACCGGGCCATCTAGTATATAATATTCGTCTGAACAGTCCGTCACGTCAGCAACAATATACCTACATACAAACTATACAGTGCATTGTTTTTGTGGTACCTACCTAATAAATTTAATTACACTAAATTGATATTTCAACACTATATAATTTATATTTAATATTTTGACGCAAGGCAAAAATACATTAATTTTCAAATATATACAACTAGCAAAAACAAATTGTTTAACATGATATTATAGATTCTCGAAGACGAAAGAAGTAAAATAATATGCATATTAAAGGCGAGGTAATTACACGGTTAAAATTGAACCAATTACATTTGTTCATTGTTAGGTAATTTTGTAAATTAATTCATTTGCATAGTTCACACGACTTTGCGTGTCGATAGAATGATCGTGATATTGTATCGCCTTCATTAAGTATTTATTATAATAATTATTGTATACTTGTTCGATATTTTTATACTTTATACAGTTATCTTTTATACAGTCTACCTAAGCAGATAATATAAGGCAATATAACAAAGACAATAATGAAGCTTTGTACAAAAAAGTTACGCATAATTTCGTCGAATATAAATTAAATTACCGCTCCTATTACTTTTACAGAGAAACAGTATAAAAATAAAAAACACAATAACAGATTATTGTCATTGAGTTGAGTCTTATGTTCTTTTGAAGCCATTTTGAACCAAGATTTTAAAATTTGAATGCTCTACATAGGTAATAATATGAGAAGGGAATTTCTTTTATTCCTTTCATTACATTACTGCGTAACTACGACACTAAAACCTTATTGTCTATCTTCGTCCATCACAAACGGTATGTCGACTATAAACTGACGAGATTATACTGTTATCTGGTCTTACTATCGACACAAAAGCCTAAATATTGTGGCAATAAAAAAACAAGTTCCAGAAGAAATGGCGTAGTATATTAAAGATTTAAATTTAAATATTTAAAATACTAAACAACTACTAAGTTTCTTAGGTACCTACTGCATGCAGTAGCTACTCGCAGCATTTTTATATTTTCGAACGTCAATATAGTCTAAGATCCGGAATATAACAAAATCTTCCCTCATCTGTTAAATAAATTAGATGTTTTTATAAATTCACAATATTGAAATAAGCCTAAAAAAAATTGTTTCATCTAATCAACAGATGAGGGAAGATTTAGCTTCTCGGATCTTAGACCATACTTAGGTTATTTCTATGAATTCAAGTCTGAAAATTCGGAGTTAATAGGTACGTATTTATAATTACTATAAATTAGTCTTTTCGTGATTGTGTTCATTTTACACACAAACAATGAGTCCAGTCATTTTAGGTTTTATCAGCGGAAAAATTCCTAGTGAGCTAAATTATTGTATACACATTTATTATAGCGTTGTAATGAAGATGTGAAAAATAGACACTGATATCGTGCCGCCTAAAAAAGTTATAAAGGTCAGAAGGTCACGAAAATTGTTTGTCGTAAAACTATCTACAAAAATTGCTTCTTGCATTTTCCTATAAAATTAACCGTTTTAGGAGTAGAGCGCTGAGAAAGCATCTTTTGTATACACATTCTGTAATTTTACTCAATAAACGGCCTAAAACTAAACGAAACAAAACACGAAGTAGTCCATTGACGAAATGCAATAATTTCCAACCAGAATTATAATTGCTTCGTGCTGATTTCTCTACAAACATTATCTATAAATATTATATTTATGGTAAAATTTCACTATACAAATATTCAAACGTATAGAGCGATAATTAAACATATACTCGATGTCCCCGTGAAAGTTTATTTATAGCTTAGGTTTGTCATTATCCATACATAAATTACCATTATTTACAACCGCTGTGGTGTACTGATGCAAGTGTGAGTAGTCTCCTAAAACACGGATGGATATTTGTATTCGTACAAATATATCTTTCTGGTTTGGATGTCTGTCCTTGTGGGTCTCCCACCGTGCCTCGAAGAGCACGTTAAGCAGTCGGTCCCGGTTGTTATCATAAATATCTGGTAACTATCGTTACTCATAGTACGGAACATATCTGCCAACCCGCAGTGGAGCAGCGTGGTGGATTAAGTTCCAATCCTTCTCCTACATGGAGAAAGAGGCCTATGCCAACAGTGGGATGTTACAGGCTGAATGTTATACATAAATTATAATATCGTTAAGTCAATGGGCGTCGGCAAATAAAACGGTATTTTGACTTTTGAACTTATGTTGCTCGCGTACATAATCGTCATTATATTACACAATAATCATCTGACCTGACAGATATTGTTCCGTCTCGTGAGCTATCAAACGCGTGACGATGCAATAAAATAGACATTTTCTGAAATATATCTGAAGTAGTACAAAACGTTCAAGAAAAATAGCCGATTCATTCCAGTTGTCGTAGAACTTTGCGCTTACTCGTAGCACGTAGTTCTTAGAGCATATTTAGTTATTCAGTTTTATATATTTTTACTATATTTATTTATTTAAAACTTTACTTCACATTTGAAATCATGGAATCATTCATTTGAAGGTCATTTTTGACTTGAAATGCTTAGTCAAAGAAAGGTAGATCAACTTTGAAAAGTGATCAAGTCTAAGATTCATATCGAAAGATTGAAAATTCTTATCAGATATATAGATACGATCAGAGAAGTCTTAACTGACCAAGAGTTTTTGCCTTTATTTATTGAACATAAATCTATCATTGTTATTTCGACATCAAACAATGATTTTGAAAAGGCCGCCATCACCATAGCCAACGTCAAATATAAATCAAAATAATTTTCTTAAATGAACTTGTCTTTAAAATTAAACGCTTCGAAAATTACATGTTAACAGTTTCATTTAAGCCTACTAGCATCAAGTGATCTAATCATTAGGCCATTTCAGATACAAAAAATAACAAATTACCAACGAGGTAATTAAAATCAACACTTTAGATCTTTTTGTCCTCATTATCATCGGCTTTGGATCAGTCGAATATATGGTTATTTAATTAGGCAAGTTAATCTTGATTAAAATACGCTTTAGCTTTATACAAACAAAACCTCTTTAACCTAAAAATTAAAATCGCCTCTTAAACGATTCACGGAACAAATTAAATAAGACACCATATTCGAAAACATTTTTCGATTAATCGAAATGTAACAAATACCCTTTCACTCAATGAAATTGTAAAAACAACAAATAACAATCATTTACAATACGACTAACGCGAGATACAATCGATGAGATAGACAATGAGTGCGTAAAGTAATCAATATCAAAACTTGAATACGTCATCATCGAATGATAATAACTACTTTGATTAATCACGAAGGAACGGATCGATTGAGTGTTTAATTTTTACGTTTGATTAACAAAATCGGAACAGTCACTGTGAAAGTAGCCCTTTACAATATAATTACTGTGTACCGTTTCCATTTGTTCAAGATTTATTTTTTTTATCACAATACAAAAACTAAAGATTTTATTTTATTTTAAGCCTATGGTCAAATTAGTAGATTGTTTGCATTTTAACATCGCAGAATAATATTAATGTCTTCTTTCAACTTTTCCTACTCCGTATGATTTAAAAGTTAAATATTGTTAACTATATTATTATCATAATGAACATGAATGCAATTAGCACATTTTATCACATTTGCGTAGTAATTTTGAAAAATTTGCTCGATTACAAATTAAAAACAAAAAATATTAACTCTCAACATATTATTTATCTATACTAATATATAAAGCTGAAGAGTTTGTTTGTTTGTTTGTTTGTTTGTTTGTTTGAACGCGGTAATCTCTGGAACTACTGGGCCGATTTGAAAAATTCTTTCAGTGTTAGATAGCCTATTTATTGAGGAAGGCTATAGGCTATGTATCATCACGCTAAGACCAGTAGGAGCAGAGTCCACGCCGACGAAGTCGCGCGCAAAAGCTAGTTATTCTTAAAATTATAACGCTTATAGTACGGGATCCCTAGTACATATTTTTCACCTGATTAGTATCAAGCTAATTTTCCGGGAGTAGCTTCATTTTGATGAGACGAACAAAAAGTTCCTCTTCGAAAACTCTCGAGTGTGGTAGATAATAGAGTTAGCAGGAGATAGAGCAGCAGTGAGCGTAGGACCGGGATGACGTACCGCGCAATTTGTGGGACCATATTACCATCAAATTATATAAATATTAACTAACTAAAAGAAAAAAAAATCAAAAAAAAAAAACAATTTTTGATGACCTTACGAGGTAAAGTTTAATAATTGTATATCAACTAAAAATTGTTAACCAAAAGAAAAATCACCACGTCGGTCGTCAGTGCGGTTGGAACTGTGTATTCGTAGTTTCTTCAAACGGGATTTGATTAAGCCTAGGTATTAAAATTGTGTACAAGTTTGTAGAAGAAGTTTTAGTTGAATTTTTAATCTCTACCAGTCAATCCAGTCAATTCCAGTACTTGTAAATTTTCGGTTGAACTGTATGGAATATGCAGATATTTCGAAGACAAATACACAGCTATAGTTACGTATTGAGAATTTTTTTTTCTCATAATTGTAACAAATAAATCAACAAGCAAATACCTTAAACCTTGTCGAAAAAATAGTTTATACATTTAGCTAAATAGCATCTAACTCTGGTTCAAAAGTAATTTAATGTAAATTGAAATGTAGAGCTTATGTGTCTTTTTTATAATATTATATAGATATTATTACAGGAAACGCTTTATTTTGTGAATATCTATACTAATATAATAAAGCTGAAGAGTTTGTTTGTTTGATTGTTTGTTTGTTTGTTTGAACGCGCTAATCTCAGGATCTACTGGTCCGATTTGAAAAATTCTTTCAGTGTTAGATAGCCCATTCATCGAGGAAGGCTATAGGCTATATATCATCACGCTAAGACCAATAGGAGCGTAGCACCAATGAAGAATGTTTCAAAATCGGGGTTTTTTCCTTTCGAGAGCTTCCGCTGCGTAAACGGTTAAAGTTTCGCACAAATCATGTATGACAGAATAGGTCCTATTCCACGCGCACGAAGTTGCGCGCAGAAGCTAGTAATACAATAAAATGCTACAAAATGTAATAGTATATATTCAAATATGAAACAAAGTCACTATTATTTCTTACACTTTCTAATATTATTACATCATTATAATTAAATTTATATCTTTAACATACATACACGGTCGTCTGTTCCTAAGATAAGCAGCTTAATGCTTGTGCTACTGATAGGTAACAGTCGACTGTTGTAACAACATACACATTTCCTTTCACCATAAACACATATGTAAATAAAATTATAATTAAAAAGAAACAAAAAACCCGCCTGCCTGAAGAACAACTAATAGAGAATCAACTGAAAAGGCTGGAACAAGATAAAAATTCAATAATTACACAAAGCCAGCGAAATAAATCGAAACAATATCAAACATTATGTGCTGTACACTTAAGAATATCAATCCGGTATTCCTTCGAAATTTTATGCAACTTCGTACATAACAAAAAGTAAATCGGTATCTATCTTATTTTATAGTTTAGCTCGTCAGGCTCGATAATACTTGATCGTTTAGCGTTTACTGCACTCGTTAAATGTAAATCACAATTATTTTCTTGTCGTATTACCGCTATCGTGTGTCGTAATTTGCACCTAGTTGATAATTATGATGTATTATGAATTAGGTTTATCGACCTATAAAAATTCATTTCAAAATTAAGTTCTAACATTTAATAATTCATAAACATTCAAATATAATAAGGCTATCTTGTGTTTAATATTCTGTGTTAAAGATTTGTGTTTGGAGAATTTCTGAATTATAGTATCTAAGAATCGTTTGGGTTGCCATTTTATCTTGTAGCGGCGGTATTGTCAGTACTTTCATCAGCAGTATTATTTTTGAATGTACGAAAGCTACGAACAATATCACTAATCATATATAACGAGGTAACTGCTTCACACAAATGCGTGAACTATGTGAATGTAAATTCAGATATAACGCTATGGAATATATGACTATTGTAACGTAATACAAATAAAATAAAATTACACCTTGTATGTATCGCCGAAATGTATGAACACAAATAAATTCCGAATGATTGCACAAAAGCGAATTATACTTTTTATGTATTCGTTACAAAAAAAATACACAAAAAAATACAGAAGTACGAAGTTTGCCGGGACGGTTAGTACTTAGTAGCATATACAAGTCCGTCTAAAGTAACATGTTGTGTAATAAACAAACCACCGTCTTTTCCTGGTTCAAAAGCTTTTAATTTTTTTTTTCTCATATCCTGGAATTAGCTCTTTCTCTATTTAACGCAAGAAAAAAATATCACAAACAATCCCTTTAGATTTATAGTATATTTTTGTAAATGGTACTATATCATATTATTGACTTTATTCAAGCCATTGACGAAAGTTGCCTGAAATAGATAACTTTCAGTGACAATGTCGCCCTCGCACCACTTACGTATTTCGCATTTTGAATTTTATTTTTATTTCTGTAAACTTTTTATGTGTAAGTACACAATAAATAGGTAGGGATCCCTAGTACACATTTTTCACCTGATTAGTAACAAGCTAATTTTCCGGGAGTAGCTTCATTTTGATGAGACGAACAAAAAGTTCCTCTTCGAAAACTCTCGATTGTGGTAGATAATAGAGTTAGCACGAGATAGAGCAGCAGTGAGTGTAGGACCGGCAGCTGGTTAGTAATAATTAATTTTTTTCTCTGACTTTTTTTCTTTTAGTTAGTTAATATTTATAAAATTTGATGGTAATATTGTCCTACAAATTGCGTGGTACGTTATCCCGGTCCTACGCTCACTGCTGCTCTATCTCCTGCTAACTCTATTATCTACCACAATCGAGTTTTCGAAGAGGAACTTTTTGTTCATCTCATCAAAATGAAGCTACTCCCGGAAAATTAGCTTATTACTGATCAGGTGAAAAATATGTACTAGGGATCCCGTACTAAAAGTGTTTTCTATTATTGTTTATTTATATCTATAAGTACATTTTTCTTCATTTGTATTAGAATAAAAATATTATATACTCGTAATTATTTATTAAATAATTATAATCCTAAGATTAACTATCAAAAACCACATGTACATATCTTTAAGTTTATGCAACACATATTTTTTCAAATCGGGTCACAAACCGATACCTCCGTATTGTCTGTTGGGTCGTGAAAGCAAGTTCGGAAATGACGCTATGACATAACGCGTTACGTCAACATGAATGTAACGAATTAAGGTGAACGGTTTTAAAAACAAAGATGACCCGTTAACATATACTACGATCCTACAATTTCATGTCTAGTCGTAAGAAGATACGCTGAGTATTGTATTATATAAGAAGTCTAACAATTAAACCAGTAATATATATAATGGGTAGGTACCTATATTAAATTTTGGCCTGATTTATTATTATTAAAATTATAGAAACTTTTTATTTTTATTTTCATCAAATAAAAATAATTATAAAAAAGATTACAAAAATAATTATTTTATTAAGTATAAATTTCTAAAACAGAGGTAATAAATACAACCAAAATTTGTCTTTTATTATTCACAGGCGGCACTGAAACTATTTGTCTCATTTTATTATACCCAAAACCAAAAGCCAAAACTCTAAAATATTTATGCCAGTTTTATAGTAGGTATTTTAAAAAATCCTACAATAAAAAATAAAAATCACTGTAAAATTAAAAAAGTGTACTACGTATCAATGTGTGCCATATGCAGTGCAATTTATTCATATAAAATGTAAAAAGTACTAATTATACGTTCAATTACTTTGTTGTAAAAACTTAGTAGTGTTTGTAGCTTAGAAATACATAATTATGCTGAAGTAAGTCCCGCTAATCGCGGAAAATTTTAATAAGTATAAAACCTTGTGGTCATTGTCTCTCGTGCGAAACATTTAAAAATAAATTATAACAAAACAATGAAAGAGACAACTCGATCGGAAATAAGATATTTAGGTGACGTAATAGTGTTACGTATAATTACGTAAGACTACCGCGTGGAGCGTACCGAGCAAACTGTTGTTCGGTTCGCCGCGTCACTATTTTGTAACAGATTATAAACCGTTCTGTCAAAGTAATTTACTATCTTGAAGTAAAATGAATGAATTAAGTGAGATAAAAACGACTATTTTAAAAAATCGAAAGTAAAGAAAACGTAGTATGAATTTTGTAGAGATTATTTCTACTTTTATTGTAACTGTAATGTATCTATACTAATATATAAAGCTGAAGAGTTTGTTTGTTTGGTTGGTTGTTTGTTTGTTTGTTTGAACGCGGTAATCTCTGGAACTACTGGGCCAATTTGAAAAATTCTTTCAGTGTTAGATAGCCCATTTATCGAGGAAGGCTATAGGCTATGTGTGATCACGCTAAGACCAATAGGAGCGGAGTCCATGCCGACGAAGTCGCGCGCAGAAGCTAGTGTTATATAAACAGGATTTAGCAGATTTTTAGATTTAGCAATAGCAAAGCTTCATTTAATCTCATAAGGTTTTAACAGCTACAGATAAATTGTATACTGTTGAACTGCTACATCGCTAACATAAGCATATATTACTGAATTAGTAACAAACCAATCCAAAATCTCTTGAGTAATAAGTGCACATTCAGACGCATAAATACAGCTTTGTATAATTTTCGTGGGCCACATATTTCAACACCATGTACTATTCCAAGCGCCATTTCCACAGGTGCAATTGCGCAAACTTAAGCCCTAAATATTGGGAACTCAAAATGACCAACAACAAACTCGCTACATTCCCTTCTACATATAAATCAAAATATTTAATATTTGTTTAACGAACCTTCAAGTAAAAACATTCTCAATTACAAAATACAAACTACTGGCGGAATATCATAGAACAAGTTACATCATAGTCACTTTCACTACCCATGCGTTCGAACCATAAATCAAAGTAAAGAAAACGATGGTCATATCATTTTTAATTATAGTTTTAGTAATTAAAATTGAAATTTTCTTATAATGTTTCGTATCTACATATTATTTGATAGGTAAGCCTTCGACTTAACATCTAACTATAACATCTAAGTAATCTTATATTATAAAAGGTAGAAATCGTTTGATACCTAGTCTTTTAAACCCTTAAATGTCTTGTCAAATATAAGAAAATTACAGGAAACATAAGCTATATAATATCACGCATAAACTCATAGTACCTAACCGATCAATGGCCATAATTGTCAACGCGACCGTAACTGCGTGGGATGTCAGACAAATCATAAATTAAAATCATAGTACCAAACTTTAAATTTGAAACAAATTTCTTCGTCATTATATAATGCAAATTTGTTTTTGATAGCTGGATTGACCGCATTAAAATCAGACATTTTACATATAAGTCATATAAAAATTCAATAACTATGGTAATTTGGTCGAAAACGAGTAAATATTAACATTTAAATACTATCGTGGGGACTGTGAGGCCGCGGCGGGTTGTCAAGTTGCTAGATTTACCCCTTCCCCGTGCAAATGAGACCCGTGCTTGTCAGTACTTCAGTAGCTGCGAGTTTAGTTGTGGCGACTGGCGACGTCGTTGAGTGTGGTAGTAGTGCCGGCTGATACAATTTCGGTACTCGTAAGTATGTCGGTTTGAAATAATGACGCAGCCTGTCAGGCCCGACGTCGCTACTAACGATAGTTTATTGTTTGAGTGACTAACAAAATAAAAATAAAAAAATTTCAGAAACCTAACGGATAATTTGAAGAATGGATGTACCTGGTACGTCACGGGGTAAACGTGGCTTACCTATTGATAATAATCTATGACTTTCCAAAATACCAAAGCGAATAATAAATGTCCTAATAAAAAAGGGCTTTGACACTCCTTTATAAATTAGACATAAGTTCAGTCAATTTACATATTTTTTAAGACCCGTGTCGGTCTAATTTTCAAGTAAGATAGGTTAAGTTTTTTTTTTGTAACGAAATTATGCCGATAAACGGTCTAATTTTGAAGTTAGATAGGTGAGGATTTTTTTTTGTAACGAAATTATGCCGATAAAACGGTCTATGGGTCTTAATTTAAAGACTTACCAATTTAAGTTTTTGACTGAAATTAATGAATAAGAATTCATCTTTGTTTTATTCCCAAAATCAACTTTTACTAGCTGTCAGTGGTAAAACCTAGCATGTACTAAATTCTAATAGAAAAAGAACGAAAAAAAATGTCCCATTTTCATAAATCCTTACATTTACCAACTCATGTCGGTAAATCCTAAGACTTACTCTTAAATCTTAAGATTTACCGTAGTTCGAGCTTTTACAGTAACATATATTATATGTATTGTACGTATTTTCTATAAAACTCAATGTTGTGTCTCTCAGGCCCCATGTCGGCACTAGTGTTATAAAAAAATCACATCGGTAGCTAAAGGTTAACATTTACATATCTCCATTGGCTCTTTTATTTAATGCTACGAATGCACTATCTCTCTCTTTCTATACTTAAGTATCTTTTAGTGAATATGGAAAAGGTATTCTCATATCCACTTACTGTATTTTATATTTTTTTTAACTTTCATATTTTGAGTAATAAATAAGTATCTTGTGGTTAAGTTTTTGAGATGATTAAGGGAACATGTAATTTCACTTACCTATATTAGAATGAGAAATATTTTTTTATTTGTAATGGATAAGCTCAAAAGTGACTAATTCTACAAATTCCTTTAACATAAGAACTTTAGATACTTTATCGCTTTCAATTAAGGTCAGGCTTTATTTTATCGGAAGAAAACGTGACAGCCAAAATTGTGTAATCCACTCTTACGAAACCGCAAACGGTACGATAGTAACGAATAAATTATAAGGCATGAATAATAATTTTCCCTTTTTTCAATTTGATTTCAATACAACGTACAACACAGTGTTATACTTAGAGTTGTGAAAGTTATTCAAAATTAAACTTACATTTTCCTTTATGACCGTAACAATATAATGAGCGTAATTTTAATCAAATTAGTGTCTCAATTACGTATGTGAAGTAGAGCTCTTTCTTTGACGTAATTATGCCAGATATTACGCAGGACAGGTAAACAAACTATTGTCGCTTCTTTAAATTTATTGTAAAATGATTGTAAGAAGTAAGACAAGACAAGTAGCCTGCAAGCATCACATTGTTGCCAGTGTGTGTGTCAAAGCTTGGTTATCAATGGAACTTCTTCGTAAAATGAAGGTTTTACAATGATGACGTTCGTCATCAAAAACGATATAAATAAAAATAAAAAAAATATCATCTGTTGAAATAAATTTAAAATTGCAGCCTTCACCTAAAATTGTATGACAGATCAATAAGTTATTTAAATATATTTTTAGTCTATGCTCTGTAAACTCTTTGTTCCTCTCTTTGAAAAAATTGTCTCTTCTTGTCAAGTTGTAAAAAGTCTCAGTGTTCGTATAATTAATAAAACTTGCAAATAAAATAATCTGTTTTAATCTCATCAGGTTATGGGCCCAGGATGCTCTAAATTATCAAATAATATTGTGCAAGTTAAAATTAAATCGAAATATAATATATATTCGGTAATAGCAGCAAAACCGGGAATACCACGTACATAACCTTAGTTACCGGTACGCGGATTTTCAATATTTTATTTTGCTGTTACAAATATTAAACAGAAAATGAATAACAACAATGCAATGATGTCAATCCCTAAACTCACGGGTCGGGAAAACTGGTCAAGCTGGAGTTTTGCGGTCAAAGCCTATTTGCAACACGAGGAATTGTATGACTGCATATTGACCGAACCAACAACCGATGATCCAAAATCAATGAAGAGGGACGTTAAAGCTAAGTCAAAACTAATATTATTAGTAGATCCAATTATATATATACACATTCAAGATGCTAAAAACGCAAAACAACTTTGGGAAAATCTAACCAAATCATTTGAAGACAGTGGATTGACTAGAAAAGTAGGATTGCTAAAAGATTTGATTAATACAACACTAGAGACAAGTGAAAGCGTAGAAGCATACGTAAATAAGATAATGTCATCTGCCCACAAGCTAAGAAATATCAATTTTAACGTTGATGAAGAGTGGTTGGGAACACTGATGCTTGCTGGCTTACCGGATACTTACAAGCCTATGATTATGGGTATAGAAAGCTCTGGTGTGAAGATAAGTGCTGATATGATTAAAACCAAACTGCTTCAGGAAATAAAATCAATTGATTCAGACACTACCGTACTTTACACAAAGCATAGTAAGTTTAATAAGCCTAATAATAATAAAAGTCAAAAGAAAGGCCCGAGATGTTTTAACTGCAACCGCTATAACCATTTAAGTAAGGACTGCTGGTTTAAGAAAAATAAAAAGGAACAAAGTAATAATAATTCTGGCTATGTAGCTGTGTTCTCGGCAACAGCTCATAATGATGATGGGTGGTATATTGATTCAGGAGCATCTATGCACATGACGATGAGGCAAGACTGGCTTTATGATGATGTACCCCCACCGATCACAAATATTAAAATAGCGAATGACAAAATGCTTCCAGTTAAAAGGTGTGGCAAGGTAGACTTACAAGTTATTACAAAAGAAGGTAAACAAACTATTCAAATTAAAAATGTTATGTATGTACCAGAGTTAGCAACAAATTTATTGTCTGTGAGCCAAATAATTAAAAATGGTTGTTCCGTACAGTTTACTAATAATGGCTGTAAAATATTTAATAATAAGAAAACTGAAGTAGCATCTGCACATCTTATAAATAATATGTACCGGCTGAATACTAATACTATTTCAGCATACAATTGCAAAGCTGAAAACTCAGATTTCTTATTGTGGCATCAAAGGATGGCTCATTTAAATTTCAAAGACTTAAATAGAATGACAGACAGTACTGATGGAGTGAAATTAGTTAAAAATACAAACAAAATAATATGTGAATTCTGTCAACAAGGAAAACAGTCAAGACTGCCGTTTCCAGCTGAAGGTACCCGAGCCGAGAAACCTCTAGAGCTAGTACATTCTGACATATGTGGACCGCTGGAAGTAAAATCACTAGGAGGGGCCAGGTACTTCCTTACATTAACTGATGATTATACCAGAAAAGTTTTTGTTTATTTTTTAAATAACAAATCAGATGTTTTTGTAAAGTTTAAAGAATATAAAGCTTTAGTAGAGAATCAACTTAATTTAAATATAAAATGTCTACGAACTGATAATGGAAGAGAGTACATAAATAAGGAATTCTCAGATTATTTAAAGAAATCAGGCATAATTCATC
Organism: Melitaea athalia; assembly: GCA_905220545.2. Lineage (NCBI taxonomy): Eukaryota > Metazoa > Arthropoda > Insecta > Lepidoptera > Nymphalidae > Melitaea > Melitaea athalia. Next base: position 6,901,381 of record HG992196.1, read on the forward strand.
AAACTTCTAATCCATATACTCCTCAACAAAACGGTTTGGCAGAAAGAATGAATCGCACACTCATGGAAAGAGCACGCTGTATGCTAATCAATTCAAATTTACAGAAACACTACTGGGCAGAGGCAGTATCTACAGCTGCCTATATTACTAACCGTTGTCCAACACGTGCACTGTCATATGCTACACCTGAGGAGATGTGGTCTGGAAAGAAACCTGATGTGAAGTTCCCGATAATGAAAACTTACCACAGACTTACTCTGAAGCTATATCATCAAGAAATAAAGATAAATGGCAACGTTCAATAGAAGAGGAACTAAAAGCGCATGAGCAAAATGAGACATGGATATTGGTAGAGAAACCACAAGGTTCAAAGGTAATTGGCTGTAAATGGATTTTTCGTATAAAGGACGAACCATCTGGTGTGGTCTATAAATCTAGACTCTGTGCAAAAGGCTGTTCACAGAATTACCTAATTGATTATACAGAAACATTTTCTCCGACTGTCAGATATGATTCTTTGCGAATTCTACTTTCAGAAGTATGTCAACATGAACTAGAAATGTTACAGTTTGATGTCAAAACTGCTTTTCTGTATGGGGACATCACAGAAGATATATATATGTATCCACCTGAAGGAATAAATGCTCCACCTAACTATGTATGTAAATTAAAAAGGTCTCTATATGGCTTAAAACAAGCGCCACGCTGTTGGAATAATAAATTTAAAACTGTACTAAACAAATTTGGTTTTGAAAACAGTCATTCTGATCAAAGTGTCTATGTAGGATCTATTGAAGGAAGAAAAGTTTATCTCTTGCTCTATGTTGATGATGGATTAATTATATCTAAGAAGAAAGATGTTATAAATAAGGTAGTTAATGACCTTAAAGCAAATTTTGAAATAAGAACTATGGAGGCAAAAAATTTTGTAGGTCTTCAAATAGAACGGTTTGACAAGCAAATATTCATTCACCAGAAGAAGTATATAGAAAAATTACTTATAAAATTCAATATGAATGATGCTAATGGAAATAGTATTCCTGTAGATCCTCATACAATCTTGGAAAAGGTAGAAACAGCGGCTGAAGAGAATATACCATACAGAGAGGCAGTAGGGTCTCTCATGCACCTTGCAATTGTCAGTAGACCAGATATTATGTTTGGCGTAAGCTTAGTAAGTCGTTTTATGAACTGCTATAATAATACTCATTGGGCTGGTGTAAAAAGGATATTTCGATACTTAAAGGAAACCAAAGAATATGGGTTACTTTATTCTTCAATGAAGAATAATATAGTAGAAGGCTATAGTGACTCTGACTATGCTGCCGACACTGACACAAGGCGATCTACTACAGGATATGTATTTATCAAAAATGGAGGAGCTGTCACATGGGCAAGTCAACGACAGCAATGTATAGCCCTCTCCACTACAGAAGCAGAATTCATGGCTGCATGTTCCGCTACAAAGGAAGCACTGTGGATCAAAAGACTACTACTTGATATTGGTGCCTATAATCAGGACACAATTTGTTTAAGTGTGGACAATCAAAGTGCAATATCAGTGATTAAAAACATAGACTTTCACAAAAGGTGTAAACATATTGATATTAAATATAAGTTTGTTAAAGAGAAGTTTCAAGAAAAAGATATAAATGTAAAATACTTATGTACAAGTGAGCAATGTGCTGATATATTTACAAAAGCTCTTCCTCGAGTAAGATTTCAATATCTTAGAGAAAAGTTAGGAATTTGTTGTTATCAATTTGCAAATAATAATTAATCCTTTGATATTGTAGAATACTACATGTTTATGTTTGTTTGTAGGTACTATTATGCTATTTTGTAGTGTTTAATAATACTATTGTTAATTGTTAATTACTAAAGTTAGATTAGGGAAGGCTTTAATTTGGTGGGTGTGTTGAAATAAATTTAAAATTGCAGCCTTCACCTAAAATTGTATGACAGATCAATAAGTTATTTAAATATATTTTTAGTCTATGCTCTGTAAACTCTTTGTTCCTCTCTTTGAAAAAATTGTCTCTTCTTGTCAAGTTGTAAAAAGTCTCAGTGTTCGTATAATTAATAAAACTTGCAAATAAAATAATCTGTTTTAATCTCATCAAAACAAACAAACAAACAAACAAACAAACTCTTCAGCTTTATATATTAGTATAGATGATGATGAGATTAAAACAGATTATTTTATTTGCAAGTTTTATTAATTATACGAACACTGAGACTTTTTACAACTTGACAAGAAGAGACAATTTTTTCAAAGAGAGGAACAAAGAGTTTACAGAGCATAGACTAAAAATATATTTAAATAACTTATTGATCTGTCATACAATTTTAGGTGAAGGCTGCAATTTTAAATTTATTTCAACACACCCACCAAATTAAAGCCTTCCCTAATCTAACTTTAGTAATTAACAATTAACAATAGTATTATTAAACACTACAAAATAGCATAATAGTACCTACAAACAAACATAAACATGTAGTATTCTACAATATCAAAGGATTAATTATTATTTGCAAATTGATAACAACAAATTCCTAACTTTTCTCTAAGATATTGAAATCTTACTCGAGGAAGAGCTTTTGTAAATATATCAGCACATTGCTCACTTGTACATAAGTATTTTACATTTATATCTTTTTCTTGAAACTTCTCTTTAACAAACTTATATTTAATATCAATATGTTTACACCTTTTGTGAAAGTCTATGTTTTTAATCACTGATATTGCACTTTGATTGTCCACACTTAAACAAATTGTGTCCTGATTATAGGCACCAATATCAAGTAGTAGTCTTTTGATCCACAGTGCTTCCTTTGTAGCGGAACATGCAGCCATGAATTCTGCTTCTGTAGTGGAGAGGGCTATACATTGCTGTCGTTGACTTGCCCATGTGACAGCTCCTCCATTTTTGATAAATACATATCCTGTAGTAGATCGCCTTGTGTCAGTGTCGGCAGCATAGTCAGAGTCACTATAGCCTTCTACTATATTATTCTTCATTGAAGAATAAAGTAACGCATATTCTTTGGTTTCCTTTAAGTATCGAAATATCCTTTTTACACCAGCCCAATAAGTATTATTATAGCAGTTCATAAAACGACTTACTAAGCTTACGCCAAACATAATATCTGGTCTACTGACAATTGCAAGGTGCATGAGAGACCCTACTGCCTCTCTGTATGGTATATTCTCTTCAGCCGCTGTTTCTACCTTTTCCAAGATTGTATGAGGATCTACAGGAATACTATTTCCATTAGCATCATTCATATTGAATTTTATAAGTAATTTTTCTATATACTTCTTCTGGTGAATGAATATTTGCTTGTCAAACCGTTCTATTTGAAGACCTACAAAATTTTTTGCCTCCATAGTTCTTATTTCAAAATTTGCTTTAAGGTCATTAACTACCTTATTTATAACATCTTTCTTCTTAGATATAATTAATCCATCATCAACATAGAGCAAGAGATAAACTTTTCTTCCTTCAATAGATCCTACATAGACACTTTGATCAGAATGACTGTTTTCAAAACCAAATTTGTTTAGTACAGTTTTAAATTTATTATTCCAACAGCGTGGCGCTTGTTTTAAGCCATATAGAGACCTTTTTAATTTACATACATAGTTAGGTGGAGCATTTATTCCTTCAGGTGGATACATATATATATCTTCTGTGATGTCCCCATACAGAAAAGCAGTTTTGACATCAAACTGTAACATTTCTAGTTCATGTTGACATACTTCTGAAAGTAGAATTCGCAAAGAATCATATCTGACAGTCGGAGAAAATGTTTCTGTATAATCAATTAGGTAATTCTGTGAACAGCCTTTTGCACAGAGTCTAGATTTATAGACCACACCAGATGGTTCGTCCTTTATACGAAAAATCCATTTACAGCCAATTACCTTTGAACCTTGTGGTTTCTCTACCAATATCCATGTCTCATTTTGCTCATGCGCTTTTAGTTCCTCTTCTATTGAACGTTGCCATTTATCTTTATTTCTTGATGATATAGCTTCAGAGTAAGTCTGTGGTAAGTTTTCATTATCGGGAACTTCACATCAGGTTTCTTTCCAGACCACATCTCCTCAGGTGTAGCATATGACAGTGCACGTGTTGGACAACGGTTAGTAATATAGGCAGCTGTAGATACTGCCTCTGCCCAGTAGTGTTTCTGTAAATTTGAATTGATTAGCATACAGCGTGCTCTTTCCATGAGTGTGCGATTCATTCTTTCTGCCAAACCGTTTTGTTGAGGAGTATATGGATTAGAAGTTTGATGAATTATGCCTGATTTCTTTAAATAATCTGAGAATTCCTTATTTATGTACTCTCTTCCATTATCAGTTCGTAGACATTTTATATTTAAATTAAGTTGATTCTCTACTAAAGCTTTATATTCTTTAAACTTTACAAAAACATCTGATTTGTTATTTAAAAAATAAACAAAAACTTTTCTGGTATAATCATCAGTTAATGTAAGGAAGTACCTGGCCCCTCCTAGTGATTTTACTTCCAGCGGTCCACATATGTCAGAATGTACTAGCTCTAGAGGTTTCTCGGCTCGGGTACCTTCAGCTGGAAACGGCAGTCTTGACTGTTTTCCTTGTTGACAGAATTCACATATTATTTTGTTTGTATTTTTAACTAATTTCACTCCATCAGTACTGTCTGTCATTCTATTTAAGTCTTTGAAATTTAAATGAGCCATCCTTTGATGCCACAATAAGAAATCTGAGTTTTCAGCTTTGCAATTGTATGCTGAAATAGTATTAGTATTCAGCCGGTACATATTATTTATAAGATGTGCAGATGCTACTTCAGTTTTCTTATTATTAAATATTTTACAGCCATTATTAGTAAACTGTACGGAACAACCATTTTTAATTATTTGGCTCACAGACAATAAATTTGTTGCTAACTCTGGTACATACATAACATTTTTAATTTGAATAGTTTGTTTACCTTCTTTTGTAATAACTTGTAAGTCTACCTTGCCACACCTTTTAACTGGAAGCATTTTGTCATTCGCTATTTTAATATTTGTGATCGGTGGGGGTACATCATCATAAAGCCAGTCTTGCCTCATCGTCATGTGCATAGATGCTCCTGAATCAATATACCACCCATCATCATTATGAGCTGTTGCCGAGAACACAGCTACATAGCCAGAATTATTATTACTTTGTTCCTTTTTATTTTTCTTAAACCAGCAGTCCTTACTTAAATGGTTATAGCGGTTGCAGTTAAAACATCTCGGGCCTTTCTTTTGACTTTTATTATTATTAGGCTTATTAAACTTACTATGCTTTGTGTAAAGTACGGTAGTGTCTGAATCAATTGATTTTATTTCCTGAAGCAGTTTGGTTTTAATCATATCAGCACTTATCTTCACACCAGAGCTTTCTATACCCATAATCATAGGCTTGTAAGTATCCGGTAAGCCAGCAAGCATCAGTGTTCCCAACCACTCTTCATCAACGTTAAAATTGATATTTCTTAGCTTGTGGGCAGATGACATTATCTTATTTACGTATGCTTCTACGCTTTCACTTGTCTCTAGTGTTGTATTAATCAAATCTTTTAGCAATCCTACTTTTCTAGTCAATCCACTGTCTTCAAATGATTTGGTTAGATTTTCCCAAAGTTGTTTTGCGTTTTTAGCATCTTGAATGTGTATATATATAATTGGATCTACTAATAATATTAGTTTTGACTTAGCTTTAACGTCCCTCTTCATTGATTTTGGATCATCGGTTGTTGGTTCGGTCAATATGCAGTCATACAATTCCTCGTGTTGCAAATAGGCTTTGACCGCAAAACTCCAGCTTGACCAGTTTTCCCGACCCGTGAGTTTAGGGATTGACATCATTGCATTGTTGTTATTCATTTTCTGTTTAATATTTGTAACAGCAAAATAAAATATTGAAAATCCGCGTACCGGTAACTAAGGTTATGTACGTGGTATTCCCGGTTTTGCTGCTATTACCGAATATATATTATATTTCGATTTAATTTTAACTTGCACAATATTATTTGATAATTTAGAGCATCCTGGGCCCATAACCTGATGAGATTAAAACAGATTATTTTATTTGCAAGTTTTATTAATTATACGAACACTGAGACTTTTTACAACTTGACAAGAAGAGACAATTTTTTCAAAGAGAGGAACAAAGAGTTTACAGAGCATAGACTAAAAATATATTTAAATAACTTATTGATCTGTCATACAATTTTAGGTGAAGGCTGTAATTTTAAATTTATTTCAACATGTTTGTTTGTTTGAACGCGGTCATCTCTGGAACTACTGGGCCGATTTGAAAAATTCTTTCAGTGTTAGATAGCCCATTTATCGAGGAAGGCTATAGGCTAAAGGCTATGTATCATCACGCTAAGACCAATAGGAGCGAAGTCCACGCCGACGAAGTCGCGCGCAGAAGCTAGTACACTATAATTCGATTTTTATGTATGATACCTAATAAATAGTTTTTTTTATTTTCTAAATAACAGCTTGTTTACTAAATATACCCACAGTGTTTTTCTGCTGGAACAAAAAAAAGTTTGGACCCATTTTGGGACTTTCACTGGTACAAGAGCAGTAAATGAGGTTAATTTTTTTAGAAAGATAACAAGGGTTCTGGCCATCAACAACATTATAAACACAATTTTATTAAGTAAAAACTTTTTAGAAATAGAATAGATTTCTTAATCTGTTTGTAATTGTTAAACTCTTAAATGCACTAAAAGGGTTTACCGATCAAAATCAACATAATGCAAAACATAGGTTGTAGAATTAAAAAATATTTTATTTTTATTATTCCACATAATCCAGAACTTTAGTGCTGTAGAATAAGATGCAAAAATATTAACTAAAGATTTTTAAAAAAATCTATGAAGAGGACAATGCGTTAATTTTCTGGTAGTCATAATATAACGTCATAGTATATATTAAAAATTTTACAAGCTATTTTAACCACGCATAATATTAAGTGGGTATACTTCAAGAAGTTTGTTCAAACATTTATTCAAATCACAGTTATCCGAAAATTTAAAATTTCTTCCAAACGATGACTTATGACTTATGTTATTTACTTTTACTTGAAAAACTCACAATTACATAAGTAGGTATGACTAGGCACTATCATAACATTTTAACAATTTAAATGTTGCATGGAAAGTGATTGTTAGAAAGATAAGTACCCGCTGTCCCAAATTAAATTTACAGTTTATTTTTTCAAAGCAAAACAAAGAATTGTTTCAACAATAGCATATGTGATAACATTTACGCGATATATATTTTATTTTACTAATTAATATACTACAACTACAATTTATTTATCTACATTAATAAAATTGAAATGACGTTTGTTAGTCGTACTAAAATTCGAGAACGGCTCGACCGAATTGGCTAATTTAGGTTTAAAATATTTCTAGTAGTCCAAGGAAGGTTTAAAAGGTGAGATAATATAAATAAATTCCAAGAAAAGTAGTAAAAGCATCAATTTTATTTTCCGATACTATCTGTTCATACCTATTAGGGTGCATTTTCATGTGACGCTTGACGCTGGTTTTGAGCGTCAAATTTGGTCACGTGATCACAATTGAACTATGCGCCATCTTGAAAAAAATTGTAGCGTTAAATTTCAGCGTTTAGCGTCAAATTCAAGCGTAAAATAAAGAACGTTAATATCGATTATCGAAACGACTTTCGATAATCGATACTAACGTTTTTTTAGTTTGATACGTAATATTTTAATTTTTATTACTTGTGTATTTTTTTCAGTACAATAAAAAATGTGTTTATTAAATATTGTTTATTCACTTTGAATGGCAATTTTTACTGAAAGATAATTTTTATATTAATAGTATTGAACTAAATAAAACTACACTGCTGAAAGGGAACTTGTTAATTTATATGCGCCATCTTGTATTTTAAGATACGAGGTTGCGCTTGACAATTTTTTTTGAACTGAGATACGGGATTGTGTTTTGTTAAAAAAAAATTTAATTGAATAATTTTGTTTCTAACTTTACAGATCTATGCGCCTATATTTCATCTCGTAATATTAATCATAAAATTGTATGAGGTATTTTTAAGTATTTGTTTTTATTTATTTCTACACTCACTATTTTTATTAATAAAATCACAAAGTAACAGCTGATTGTTGTTTTATAAGAATCGATTACTATTGATTATCGATATAACTGTTCGAGTTACGCTGACGCTAAAAGCACCCGTTAAAAAAGCTAAACTATGTTTAGCTTTTTCGCTACAATTTTTTCAAGATGGCGCATAGTTCAATTGTCAAATTTGACGCTCAAAACCAGCGTCAAGCGTCACATGAAAATGCACCTTTAAATGTCAAACGCAGCCTGTTTTGTCGTGGAGAATTATTTTGCGTATTTTTTGTTATTAAACTTTGTCACATTATTTAATTCCGACGCTGTACGAAGTTCGCTTGGTCGTTGGTAAACTTTTAAAACGAAATTATTAAGATCTTTTAATGTGTTTTTAAATAATAATAGAGGGACAAAAAATAAATAAATGAAGTTGCCACTACATATACGTAAAGTGAATTGTGAATGACTTCTTCGTTCGGTGAGTTCGTAACTGTAATTATACAAACATTTTATTATATTATCCTGAGCTTAATGACGTCGTAAATCTTCTGTGAAATTTCATTCAGTTTATCTCGGAAATAATAAAAACACTAATTTAAGCTGTTTTAAATGTAAGTGGGTCGTCCGTGCGAATTTTAAGTATCATATTTTAAAAAAAAATGTATCAGTTTTTTGATCTACATACAAAACTTTATTTGCTTTTTTTTGTATTTATGGTCATATTTATGGTGCAATAATTTAATCATTAAAATTAAATTTTTATGTATACGAAATCTGCGTTTACAGACAAGTTTTGGTTTAAATATTAGTCCTGTGGAATGAGCACATTTTCTTATACATTATAGCATTCTAAGTGCTTCTTCTGTACTTATTCAATCATTTCATAGTAGTGATTACTATTTAATATCTAAATTTTGAACACTTTGTCATAATTAAATTGATATTATGACTTATAAGGTTATAAGTATAAAATATTCAACGTATAAGAATAAAATTTGTTTATTTTTTTGACAAGTTAACGTTATTGACATTTAAATGATCTTCTTTCGTTCAATATTAGATAATGACAGGAAGACTGACTAAATTTCTCAAAAGATTAATAGTCATCATGATTCGGCGATATTTTTTATTAACTTTCATTCATCGCGGATATCAGTTAATATACAATGTACTTATAAAATTATAAAAACAAAAATTTTCGAAGATATATCAAAATATTTTATAGGATAGTGGAATAGATACAGTACCTACTTTTTTTTTTCTAAGAAATATTTCTCGTAGTAATGGTGCACATAAAGAGATTTTTGCTTTATAAATTAACATAAAAATCTGATTCCATTTTATATTTTAACTAGCTTCTGCGCGCGACTTCGTCGGCGTGGACTCCGCTCCTATCGGTCTTAGCGTGATGATGCATAGCCTATAGCCTTCCTCGATAAATGGGCTATCTAACACTGAAAGAATTTTTCAAATCGGCCCAATAGTTCCAGAGATTACCGCGTTCAAACAAACAAACAAACAAACAAACAAACAAACAAACAACCAAACAAACAAACTCTTCAGCTTTATATATTAGTATAGATTTACATTGCTATTTTTGTATAATTGTGTTCCGTTTTTTGTATAACGACTTAAAAATAATTTAATTAATTATTTATTATACATTTTCTAACATTTTATTTTTTGCCGAGTATAAAATAATATGATTAATTTATGTTCGGCATACCAAGAAACTAGATGATTAAAAATAATAAATATCAGATATCAGTTACTGATTATTATTTATTGATTAATGCATTTTTTGTAATTATCGTTATTAATATGTTGCGCAACGGTCACAGCATTGGTTTGTGACTGTTGCGCTGGCGGTTGCGGGTTCGATCCCCGCACATATTAAACATTTGTATTGGCCATACAGATGTTTGCCGTGGTCTGGGTGTTTGTGCAGTCCTTGTGGGTCTCCCCACCGTGCCTCGGAGAGCACGTTAAGCCGCCAGTCCCGGTTGTTATCATGTACACCTGATAGCGATCGTTACTCATAGTAGGTAATATATACGCCAACCCGCATTTGAGCAGCGTGGTGGATTAAGCTCTGATACTTCTCCTACATGGGGATATCTGGGATCCTGAGCCTATGCCTAGCAGTGTTATATTACAGGCCGAAGTGTATGCATTTAAGCTAGCGTCAAAATCAATTTGGCGTCATCTTCTAGTTGTATATTGACAACAATAATTGTCCAGTTATCGCAATGGCTCGATTATTAAACATTAGTTAGCGGATTTCGTTAACAATTTTAACAAAGCAATGAGTCACACATTTTTAAGTATTTCTGTGTTGCTCCAAAATTTTCCATTACGTATGCAACTGACGTTATTATTTAGCTATCAAAATGAAGTTATAATGATATACGCCTTTCGAATTAAACTCGCTGAAGACTTCGTTTTTTTTTGAACGTTTTTGTTGAATTTTAGATGTACATTTTAATATAGAAAGTATAGTTTCTATGTTAATACTTATAATAACTAGTTATATTCAGTTAATGAATTTTTTGCACATACCATTTTTAAAAATGATTTTTCTGTAGATAAAATTTAGTATTTGCAATTTAATTTCAAATGTATAACTTCTGTACTCGGGTAGTGTAGTAAAATTATATTTACTGGATTTCTAAAATTTTAGTCTCAATATATTTCTTTTATTAAGTATTATAATTTTAAAAAATATAATTGTAAATTTTATTCAGTTTACTAAATATTTCACAGTAAAGATTATTCACTTTAATTTCTTTTACTTCAGAAATAAAAACGCTTTCAAAAACAAAATTGTCTCTTTTCAAAACGGATATGACGTCCAGGTGATGAAGGGCGAAGCCAAATCCTGTAAACCAAATAATAAATGCAACTCACCTGAGACAAACCGAGCCGGTAGCTAGTGACGTCCAGGTCCAGAGCTAGCAGCATGTCGTCGACGACCTGTCGATCCGACATGGCAGCTGATTGTTGCTTATCCGCATCTTCACTATCTGACGTCGCCAACAGGCGATACCTGGTTGAAAACATCGTGGTTAGATTGGACCGTAGCGTGCATCACATATAGGCAGAAAGGCACTGCCTACCCTGGCATCTTACTAAAAGTGATATATAAAACATGAACATTAAATATTTTTAAAAAAGGCATAAACCATAATTCAATTTAAATCTCCTTCAATTTTAAAAACACGCCGTCGTATAAATTATAATATGTATGCGATATCAGCGCGCCGGGCCTTTTATGAACTACTAGCCTAACTCGGAGTTAAACTCCCCATACAAATCTTAGTAATTTCAGAATGACATAATTATAATCCTACAATTTTATAAAGTCACGCGTCATATGGAATTCGGACAAAGTATTGTGTTTTTAACATTGGTCGGTTAACCAATGGTAGAAGCACTGCCTAAGAATAACCTGTCAAATCAAATTGTCTCGTCTGTACCAATAATTATGATTTTTGACACGGTCGCGTAATCGATTACGCAATCGCTTCCGCCGTCCAATCAAGTGGCACAGTGTAATATTATGACAATTCAGTTTCAGTATTCAGTATTCGCTTTGAATTTTTCGTTTGTGCGTTGTTTTGTATGTAATTAGTGAAAATATTAATATATTAGTGATGGATAAGTTTATTTGTGAAATATGTAACGGAGATGTGTGTTTAATGAAAGTAAAGTGTTTTTTTGCTTGTTATTCGAAACTTCTAAATCTGTTTGGAACTTTGGAATTGTAATGGGTACGTAGATTTGCACAATTTCACTAATGCTGTAAAAAAATATGATCAATCCGAAAAACATCTAGCATTTTCTATAAAATTACATACTTTTGGCAAAAACCGCATCGAAACAAGCATTCAAATGATACAGTGAACGCCACAATATAGATCGGAAATTTGGAATCGAAACATTTCGACGGCTAATTTTGATATAGTGAGTTTTTTGGGTAAACAAGAACTACCTTTCAGAGGACATGACGAGTAACTTTTTACTAAATAAAGGTAATTATTCAATTAATAATTAATTAAGAACAGTAAATAATATTCATGTAAATTATTTTCTGGTTGTAATATAAAAAGTGACATCTAGTGTAGAATCGAGTTTTGTTTCGTTTGGTATAGATGGCGCTATCAGCAGTTTGGTGATTTTTAATTGTATTTTTGTTTTTAAATTAGTTTGCCAAAGAAGTTTCACTTCTGACATGTGTACTTTGTGCGCACGCAATTTTTTTTTTGGACTGCCTACCCTGCCTAAAAACTTTATGCACGCCACTGAGATTGGAACGACGAATGGATGAAATTTAACGGTTCATGGGCCGAACGAATTTTTTTTTTTGAGAGTGTAGGAACCGATGCTGGATGTTAACAATTAAATTAACATCACATTATACATATATTATATATTAAGTGATCAATTTCAAAATCCTTGTATATGATGACAAATTTATTTACAAATAAATTGTGATTTCAATATAGCGGTAGCTTAAGCAACATACAAAGTTGACCTTTAGTTATTGACATAATATAACTACATTTCAAGAGATAACTTTTCCATCAATAAATACATATTTGCCAAAACAATATGTATAATTTACTCTTACCTTCTAGCAAACTCAGAGAGCGGCATATGTTCAGGGAATCCTTGTTTATACAACCTGGCCGCGTCGAGTAATTGGAATCCGCGGAACTGAAAATTGTATTTTGGGTAAGAACAAAGAATGGTCACCCTACAAATATATATTACATTTATATATAAGCCATTCAAATAACACTTAGGTAATAGAAGTAATTTGTGGTATGATAAATTTTGGGCAATAGTAATAAGGAAAAGACATTGGAGCGCCGACCACAAACTAACATAAGCTTCGATGTTTACATAGACAGATCTATCTCTGTTAAAATAATGTATATTTTTTGTTTATTACTAATGGTCTAATAGCCTAGATATTATACATATATTAAAGAAATAACAGGGCTTACCGCAATTATTATCATTATCCAAATTTAGAACGTATAATTCGTGAATATTCTAGAATTCGACAATCATTAAATAATTTTATCTACTTAACCGAACGAAAATTATAGAGTTAGGTAAAGTTAGGAGATTCAAGTAATGTGAAGGATTAAGTTCCAATCTTTTCTACTCGATGAGGAGACTGTCCATCGTTGGAATTTTTAACCGACTTCAAAAAAAGGAGAAGATTTCTCAATTCGACCTATATATTTTAATTATATGTATGTTCGTGGATAACTTTGTCGTTTATGAACTGATTTTGCTGATTTTTTTTTGTTAGAAAGGGGATATCCCAAGAGTGGTACAGTGATAAGGAAACCGGGATCTGATGGTGGCATCCTAGAGAAATCGAGGGGAATCTTCGAAAATCGTAGTGGCGACTGGTGCGTTTGATATTTTTTTTGTACACTTACGTACTACTTGTCGATGTAATTGAAGTCGGTTTTTTTCGTTTGCTAGCAAACACAATTTTATAGACTAATTCGTATTATTTTTATTTTTTGTGTTACCAACACATGAGGAAGTTATAAACATTTTAAATCATATAATTTTTTTTCGATCCAGCGGGATTTGAACCCGCGCCTCCGACGTACCGTCTCTTGTCAAAGAATTCATTGTAATAAGGAACTTTGAGTAGTCGGGTGCTATAAAGGACTCGCTATAGACGGCGCCAAGGTTTGCTTAAAACCAAATAAAAATCATCATATCAAGAATTTCGACTCAGCTGGATGTGGATCCATAGCTCAATTGGCAGAGCGCTGACACGGTATGTTGGAGGCGCGGGTTCAAACCCCGCTGGATCGAAAAAATTGTGATATGATTTAAAACGTTTTATAAACTACTTCGGAATATTCAAATGAATATTATAGTAAGTTGAACCTGAGAGCGCAGCAGCGGCACGTTGACGTCGTCGGCGTGTTCGCCGGGCTGGGCGGCGAGCACGCAGCACACGAAGTGCACGCCGCCCGCGCCGCAGCGCCGCAGCGTGTCCACGATGCCGTCGGCCACGAACTTGGCCTGCAGCGCCGTCGAGCGACGCTTCATACCCGCCGTGCCTGATACATCGAGGTTTTCTTTAAAGTGAAACTTTTTAGGCGAATGGGGGGTAAAATTTGAACGACTAGTAACGCGGCAGCGTCAGGGACGGTCAGTACTTGGATGGGTGACCGCCTGGGAACACCGCGTGATGTTGGCTTTTTGTTTTAAATTAGTTTTTTTTTTTGTATTTTAAATTAGTTTTTTTAAAATTAGTTTGCCAAAGAAGTTTCATTTCTGACATGTGAATGCACGCAATTTTTTTAAATTCCTAATAAGTATTTGTATGCTATTGGATTTGCTATAATTATATTGTCTGATCGACTGCAGTACCGTCGTGCAATGTTTTATAACCGCCCGCCGTGTCTAACATACATATTGTTTTTTTAATGCCTAATCTATGCTAATATTATAAAGTTGAAAAGTTTGTATGTTTAAGCGCGCTAATCTCAGGAACTACTGGTTCGAATTGAAAAATAAGTAATTGAAAAATATTGAATATTTTGGTACAAATTACCGCATAGCTTATAGACGATATTATCTGTAAAATCGAAGTTCCCCAGTCGGGCTGCTTCAGATTTTGAGTAGGATATTTCCTGCTGTACCCTACCTCAGTTCACCTTTGTGTTCACAAAAACATATAAAATTAAATATTTTATCTTGTGTTATTTTATCTTGTCTTGTTTTGTTTTGTCTTTGACTAGCCCGTTGGCGCAGTTTGTAGTGGCCCTGCTTTCCGCTCCGGGGGTTGTGGGTTTGATTCCCACCCCGAGTCTGGGTGTAATATATATTTATTTATATATGTAGTATTTAATATTTATATGTATGTTTATCGAAAAAAAAAATGTATCTAAACCAGTCGGCTGTAACCTATAACACAAGCGTTAAGTTGCTTACTTTAGGAACAAACGACCGTGTGTGTGTTGTAGATATTTATTTATTTGTTTGTTTTAATATAACCTGTTTTAAGCCGAAAATCTATCAATGTATTATAGACAGTTCTACATTAAACAAAACACTAATAACAGACAAGCTAAATAAAACTGTTTAAAAACGTTACCAACAAAGATTTTCCTATTTTCCTATTTATTTCTCATTCTTTTTTTATTAATTAATTAACAAAACATAAATAGTTAAATACTTATATCAAACAAACAATCTATACGAATATATATGTCGGGGAATCAGTACAGATAGTTATTAATGTCGGTACCTGCGATATTCACCTACCCTACATCATTCTATTATTCGAGTCATTCTGTCATGCATAAAACGAACGGTGCAACCGCGGCTCAGGCAGTCTTGGCTCTGGCGTGGCGCGGTGCACTTGTGTATCCTGCTAGTAGCTTAACCTCGACTCTTGTAAGGGTTAGTTTGTGTACACGAATTAATTGTTACTTATTGGGCAACTCGAGCAGTGGAGGCGAGTGCCAATGCGCATTGTGAGGCAGCGCTGCCCTAAGCCTACACTCGGGTCACAAGTCCCGGGCACTGACTCTGAGTTGTCACTCTACCACGCGATAGACACGATACCCGCTCGGTGAGTCCATTGAATACTAAGTAGTTGTTTTAAATTACATTGTGAATTAACCAGGCCATCCGTCCTACTCCTCACTTCTGATTCCTACATCAGAAGTGGGATGCAACCTTAACGACCCACATCGCGAAAGTCGTGCGCCGATAGTAAGTTGCAATATTTCGTGGTGATTAGTGGGTACATCGATATTTTATATTTTAGTTCTTTTCGGTCGTTCTGTTTTATTCTTATCGGTGTACAAGTGGTTTTTGTTCAGTGTTCGATTACGATTACGTAATTCGATTTACCGGTTATTTGTTGAATTCAGTTTTATTGTGATACGTAGGTAGTTGTGTAGTGATTAATTATGCTAATAGATTTTGCGATTCAGTTTTTGTATCGATTCAGTCACAATCTCAGATCATGAGCGTAATCGTAGTGTGAGTCGTCGCGGTAGTCGTAGCGACAGTCGTTTAAGGAAGATGCCAGAAGTTCATGTACCAATTGAGTTTAATGTAGATGACGATCATAATGGTGAACATCTTAGTGATGTGACAGAAAACTGATGTAAGCACTCTAAAGACTGTAGTGTGTAGTCATCAAGAGGATGATACACTGTGATGAATGTGTGATCCAAGAGGGATACACTGTGACGTGATCCAAGAGGGATACACGTAGATTGTGGAGCAATTGTAATTGCTGTTTGGCTTGTGAAGCCTTGGAAGGGTGGCTTACATAGTTGTTAGTGTCGTGGTAGAAAATAAGTTTGGTTATTAAAAGTTTTGATTGACGTTGGTACATGACTCTGGATAGTTATATTTGCTTTAAGTTTTTGTGGTGGGATGCTGTTCTCGTGCCCACTAAGAGTCTTACTACAGTGAGTAAAAGTAATCTATTTCACGATGTCACGAGAATCGCGTTCGCGTAGTCCCGTAGTTGAATTATCGTGCGATCGAAGCGCAAGTCGAGTCGTCATCATTTAAACCGATTTAATAGTAGTAGTAACCTGTCTCTTCATAAACTTTTACTTGGTATGACTGAGGAATAAACTAAGTTCAAAGTTACAATATTCAATGTTGCGAGCGAAGTCGTGGTACTTGGGTTGTTTGTTAAGATTTTGTGGTTACCCACTTGTTTGTGATAAAGTGTTAATATCGTTTTAGCTTGAGTATTTCCGATTACCCTCTGCAACGGATATTTTTGAGTTAATATTATTTGTCGAAGTACCGAAAGAGCGTAAAATTAGAGACGCCCTCTTCTGAATAGTTAATACTAATTTTCTGATTAGAATTACGTAGTTTCAATTACGTGGTGTATAAGTGATCACTGTAATAATAATTAATTCGATATAGTTAAAAGTGTGTATCGTGAACTATAGATTAGAAGTGAGAAATGATTGTTTCATTGAGGGTTTTAGTCTTTTTCTACCTTTGATTGATTTATTTAAACTGTTTAAAAGTTGTTTTAGTTGTTCTGTTTAAGAACGTTTAAATTATAGAGTTAATTGATAACACCTAATTGGTACAATCGTAAACCTATTACAACTGCAATAGTTGTAGGTAGGTCACCTCAGATTAATAATTTTGTTTATGGGTAGGTATGTAACTATTAAAAATTCTTACTATACTCTGTCCATTCGTTTGTTCTTTTAACGGTTCAAGAAAAATTGAAATTAGTGACTCCCTCACACGATACCAATTTGATTTGAAATAATAATCGATTTTTATATAAGAAGAAATTTCAATCGATATTAGTTAATTACGTAGCTAGTTTGTTAAATAAATAAGTAGACAGGTATGTGATTTTCTAAGTTGATTTAGACTTTAATAACAAAGTTAATCCGAAATATCAAGGCCCTTTAGTAATTTTAGTTCATGTAGTAGTTTTAGTTCATGAAAAAACATCGATGTAAACCTGTCCTCATATTATTATTGGACAAGATATTACTATTCGCAAATGTGACTCTGAGATTTGTAGTTTATTAATTAATTAAGGAGAAACAAGGCCCACACTGACCCATACTGGCCTATTCTTATAATAATTAGTTAATTTTTCGGTTTAATGGAAGTAATCCCAGAATGATCCTGATACGATGACTGTCAACTGATACAATGACTGCCAATTACTGCGATACTGTGTGTGTGTGCCGACTCTAATACTGACTTTGTACAATATCTTTTGACATTATGATACAAGCTAATGCTCACAGAGCTAACGAAAGTACTTAAGAGATGAATAGTAAATGGAGTGAAAAAAAGAGAGATGTTTAAAAAAAAAGATAAAGAGACAAACAATGCGGGCCAGTGTGGTCTCTCCTGCTGTTGTGGGAGACGATCCATTACTGAAGAGATGATGAAAGAAAAAAATATAGTAAGGTCTCTCCTGCTGTTCTGGGAGACGATCCATGTTACGCTGTAGGGGTCTCGCCTGCTTTAGTGGGCGACGATTCCGACCAGCCTGTTTTACATTAGTATGGTCTCTTCTGCTGTTGTGGGAGACGATCCATGATTCACTGTAGGGGTCTCGCCTGCTTTTAGTGGGCGACGACTCAGACCAGACTTTTTGTAATGATGAGTGTAACGCTGTAGGAGTCTCGCCTGCTTTTAGTGGGCGACGACTCAGACCAGACTGTTTGTAATGATGAGTGTAACGCTGTAGGAGTCTCGCCTGCTTTTAGTGGGCGACGACTCAGACCAGACTGTTTGTAATGATGAGTGTAACGCTGTAGGAGTCTCGCCTGCTTTTAGTGGGTGACGACTCAGACCAGACTGTTTGTAATGATGAGTGATGCGCTGCAGGAATCTCACCTGTTTGAACTATAGGGGTTTTCATATTTTAAACCTAGATCAGTGATACTTACCATATTGATATGACTGTAATGATTATGATGATAACCATATTAAATGTGACTGGTGTGACTGAGTGACTTACTAACTGAAACCAATTGTTTCTAGTCCAAAGGGTCAGTGTGTACCGGACCAGATATTAAGATGTTGAATAGATTTTTGTCAGGATAGTCGAGCGATATTTTGTTTTTTTGATTAAAAATACCTAAGGTTGTAATAAATAGCGCGCGAGGACGCGCGCACGTCAGAATGGCCGTGTCGGGGAATCAGTACAGATAGTTATTAATGTCGGTACCTGCGATATTCACCTACCCTACATCATTCTATTATTCGAGTCATTCTGTCATGCATAAAACGAACGGTGCAACCGCGGCTCAGGCAGTCTTGGCTCTGGCGTGGCGCGGTGCACTTGTGTATCCTGCTAGTAGCTTAACCTCGACTCTTGTAAGGGTTAGTTTGTGTACACGAATTAATTGTTACTTATTGGGCAACTCGAGCAGTGGAGGCGAGTGCCAATGCGCATTGTGAGGCAGCGCTGCCCTAAGCCTACACTCGGGTCACAAGTCCCGGGCACTGACTCTGAGTTGTCACTCTACCACGCGATAGACACGATACCCGCTCGGTGAGTCCATTGAATACTAAGTAGTTGTTTTAAATTACATTGTGAATTAACCAGGCCATCCGTCCTACTCCTCACTTCTGATTCCTACATATATCTAAAGCTGAAGATTTTTTTTGTTTGGTTGTTTGTTTGTTTGTTTGTTTGTTTGTTTCTTTGTTTGTTTGTTTAAACGCGGTAATCTCTGGAACTACTGGGCCGATTTGAAAAATTCTTTCAGTGTTAGATAGCCCCTTTATCGAGGAAGGCTATAGGCTATGTATCATCACGCTAAGACCAATAGGAGCGGAGTCCACGCCGACGAAGTCGCGCGCAGAAGCTAGTGTACAATATAACTTAATATATATATTTTTTTCTGTAATTTACAATATGTCGCCAGACTATAAGTAAATTTGCTGAAAGGAGAATAGCGTTTAGAGTGACTGCAGGATTGGGCTGCAGCCCTCTTTTCGGTAGGGAGCACATGAGCTCTCTTTAGTCTTTTTACGGGCCTTGAGGTCGTCATCTGGTAGGCTAGTGGATTAGGATGTGCAGAAAGACGCTCCATGTAGTTTTTCTTGTAACGTTCGATTTCTGCCGTTACAGTTGGAATCCCAAGATAATCGTGGTTTTCAGAGTTTCGAGCAAACCACGGGGCGCCAGCAATGACACGCAGAATGTTATTCTGTACTCTTTGGATATACATTACATTAGATTTGCTGGCTGCAGACCAAATCTGGATGCCATCTATCCAGATCGGTTTTAGGATAGTAGTGTAAACGAGCAGTTTGTTGTTAGTGGATAGAGTTGATTGTCTACCGAGTAACCAAGCAAGTTTCTGAATCGTTGGTTAGTTTCGTCTCTTTTGAAATATATAATTAAGCATTATTTATTATACTTAATAATGATTAAAATAAATTTTAATCATTATTTATTATAATAATGATGCCCCCAGCCGGGCTGCTCCATTTTTTGAGCAGGAAATTTCCTGCTGACTCCTACCCAAGTTAAGGGTCAGGGTCCGAAAATAGACTCAATATACTTGTACAAGCAACATATCAAAGCTGAGATACCATCAATACTTGGGCTTACGCCTTTATGTTAAATGTATTCGTTACTGTGTTTATGAAAACTACACACACGTATATACGATATATTTATTTTATAAAAACTTTATTTAGCGTAGTGAAAGCCTTTGATAACGGTGAAAAAGTCGACGGCGTCTAGACAACATTCACATCGTCTGGATATAAAAAATGTTATAAAGAGCTAATTTAGTTTCATTAGCATGATAGATCAAAGATCAATTAAAAACAACTTATAATTCCGCCAATATAATTATATCTACGATAGGTACATAATAAATTTAGTAGCACGACTTATTAGATAAAATTCGAATTTCAAAACAGTAAATATTTACAGTCTCCAATATCCTGCGGTAAAACCAATTTTTTGTTACATTTGGGAGGCATAATAACAGAGAGATACAATGCATCTTCTATATTCACAGAAAGTTTTCGTGACCAACGTTGACCAGGGTGAGAGATCTGAAATAGTTTTCGGCACAGATATTCAGCGCTAGGGACAGAGCGGAGATCGATTACGTTAGGAGTCATCCATTAATCACGTGATGTTTTTAGCAACTATTTAACTTCTACTCCCCCCTCTCTTGGTGATATGTGGTGAGGTTTAAAATCACGTATATTTTTTGTGCAGTGTTTGTGTGCTTATTGGTTGTTTTTCTTTTTTTTTTTGGTTTACAAATCGCAAGATCTAAGAAAAATAAATATACGAGATATCTCAATTGAAGCCGTTGTGATATTTCAGGACCCCCCCCCCCCTTCGAAGCTGACGTGCTTAATGGACGACCTGTTACTGCCTTTTAATAAGCACGGCAGTATATAGGCCGCTGGAATGTGTCTGTGTATACGGGTCGATTTCATGAATCGAATTAAATTGCCACTTTTTTTCGCTGTTCATAAATAATTATTGGGCAGCCTATAATGTAAACATTTACAGATTTAAGTACGGAATATGTAAAATTATGCACGGTATTTGCTTAAAAGTACCAGATATTCAAGATTGGGGTAACGCGAATGAGTGAGCAGATGAGTCTAACGTAAATCCTCCAGACGTACCTGAAGTGAGCGTGCGGCGGATGGAGGAGGCGCGGCGCAGCGTGGAGGCGTCGGCCGCGCCCGCCCACGCGCCCGCGCCGCCCGCGCCGCGCGCCCCCGCGCACAGCCGGCTCAGCTCTTCGCTGCGGGCCGAGGGAAACATTCACACACTTTGAGACTTCCGCCCAAACATACATACAATTATCACAGTCACAGCGTTACTTACCAATACATTTCTCAATTATTTTTTTTTGTGTACTTTTGGTAAGTTTTAAGAATAGGTCGCGCAGGCTACTTTTTAAACTCGTATAGGTTATAATATTATCCCTATCCACATGGCAGAAAGTTTGCCGAGTTCAACTAGTTTTAAATTATAACTGACAAGTTGGCAAGGGTGAATTTTTGTTTATAATTTTTTTCATAGAATTACATTTTCATTACCTACTATGTCTACCTAATAAATTATGCTCCAAATACTGTATGAAAAGGCTATAAGAAATAGCTTTTTAGTGATAAAGCCGCCATTGCATTACTGTTATGTTTGCAATTAAGTACTATAAAATAAAATATCTCTAAAAAAGATCTCCTACAAGTCTACCAATAATGTTAAGAAATGACTGCGCGCACAGTAGTACGAAAATGAAAAAATAAGACAGTAAGTATAGTGTCCAATGCATACATTTAACATTAACATGATAAAATTCGAAAGTATACATATAGACACATCGGTATTGCAGTACACATAATATTATCGTGCTAATCATATTTCCGTGTAACGGGTCTAATCGAGTTTACATTAGGCGTGTACACATTACACACGTATTTGTATGACTAATAAATACAGACGAATTTTTCCTACTGAACGTCGTCTGTCTATGAACTGCCATGAGCTGCGGTGAGTATATTGATTTAAATCGTACCACGACGAGACTTATAGAGCATGATGTGGTACATATTTAAACAGCTTAACACAACTAATTGTGATCTGTTTTCGTTACCCTGGAATGGCTATTGATTTTTCTTCGATTGTACGCAAATATTTTTAAGGTTTTCAGGATGAGACACCGTAGTAGATGGTTTCTTGGATCTCAAATAAAAAATAATAAATAGAAATTTGCATTCAATTTAGGATGCTGCGTAACGATTACCAGTCGAACGTTTTTATTTTTAAAACTTTTTTTTAGGCTTGAATATTTTGTGAGTCTGTGCATATTGTCTATCAGTCCCACTTATCATTTTTAATAATCTATTTTTATTGGTACAACGAAAACTGGAAGATATAAACAAAAAAAGGAATATGTAATACTTTTGGCTTTCCTGCAGGAGTGTGTGAGCTCTCTTCATAACCGGATTTTCTCGACTCGCTTTCACCCAACCGGTGACGTCATATAACACAGGATTCGTTCCCTGCAAAAGAATACAAACGTCAAAAACCTATACTCAAATAATAGTATCGTCCTAAATAGTTAAATTAAAAAGTATAGTCACTAATATTAAAAAAAAAACTTCATTGAACTGTATTACATACAAATATAATTGCGAACGAATAATGAAAAATGTAGGTATTGCTACATGAAGTGGCAGTTGAAGAGGTAGTGCGTGTTGAACATAGAGTCCCGGTCAGCACCTGCGGACGTCACTAGTCAACACCTGCGAACGTCACTAGTTAACACCTGCGAACGTCACTAGTCAGTACCTGCAGGTGCTGCAGCACGAACTGCCTGTTGTGCGGCGCCTTCTTGATGAGGTAGTGCGTGTGGTGCGGCGCGCCGTAGTGTGCTAGCGCGCGTTCCAGGAATGTGTCGTCCGACGAGCCGGGGTACATCGACTCTTCGTCGAGTAGCCTATAAACGTTTCAATCATTTATTGTATAATATAAATCGATACTTGTAATGAAACGGTCAACCCTTAACAGTGGTGTTATTTGGAAAAAATATTTAGAGGGCACTTTGTAATCGATACTGAAGTCGAAAAAATAAAAAAGTATAAGAATATACAATTACCATAAAAGTCCTCTACGATCGCAGTCACGTAAATCAGCTTGGGAGCTACGTACGATCGTGTTTTGCGGCGCTTTGTCAAGCAAATCTACCATAGGTCCTGGATTGACGGTCTCCGACAGCCAATCTATGAGACAATACAATTTTATTATTATACATTAATATTCTACATACTTGGTCGTCAAATGCGATCTGAGGGCCGTCTGCTTTTGTGCGGCCCACAGCTCCCAATTGAAATATGATAACTACCTATCATAAGTTCTAAACTGATTTGAATGAAAAACAAGAGTACGCTAAACTTTAATATTAAAATAAGTTCCCAGTTGGTAGTGAAATTTTGGTATCCCTTAGTCTCTTTGGACACCCAGGTTAAACAAGGGGGTACTGTATTATATTCTGTCTTAGCCATAGTTCCTTAATAGCAAATATGAATACGTACCGAATACATATAAGTGGACAAACCGACAAACGTCTATTTAACGTGCGGCCCGGCAATTGAATATAATATAATCTGGATATAACTATAGTCTTAGAAACCGGGTACATGCGCGAACTTTCCAGAATGGCCTGGGACTCGTCTCGGTCGATATAAATAGCCGCAGGGAGGCGAGCGAGTTCAGTTTGAGCTACCTTCGAGGCGACTTCGAAGTGAAAACTAGTGATCAAGAGTGATATAGGTCGCGGCAAATTAGTAAAGCGCTGACCGCTTCTGCGCAGAAGTATGAAATACGGTATCGGAGGGGCGAGGCAGGGACGCAGGAGGGTCGCGCGTATCGGCATCGGCGTATCCAGTCGTTCCTTGCCTCGCGCAGCGAATCATCGTCCCGCTTACTTTTTAAGTACTGTCGCG
Organism: Melitaea athalia; assembly: GCA_905220545.2. NCBI lineage: Eukaryota > Metazoa > Arthropoda > Insecta > Lepidoptera > Nymphalidae > Melitaea > Melitaea athalia. The sequence continues at coordinate 6,925,533 of HG992196.1, forward strand.
CTGTTGAGAGTTTCGTTATTAATATTGTTTTTAAGTTTATTTTATTTGTAGAAGTTGCTGTTTTTGTTTGAATTTTGTTTTGTGTTATTTCGTTGAAATTGTATTAGGTTTTTAAGTTTATTTTATTTGTGGATGTTGGTGTTTTTGTTTGAATTTTGTTTTTAAGTATATTTTATTTGTGGAAGTTGGTATTTTTGTTTGAATTTTGTTTTTTTTTTGTGTTATTTCGTTGAAATTGTATTAGGGTTTTAAGTTTATTTTATTTGTGGGACGTTTTCTCTGTTGATAAATATGCCTAAACATAGTAAAGTTTAAAAAAGACAGGCACGAAAAATGATATATGATGTGATGAATGATAATGATATGTGATGTGAAGGTAACAATTTACCTTAAAATGGAGACTGATGGATTTATTAATTCTCTAAGTCAATTAAAAAGCGAAGTTAATGATGGCGTTGCAACAAAATTAAACACTTTAATTAATGATTTGAGAAAAATTCAAAAACGGACAGCAATGGCTACAAAGGTATCAGTTACTACTGTAAGAAAAATCTCCACTGAAGCTAGTAAGTCTGATTTACTCACTGTATATAGAACACCTGGCAAAAAAGGCCAAGCACGAAACCTGTCACTAACATTGATAATTTTGACCAAGGTGTTATAAAAAGAGTTATACACAATTTTCACAAAGTGAACAACGGACTGCCTACTGTTAAGAAGTTGAAGAAAAAGCTGGAAGAAGATATTAACTTTAAAGGTTCGGAGCGAAGTCTTCGACGTATAATAAGTAATTTGGGATTCCGCTGGAAACCAATAGAAAATAACCGTAAGGTTCTTATAGAGTCTTCGAAAATACGTATGCAAAGAATTGGGTACTAGGTTATCATAAGGGTCATTTCTATCGAATAAAACGAAATAATTTAACAAAAAAAAAAAAAAAAAAACAATACAAGACTTTACAGATCCACCATACTGTTTAATAGTTTAGAGATAACACATGAGTGCGCGATTGTACACATGCGCAGCTATCCCCTCTACTTATCACTCAGCGACACAGAAAATTGCCGCAGGCTATACCAGCGAAACCTACGACATTGGCTACGACCTAGGACATCGTTAGTGCTTAGTGTTTAAACCTAGTGCATTGTGTTGGTCCTAGTGCTAGTGAACAAAGTCTCCGAAAGAGTCAGCAGGTCTTTCTCTCCAAATCCTTCGAACCATAAGACGTAACAATATTTTAAGTTGTTAACATAACACAGTTTCGTGTTCTCTTCAATAGCAGCAATTATATCTAATAATAACAATAATCTTTATGAAGTAACAGCAATCAAAGTTGAGCCCCATACAAATACAATTCGTCTAATATTCATAGTACAATTTATCTATACTAATATATAAAGCTGAAGAGTTTGTTTGTTTGTTTGAACGCGGTAATCTCTGGAACTACTGGGCCGATTTGAAAAATTCTTTCAGTGTTAGATAGCCCATTTATCGAGGAAGGCTATAGGCTATGTATCATCACGCTAAGACCAATAGGAGAGGAGTAAACGCCGACGAAGTCGCGCGCAGAAGCTAGTTGCTGAATAAATAGAAATTAATAGATATAATAGCTTTCTTTGTATCATTTTTCTCACGATCATATTTAAGTTTCTAAGCTTCAGTAAATTAATCTATATTATTTTTAATTTTATTTCCTGTTAACACTTCTAAAACATAGTTTTATTCGATGTAAAATTACTATAAAAATACGATAAATCTACTTGTTGTTAGTGTTACCTTCTTCAGAGCCATCATCGAGCGTTATTCCCTCTTGAGCGTAGCGCTCTCGCGGCGCTACTAACATCGCTTCGTGAAAAACTGCTTGAAGACGCTCCTATATACAGTAAAAACATTAGTTACATAGTTGGCCACACAAAAATAAAACTCGCAACAAAATTAGTTACATTAAATGTTGACATCTGTGGAGACACCACAGATAAAAAATCAATGTTTATTAGCTATCTGAGAGGTGTCAACGCTCTTGGTATATAAGTAAAACAGACAAAAAGTATAAATGCGTACTTTTTATCTGTGGTCAATATGGTGAAGTAAATAAAGAAAATTTTACCAAGAAAAATGCTCTATATATTATTATGTTTGTTGATTGTCTTATTGATTGTCAGGACTTGTATATCTGATAAATTATCCTTTGATATAACGGCATCAGTACATAAAATACAAACTTGCCTGTAAGTAGTTGGACAACAGTTTTGACAGGGGCGCACCGCTCTGCTGGCCCGCACACATTGGATTGTCGGCTCCAGGGCTGTCCAAAAGAAGGATAGACGCAGATGTCCTGGCAGACGTTGACAGACTCCTAAAACGAAATATTATTATGTTATAATTATTATAGCTTTATTCATATAAGGCAAAGGGAGTGGCGAAAGGAAAAAAATTCTCATTCGTAGTATTTTTACAAAGCGAAAGTATTTTTTTTTACGAAAGTGTTACATTCCTAAGTCGAAGGTGTACAGTGATCGGATTTTAATAAAATATGGTACCAAATTTTGCGTTGAATACTGGATTGCTTGGCAGACCTAAAAGAGAATGAAAGTGGGTTGAGAATGAATGAGTTACTCGTCAAATGTCTTCTCTATGCTGATGACCAAGTATTATTTGCGTCCTCGAGTTGTAGGAGATGGTAACTGCTATGAGTGGAGCTTTTGTTAGAAAAGAAATGAAGATGAATGTAAAGAAGACGAAAGTAATGGTGTTTGAAAGAGATGACAGCTCGTTTGGCTGTGCATGAGACAAATAAATGCAGTGGAGATGAGAGCGTTAAGAAATATGATAGGAGTTAAACTGAGTGACAGGATAAGAAATAGTGAGGTAAGGAAACGTTGTGGTCTGAGAGGATGTAGTGACGAAAATTGAGAAAGGTATGCTGAGATGGTTTGGCCATGTCGAGAGAATGAATGAAGAACGATTGACGAAAAAAGTGTATAAGGCGAGTGTGAATGGAAGTGTTGGAAGGGGTAGGCCTAGGCGGACGTTTCGAGATCAAATTAGGGACGTCCTGAAAAAAGGCCAGGTCAAGAGTGTCCTAAACCGAGAGCATGTATGAAAGGAATAATGAAAGTGGACGAAGCGAAACAAGCATGTAAGGATAGTAGCAAGTGGAAAGAAGTGGTCTCTGCCTACCCCTACGGAGGGAGGCGTCATTATACGTGTATGTATGTAAAAACATCAAAAATGTGTTGTAGCACGTAAATATTATATTATTTACAGGAATCAAAATAACTCAATTTAATTTATTATAAGTTCTACCCACCTATTTACTAAACCAGAGACAATGTTGAACGTTTCGCTGTAAAGTCCTGCAACGAAAGCATCGAGGGCGTCCGATCCAGGTGCCTCTTTTTCATTAGAGGGTGATGGAGTTCTGTCATTAAAAAAATACATCATTAAAATATCACATTAACGTAACTTTTTCGGAAACAATCTAATGGAATTTATTAGAATTGACACGCTTCGTATTAAAATTAAAGTTTTGGCAAACTAGTGAAAAAAAATATATTAAAAACTAATTGAAAACTAAGGTGAAGCGGGACACGATGCGGGTGACGCCTGTATCGGACGAATTAGGCAAAACGTCGCCGTTTCATCAAAACATTGCCGTTTCATAAGTAAAAATTTTACCCTCATGCGCCTAAAGAAGTTTCACTTCAAAAAAAGGTCCATTTGTCGATAGCGTTAAATTTTAACAGTGAGCTATTGTTGAAAAATTGTGTACTTTAGTAAAGTATAAAAATAACCATGTTGATTTCAAATTTTATGTGGATATTTGTGTTTATACAAATATTTATTTCCGGTCTGGTTGTTAGTCTTTGTGCCTCGGAGAGCACGTTAGGCTTTCGGTCGCGGTCGTTATCATGTACACCTGATAGTGATCGTTACTCATAGTAGGCAATATATCCACCAACCCGCATTGGAGCAGCATGATGGATTAAGCTCTGATCCTTCTCCTACCTGGGGAAAGAGGCCTATGCCCAGTGGTATGATATTACAGGTTAAAGCGAGCGACATCGTGCTGTGGCTAGCTCAGTGTAACGAACTCGTCCGCGCCCACGCCCAGTGATATCCTCCTGTGGCTAGTAATGTAACGAGCTCGCGCGTGTTACCGTGCGGCGGGCTGCGGCGAGGGCGGCGGGTGCGCGGGCGCGAGCGCGGCGCGCGCCAGCTCGTCCGCGCCCACGCCCAGTGATATCCTGCTGTGGCTAGTAATGTAACGAGCGCGCGCGTGTTACCGTGCGGCGGGCTGCGGCGAGGGCGGCGGGTGCGCGGGCGCGAGCGCGGCGCGCGCCAGCTCGTCCGCGCCCACGCCCAGTGATATCCTGCTGTGGCTAGTAATGTAACGAGCGCGCGCGTGTTACCGTGCGGCGGGCTGCGGCGAGGCCGGCGGGTGCGCGGGCGCGAGCGCGGCGCGCGCCAGCTCGTCCGCGCCCACGCCCAGTGATATCCTGCCGTGGCTAGTAATGTAACGAGCGCGCGCGTGTTACCGTGCGGCGGGCTGCGGCGAGGGCGGCGGGTGCGCGGGCGCGAGCGCGGCGCGCGCCAGCTCGTCCGCGCCCACGCCCAGTGATATCCTGCCGTGGCTAGTAATGTAACGAGCGCGCGCGTGTTACCGTGCGGCGGGCTGCGGCGAGGGCGGCGGGTGCGCGGGCGCGAGCGCGGCGCGCGCCAGCTCGTCCGCGCCCACGCCCAGTGATATCCTGCCGTGGCTAGTAATGTAACGAGCGCGCGCGTGTTACCGTGCGGCGGGCTGCGGCGAGGGCGGCGGGTGCGCGGGCGCGAGCGCGGCGCGCGCCAGCTCGTCCGCGCCCACGCCCAGTGATATCCTGCCGTGGCTAGTAATGTAACGAGCGCGCGCGTGTTACCGTGCGGCGGGCTGCGGCGAGGGCGGCGGGTGCGCGGGCGCGAGCGCGGCGCGCGCCAGCTCGTCCGCGCCCACGCCCAGTGATATCCTGCCGTGGCTAGTAATGTAACGAGCGCGCGCGTGTTACCGTGCGGCGGGCTGCGGCGAGGGCGGCGGGTGCGCGGGCGCGAGCGCGGCGCGCGCCAGCTCGTCCGCGCCCACGCCCAGTGATATCCTGCCGTGGCTAGTAATGTAACGAGCGCGCGCGTGTTACCGTGCGGCGGGCTGCGGCGAGGGCGGCGGGTGCGCGGGCGCGAGCGCGGCGCGCGCCAGCTCGTCCGCGCCCACGCCCAGTGATATCCTGCCGTGGCTAGTAATGTAACGAGCGCGCGCGTGTTACCGTGCGGCGGGCTGCGGCGAGGGCGGCGGGTGCGCGGGCGCGAGCGCGGCGCGCGCCAGCTCGTCCGCGCCCACGCCCAGTGATATCCTGCCGTGGCTAGTAATGTAACGAGCGCGCGCGTGTTACCGTGCGGCGGGCTGCGGCGAGGGCGGCGGGTGCGCGGGCGCGAGCGCGGCGCGCGCCAGCTCGTCCGCGCCCACGCCCAGTGATATCCTGCCGTGGCTAGTAATGTAACGAGCGCGCGCGTGTTACCGTGCGGCGGGCTGCGGCGAGGGCGGCGGGTGCGCGGGCGCGAGCGCGGCGCGCGCCAGCTCGTCCGCGCCCACGCCCAGTGATATCCTGCCGTGGCTAGTAATGTAACGAGCGCGCGCGTGTTACCGTGCGGCGGGCTGCGGCGAGGCCGGCGGGTGCGCGGGCGCGAGCGCGGCGCGCGCCAGCTCGTCCGCGCCCACGCCCAGTGATATCCTGCCGTGGCTAGTAATGTAACGAGCGCGCGCGTGTTACCGTGCGGCGGGCTGCGGCGAGGGCGGCGGGTGCGCGGGCGCGAGCGCGGCGCGCGCCAGCTCGTCCGCGCCCACGCCCAGTGATATCCTGCCGTGGCTAGTAATGTAACGAGCGCGCGCGTGTTACCGTGCGGCGGGCTGCGGCGAGGGCGGCGGGTGCGCGGGCGCGAGCGCGGCGCGCGCCAGCTCGTCCGCGCCCACGCCCAGTGATATCCTGCCGTGGCTAGTAATGTAACGAGCGCGCGCGTGTTACCGTGCGGCGGGCTGCGGCGAGGGCGGCGGGTGCGCGGGCGCGAGCGCGGCGCGCGCCAGCTCGTCCGCGCCGACGCCCAGCAGCCGCGCCGCACGCGCCGCGCTGCCCGTGCTCGCGAACTGGTACTTCGCGCCCGAGCCCGCGTTCGCTGCGCACACGCATACATTAACATACACTGAGTTCATACAGCTGCTGTAGTGATATCTAAGGCCCTACGCGCACTAGTGACTTTTTGTCACTGTCACCGCGTCCATCATCCCTAATGAAGGTGCCCGCACTTGGATGCGTGACAATTCGGTGACTTTTTGTCCGCGGAGGACGTCAACATGCCCGTGACGCGACAAAATGTCACGTGTCATATGTACGTAGGTTGGCAGACATGGTGTAGAACTTTCCACTCATCAGCCTATCACTCCAAAGCGGGTGAACCCAATACTTTTTATTATTGTATTTCTTTCTATTTCTAAAAACGAGTTCACAGACAACCTATATCTGTATATAATCTGTCACTGCAAGTGCGCGCAGTCGCGAGGGTGACGGTGACGTGACAGTGACAAAGAATTTTTTGTCACGGTGACATATGTCACTAGTGCGCGCAGGGCCTTACAGTATGAAATATCTGAACCGTTAGCGTAGCGTTACATCTAAAATGATATAAGTTAACACCTTAAAGGTAACATAAATACATCTGTCTGAATGGCCTACTCCATCTGATCAATTTGAACGACTTTCTAATTTATTACGATTTAATCCGTCAAGAGACGTGGTTAAGCCAAGTGACGGCGATGACTTACTATTTTTATTAACACAATAAACAGATAATATGTCATACCCACATCTTAACTTACTTACAAAACGAAATACCCTTTATATTATACAAGTTATATATTTAAAAAAAAAAACTGATGTTCTACCTCGAACAACACCGGCCCATCCCAAATGACAGATAGCAGCTAGAATCTTCCATATAGCCATTTGTTCCTGTTCGGTTACGGCAAGGAATTGCATGGCTTCCTTCAAAGCCGAGAATTCGGCTGGCGCGTCCGCTTTTTCGACCAAACTGACGTATGGGTTCGGAGCGTTCACTGGAGCTTGATCGAGGAGCAACTCACGGCGAAGACGACCATCGCAGCCATGGAACAGCCTTAGCAAATACAAAATTGGTATAAATATATATTTTTTTTATTCGACTAGGTCGGCAAACAAGCACAGGCTAACCTGATGGTAAGCGATTACCGTAGCTTATAGACGTCTGCAATAGCAGAAGCATCTCAAGCGCGTTGCCGACCCTATCTCTAATTCCCCCCCAGGAGATCTGGTCACCTTACTCACTAACAGAAACACTGCTTGAAAGAGTATTATTTAGCTGTGATCTTGTGTAAGGTCGAGGTTACCCTATACCTCGTGCGTTGTAGCATGGTGCGGGTGACAGTTGCCAATATGACGTTGACTTCTGTCAATACACATTACTAGGGATGTGACATTATGTAATTCATTTTTATCACTGACGATATTCGCAGCATTAATCTAGTTCTGATAATTAGTGTTATGAAAATGTGTGTGTTATTCAGTTGTGCAATGTAACTACGTGTATAAACTTGTCAATATATATATTTTATGGCTACATAATATCTTTGTACTATAAAATATGTAATCAAAATCGGATTTATGCCTTGTATGTGACACGTATTTATTGCTACTAGTGGTCGCCCAGAGGTAGAAATTCGATAATAATTAAAATTTTATATTAATAGAAAACCAAATAATTATGACAATAATGAACCTTCTTTTAAATAACTTTTTAATTTGACTACAGACTTTGACAATCAACAAAATAGTATAATATGCGTGTGTGCGTGTGGTAGTGTGTGTAATGCTATTTTTATTAATTTAATGTTTATTTTATGTATAATTTTGAAAAAATATTAGCATTCCGCACTCCTTCTCTATATAAACTATACGATTCAGCCTGTAATATCCCACTGTTGGGCATAGGCCTCTTCCCCATGTAGGAGAAGGATCGGAGCTTAATCCACCACGCTGCTCCAATGCGGGTTGGCGGATATATTCCTACTATGAGTAACGATCGCTATCAGGTGTATATGATAACAACTGGGACCGACGGCTTAACGTTCTCTCCGAGGCACGGTGGGGAGACCCACAAGGACTGCACAAAACACCCAGACCACGACATACATCTGTATGGCCAATACAAATGTTGTCGTGTGCGGGGATCGAACCCGCAACCGCCCGCGCAACAGCCAATCGCAATCCAGTGCTGTGACCGCTGCGCCAACGCGGCGTCGATATAAACTATAAGTTTGCGAAATTTCATACTTCTCCCTCCGCGCAATTTTCGTAAAAAGGGGTACAAAGTTTTTTCTTCGCGTATTAATATATAGATTCCATTTACGACAAATAAGATGTTGTCTCTATTACAAGAGGCCACCAACAATGTTCAATCCGAAGACTGGTCGAAGGTTGTGAATAAAATAAAAAGGAACATTACGTCTGATTGGGATCGTGACATCCATATTGACAATATAATGGACTCATCTTTAATAGGTAATATCTGTCACAGATACAGATGATGAATTTAGAGACAATTCAGATGTTCCTGACTCTGATATGAGTTTAAACGAATAAAATCAATTTTAATATAATACTACTACAATAATAATATAATACATTTTACAATAATAATTGAACTACGCCCAATATACGTTTTTTTATAAAAAAACATCGACTATCTATCGTAGCAGTACATCCCATCACTAAGCACGTCTATGGCGTTACGTTATATGCATAACACTTTTCTTAATTTTTCTTTCCATTCGATTTTATTTGTAGACTAGAACATTCTGGTTGGGTTTAATTTAATTTACTACAGTAATTAATGATTTAGTGTATTACAAATGTGGTACAGGTGAAATATTAAGTCATAATTTGTAAATCGCGGCAACTTTCAAGAGTGAAACGAAACGTTACTGAAACTGTCACCCGCACCATGCTACAGCGCACGAAGTATAGTCGGGCTGCTCCATATTTGGAGCAGAAAATTTCCTACTGTCCCCTACGGCCCTACCTCAGTTATGTGTGGCATGTATATAAATATATTTCAAAATAGATTTATGTATAGATAAATTCGATTTGAAACTTAAGAAATGATTAGTACGTTTTGGATGGAATCTGAAACTTTATCTTTATCTATAACTTTAATGACATACACAATTTTTGTTTTAATTATTTAATGGTACTTGAAACAATTTTTCTTAAATGTTTGATATTGTTATTTGTCTTGAGGCGTTTTTACGATAAACAAATACAAGCAGTTATGACATTTAGATTTTTTTAAAGTATAGCCATAATTATGTAATTAAAACTTACGTATGTAATGCTCTCAACGATGTCTGATCCGGTTTTAGATCTGGCAGAAGAATCTGAACGGATGACGATACCAGAGCACCGCCGCCGTCGAAGTCCAGCGACGTTAGAGAAACGAATCTCGAAGCGTGAGGGTTCGAACCCGTCCTGAAAATTGTCATTATTTTATGTCATAAATAAAAGTAAAGACAAATATTTTTTAAACAATACAGAACCCATTACTCATTTATATAATATTGTAAAAAATATTAATAAAAGCCATTTGTTCATTTCTTTTACCGCTATTTAATTTCAGTAAAATAGGAATCAAAAATATTAAATTACCAATAATTTAATTCTTACTGAATTACAATTATTTTGAAATGAAATAAAAATAATACAATATACACAAACATAATACCAAAGTTTCAACGAAGTGTTCTATACTATTATAGAATTGAATATACAAACCGACTAGAACCAAACGAATGCAGGACGTCCAAAGCCGCGTCCAACCGTTCAGGAGTTAGTTTGGAGCCCTGCGCCGGGTACGCGCTAGCTAAGTACCAGACGCAGTGCCGCATAGCTGAAGTTTTGCCGGAACCAGACCTGAGAGACAACATTCATTTCAATATTTATTTATTTTCCATATGCAAAATGTATCATGTAAGTGTTTATGATGAAATCTAAAATAATAACGAAATTGCATAAAAAATACTAAGTTTGCTGTGTAATTTCTGGACTAGCATCTTTGGATTTTAGTAAAGCTATTACTCAAGTTCCAAAAAGGTTGATGTATTATTGTGTCATACGATTATGTTAGAGACATTCTTGGGAACCTAATGTCATGTGTATTTAAAACATTAATGATATCGTAGACAAAGTTATTGGTTAAATAATTCGACTTGTTACGTGTCACTGCTGGGCAGAGGCTTCTTTCTCTATATAGGAGAAGTATCGCAGCTTAATTAAAAAATCTGCTCTACTGTCATGAGTTGGCGGATAATTTATCTATCAGGACCATTGATCGCTAAGACGTATGACACAACCAGCAACGACTCGCTCACGTGTTCTTTGAGGCACGCAGGACGACCCCCAGGCCCCACAAGGTTTGGTTAAGACCAGAAACAAGTTTTATTGTTAACATAATCACCGGCGCGGCGTTAATCCGACTACTCGCACCATTACACTAGAACGATAGTCGTAATTACGTAAGTTGTTATTATGTTACATTTCATATCCGGTTATATCTTTAAGTAAACAAATATTTAATTGAACATTTAATATCTAATCGGGCAAAACCAATTTGCAACCTTGAACTTTTTTTAAAACGTTATTAAAATATGTTAAGTAACCAATTCCATTTTTAAAAAACAAGTTTGTCGATTGTAAACTAACGATAATTTATTTATATATTTAAAGTGATTTCTTAATGTGCACTTATGGCAATACTGTCACCATTTACATAACCATAGGCATTGGTGTTTCTGTGATAAAATGATATGTAAATGTAAGCATGATTTGATTGACTATCAATATTTTCAGTGATGCGTATCTTAACTTATAACTTCTGCCTGAAATATTGCACGTACTTCATTAATACTGTTTAATAAAAAAAATAAGAACGGCAACATTAATGCACTTAATAAAAAAAAATTAAAATTAATGTCAACAGCGTGAAAACATTATTAAAACAATTAAAAAAGGGCGTGAGTTATTAATTTTAAAAAGAAATCAATATATAATTAATAGTTATAAGTTCACAAGTCAAAGCGTTACTTAAACATACACAGAACCTACCTAACTGTTATTTGATAAATAAATGTGTGAATATGTATACACACGTTATTCAAAAAATATTTATTACCAATTGAAAGTCATCATCATCTCCCTGCCCTTATCCTATTTATATAGGGTCGGCACAACATGTTCTCCTCTTCCATTCCTCTCTATTATTCGTAACTTCAGCGCATACTCCTTTCTTTCTCATGTCCTCACTCACACAATCCATCCATCGCTTTCTTGGCCTGCCGATCGCTCTTCGTCCTTCGACATTCATCCCTAACATTCTTTTACCAATATAGCTTTAATATTACCAATTGAAAGTATAAACAATGAAACAAATTACTGTACATGATTCTATGTAAAACAGTTATTTATAGAAAATATCACAAGTTATCTTAAACGGATTATGTATAAATAAGTAATTAATCAATCCATGAACAATGAACCTATTTCTCAATAAGGTTTCAGTGTGGCGCCGTGAATTGCACGCGTACACGCGAAAGAATGTGAAGTATTTACTATATAAAGTATTTACATTAAAATGCAGTTTAATGTTTTATTTAAACTTCCCTTTTGACTTATGAGCATAATAGACAAAAACCCTATCATATTAATAAAAGATCAATATTTGCATACATATTGGTGCAGCGGTCACAGCAATATTTGTATTGGCTATATAGATGTTTGTCCTTGTTTGGGCGTTTGTGCTTGTGTATAGTGTTTCCGGACACCCGACACGGGAGAAAATCCTACTGGGGGCCATTGATGTTATTTATACATTAGCGTTTCCAAAAACCTCTTTAAAGATCTTTGCAATTTTGGGTTGTAATTGCGTTTCAGGGGGGAAAAATCAATATAACTAATCTCATATGTGAAAAAATCATAATTTCGGTATATTGCACGCTAAAACCTTGGCCCGATCAATATGAGCTTCTACTTATGCGAATACTTAATTACTGTCATACTAATACTGAAAAATATGTTCTTAAAAAATAATGGGTATATTTTCGCCTGTTTAGTCTCGGTGTCAACTGGTTCGTTGTAAGATTTTGGTATTTGTGAAACAAGATCATTAGTTTATAAACCTCGCTAGATTAAAGATGTAGAACTTCAATCATAAAAACATACAAATCATTTTAGTATAATGAAGAAATACGAGTTTAAACTGGCACGTCTAATGTAACGTTAAAATTTTGTCGTTTTTATAGAAAAAAAAAAAATTAAATAAATAAATGAAAATCAAATTCTTAAAAGAGTAATTTAATAACTTACCTTCCTAGAAACACAATAGCACGATCACGTCTGGAAGCCAACATGCAACGATGAGCTGACTGAGCTGCGGCGAAAACATGAGGTGGCATATCGTCAGCTCGGCAGCCTCGGAACATGGCCGCCACCTAAAATAATATGACATTATATTTATTACAGACGTAGCAACTGTATTATTATCCTGCTTAACTCAAGCTGCTAAGATTCTAGGCTTTTTTACTGTTAGGTTTGTTAATCTCAAATTATAGGGCAGTATTGCTGGTCCGTTTAGGAAGAATGGAGGTCTCAGGACATTCTGATGACAATCATCACCAAGCATTTATTCAGTTGTTGCAGGTCAATAATTTTCATTGTATTTTAAATAGTAAAAGGTACATTACATTAATAATCTTAAGCTTTACCTTATCATTACAAATGTGTTTATCAAATATTAAGACGTTAAAATGTTATAACTTAATCAACGCATTTCTTCGAACTTAATGGCACAACTTTTTTTTACATTCGTAGTTTTAGAATTATATTTAGGAAAACTTTAACCATGACATTTTTGCCTTTCTGCTTTGTTCCTTAACTGTCGTTTATTTCTAATATTGAACATTATATTACAAAATTTATTGGGAATATTGATATGAAAAGTAATGTTAATATTATTATATATCATACTATATACGTTTTATTAAATATGTAAATAACATTATGTTAATTATGTAACATTAACATTATATGCGGTAGGCCGCGACGTCGGCGTGCCAAACCAACCGTTTTTCTGTGAATAAATTTTCGGTTAGGCGAAATTTGTAAACTAAAAGTTTATTCAAATTATGGAATAATAACGACAAATCAATCCTATTTACATTACATTGACATTTACTTCTAATGCCTCATTTACGGAGACGCGGGACGTCGCGCGACGCGTGTGGCGTGGCGTCGCGCGTGTGAAATATGTATGGGAATGAACGCGTGTAAAATCGCTTCTCCGTAAACGCACTCATCCGACGCCCTACATTTGAATTTAGTGCGGGCCATGCAGCCTATCGCGACGCGCGACGCGCCTCGTCTCCGTAAATAAGGCCATAAAGAGTAAGCGATGTAATCGTTTGAAAATAAAATTACATAAAAACGTTATCACGTTTAGCTATCGCTAAGACCTTTTTTGTTATGAAAATTCGTAACGCTTCAGCCTGTAATATCCCACTGCTGGGCATAGGCCTTGTTCCCCATGTAGGAGAAGGATCCAATGCTCCAATGCGGGTTGGCGGATATATTCCGTACTGTAAGTAACGATCGCTATCAGGTGTACATGATAACAACCGGGACCGGGACCGGGACCGCGACGGCTTAACTTGCTCTGCGAGGCACGGTGGGGAGACCCACAAGGACTGCACAAACACCCAGACCACGGCAAACATCTGTATGGCTAATACAAATGTTCGTCATGTGCGGGGATCGAACCCGCAACCGCCAGCGCAACAGCCAACGCGGCGTCTTGATGAAAATTCGTAAAATGACAGATAAAACCGTATCATGATTTCTTGAAGCATGTTAAGAATATTAGGCTAGAAAGGGATAGCGACTTTGTTAAGTATAAACGATGAACTAGCCGTGACTAATATTTTTCCAATTTCTTCTATAAATTGGTGGGATGATAATGATTTTTTTACCTTTTCCGTATAGACCGGTGTGGTACGCTTAGGCGGTCCAAGTACCAGGAGCGCATGACCAGCGCGGACGTGAGGCAAAGCGGCCGCATAGCGCGACCGCAGTACGTGCAGGGCGCCGCACTCGTTCAGACAGCGCAGCGAAGCGATGTCTTCACAGCGCTCCAGTTGAGGAGGATTGGCCTAATAAAAACATATATTGTATCTATAAGTCGAAAATCGTAATATATATTTGAATATTTAACAGTAAAATTTTCCAATGCCATTACATCTCGTAAAGTTTTGTCATGTTTTTGCAATTTCAATTGCTATAGATTCTTTTGAAAGATTTAAATTCATATTAGGTACCGAATATTACCAATGCTCTGTATGTATACATATATCTCTCATTTGCCTAGAGATTACTATACACAATTTATTGTTAACGCAACAATTATTACACATAATATGTACTTATTATTTAATAATAGTAAAATCTTGATTCATAACTGCTCAAATATTCATCTTATAATAATTTAATCATTAAATAAATTAATTTTATTTTTATTCGTTAGGTGAATGATGTACAAATCAAGTATAGTACAGGTACCGAGTCTCTGCTTGATTTATCAATCAATGCCTATTAAAATTTTATTTATGGCAATTATTATTTTTTACATGTTTTGAAGGTAAATAGAATATTTCATATTACTTTGAATCCTAGCACAATAAAAAACTCGTTTAATTTTACATTCATAAAATGTATTATTAATAACAATGACTAGTGAAGAATTTATGAGAGATATAGTAGGTATATTTTCTTTCGAACTCCTTAAGGATGGAATTTTTAAATCAAATAATTATATTTTGATTCATTTCAATAAATGCCCACGAATTAATATTCCTTTGCTTCCGTCACGCCTTTGGATTTTAAGTTCTTCTATTTGAAGAGTCATCTTTAGTTCTTTATAACTGGTAATGACAAATCTGCCAATCTTTAGTGTATAAAAAAGTACTTTGTTATTTTATAATAATAAAGTCAGTTGTTACCTAAAATACAAGCATTCAGTTGCCAACTTTAGAAACAGTAGACCGTCTGTGTGTGTTAAAAAAATAACATTACTGTTAATTCAGACACTAATCTATTACGCACTATACCTTTTCAAGATCATCTTCATCGACGGTGATCACTTCTCCGGTCTGGAGGACTCGAACCTTGGCCCTGCCTGCGTCTGCGTCTCCTTCCCTCACCACCGCGGTGAAACCACCTCGATGTGCAAGCCACATGTGACCAGCTTGGAGCCATTCTTTTTCGCAGGCTAATTGTTCCTCGGATTTCGCCTGAAAAGAAATTATTGGATATTTAAAACTTTACTTCCACATTTAATAGTAGTTGAAACGTTATCTTATCAGACCGTTGACGTAAAAGGCGGATTACCGGATAATTTATTCTATAATTAAGAATCTTAGTAGTAGCTCATAACTTAGGTCAACATTAAAATAAAGATCATAGAGATTATATTAGAACGTTTTGTACAAGTACTCAAGTACATATTTAGTAATTATTAATTAGAAGACAATATTAGATATAATTGTGTTTGCTCGCAAACGAAAAAAAACCGACTTCAATTACATCGACAAGTAATACAACGTAATAAGACGAAAAAATAGTCCAGTAAATACGCGCTATTAAAGATTACTCAAAAAGTTGTAATCAGATTTCAATCTAATTTAAACAAGATTACATGACAAGTATTAGCTTTCGATTAAAGTAAGAATCATCAAAATCGATACACCGAGTAAAAAGTTATGCGGTATAAAACAACGTAGGTCGACGAAAAAGTAGTCAAGTAAATACGCATTATTAGATATAACTCTAAAAGTACTTGTCAGATCTCAATTAAATTTAAATGGGACCACATGACACGCAAAACCTTTCATATAAATCAAAATTGATCGAAATCGGTCCACCCAGTCAAAAGTTCTGAGCTAACATACATTAAAAAAAAAATACAGTCGAATTGAGAACCTCCTCCTTTTTTGGAAGTCGGTTAAAATTGCACTCCAAAAGAATACACGATTGAAAATATATAAAAAAACTCTTTGGAACATCTAATTATCGTTATACTTTTCAATCAAAATAAGATATCGACACTGACTGAGGTAACTGAGGTAGGGCACAGCAGGAAATTTCCTGCTCAAAATATGGAGCAGCCCGACTGGGGTAGTACCTCGACCTTACAGAAGACCACAGCTAAATAATACTGTTTTCAAGCAGTATTGTGTTCCTGTTGGTGAGTAAGGTGACCAGAGCTCCTGGGGGGATTGGGGATAGGGTCGGCAACGCGCTTGCAATGCTTCTGGTGTTGCAGGCGTCTATAGGCTACGGTAGTCACTTACCATCAGGTGAGCCGTACGCTTGTTTGTCGACTTAGTAACATAACATTAGCATTAACATTAAAAACACATTCTTTGATATTTTATGCCTTTGCGCTGGTAAACTGGTTTTTGCGACCTTGCTGAGTATGCGCGAATTTATTTATAATTTATGGAGTTATTTCAAAACTTTTAATACTAGTTATAACACAAAATATGTAAAAATTATTTATGAGACCCTACAACTATCAACGTACGATTTTTTATAAGTACAATTAACGGCCCGTTCACACATGGGAGTCCGTTTTCCTTGTACGCTTTTAACGGATACGTCATAAATTTATGCTCTGTTCACACATAGGCACCGTATAACGTTCAACGGATCCGTCATTACTGGATCCGATGTGTGAACAGAAAACTCTCGCAGTATACCGCCGTTATTCTACAAGGATGGACGCTGTCGTGTTGGGTGGTACTATCGTCGGAGAAGGAAGATTCGACGTTATTGGCAGCATCCACTTATGGCCCAAAGATCTAGAGAGGGTGCTTACACTCCCCCTTCTACACCCCGCACACACCGCTCGCCACGCACACAGTACCTATCCGTTAAAATTCTACGTATCCGTATATTTTTACTGTTCCGTCGTCCAGTATTCGATGACAAAACGGAATGTAATTTTTTTACGGAACGATATTTTTTACTGTATACAGAATACTGTGCCATGTGTGAAGTCGCTCATACAACTACATACGCCATCGAAGAAAAAAAAACGTACACGATAAAACGGAACAGTAAAACGGAGACAAGTGTGAACCGGCCGTAAGTTGGGGGAAAATGTATAAATGCAATTTAAACATAATTCACAAATTAGTTGTTGTTGTTGTTGTTAGTTGTAACTTGTAGTTAAGTTTTACAGTCGCGCAACTATGACTCTTTTACTCATAATAATAATTCATAAAATAATCTTTATATTATCTTTAATCGTGACTTGAACTCTAAAATTATACATACCGCAAAATTTTTAATAATCAAAACAATTCCAATATCTACTAAGTAATAAAAAAGATGTATGTATGCAAATGCACGTAACATGAAGTATTGGCATATAGTGTAACAACCTAATCATTAAAGGTTGTACTTAATTTCACATTAATAACTCCATAGTAAGAAAAACAGGATATTTAAATAAGCATTAAATAATGAGGAAGTATTTGATATAAACATCTAATTAAAAATATTTAAAACATTTCTAAATATTGTAACATTGTTAATTATATTTGCATATGCTAAAATCACAGATCACCCCCTACTAAAATACAGGATTTCAAACATCGCTTTAGAAACTTCCATCATTCCATTGTCTAAATTCACTTATTTTATTAAGAAAACATGTCATTTCAGGCTCAAATAGTTTACAATAATATACATAATGAAAGAATAAAACACGTTTTAAACAATGCAATTTCGATCACAAATTATATAACTAGCTGACCCAGCAAACGTTGTTTTGCCATATATGTTATTTACCTCGTACACCCCCCCCCCCTCCTCTGTTATAACTTAGGGGTATGAAAAATATGTTGGCCGATTCTCAGACCTACCCGATATGCACACAAAATTTCATAAAAATCGGTCCAGCCGTTTCGGAGGTGTATTGTAACTAACATTGTGACACGAGAATTTTATATATAAGATAATAATATTATAT
This sequence comes from Melitaea athalia, assembly GCA_905220545.2. Classification (NCBI taxonomy): domain Eukaryota; kingdom Metazoa; phylum Arthropoda; class Insecta; order Lepidoptera; family Nymphalidae; genus Melitaea; species Melitaea athalia. The sequence continues at coordinate 6,943,722 of HG992196.1, forward strand.
CGTAGACAATCATGAAGACATAATGTATATTTATGTAAAATAAATAAAATGCACAGACTTTTAAGTTAATAAGTCTAAGTACCTAATCATCTCACATCAGACAAAATTGTTAGATTTAAAAGTTTTTAATGTTTCAGCCAATCTCATTACACACTAGATGAAATAACTAAGCACTAAAATTACTATTAGACTTTTATCGTCATATATAGGCATGTGCCTCAATTAAACCTTCGACTAATCGTAAGATATATTATATTGTTTCATGTCTCTTTTATTTGCAATATTCAAAAGTTTAATGACATTCAATCTTTAAAGCATACCTGCCTTTTTCAAGGGTTTACGTTTGGTCTTATTTTTATTTGGATCTTCACTTTGGCGCGAATCGTTCCCATAAAGAATATCTCCTGATTCAATTTGTCCTTCATTGGAAACTTTTACTTCAAAGAATATGATTTTCCATATTATTCTCAAATACAAATATTTAAGCCAATTACATATTGCACTTAAAATTGCGGTAATACACATTGTTTATTCAAATGAATGTGTATATTATGTATGTCTTACGTAGTACGCAGTGCCTGCGACTGGTACATAGGTATCACCCACACAGGCCGCGCATGCGCACCAGGAAGCGATTTTAACATATATATCGCGTATTGAAAACCTACGCGTACATCGAGTAAATCTTATTAAACTCAATTATATGTTCATAATACTTACTTTACAGAGTATAAATAACTAGCTGCGCCACGTGGTTTTACCCACGTAATTTCCGATCCCGTGAGAATGTCGGAATAAAAAGTAGCAACGTGTTAGTCTGGATTTCCAGCTGTCTACATACCAAATCTTCTTCTATAGTATATTAATACGTGAGGCAAAACTTTGTACTCCTTTTTACAAAAATTGCACGGATGGTGGAGTATGAAATTTCGCACAATTATAGTTTATATAGAGAAGTGAGTGCAGAATGCTAATATTTTTTTATATAGCATAAAAATAAATTAAATCAATAAAAAAACTTTACACACACTACCATGTAATTGACACACACACGCATATATACTCTTTTGCTTATTATTATAGAAGTACTAGCTGCTGCCCGCGACGTCGTCTGCGTGTGTTCACTCCTCGTTCCCGTAGGTGATAGCGTGATAATATGTAGCCTATATTCTGACCCGACTTCTTAATAATATTCGTGCCAAATTTGAAGTAAATCCATGCAGTACTTTTTGAGTTTATCCAGGACATACATTGACTTTCCTACCATTTTATTATATGTATATAGATAGTCTTTGACAACAGAATCTTAATAATGTTCAAACTTATAATTTAAATTATTTATGGTCGAATTTCGACCACTGGGCGACCAATAGTTCCAAAAAAAAGAAAAACAATTATACCCCGTCCAACCATATATTACCTTTTTGACAGTTCACGCCTATAAATTACAGTTTTTTTTTAATACTAAAAAATTCTACAGTAATGTCATACTTTATTGACAATTTGATTGATTGAGTGAAGTGTCCTATGCATAACAAACAACCACAGTCTATCAAACAGTTCTACGATACGATAAAAATAATTTTACGTCATGTAATTATTGTTTATATAAATTTAATAAAAAAGGAAATAAAAATAGTATCTATGACTCTAAGATTAATTATTTATAAGGAATAAAGTAGAAATCTTGATATTTAATTTCAAACCAAGAGTATAGAGCAATAACTCTGTTCATTCATTTATTTGTTTTTTGACGGCTGCCTTAAAATGTAACTATATGCACGCGTTAGGTAGTGAAATTTAACGTTAAAACGCATGATTAATTAAGTCTAAATCTTGTTTATATCAAGAGTTATGAGCAAATATACTTGGAAAATCACATACCTGTCTACTTATTTATTTAACAAACTAACTAATAAACGAATAATTAATATTTTTAAACTAAAATTATTTCATTAAATCGATCGAAAGTTCTTCTTAAATAAAATTGATTACTATTTCAAATCTAATCAATAACGTGTGAGGCAGTCACTAATGCCAAAATTTCTTGAAGTGACAAAAAGATAATAAATGGTTGGACGGGGTATAAGTTGTTCATTAAATCGCATAATATGGCCATAACAACACGTGTTGCATGGCCGAAGTCATTCGAATAATAGAAACTCAAGAATTAATATCACACAAATCAAACTTACAAACAAAATTCACGCATACATAATTATATCCTTTACGCGATAAAATGATTATAGCAACATAATATGCAAAAGACTAACATTTCTCGTAATTATTATTGTTTCATTACAACGATTCCATATTTTCTGGAACCGAACCGTAACTAGTTCAGGCAGTATATATGACCTACTCGTAAATACATCTATTTAAAGATAATATATACAAGGAGGGAAGATTAACGACTTTGTTTAGTTTCACTTAGCAGGTGTTTTAGACCAATGACTGTGGATTTGACCTACTGAGCACAGTTGAGTCTTATCGCAAACGCAGTTACATTTTAAAATGGGCCAAGACTTTTAACCGAGGGAAATATCGCCGTTACTTATCCGGATAATTGAATATATGAAGATGTTAGAAAGCAAGATAACTCATATCGCTAGTTAAACATAAATGTTTCAAGTTACTGAAATAAATAATATTTTAGGTATCTTGAATTTTATTTATTACTGAGGTGGTAAACAAGCGTACGGTGTAAGGCAGTTCGATATGGGTTGTTGCAAGTAAGTCAGTCAGTCAGTCAGTTCAGCCTATTGCAGTCCACTGCTGGATATAGGCCTCCCCAAGTTCGCGCCAGACATCCTGGTTTTCCGCAATCCTCATCCAGCCTACACCGGCAATCTTAAGTAGATCGTCGGTCCAGCGGGCCGGAGGACGTCAGACACTGCGTTTGCCAATACGCGGTCTCCACTCCGGGACACGTCTGTTCCAACAGCCATCGGTCCTGCGACACAGAAGACCAGGTTGTTTTGACTCTATCCCCGACCTTCCTTAGTAGCACGCGGGCCGGAGGACGTCAGACACTGCGTTTGCCAATACGCGGTCTCCACTCCGGGACACGACTGTTCCAACAGCCATCGGTCCTGCGACACAGAAGACCAGGTTGTTTTGACTCTATCCCCGACCTTCCTTAGTAGCACTGGCTACATTTCTCACAACACGAACAACACTACTTGACAGTGGCACCTAGAGGTGTTCGTTATATTAGGTAGCGGATAAAATCACCTATTATTTTTAAATCATTTTATCACCTATTATTTTTTTTACCTGGGAAGCGTGATATAATATCACGCTTCCCAGGTAAGGTTTGAAAGAATATTTTTATTTTTACTACTTTACCTCAAAAATAAATCGAAAATAACAGGAATGAAAATAGCGGTAAGCACAGGCGGCTCGTTCTAAGGAGCGACGGTGCGCTGAACTCCCACTTTAAAAATAGGAGCTAAAATTACACAGGTAATTTTAGCTTTATATTAAATGCTATACTATAATACATTAAATTATTTCTATTCTACTATGCCTTTACAATAGTTTATTATTATATTACGTACATTTGGTATTAAATTGTTCGAGTGGTGCGTTAGGTGATCTTGAACAAAGCGAGTAGTACTAGCGAAAGAGACAGGACGAGTTTAGTAATGAGTGCGAAAGAGACAGGACGTAAAAATCGTAAAGGCCGATGAATGAGAATAGCTTGGTCCTGATCAGCGATCACGTTTCAGTGTTGCCAGCAAAAGGGATATTTTGTAAATAGCGGGAAAGTTTTAGGTGATAAATTTTTTAGGGTATTATTTTAACATATTTTAATATAAAAAACTAATATAAATTACTCAAATATAAATAATAAAATATAAGATTTAATATGATAAATAAATATTTTATTTGTAAATTTATTGATACACGCAAAAAAGTATATATTTTGTAATAAGATATAAATACTTACATAATATCAATAATTGAATAAAATATAATGTACTTATAGGAAGTTTAAAAAAAGAAACAAAAGAATTTATTTTCTATTTAAAAACCCTTTGAAAAATAAAAGATTTAGGGAAAAGTTTTTTCAACAGTTGGTAGCACTGTTTTCGACGTTGTCACTTGTCGTTCATATACAAACGTCAAACGTGTTACCTACCTTTTGTTTACTTCGTGATTTCTATTTTTTATTAGCAGTTTTTATTTATTTTATTTATTTATACTTTATTGTACACCACAACTACATTTTAACATTAAACACATTTAAAGATATTTACAGACTGTGAAGTACAATGGGCGGTCTTATGGCTATTTAGCCATTTCTTCCAGACAACCCATTTTTTCCCCCCAGTTTTTCTTTTAATTAAGTAATAAAAATAATTTGTGCGTGACATTTTGAGTTAAAAATGGTAAAGTTAAAAATAAAATACAGTGTAACTTTTATTAAAAAGTGTGGCGGTGAAAATGCATGGACTGATACCGGAGTTGTTGATATAACCTATCTCACAATGAAAGTAAAATTAATTAATTCTTCCATAATTAATTCCACATCTGATTTTCACAAGAAAGTAATAGATGTCTTCGCTCGTAAAAAAGACCGACGGATAGATTTTCTTTATAAAAAAATAAAAAATAAATGGTAAGTTCTATTCTTTTTTTTTTTTATTGAACCCCCAACAAAAAATGTGACGAGCCGCCTCTGGCGGTAAGTTTATTTTATCTTGTATCTGTAAACGAGTAATTCTTGTATTTATTGAAGTGAAACTTCTTTAGAATCGTTGTGATTTCAAACCGGATGCAACGGCAAAAAGACAGGGAATGACGAGCCGCGCTGCAAGCCGCTAATTTTAAATTAGTTTTTTTTAATTAGTTTGCCATAGAAGTTTCACTTCTATCGTGTGTGAATCGCACACACACCTTTTTTTTTGTTATACTTTGGATATCTCAGAAACGGCTGTAACCGTTTTGATGAAATTTTGTATACAGATAGTCTTTCATTTTAAGTTCATAAACGCAAGGCTAAACTTTAGATTATGGCCATTTGAGTTAGATGTTCATATTTTTTCTGTAGATAGTACTCATAAATAGAAAGCTTTTTATGCATTTTCAGGTTGCGGAAACTTACGGTTAAAGAGATATAATTTTTTAAATTTTGCTATGGAATATGTATATAACACGCCAATGTACTTTTTTAATTGACAATTTAGAGACGTAATTACGTACTTTCGATTTTCAACTGTAAATAAAAAAGTGTCTGTAATTATTTTGTAAATAACTATTTGTAAATAAAATCAATGAACTTCTAGTACGCCTGAGTTTTTTCTAAGAGTAACCATAATTTATATTGCCTAAAATATGATAACCGATAAAATCATAAAAGCGCTGTATATCCTATATGTAATATGCATTTGATCTCACAAATAATAGTTGACCTAAAGGTTGTAATTACCAGGTCAAAAAATCCCGAAAAAAAAATTGATCTCACAAGGGTTTCACAGTTGGTTAAAAAAAAATATATATTATCACGTAAAAAATAATAAGCGATTTAAAAGTAGCGTAACGTTATTAGAGATGAAACGGATATCCGGTAACTATCCGGTATCCGGCCTATCCGGCCTTGTTTTCACTATCCGGCCGGATACCGGATAGTAAGTCAGTATCCGGCCGGATACCGGATAGTAATTGTTTTTTTTCAGCCTGTAATATCCCACTGTTGGGCATAAGCCTCTTCCCCTATGTAGGAGAAGGATCGGAGCTTAATCCACCACGCTGCTCCAATGCGGGTTGACGGTTATTTTCCCCACTATGAGTAACAATCGCTATCAAATGATGATAACAACCGGGACCGACGGCTTAACGTGCTCTCCGAGGCACGGTGGGGAGACCCACAAGGACTGCACGAACACCCAGAACACGGCAAGCATCTGCATGGCCAATACAAATGTTTGTCATGTGTGGGGATCGAACCCGCAACCGCCAGCGCAACAAGCACAATCCAGTGCTGTGACCGTTGCGCCAACGCGGCGTCGTTCAATATACGTCACATAGATATATCTATACTAATATTATAAAGAGGTAAAGTTTATAACTTTGTATATACGGGGTAATCTTCGCAAATACTGATCCGATCATGAAAATTCTTTCTCTAACAGAAAGCTACACTATTCAGGAGTGACAAGATAAAAGGAAAAAGATAAAAATATATAAAGATTTTAAATCAGCAGGATTTGAACCTGCGCCCTCTGACGTGCCGTGTCAACAATTCAATCTAATCAAGCATTATTATTTGCCTTAGAAATTAATTGGTGATTTTAAAACATTTATATTTATCTGATTTGCTGAAAATAGTGAGAGTGGAACATATCAAATTTCACCGTACCCTTCTTATGTGAAATGGATTATAACGCCCAACGAAGTGGGCACGGGTCGGCTAGTCTTAAGTAAAGATGAAACGGTTATCCGATACCTGTAACCTGGATAAAAAAAAATTTAAGTAATTATTTGCTTTATTTAGTCTTATTATCACCTAAGAAACATAATTAGTTTTAGTTGTAAATTTTTACTCGCACAAATGTAATGGAAAGAAAATGAATTTAGTCTTAGTATCACTTAGGAAATGTTATTAGTTTTAGTTGTAAATTTTTATTCACACAATAGTAAATTAATGTAATAGAAACAAAATGAATTAATTAGTATATACTCATCTGCACTAAGGGCAAATTATGGTTAATAAATACTAATTTCTCTGCATTCGAGAGGTAGCAAGCGGTTTTGCTTCTCTTCATAAATAAGGCCAGTTTCAGAAAAAAAGGTGTGTGTGCGATTCACACACGATAGAAGTGAAACTTCTATGGCAAACTAATTTTAAAAAAAAAACTAATTTAAAATTAGCGGCTTGAAGCGCGGCTCGTCCTTCCCTGTCTTTTTGCCGTTGTTTCCGGTTTGAAATCACAACGATTCTAAAGAAGTTTCACTTCAAAAAGTCTTTCGCTGTACACACTGCTGCAAGGTGCTGAAAGATAGATTTTGGCAAACTTTGTTAAATTTCACCAAACAGCTAAGTCCCACCGGATATACGGCGACCGGATATCCGGCTATCCGGCCACATGGTTGGCCGGATATCCGGCTATCCGGTATCCGGCCAAACTACTATCCGTTTCATCACTGCTCATTATCATCTATTATTATATAGATTATAAATTTATTAATAACATTAGTAACTCATTCCTAGCTTATTTTATTAGTCACGATATACTAGTTTGGTTTAAAATGTTAAATGACAATTATATTCGAATTTGACGATAAGACAATTATCTCATTCAATAAAATACAATTTTACACACTCATATAAGTTATCACACTCATTTTAAGATCGTATAACTTTACAGTTAGTTTCTATATCATCTCAAACTTAATAAAATAAATAGAAATAAAAAAAAATCCTTAGGTTAGGTTCGTTTTGAAAATGTTAGTTACTAGCTCAAATTGAAATTATTATATACCTATTACTAAGTTTAACAACTGAACTCTATAATTAAAACCTAACAATTTACAACTTAACATTATAATTAAAAAAAAAAAGCTTTCTAGAAAAATAAAGTGATATCTTTTAAATAACATTTTAATTGTTTCTTCTCGTCGTAGTTCACATTCCATACTCAACGGTCAAGATAATTTATCACAATAAGTAATGCATAAAAGTTTGACCAACCATCGATCGGGTCATATCGACATTAGAAACGAAAGAGTTCAAAGCGAGCGAACTGTGTCAAACGCAACGGTTCTCGCATAAACCGACCTCTGAAACGCTCGAGATGTCATCTTCCATCAAAATTTACATAATAAACTCGTAACATCGAGTATAAAAAATAATTCATCCCAAAAATAGAGCCCAATACCGATATGATACCCAGTTACAATATTATCTTAAAATTTTACTTTACTGTCCATAAAATACGTCACGCAAAACTTTTCCGTTTTGGATCCCTCCTTCTCCTCTGGTCACATTAACGATAATTTACACGTTATCACCTAAAAATAATGCGTCACAAAAGCTAGGTCCCCTCTCCATAGATGATTTCGCGTTCATACCGTTAATAATTGAATTTATTTTTATTTTGAAGATACATATAAAAATAAGAAGGGACGGGAATCCTTGTCATATCTCATCACTTTAAGCAAAGGACCACCTTCACCTTATTTGCGAAAATATTTAATGGACAACCCCTAAACTTGAAGCTTTTGTTTAAAGAAATACTTGAAAGTTAAATAAGACACAACCCGAGAGATAAAACAATTCACTGACGTGTTTGAGAGTTTATCGAAAGGGACATTTATTACAGCGTTGTCAAGCTGTGGCCCAGTTGATTATTTCTACAATGGATACAAAACGCTGACAGTCACCAATGTTGACACAAGTACTAAATTACAACCAGATTTCTGTTCTTGCACTTATCAGGAATCTGGACTGTGAAACTTGCCTTATTTATTTAAGCTAGGAGAAATATTTAAATACATTTAACATTATCGAAACATTGACACTTACAAAAGTATAATAGCTTCTATGAAACAAAAGGAAAATGTTTGAATTGGATGAGTCAATCTATCTATACTAATATATAAAGCTAAAGAGTTTGTTTGCTTGGTTGTTTGTTTGTTTGTTTGTTTGAACGCGGTAATCTCTGGAACTACTGAGCCGATTTAAAAAATTCTTTTAGTGTTAGAAAGCCCATTTATCAAGGAAGGCTATAGGCTATGTGTCATCACGCTAAGACCAATAGGAGCGGAGTCCACGCCGACGAAGTCGCGCGCAGAAGCTAGTGTAAGATATTATCGGTACAAAGACAAAACAGCCAATTTCAATGAATACTATTTATAATAACCTCAAACGCTGTGATAAAATACTTCCCACGTGATAATATTATAACCTAGCAAAAATTAACGTGAAATCAGACAAATCTAAGATAATTCATTATACCTTTATGTTGAATAACTGTAATGTCTTTTCTCTACCACATCTTTATATATCATTCATTCTATTTGCATAACTGCGGCAAAGTTAAAAAGAACAGTAAGATAATTATCGTATGCTTCTACTTGTTCAAAATACATAATTGTGTTTATATATTCCTACAGATCGCAAGACTGATCTTTATGATAGACATTGCGATTAATCTTGTGACAGCGTCGAGATGGCTTGAAGATAGAATATGGAAACTGTAACGGAAGGTTAGGAGTTCAAGTCGGCACTAGCATCAACAATTTTTTTTTAATTTATAAGGCAAATCGCAAATCTTTAGTAGTCCACTACCTTGACGTTTCTTTATTTTAATTAATAAGAAAGAACACCTCTATTAGTAGGGCAGTTATAGAATGTTATAATAAAATGCAGCTCTGTACTTACTACTACGTACTTCTAACTTATGAGTGGTAAAGACAAATTACAAAACATGTTTGTTATACTTTTTAGCACATTTTGTCTTAAAAACATATCTATATAACAATATGTAAAATTAAATTAAATACCACGTTATGTCTGCATAAAAGTTTTATGACTGTGTTTCTGTACGATATAAATTCCTACCTCGACCTCAGCACGAGTGACCCTTGAGAAATGACTGTCAGAGATGTCGAGAGCAAAGCTACACATTTAATATCAGTACGCTAATTACATCATCACAGCTACTCCTGCGGAAACCGAATCAATATAAGATTATTGCCTAAACATGTAGACGTTTACGTTTCATAACTGACGTATCTATTTATGAAGGTGAAAAGTGAACATATGGGTTTTAGCACCGTCGCGTGAAATATTGTTCTTTCTTCATTTGAACTTAAGAATGGTCGTAAACTATGATGAAGTGACCAACTGTGTCATTATTGATGCTATTTTTTCAGAATTCTATTGAGTGAAAGGTGCCAACTTATTAAAATTATAAAGTTTATTCAACAATACATTTGAATAAGTGCCTATTTTAGGCGTTAATAGAGTCAAACTTTTATAAATAATAGTGTTAAGTTTATTTTTGTCTATTTTTGTTATTTGATAGTGAAAAATATATTTTTAATTGGAATTGTTAATATTGATTTTTACTTTTAGAAGTAATTCCCTCCGTAGCTACCGAGCCATTAAAGTAATCTATTTTTCTGTGTTTGTTTTTCTTCCGAAATTCTTATTAAAGATCTACTATAATAGATCTTAAGCCCTTGTATTAGTAGTTCCACTTTTTGCCATATCGTGTACAAAGAAAAATGTTAGTTTTATCAATAAGTATTCTAGTTATAGGGAACATACTCGTAAAATTTCTCTACAAGGTCGTTAAAACGTTAGAAATCTGACGCATAGTGAGCACATATATACATATGGAAACTTGGTTACTTGTTATGGCATTCATTAAATCAACTGGTGTTCAATTATGTCTTAATTGTTTTAAGTGAACAATGTTATAAAAAATAGCACAGAGCTATTTTTTAAATACAAATGAGATTGAAAATAATTAAATTAAATATTCTTTATTCAAGAAGCCAGCATTGGAAATTAAAACTTGTTTACAAATAGTAAACAAGTTTTAATTCTAAATTTAAAATTGACTATTAAACAAATTATAAAATTAGAACTTTAATTTATGTTACTTATGGGCCCCGTAAACGATCAAACTTGTTTGTCCAACATGTTTTATCAAACATCCTGTTTCATATAACAAACATATTAAAAAAACCCGCAGCCCCGCACACGATCAAATAATTTGACAAACACGTTTGTCAAACAGAAATTTAATATGAAGTTTGATCAAATATTTGATCGTCTACGGGGCCCTTTATATCTGAATTATGAACATTTATTACTTACTAATTTATACTCAGTATATCTTAATCTTAAATATTAGATGAAAATGATGAATCTTGTCATTACTTAATATGTTAATATGAATTTTGTTTATACAGTATTTACATTTGGACGCTTTAAAAAGCTATTTCAAAAAGGAAATCGTTATAACTTAAACTTCTTTATGGGACGGTTTTCGGTAGATCTTATCCAAAGAAAATACGACAAAATTTCTCTTTAGGCTGAACGTAGAATATATAATTTTTGCTATCAGATTTAGTTTTTTTTTTTTGTTTGTACCTGCTTTACCAAATATTTTTTACCGACTACAAAAAAAAAGAAGGAAGTTCTCAATTCGATTGTATTTTTTATTAGTATGGATGTGCGTTACCTCGACTGTCTGTCTGTCTGTTTGTTCTGGCTAATCTCTGAAACTGCTGGACCTATTTTGACGGGACTTTCACGGGAAGATAGCTGATGTAATAAGGAGTAACATAGGCTACTTTTAATTTGGATTTTTTTTTTATAACTGCAAACTGAACAATAACTTTTTTGTTAGATTTCACGCGGACGAAGTCGCGGGCAAAGCTAGTTTAAATTTTTTTTCAATATATGACAAAACTACTCATTGTCAACAATGGTCCAGTGGTTTTTGGACTTTATTTTGACACTTGTTTCTTATTATCTTGTTGAGTTTAAAAATATACATTATTATTAGTTAATCTCGGCACGAGCTCGAACTTGTACAGAATATAGATTAAGCTAAGGCAGGAAGCGCATACGCGCAAGCATTCCAACACCATAAACCATACCGCCGCCATTTTTAGAATCACGCACATTTAAAAAGAACATTTATTGAACACTGGGCTTTTTAGATTAGATTTATTAGATATAGAGATTATAGTTAATTTAAGCGCATTTATTTATTATTTATTTAACAATTTATTATACGTATAAAACTTACATAATAAATTTTTCATGGAGACTCACGTATAATGGGTGTGCTTATCCCTATAAGAGATTTCTTCCAGCACACCCATACTTTTACTTTAATTTTGTACACACACTTATAATTATGGAAAAAGTAAAAATGTGGAGGAAATTAAGCATGATCTGATTATTCGTATTGAAGGTCTAAATAAAGACCAATTAGCCGCGTCACACATAGTAGCCACCACTAGGGCGAGATTCGTTTGTTAGTAACTTAGAAACAAACACAACACAGCAATACGCACAAATGCTTAGATGCTTAGATCACGACAAGGTTTTTTATAATACAAACATTCGTCACGAGCGGGATTGAAACTACGACCGCTTATCCAAGAAGTTAAGGTGACCACTATATGCCAACCCTTCAATTTCTTTGATAAACATGAAAGCGACTAATATTAATAAAAGAATAAATCATTTTATCATTCTTCATTTTAGCCTGTCGCAGTCCACTGCTGGACATAGGCCTCCACAAGTTCGCGCCAATAATGGCGTGAACTCATGTGTTTTACCCATAGTCACCACGCTGGGCAGGCGGGTTGGTGACCGCAGGGCTGGCTTTGTCGCACCGAAGACGCTGCTGCCCGTCTTCGGCCTGTGTACTTCAAAGCCAGCAGTTGGATGGTTACCCCGCCATCGGTCGGCTTTTTAAGTTCCAAGGTGGTAGTGAAACTATGTTATCCCTTAGTCGCCTCTTACGACACCCACGGGGAGAGAGGGGGAGGCTAAATTCTATGCCGTAGCCACACAGCAAGAATAAAGAAAAAAAAGAAAGAATAAATAAACAAATATATTGCATACACGTATTTTGTTATAGAACTACCCGTAGTCGAAAATCCCCAGATACTAAAACTTTGGAAATAAAATACGGAAGGACGGAAATAGCCGATGTGAAGTGAATTATTGATGAGGATGTATTTTTATGTAATAGGAAATGATGCACTGCGTGCTCGTACTAAGTATGTTGCATTATATTTTATAACCACTGTGCATTTACCTTGTTACTTATAGTATGCAACTTATTATTTCCTCTGTTAATATCCGTTAGTCTATTCCTTAGTAGAGTTGACAGCCCGCTGTAGTACTTTTATGCTTCGTAGCACGCACGGCCCGCGGCGACAAACTTAAATTATAGATTGCTATAATGCATAACAACTTTTACATTTTTTTCAAAACATCCATAAGAATCACATAAGATCAACAACTTATAAAAAAAAAAAAAAAAACTCAATCTAATAGATCACGAAAAGTAGCTATTAATATAAACTATTGCTCTTAATTGTTACTTCTTGATTAGGCTATTTCTAACTAGGCTATTATCTACAACAGAAGGTAATCTAGTCTAATAATAAAATTTTAAACAAAATTAGCACTAATATAATATTATACTATCACTAAGCGCCATTGCTTCATACGATCATTAAGTTAATAATAAACATCGATGGAATCACAACTATCTCTCAAATTCAAAATAAACAGAAGCCCATTTGCATTCTAAAGAACCGTACATAATGCAGCACAAGCACTCGAAATACTCCGAAATTAAGTGAATGATTCACTCATGTTACCACTCATCTTAGAGTATTCCAATATTCAAATCAGATCTTGCATACTGAATGATTTATTTTGATAACAATTTAAAGCGAACTAAAAATTTACTAATTTATATTAAGTAATTGATAAAATTATACACGAACTAAACTGAAACACTATAAATATTCCACTGCTGAGCAAGGACTTTCCCTACTATTATAAAGGAAAATGATTGGATTCAATCCACAAAGATGCAGCACTAAGAAATTGTATACTCAACACATAATTTGCAAATAATCATAGATATCGATATTTGATAGGTTTAACTATACTATAACTTAAATTTTATTTAGGGCTTGAAATATATTCAATATCCCCATTATTCAATCCATAATAACGCAATATATTATTTAGGTTTACCTGCAGTTACGCAATATACCTATTACATGTATGTACATGTTAACGTTCAAGGATTTTCAATCATGCGTTATATTGAAAACAAAACACGTAAACAATAGGTGATATTTCCACGAAGCAACTGCAAAACGAATTGACTTTAAGTGACAATCGCTCATAAATTTAATAAATACCGCAGGATGTCACTAATATTTATCGTTACATTTAATTTTCGTGTCCCAGTACGTAACAATAAGCCATACATACTGCTATTACAAGACTCGTTGGTGGGAAAAATACTGTTTATGCGTTGTTCAAAATAAATTGTGTACTAACTAAGTACTAATTGTTTAATTCCTTTTATTTTTCTAATTGCTGTAAACGACTTTTAACTATCGGCGACAATGGCACAATGTATTTGCTTGTCACAGCGACGTCTTCGACGAAATAACGACTTTTCGAAAGAACGACGACAAAATGTAGTATTTTCTGAGGATAAGTTGTCGCTTGTAATACAGTAATCTGTCAGTTAACGCATAAGAATAGTGAATTTAATTAAATCCTATAAGTATTTCATCATTACTTTGTTTGGTCCTGAAAGTATTTCTTTATATCTGTAGTCTGTACATATACGTTTGATATAAGTAGAATAAGCTGTTTAAATCTAACTGCGATTACATCACGTGCCGATAAACAAACCACAACTGGATCATCTCGGACACCATCTAATCAGTTCTGCATCAACTGCAACTAGCATCTAATTAAAATCAATGCGTTCATGCTCGATGCTATACTGCCATACAATTACAACCCGAGTCGAACTTAAACGATCCCGTTGGATTCCTGTCGAGGTGTTTATAACTGGTTGTAATGATAGGGATCGGTGAGTGCCATTGAGCAGCGTTAAACACCGCTTGATATGCCGGAAAAATATAAGCAAATATTCTGCTTAACTGGATCTAACTGGTCCGTTCTGGTTTCTATTCCACATACGTTGTTTTTAATACTTAGTCAACATCGTTTTAAAATATTATAGTTTTAGACGTATAATTATATATTAATTTACCATGTTTATTCTAAAAATTTTTTTTATATTCTGTCAATAACTTCAAATACGTACTTCTAACACATTTACTTAAATATGAGTACAATTATTATGAAAATGCAATAAAGTTACATCTAATAATTTGTTAAATTCATACGTTCATTGTTGCTTCTATTAAGGATTTGTCCACTTCAAGACAATATTTACTTACACAAGCAGAAGTCTCGCTTACACCACTGACTGTATTTTACAAAATCAGAAGCTTACCTGTAACAATTAAAGTTAAACATAAGTATCTCTAATATATGTAATCACAACACAGAAACACAACATAAATAGCTCGTCATAATATGTTTCATTACAATATTGTTTTGTTTAGCAACAAGAAATAATTTTCATGTGTAGGAGATAAATTATTCACGACATTAATTGTGACCTTAGAATAGAGTAAATTAGCCAGTCTTATCGTAATTATCGAGATCTATTGAACTCGAAGAATCCTTTAAGAAAACCTACCTCGGCTCAAATATAATGAATGCATGCCATGAATCATGCTTTTTGCAAGCAAATGATTTGCACAACGTGTTACAATAATCTTCATAATTACGACTTTAATTGAATAATGTTTAATACTACTTGATTTTGAAGTACAGTACGCCAAATTATCTGACTACCAAGGTAAGTACCTAAAATTTTGCAACAGATTTCGGTGTAGGAGACAAATTATACACAAGATTAGCATAGCGGAGACGTTACGACATAGCATTGTTTTCTGATGTCGCTAATGCCAAGTCTACACTAGTCTAATAGCGTTAATTATGACATTAATCGATGTAACACGTAGGTGTAACTGCAACTTATCGCTATAATTTTAGTAAGCCTCTGATCTGGGAATTATTGCATGGCATTATTAGAAGCATATTTCTAGAGAAGCTACTGTAATCACGGGATCTTTAAGGGGTGAATTCTTACACCTCAATTATTCCGTTACTGTAAATTTAACACTGAACTAGTGTAGCCCTAGTAGTAGCAGCGTCATTGTTATAAAACGCTGAATTCTAGTACAAAATTCAATTCACGCGACATTTAATTATTGGGACAATAAATGTTAGGCGTTAGCATTAGTGTAGCCACAGCGTAAGCAATTCAATTATAAGTCAGTGCCACTATGCAGGCCTCTGATTCGTCTTATATCCAGTTTGATTGATTACAATGTGAATATATTCTCTTAACGAGATCGTTATGCATTCATTGTAATTGGACTACGCTTTTATCATTATCATATATTCATGTTGCCAATACCTAAAACAATTGAATATGGTCATAAGCAGTTTTCTTCACATATCTGTATGATTGAATCGATACGGGTCCCTCTCATACTTCAAATTACCTGAAGTCTGCAATGACTTTTAAAAATAATTTATATATATGTTTAAAATACACACACGGTTTTTTGTTCCTAAGGTTGGGAACTTGATGCATGTGTTGTATTGTGTGCACATAAAATTAATACATATATGGCTAAAAAACTAACAAATTCGTTAAAGGGGCATGCGTATTATATTTATCAATGAACGTTTAAAATCTAGCGATAAACTGTAAATTACACATAAGGTAGAGAAAATTCCAAGATATCTCAAACAAAAAAGAACATTAACGACTGTATAAGGTATTTAAGAATAACTAGAACGGTTAATATGTACCAATTCAACCTGTATGAGTCAAGCAGACAATCAAGTCGCAAGCCTACGCAAAGTTTTCTCATCGCCAGGAGCATGTTTCATCTGCAGTTCATTTGTATTCGTGTCTCTGACACCGGTTATGTAAGAACGCCTTGTAACAAACTGCGATATTCGCGCGATTTAGTAATGTACGAGGTTCTAATACATTTACATAGGTACTTCACATTTACTAGACTTGTTTAATAAAACTTAAGATTTTTTTATAATTACGATTCCCACTTAGAATACATATTTATATACTAGCCTGTTGGCGCAGTTTGTAGTGACCCTGCTTTCTGCTCCGCGGGGTTGTGGGTTCGATTCCTACCCCGAGTCTGGGTGTAATATTCATATTTATTTATATATTTATATATGTATTATTTATAAGTATGTTTATCGAAAAAAAATAGTTATATATATGTAGCTAGACCAGTCGGCTGTTACCTATAACACAAGCATTAAGTTGCTTACTTTAGAAACAGACGACCGTGTGCGTAATGTGTAGATATTTATTTATTTATTTATTTATTATATTTGTATTTATATAAATCCTTCTTTCTTGTCTGTTTCTCCGAACTTTTTTTTCAGAAAAAAACCTAAAGCTATTTAGTAATGTACGAGGTTCTAATATATTTACATACTTCACATTTACTATAGACTTGTTTAATAAATTTATTTAAGATTTAATTATAATTATTCTGATTCAAGTTGACTGCGATCCTGCTGTTCAGTCAAAGACCCAATAAAACACATGGTTACACATTAGATTCCCACTTAGAATACATATTTGTATTTATATAAATCCTTCTTTCTTGTCTGTTTCTCCAAACTTTTTTTTTTCAGAAAAAAACGTAAAGCTATCAGTCATTGTTGTTATTATAAGCACCTGGAGCAAAACAGGGGATTAAGTCCCAAAACCTTCACGTTATGGAGAAGAACTTTGTCATTAAGATATTAATTCCAATTAGTATAGGGTTTTAAAATTGTTATTTCATTAATTATTTTTGTTAGTTTATGTACAAACTTAATGAAATGGTCGCAGATGTAGGAATCATCAGCAATCTAATTGAAAGGTATTCTTATATAAACAATGTTTGTCATACCTCAATATGTGATACAGTTAATGTAGGTATTAGCTATTCGTATTCTACATCTACAACCAATAAATTAATCTACCTCATATCCTTTTTTATCGTTTACCTAATTTATAGTAACATATTGCTAAAAGATGTAATGTAAAACAAATTATTTTAAGATTTTTAGTTTGGCTTAACATTTTAATTTGTTTAACATGGAGCCGTGTAAGCCAGACAAATTATAATAAAGGTTACTTCTGATTATCTACAGATAGTCGAAGCAAATAGAGGTGCGTTATCGCTATGGGTGGTAAGATAAGATTGGAGAACTATTTCAACACAGCCTCTTGGGACGTAATCAAAAGCTTTTATCTTCTTACGATTGTACAATAAAATACAATTAACATTATAAACTTCGTATAGACAGCGTGACTGCCTCTCCCCATCATGATATTCAAGATCGTGCGCCCTGCGTCGATAAGAAGGCTAATCAAATTGTACCAAATAAGTACAACATAATATCAAATCGCGAGTATAGCTTGCGGGTACGCCTAATTGATGGTTGACTTACCTCGTACGGTGGCAACGGTCGAGAAGACAGCTCGCTCCAGGGCCTTAAGAGGGCACGCTCTGAATCTGCGCCATTTGAGGCAAAGTTCACTCCACATTTTCTCCATAGTGAAAGTTCATATAATCTCCGCCACGGTATACCATCATTTTTCTTTTTCCTAATGCTCCCTCGCAGCGATGGCGATCGGATGAATGGCTCATTTGTACTCCCATTTTTGCTCGCACCACGCCACGGAGGTTTCGTTCCGTTACTGCCATTTCTAACGTTTACATTTCCTGGTGATCCCTTGCGTAGAACTGTGTTTTTATTTTGCATTTGAGATTTTTTCTTCTCTTCCATCAAATCGGCACTATTCAAATCATCAGAGCTCTTGATCCCATCGGACTTTACTTCTTCAATTGTTACCACGCCTGACTTTCTATCTCTAAAGCTCCCTCTAGAAGAGGTTCTGGAAAAAGTATTCTTAAAGCGATCTCCATCTATTTCATCTTGATTCGATAGATTGCTGTCGTCAGCATATCGCATGCGTGCCGTTTTCATTAAAGAAGCTTTAGTATTTTGCGAAAACAATCTTTCGCAGGGATCTGTTGACTTATGCTCCATACGATACTTAAAGGTTTCAGAATCAGTGTCGCTGTGACCTTCGTATGAGCTGGTACTATTACTGAAACTCTTGGCGATTGAGCCGTTATTTTTAACCTGTCCATCATTCTTAAGATCTTCCTTTATTTCAATAAAACAATCACTTCGAAAATACTTTTTCGATTGCAAACTTGTATTAGAGTCAGACTTGTCGAGAGGATTTTGTTTGTGGTCAACACATCCGTGAGCGTGAGATTTTCCCGTGCAATGTTTGTGAATCTTTGCAAGTGCCGCTAGAGTTTTGGTGCCACTGGGTGATAAATCATCACCGCACCTGAGGGACTGCTCGAATGGTCCTTGAATGTGAAACATTGTTTCATTCCCTCTTTATACTAACAGTACACAACATACTAGTAAGCCGAACATATTTAGTTTTTATTGTCCACTATTATATTTGTTATGCGTATAAAGTTGGTGCAAATCGAGATACTAAAAATTAAATGTAGATTTTAAATTTTTATATTTATTTTATTAATAGCTTATAATTAAAATACTCAATCAATAGCTTTATGATACTGTTTAAAATATTTAATTGTGTGATATAAAAGACATTTGAATTTTAATATAGTCGCATAAATAAAAACATTTTCGTCGGTAAAAGGTGATACGATTTAAAAATTATAATAAGTTAATAAAAATCACTATAGATATAGATTTACGACTTCTTTTGGATATTCATTTATTAGTTTATCATTAATTACAATGAATACGAATACAAAAATGTTTACAAGACGTCATAAATTACCCAAATTAATTTTATTATCTATACAAATAAATAAAATTGGAGTATCTGTTTGTAATACTAAAAGAACCGCAATGCATATGGATACACGGTAAATACCAAAATAACATTTTTACAATTTTTGTCTGTCTGTCTGTGTTTGTTCCGGCTAATCTCAGAAACGGCTAGACCGATTTTGGCGGGACTTTCAATGGTAGATAGCTGATGAAATAAGGAGTAACTTAAGCTACTTTTATTTAATTTTTTTTTTATAACTGTGCAAAATCAACAATAACTTTTTTGTTAAATTCCACGCGGACGATGTCGCGGGCACAGCTAGTGTTTAATATATATCGCTGCTAGACACGATGCTGTTGAGCACTTTACTAATCAGATCCATATTAAAAATTCATGGTATAATTTGTGTCAACGTCGGATTACGTTGACAAAACGTCTACCTCCACAGTTATACCGTCTTGCATTCAGTTAAGCAACCCATTGAAAATTGCGCCGCATTCAAATTACATTTTGTTTGAGATAAAATTTTCAGCTTTCAGTTAATTATATAAAATCTTGCTTACTTGCTGAACACACAAAAGCACCTGCATTTTTACGATTTATTTGTGCATACATCTTCGGGTACGAATACTCATCAGTTACGTATCGATATTGTCTTTTTTTGCTAATAAAGGTTTACTTGTATGTAGATTGTAGATTGAAAACAGGTAAGTATGCAAACGAGTATTACGTGTGCGAGCTCGTAACTAAATTATTTGCCGTTTTATTTTTATGAAGTATTAATAGTCAGAATTTCTTAACATGACATGGTAAACCGATTTTAGATTGTGAAAATATTGAAAACCATTTGTTTTAAATCACATTAGTTGCCTTATTTCGTATGTTCTAAGTTGTACTCTAAATAATACATTATATTTTTTAAATCCGTGCCTAGTAAAGTGACTTTTAAGGTACACTACGTCTCTCGTCCAAGTCTCTGTTAATTCATTTATCACTATGTCAATATTTGGACTATCGTTATCAGCACTTACTCACATCTGATCGTGGGAATGAGGTTCCACTTTCATTTCGACATATTGTACTTAGTTTAGATTTAACAAATATAACTAATATTATCTCATATGTTATTTAGAATAATCTTTAAAGTATCATAAAAATAGAAATAAGTTTTTATTATTAACTAGCTGACCCGGCGAACTTCGCACCGCCTAACAGTCGATTCTTAATAGGTACTTGTCCTTCCCGGAACCCCTTCACTGACACTTAAACTTTATGGTATGGTATTAAAGTTCAAATTGACTTTTAAGTATTATTACGAATCTTTTGTATGGGAATATAGAAAAGTGTTGTTTTTAGACTTTATCAGGGAATTTTTTAAATTTTTCTCTGCGTAACAACCATCCTCGTATTTCAAGGAATATTATAAAAAAAGAATTACTTAGCAAAATCGGTTCAGCCACTCTCGAGATTTGCGCTTAGCAACAAATTCAGCGATTCATTTTTATATATTTACTAGCCGACCCGTGCCCACTTCGTTGGGCGTTAATTGTCTTTTTTAAAATGCAAAAATAGTTTTGAAGAAAACTTTTGACCAAAACTACGTCCTACGTACCGATAAAGTAAAACAGAAAGTAAAGAGAAAATATATAAAATAAAAAATAAACGGCAGCGGGCGCCTACAGCGATGAATAAAATCGTAATAATATCGTGTATTTATTATTTTAAATTACAGAACCAAATAACATACTATAAAAAACAAATTTTAAACCACTTAAATAAATAATGTTGCTCCAACGCCATCTATCAAAAAGCGTAAAAACTTCGTCATCGATAGATTCAAATAGACAGTAAATAAAATAGAGTATTAAATAGTTAAATCTAACAGCGATAGATGGCGTTCGTTTCTTTGTCATTTTCATAATATATTTTAATATTTTTCTTTTTTACTGAATTTTTTTGTACAATTACAATAAAATATAGCCTATGTCACTCCTGATTAGTGTAGCCTCTCACTATTTTCAGCAAATCAGATAAATATAAATGTTTTAAAATCACCAATTAATTTCTAAGGCAAATAATAATGCTTGATTAGATTGAATTGTTGACACGGCACGTCAGAGGACGCAGGTTCAAATCCTGGTGATTTAAAATCTTTATATATTTTTATCTTTTTCCTTTTATCTTGTCACTCCTGAATAGTGTAGCTTTCTGTTAGCGAAAGAATTTTCATGATCGGATCAGTATTTGCGAAGATTACCCCGTATATACAAAGTTATAAACTATACCTCTTTATAATATTAGTATAGATATAGAGAAGAGATGGTTACTTTGAAGATGAATGTCAAAATGTAACTTAAGAATAATTGTATAGAAACAGGTCAGTTCAGAGTCAGGTCAGAACCAAATATTTAATATTTCTCTAAACAATGGTTATTAGATGAGCAAACTTCTAACGTACATTTATTTAGAGAAGAGCTAAATGTATTGATTTTATCTTAAACGTTTAGTCGCATTAAGGTCGCTATAATACCACTTTAGGAGATAATCGAATGATGTCTTACAGCCTCTCTCTCTCTCTAACCTTCCTCCATAAATATAATTACACATCAAAAACTTTAAAAACGGAAAGATATTGAGTTTTATGCAGTTTGAGTTTTGTCTGCCAAACCGCAGTGGAGCTGCGAGGTGGATTAAGTTCCGCCCCTTCTTTAGCATGGATTGCTATATTGAATTTTACTATTTATAAATATTATGTTGGTTTTGCATTATTAATAAATAAATGTTTCAGAAGACAAGAAAGTAAGGAATACTTTTTACATCTCAGATTGTTTTTAGGGTTCCGTATCTCAAAAGGAAAAAACGGAACCCTAATAGGATCACTTTGTTGTCCGTCTGTCAAGACGCAAGGGAATCAAAACCTACGGTGTACTTCCCGTGTACTTAGAATCTTGAAATTTGGTACGAAGCAACGTCTTATGGTACAGATAAAGGAAAACCCTCGGTGCGCGAGTCCGACTCGCACTTTGCCGGATTTTTTTTATCTCTTCTGCATTGACAGCTCATATTCTTACAGATAAAATGAAATCGTGCTCTATTACTAACTTGTGAGAGCTTAAATCCGATTTGCGAAATGTTTAAGGTAGTACGTATGTGTAAATATCGCTTAAATACACGACCGTTGGTCAACGTCGCATGCAAATTGATCTAGCGACACAGATCGCACCTATTCGATAAAATTGAAATTGTCGTTGCGTAATATCGCCAATGTACGAACATGCAAAATACCTTTCGTTTTCATAGGAAATTGCGCCTGTGATTCACGATTCACGGATCTTGTCAGATCATAATATACATTAACAGACAATATACTTTTCCATAAAATAGTTAATATGTACATACATATTTATATTTGAAATTGACGACCGTTCTTGTGCAGTGGTGACAAAATGTCAATAACTTCAATGGTCTCGGGTTAGAATCCCTTTCGAAGGTGGCATTTATTTCACATAAAGCCATCGGTCTAAATTTTTATCATAAACATCTGACCCTTCACCTATATAATGAGAAGTAATCACTCAGTAGTGAAACAATAATTAAACAGTATCTTAGTTTACTACTTGAGTCACGATGTTTCACAGTTTAAGCTTATAATCGGTATTCGATAAACAATGTCTGAAACAAAAAAAAAAAAAACATCAAATATGGATACAGATCCTAAAAAAATTGTTTAAACAAAGTAAGAGAGACAAATTCTCTAGCTTTACCTTTTTAATGTATCAAGATAGTCAGTAGATATCAATATTATGATCAAAAACCTCATTATGGATGTAAAAAAATATCATTGAGATAACACATTATTTTCTTATTAGAACGTTTTCTTTTAACATTTTCGTGTTAATTTTTATTACTATACTTCTGTTATAAAATTTTATGTTTTAAGTTTTCTACGTATATGAGTTTCATTGAATATATATACTTAACATATTACGATGTTAGTGTTTAGTATGTTTTTGAATGTGAAAAATATTATTCCATTTATTCTTATTGATTGAATATCTGTGATAACATAGTAACTTAGTAAGCAAACTATCTGAGACATTCTGATGAACAACGCCCGTTAATTTTGGACGTGAATATTTCAACTAAATACTTTAGAGGCTTGATATTTGAGTGTTTTGCAAGCAGCAACAGCCGCCAGTCTATCCACTTTTGCTCTAATCGTTCGTGACTCGTGTTCGACGTACACTAATCTTCCGACATTATCCTGTCCACTGTTACGAAATACCAACGAACTTGATAACAGGCTTGATTAACACACACACACAGACATATTCCGCGTTGCTTTATCACGAACAACGTCACATTTCAGTAATTTTTAATACATCACTTATTTTATGTGCTATTGCAATTAGATTTTACATTAGAATTTATGAAAAATTAAGTTTACAAAAAATCGCTGCACCTGATTTTAAACCCGAGAGAAAAACCGACGCTTTTTTAATTAAACATAAAATTAATTTTTAAATATTTTAACTTTCGATCAAATAACAGTATAATACAAAATAAGCTAGTATATCATTCGAAGACAACAGACGATAAATTGTTAAGCCTTAAGGAAGAATCGTTCGCAATCCGATCATAATTAAATGTTGATTAATGCTGACAGCGGTGTCTGATGATTTGTTGGCTATTTAACTAGCTTATAGAAACTGTCAGTAATGTTTCATAAATAATATACCTATAAACGTTCCATTAGAATAATCTGTGTCAGGATTGCGCACAACAACACACCACGATAATATCTGTAAAGCTCATAAAAGACTTATCCATAGGAGGATTTTTCTGCAGCGATCATCTAGGCCAGCGGTCGGCAACGCGCGGCTCGTGAATTTTTTTTTTCGGTGGTTATTTTTCTAGCTATAAACCCAAACATATAAACATAATGTAAGTATTATGTGTGCGAATTAAATTCCGTGTGTTTTAACAATTTTAATACCATTTTCATTTTTTCTATGGGATATGACCAACTATACGTAGGAATCAGGTAGAATCTAGGGTTAATGTCACAAGTGCGTTGTTCTTGCCTGTCAAAAGGTTGCCGACCGCTGATCTAGGCAGCAGCTTGTGCTAAAACATCATATTATTTGGTTTATGTATTGTTTGCTTAGCATTCGGTTGGCACCCTTTGGGCACGGTGCCCACTAGGCATAGCATGAGCGCTAACTCAGAGAGTAGAGTAGAAGAGAAACCGTAATATTACTAAGATTTGTCGTTTCGTTGTTTAATCAATTCATAGGATTCTTAGATCGATCGAAAGGAACTTTACAACTTATTACTGTGGTCGTTATAACGATAAAAAAAAATAAGTTAAAAATGAAGGTTGGATGTTTACACTTCATAAATATTATTATTTTTTTAAATATTATCACGATCACGATTCAGCCTGTAATATTCCACTGTTGGGCATAGGCCTCTTCCCCATGTAGGAGATAAATATTATATAGAGATAGTAGGATATTATATAGAGAAATATTCACGTGCGAGACCAAATCGCACGTACCTACAGGTCATTTGTTTCTATAAATGTGATTAAAAAACTAAAAAGCTATTTTTTAATGAAAATGGTTATGAGTAAATTCACATGATTGTGTCCGAAAATATAAGCATGTTTTGTTATTAATGATCGCTCTGAAAAAAAAAATCTACCGACATGTACCTATAAAACAGTTAAAAACTCCAGCTACCTACCTACTTCATAACAACGTAATTTAAGACGAAGACGATAGAAAACAAATCTCACGTTTAAACGTTATTTAAAAAGTATAATTATTTAAAAAATGAAGGTCGTATTTTGAAATTTTTCTTAATTCCTCCCATTAAAAAACAAACGCGTAACATTTTTTTCGACCTGTCCATTACGAGTCAGTGGGTGATCGGAACGAGTTTGGATATTTTGTAAATGCTTCATTACTCGATCATATGTATACATAATCATAATTAAATTGTAACGGGTCATTTTATACATTTCATTTATTTTCTAGGAATCGTGTGAAACAGTGCTTTTAATATGTAATCAAAATGCAGTTTTGATAATCTTTTTTTTTTATACAACTAGGTCGACAAACCAGCATACGGTTCACCTGATGAACATACCCCCCCCCCCCCCCCCAAGAGCTCTGGTCACCTTACTCACCACAGGAACACAACACTGCTTGAGGACAGTATTAATTAGTTGTGATCTTCTGTAAGGTCGAGGTATTTTCCCAGTCGGGCTACCTTAGTTCATCTTTGCCTTCACCAAAACACATAAATATCTTGTTTGGATTTAACCTGTTTTTAACCGAAAATCTATCGATGTACGAGTATTATAGACGGTTCTAAATGAAAGAAAAACCTAATAACAATTACATTAAATGTTTTATAAATAAAATCGTAAAGATAGTGGCAAAAAGTCAATCTTAAAACTTAATAGAAACAAAAAAACGAGTGTGCTTTAGAGTTTAGACCACACGGCTGAAGTAAAACTTAAGCTCCATCTAACCTTTATCTCCCTCTCAACTTCCGTTCGCTTCGCCTGATCACACTTTTCGTAACGCTCTCGTCACGCATTCACTAGCTTACTTCCCAAGTCAAGCGTGCTTAAAAAAGTTTTACTTCAAAAATAACAAAACGTGTAAATAACTAAATACAATAGGAAAAATACGTTCTTTTTTAGGGTTCCGTACCCAAAGGGTAAAAACGGGACCCTATTACTAAGACTTCGCTGTCCGTCCGTCCGTCCGTCCGTCCGTCCGTCCGTCCGTCTGTCACCAGGCTGTATCTCAAGAACGGCTATAGCTAGAGAGTTGAAATTTTCACAAATTATGTATTTCTGTTGCCGCTATAAGAACAAATAATAAAAACAAAATAAAATAAATATTTAAGGGGGGCTCCCATACAACAAAAGCGATTTTCTTGCCTTTTTTTGCTCGATATCAATAATGGCAACAGGTAGGCACTTGAAATATTCACAAAATACTCAGTTCTATTTTTACTTTAATAATAAATAATAAAATTAAAATAAAATTAATATTTAAGGGGGGCTCCCATACAAAAAACGTGACTTTTGCCTATTTTTGCTCTCATACAACAAAAGTGATTTTTTTAGCCGCTTTTTGCCCGATATTAAAATCAATGTACCTAGTCAATGGTACGGAACCCTTCGTGCGCGAGTCCGACTCGCACTTGGCCGATTTTTTACTTTTTACCTATTACCTTGTTTACATTATAAAAACAAGGTGACCTCGGTGATTTTGATTAATGACCGTGAATGAACATCTCAAATAATCTGACAGCTACGATGTAATACATTGTCCATACAAATCGTTTTTTCAGAAAAAGTAATTGAAAATAAATATTAACTTAAACGTTTGTTCACTGACAATACTGAATTACTAACCCAATGTATGGTTGATGTTTAGTTAAATTGTTAGGACAACTCCTTTAAAATCAGTTAAATACAAGTTAAAATAATTTACGCTTTCACTTATTACAAAATATATCGAATTCTAAAACATAATGTCAAAAAAAAATAGATTGTTAAGATTTCATAGAATAATCTATGTTGATTGATATGATTGATATTATTGATAAACGAATTACAGAAAATAATCACAGAAAACAATTTTATGTATTTTTTTTTTAATAATCGATAAACTTACCTAACTGCTAGACAGATTTAATAAAAACAACAAGTATTGAAATCATGTAGGACGACCAGTTTGTTATAGGTACTTACAAGAATATTTACGTGTTGTTGGATTGTACACAAAACCCATACAAAAACTTTAACGCGCTGTTTTGTGAAATCGCAGATTAATCGTCATTGTTCGTTGATTACGAAGAGTTGTAGCTACTCGTAGGAGTATAAATAATACTAGCACGTGTGTGCGGTTTTGCGCACTTGAGGTTCAGTTTATTCCATTCCAAAGGGTATTTTGTTCATCTTGAACTATACATTTAGTACTTGTGCCTAATCATTAGCGCCCCACCAGGATTGTGAATTCTACGTTTCGAAAAATACACAACACACAGACACAAGTACAAACGCCCAGACCACAAGAAACATCTATATGGGATACTAAAACATTTATAATGTGTGGGGTGTATCGAATAGGGATCGCAAACCGGGATACCGAATTTCGAAAATACCGGAATACCGGGCAAAATTTAGGTCTAATTAATACCGGTATTCATTTCACAAAAACCGGGATATTCGGTATTTTCGGTTTTAGTCAAATAAATAAAAAACAAATACCTACAAATAGAAAAAGTTACGCGCCGAATATTATTTGATGATTAGTAAACCAATTAGTGCACCATTGTCGCACCATTATTCGGAGTGTATCCCAGACTTTGAAGTCTGGGATACACTCCGAATAATGAGAATAAGAGACTAGTGCGGTGCTCGGGCAGCTTAAAAACGGGAGGGCCCCGGGGGATGACGGAGTTACAACTGAGGTACTTAAAGCCGCACGGCGATCTTGCCCTAAAACCCTTGGCGAGACTCTTTAACGCCGTCATCCACCGAGGTATCACGCCAGAGGCGTGGTCCACTAGTGTGGTGGTACAGTTCTTTAAGAGAGACGACAAGTCTCTGTTAAAGAATTACAGACCGATCTCACTTCTGAGCCACGTCTATAAGCTGTTTTCGAGGGTCGTTACGAATTAACGTTAACGAAACTTACAACCACCGGAGCAGGCTGGGTTTCGAAATGGCTGCAGCACCATAGACCACATCTATACTGTTCGGCAGATTATACAAAAGACAGAAGAATATAATTAGCCGCTGTGTATGGCATTTGTGGACTACGAGAAAGCCTTCGACTCTGTCGAAACCTGGGCTGTCCTGGACTCTCTGCAGAGATGTCATATCGACTGGCGATATATCGAGGTAGTGAGATGTATGTACGATGCGGCGACGATGACCGTTCATATTCAAGACCAGAGAACAAGACCCATTTTCCTCCGGCGTGGGGTAAGAAAGAGAGATGTAATATCACCGAAATTGTTTACCACTGCGCTGGAGGATGTCTTTACGACCTTGGATTGGGGGGAACGAGGCATCAACGTCAACGGCGAGTACATCTCTCATCTTCGTTTTGCCGACGATATCATCATCTTTGCGGAGACGTTGGATGAGCTAGGACGGATGCTGTCCGGCCTAAACGAGTCCTACCGACGAGTCGGTCTCGGTATGAACTTGGAAAAAACGAAAGATATGTTTAACAACCAAGTCATACCGAGACCGATATCGGTCGATGGTACCCTTCTCGAAGTTGTTCAGGATTCTGTTTACCTAGGCCATACAATCCAACTAGACCGCAACAAGTTCGAGAAGGAGGCCGATAGGAGGATCCAGTTGGGCTGGGCGGCATTTGGCAGGCTTCGCCGAGTCTTCACTTCGAAGATTCCGCAATCCTTGAAAACAAAAGTCTTCGAACTATGCGTCCTGCCTGTGTTAACATACGGAGCCGAGACGTGGACACTGACGAAGGGACTGGTCCACAAGTTAAAAGTCGCTCAACGTGCAATGGAACGGGCTATGCTTGGGGTTTCTCTCATAGATAGAATCAGAAATGAGCCGCAGCTATCCGCGAGAGAACGAAAGTAACTGACATAGCCCACAGAATTAGCAAGTTGAAGTGGCAGTGGGCTGGTCACTTGTGTCGCAGGACCGATGGCCGCTGGAGCAGACGTGTCCTGGAGTGGAGACCGCGTCTTGGCAAACGCAGTGTGGGACGTCCTCGGGCCCGTTGGACCGACGATCTACGTAAGATTGTCGGCGTCGGCTGGATGAGGATTGCGGAAAACCGGGATGTCTGGCGCGAACTTGGGGAATGGGGAGGCCTATGTCCAGCAGTGGACTGCGATAGGCTGATATGATGTGATGATGATGTGATTTGAACTAGGTAATCTAAGTTATTTTAATAAAGGAATAAACGGCCATTTAGTATTAGTAAATTATTTCTAACTAACTAATTGATTACCAACATATCAAATTATAAACCTTGTGTCAATGAATATTTTGTTTTATTTAGAAGATAAATTCAGCGTGGTGACTATGGGCAAAACACATGAGTTCGCGTCATAATGTCGGGCGCGAACTTGTGGAAGCCTATGTCCAACAGTGGACTGTGATAGGCTGTAGTAGTGGTAGAAGATAAATTCATTTAGGATAAGTACCTACTTACTATAATTCTTCCGCAAACTAACTTTATTACACTAAATTTGCTAATTTTAGCTTAATCCCGGAAATATCGAAAATACCGGATTATCGGTATTGGTGTGGAGCCAATACCGAAAAAACCGGTTTTGCTTAAGTGATTCGGTATTGCAACCCCTAGTATCGAACCAGTCACCGCTAAAGTATTAGCCCGTTTCTATCACCACTAAATCAAAAGGACGCTTAAAAATGATTCCAGATATGGTTTCAAAATTATAACTTCTGTGTGTAGTGAAAATATAACAGTAACTTATGCTTATTTTAATCATGACATAAATCAAGCGATCATAAAAATATGTTCCATAATAATTATCGTCGCAGACACGGCATCACAAAATTTGTTTACTTTGATCTATCGATGGATCTTTCATTACACTACTTTGATATAACTTCAAAAAAAAATATGAGAAGTTGTTACAATACTATCCGGTGTTAAACGCTACTTCCTTTCTTTTTATACTTTTATTACTTTTTATTTTGATACTTCTATTTGGATCATCTCTCTATCTACTAAATAAGGTATCCAAATACCTACATAATTATAATCACATATCGTCGCTCAAAACCATGAATGTCAACACTACAAACTTTTTAATAGGTGAGGCGAAAAAGCTGTACACGTTTGTATTATATAGATTTAATAACATTGATTATTATTTTATTCTTTATTTTACATTTTTTTATTGGTTGGTCCTTGTTTCGACTTGGTACCTAAATATAAAACCCCTAAAAATGACTTTCATGGTATTTAAATTTAAAACTTCAACGATGAGACTAGATAGATAGTTTAAAAAAATACATAATAACTAATAGGGGTACCATTTAAGATGTTTATGTAATTTATTTTTCTTTAAAAAAATGTGAGTCATAAAATATGTACCTATTCGTGACACTACAAAAAGGAACTTGATTCTAAGAAATTCAGTTGATTCTTATTTTTAACGGATTGTAAAACCCCAGGCAATACCTATCGATATTCATTATCGACGGGTTTCTTAGTAGATATTTCCTTTGTCTTATTTTAGTATTTTATTTATAAACCCGATTATAAAACAACTATCAGTATAAGAATCAATTATGCTTATTAATCTATCTACATATATGTATGTATAAGAGATTTCCACCTATATATTGACTCATCACGATATCTCTGGAACCGTAAGGCGTAGAGACTGAAATTTGGTAGGAATATTCCTTTCGCGAAGTATATAGGTCGGATTTTACGAAATTCCGCCCACAAGAACAAAACAACGTTTGCGGGGTCAGCTAGTTCTTTATATTAGACTAGCTTCTGCGCGCGACTTCGTCGGCGTGGACTCAGCTCCTATTGGTCTTAGCGTGATGACACATAGCCTATAGCCTTCCTCGATAAACGGGCTATCTAACACTGAAAGAATTTTTCAAATAGGCCCAGTAGTTTCAGAGATTACCGCGTTCAAACAAACAAACAAACAAACAACTAAACAAACAAACTCTTCAGCTTTATATATTAAGTATAGATAAAAAAATATCTAGTGAAAATAAGTTAATACTTCACGTTAAACATTTGACATAGGAAAATAAAACATAAAATAACAAAAACAGTAAAATAGTACAGTCAGAAAGAGACTACAAAGTAAAATTCTCAATGGGCATGACGACAGTATCAATAATTGTGTTTGCTCGCAAACGAAAAAAAAGCGACTTCAATTACATCGACAAGTAATACAACGTAATAAAACGAAAAAATAGTCAAATAAATACGCGCTATTAAAGATTATTCAAAAAGTTGTAATCAGTTTTCGATCTAATTTAAACAAGACTACAAGACAAGTATTAGCTTTCGATTAAAGTAAGAATCATCGAAATCGGTACACCGAGTAAAAAGTTATGTGGTATAATATAACGTAGGTCGACGAAAAAGTAGTCACGTAAATACGCATTATTAGATATAACTATAAAAGTACTTGTCAGATCTCAATTAAATTAAAATGGGAGCACATGACACGCAACATCTTTCAATTAAAACAAAATTGATCGAAATCGGTCCACCCAGTCAAAAGTTCTGAGCTAACATACATAAAAAAAAAACATACGTGTCGAATTGAGAACCTCCTCCTTTTTTGGAAGTCGCTTAAAAAATCGTCAATTTAATGATTTTAGAGGAACACTCCTATTAAAAAAATTCAAAATACTGATTTAGTTTTATGTCAAATAATAAGATTAAGTAATCTATTATATTGTGATTTTCAATAAAATAAAACATTAAAATAGTGCAATCGGCCATTTCGATTGAAATACAAATTACAGCGCATGACGTCACGCCATACATACTCGTACGTCGCGTTCCACCTACAACGCACTAATATTTCATAAACTATTAATATTTAAGAAATTTCAAAAAATGATTCTGAAAGAGGAGGAAATTTCCAATAAAAAAGAACTTGCAGCTCCTGGAACTCTATCTCCATTATTTATAATTTTAATTTCATGCTGGTCTTAGGTTGAACGCGTCCGAAGTGTATCTATGGCGTGACGTCAGAGCCGACGCCATGACACCAGCTACCGTTTTGTCGAACTCATTGAAAACATATTAGAAAAATAGTTTTAAACTTCGTTAAACTTAAGTTTATTACCGAATTATAGGTATTTTCGTAAATAGTAAATGTGTACCCAAATTACGGAAGAGGTTTTCAAAATCTTTCATCATGCCCATTACCAACAATAACTAAAACTTAGAAAATACTCTAACCTAACCTAGAATCGATTATTAAAATGTTTAGTCATAATATCATTAAGATTTGTGGAAATTTATTAATATAGTTTAGCTTACCGGGACTCTTAGTAGTTTTAAGTAGTTGAAAGCAGTCAAAAAATAAGTAAAACTTATTTGTAGTTAGAGATGATAAAATCAAATTTAATATCAACAAACGAACGATCATATCTTTATCTGTTAATTAACTGTACACGATGTTAATAAAAATGTTTTCTCCTCTTAATTGAAATCAAGCCGGCGATAACTAAACATTAACAGTTGGAAAGAGATTATAATATATACTAACGTGATTTAACCTTAGGAGCTTAGACTCTACGACTTATCGCATACAAATATCGTTTCGATTATAATATTATCAATGACATATCGATTAAACGACTAATTAATTACGTTAAATAGCTATTTGATGGAAGGCAGATGCAATTGACTGTTGTTAAGTATCGTTTATTGGATACTCGGTTATAACAAACGTTTTGTATGGGCTGTACATATTTTTATTGTCGTCTGTTATCGGATTTACAATACAAAATTGTAAGTTTAAACCAAGATAGCTTGTCAGACCATTCTCATTTTAAAATTAACTTTTTTTTACTACATTACTCTTAGTTATTACCGGATTATCCAGAAGTACGTCACTCATTCACATCGTCCTTATCTCCGAAAACTCTACATAAAAAGCGAAATATACCCAAGGTAAATTATATCACGTAACGACTAAACAAAGAGTAATATCGCAGTCGTCACGTCGTTATATAAATATCTTGTAAACAAACACGACTCAATTAACGAGTCAAGCCGGGAGTCTTAATAAATAACGTGTTGACGCGATTTATAACTCCACGGTCACTTTGTAGGATACTCGGAATCTATGGATGTATGTTTTGTTAAAGGTGTTTCAGCCGGACGTAGAAGATTGCTACTGATTTATTTACTTGTTTCAATAGACTGATTTGATGAAAAAAGTTTCCTTTTTCATTTCTGATTGATAATCTTAGAACGCGAGAGAGAATAATAATTGTAGGTGTATGTATAATGACAATAAGCAGAGACACTTATTTACCAGACTAAATAGGTAGTCGCTAATCTTTAATAAGTGAAACTTCTTTAGAATCGTGTGATTGACTCGACGAAATGAAAATACGTCACGATAAAGAAACAAATACACAAAGTGTATAGGAGAGAATGAGATAGAAAAGATTACTGATCAAAACGCGTAAGCGACGCGTTTTGCATGGCGCTTGCAATCTTTTTCGCGAGACCGTGATCATCGTCAATAGATTTCTACGACTTTTCAGAAGTTTCACTTCTGTTGTGTGTGGATTGCACACACACACTTTTTTATAGGTATTTGTAAGTTTTTTTAATATGTACTCTCAGAATATTGATTTGTGAAGCTTATTTTATTATTCAATAGTAACACTATAGAAATTATATTTCGTTCACTAAATAACATTCCGTCTTACAAAACAAAAAGTAATATACAAATCGTTTACTATAGACTTTTCCATAGTACTTAATTAAAACTGAAAACTTCAAGTATACACTTTCATATTTTAAAATCGTACCATTAAATCTACGAGCGCATCTAAGTTTATTAAAACGCTGTCATAAAACAGGCGACTTTATAGTGAATGCACTCAATCCAATGGCTGTTGGCTTGCACGCACTTAACTTTATTACGCGCAACGAAATTTCATGCTCACGCAAAGGTTTTAATACTGACTGAAACGATCTTAGTGATAGCTAAAATTGCTTACAGTTAATGGTTTACATTTGAACTAGAAATACCTACTATATGTAATTATATTTTCTAATCACGTGACATGTATTATCTATATATATAAAAGAGATTTTCACCCATATATTGACTCATCACGATATCTCTGGAACCATAAGGCATAGAGACTTGAAATTTGGTAGGAAGGAATATTCCTTTCGCCGAGTAGAGATTAGCTAAGAACGGATTTTACGAAATTCCACCCACAAGAGGGGGTTAATAACATATATGGCAAAACAACGTTTGCGGGGTCAGCTAGTAATATTATAAAACAAAGAATGCTTTTGCAAAAATTTGCTTAAATACGCTAATTAAAGCGATCCTTCCATTCTATTCAATTCCAATGACAGACAAAATGTGATATGTTTAAAAAAAAAATTCAGACCTCTTTCACTGGTTAGGTGATAAAGCTATCTGAGTATAACGATACCCAACAGATAGAAAGTTTGAAACATTTTCCTTCCTTTCCTTTCCTCCTTTCCTTCCTTTTCAAAATAAAATTACTTTATCAGTCAAATATTTCTATTCGCGACTTGTGAATTTAAAAGTACCGAGTTGACATGAAAAGGTACTGAACTATGGGCGATAAATAATGCACTAGATTTTACCAATCTAACTCAAACAAACCTTTATTATGATAAGAATCATTTACAGTACATACAATGAAAACTCATAAGCAGATGACACGCTGAGTGGCGACTAGTTCAAATATAATTGCTGTTACAAACTCATGTCAAAATCAATATCAAAAATATATTTATTCAAATAAGCTTTAAATTTTAAAAGCACCTTCGAATCGTTATTTTACAAATAACAATTTTAATTAATTTTAAAAGTGAAGCTACCTGTTCGGAATGCAAATTCTGCAGAGAAGAGGCGACGAGAAACTCCGCAGTTACTCTTTAAAAATGAATAAATATAAGCTCTTTTATACTTTGGTAATATCTTGCATGAAATACTGTTAAAAACACTAACTTTACAAAGCTTTACCTAAGAACAATAGGTACTCTAGACCGCGTGTTGGCAAACGCAGTGTGGGACGCCCTCCGGCCCGCTGGACCGACGATCTACGTAAGATTGCCGGTGGTGG
Source organism: Melitaea athalia (assembly GCA_905220545.2). Lineage (NCBI taxonomy): Eukaryota > Metazoa > Arthropoda > Insecta > Lepidoptera > Nymphalidae > Melitaea > Melitaea athalia. The sequence goes on from HG992196.1 coordinate 6,979,131, forward strand.
CTGGATGAGGGTTGCGGAAAACCGGGATGTTCGGCGCGACAAGGAGGCCTATGTCCAGCAGTGGAATGCGATAGGCTGAAGTGATAGTGAATAGTCTAAACGCCTAAAAGATTAATCATGTGTTTTGTATTCAAGTCATGATAATATATTATGTAACATTTTGTTCAATTTCGCAACTTGTTTGCGATTCGTTTGCGACATATTTGCATAAGTAACGAATTTTTCATCCCGAACACATTTTGAAAACAATACCTATATTTGTCAAACTATGAAGTTAATATTTATTGTAAAGCACTAACGACGAATTAAATATTTTTAAATGTAAATTGTAATAAAAACTTATTCTATTATTTTGCTTCATATTGTAGTGATTAAAACATTTTTATAGTCTTTTATTACAGTATATGTACTATAGGTAGAAGCTATATCAATGAATTAATCAATTTTTAAATCAATAAAAAACTAAAATACCTTGAATGCGTAAAAAGGAAAAAAAAACGGTTAGTAATATTAACGCGTAAATTTCTCAGAAACAATTGTCCGGTCGAGAGCGACTTACAAATAGTAGCAATTAGTATTCCAGCAAGTCACGGGATCGTGATGTTAGAGACAATATGCAAACACCTTCGCGAGACGCGGGTAATAGTTTCAATGATACGAGCTATTTTACATTAAAAGAGATACTTCGTGCAGAACTAGATTACAGATTTATAAAAATAATAAATTCATACTAAAAAATTTACAACTGTGTCTAACTGACATATACACTTGAAGCCAACAAATAAAACCAAAAAAAAAAACTAATAAATCAAAATCCACGCTTTGCGATATGCCCGATAGCCCCGATAAGCGATCGAGTGAAAATTTTAATTTGCAATTAAACGATGTAAACACTCAGAAAACAAAAAAAGTAATTCTTAGAAGTCATTAAATAGGTAGGTAATATTTAAAAACACAACTGTTTTCCAATGATACAATTAGAAAAAGGAAAAAACTAAGTCGGACCTGTCCTACATGGAGATCTCAGAAACCTATACAGCAGTGGGATGTTACAGGGCGAATCAATTAAAAATATACCACGTCTACCATGTTTTTAGGATGAAATTAAGAACAATAAAGAGCCACCAATTACAATTTATAAAAAGATTATGTTATCGAAATATTATTTCAATTTATATTAGGGTGGATTTAGACCAAACGAACAAAGAGCTAGAGCTAGAACAAGAGCATTCTTTCTTGATCTTCGAACACTCGTATTCATATATATAACAACGAAAGAATGCTCTACGCCTGTTTACATTAAAAGAATTTGATAAGAATTTGATATAGTGGGGATAGAATGAGCATTCGCTCGTCTGATGTAAATCGACCATTATACTAGCGCACCCGGCAGACGTTGTCCTGTCCGGAAAACAGCTACCAAAGATTGCTTACATACCGATAGCAGCGCCACCTACCGGGTCCAATTGAAATAAAAACTACCCTATCTCCCAAGTTGGACTAAATTACAGATGCTTACAAAATTTGATTTAAAAAAATTCCGTAGTTTCGGAGTTTATCGTTAACATACATCGTGACACTAAATGTTTATAATTATAAATATTACATGAAAACACGTTTTTATATTTATTATTGACATATAACGTATACACATCGTAATTTTATAGGGTTAGTAATACAAATTATATAATTATAAGTTTTTAAGGCAAATCCATTACAACCTAACATTAATATAGCTTATAATAAACCCAATTTAGCGATCGTAAAACGATCAAACGTGAACATATTAAATATATTTAATGTTAATTTGTTAATTGACTATTTAGTGATTTTACGTACATTTGTCAATTAAAGCTAAGTTGACCTTAAATTATATAGGTACACGCAATACTGAACTGAAATATTTAGTTATATCGATAGACGACATTCAAGGTTTTAAAATAAATCTATAATAAATCTTTAATAGGTAGGGATCCCTAGTACATATTTTTCACCTGATTTCCTGATTAGTAACAAGCTAATTTTCCGGGAGTAGCTTCATTTTGATGAGACGAACAAAAAGTTTCTCTTCGAAAACTCTCGATTGTGGTAGATAATAGAGTTAGCAGGAGGTAGAGCAGCAGTGAGCGTAGGACCCGGATAACGTACCACGCAATTTGTAGGACAATATTACCATCAAATTATATAAATATTAACTAACTAAAAGAAAAAAAATCAGCTGGTTAATAATAATTTTTGATGACCTTACGAGGTCATCAAGTCGATGACCTCGTAAGGTCATCAAAAATTGATTTTTTTCAGATTTTTTTTTCTTTTAGTTAGTTAATATTTATATAATTTGATGGTAATATTGTCCTACATCAAGTTGATGACCTCGTAAGGTCATCAAAAATTGATTTTTTTTCAGATTTTTTTTCTTTTAGTTAGTTAATATTTATATAATTTGATGGTAATATTGTCCTACAAATTGCGTAGTACGTTATCCCGGTCCTACGCTCACTGCTGCTCTATCTCCTGCTAACTCTATTATCTACCACAATCGAGAGTTTTCGAAGAGAAACTTTTTGTTCGTCTCATCAAAATGAAGCTACTCCCGGAAAATTAGCTTGTTACTAATCAGGAAATCAGGTGAAAAATATGTACTAGGGATCCCTACCTATAATAGTAGGTAATAAACATAAACATGATTTACCACAAATTTGGAAGGTAATCCACTTGAAAACGGCTCAACACATTGAGGTATATTTTTTTTAACTGTCAAGACAAGGATGATTTTTGTTAGACATTTTTATTTTGAAAATCAACGCTACGTTTCAGCCTGTAATAACCTATCAAGTAAATGAAGAATCTTTTCAAAAGATGAAAATAAAATAATACGCTACGCGCTCTATACTATACCATTTTTAAATTTATTTTGTTTCATGCTAACCCGCAATAAATGTGTCAACCTGGGGAAAAAGGTAGATCCTTAGCAATTATTACCAATAAATAATAAGTTTGCGTATATTTCTTAGTTAATATAACAAATTTGAATTTTAAGATTTACTGAAGAGGTTTAGATTGTTTTGAGTTAGGAATGTAAGTTGAAATCGTATAAAATTTCTTGTTAAATAGTGTTTGGAAAGCGAGTTGGACAGATTGTAGAGAGCCAAAACAAACTTTGTTTTAAATTAAAATGTATAATGCGGAGTTTCTCGTTATATACCTACTACGACACACACGCACAAACTAAAACATTAATTTGTTATTGAAACTGTGGGCTTAACTCTGTAGAAAGAAATATGGATAGTTATCTAAAAATATGTCCTTTATAGGAACCAGGAGCGAAGTCTTTATTGCTGGTTATTTATGGACTAAAAGCCATCTAAAAGCAACCAATGGAATGATATTAAGCCAAGTTTCATTATCGATGGACCGGAAATATGTCGAATACACATTATCTATCAATCGAATTAACACGTCGATTACGGAAAGTGAAAAAAAAGCCGCCTGCACACCTCCCACACGATATACGTCTCCGAATAAATAATATAAACGCGAATGTCATAATAAATGGTAAAATGAATGGAAGTTTGTACTCTTTCGAACTGAAACTATTGGAGTTCTTGCTAAGAAAGCTTACTATGTAGATAAGATAAGACGACTAGTCTAGTGGGTCAACTGAATTGACACTGTTTTCTGTTACAGGGATCGTGTGTATGATTCCCACTCCGAATACAAGCGCAGATACAGTTTATACATTTTTTTTAAAAGAGTAACTGCGGAGTTTCTTGCCGATTCTTCTCTGCAGAATCTACATTCCGAATCGGTGGTAGCTTCTTAAAAAAACTTAATAATGACCTTAAATTAAAATTTTGTAAAATGACGATTCGAAAGTGCTCATGGGGCCTATTTGAATTAAGTTATTTTGATTTTGGAACCTAATATTTATTTATTCATATGTACATTTACTAAATAATGTGTGTATCACATACAAGCTGGCTGTTACCTAGAAAGACACTGTGTGTGTATATTAAACATATTCCTTAATTTTAAAAAAGTATACATCTGAAGTAAAACATGGGTTATTTTTTTACCAATTATTATAGAAATCAGGTCTTAGGCCTCATTTACGGAGACGCGGGGCGTCGTGCGTAGCGTGTGGCGTGGCGGAACGCACTAAATTCAAATGTAGGGCGTTGGATGAGTGCGTTAATGCATTTACGGAGAAGCGATTTTACACGCATTCATTTTCATACATTTGACACACGCGCGACGCTACGCCACACGCTACGCGCAACGCCCCGCGTCTCCGTAAATGAGGGCTTACATTCTTACAATGATAAAACCTGAGACAATGGCTAACAAAAATGTTGTATTCACGTATATTTCGCAAGCACATCAAGATACTTTACACACTGTCTTGATTACACTAAAATATTTACGAATTAGACAAGCTGTATGCAAATCTCTGCTTAATGAATCTCACGTTTTTCATTCAGTTGCACACTGTTCTGTACGCAACAAACTGTACGTGCGATGCCTATTCTCGAACGAGATACAAGTATGTAATAATATGTAGGTGTTACATATTTATTATATTATGTGCTGTGTGGTTACGGCACTAAAGAATGTAGCCACCCCCTCTCTTCCCGTGGGTGTCGTAAGAGGCGACTAAGGGATAACGCAGTTCCACTACCACCTTGGAACTTAAAAAGCCGACGGATGGCGGAATAACCATCCATGCTGGCTTTGAAATACACAGGCCGAAGACGGGCAGCAGCGTTTTCGGTGCGACAAAGCCAGCCCTGCGGTCACCAACCCGCCTGCCCAGCGTGGTGACTATGGGCAAAACACATGAGTTCGCGTCATAATATCGGGCGCGAACTTGTGGATGCCTATGTCCAACAGTGGACTGTGATAGGCTGTAGTGGTGGTGGTAGTGGTGGTTACATATTTTAGTAAAGAACAAATCGATGTCATTGCAAAACATCATAACACCTCTGTCGGTAAAACATCATCATTGATAAAACAAAAATATTGAAACGTTAATCTTTATATATATAAATTATTAGCAAAAAAAATGTTTGGTTTTATTTACAAAAACGATATTACGACATTGTAGCATCCACAAAATTCTAACCCAGTTAGAGACTGTTAAAATATCAAAACATCGGAACGAATTTAATTAATTACAACAAAACATCTAATCTGATTGAAATATTTAATTAAACCCTTTACACTAATTAGAACAATGTATTATCGCTATCAATAATAATTTCCAATCGGCGGTCCTTTAATCGTCAACATTTAATTAGCTTCAAATATGAACTATAGAAAGCTGTGTTATTTTTAATGGCGTTTTATAATCGGTAACAAATCAGTAGTAGAGACAGGTTCAAATAAGTTACGCACGCAATACAAGTACCTACCAGTCTATGAGAGCGTGGGTGGTACCGTCGTAGTCGAGTGCGGTGAAATTTTTAAATAAACAAATAATCGACAATCGCTATCACTAAATTCTCAATTGCCTTTGACCTTTTCACCGTATTTGCTTTATAAACTCATAATTATGTACTAATTTGAGAAAGGATTATATTAGAAAAACTTGTAATGTAGGATTTGAAGTTACGAGAACTAGTACGAGTATGTTAATACCAGGTAAATTTTATACTTTTTTTTCCTTATATGTAGAGAATTCGTACAATTTCATGTTACATTTAGTGTTAAAATTAAGTATATAAATAGTCATTCAATTAAAGAGCTAGTTCTTCAATTAAACAACAACATTAAAAAATACTATATATAATAATAAATATAGTGTTGATTCTCAGAATTTAATACAAAGCTCTTAATACATCTAGACAACGCTCTACGTGGCTCTACTAACTGTTTGAATTTATTTTCAAGTGTTGTATATTTTAACTAGATGAACTCAAACAAATATTTCGCAACAGCTAAACTTTATAAAAAAAAATTTTGAGGCGAATCACGTCTGACTTAAATATTGTAGTCACGGGTAATGAGTTTTTTCTGAGATACAGTTATTTAAGGGGCTCCCATCGCTCAATGACCTTGGCGATTTCGTTTTTATACAAGAACTAGATGGCGCCACCACCTATCAAAATGCGTACGTAATTACTACTATAAAACATCCACACATTGGAAGGAACTGATGAAGATTACGCAAGAAAACAGATGTGTCGCTGCGTTGTTATTGTATTCGCCCTCTGAGACTATTTTTATTTTTTATTATACTATTTTATTATATTTTTTATTAGATTATATTTTTATTATACTATTTTATTTATTTATATAAATCATGTACGATTTACCTACATCTTTTATTTATTATTTTATTTCATGATTATTTTGAAATAAGTGATTCACCTCGCCTACGTAAGTATTACTTTAGTAATTGAAATATTTAGGATGTGTATTATTATTTTAGCAAGAGATATTATCTCGGCCACGCTTAATTTACTTTTGTTTTTATGTTTATGCATAATCGGGCTTACTCTTTGACAACTTCAAAACAAAACAAATTACAAACTACTTTAAATATATATTTACAAACTTAGTTTCTACGTAGTATTTATATTTGTACTATTAACAATATCTTTTAATTCAAAATTTTAGGGTCAATTGTATAAACAATAAATTCGGCCACGTCGCGGTGAGCGACATAGCCTCCTCGTCCGACGGCCGAGAGGCGACTGATTTTCTTCGCCTGAGTGCCCGTATATAACCAGAAATTATATTTTTACGATTTTCTAATAAAATACTGCACCTAATAAAAAACCCTTCTGTAGAATTATTAAGTACATGATTCTTAAGTAACAAAAAAAAAAATTCACTATTGTATGTAGTAAAATTACATAATTATATACGATTTTTGTACGCGAAAAGAGGTCCAGGTAAATAATTATTTCTCTTTATTTAGAGAGTTTTATGCAATTATCTCTCAGTCACATTAATAAACTAAATCCGAGTTACAACATATATTTATTTGATATTTTTAACGTAACTTTAAGGTATACTTGATAGCACATGAAAACGGCCGAATTTTTCTGGGATCCCCTTAACTAGTTCAGATAACAGGTGCACTAAAAATTGTAAATATATTTCTTTATAGCACCTTAATATTGTAAAAGTGTGAATTGTACTTTTATTTGTTACTAATAAAATACTTTTTTTTACGTCTAATTGAGATCCTCCTCCTCCTTTTTTGAAGTCTGTTAAAATAATATCTTCGAACGATCAAAAATCACCAGCTGTTAGTAGGTATATGTATATGAAACAAGCGCCACAGTGGGTATTTAATTATAATATTAAAACCATATAAATATCATAATGATTCGACTACAAATTAAACTAGGCGTGTAGTTAAATATCGTTCTAGAACGAAAGGGCTAGCTGTCGAATTAAACGAGTATCTTAACCAGTTAGTTGCGACAGAATCACAAGTACCTATTATAGAAATTATCACAGCATGCCGAATGATATACAATTTAATTAGAAAGATCGAATAGTTACATATGAACATCAAACAAACAAGAAAAAAAAATACCGACAGTAACCAAAATAAATTTTTGAAGTAACATTTCTTTACGCACGTTTGACTTGAGGAGTACGCTGGTGAAATGTGAATGCGTGACGAGAGTGTTACGAAAAGTGTGATCGGTCAAGGCGAACGGAGAAGAGAGAGAGGTGCGAGCACACATTTTCTTTCTCATACTCTACTCATACTTACTCACTCTCTTTTTCTCATAGCCAGTTAAGTTTCGTATATCTAAGAGACGAAGTTTTACGTCGTGTGGTCTAAAGCACACTCGTTTTTTTTTTTTTTTTTTATTAATTATATTGACTTCCATTATTTCTGTTTTGTTTCTATTTTTTTTTACTTTAAGTATATTTATGTCGTAAAGATCAAAAGAAGTTCCATAAGGACATCACACAAACAAGCGAGAAATTAAAAAAAAAATCTATATCGCCAATACAAATGTCTGTTGTGAGCGGGGATCGAACTCGCGACCGCCAGCGCAATGGTTATTGCTGTGACCGCTGCGCCAGCGCGTCGACATATTAAACATAATTACACTTTCCTCACCTGAAATCGTCTTTCTTCATGGAGAAAGAGGCCTATGACCAGCTGTGCACGACCAGACCAGCACGTTACAGGCTGAATCAGCCAAAAATCAATTTTTGTTCTCTTTGTCTGTATTTTACTTATAAATACACGTCGCATCCGTCACATGCCGCAGACAGTGCATTGAGTTCGAAGCGTTCTAAACTAAAACTTAATACAGGATAATCGATAATTCCCGCAGCATTAATACAACGCATTCATCCTCAGACACGTAACATTTGCCTGCCGTTCATTAGGGATGGGCGACCAGCTTTAACTCGAATCGATAATAATCACCAACAACGAGTTATTTTATTCACGTGTATTGATTATTAATTCAGGTATTAAGCCTGCATCGATTTCATTTAGAGGTAAATTTTGATAGAGATTTTCAAGATTATAAAAATATTAATATTATATCACTAGTGTACCTCTATTTTATTACTTTATTTTAGTTATAATAACAGATAACATTCGAAAAAATCGAAAATAAAAAATGAATATTGAGTTCTTTATTCAAGTTGGCTTCACAAGCTCTTTTGAATCGTCATTTTAAAAATTATAATTATACTAGCCGACCCATGTCCACTTCGTTGGGCGATAATTATTTTTGTGATTCAAATATATTATAGTAAAGTTTTTATCTCGCTCGCATTTCTCCGACTTTACAAATACTATTATTTTTCAACGAATTTTTTGTTCAATAACAATAAAATATAGCCTATACCACTCCTGAATAGTGTAGCTTTCTGTAAGTGAAAGAATTTTAATAATCGGGTCAGTATTTGCGAAGATTACCCCCTACAAACAAACAAAGTTAAAAACTTTACCTCTTTATATTATAATATTAGTATAGATTATTCTTTAATAATTTAACTTTTATTAATATTAAGCTACCGGCGATTTTGGAATCTTAATTCTGCTGGAAAAAAAAATCGGTAAGAAACGGAAGCAACATAAAATTGTCAGCTGACACTAAATTCTAATTTGGAAAAGCAATCAATCTGCAATACCGTCTTGCACCGGAAGATCAAACGTCCCATCTCTATACCACAAGCGATACTAAAATAGTCGCCAGTCGCCGACGATAACTCCAGTGCCTTTTATAGAAACAAAATTACTTTCTGGACATTCTAACGTTCAATTTTTCAATGGATTAATTGCTTTTTGTTTGTTGGTGACATTAAAAGTAACTAACATTTAATGTAGCTCGTCCGAATCATCTTGATGATTACACAGCGCGAGATAAGAGTGATCCTTGTTTGAATTACATAAGTTATCTATTACTACATCGTTATAAAATATTTTTATCACAGTTAACGTAAAACATACCAAAGGTAAGAAAAGAAAACATGGAAGCTATTTGTAGACTATCATATTCACACATTGTTTTTATTCGAAGCTTACTATTCCATTTTAAACCGTTTATCTGAAATTTAAATAACGTCTTTTTTTTAAACTAAATTCGTTAAAACAAATCAAAATTACATAATAATATTTTTTTACTCTGACAATATGTATTGTATTTAAGAAACCTTCAATACATTAGCAATGTCAACAAAGTATCGTCGATTTGCACCAAAGTTCCAAAGAAAACACAATATTTTCACAACACACACATTTCAAGTTCGTATTTAGTTTCGGAGTTGGGATTCTTGATTCGATTTGACGCGGGAATCCGACGTGCGCGTGCGCAGAGAACGCTGTACGATTTTGAACTGCTCAGTTTTGTGTTTAGTGTTTACTGCGTCTGAGATTTTATTCATTTTTATTCCGTTTTGGTTCGATCTAAGATTTACTAAGTGTACAGTATTTATAATGATACTTCCTTGTATATTTATTAAATGCTAATTGTTGCAACTATATAAAAAAATAGTTGTTTATTGTTGTTAAAGTAATATGTAAATCAGACTACGTAGTTTGCTTTTTAACATTACAAAAACTTTTTAAACTTGCTTTTTCTAACTGTCACTTTAATACCTAAGTATTTTTTTTTTTGAATAAAATTTAATTCAGAGAAAGATTTCTAACTAGCTTCTGCGCGCGACTTCGTCGGCGTGGACTCCGCTCCTATTGGTCTTAGCGTGATGATACATAGCCTATATAGCCTTCCTCGATAAATGGGCTATCTAACACTGAAAGAATTTTTCAAATCGGCCCAGTAGTTCTAGAGATTACCGCGTTCAAACAAACAAACAAACGAGAGATGTATAGATTAAATTGCATCGTATTAGATAGGATTAAATTCTATAATATGATCAATTAAAAAACTACTTACACTTTTTAAATTACTTTTACCAATTGTCATTTTAATAAGTAGAATTTTAGATAGAATTCTAGCATTATATTTCCAAGATTAAATTATAGCCTTATGTTTCTAAGTTCAATTGTGGTTCAATTAAACAGCCGGCATTCACTTTATAGTTTGTAAAATACATAAATACGTCAAGGAGTCAAACCGCTTGTACGATAATGGTGGTCAATTTGAAACAATTGTGGTAGCGACGGTAACGCCGATTAATCTGTCAGCTCTCATGTCGGTACAGCCGATATAAATTACTGTGTCGATTTAGAATTCGCGCTTGAGAATACTGGTAATTCTGTTCAAATATTTGCCGTCTGTTCTATAAATATAGAGCGACAAAAACAATACGTATTGGTAATTAAATTAATAAGTATTATTGTACTACTAGTATATTTCCGTATTTAGTAATAGACTTAAGTTTGAACTTAGTATTATATCAGATATCAATGACAGAAAATTTTTATTTTGGAAAAGAAAAGGATTTTATAACGGGTGTTTTTTATAGAGGTATAGAACTTTAAGTTGGAAACACTTTTTTAACAGGCAGCTATTTTGTCGGCTTTTAAGTGATTTATGTTTAGTTAGGTTGGGCATTTCAACGTGAAAAACTCACGCCTGAACAACGCTTCCAAATTGTTCAAATTTATTTTGAAAAGAATTTTGCTTAGCGATGAAGCTCACTTTTGCTTGAATGGATACGTCATTTAACAAAACTGCCGTATTTGGAGTGATGATAATCCTCAAGTGTATGTTGAGACACCGTTTCATCCAGAAAAACTGACTGTTTGGTGTGCTTTATGGGCTGATGAATCATTGGTCTGTACTTCTTTAAAAATTATAGGTACTGGTCAGAACTTTACAGTCAATGGTGACCGCTATAGAGCCATGATTACTGACTTTTTCGTTCATCAATTGAACAACCATGATGTGCAGGAGCTGTGGGTTCAACAAGACGGCGCAACATGTCATACAGCTCGTGCCACAATTGATTTTTTGAAACGTTTATTTGGTAACCGCATAGTTTCACGTTTCGGACCCGTGAATTGGCCTCCAAGATCGTGCGATTTAACACCGTTCGATTTATTATCTGTGGGGATATGTGAAGTCGTTAGTCTACGCCGATAAGCCCTAAACCATTGATCACTTGGAGGACAACATTCGCCGCGTTACTGGCGATATACGGCCACAAATGTTGGAAAAAGTAATCGAAAATTGGACCTCCAGATTAAACTACGTCCGAGCCATCCGTGGCGGTCATATGCCAGAATACATATTTAAATTATAATGCCAGAAGATTATCTTTCAAATAAAGTAAATTTCAAGTCAATTTAAATAATTCATCGTGGCTTTATTGCATTTCAAAGTTCTATACTTCTATAAAAAACACCCTATAGTTATTAAATACCAAATAGAGCGATGCTTAAAAGATGAATTCATTTCTTATTAATAGACTATTTTCAAAAAAATAATTATAGTAATGAAATAGAAATAAAATTCTCTATTTTTAGTATCAATCGATTATTATCGAAGCGTTGATCTTTTGACGTATACTTTTATAATCTATACTAATATAATAAAGCTGAAGAGTTTGTTTGTTTGATTGTTTGTTTGTTTGAACGCGCTAATCACAGGATCTACTGGACCGATTTGAAAAATTCTTTCAGTGTTAGATAGCCCATTTATCGAGGAAGGCTATAGGCTATATATCATCACGCTAAGACCAATAGGAGCGGAGTCCACGCCGACGAAGTCGCGCGCAGAAGCTAGTCTCTTATAAGATAGAAAATCTTTCGTACAATTATTCTAGTTAACAAAAGCAGATCGAGGAAGATTCTCAATGCGCATTTTATTTATTATACATAATTATGTACTACTAATAAAGTATATCACCCGCAAAGGAAAATAGCCTTTTACTCAGCAGTTATATGTTTGCGGCTGATTTAGTGCAGTTCAGTAGTAGTTCAACGAGCGATCTTATAGCTAACTAGCTATACCTTTCAAACAATATAAAAAAGAACGAAACTAACATACTATAAGCCACTTTACACTAGGCTACTTTTAATCCCAATATATATCTATGGAATCGGAAATTACGCGGGTATAATTGCGAGGCGATACTTTACAAGTAGTCTAGTTTTTCTAAACGATATCATACAATAATATTCTTCAATTATTAAAAATACATTGACTTTTGAGTAAGTTTACCATTATATTAAAGTTTGAGTATTACCAACAAAAAATGTCAATTTAGTATAGCTTTGCAACGGAAACACACGTCATTGATTACTTCCCTAAGTTCGATACAGCGGAACGTATAGTAAATTACTAGGCATATATTATGAATGTAAAGCAAATAAGAAAAAAATTACGTAAATGTAAACATAATTATATTTTTTTATCTTATAGAAATGTATATATATGTATCTATATCTTCTATATATGTATATACCTACTTTTGTGGAATTGGTCTGTTTTTTTTTACTTACAAAGATAAACAAAGTAGGTTGCTGCAACAACCCTTATCATTTTAAATTTACTGACAACCATAGTTCTAAGGTATCTCCAGAGTTCGTCATCAAATTATTACCTATTTATATCGGCTCTCTTGTGTAATAAACGTTATATACAACAAAAAAATCGAAACAGATACTTAGATCTTTTTTGGAAGTCAGTTAAAAATATGGAATTCGGACTTTCTTTATACCTATAATTATTTATATAATAATATATATATATATTTAAGCCTTCTCAGCGTCGTCGGTAAATTGTATGCAAAAGTGTTGATTAAAAGAGTTGTGAATGAAACAGATGAAAGAGTATGGGATGCACAAGCGGGATTTAGAAAGGGGATGGGATGTACGGATCAGGTCTTTTCTTTGCGGTGCATAGCCGAAAAATGTTTGGCTAAAAACAAAAAGGTCTATTGCACGTTCGTAGATCTAGAAAAGGCCTATGATAGAGTGGTGAGGAATGAATTGTGGTCAGCATTGTCCGAGTACGGTGTAAACGGTATCCTCATACGAGCACTACAATCTCTTTATAGAAATTCTAGTGCTTGTGTAAGGATAAACGGGGCATACACTGAATGGTTTAATATCGAAAAGGGTGTTAGACAGGGATGTGTAGCGTCACCGTGGCTGTTTAATCTATTCATGGACAATTGCTTGACAGATTTAAAAGAGAATGAAAGTGGGTTGAGAATGAATGAGTTACTCGTCAAATGTCTTCTCTATGCTGATGACCAAGTATTAATTGCGTCTTCGGCCGAGGAGTTGCAGGAGATGGTAACTGCTATGAGTGGAGCTTTTGTTAGAAAGGGAATGAAGATGAATGTAAAGAAGACGAAAGTGATGGTGTTTGAAAGAGATGAGGCAGTGACAGTTTGCAATATCTTGATTGGAGACGAACAAATTGAACAGGTGAATGAGTTTGTGTATCTGGGTTCAAAGTTTACAAGAGATGGAAAGTGTGAGAGTGATATTGAAAGAAGAGTGAATGCAGGAAACATGGTGAATGGAGCTTTGCACTCCTTTATGAGCAGCCGGAAGGTGTCTAACAAGGCTCGTTTGGCTGTACATAGGGGGGTGTTGGTTCCGACACTCATGTATGGAAGTGAAAGTTGGGTATGGCAGAAGAAACATGAAAGTAGAATAAATGCAGTTGAGATGAGAGCGTTAAGAAGTATGATAGGAGTTAAACTGAGTGACAGGATTAGAAATAGTGAGATACGGAAACGTTGTGGTCTGAAAGAAGATGTAGTGACAAAAATTGAGAAGGGTATGCTGAGATGGTTTGGCCATGTTGAGAGAATGAATGAAGAGCGATTGACGAAAAAAGTGTATAAGGCGAGTGTGAATGGGAGTGTTGGAAGGGGTAGACCTAGGCGGACATTTCAAGACCAAATCGGTGACGTCTTGAAAAAAGGCCAGGTCAAGAGTACCCTAAACCGAAGAGCATGTATGAAAGGAATAATGAAAGTGAACGAAGCGAAACAAGTATGTAAGGATCGTAGCAAGTGGAAAGAAGTGGTCTCTGCCTACCCCTACGGGAAAAAGGCGTGATTATATGTATGTATAATTATAACATTGATTTGAATAAAATAAATAGTAGTTATATACAATAAGAAACATTGTTATAATCATTTCATATAATTGCTACAAAAATGTTACCAACACTAAAATTTAGTACAAGCAATCAAGATGAAATCTTGGTTTCATATCATTTTACCATTTTATACTTCCTTTGATCTTCAAAGAGAAGATACGATGGATCAATATTGTCATTAGTTTAAAATAAAAGGTAATAGCTTTAGGCTATTACTCACGGAATAACGGCAAAATAAATTTTAGACAACAAAGTACAGATGTAAAGATGTATGTTACATCCCAAAACAAATTTGGACACGTATAAATTAAAATCTCTTAGTCGTTTTCAGCATTTTTAGTTTGTCTAGCATAGTGATACTTAACCAATAGTCTTAGTCCGCGGATCACTGGTGGTCCCTGGACTGGAAACACCCGAAGTGGTCCGCGAAACTAGGACGAACAGTGAGCGAGTAAGACTCACTTAGGCACATTAATTCCGTTCGGCTTCGTTCAATAAGTTTGTTTGCCCACTTTTTATTTTAAGGTTCGATAGCAAATTCAGGCAAAAAATAAGCGGAACTAATGTAATTTTCGACCATTACGAAAAAAAACTTTTGAAGCCAAGCGACATCTATTGTCTAATAGTTACTTTAGAAAGAAAAGTTTAGCAAGTTGTTACAGCAACTCAACACTAGAGGGCAGTAACAGTAGCAGGTATAACAGCCTCATAAGTTTTACGATAGATGGCTCTGGGATCGACAAATGTTTTAATACGTCAATACACCTATTGACCAATCAGAAAACGAGAACATTGAAACATGAGAAACTATAGCAATAACCTAGCGTAGTTTATGACGTCGTGCTGCGCAGCGCGACTATTTTCATTTGTGATAGGCAGGCGACATTTTGTTTTGATTTTGTGACGCAAGCTATAATTTATACTATTGAAATTGAAAATGCCATTAAACGCTGCAGGATGGACAACAGAGGATGATGAAAAACTTATCGAATTAGTGCAACCACATGGACATTTGTACTGTTGGTTAGATCCATCACGGAAAAACATTTTAACACGTGAAAAGACTTGGCAAGAAATAGCAAAAGAACTGTTCAAGCCAGGTAAGGTTGGAAATTTTGTATTGCTTAATCTTGTGCTGCAGATACTAACTGCAGATTTGCAGTCGTAAAATATTTTTAGAGGAATACTAAATGAAAACAAAATTAAAAGCATAAAATCAGCTTAATTTTTGTTTTATATCTGTTGCAAACAATATAATTATGTTAAATATATTAACATTTTATTTAATAAATAGATTTAAAGTTTTGTTAATAGTATTAAATCCTAAGTTTTTATTTATTAACTTTTATTGTATTAACATGGATAATTCTATATTTGGTATTCCAGTTGAAGAATGCAAGAAAAGATGGAGAGGTCTTCGAGATGGCTACACACGAAGCAAAAGAATGGGCACAATACACAGATCAAAGGTGCCAATATTTGAAAAACTACAATTTTTAGACAGTATGCCACTAATAGACTCGATATCGTCAGAAGTGGATGGAGGACCAGAGAAGAACATAATACTGGATGAAGGTGATACTGTAGGCGAGGAACAAGTTATCACTGAACAAACTAATGTTATAACAGATAATCAAGAGTATTATGAGGTATGTATCATTACATCGTATAAAACAAAGTCGCTTCCCGCTGTCTGTATGCTTAGATCTTTAAAACTATGCAACGAATTTTGATTCGGTTTTCTTCAGTAAACAGAGTGATTCCAGAGAAAGGTTTTTTTTTTGTATAATACATGCATAATTTAGAAGAGGAACACTGATAGTTTTTGCAACCGTGCGAAGCCAGGGGGGTCGCTAGTATTAAATATTTTATAATTTATACTTATTTATTTATTTATACTTTATTGTACACCACAACTACATTTTAAACATTAAACACATTTACAGACTGTGAAGTACAATGGGCGGACTTACGGCTATTTAGCCATTTCTTCCAGACAACCCATACTACAATATTATGTAATATAAATAATAACTTTTTATGCAAATTATTTTTTTTGTATTTCAGATTACTCTTGTCGATGGCCCACACCAGGAAACAGATTTAAAACAACAAATAATAAAAATAGTTCCTAAAAAAATTCAATTGGAAACAGAGAACGAAATAGAAGAAGCCCCACCGAAAAAAGTTGGAAGGAAAAATGCTGGACGAAAAAAATCAGTGCCACTGCCGAGAAATATACCACCTATAAAAATACTACCTAAACCTATAGTTATGAGTGAACCTAGAATTATAAAATGTGTAGATGATACTAAAAGTACCGAACAAAGATCGCAGGTCATAGATAAGTTAATAGAAAAAGTATTGAAAGAGAGCACTAACGAAATTGACGTGTTCTTCCGAAGCATGGCTGCTAGTGTTAAAAAATTGCAACCTAATTTAATTCCTAAAGTCAAAATGGAAGTCTGTAATGTCATTGCCAAATATGAAATGCAGAGTTTCGAAAAAAATGTACAGAATATTTAGACGCGATATGTTTGTCATACAAAGTATCACATAATATATTAAAACGCTAAACACCTTTTTTGCTTCCCTTTTTAGAAAAAACCTCACAATTAATCCACATAAATTATATATCATTTTATCATTGATGTATAAAAAACCCTAGATACACAATCAGCGACTCAAAACCGTACCCCAAAAGAGCTCTTTGTGAGCTCTTTTCAATCAAAGAGTATCGGGTCGCTCTTGTCACTGCACGTGTAAAATGCCGAAGTGTTGTTTGAATAATTGTAAAAATATGACATCAGGGACGCTAAAAAAGGATGGGATATCGTACTTACGTTAAGTAAAACAGTTTATTGATTTGTTTTTGTTGTATATATGACTAAATATAGGGAGAAATAGGTGATTTTGATTTAATTTGTCTTAAATCTTCACTCAACAATCCAAGTATAATGCGGCAAATTTCTATGGCCGCTTTTTCAGTGTAAGAACAATGCATTGCAATCTCATTTTAATTTAGTCGAATAATACAAATTGAATCTGTTCTTGTCAATGGAGTTGGTTTTTTATTATTATTTTTCTTTTCTTTTTATTATTCTTTTTTTATTATGTTTATTAAGTTTTGTCCTTTTTTGTATTTAGCATATATATACATACCGGAACCGCATTGCTAAGTTGGAGGAAGGGGTTGAAGTAATAACTCGAGATTTTTTTTAATGATTTCATTTAGTCATTTTATAAGAATGTTGTCTTCGATTAGCGGTAGGTTATCTGGTATAAATCTCGCGTGACTATTGAAACGTACGAATTGTTTTATTTGCATATTTAATTTTTAATTTTTAACCTTTATTCTTAAATTCGCTGAAATAAGCTAAACTTATTTCAAAATTATGAATGTTAAACTAATGTATTTCCTATTGTTTTATTTGGAATGAATAAGTTTTATTTTATTTTTATAAATAATTATGTAGGTAATAAAAATAAAATTATGTAAATAAATGGTAACCGTTACACAATTATAGATAACCCAAATTCCCAATATTCACAGAAACAAAATAATTACCAGAAACTGGATACCTACTATACACAATGTTTTAATCCTAAAATTATAATTTGTAAGTACCTACATATTTTTGTAAGTAAGTTGTAAGTTTTAACATAATTAGTTACATAATATATTTGTTTAGTACAGACAATATAGATATAAATTTTAAAAACTTAAAATACTTAGTTAATTTATAAAAACCATAAAGTGCAAAAATATATACTCGACTCACTTCATGCCTAGTTCTGCCGACCAACGTCGGTCATAAAACCTTATTGCTTTTTGTACACTGCTTTGTAAATACAGCTTTAAGTTTTGTGCGTAAGGTTGAATTTCCAAAAAATGATGTCTAAATTATGACCATATGTCCTTTTGTTTATTTGGAGAATATTTGGCCACACTTTTGAGTGTTACTTTTGTATGAGACTGTGCATCTATAGTTTTATACATCAATGCATTTTATAGATAAAATTCCATGCTCTACTGGCATTCACAACTAAAAAAAATTATTATTGCTTTTGTTTTTGTAAATTAATTAATTATTTAATTATATAATATATACATTGATACACAATACAGCAATGCTGCCATTGACAAGTGGCAAATATTTTGAAATTATGGCTTTAATTTTAAAACAACGTCAACATGATTGATAGTCGGTAAAGTTTTTGTTCAATTTCAAATTGACTCTTGTATAAATACTTTTTGTAATTTTGTAAGTGATAATTATTATACTTATTTAGTACGAATTATTCGCAAGGGTATTGCTAGTGAAAATAAAATAGATTATAGTTTTATTTGTAACAATAACCAATAATCTTTATTAAGAAATATCAACCAAAGATAACATAAATATTTTGCATTTGGATAAAAAACATTTGATTTTGATTGAAAAACATTGATAAAGACCAACTAGTAAAACAGGCCTAATGTGGAGGCAGCTTTCAGCTGTTGTTAAATTTTACAATAACTTATGTATAAGAGAAACTACCAACAACTGTGAAACAGTTCCTCATTGGATTGTGACAATTTAAAATTCATATATTACGTACTTTATAATTATATTGCAAAGATTTTTTCTTAACTTCTTTGACTGACTATTATAAATTATTTATGGTGTTTCCAATCAAATCTATTTATTAAATATATATAAATTCTATTAAAAAGTTCAGATACTGCGCTTTGTAAATATTATTGTAGTGAATCATTAACTAATTCTAAATTAGAATAATATTGAGTCTTCATATTGTTACGAAATCAACTTATCTGTTAATAAAATTGCATTATTGTTTATAAATTTGAGTTTATATTATAATACAGTGATAATAATTATAATACTAAATTATCACATTAGGTGTTAATCGTCATTTAATAATAGAAGATAATAATAAGAAAACTGTACATGTTCACTGTATATTTGTAGCTATTGTTAATAATAAAGAAAATAAAGCTTTTATTAAATAATATTCTATACGATTTTAGTTATATTTTTATTAGTTATATTATATATTTTAGTTATAGTATAGATTTTAGTTTCTCACGTTTATAAGCCTGGCGCCACTTGCCCTCAATTCAGTACGTGAGTCATAAATTAAGGAAGGAAAACGGAAGTTTTGTTTACTGTGTATCAAAAAGCTGGTATAATTCTTTACAACAAAACAATATATAATAACAGTTTATTTTATTATCATAATATAATAAAGTAAGAATTTATAGTACATATAAATAAATAAACGCTTCACATTCAACGACTCCCAGTAGAATTTTTTCCCGTGTCGGGGTTCCAGAAACATAAACGCCCGAACCACGACAAACATAATTATACTCGTATGGCTAACAGACAGACATTTGGTACATCGGAAAATTTTATCGGGAAATTTTGACATTCAAAAATATTTTATTCTTTAAGAATTATTCCGAAAAATTTTCTTGATAAATTATATCTAACTTATTTTAAAAATAAATTTCGAAGGAAAATAAATATTTAAGAAATGGCAAAGGAAAATAAGAGATGTTTTTATTTTCTTTAAACACACATACATAAACAAGTTTGCTAGGACTTTTCGTTGAGAAAATAAAATTTGTATCGAGGGGAGTAAACATCAATATTAATTAAGATTCCATTGGCGACCCCTCAGAACTATTGTAATGTCATGGGGCACATTGGACATTACAATTTTCATGGGACGAAACTGACGAATCATTGGAATTTTTTTATATAAATAATGTTTTACGTGAAAATTTGAACGGAGTTAGACCAATATACATGTGAATTTTAATCGAAAGATTCAATCAAAAAGGTTTCATATCTAACAAAGCTCCAACTGATCCAAATTATGGTCTTAAAGTTTAGATATTGCGATAGGAACGTATTATTGTCATATACAGTTCAGTTTTATATTTTTATTTACCTACCCTATGCCTAAACTACTTCTATTTTACTGATTTTTTTTTTTTTTTTTGTAGAGCTTAGACATACTCGTAGTATGTAGTTGTTCAATTTAATGCCTCTCGGCTGTCCTTCTGTATATATAGGTAATTAACGAACGTTTATTAGGTACCTACTAACTAGCTTAGCCCGCGACTTCGTCCGCGTGGAATTTAACAAAAAAGTTATTGTTCAGTTTGCAGAGTTATAAAATAAATAAATGTCTATAATAAAAGTAGTCTAAGTTACTCCTTATTACATCAGCTATCTGCCAGTGAAAGTCCCGTCAAAATCAGTCCAACCGTTTTAGAGATTAGCCGGAACAAACAGACAAACAGACAAAAATAGTAAAAAAAAAAATGGTTTTTTGGTAACATCCAAAAAGTAAAAAGTGGTTATTTTAATATTACAAACAGACACTCAAATTTTATTTATTTCTATGTACCTATAGATAAAAAATGAGTACCTAATCAAAAAAATTTTTCATGCTTGTTATTTCTAGTTGGATAAATATACGTAGTACCATTTCTAACGCCTTATAATGATTTTCAAATTACGTACCACCTAAAATTTTATAACAAAAATCTCTCTTATTAAGGATCACTGGTCTGTCAGTAGTCAAACCATTGGATCTAAAATATTTCTGCGGTTACTACACACTCAAACGAGAATGAAACCACATAGCATTGTGTTTAAAACCGGTACATTTTACCTTTCTTTATTTTTGACAAAAAGTACGAGGGGGAGATTTTCAAAGATTTTCTTTGCAATACATCACGCAACGTTATATGAAGGGGCCCAAAAGAAGAACCCTAGCTTTTAATTAAGCTGAATGGCATATATGTACAATAACATATGAATAACTTAAGTAGGTAGGTACTTAAATACCATAAAAATGATTTTTTTTCTTCTAGTATGGATTCACACAAAAATATTCAAATCATAATAATTATGTTTTTAGATATTTCATTACTTTTAATTGCGACGGGATCTTCAGGTGTTTTTTTTTTTATTACTTGCACCGTTCTTATCAGTCGTAGCGTAATTTAATAGCCCATAATATTTCTCCTATAACGTATATTTTAACAATCGGAAATTATAACAATTAAGTATGTTTTGCTTTAAATATGTATGTAGCTAATAAATGCACCGAAATAGTATAGTTAAATAGGGATGTTAACGTTTGGGGGCGTGGCGTCTAGACAGCCTATCATCTAGATCGCATGAAGTTCGCTGGCCGATCGTTCCACTGCTATTTACCTCGGAAAGGTTATTCAACGAAATTGTAATGCCTAATTTTAAACTGCCTTTTTTAAATATTTTAAAGTTTCGCTCTTTTTAAATTATCTTCGGTGAATAATTAAAGGGAAGGTTAGATAAGCATATCTCTGCTTGTAGTGACAGTTATTTAAAAAACCTGTAAATACTATAAAAAGGCCCTTTTTAAATCGAGGATGAAGGGAAATAATTACCGCAAAATTATTCTAAAGCCTGTTTGGCGGACATACATGTATCGTATATTTCTTCCGAAACACGAGAGAAACTGTTTGTGAAAAGCACCAAATTAGATTTATCACTATAAAAACTAGCTAGACGTTCCTCTCTTATCGATTTACTTAGTTATTACATGTAAGAAGTAGAATGAATGGGCCACGTCGGTCATAAATGCTGTTCGTTTGTCTTTTTTTTTTTTATGTAACTAGGTTGGCAAACAAGCGTACGGCTCATCTGATGGTAAGACCGTAGCCTATAGACGCCTGCAACACCAGAAGCATCGCAAGCGCGTTGCCGACCCTATCCCCAATCCCCCCAGGAGCTCTGGTCACCTTACTCACCAACAGGAACACAATACTGCTTGAAAACAGTATTATTTAGCTGTGGTCTTCTGTAAGGTCGAGGTACTACCCCAGTCGGGCTGCTCCAATTTTGAGCAGGAAATTTCCTGCTGTGCCCTACCTCAGTTGTCTCACTAAAACTCGACAATGGCTGGACCGATTTGGCTAATTTTGATCTCGAAATATTTGTGGAAGTTCAGGAAAGGTTTAAAAGGTGAGAAACATAAATAATAAGTAAAGGCAAACACTAAAAACGATAATTTAATTTTCAAATACATACTTAATCCTAGCTGTGAAAAGGTTGATGTCTTTTGTCAAAAAAATTGTCACTTAGTTGTCAAATATTTAGGTGCGTTCAGAAAGTGTGTTTCATTTAATGTAGATAAAAATTTCGAATTAAATTTTGACCATATTATTCACAAATATATGTAGGTAAGACATAGTTCACCGGGTCATCTAGTGAATTAATATAAACATGAATACTAAATATATACGCACAGATAACGACAAATTACTTGATTAAATTTAACGGGTTTGACAACCTCATATCAACAAGTTTGTACAATAGAAAATATTTATGATAAACAATTCTGGTCTTAAATCATAAGAATTCTTACACGCATTAACGACAGTCTATTTATATGTCGTTTAAATATTTTTCAAAGTATTAAACTAATCATCAGGTTAATCTCAAATTAATGTTAGATTAATATTGAATAAAAAAGTAAAGAGTGCATCTTGTTGCTGACGAATTAACACATTTTTTGTTCCACCTTGAGCATCGTGATTAATATTTAACATTTTTTAAGCAAAAAGAAGAAACTAACGGTTCGTCCGCATTGCTTTCAACAACGAACCGGTTTCGATGAAATAACACGAAATTTTATAGACATTTGCAAAAATGTGTTCCATTAGTTTACGAGCTGTTACCATATTTTATGACCAAACGTTAGGTGAAGGTGCAATTGTTTAAATTATATTGTTAACAGTTTATTCTACTTATACTTTGGCAATAATCTTTCTCTTAAAAGAAGCAAATTTTTTGGTATTTAGCGACACTATAATACAAATATGAAAAACCAAGAACCCATTCGAAGAAACTCTGAAGAATAGCCGCATTGAAACCGACTTTCCTTTAAATTTAACTGAACAATCAACTACAAACTTTACTGGATAGAAGAATCGGTGTAAAATAGCATACAGTGCATTTCGTTGTATCTCAGGTTATGTTTAAGGCTTAAGTTTCACAATATACGAGGGTATTAAGTGTTTCAACCCTAGCGGACGGCACGGTTTGAATAGAACATTACGCACGCAGGATTTCTGGTATCGTATCTAACAAGGCACTCGGTGGTAAAAATGAAGAATTATGTCGCGATGCATTGCAAAAGTTTTAAGAAGACATTACCTATGAAGATATTAAATATTATATACCAAACAGAAACACTGAAAAATACATTTTAAAGAAGGTAAAATTGTAGTGGGTAGGTACCCACTACAATTTTATAAGTAATAAGTAATAATATATCTTATATAACGAAAATAGATAATATCTGTTGTTTAATGGACATCCTCCATTTTATTTACAACTGCCTGGACAGACTTCGTTCTATCTGTTGTTTTTTTTTTCAGTATAAAAATCTACCGTGGGATTAATAGAACATACAAAAAAAAATAGCCGGATCGGTCGAGCCATTCTCCAGTTATGCGCTTAGCAACGTTCATTTTTATAATTATACTAGCAACAAATTGTAGAAAAATATATTATTTAAACGATTTTTTCCATATTATAGTAACAAAATTTTCACTTAATTTTATTATTAAGTCCAATTTTAAACTGGTAAAATTTTTGTAATGTTTTTAAACAACCTTTTAAGAAACTTTTTAATTTAAAAAAATAATTAGTCAAGTCACGTGCAGTAAGATTTAGGAAGATTACGTTTAACTTGGGAGGTCGAACGAGCCCACGCAAACCTATTCTTATTGACGAATGGCGGTAATATCGCAATGGGGATCGTAATTATCGCCTAAGGGGCAACACGTCTTGCTTATTTGATTATACGCACTATGTATGTTACAGAATAGGGTGAATTTTGTGATTTCGAATTTATACTTCGCTCCTAGTGGTCTTAGCGTGATGATACATAGCCTATAGCCTTCCTCGATAAATGGGCTATCTAACACTGAAAGAATTTTTCAAATCGGCCCAGTAGAACCAGAGATTATCGCGTTCAAACAAACAAACAAACAATTAATCAAACAAACAAACTCTTCAGCTTTATATATTAGTATAGATTAAAATAAAATTCGAAGTTATTTCAAATAACATGTTATAGTTAGCTAGTTACACCAATCTATACTAATATAATAAAGCTGAAGAGTTTGTTTGTTTGTTTGAACGCGCTAATCTCATGATCTACTGGTCCGATTTGAAAAATTCTTTCAGTTACAACACGTTACAGAACGTTAAGACCAATAGGAGTGGAGTCCACGCCGTCGAAGTCACGCGCAGAAGCTAGTTATGGCTAAATGTATTTATATTTGTTATAATTTTAGAATCCAGATCCATCCAAATCTAAGAATCCAGATTCTGAAACTATAACAAATATACAAAAAGTAGTAAATTAGAGGGAAAAAAAACACAGATGTAAACCATCTGAAAATTTGAAGGATTTGGGTTTGACCACTACTTCGAGTTTTTAAAGTGACCTTATAATAGTATCAACTGCTTTAAGAATATCATATACCCGTAATTAATATGACAAAAGGTAAACAAGAATCTGATATTTAATCATAGCGTCACACATGACGGCCTGAGAATTGATTAGCTTACAGGGCGTGCGGTTACATTTCCAGTTATATGGAACAAATATTAATTTTATGTGAAACGCATTTATTTTCATTTACCCCTTTTACAAAAAAAAAAAACAACCATAAAACTTACTAGCACCTAGAGCTTAGGATACCAAAAAGCGGTGACAAAATTCGAACGTAATATGGATAAAATCAAAAAAAAAAACTAAACAAACATTTTGCTAAATAACCAATAATTGTGAGTTAAACGAATCATTTTTAACCGACTTTAAAAAAGGAGGTTACTCAATTCGACCGTATACTATATATATATATATATATATATATATATATATATATATATTTTTTTATGTATGTTCGGGCATAACTTCGTCGTTTGTGCACCAATATATTTTGTGCACCAATATATTTTGATAATTCTTTTTTTGTTGGAAAGGAGATATCCCTAGTTTGATAACGTGATAGGGAAACCGGGATCTGATGATGGAATCCCAGAGAAATCGAGGGGATCCTTCGAAAATCGTTGTGATGACTAGTGCGTTTGTTAATATTTTTCGTCTACCTACTTACGTTGCATTACTTGTCGATGTAATTGAAGAAGGTTTTTTGTCGTTTGCTAGCAAACACATTTACTCGAATATGAAACTGGGCTTTAATCGACTTTTTTTTAGTCGAACCTGACACAGAGCAATGTTATAAAGGATTCAAATTTTTTAATTTTTTATTTGTCATTTCAAACATGATAAGATGCAGTTAGGCCAGTTAGTCGACCCAAAAAAAAACCTCTTGCTCGTAATACAAACGGTATGCGGCGCACCGCTCTGTTACCATTGAGATATTATGTACTACGTAGTACATATATCTCAATGGCTGTTAGAACATTATCGGAAACTCGGATAGTTACTGCCATACGCATAATACCGGTCAGCCATGTTCTTGCGGTTGATGTCAGACGACGCTATTCGAAATTGTTTTGACGTAATTGATGTTATGCGATAACAGATACCGGTAACTCACTCTAGCTTTTACGCGGTAAAGTGATGTGACAGTTTTACGCACAACAGTTTTAGACACTAATTCAAAGAGTTATTCACTAAATAAGTATAAGAAACGAGAAAGAAAATCATGTTCATAAATCAAAATATTTTTCATCTTTTGGCTTATGTTCAAAAAATTCAGACATGGAACACTAATCAACAAGTAGCACATATAAAACAAACAAAAAACTATTATTTTTAAATTAACCATTGTCGTCAATAAAAGGTAATGTGAACGTGTGCAATAGATGGATGCAATTCGATAAGTGGGCGTACTTTGTAATGATATACTGTCGTCTGAAGCGATCACTGATATACAGTGATTAATGCTTTACAGAAATTATATTCACAATGGTACCAAAAAGAACTAGAATAGAAAATGAATATGATATGACTAAGATTTTTAAACGAGGTTCTAAATTTTTAATATTATATTGAGTAAAAAATGAAAGCATTAATATTCAATTACAATTCGCAGCTAGAGAGATACATAATGTATACTTATACTTTTATTTAACACTACGAAATTGAGTTACGCACGCGTTACGTAGCGACATAATCAAATAAAATCAAATTTTTCGAAATCTTCCAAAAATGGTACCACTGAAATTATCCAACTTAATGAAATGCTTTCAAAAAACATAAATATGGTAAATCTTCGCCATCTTTATAAAATTCCTGCTGTTACGAATATAGATGACCTCAATATTAAAAATTTTAATTTAAAATGAAAGTAAAAATACCTGAGTGCTGGTGAACCGCCTACTCCCAGACCGGCTCAGAGTTCCGCCCCTAACATTGCTGTCAGATAGCTCCACTTCGACTCCTCCATCTGCAGCGCGTCTTCGAGATAGTTCGCATAGCTCTGCTATTGGTTGCACCTGCCAATATTTCAAGAAATTATAAATTAAGATTTAAATCTTAAAGTCTTAATTGTAAATCTATTATTTACTCATTAGAGCACAGACAAAGTTCATTATGTTATGTTCACGTATGTTTTGTAATTTCGAAGTACAGATTCGAGGTCTTTAAATGTGTAAAAATTTTTGTTTACTTATTTCTTAAAATGGTATATAAAGTTACAACGACAATACCAACCTTAACAGTCACAGAGTCTTGACTACTCTTGATGAGATCTATTACTTCTTCTCTACTTTTTCCTTCTACATTAACTCCGTTAACTTCGATAAGTCTATCTCCTGGTAATAGTCCAGTTTCGCTGGCTCCTGGATACGAACCTGGCTCAGCCAAAATCACGGCCTTGTAAGTTAATTTGCTAATGACATTATTACCAACGTATTTGTTATCACCATTGGGTATTCCATTTTCTTCGTGTCCAATTAATTGCTTCATATCACCAATAAAAACTCTTTCCTGAATCATAGCTCTGCGAAGACTGAATCCGAAATCGTTTCTAGGAGCCTTTTGACGTTGAATAGTCAATACTCTCGGCTTGGGTAGATGAAGAGGCATCAAAGAAGGCAACGGTAAATAAACATCGTCAAAAGTGCTAGTTCTGGACCACCTATGAAAACCTTGAGATTCACCAACAGGAGAGGTAGAAAATGGAGGAGTAGCAAATGAGGAGTTTGTTGTTGTATCCGTTAATGAATCGGCACTAGGTGACGTAGAGGTAACACCTAGATAACTATTTCCATTTGTCTTTGGTGTCTCATCAACGTCTTGTATTTTAATCGATGAATTTGTATTATTTTTATAATTTTTGTACTGATTTTCGACGGGACTATGAATAACTTTTTTGGTGAAATTTTGTACGTGTTGCATATCATCACTCGAGGAAGTGCTTTTTGAAGGGGGGATCCCGTAAGAGATGACTTCATTTTGCTGAGTATTCCGAGCAAGTACGTTTGAATCTTGACCATTGATATGGTCAACCGTATCAGAGCTTTGGACATTGCTTTCTTGAGAGTTAGAACTAGTATTACTTAAACGAGTACCTTTTAGAATTCCACGTTTAGGTGGACGCGGTGGTATTGGAGGTAGATTTGGTGCTTGACGAGGACTACTATTTATATTGTTGGGATTATTTAAAGAATTCAGAGATGTCTCCGAACTATCAGATTGTAATACTCCTTCTTTCTTAGTCCAACCGTGAGATGGATACCCTGGCGATAAGTGATTGTTTTCGTCGCTTAAATTGGAATTAGACCCCGAGGTAGAGATGAGCGGATAGTTGGAATAATTGGAATCCTGTTCGAGATGTGCGAAGAGTGAGGCGGTATAGTCTGCCGTGATACCGGAAGGTAGTTTTTCTTTTTCTTTACGTCGTCCTCTTAATTTCAGAGATCTTCGAACCTGTAGAAAAAAATTAATAAAATTAATAACAAATCCACGTTTGTCTACATTTATCAACTGTTGTGAATAATTTTGTTTTAATAATTTACAATACATACTCTAAGTAACCTACCCAACAAACAAGCTTTCTAAGGCAAAAATAATTTATGGAATAGATATTCTCGAGATTCGCTCAAACTCTTCAGCCTTTAAGCATTTGCATAAATTAAAAACCTGTGACAGTAACAGTTGACAGTGGTGTCGTTTAATAAAAGAGAATAGTTTACAAATATATTCATATTATAAGGCACTGTCACACAGAGATGATATCAAAATGTGAATCAAAGTATACACAAGTGGCCACGCAAACAGTAAATATTAGCATTCTTTATACTAGTATAACTTCAAATATTTCGTCAAACAGTGTCGAAACAAGTCAAGCTCCTGTCGTTGCAGAAAGCCGCATTCCAAAAGATGAGCAAACTAACAGCGGATACGAAGCTAATGAAAGTGCAGTCATAAAACAATTTCCAACCGGTTTCGTCATTCAAATCGAATCCTTTGACAATGTAATTGTTGAGCATCTTGTAATTTATACTTGACGCTTTAACACCGACAGAAAGTCAATATTCATTCACTTTCGTTACATTATCACTTTCTCTCTTCATTTACATCTCTTCATTAATTAATTACTCAGACTATTGAAATGAGAATCATTATTAATGACAAATATGACATTCTCAAATGAAGACTCGTGCATCAAATTATGTATTATAGTTTGTTCATATTTTGACTGTATATTTTGTGTGTGTCTTTTCTTACTCATAGATTTATAAATATTTTTTCTAATTGTGAGTGTACAGCGTTACACAATGCAAACGTTTGTAACCATCATTGAACCGTAAATGGGAACCAACAATTTGTGTCAACCCGTTCTCAATATGCTTAGACCAACCAAATGAGCAAAAAATTTAATTGCATATAAACTATAATTAGTATATTGGAGTCAATGATCGTTAAGTATCCTACCTTTTATGTATTCTATTTTTAATAAAAAATAATTTCCGCAATATTTTAATACAGCAATATCATTTACAGTGGAAATTGATAAGTAGGACCTATGTTATAGCTAAATTATATTTTCATTAAATAAAGTCCTTACTACGTAAAAAGTAATTTTATATGCTTTTCGAACAATAAAAAACAATATATATACAGATATAATTCGTACTAGCTGTGCCCGCGACTTCGTCCGCGTTGAATTTAACAAAAAAGCTATTGTTCAGTTCGCAGAGTTATAAAATAAATAAATTTCTAAAATAAAAGTAGCCTAAGTTACTCCTTATTACATCAGCTATCTGCAAGTGAAAGTCCCGTCAAAATCGGTCCAGTCGTTTCAGGGATTAGCCGGAACAAACAGACAGACAGACAAAAATTGTAAAAAATGTTATTTTGGTATATGTACCGTGTATACATTCATAGCATTTAATTTAGTAAAAAGCGGTTATTTTAATATTACAAACAGACACTCCAATTTTATTTATTTGTATAGATATAGATGTATTGATGTGTAAGATTTATGGCATTATGGCAAATATGGACTTATCACTAAAAGGGGTTTTTCCTAGTGAAACTATATATCGTTATGAGAAATACTGTCGTATTATATATATATAACAATTCATTAAATTCGGCGGATCGAATGAAAATATATCTTAATTAAATAAACCAAATCCTATATATCGTAAACAAGATTAGTTGCAGTGGAAATGGACTAGATATTTCAACATCGACACTTCGGTCATGCAGAATAATACGAGTAGGTACATGAAATACGCTCTACTCTGTTCGAATGTTCGTACTTGAAACTTTTCACCTAGCCGTCCCATATGCTGGAGAGTTCACGACATATCCGGTGAAACCGTACACTATATCAATGAGTTAGAATAATTAAACGGCAGGAAGTGACGATACTGCTACAAAATTAAACATGTTTTTCGTATGTCGCAGTAACCGGACCAAATAATAATGAAAATTTTAAATATCTGTATTTCTGTGTAAGACTAAAATTAGAATTGAATTTTTTTTACTTTTCTTTTTCTTTTCTTTCTTAAAAATTAAGATAACTGGAAAATTTTAGAAAACTTACGATTTGACAATTCGCATGACATGATGCGGGTTTCGGAATGCGGAATTCGGGTCAGTTAGAAAAAAAAATAAAAAGAATTATCATTTAAAATATTTAGAACAAACGATTTACTAACGAATACAATTGCACGGGTATTAGTCGAAACCAATCCTATAAAGCTAAATACGAGTATAATACATAGATCTAGTAAAAAAAGGTAGATAACGCACGTAGAACTAAAAACTGAAGCCACTTTTTCAAGCGTTTTTAAGTATGTGTGAGTGAGTGAAGTGTTAACACATGTTAAAAAAAACTCCCTGAAAATTTTATTAATTGGGATTAAACACTATTAATTTAATATGGGTAAAATGGGTATGCGAAAATAAATCTGTTCATGGTTTTAAATAAATTTATTAAAAATAAAATATAAAATCGTATCACTACATAGTATAAAACAAAGTCGCTTTCTCTGTCCCTATGTCCCTTTGTACGCTTAAATCTTTAAAACTACGCAACGGATTTTGATGCGGTTTTTTTAATAGCTAGAGGGATTCTTGAGGAAGGTTTATGTATATAAATTAGTATACTTTTATGTAAATTAGCAGAAACACGGCGATAAATGTTGAAGAAGTTGTAAAAAATCGCGCCAACTGGGAGCTTTCCACGCAAACGCCGCGTAAACTAGCAAAGATAGAGTTTAGTAAATAGTGTACTAGCGAATTCAAAATCTATAAAAATTCTACAAAAAAGTCCGCGAGAGCATATCTCTATCTCTTACGGTTGACTTACAATAACCACTTTTGTGTTCAAATTTTTAATTAAAAACATTACGTTATTTTCATAGCTATTTTCTTTAGTTCAGTATTAATCCTTATCCATATAAGTATGTTAGTTAGCTTAGACATTTAATGCAAATTAAAATTGCCCTTCACACTATATCAATCAGATGAATAGTTTTTGAGATATCGTCGTTAGAAGCAATTAGCAGCGAAACATTTAAAGTTCCTAAAGCGCCTACTATGCCTACTGCGCGGCGAGTCCATCCCCTCTTCCCCGCATGACGCATCGCTCGACGACCAGTACATCTTTATCTTTATACATAGTACCTATAAAATTAAGTCACTTCCCGCTGTCTGTATGTTTAGATCTCTAAAACTACGCAACGAATTTTGATGCGGTTTTTTTTTAATAGATAGAGTAATTCAAGAAGAAAGTTTATATGTATAATACATGCATAACATGGTAGAAAAACACTGATAATCTTAGACTAGATGTTTCTAACGTATCTTTTATTGTTGATAGTATTTAGTATCATCATTGCACCCGTGCGAAGCGGGGGCGGGTCGCTACTGAATAATAATAAAAAAAACCCTTTTCAGTTTGAAGTCGGGTTTTTTTTAAAAACTGTTTTTATTAAACGTAAAATCCCTTAAGTTGTATGAGTTTCTTAAATTTTTGTCGCTTAGAACTCAGAGTCATCGTAATCATCGTAGTAGTCTTATAGCAGCTACCTATTCATCTCTTATTAAAATATTCGTTGGAAGCCTAAAACCATGATATTTGATAGTAAAATATGAGCAGTTAACTCAAAAATTTTAATAGAAAAAAAAACGAGTTAAAAATTCACATTTAACGTGACTTTAATTTATGTAACATAAAATCACACGATAAAAAAACAATAATGATGTCTACTTTATACTTAATTATTTTTCTATGATTGCCTACAATTTACTTACCCACATTTTGGGGTATTAGAAATATGAAATTACTGGCAACACTCCCCCAGTACGTCCTTTCGTGACATTGAAATTATAAGTTTCGAATAACCTCATAATTATTTTGGAATAACAATAAATTTAAAGTTTTGTGTGTGAAACGATATTCCTTTAGACTTTTTATTCACTTTGGTATTGTTTTTGCACTATTTAATTACACAAGACGGCATTTTGTAGGCAAAATTACTGTACGAAGCACCGTTAGATACTAACGAAAATGAGCGTAGTTTGATGCATATGTGTGCGTGAGCGCGTGTATTTACTTGAAGGAGCCGAGTTTTGTGGCTTCACTAACAACAAAGGCCGCGCATTATCTACCTTTTTTTACTAGATCTATGGTATAATATGATACTAGCTGTTCTCAACGGCTTTCACCCGTGTGCGCAAACGATTTCCGGTGGGAACCTATAATTTTCCCGGGATAAAAAGTAGCCTATGTTACACAGGGATAACTAAGCTTTCAAATGGTGAAAGAATTTTTAAAATCGGTACAGTGGTTTTTGAGTTTATTTGAACCAAAGCATACACACAAAAATACAAATCTTTCCTCTTTATAATATTAGTATAGATTTATATGCAAAGTGGCATTTCTAAATAACGTTATTTATATATCTATTACTTAGATCACGTTGCGGTACTGATACGATACAATCACAATCACTTCAATTTTATCTACCTACATTGTTGTTACAAGCGTGTTTAAAAATAAATCAACACATCTCAACTCGACCGATTAAATTAATCACTCGACAAACGATAAGATTATTTTTATCGATTGCCAATAAAGATATTATTGATCCAGTTACAGAGGACAGCTCTTGTAATATCAACAGTATAAACAAATCAATATTCGATAAATCCAGTTTAATGATTAAGCTTTTAATCGTTACTTAAATAAAACTACACCAAGGCCAATCGCACTTTTAGGATTTCGTCAAGTTATACTGAAAATAATTTATTTTAATTACGGTTTATCTGAATGATATATATACTCGTACATTCAAAACACTCCAATATAGGTATGTAATACTATGTAGTACTAGCTGTACTGTAATTTCCGATCAGATGGAAATGTTGGGATAAAAATTAACCTGTAAGTTAATATTTATCTCCAGTTATCTGCGTACCAAAATTCCTCATTGTAGGAAGTAGGATTTGGCTGTAGGTACCCGTGCCCCTTTAAAAAAACGTAGGAAGTCGGATATCGAAAACTACACGCATCAATTTTTTTTTTCACATTATGATATTAGAGAATTAATAGAAGAAGATTCCATTGACATTCGAAAGTAATACAAAGATTTAATGTAATAAACATATTAATGTAACAAACATTCGTCGCATCCTTAAAAAGACCTCGAAAACAATACCGTACATGGATTAACAACATCTATACAAATAAATAAAATTGGAGTGTCTGTTTGTAATATTAAAATAATCGCTTTTTACTAAATGCATATGGATATATACACGGTACATAAATACATAATTATACTAAAATAAAAAAATTTACAATTTTGTCTGTCTGTTTGTTCCGGCTAATCTCGGCTAACGGCTGGGCCGATTTTGACGGGAGTTTCACTTGCAGATAGCTGAATGTGTCAATAAGGTGTCACTTAGGCTACTTTTATTTTAGCTTTTTTTTATAACTGCCAACTGAACAATAACTTTTTTGTTAAATTCCACGCGGAGGAAGTCGCGGGCACAGCTAGTCTTAAATAAATATTTGAATGCCAGTAGATGGTATTTTGCAACCTTATGAACTGACCTGTGCATTTCGCAACGCTGCAAAAGTAAGTACGATATTATCTTCGTTCATTTTATTGTGAACATCGATAACATTGTAATTGTCGCACAATAAACTAAAAACAATAAAATCATAACAAGCCGAGAGTGTCTGTGAATTGAGATAATTATAATATAATATGAATAATACGTTATTATATTTCAAGAAGAAAGTTTCTTTTGAATATTTAACTACACGAACGAAAATTGTGAAAGTTCTCACTCAAATATTTTCTTAAATCTTTCAGACTGCGTAACATTGATGCACTATAATTTATGAGATGGCGATGTAAATCTTTATTTTACAAGTAGGTAATCTAAATATATATAAATTACGAGTCACGTTGTTTGTCCGCTATGGACTCCTAAACTACTTAACCGATTTTAATCAAAGCACACCGTTTGCAGTTTGATCCAACTTTAAAGATAAGCTTTATTTTATTTTTGATTTATGTCATTATTATATTCAAGAAAAAAAATAAGGCAACTAAAGTTAATAAACACGACACGTTGGCGCTGTGGTCACAGCACTGGCTGAAGCGCTGAGAGTCGCGGGTTCCATCCCCGCTCACGACAGATATTTGTATTGGCCATACATTTATAGATATAACAAAGCATTAAAAAAGTAAAACAGCTAAACAACTTAAATGACAAACTGTTGACATCTCGAAATTGACATATGTTAAGTGTCTATGATCCAGTACATCTCATATAAAAGATTTTCCTTAATCTATGAGCTAAGAACTTGACGTATCTAGAATATAAATGTTGACTATTCAAAATATAAACAATAATTCAAAAATTGATCACACTGTTTCTGTCATTATTTGACTATTTGCGATAGTAGCAAAATGTTGTTGCAATAGCAACCGATTTCAACAATTTTATTACTATAACCGTGACTAACAATCCTTGACAATTTTGTTATGTAGAAATGCATGTGAAGAAAATATACTACATAGGGTATATTTGACCAATAAAACATATTCACGGTTCATTCAAATGAAGCTGCAACTAAAGTCACCTAACGACGTCAATGGTTGATGTTACTGCGTAAGACAGTTGAGTAACAGTAAGTTCGATGTTACTTGAATTAGGATAAGCCTAATGTGTAGGCGTTTAACAGTTAATTTGTTTTTTTAATACTTTACCCACAGGCTGAGGCAGTGATCATAACAAATTGCTGTTGTGCTAGCAGTTGCGGTTTCTATTAGGTAACTTTATAATAATAACGTTTTGTGTACGCCATAGATATGTTTACCAGTAGTGTTTGTTTCGTGTGTAAATGATTTCATCTTACTGGGGTCCGTAAACTATGTGAGAAACATTAAAAACATCTAGCATTTATTTAAAATAAAATCGTAAAAATTAAATCGTAAACTAATTCCAAATACTTAAAAGTATAGTCGATTCAGCCGGTAATATCCCACTGCTGGGCATAGGCCTCTTTTCCCATGTAGGAGAAGAATCAGAGCTAAATCCACCATGCTGCTCCAATGCGGGTTGGCGGTTATATTCCCTACTATGAGTAACGATCGCCGGGACCGACGGCTTAACGTGCTCTCCGAGGCACGGTGGGGAGACCCACAAGGACTGCACAAACACCTAGACCACGGCAAACATCACGGCCAATACAAATGTTTGCCATGTGCGGGGATCGAACCCACAACAGCCAGCACAACAGGCAAAAACCAGTGCTGTGACCGTTGCGCCAACGAGTCAAAAGTATAGTCACATGTAAAAAAAATAATTCTTTAAAAAATATCGCATGAATAATTATCGCCTTATGTATGCATTAATGCGGTTATTCGTTTATAAAAAGCATGAAATTTTACATTATATAATATGAAAGTTAATAACTGCAATTTATTGTCAAAGAATGGTGATTAAGCTTAGAGATATCTTAAGCTAAAGTGACAGACTCGTGTAGATAAGAACGACCATGGTTGCATACATGTTTGACTAGTCGAGATAAATGTATGTGCATTAACTATAAATGCAACTCAACTGAATCATGACGGGTTATTTTCTTCGACATTTTCTGCGAAAAAAAAATACGCACTATCTCTATCGTCTCTAGTAAACATAATTCTGTGTAATCTTACATGTTATTAACTGAGGTAGGGCAGGAAATTTCCTGCTCAAAAAATGGAGCAGCCCGACTGGGGTAGTATCTCGACCTTACAGAATACCACAGCTAAATAATACTGCTTACAAGCAGTGTTGTGTTCCTGTTGGTGAGTAAGGTGACCAGAGCTCTTGGGGGGAATTGGGCATAGGGTCGATAACGCGTTTGCGATGCTTCTAATGTTCTTGGTGTTGCAGACGTCTATAGGCTACGGTATTTGCTTACCGTCAGGTGAGCCGTACGCTTATTTGCCGACTTACATAAAAAAAATGTTTATCCGTTTTAAACGCTCCTCACTCAACTGAGTCTATCAGGATGAGATTACTCTCATTATTATGACAGGGGTCAGGAAACACACAAGATACAACAACACAAATGTCAGACCACGAAAAGCGCATCCCACAAACATTAATGTGTCATAAACAGAGATCGAACTCGTGACTTTCTGCTCTGAGGGTTGTCTGGTTGGTTGTTGGATTCAATTCCCGCCCCGTCTGGGAGAAGTATAATTATGTATTTATTTACCAACAAAAAAAAATTCGCTAATTCAGTCGTTTGTCACCTTTAAAGAAAGCATTAACTTGCTTATATTAGGAAGAGATGACCGTAATCTATATCTGTGTATGTTAAACACATTATATTATACACCTATTTATAAAAGTCAGTTGTAGTAACCACTTCGTCAAGCCATCGTCATATAAATAAAACATATAATTACATAAAACTTCATAATAACACTTAATAACCACATAACATTTTTCTGCAACTTAAACCTTGAAACAGTTTTGTTGTACACTTTTAAATTTTTATAGAACATAGCTGTCTAACCGCAACATAATAACCGTGGAACGCCTTGGTTAACATTTAAAGAACTAGTTTGTCCATAACGTATCTAATGTTAGCACTTTTACAGTTGACAGTAATTAATAAAAATAAAACTATTAGTCACTAGATTCGTAACAGATGACCCAATTTTCATTTAATTGATTAGCCTCCAGTATACTACTAGCTGTCGCCCTCAATGTTGTCTGCGTAAACAATTTTTTTGTTTGTAATCAAATAGGTGCTTCTTTTGATGAATTTTATAAATAAATTTTGTTTAAAATGAGTAGCATTTATGAAAGCGGATACTTGTAATATACGATACTTAAAATAATAAAAGAAGATCACTCACGGTACCGACTAATTTTTTTCATAGGTAAAAGACGATGGTCATAAATTCACTCGCGTTACATTTTGAAAAGTGAATTTTTTAAGCGTATATATATATAAACCAAATTTTTCTTATCATTTTCATATATTTTCATATCATAATATACTTATATCCTTATATGTATATTTTCTGAATTATTTCTGAATAACGTAGCTTCTAATAGCGAAAAAATTATAAAATATGTAATTAAATTCAGAGTTATTTGACTACAAACGTACAACAAATAAATCTTTCTTCTTTATAATCATAGTACATTTATACCTATATACGAATTCTTTTGAGCTATCTAATGAAAGAACGTATTTTATAAGGTTTCAGTTCTGTTAATCCCTACGCAAAGTCTGCATGTAGTAGGAAAGGGCTTCTTCGCCGACAAAGTCAATGGCAACAAATTACAGCTTAGACAATGACATGTAGACCACAAATTTTGGAAAAATAAATATTTTTTTAATACGTTGAGATGACATGATAGCATGACTGATTGAAAAAAAAAATAATTGTATCATCTCTGCGTCTTATTAGGTTCAAAGGGATTATTACCAGTTTTGGTCGTAATTTTGTCTCCAAAGACTTCGAGAAATTTCCTTTACCATTTCACTAAAAAACTAGTATAAAGTAACTGTTAAGAACGGAACATAACTATAAACATAAATTATAAACGTGATTGAGTAACTTATATGTATCACAAATAATAATCAAGTTTATCTAAATATAGGTTTTGGACGATTTCCGACAAGTAATATTTAATTTAAGAAAAACGTATAATTATGTATAATACCTCTTCCAGTCTCAACGGTTCCTCGAGACCGGCAGCTATTCGCTCCCTTTTCTCTCTCTCCTTTCTCTCCTTCTTCTCCTTTTTTCTTCTTTCCTTTTCACCATCTCTTTCCTCGTAACCACCAGAGTCACCGGTTAATACGGTGGACTTTTTAATGAAGTTAAACATGATGAGTTTGAACTGGAACAAAAAAATTAAATTAATTATTTATTCTGTAACTGGTTACTAACAATCTTTTACCAGACTCCCCCTCCTAAGAAGAATTGGAACTAAATCCAATAAGACGCTTCATTGGTGTTTAATTTACATATCTTACAAACTTCCAAAAGATACAGGTATTTAATATCTAGCTTATTGTAGTTTTTAAAGACAAACAAAGAAGTTGTAATTTTGTGGTTCTAACGCTGAATTAAACCTCAGACCATCTTCTACCGATTTACGTAATTTCTCAACTGCCCCATCAAAATGTAAATGAGAAAAACGAAAATTAATTACTTTCTGATTTAACCGTGTAATGATTTAAATATTTAGTCAATTTACTACTAAACGCTGAGTCACAATCTAAATCGTAGATGGACTACAAAACGGGACAAGAATGACGAAGGCCAAATGCCAATTACTTCAAACCTGTATCAAAAAGTTCAAGGTGACCGACTATTTATATGCATATGTGATTGATTTTGCTCGTAAATGTGCAGTAAACATTTAGTAGTAAGCACAATACTTCTTATAACAGTAATGAAACTATGCTTGATTTTCCCTATGATGTAATTTGCAGTGCTTTCTGCTCCGGGGATCGTGGGCTCCAGCATCGAGTCTGGGTGTTATATATAATTATATATGTGTGTATATCTAGTTAGGAAAAAATGTTGTTTTATGAGCCGACAGTTTCCTAAAACACAGGCATTAACGTGCCTACTTTATTAGTCTTTGTATGTTATCTCTGCAATTATAACTCAAAATAACCAACAACAAACTCGATAAATAAACTCAAATCAAATCTATCAAAAACTATCACAATAGATGAACCGTTATTATTCAGAAGCCATACTGATTTCCAAGTAAAATAACTGTCTTCGCATTCTACAATTCTATGTGCTTTGAATTGAACGAATACAAACGTGAATGCAAATGACCAATATACATTGTATTACAATCGTATGTTACTTACTACGCAAGCTTTGAGATCATCTACAAAAAACATTCAAGCGAATGTAACTTGTAATACAAGCCCTTAACATATATTTTTCCAAACAATGGTATGTTTAGTAATTCCGACGTCAACAGTTTCTTTTTTGGAGTCCTTTCTTCTGACGTAAGTGCACATTTTCCGTGGATGAATGGCCTGACGAGCTATGGACTCCTGATATTGGCAGGCATACGAAAGTATTGTTTTCCTGCGGTTTAAGATACTGTTGTATTATTTGTGTGTACATATGCATTGTACGTATAGTTTTATTAAATTCACGTAAAAACTTAAACAGTTTATACTAAGAATTTATACATTCATTATTTGTCTTAACTGCAGCTGATAAGACATGTGCACTCCTTATGTTTGAACTATAAATGGAACATTCACTCCACCACATCAGTTAAATATATTTTTCCAAACAATGGTATGTTTAGTAATTCCGACGTCAACAGTTTCTTTTTTGGAGTCCTTTCTTCTGACGTAAGTGCACATTTTCCGTGGATGAATGGCCTGACGAGCTATGGACTCCTGATATTGGCAGGCATACGAAAGTATTGTTTTCCTGCGGTTTAAGATACTGTTGTATTATTTGTGTGTACATATGCATTGTACGTATAGTTTTATTAAATTCACGTAAAAACTTAAACAGTTTATACTAAGAATTTATACATTCATTATTTGTCTTAACTGCAGCTGATAAGACATGTGCACTCCTTATGTTTGAACTATAAATGGAACATTCACTCCACCACATCAGTTAAATACATTTATAGGTACTGGATAAATACTTTCATAGATGTACGTGTCTTGTATGATAATTGTGAAGCATATTACGGTCACTGGGCATCGACCTGGATAGCGCGCGTTCCAGACTCGACGACGCCAAACGCATTTGATGAGGCAAGATATTATACGAAGACCTTGCTTCTAATGACTCGGACAAACATAATTCCTTTGTATAACAAGTCATAATTGTAATTGAGAGGGATAGGGTCTTTATTTTAAAGAGAAATTGTATTGAGTTGATACACACAGTATGCGTCACCTAATAGTCGTTATTGTTTTGTATCCAGGTGCATAAGATTAAAAATATTTAGAGATTATAATATACATACTTATTCCTACAAACATAGGAAATAATTATTTTCCAATAATGATAATAAGTATAATAATAAATTTGCAAATTTATTATTATACCTATTAAATTTTTATGTTCTAGAATTGTATTAAGTATTTAAAATAGATTTAAACTGAAATAGTCACTAGCAACAGCTTTTTTTATAGGATTAGACACCTTAGTCAATCTATACTAATATT
This sequence comes from Melitaea athalia, assembly GCA_905220545.2. NCBI lineage: Eukaryota > Metazoa > Arthropoda > Insecta > Lepidoptera > Nymphalidae > Melitaea > Melitaea athalia. The sequence goes on from HG992196.1 coordinate 7,019,919, forward strand.
ATACAGCTGAAAAGTTTGTTTGTTTAACCGCGCGAATCCACCGCGCTAACCACTGGTTCAAATTGAAAAAAAATCCTTTCGTGTTGGATAGTCTATTTTTCGCTGAAGGGTATACATAGGCTATTTTTTTCTTCAAATTAACACGTTTGCAACCGCGGGACATAGCTAGTAATATGTACAAGTATTGAATTACAAATTTAATAACAAAATATAAAAATGTATCACAATAAATGTACAGCAACCTTACACTTTATTACGTAATTTCTCCATACGCTTAAATAATTTCTTGCGGTAGTTTGGTCAAAGTACCTACTTACACACATATTTTCAAAGCTAATAAACAATTCGAAGTATAATAATAATAAGAGATTTACGCTTTATATTTCTCTTATCAAGAGTATTACACCTATTCTTGAAATAGGTCATAGAATCGAAATGGCAACATCAAATTTTGCCAAAAATGTATAAAATAAGTAGTTTTATTGTTATAAAAAGCTGGCAATCTTAAAAATCATTAAAATATTTAGTCAAACTTGATTAGATAATTATAGCGTGAAGCGTCTAAAGGCCCGCGTCCACTAGGCTCGCCGAGCAGAGTCGAATCGAATCGCAAAAAGTCGCCTACTATACATTTTCTATGAAACTGCGTCCATTAGCGACGCGCCGCGGCGCGCCGAATCGAATCGACCGAGGGAGTCGCACGACTAAGCGAATTTCTTAAGCCCGCGTCCATTAGGCCCAACGCAAACAGAAGAAGGCGAAGGTAAGGTGCGGATACGGCGCAGATACGGCGCAGGCGTGATATCTGACGCGGGGACGATACGGCAAGATTAGTATTGCAAAACTTATCTGTTCGTGACTGAAGGCGACAAGCGGACGGCGCAGGCATGCCGCTCCTCGCCCCCCGTCACCCCGCCGCCGTATCTACGCCGTACGCCGCCTTCTGTTTGCGTTGCGCCTTAGCTCGCCGAGCAGAGTCGAATCGAATCGCAAAAAGTCGCCCACTATACATTTTCTATGAAACTGCGTCCATTAGCGACGCGCCGCGGCACGCCGAATCGAATCAACCGAGGTAGTCGCTCGACAAGCGACTTTCTTCGTTCGACTCGGCGCGCCCCACTCCCCAGTCGCAGTGTTGCCAACTTTAGGGATTTTCCCCTAAATTTAGGGATATTTTGCAAATAGCGGGAAAGTTTTAGGGGAGTCATTTTTTAGGGTATTTTTTTGGGAATTTAATCGTCAGAACGTAATATATTTTAATATAAAAAATTATTAAAAATAACATACAAACAAAATTATAAATAATAAACATACTAAAGCAAAGTATACAAAATAATTGGTTTTCTATTTTAAAATCCTTTGAAAAATAAAAAATTAATAAAAATAAATGTCTTTTTTTTAATAACTTCAATTAGGTTAGGTTAGGTTTAGGGGATTTTGTTTCTAATTTAGGGGCTTTTGTTAAAGGATTTAGGAAAAAGTTTTTTCAAGAGTTGGCAACACTGCCCAGTCGACGCGAAGAAGCAGATGCTCGCCAACGTATTTTTAATTATTAGTATCAATTTTTAATACGTTTAAAAACTTATAAAAAACTTATAAAAATCCTAGCTTCAACAAAAATGAATGAAGAATTATTAATATCACTGGTCCAACAATATACAGAATTGTTTAGGTAATCACGAAGATCGACATTATCACGAATTCACGATGATCTGCGTCGGATGAATATATGGGAAGAAAACGGGAGGACTATGAATGAAACTCGGGAGTTTTGTTTTATTATTAGTGAAAATATTATTTACCTATTTATATTTATTTATTTAATTATTAAGGTTTGCTAGCAGTTGTTACATTTATGGTACATTACAATATTAATTTTATTATTGACTACACTTCCATGTACAACCATATTAAAGCAAACACGACATGCAAATAGTTATCCTGTTATATTAGAAGAAAACTTGATCAAACAGTAGCAATAACTCAGAAAAGAAAATAAAGCATAAAATATAAAGATGATAATATACCTATTTCTTTTTAAAATTTTTAGTGCCAAACAGTAACACAATTATTATGAGAGATATATTATTCTAAGAGAAATAATACACTGTCATACAATAACACACATTCAACAAGATAATATTCCTTCCTAGGATATATAATCCTTATATATATATATATATATGTATGTATATATATATATATATATATATATATATATATATATATATATATATATATATATATTTATGTATCTTATATATCTATATCTATCTAAGTATCTACTAATAAATAAAATTATAGTGTCTGTTTTTAATATTAAAATAAACGCTTTTTATTAAATGCATATGGATCTATACGCGGTATATATAGGTACCAAAATAAAAAAAATTACGATTTTGTGTCTGTCTGTCTGTTTGTTCCGGATAATCTTTAAAACGGCTGGACCGATTTTGACGGGACTTTCACTGGCAGATAGCTGATGTAATAAGGTGTAACTTAGGCTACTTTTATTTTAGATTTTTTTTTTATAACTGCGAACTGAACAATAACAGTCGCAAGCAGAGCTAGTATATATATAACCTTCATATTTTTTACAAACTGTGATGCTGGAATCCTCTCCTGACAATATTTGTTTTCCATGGAACGGAGCCTGCATTCGACAAAAAATAATCTGTTGAATTTCTCTCGAATTTCGAATACGGCTACTCGTTACGTATTCTCCTCTTCTTTATCAAAAAGTATTTGAAATAAAAACATCTCTTCATCTGAGCTGTCCATTATGCAAACACGACTTAATTTCATGAAGAGTTGGAGACGAATGAACAATTCGATTCGACGCGTCACAGATAGACGCACAGGAATAAATGCGATTCGCTTCGATTCGACGCGTTTCTGATGTAGTCGACGCTAGGCTTAAGGCATCTGCCTAAAGGGCCGTCCCCTAAACGGGTGACAAACTCAATTTTCCTACGTTAAATGAAGCAAGTTATTGCATATATGGCATTTAATCATTATTCAGTAATTTTTCTTATCAATGAAAAAGTAGGTACAGGAAAAAAAAACATTTATGCATACAATAAAATGGTAGGAAAGTCAAAACTGTACATTGAATATAAATTTTTTAAAGAATACTTGGGGCGTGTGAAGTCAAAAATATAGTTTTTTAGAATTTTTGTCTGTTTGTCTGTATGTATGTCCGGGATAAATTTAAAAAAAGTACTGCATGGATTTACTTCAAATTTGGCACGAATATTACTAAGAAGTCGGGTCAACATAATTAGGCTACATATTATCACGCTATCACCTACGGCCCCCTACGGGGAACGAGCAGTGAACCTTTATTTGCTGTACCTATAGCGTTCACGCAGACGACGGCGACGTCGCGAGCAGCATCTAGTCTAAAATATTTACTCATAATTATTTCATTACATTCTTTGTCAGTGGTTATATTATTATTATACCTACTAATGAATGTCGTAAATGTAAGTCGATTGTCGTGGGGTCTTCCACGTGTTTAACGCTTTCGTGACAAACTCATTTAACGAAATCATTATTCGCTATTTACACATATTATTCCTTAATGAATCAATAAGATAACAAAATGATGTTAACAACAATCATTATCACTAGTTTGTGATAAAAACCTGAACTGACGGCTTTACGTGGTTTCCGAGGTACAGCGGAGAAAAACCGAAAATCAGTTTTAATGGAATTTTCGCCACCACTTTACTACCTACATTAGAACGTTCGATAAAAAATCTAAACGTTTGTCGTTTCGACTATCGCATTTTTTGAGTAAATTATTATTAAAACGATTCCTAATTTCCATACGACGACGTCGATCATTCACGGACATAATTTATTTACATAATTAATTTTAACTGAGGTAGGGCACAGCAGGAAATTTCCTACTCAAAATATGGAGCAGCCCGACTGGGGTAGTACCTAGACCTTACAGAAGACCACATCTAAATAATACTGTTTTCAAGCAGTATTGTGTTCCTGTTGGTGAGTAAGGTGACCAGAGCTCCTGGGGGGGATTGGGGATAGGGTCGGCAACGCGCTTGCGATGCTTCTGGTGTTGCAGGCGTCTATAGGCTACGGTCTTACCATCAGGTGAACCGTACGCTTGTTTGCCGACCTAGTTACATAAAAAAAAAAATTGTGTTTGCTCGCAAACGAAAAAAAACCGACTTCAATTAAATCGACAAGTAATACAACGTAATAAGACGAAACAATAGTCAAGTAAGTAAATACGCGCTATTAAAGATAACTGAAAAAGTTGTAATCAGTTTTCGATCTAATTTAAACAAGACTACAAGACAAGTATTAGCTTTCGATTAAAGTAAGAATCATCGAAATCGGTACATCGAGTAAAAAGTTATGCGGTATAATATAACGTAGGTCGACGAAAAAGTAGTCACGTAAATTAAAACAAAATTGATCGAAATCAGTCCACCCAGTCGAAAGTTCTGAGCTAACATACATATAAAAAAAAAACATACGTGTCGAATTGAGAACCTCCTCCTTTTTTGGAAGTCGGTTAAAAACTAGCAACTGTACAAATGAACCGAATAAATCAGATCAGATAAGTACTGCTTTCGACGCGGTTGCTTTGTTGAAAAAAAAAAAAAAACTAAGCAGGTGTACCTACTGTAACAAAATAAAACGTTACTTAATCATTACTATGACGAGTTTGTCTTTTGTATATAAATTCATAATTTAAATTAAATGCTAGCTGTTGATTATTTCAAACACTACAAAAAAAATGTAGTTTTATTTAGTGTTAACTAGCGACCCGCTCCGGCTTCGCACGGGTGCAATGCCGATACTAAATATAAAATAAATGTTAGCAATCTAAACGCAAAAAATGTGTTTATTTACGACATCACATTAGAAAACTTTAAAACTATCAGTGTTCCTCTACTAAGTATATTATGCATGTATTATACATATAAACTAGAGATGCGCCGAAAGTTCGGCCGAATATTCGTATTCGGTACATTCGGCATATTTTCTCACATTCGTATTCGGCCGAATATTCGGTTGATTTGCCGAATAATTACCGAATAATTAAATAGTAAGGTTACTAAATACCTAAGTGTGGTTTATTGCGAAAGTTGTACATAGTTTTACATAGTTATAGGTTTACAGCAACGCATATTGAGGCATTGTGAATTTGTTTTCATGTCTTTTTTTTTGTCAAGTAATTGTTTTTTTATGTGGTAAAGTGATATGGAACGCTGTTCCATTTTATACCGGAGATGGTCGTTAGTGCTAGAACACAGTTTTTTACAACTAACTGTAGTCACTAACGTACAAATACATATTATCTGTACCATGTTGATAGCTGACCCGATAGACGTCCAGTTTTGTGAACTATCTGTGTTCAAAGTTTAAGTATTCGCGAGGTTTTCAAAAGTTTTCAAATTTTCTGCGCAACTTTCTCACTTTCTCATTCAATAGGAACATTCCACAAAATATTAAGAAACTTTAAAAAACAATTAGCCTAATTGATTCAGCCGTTTAAGAGATTTGCGCTTAGCGATACATTTAGCAATACATTTTTATTTAATTTATTTATATATGTTTAGTAATGGATGGCATGAAATAGAACAACTAATCTCATATCTTGCAGGATATATATACACATTAAAAAAACAAAGAAAAACAACATGACGAACAAAACTGTTCGCTAACCGACTTGTTTCATAAAGACATCAACAAGCATTTTAAAAATAGGTCCAGCAACGGATCAAACAATATTTACATAACAGACGCAACTAATTGCTGCGTAGATAAAAATAAAACAGTTAGTTCCCTATGTAAAAGCGTTATTTAATTACACATCTGCATTATTATTAACTAAACAGCGGACGATGGTTGTGTTTTAGAGTTTAAATAGTTTAAAATAAAACAGTTACTCGGTCGTAAGTAAAACAACATACACAAATTCAAGTTACAAATTCAAGTTTCAAGACTACTCGTAGTAAGAAAATACGTGAATTAAGGTAGATATTTTTTGAGGAAGAAACGTGTAAAATGGGGTAAATATTGATTGACGTTTACACTAATCAAAATGTTAAACAGTTATGTAAAACAAAAGTTTAATTATGTACTTATTTAAAAAAATGTAATGTATGCGTTCTATTTTGCGCACACTTGTACCAGACTCACGATCAGTATGAATACATACTAAACTATTGGTTACATGCTGAACATACATACACATTTAAAACACGTTAAAATATAGATATATACGGTCGAATTGAGTAATCTCGTCCTTTTTTAAAGTCGGTTAAATTAAATAAAAAAGTAAAAGTAGTCCTGTTCAATTCATATTAAATAGATAAATCTTATACAAATATTTTTAAAAAATATAAAAAAATATATTACTTCAATATGATATTATCGTGTGCGTACTACGTAGAAGGGTAACTAAAGAAAAATTGTAATGCATTTGATAAAAGAAAATCAAAATCAAAAAAACAATAAAAAAAAACAAGCCGAACTAGGTAATTATAATATTAAAATATGAATATCAATCAAAAATGAATGGTATGATAATAATAAAACTGGGTACTATTGTTTATTATATTTATTGTTGCAAAGCATTACAAAAATAGATGACAAGTTAATATTAGACGCGTCACCTACATAGGTAGGTAATAGGTATGTATTCTTTTATAAACAATTTGAGTACATTTATACAATACTAGTGGTCGCCTAGAGGTCGAAATTCGACCATTATTAAATTTTTAAATTGAAGAAAACCAAATAATTATAACAATAAAGAACCTTCTTTTAAATACATACCTTTTTAATTTGACTACAGACTTTGTCACTTTGACAATCAACAAAATAGTATATTATGCGTGTGTGCGTGTGGTAGTATGTGTAATGCTTTTTTTATTAATTTAATGTATATTTTATGTATAATTTTAAAAAAATATTAGCATTCCGCACTCCTTCTCTATATTATAAACTATAAGTGTGCGAAATTTCATACTCCTCCGTCCGCGCAATTTTTAGAAGATAATAAAGCTCAAGAGTTTGTTCGTTGAAAGCTCTAGTCTCAAAAACTACTAAGTAGTTCACGATCACGATTCAGCCTGTAATATCCCACTGTTGGGCATAGGCCTCTTCCCCATGTAGGGGAAGGATCGGAGCTTAATCCACCACGCTGCTCCAATGCGGGTTGGCGGATATATTCCCTACTATAAGTAACGATCGCTATCAGGTGTATATGATAACAACCGGCCGGACCGACGGCTTACGTGCTCTCCGAGGCACGGTGGGGAGACCCACAAGGACTGCACAAACACCCAGACCACGGCAAACATCTGTATGGCCAATACAAATGTTGTCGTGTGCGGGAATCGAACCCGCAACCGCCCGCGCAACAACAGCCGATCGCAATCCAGTGCTGTGACCGCTGCGCCAACGCGGCGTCATTAAGTAGTTAAAACTGAAAAATTATTTTAGTGTTTGATAGTCCATTTAGTGGGAAAGGCTGTATAAAATCACGCTTCTAGTAGAAGAGAAATACCAATGAAAAATGTTGCAAAAGCGAGGCAAGCATGTAAATAAAATGTACTTATACAAAAAATGTTGATACTGCTTTTGTGTAGTGTTAGTCAAATGCTAGTAGTAAATTATAAAAATTACGAATTAAGGGGATACCAAATCAACGAATTTGTGTAAATGAATTTAGAATGGCATTTGCTTCGGTTGGCATAGTATAAATAATACCGTTTAACCTTGTCGAACCGCAAGCCATGGAGAAAAACGTGATTTGAATGACCCTCGATGAAATTGAACTTTTGTTCTCCCTGACATGGCCTCAGTGAAAACAGTTACTCAAAGTTTAAGCTACTAAAGAAAATTTAAATGTAATATGTAAGTTACGTTAGTATTCCTCGCGGACATATGCATGTATACATATAGGTATTTATTTTCTCTATGAATAGTTGTTTATTATTACTGAACTAAATGAAAACGTAATTATTTCCTTATTTACTACGTATTTTTAACAATATTGTTCATTAGGTACCTGTCCATAGTAAATTAACAATCTAAGTATAAAATAAATAGACAAATCACACAACAAAATAATTTGTTGATTATATTTTAAAATGAAAATGTATACAAAGTCCTACCCAGAAAACAGCTACCAAATTTGATTGATTATACACTCAGCGGCACGGAATCTTGGCCAAACTCATAACATGCGATAATTTTGTTTTAAGTGTGTCTAACTTTGTTTTTATTGTTTAAGTGGGTAGAAATAATGTTTACGTTAATCCTAAGAGGGTAATTGACTAAGTTAAAGCGCATTTTGGTTTGTATTCTGAAGTTTAGTTGAATCATGTCATTTATCCGACGAACTCTACGTTTTGAATTGTGTCCTGGAATTCGCAAGTGTTAAGTTCTCGAAGTTCTTTGGTTTTATTGTGATAAATAAACATCTAAAGGCGCCTAAAGATCCATAAAAATGCCTTTGTGACCAAGTCAGATAGCACAAGCAGTGACATTAGTCGAACAAGGGATGACCCATCGTGAAGTGGCTACTATCCTTAACGTACCGCGTTCTTCGATGAAATATGCACTAAAACGGTACCAGGAGACTGGCCTCTGCACACGCAGACCAGGTAGTGGCGGTATACGTTGCAAGTCAGCTCGTGACGACCACTTTATCTTGTTAGAGACTTTAAGAAATCACTTCCTTGCTGCTGTCGAGATCCAGCAGCGGCTTCAAATCTTCAGGAATGTAAATGTTAGTGAGCGTACGGTGAGAAGACGTATGGAGGAAGTGCATTTAAGAGCAAGAAGACCAGCCCGTGGCCCACAGTTTCTCCCACAGCTTAGAGCAGCTCGACTTTTTTTCGAGATTACAAATAGATAGAGTATGTGACAAATTAAGACAATTTTTAGTTAACATAATCATTTTAAAAAAAAGGATCCCTTTCAAAATTAGATTGTTACTATATTATGCTCTGGCAGATTCGTATATCCAATATGGCCTCAGTAGTTATGGTCGTACCTACAAAAGTTACGTAAACAAAATATACAAATTACAATTAAGAATATTGAAAAACATTGTTTCATCAAATATTAGGACTGAATTTCATAACGACGAAATTGCACTTTTTAATCATTGCAAAGTATTACCAGTAAATAAAAAATTTGAGTATACAGGTTTAAAAGAAAATTTCTGGAATAGTAAGTTTAGGCAACGTGTTCAGCACCCTACATTTACACGGGCTGTAGCGAGAAACCAATTAAACACAGTTCGTGCCAACAATGTGTATGGTGAGAGAACAACGACTTACATAGTTCCCCGATTAATAAATACACTACCATCAGATTTGGTTGAATGTATCAATAGCAATAATATAAAACAAAAACTTAAAAATTTCTATCTCTCGACAACACTTTTTGAGAAAAAATGAATATTATTAACATATATTGTATAAAAATTGATATGCCAATTGAAAATGTAACTGTGATTGCTTAATTTTTTAAATACTATTTTTACCATTAATCTACTTTTTTTACCATTATGAAATTGTAAAAATGTAGCATTGTACAAACCTTAGTGGTTTTCTTTTGCTACTTATAATTGTGAATTTGTACATAATATTGTTTCTTTATTTGATAATTAAATAAATAAATAAAATAAACTTCAATTTGCCCGCGAACATGCTAACTGGTCTCATGAACAATGCGCAAGGGTTTTGTTTACGGACGAGTTCAGGATCACTTTAAATGCACCTGATGATTGAAAACGTGTGTGGAGAAGCTAAGGTGAACGATATCTGTCGATTACTACCACTCCAGCAGTGAGTTTTGGTGGAGGCTCTATAATTGTATGGGATGGCGTTAGTTCTGATGCACGTACAGAATTGGTCATCGTCAATAACGCCCTAACTGCAACACGATACGTCGAGGATATCCTTCAAGAACATGTTTTACCCTTTGGAGGGTTTATTGGATATGACCAATTCATTTTAATGCATGATAATGCACGTCCACAGGTCGCTCATATCGTAAATGAGTACCTTCAAGGTATGTAAGGTCAATGGTATTCAAAAATTGCAGTGGACAGCTCGCAGCCCCGACTTAAATCCAATAAAGCATATTTGGGATAAGTTAAAAAGGACAATTAAAACAGCATCGAACCCACCACAAACTCTTAGCCAGCTCCGAGATGCTGCACTGACTGCCTGGCGCGACATATCGCAAGTGGACATCAAAAATGTCATTCAAAGCATGCCAGACCGAATATAGGCGGTCATAAGGGCTAGAGGAGGAAACACACGATATTAAAAAGTCGAAAGTAAAAGATAAGATCGAACAGTTTTTAATTACTAGTGCTCAAAACTGTTGTGTTTAATTTTGAGAAAATGTGATTTTGCGCTTAAACTTCATTATAAACTTTAAAAAATCATTATTTATGTTTAAAAGTGATTAAAGACGTTAATTGGATGAACAATAATCAAAATTGGCCTAAATTTAGAGTGTAAACTGATAATAACTGAAGTTATCACAAATTTTATACTTGGCCAAGTTTCCGTGCCGGTGAGTGTACATACCGATAGCAACGCCACCTACCGGGTCCAATTGAAATAAAAACTACCCTAGTTCCCAAGTTGTACCAAATTACAGATGCTTAGAAAATTTGATAAAAATTAGTTCAGTAGTTTCGGAGTTTAATCTATACTAATATATAAAGCTGAAGAGTTTGTTTGTTTGGTTGTTTGTTTGTTTGTTTGTTTGAACGCGGTAATCTCTGGAACTACTGGGCCGATTTGAAAAATTCTTTCGGTGTTCGATAGCCCATTTATCGAGGAAGGCTATAGGCTATGTATCATCACGCTAAGACCAATAGGAGCGGAGGCCACGGCGACGAAGTCGCGCGCAGAAACTAGTTTTTATATAATACGAGTACAAGATATAATAGTTTAAAGAAAAAAGTTTATTAAAGTAGTAAAGTATGATCGCAAACATTGTAAAATGCACGATGGACAAAATAATCACAATTAGTAGAAGACAAGTCAATGAAAAAGAAAGAAATAATTATGATTGATGCGCGCGAGGCTGCGGACAGCAAACCGGTTTGTGATAGAGGAAGTATGTTATTTGCCCTTATTGAGGTTGTTATCATCATAACCGAAGCTTGTTACATTACTCAGAGCACGCATCAAGCGTTGTAATTAAGACAGCTCATGTCGCCGCACCGCATTCCACGCTATTGTTGCATACGAAGGCGCGTGCTCATATTTCATGTCTTTGGTTCATGTTTTGTGGATTACTTGCTGAGTATCTTCAAATTTTTTTCCACTTTAATCATTATTAATATTGATTACATTACTTTGACCAAATAAAGTTTATGAAAAAAAAAATTGAGTCTAGAATTGGAGCGTTTGGAACAAAATTGTTGAAGTGGCCAAGCTTTATATATATTTCATTCTTAAAATTCTGTCTATAGTTGTTTTCCAAAGGCGTGGTATAACATTATTTAGTTATTTTACAGAAATTCAAAACAATATACTATATAAAATTGTAAATTCTTAAAAAAACAGTACTTAACATTTTTTGGTTACATGGGTAAGTATGTAGTAAGTATGTAATTTACGATCTCGCTTCAATTTTATTGTTCAATAAATATTATTTCAAATGTTATATTGGTATCATAATTCATAATAAATTAATTATCCAAAAACGTACCATTAAAATTAAATAAATATACAAAAAATATCACATAATAAACCATAGTGATCAAACGTTGTAAAGCGGTTCTAATGGCAGAAAGAACTACGCTCCAGGACTCATAACGGTATATAGCATCGAAGGAATTAAGTATAGTACTTACTTCAGAATATTGTGCATCGTACAATTTCGAACAAGACCACCTAGTTTGAGCTGTGACTGTTTAATTTAGAAATGCTTTTACAAATTCTTCTACATATTTTTTTACGGGAGAAAACGACATCTTTCAATTAAAACAAAATTGATCGAAATCGGTCCACCCAGTCAAAAGTTCTGAGCTAACATACATTAAAAAAAAAAACAGTCGAATTGAGAACCTCCTCCTTTTTTGGAAGTCGGTTAAAAAGCAACCGTTTTTAGGGACGAATTCTGTCGCCTATAATTGTGTTTGCTCGCAAACGAAAAAAAAACCGACTTCAATTACATCGACAAGTAATACAACGTAATAAGACGAAAAAATAATCAAGTAAATACGCGCGATTAAAGATTACTCAAAAAGTTGTAATCAGATCTCGATCTAATTTAAACAAGACTACAAGACAAGTATTATCTTTCGATTAAAGTAAGAATCATCAAAATCGATACACCGAGTAAAAAGTTATGCGGTATAATACAACGTAGGTCGACGAAAAAGTACTCAAGTAAATACGCATTATTAGACATAACTCTAAAAGTACGTGTCAGATCTCAATTAAATTAAAATGGGACCACATGACACGCAACACCTTTCAATTAAAACAAAATTCATCGAAATCGGTTCACCCAGTCAAAAGTTCTGAGCTAACATACATAAAAAAAGCATACAGTCGAATTGAGAACCTCTTCCTTTTTTGGAAGTCGGTTAAAAAATTAGAAAAATACAGCAATTGACTATAATTTTGCTTATTTGATAACACGATTGTTCCCGACATTTACCGATGCACAATATCACAAAGTCTTTTACAGAGATGTGAGCGTATTGTTGTAATACAGATATTATCAGTTATAATTAAATAATATATAACACACGACATTAGAAAAAAAATGAATCTTAAAAATAAAGATTACTAAGAATTGTTTTACAATCAAGACTATGTTACATTGTTTTATTAAAAAAATTTGCACGTCATTTTTTACCCATACACGGTACACCTATCATCTCTAAAAGCAATATAAGACGACGCCAATTCGAATCGTACGCAAACCATACTATGGATACTCAGCGTGCCGAGTTCAATCACCTGATTACGCAATAGAACCGAGCTTTCATCCACTATATGCCTACCGAATAATGAGAACACCTTAATTGATTGTTAACACACACAAATTACTCGATTTAAATCCTAAAATTACGTGTCGAAACAATCAAACTGTATTGCAATTTTCGTTATTGTTGGTAACACATGCAGTTTCGTCATTGTTCATTTATCTCTATTGTAATACCTGCTTTCTGGGTCAATTTTTTCAATAAAATAGACGGCGTTACATTTGTAATTATAAAAGTATTACTGTTTTGTTTTATCTTTTCCCCTTTTTAGAAGAAAGTCTTTGATAATATGCAAAACCATGATATTTATGTATATTGTAAAAATAGTGGAATATGGAATACAATATTAAGTTCGCTATTATGTAATTCAATAAATGCTAACAGTAGTTCGCTTTTTTACATTTCACACTCCTTGGATTTAATAGAAACATTTATAATACATACCTACTTGTTAGAATATAATTAGACTCTCACATGATTACTTACGGAATAATACGAAAAAAAAATTCAGTCGAATTGGGAACCTCCTCCTTTTTTGGAAGTCGGTTAAAAATATATGTTATGTGACTGATTCGAACATAATTTAAAAAAAAATTATTTGAAAAAGAGGTGACACAAAGTCATTCTATCCGTCTATTACCTCCGGAGCTGTTGAATTAATATAGGTAGGTAGTATACGGCAAACAACTCTCAAGTATGAAATTTGGAAAAGTTTTGTTCAGTAGTATTAGTACGTACCTAGTACCGTTTGTTTGTTCGACTTTTAAGGCAACATTACATTTTTGTATAAACTAAAATAAAATAAAAAATTGAATTTTAAAATCCCAATAATGCAAACCATAAACTTGTACACAACTACATAATTATGTTTGGTATCCCACTGATCACTTCAATAAGTCTAGATTTTTCATTGGCTAGCTAACTTAAACGTGTCGTTTTTTTTTTCGTGACTAACATAACTTAAAAAAGATGATAAGACAAACAAAATAACCAAGTGTCTACGTGAAAAGCAAGGCACTCGACTCGATCATCGAATGGCCTAACAATATCACTTTATTTGAATCAAGTGGCTCTTCTCTCGAGAGCTTTCAACTCATCAAATTGCGACTTTTTGATGCTTACCGCGTAACATAAACAATAAGTTTCCTATCGTTGCGACTAGATATGTAGCCCAAGATTTATAATTTAACTAGATGATACTACTCCCTCTCTTCCTGTGGGTGTCGTAAGAGGCAACTTAGGGATAACACAGTTCCACTACCACCTTGAAACTTAAAAAGCCGACCGATGGCGTGATCACCATCCAACTGCTGGCTTTGAAATACATAGGCCGAAGAAGGGCAGCAGCGTCTTCGGTGCGACAAAGCCAGTCCTGCGGTCACCAACCCGTCTGCCCAGCGTGGTGACTATGGGCAAAAAACATGTTCACGCCATTTTTCGCGCAAACTTGGGGAGGCCTATGTCCAGCAGTGGACTGCGATAGGCTAAAGTGGTGGAAGTGGTACATGTTACTCGCAAATTCGTCGGAAACTTTTATTATACGTAACTACAATGAATTTAATGTACAAAATATAAACCGTCAAAGACTACAGCATAAAAATAACAACACCTAACACGTCGTGGGTATCAAAATCTTCAGTTTCTTAAAATTACTTACACTATGAAGATATCGCAATAGTTTTAACGTTTTATCTTGACTCTCACTGTCCAGGAAATAAAATTTAGAAGATTAAGGAATTGGAAGTATTTGGAACCTATCCAGTACTTTTACGTGATGAACGCACTACTGCAGACGTTTTATTTTATTTAATATACATTTGTACATATATGTATATAATATATGTATTATTTAGAAAATAGTTATTGATATTTATTTTAACTTTGTAAGGCTATGATGATATGTTATAACGAGTGGTACTATAAAAGCTTAATATTATTTTCCCTTTGCCTTTTTATTGAAGACGGCTACGATAAATCACGATACGACACACGGAGGCCGCGTGAATCACAGTATAAAATCGATGTTGATATAAAAGCTTATCGTAAAACAAATGAATTAAGACTTCCTGCTTCCAAACATCAACGCTATTCATCGTTATAGACACATTTTGAATATTTTAAAAGAGATATACCAAGTAATAATGGCGTTTTATATTCAGTATTTGAAATGAAGACTAAATTCGTTGAGGATGCCCCCTACTCCGTGCCTGCTGGCCCGTCCAGCCCCGTTAGATATCCGCGCATCCGGATGGCGGGTCAACGTACCGTGCGTTGCGGAAGAAAGGAAATTGGTGTGTTACTGCTCCACTGAGACTTTTAATATAATGTTACATTGTTTTATATATGTATAACTAGTAAATAAATACTCTATTTTTTACCTATTTGTAATTACACACGAACAGAAATACATTTACAATTTTGAAAGGGTGTTTTATACAGATAGCACTTACAATAGGAACGTATAATAATTCCAGGTGTGAACAACATTTTTTGTACGAAGGACTACATTTTTTAAAAGAGATGAATAAAATTAAATTTCCTGCATATATAAGTACTAAATGAAAGTTTTGTAGACGTTAACAGCAATTCTCAACTTATACGTATACCAGAAATATTTTTAACAGAACGAGATAAAAGACAATGCACATTGGAGAATTCTAATAATAGCATATCTTTAAAAGAATTTTTGCTCTCATTAGTAGAAAGAATTTCATTAAAATTCCGTATCCAGGCACTAAATCCTTTCTCATTAGGTACTTACGCTTTGCACGAGGGAAATCAGAATTGTTGACCCATTTCACAGTACTTATAAAGACATTATTATAATCCGTATTCTTTTAAACCGTTATAAAGTAAAAAAAAATCGACTCATACAGTTCCATTCATAAAGCGAAAAACAAGTTTAATTATTTTATCACATGTGAAAAATCTCTTAGTAGAGATCGTCAGCACAATAGTCGGCCGAATTCCAAAAGCACACAATTAATTTTATACGTAACGCGAAAGTTTGCGATTCTATTTAAAGTCTAGAAGGTCAATGTCTGGTTGACGGCCACACATGCTCGATTAACTTGTGATCGTAAAACATGACGGCCTCGTTTACAAATTAGCCCCGTGAATCATATTATGTTCATTACAATAACAATGCCAAACTTAGACGAGTTAAACCAAATAAGTACTAAGTATATCTATAAAAATAAAAATGAATCGTATTTTTACGATTATCGGTAAAAAAAGGTTAGTACTTACTAATATAATTATTATAAAAATCTCAAGTGTTTGTGGTTGCACTCCTCCGAAACGTGTCGACCGATTTTTATATAGGTATACCTATATATTTTTTGTTTATATTTGGTAGGTATGAGAACAGATCGTAAGTATATTTAACACCTTATAATAAGGTAGTAAGTATATTAATAACTTATAAGTATATTTAAGATAAGTAGGGTACATCTAGAATTTTTTTCTTTTTACACTTTACGCGTTTGACGGTTAGCAAGAGGATAACATCTACCGGGTTAGCTAATATTTACTGTTTAAATATGAATATTTAACTAACTTTAGCTAATATTTACTTTTTATATCTAATGTTTTGTGCTATTTGTACTGTTACACAAGTAGAAAATTAAAGCGCAATGTATCTTCTGACGGTTACTACACACTTGATACCAAGCGAATAAACGCATATAGTTATGTTATATGTAGTTAATTATTTATATAGTTTCGTCAACCCATCGCTACCGAAGGCAATAAAGAATATTGAGATGAAAGTTAAAACGGATTGCATAAAACAGTACATAATTGTGTCATTGATATGTGGTTGCAAAACGGATAATTGGCGTTTAGTATGAAATATATATTTTAATTTTAATTGAAATTTAATAAATAACTAAAATATTATTAATAAATTTAACTTAAATCTAGGCTTCACAAATAATAAATTGTAAAAAAACTTTAAAAAAAACAAGCTTTTATTTGAATGCGCTAGTTAACCATGCATTGTCATCCAAATTGAACTTGTATGGATGTACAAAATTTCAGCGCAATTGGTTGAAGATATCTGCTTCAAAATTGAGTTGCAAGATTTCACCCGAAAAAACATACTATACATACATACATACATTGCAAGTTAAATAAAAGCTTGTACTAGTTTATGCTAATGTACGAAGTGCCTACAAAATTATTACGTTGAATACAATACATATTTTTGAACAAAAGCTTTTGAAATTACAATAGGCCGGCGTTCGTCAATGTACTTAGGTACTTGTAAGTATATCCTGTTTGTATATATTGTGTATACCTATATTTGAATTTCGTATTTCGTGAAATGTTTTTTTTAACACATATTACATGTTTAGTTTAATGCTGCCATTACGTATTATCTGTTTTTAAAAGTCTCAAAAGGAAAACATTTATCTGATTCCTTTTTAAAGTAAAATTTAGATATACCTACATTTATATTAT
The DNA here is from genome assembly GCA_905220545.2 of Melitaea athalia. Taxonomy (NCBI): domain Eukaryota; kingdom Metazoa; phylum Arthropoda; class Insecta; order Lepidoptera; family Nymphalidae; genus Melitaea; species Melitaea athalia. The sequence goes on from HG992196.1 coordinate 7,037,404, forward strand.
ACACACAGAATCAATTAGCACAAGGGCACAAGATAATAATCAAATAAGATTACAATGTAACTAAATTTTTCTTTATCATTACCTATATAGTTAACAAGTACATGTGATTCCCATTACTATTAAACAACTAATTATCCAACGATGATATTGATTAAAAGTTTCATCCGACACTTGCTTTCAATATTGTTAGATCATAATACAATAACAAACATGTGAACATGATTTGTTACATCAGTTTTCCGTCTCAACAAGAAATATATCGGCGCGAATTTCCTCATTATTGTTATTTTCAGATTTACTTATCGCTTTTGAGATATAATTCATAAATTCATAGTCTTATTTCATTATACATAAATCATTTAATAAAATTTTAGTTTTTGTTTAATAATTCGTTATAATGTATACGAGTATGTTTTTAAGACCTGTTTCACCGATTGAGGACAAAGTTTCATCCTGCACGTAAATTACGAAGAGAATTTAACAGCTGGAGGTAAAATAGGTCATTAGGACCGGTTTCACCTCAATTAATTAACTATAGCTTTTAGATTCACAATTGCGAATAAATATATTCTATAAATAAATCAACTACAATTCTATTTTAAAAAACACAAATACTTCACACTTTCTACTGCTGTGTGGCTACGGCAGTAAAGAATATAGCCACTCCCTCACTTCCCGTAGGTGTCGTAAGAGGCGACTAATGGATAACACAGTTCCACTACCACCTTGGAACTTAAAAATCCGACCGATGGCGGGATAACCATCCAACTGCTGGCTTTGAAATATGCAGGCCGAAGACGGGCAGCGGCGTCTTCGGTGCGACAAAGCCTTGCATCATGCATCTTTACTTGACTATTTTTTCGTCGACCTACGTTATATTAAACCGTATAATTTTTTACTGGGTTTACTGATTTTCTTAACGATGATTCTTACTTTAATCGAAAGCTAATGCGTGTCACGTAGTCGCGTTTAAATTTAATCAAGATTTGAGTACTACTTTTTGAGTAATCTTCAATAGCGCGCATTTACTTGACTATTTTTTCGTCTTATTACGTTGTATTACTTGTCGATGTAATTGAAGTCGGTTTTTTTTCGTTTGCGAGCAAACACAATTATCTAGTATTCATTTCTAAACAGCTACGAAATTCTTCCAGGCGTGGGTCTCATCACCCGCAAGGCCGCCAATGCCGTGACACCATCAGTGGAGCTGCGCAAGGACGGTGACTCCTACGTGCTGGTCACGTCATCCACCTTCAAGACAACTGAGATCAAGTTCAAGCCTGGTGAAGAGTTCGACGAGGAACGCGCTGATGGAGTCAAGGTCTGTACTACTACTTTCTTTCTCATCATATAATTATGTACATATAAGTTCTTTTTTCTCTAGAAGTGCTTTGATAACTTGATAAGTTTTAATTTCAAACGCTCAGGTAGTAGGTATAATATTCAGATTTTCGTATTTTTATTTTCTTATATAAAGTATTGTATGAGATTGTCTTCTGTAAGTATATGATCTTATGTAAGTATATGTTGTATTACTTGTCGATGTAATTGAAGAAGTTTGTTTTTTCGTTTGCGAGCAAACACAATTATTATACATACTTTCAAATCATATCTAAGGGACTAGCCCTCCATAACTAACCAAACTGAAAAAAACTACATATTATTATCATGTATTTATATGACATCTAGTACACTAAACTGTTTAACTGAGGTAGGGCACAGCAGGAAATTTCCTGCTCAAATATGGAGCAGCCCGACTGGGGTAGTACCTCGACCTTACAGAAGACCACAGCTAAATAATACTGTTTTCAAGTAGTATTGTGTTCCTGTTGGTGAGTAAGGTGACCAGAGCTCCTAGGGGGGGAATTGGGGGTAGGGTCGGCAACGCGCTTGCGATACTTCTGGTGTTGCAGGCGTCTATAGGCTACGGTAATTGCTTACCATCAGGTGAGCCGTACGCTTGTTTGCCGACTTACTGATATAAAAAAAAAACATTTTATAGTATAAGTTTCCGTTATAGATTTTCTACATTATTAGTACCTATCTTTATATATATATTTGTAGTTTAGCCGGTAGCTTTAAACACTATCTGATTTTCAGTATCTGCAGTGCTCCACTTCGAACGTGCGCCGACAGACAAATAGATAGTAGGTAACTATATCTAGCAACATAAACCTCTCAAAAATAATGAAATACACGTCATCAGGGATCAATATATTTTTGTTACGATATTTGATTGTACCTACTAACGAATGTAAGACATTCGTTTACTTTACATAATTATTACGTTTCGTCCTACAATGTAGCCTTTTTATACTATAAAAAATAACATAATGTTCTAAAGTATCAATTACTTACTGCTTATTAATATGAAACTTTTAAAAAATTATTTGTAAAAACTTCGATTGTAGTCTAAAATAAGAATTTTAGTCGCTAGTTTGTTATTTTAGTTATAGATTTGTTTGTATTTTAGTTGAACTTTTGTTTAATGACCTTAATATATATATATATATATATATATATATATATATATATATATATATATATATATATGTACTATTATTTCATTTAACAGATTAAATTCTCTAAAGCTTTTACAATTAGGAGATTTGTAGTCGTATGTACACAGAATGAAACACTGCACTGCGCCTGTATGACGTCAATTTGGCGTGCAAGTGTGAGGCACGTGTTGTCGGCTTTAGTTCGCAGTTAAAGGGTTAAAAACACATTTTTATTCTAAAGAACAGTAGTTGAATACGTATAATTAGATTGAAATTTGGTACGACGACGGCTCAAGTTACATTTGAACTAAATGGTTTTGTTATAATTGTAAATTACTATTTAAAAATCATTATATATAGTTTATGAATTATAATAATAGCTATGGAAGGTTTTTCCATAATTACTACTCACATATTTATATTCCAAACAATTTGCCTAACATACAAACATATTTTTGATTTATTTATTACACTCATTTAGAGATTTTTTTTCAACAGCTTTCACATAACAGAATACCTATCTATAATTATGTCATTCTTGTCACGAGGTCAATTTTGGTTTTAAATGGTTTTTAATAAACGTACAAGCTGAATTAAATTAACATTAATTGATTTATGTCTATGATTTCTTAATAATCACAAAATTAAATATAGGTACCTATATATAATCATTTAATCAACATAATATTTTAAAACGAGTAGGTAACACAATTCTTAAAAAAATAAGTACTTATACTTAATAAACACTATAATTTTCATTTTGTTTTCTTTTACTATTTAATAAAGTTATATTACTTTGTTTTACATGTGGTATAATAGGTAGGTGGTAGGTACCTATATTACAAGTAAAACGTAAACAAAACCTATTTATACTTTTGTGTTTTAAACTATACATTGGTAAATTATTTAGGCCACTAATATTTTGTAATTATTATTAAGGCAACGAACAACTGTGTAAATTGGTTTTTTGAGGTCACCTTATTAAAAAAATTAAGTTTTTTTAGCACGCAATACGACATGCAATAATTAAAACCAGCTAAGTTCAAAGCATATAGTCATAGGAGAGATTCCGTAGTAGGTACAGTATGTTTAAAAACACATCTGTCCGCTTACTCGTATATTAGATCGGGAGCTGGTGACAGGTGACGTTCCACGATTTATCTAGGTACTAACACGACACAAAGCGGCATGCAAGAAGGAGTCACGGCATATTTCAGTTTTTTGTTTCATTTTGAAAAATTGATGTTTATTCAATTTTCCACAATTTTGGTATGTTGGGCTGTAGCTACATGCATGCCATTTACGTTCATGACTTGAAATAATGTAAATTCATGAAATACAAAACGGCATGCAAAAACAAGTCACCTAAATTTGCACAGTGTTTTTTGCAACTTCCAACAAAAACTTCCATTATTTACATCGGCATGCAATTTGAAAACACGGAATTTCCCTTCAAGTTTTTTCAGGTTTTTAGAACCCTTTGATCATCTTAGGCAGCTGCGGGATGCATGCCATCAATTATTAGAGCTTCAATTTGCTTGAACTTCCTTATATTACAATGGCATGCAGTATGTTATCACGGAAAAACACGAAAATTCGCTACACAAAGAAAAGCGCTTTTCCTCGACAAAAAAATACAGGACCGGATACAGCAGGAAGCAGAAGGGGTCAAATGAATACATCATCTAGGTAAATATTTGATATCAATTTAAAAAAAATATTTCACAAAGTCGTGACGTAATTGGTCATTAAATATTTAATATATATTCAAACTTAGCCTTAAGTCATTAAATCTATTACAGATAAGTATATAACCATTGTGTTTGTTTCGAACAAACTGACTTCAGTTTACATCGACAAGTACGACGAGATGAAAAATAGCCTATTTTTGCATTATTGGAAAACTTATAAACTACTCGTCAGATCCCGCTCAAATTTGAAACCACACGACAAGCTTTCGAATAAAATAAGAAGATCATCAAATCGGTATACCCAAATATACCGATTTTGATTATATATATTTTCCATACATTGGAAGTTAAATATAAGCTTGTAAAAAATATACTCGAATTGAGAATCTTCTCCTTTTTTTAAATCGATTAAAAACAAGTAAGGGCCTTACGAATACTTTTACAAAGATGTCAGTAATGGAGGTAAATTAATATAAACATTGCTTGGTATAACTAACTACTCCTAATAAATAAATAACGCCTCACACTCAACGTCCCCACTAGGATTTACTCCTGTGTCGAGGGTTCCGGACACAAACACAATACACAAGCACAAACGACTAGACAACGGCAAACATCTGTATGGCCAATACAAATGTTTGAAGATGGATGAAGATGCACCACGTGCACCATTGTTGCGCTATTTTTCGGAAGACATACTGGATATCGAAGGCGACGAGATTAGTGCGGCGCTCGAGCAGCTTAAAGAGAGGCGATAAGTCTCTCATGGAGAATTACAGACCGATCTCAGTTCAGAGCCACATCGATTCGATTTCGATGTTTTCGATTGTCCTAAGAATTGTCCAAGACCATCGAACGAGAGCCATTTTCCTTTATGGCGGTGTAATACAGGGGATGGAATGTCGCCAAAACTTTTACCACTGCGCTGGAGGATGTCTGTAAGACCTTGGATTGGAGGATTTGGAGGGGACGAGGTATCAACGTCAACGGCGAATACATCTCACAACTTTGTTTGCCGACGATATCATCATCTTTGCGGAGACAAAGACGAGTCGGTCTCGGTATGAATTTGGAAGAAATGAAATTTTTTGATATAAAAATCATAAAACCTTAGTTAGTTAATATGTAACTATGTACGCACATAACTGACGAATCACTGTACCAAATTGGATAATACTTTTTTAGTTATCGTTTATTGTCAGGATAAGATTTATTTTGTATAAGAAAATTTAAAAAAGAAATTAATATATTTACGAAATAAAAAGTGGGTAAGAAGTTCGCCGGGTAGCAACTATTTAAAATTTAATGAATAAAAGTTTAATTCTCTATTTTACGATCGCCTTTTTTATGTAATCCTACTTAAAATTTTAAAACAAAGTTGTTTTGTGTTACATTATGAGTAAATTCGGTAACGGTAATTCTTTCAGTTTTCACTTGTAAGTTAACATCGCAAGGGGACACACACACACAGCTGACGGAGCCGGCTCGGCCGTAATATCGATCTCGACTCCGCAGTCGCGAGACGGTTCACCTAGTACCAAAACGACATACAAACGCAGACAAAAAATGAAATATTTGATTCAATTGAACCATTAGTAATCAAGATATAACGCACTCGTTTTACGTATTATTACGAGTATTTGCGCATCTAATCAACATACCTTAATATAATACATCTTATATTATTACATGTATGTTGCCAATAAACTCCAAAACTACTCAACCAATTTTTATCTTTTGTAAGCATATGTAATTTGGTCCAACTTGGGAGATAGGGTAGTTTTTGTTTCAATTGGACCCGGTAGGTGGCGCTGCTATCGGTATGTAAGAAATCAAATTTGGGAGCTGTTTTCCGGGCAGGACAACGTCGGCCGGGTCCGCTAGTATCATATAAGTTTTTTGTATACTATACGTATAATATATTAAATAAAATATATATACAATGTAGTCAATCTATGCTAATATTATAACGAAGACAGATTTTAATTTTTTTAATGGATACACTCAAAAACTACTAGAAGTATTTTGAAAAATCTTTCAGCATGGTGTTATCACTGAGTGGCAGGTTATATTTTAACTGGAGAAAAGGGAGCAGAAAATTGTGTAATCCATGTGGGAGAAGCTGCCAGCAGAAATAGTTATTAGTTAATAATTTTATTATTGTTAGTCAAAGGAGAAAACTTGTTAAATCTAAGATTCTTTAAATTTGGACACAACTCATGTTGTTGAACTATAGTTTGGAACTCAATTTGTATGTATTACTAGTTTGTACCCTCATAGCTGTACACTTGTGTGTTACAATAAATAAAAATAAAATACCCACAATTTGTAAATTAAATTGTTAATATTGCTGACACTGGCAATGGGCATGACGAAAGATTTAAAAAACCTCTTCCGTAATGTGGGTACACATTTACTATTTACGAAAATACCTATATTTCGGTAATAAACTTAAGTTTAAGGAAGTTTAAAACTATTTTTCTAATATGTTTTCAACGAGTGATACAAAACGGCTGCAGGTGTCATGGCGTCGTCTCTGACGTCACGGTACAGTAGTTCGTTCCACCTAAGACCCACAAGTGCCCACAACGCCATTGACCACGACCGCTGAAAACCGCTCAGTGGTCTATACACCGTCCAATCGTTTATTATCTTTTTGAACGCTCACGCCTATAAATTACAGGCTATTTTTCAACCATTTTCAACTTGTCGACTAGACTACTGAGCGGTTTTCAGCGGTCGTGGTCGATAGCGTTGTGGGCGTTATGTGGAACGCGTATTATAGCGTGACGTCATGCGCTGTAATTTGTGTTTCAATCAAAATGGCAGATTGGAGTATTTTAATGTTTTATTTTATTGAAAATCACAATAATCTTATTATTTTACATAAAACTAAACCAGTATTTTGAATTTTTTTAATATGAGTGTTCCCCTAAAATGATTAAATTGACGATTTTTTGATACTGTCGTCATGCCCATTGTGTTTCTGTTTAAAAACTTAATTATTTTGTAATAGGGTTTGTAATTAAAATTAACTTACATGTTTTTTGTAATATTTTGAAGTTTCTAAAAGTATTAAAGTCAGTTTGAAATTGCAGATATTCAGTAATATATTTTTTTTAAATAGTTATGCCATATTTACTTGACAATTTTTTCGTCGACCTACGTTGTATTATAAGCTGTTTACTACTGCATAGAGGTGTTCGTTATATCAGGTGGCGGATAAAATCACCTATTATTTTTAAATCATTTTATCACCTATTATTTTTTTTACCTGGGAAGCGTGATATAATATCACGCTTCCCAGGTAAAAAAAATATACTTTCATTTAAAACTACTATAACGAATTTAAAAAAACATATGAAACAAAAGCATTTAATTATATATGAAGAAAAAAGTAGAGAAAATAACAGGAATGAAAATAGCGGTAAGTTTATTTTATCTTGTATCTGTAAACGAGTAATTCTTGTATTTATTGAAGTGAAACTTCTTTAGAATCGTTGTGATTTCAAACCGGATGCAACGGAAAAAAGACAGGGAAGGACGAGCCGCGCTGCAAGCCGCTAATTTTAAATTAGTTTGCCATAGAAGTTTCACTTCTATCGTGTGTGAATCGCACACACACCTTTTTTTTTGTTATACTTTGGATATCTCAGAAACGGCTGTAACCGTTTTGATGAAATTTTGTATACAGATAGTCTTTCATTTTAAGTATCCTATATGTAATATGCATTTGATCTCACAAATAATAAGAGTTGACCTAAAGTTTGTAATTACCAGGTCAAAAAATCCCAAAAAAAAAATTTGATCTCACAAGGGTTTCACAGTTGGATAAAAAAAAAAATATGTGAGTGTAAGTGATTTAAAAGTAGCGTAACGTTATAACGTAATATCAAAATGTAGCCGTTACGCCCATCTCTACTACTGCATAACTTTTTACAGCGATTACCGATTTTGATGATTTTTAATTTAATCTAAAGCTGATGTTTATCATCTGGTTACATTTCAATTTCATAGAGATCTGATTACAACTTTTTGAGTAATCTTTGATAACGCATATTTACTTGACTATTTCTTTGTCTACCTACATTGTATTACTTGTCGATGTAATTACTTAAAGTGGGTTTTTTTTTGCAAGCAAACACAATCATAATACCTATAATGGATTAAATTTAAGTAAAAAAACTGTTTAAGATTTTCAAAGTAATTAATAATTACTAGAATAGATTATTCTACGTAATCACATATTAATAAATTTTATTTTAATCAACAATTCTCACTTTATGTTATTTATTAAAAATTCATAAAGCTATTATTAAATGTTTTGATAATTTTTACGTAATATCTGTTTTTGTCAGTAGATTTCTTAATTTTGATGTGTATTAAATAGTCTAGAATGTAATAAATATAGCAATTACAGCAAAAATAGCCAGTCTTGCAATTAAAAAAATCTGATTATGCCATCAAGTATCAAAGGAATAAGTTACAAATTAAAATAGTAACTTATGATAATATTCTTTTACTAAAACAATTCATTCTTCAAATTACTTATAATTATTTCAAAAATTCTAAACTGAAAAAGAATTTCAAAATGTAATTACAAAAGATGAATATTGTAAAAATTAGATTTCAAGAAATGGTAGAAATATTAGAATTTAAGAAAGGAACTAAGTTAATATTAAAAAGTTTCGTTAAGTTTTAAGGAATAGGGCGATTCCGCGGGAGACGATTTTTGACCTAAATTTTTAAATCACAGTATTCGTTACTTTTTTAAATAGCAATACAAAGAGAAAGATATAAATTTAATAATAAAAAGTCTTTTAAGAACTTAAGTTATTATTTGAATTTTTTGGCGCGCTCTGAAATAGTGGCGCCTGAAGACTTGATGCAAACCATTCATCGACACTTGATAATTTTTACACGAAATCGCTATTACCGGTGTTTTTTTGTATATTTCACTGATGAATATTGAAGTTATAACATTGGTTTATTGCCTTATATAAAAAAATTAAATATTTATTATTTTTTTTCTAATAATATTGATTAAATAAGAAACCATTGTTGGTCAGTTGCACCCGCGATATAAAAGAGATGAAAGTTTGGTTTTCTTGAAGAAATATACTGGTAATTTTTTGAAACTTTGTAGAAGTAAGAAGAAATAAAAGAAAAACGTGATTCAATCGCAATAGAAGGTATGTTGTCATTTTAATTAAAATTAAAATTAACGTTGACTAAAATGAGTTGCACCCGCGATAAATATATTAGAATCGCGGGTGCAACAGTAATCACTCTTACGATTACATTGTTATTTGTCATATATTTTTCATTTATCAAGTTTTTGATAACTTCATATCTTATTTATAATTAACGATTCCTATTTAATAAGAGTTTATTTTTAATTTTTTAATTTTTTGTGTAAATAGATCAAAAATGAAATGGCAGAACAACAGCAAAAGGAGACTACTTCTCAAAAATATAGGCGAAAACTAAAGCAAATTCGTTCTGACAACTGCTACTAAAAAAACGTAGTAAAGTTGCAAAAAAAATTTACCCAAAAGTTGCGCATTTCTGATGTTTACAGCGATTCTGAAGATGAACTATAAGGCTGATAAATCACCGACTATTCCAAATAAATAATTTATTTAAGTTACATTGGAAAGTGCTAATTAGTGATACAGCATCTATCATCTCATATCTTTAATTTAAATATTACATGGAAATGTTTATATTCACTACAGTGAGACGTGTTGCACCCGCGATAATTTTACGTTGCACCCGCGACTGGATAAAACGTGAATAATTTATAATATTTATTTCTTTTAATAATTTTATTTAAGTTAATAATTAGTTTGCTTTGTATTCTTTTAAAGAATGTAAAAATAATTTAACAAATATTCCATAATTAACAGACTTTTTTCATTCTAGCTTCATGACCTTTAATGGTGGGCCGATTTCGTTGCACCCGCGATAGCACTTTGAACCTCTCCGTGTCTATTTATAGATTTTATTAAATGTTTTTTATATTAATTTTTGTAAAACAGATTACAATGTAATCCTGCGACCAGTCATTTCTTGAAAAAGAGTTTTTATTTTCTTAGTAAGAAGCCTTGAGTGAGTCAAAATGTTGCACCCGCGACTACGGAATCGCCCAATAGTTAAGACAAGTCCATAATAAAATTATCTGAAGTACCTTCAAATCAAGTTTTTATAATAGAGAATAAATGTAAGTAGGTGATTAGATGGTATATATTATAGCTTAAGCTATTGATTAATACTTATTAAAATCATTTCTAATAATGTATACCTAACCATATAGGTACAAATTAAACTTCTGACTTTTCAATTTAATTTCTTTAAAATACATTCTTTTAGATTTTAATGTATTAAAACGACACAATTAGTGTATTTTTCCAATTCAAACATAAATTCGATGATAACACTTTTTAAACTAATAATGTTAAGTAGGTAGTATTAAATTATATTTTTTTTGTGTTATAAGAAAGAAATTTGAATTTTTCTGAAATGGATTAAGAACAAAATATTTATATTAACAAAATCGTTTTAAAATAACATAAATTTACCGTCGTTGATACATTTCAATGTATTAGAATAGATTATTTAATTTTTTTGGTAATAAAGTAAACACTGAAATTTTAGTGACAGGAAGTAAAAGTTTTAATTATTTTTCTACTTGATATAAGTTTTCCTGAACTAGACAAGTAAAAATTCTATTTTTACTTGTCTCGTTCAGTATAGTTTTTTTAAAATGCCTACTAGATTACTACAGCTGTCCACAGAAAACCAACAATTAAATCAGTACTTTTATGGACGAACAACAAATGTAAATATTTACTTACTTCTGCTTATTTTTAATCCACAAAAGCGAGTGTACCTAGTCGAATACCAGGCACAGCAGCCAGTTATACACAAAACATAATAACACTACAAATTCCTATCATTATACACAAAGTTCGTTCAACATCACACGAAAAACTGTATCCACTGACATAATAAATTATAACATTTCTCACAAAACTAACATTAATACACAGAAGTTTACACTAACTAAAATAAGAATATTCAATTGTAAAGATCACTGGAGTTTACTTTGACAGATGTCGTAAATCGCGTTCTAAGGCGTAGTCAAAACGTTCTTATTATTGACATGCATCGAATAAACTAAGCTCAATGACACGATTCACGAAAGACCGCCGCAAATCGCAAAGCGAAACACATTTTTAATCCAACGAAATGAAAAAGTTACACATTACTGCCGAAGTTTCATTCGTTAGACTGTATTTTCTTTTTTGTACCATTGCAACAAATTTTGTTATATTTTGTTGCGTTCAAAATAATTGTTATAAAAATATATTAAACTATTTTTATTATAGCATATTTTTAAATTAGACTAATAAAAATTTATGGGTAAATAAATTTTATATATATACTGAAGTTTTTTTTAATTTTGGTTACTAAAAATGTAGGTATTTCAAAAATAGTTAATGCAGGTATTGCCATCTAGTGTTGAGTAGAAAGAATTAAAATACAAAATTAATTATTATATTTAGTTCAGTGATGGGTTGAAAGATGGCAGTAAAAGTAAAAAAATATTAAAACTTGCAATCCATAGGTAGGTAAAAATATTATGTATTATATTAAATTATTAACTTCAAAGTCAATGAGGTAGGTAAGTTTGTTTCAAGATTTGTGGAAATTGTGGAAGCTAATTTCTAAAACTACTAACCTGTTTTAGAAAATAAAATTAAACATAAATGTCATGAAAGATAATTTATTTCAATAATAGTAAATTTAAAGTTACTATATTTATTACATTTTTCGTATACCTACTAGTGGTCGCCCAGAGGTCGAAATTCGACCATAATTAACGAGACCAGGCTCCGAACTCACGAGGAGTACACACGCAACCACGGTCCGAGTCAGTTCGCTGTACAACACTACCTCTACTTGTATTATTTCTTAATATACACCGTATCACTCAGTGTACGGATTTATCATTTTCCTCCGCACGAACCCTAAACGTATAAACCAGCTAGAGCGCCGACATTGGTGACCCCGACGGTTGTTGTCGGGTACATCTTATCTATTGGCTAGGTGCGTGACGGTAGCGCCACTCGAGGTATGAACTAAAAGGGGACAGTATTGGCAGATATAATCTGTGATTGGCAGTATATTAATGATATTTGACAATAACTATTTTTTTATTGTTAAAATAACTATAAATATGCGAAAAAAATGTAGTGACGAACTGACGAAATTACGTGCTATTTTATATTGAATTAAATATCTTAAAAAAACGTAAGTATCATTGATAAACAAATTATTTAGTTAATATTTACATGATTAGATTAAGTCAATTCTAGCTAGCTTTATAGTTTTATACTATCTGTGTGTAATCTGTGGTCAATTCTAATTTCTAAAGCATAGCTGAGTACATATGAGTTGTAAAAATTAAAATGTTTACACGTGTATTTTATACGACAGAGTCATAAAACATCTCCGTTTAGTTCAAAAATTCACCACTGCGTACGCTTGTGTCGATTCGGCTTACCTCCACCATGACTTCGCACCTAGCCAATACTAATATATAAAGCTGAAGAGTTTGTTTGTTTGTTTGTTTGTTTGTTTGTTTATTTGTTTGTTTGTTTGTATGTTTGTTTGTTTGTTTGTTTGTTTGTTTGAACGCGGTAATCTCTGGAACTACTGGGCCGATTTGAAAAATTCTTTCACTGTTAGATAGCCCATTTATCGAGGAAGGCTATATGCTATGTATCGTCACGCTAAGACCAAAAGGAGCGGAGTCCACGCTGACGAAGTCGCGCGCAGAAGCTAGTATATCTATATTAATTGAGCAATATTTATGTAACAAGCATTGTTTAAACTTGGTGCATCAAAACATACAGGGCCTGTTGGGTAAGGAACTGGAAGTAGAACTTTTTTTGAATAAATATAATATTAGTATAATTTGTATTACCGAACATTGGCTTAAAGAATACCAGGTTGTTTTTAATTTTGATAAGCACCAAGTTGCCAGTTCGTTCTGTAGGAAGACAGCTATACACGGTGGCTCATTAATTATAGTCAATAAAGACCTAAAGTTTAAGGTTCGTAGAGATATTGTAAGCCTTTCCGTTGAACGAACTATAGAGATAGCCTGTATCGAGTAAGCGCATTGTATAATAGTCAGTATTTATAGACCACCCAGTGCATGTTACGAACAATTTGAAGCAGTATTAGAAGAAAACTCTCTACGAAATCAGGCCTTATGTTAAAGAAGACCTACGTGTACTGCTGTGCGATTCCTTAGTGCTCTCTCAATTTAGCTACTGCAGTTCTATCTATGGACCTAGATTGAATTCTATCACCGAACGAGCTATACAAAGGGCACAAAATGCGTGCGTCCGTTACTGTTTTAATGTTCCCAAAAGGCAACACATTACCCCATACTTAAATGAAAAGGGAATTCTTAATATGTGCGCTAGGAGAGAGCTTCAATTCGCCTGTGCCGTACACAGAGTTATATGGAACAAGAAACCAGAATATCTTTTTGAAAAACTTGTTTGGATTAAGGATATTTCTAATCGCAGCCTTCGTTCAAACTCGCAGACCCTTTTAGTCAAACCAAAGCACAAATCCGGAAGATATCGAGCATGTTTCAGGTTCGCTGCAGCAAGGATATGGAATGACCTACCTCCACCTTTAAGAAATAGAATAAGTTTGAATACTTTTAAATCGACTTATAAACACGCCTTGCTCAGAAAGCAACTTGCTGCAGAGAATTTGAAACACTCTTACTGGAAGTGCTTGGATCTAAAGGGTTTTTTTCGTTGTGATAATCCCAGCCCAACTCTGCCATAAGAAGTAAGTCCACACAAACCACACTACACACACGCACACACACACACACACTCAAACTTACGCGCGCACACACCCTCACACACGCGTGCATATACACAAACACACACACTCAACCGCGCGCACACTCACTCACACACACATGCCATCAGTTGTATTATTTTTTTAATTTCTTAATCTTTTTTTTAATCTTTTTTAATTTTTTTTTAATCTTTAATTTCAAATTATGTACATATTTATTAATTATTAACGTAATGGATGTTTTATGCACCTATACCTTTAATGCTGTAGCGGCGATCGGGGATGGAACCTGGATCTCCCAAAAGACACCTAAGGGAGAGGGAAAGACTGAAAAACAGCGCTGCACGAGGTCGCTCGTGACAGCAGAAGCTGAGACTTTCCCTTTGCCCACAAAAAGAGTAATTTGTAGTCTTTTATTTGTTCTATTTATATTTAAGATTTTGTTTGTACTTTTATTTCTGTATTTTTCTTTTGTTGTGTGGCAATAAACCATTATTATTATTATTATTATTATTATTATTTTGTTTTTTGTGTAATCTCGGCTAATAACCTCTAAGCCGGGTAGTCGATGACACGGGCCTAGGCCAAATGTACATTGACGGGTAAGCAAATAAAGTATTTGTAAACTTTTAAACTATATTTTATAAGCGTCGGTGTGATAGTTCATTCGGATTGGTTTTGGTCACTTTGGAGAAATTTTCTCACTAATCTGCATGTGTTTAAAACTGCTGCTTTTTGTAATAACTGGTAAGTGCTTACTGGTAATTTTAATGTTTGTAGAGACGCATGTAGTTGGGTCGGTATAACTCCTGTTGTAGACAGAACTATTGGGACTATTGTTACTTTTTGTAAATGCCAAATTCGGGTTATTTCATTTTTTAATTCGGTATACTTGGATAGTTTTTCAGCTATTGTTGATTGTAAGTTATGTGTGTTGGGTACTGCTATATCAATAAGGAAACCAGTCTTGCTTATTTTGTCGATTAGTGTTATATCAGGTCTATTAAAATGGATTGTGCGGTCTGTAAGGATGCCTCGGTCAAAGTAAAGTCGTGAAGTGGAGTTTTCCAACGTAGGTTCTGGGGTGTATTTGTAATATGGTAATAACGTATTTATTAATTTATATTCGTAGGCAAGTTTTTGGTGAATGATACTGGCAATTTGATCGTGTCTGTGTTTATAATCCGTTTGGGCTATTGCTTTGCACGCGCCGGTTATGTGTTGGATAGTTTCTGGATTACTGTTACATTTTCTACAAGAGTCAGAGGTAGTTAAATTTTTAATTATATATTTCCTATAGTTTTTTGTTTCAATGACCTGATCCTGTATAGCTATCATGAATCCTTCAGTCTCCGGAAAGAGTGCACCCCGATAAAGCCACTCGTTCGATGCCTCTTTGTCGACGTTTGAAAGGCATAGATCCTGGCGATGTCTTCCGTGTAGAGACTTCTGGGCCCATTCTGTGATTTTACTTCTGTCATCAATTAGTGTTTCATTTTTCTGAATACTCTTACTTTTAAGGTTAAGAGGCGTAAATTCTTGATCCATTTTTGTTATTATTTTATGAAGTCTAGAAGAGTCTATTTTAGCAAAAAAGTATTTTCTGAGAGTAGAAATCTGTTTATTGTGTAAGTTTAAAATGTCTATGAGGCCTCTGCCTCCTTCTTTCCTAGGTAGTGTAAGTCTTTGTAAGCATGATCTGGGGTGATGTTTATGAAATTTAGTCATGGTGGTGTTAATTTTTCGTTGTAGGCTCTTGAGTTCTGATTTTGTCCATTTTATAATCCCAAAGGAATATGTGAGTATAGGTATTGCATAGGTGTTGATAGCTTTTATAGTATTACGTGAGTAAAGCTGCGTTTTTAGAATTGTGTTTAGTCTGTGTTGAAATTGTTGTGTCAGTTTAGTCTTAACTTCTTTGTGATGTATTTGTAAAGATTGATCATATCCTAAATATTTGTATGTGTCTTCTTCATTTAATGGTTCTATTTTTTCTCCTGTTCTTAGCTCATACTGATGTTGGTGATTTTTTCCTGCCTTAGTTGAGTTGATTTTACATTTATCAATACCGAATTCCATTTTGATGTCCTTTGTAAACTGTTCTGTTATTTTAGTTATTTCAATAAGTTGATTTTCAGTGCTAGAGTATAATTTAATATCGTCCATATACATAAGATGGTTTAAAATGTAAACTTCACTGTCAGCGTCCGTCTGTTTGTCAGTTTCCAGATCAGATAAGGAAATCCCTAATGAAGTGGAGTTTAGTATATTGGAGAGTGGGTTAAGGGCAAGGCAGAACCACAAAGGACTCAAAGCATCTCCTTGAAATATACCTCGTTGTATTTTGATTTTATTGGTCTCTACTGGTGATGTTGTTTGCGTTGTGAGTTGGAGTACGGTTGACCAATTTGACATCGTAACATTTAAAAAATTAATTATAGTTGGATGTATTTTGTAAATTTTTAAGACTTTCATAAGCCATGAGTGAGGGACTGAATCAAAAGCTTTTTTATAATCTATGTACATACTGAATAAATCGGATTTCGTTTTTTGGACTTTTTTAAGGACTACAGAATCTATTACTAGTTGTTCTTTGCACCCTTGGCTATACTTTCGGCAACCTTTTTGTTGTTCAGCTAAAATGTTATTTAGATTGGAATGGGCGTATATTAACTCGGATATGCATGATGTTAATATTTTATACAAAGTTTGTAAACATGTGATAGGTCTGTACTTTGCTGGATTAGAGAGATCGTTTTTGTCTTTTGGTATCATAAATGTTATGCCTGATGTTAAGTACAATGGAATGATTTCTGGATTTTGGATAAAGTTATTTAAGTGATGGTAAAGATATTTGTGGATATTTGTGAATTTTTTGTACCAGTAACTATGAATATAATCTGATCCTGGTGACTTCCAGTTATGTAAATTTCGCAAAACTTTTTCAAATATTGGCGGAGGAATATGTTCAAATGACATTGGTCGTATTGTTAGGTCGTTGTTTGATGTTTCAGTTTGTATCCAGTCAGCCTGATCATTGTGTTGAACAGGGTCTTCCCATATCTTTGCCCAATATTGTCTTAATAAATCCGGATCAGGTGTTTTTGTTGCAATTTCGTTTGGTCTGTTATCCTGCGTATTAATTGTACTTTGTGTGATGTTTCGGTAGAATAGTCTCTCGTTACGAATGAATTGTATGTTTTGTTGTTTTCTTAAAGTACATGCTTTGTATCTTTGTAGTCTACCTGCAACGACGGCTAGTTTTTGTTTGAGGGTATCTAGTGTGTGTGTGACTTTTGTATTTTGTTCTTCATGTATAGTATGAGTTTTATATTGTTCTATTATTTTGTTTGCATGATCAATTACTTTTTTACTTCTATTGCCATTGTTAAATTCTGTTAATCTACCTATTTTGCTTCGTAAGTCCTTAACTTTTCTTTCTAAGCGTTTCTGCCAATTTGGTTTATGTTCTAACTTATTTTTAGGGTGTCGTATATTCGATATTTGTAAATTTATTTTTGACCCATTAGCTTTAGCAGCAGTCCAAGCTGCACAGTATATTATGGTTTGTAGCGTTAAAAAGTCTGTATTTTCATTTACAGTCTCAGGTATTGTTACTTCATTCAAGTAGTTGACTATATTTGCAAATTTTTTGGATGGTTTTTGTCTGGGTATGTAAGTTCTATTTTCTGGTTCAGTGTTTTTGAAAAATTCAAATGTTTGTTTAAAAGTCTGGTCAATTTCCAAACGCCTATTTTCATTAAATCTTTCACTTTGTGGTTCATCTGGGAGGTTTACGTTATCCATAATTAATGACTGATTATTAAGTGAGGGTTGTTGTACAGTGTTTGTACTATTATTTGTAAGCTGAATGTTAGTGTTATCACATATAAAACTTGTACCATCGATGCAGTTGTTTAACTCTCTACCATTTACTTGTAATTCTTTAGATACTTCTAGCTTTAATTCACTTAATCTATTGCTATCAATATATTTATTATTTACAATTGCTCTTCTCTGGTCAGCTATTCGTTGTTCATTTAGAAATGTTAATGAGGGAAATTGGTTTATGAAATCGTCGTACAGTGGTTTTCGATATGCAGTGTTATTTAAACCTAAGGATGTTACTCTATAGTATGATCGCATTATTGCTTCATTGTGTTCACGGGACCATCTCATCCGGCGTTGTGTAGTGTTACGAACTATAGGAACTTCTGGGGGTAAACTATGCGTTCGTGACTTGACTGACTCCATTTCTAGAGCATGATGGTGTTTTGGTTTTTGGGTGTAATGTGTCAAAATACTGTTATTCATTTGGTTTAATTCTGTTTTTACTTCATCATGTATCTGGTCTATTATATTTTGTGGTAACAGTTTATTTCGGACTATAGCTCTACGTTGATCTCCTATTCTTTGTCGACTAACTTGCATATTTGGAAATTTTTCTGTAAATTTTAAGTGGAGTGGTTCAAGATAAGATCTTGTGTCTAAATTTAATTCAGTTAGTTGAAGATAAGTGCGCAGTATGAACATATTCATTTCTCGTGTCCATCGCCTGCGCCGATTTTGAGCACTCTCAATGGGTGCAATCTCAGTGTCAAGATTGACATCTTGCACAACACTGTCGAGTGAGGTGTTGGTGGTCAATGTTCTTTTTGTCATGTAAGAAGGGCAAGTAGAAGGTACAGATGTAAAAAGTGAATTAGTTTCATCGCTCGAAGAATCGGCTGTAGCATCAACATCGGGAGTCCGCCTGATCAACTCTCGAGGTCCGGCTGTAGTCTTCTTGTCGATAGGAGCCCGCCTGCTCAACTCCACATCGCCGATGGATCGCATACTGTGGCACCCAGCATCGGCTCCAGGTGCGCCCCGGCGACCCCCGGGCAGCGGCCGTAAATTATAAATTCGATGACTATTCTCCATGTAAAAGGGATATTTGGGAATCGTTAGTTGGGAAGAAGTTAAAAAAAAACCTCAGGTGTAAGTGGCTATTACAGTATCTCCCTATTGGGGTGGAAGTATAGTCTCGCTGTTATGACCTTAATTCACGTATTTTCTTCCCGTAAGCCCCCCCACCACGACAAGGTGATTCCCATGGGGGGGTTATTATTATTATTATTAAGAATTATTCACGAAGCTAACTGCTAAACGTAACAAAGACATTATAGTGTGTGGTGATTTCAATATCAATTTATTGGATGATACCTTACTCGGTCATAGATTTTTAACTCTGTTTAAATGTTGTGATCTTACTATCCTCTTCCTCGAGCCTACTCGAATAACTAGCTCTACTCTACTGCCACATGTATTGATAACATTTTTACAGATGGGATTCCGTCCATCTCTGCAATAATTAATAAATTACATTCTGATCACTGTGGCCAATTAGTCAGCTTCAATTATAATATGGAAAAGGAGGTTAGTAAGAGGAAAGTGGTCGTTCCAGTGAACATGAAACGTATGGAGAGATTTAGAAACACTATTGAAAACCAAATAGAGATACCATTAGTCGGTGGTGCTAATGACAAATATGGAGTTTTATGCGGTCATATAAACAGTGTTTTTAAGACTGTATTTACACCAAAAACAATCTCTCCTAAGTATTGTATGTCATTCAATGATTGGGCGACTCCGGGAATCTATAAAAGTAGACAAAAATTGTATGATCTCTTACATGAGAAATCATATAACACAAACATTGTTTTTTGTAATTATATTAAAAACTATTCTAAAATTTTTAAACTTGTTTGTGCCGCGGCCAAG
Source organism: Melitaea athalia (assembly GCA_905220545.2). Lineage (NCBI taxonomy): Eukaryota > Metazoa > Arthropoda > Insecta > Lepidoptera > Nymphalidae > Melitaea > Melitaea athalia. Next base: position 7,057,253 of record HG992196.1, read on the forward strand.
TCAATATTCATTAGAAATAAAATTAAATCAAGTAACAACAAAATTAAAATGACTTGGAATATTATAAATGCCGAAACTGGAAGAGTTAAAGAACGTAATGGTGTCAGTGAACTCATCATTGACAATCACTCCATTAAAGCGGTTAATGAGTTGGCAACAGCTTTGGAAAAACACTTTGCCGACATTCCACTTTCGACAACCAAGGCGCTTATATCATCGCCCGAAGTCGCTGAATCGTTGCTTAAACAAAATGTAAATGCGTGCAAAGGTGATTTTATTTTCAGACCCATGGATGCTAATGAAATTGTTAAAACTTTTAAAACTTTAGAACTTAAGAACACCGCTGACCTCTGGGGTATATCTGTTAAAATTTTAGGTTCAATTGTAGATATCATAGCACCCCACTTAGCGATTATATTTAATGAATGTCTAATGAGTGGTGAATTTTCTGATTTTATGAAGCATAGTAAAGTTATTCCTTTGTTTAAGTCCGGTTGTCATACAGATCCAACTAATTACAGGCCTATTTCTATTCTACCTGCCTGTAGTAAACTATTTGAAAAAGTGATTCTCAGTCAACTTTTAAATCATTTCACAAGAAATAAACTTTTACATAATAAGCAATTCGGTTTCACTAGAGGACGCTCCACAACTGATGCCGGTGTTGAGCTTTTTACATCGATAGTCAATGCTTGGGAGGAGTCACACGATGCTTTAGGCGTATTCATCGATCTATCATATTTAGTAGAGAAGAGGCATGAGATTGTATTGTTTGCTGATGATACTTCATTAATATTTAAATTGCGTAGACAAGAAACAAACTATGACGATGTAAACAATGCTCTCTCTGAACTGGTTCATTGGTTTAGCGCAAATAACTTGCTTCTTAATAGTAAAAAAATGAATTGTATTAAATTTTCTGCTCGAAATGTAAAACAAGTTGATGTGCAACCAGAACTCAATGGTGATTAACTCAACTTAGTTAACTCAACCGTTTTCCTTGGAATCACCATTGATTCAAAGTTACAGTGGGGACCCCATATCTGTGGATTGGCTGATAGACTGAGTTCTGCAGCGTACGCGGTTAAAAGGATACGATTATTAACGGATATCGATACAGCCCGATTAGTTTATTTCAGCTACTTCCATAGCATAATGTCCTATGGCATTTTGCTATGGGGCAATGCGGCTGATATTTGTGTCATTTTTATTCTGCAGAAAAGGGCTGTCCGTTATATTTACAAAATGGGATGTAAAGAATCTCTGAGAGAGAAGTTTAAAGAGATCAACATCCTGACCTTTGCATCGCAATATATTTATGAAAATATAATGTATATACCTACGGAAAAATAGGCATTTGTTTGTTAGTCGTAGTGATCGAAATGCCTCAAATGATGTAGCACTCAGGAACGACCACAAATTAATATTTCCTAAATGCCGGCTCAAGAAAAAAAGTAGTTCTTTTATAGGAATGTCTATCATTATATATAATAAGATTCCGGCTGCGCTTCAATCTCTGCCTTTACTGAAGTTTAAAAAAGTTATTAAGCGAGTTTTATGTAGTAAAGCCTATACTATACCATTAATGATTATCTCAATGATGAAAAGGCATGGGATTGAATAAAGCTCGACCAGGCTATGTCTATGACCCGCTGTAAATAGATAGTTACATATATTGTGAGCAGGTGGCATGTGGTGGTCTCGGCACGCACGATTGGCTGTCTCGTGTTTGTCCTGATTATTTCATGGTCCACTACTGCGTTTTTATCTTGTATCTGACTTTGCATTTTTTAAAAGAGTACGGAGAGTTTTTTTTCCTCCGGCTTTTTTTCTCTCGGCCTACATTAGGGAAATTGTTATTTATTGTAATATTTAATAAAGCCGAGGATAAAGTAGGTAGGTAATGTCTACCGAGACATTATAACTTAATATTTTGACTAAGTTAAGGCTGCTTATAACACTGGGTACATTACGTAAGTTTGTAATGTAGGTACCTAATGTTTAAGATATAAATTTTTATTTTTTATTTTTTGATTTTTGCTGCCTTAACTTTTGTTATTTTTGTTTGTTTTTTTTTGTACTTAAATGATTTTATTTTATTTTTTGACTTGTTTAAGTGTGTGACATGCACCTTATGACGAAATAAATTATTTTGATTTGATTTGATTTATCAGGGATGGCGAACCTTTTTTGATGACCGTGCCACAAAATCATAAAAATTCTTTTTTAAATAGGTAACGTGCCACAGTAAAATTTCATTATAATTGATTACTTTCAATAATTTCTAAATCATTTCATAAATCGACAAGTTTTTGATTCCGTATGGTACTTAACTGAAATTCAACTAATTCAATTTCGAATTCATTAAAATTTAACCACTTGAGGACCAGTGACGGATTAACCCTTAATCAAATTAAGCAATTGCCTAGGGCATCATGTCTGCGGGGCACCATAAGAAGCACAAAAAAATCCGTGTTTGGGCATCACATCTCACTCTCACGTCAGCAAAAATAACATCAAAAAAAGTTTCTAGGACTAATTTAAAAATTCGCGCGTTGAGTCCGACCTACAGTGATAGCAGTGGCGTAGCGTTGGGGGGCCGGCACTTTTTAGGGGGCGGCAAAATTTAACAATAAATAATAAAAATACTTTGAAAATATTTGAACCATTTTATATCATTTTAAAAAGATAAGAGAAAATACACAGACAGACACGCTAAACTTATAACTCCCTTCTCTTTTTGCGTCGGGGGTTAAAAAACAAGAAATATATATGTTTAATATTTGTATAAACTTTGATAGCGCGATGTAGGCATGTAGGATACGTCAGTTTTTTCTTTGTAGTGTATATATAGGTGGGGAAAAAGTATGGAAACGCCGGAAAATTTGGAAAACCGCACGGGTTAGTCGTAAACCAAAGGTCATACCCTAAGTAACTTTCAACGAAGAATCCAGCGGTGACCTCTGATTTGACCTTGAATCTCATTTTGTAGGTTATTTCAAGGTCGACCTCGTATTTTTAAATTTGTTGTGTTGTGTCACATGTTTTTATTGCTTGATTGCGATTGCCAATGAAGTTTTCATTTCTGCCGTGAGGTCTTAAGCATTCACTATTTTTTTTTCCGAATTAGAATTTATTTTGTTTTTCAGACTGTCTGACTTCTTTTAAAAATAAATGTTGCTAAGCGCATAACTGGAGAATGGGTCGACCGATTCGGCTAATTTTTTTTTGTATGTTCCTTAAATTCTACGGAAGGTTTTTAGACTTAAAAAAAAAAACATAGAACGAAGTCTGTCCGGGCAGCTAGTATAATAATTAATATTACCTAAGTAGTTCATTTTATTTTGTTTATTATGTGTGATAATTGTCATGTCATGTCTTTCAATCACGTTACATTTGTATGACGATAGGTTTGTAGAATAAAATAACGATTTCAGTTTAAAAAAAAAAACTTTATTTAAACATGCACTGAAAAACTTATACAACTGCTGTATCTTTTAGATAACCATCACTTTTACTTGATAACTTTGGCAATACTGCGATCTTTTCGTAAATCAATCCTTGAGTTGTTCACTTACAGTCCATAATCGAAATTTTAGTAGTTATCCTAAATTATAATATGAAAATAGTTGTGCTAATGGGTATAATATAAAATAATATAGGAAATATTTTAAGGGCTCTGCCCGCAGTCTTTTAAGCTTAGTTTATTGTACTTTGTACACTCTGGTGCAGGTCACTCCATTCGCGGTCATCGTCTGAAAAAAAAAACAAATTAATTACTTACAGATATTTCGAATGAACAGCTGGGCGTATACTGTGTTGTCAAATAAGTAGAAAAAAAAGACTCGATATAAAACAAAAAAAAATTATATAATTTTTGAAGTGAAACTTCTTTAGGCGCATGAGGGTAAAATTTGAGACAAAGGCGACGAGGCAACGGGTAAGGCCGTACTTGGATGGATGACCGCCTGGGAACACCGCGTAGCGTTGTTTTTTTTTCAATTAGTTTGCCAAAGAAGTTTCACTTCTGACATGTGTACTTTGTACGCACGCAATTCTTTTTTTTTCAAATAGTATTTTGATTTTTATTATTATATAACATACTAGCTTCTGCGCGCGACTTCGTCGGCGTGGACTCCGCTCCTATTGGTCTTAGTGTGATGATACATGGCCTATAGCCTTCCTCGATAAATGGGCTATCTAACACTGAAAGAATTTTTCAAATCGGCCCAGTAGTTCCAGAGATTACCGCGTTCAAACAAACAAACAAACAAACAACCAAACAAACAAACTCTTCAGCTTTATATATTAGTATAGATTTTACAATGAGATGACTAGATTAAGGCCAGCGATCTCTTTAAAACTTTTAAAAAAACTCGTTTTTTTATTGCATATTTCGAAAGTATAATTACCCAAAAAATATACTGACGAAAGGGAAACCCGAAATATTGAATATTACTGGGGTTGTCGCCAGAACAGCCTGCGTCGGGCGCTCGGCTCGTCAGAGGCGGAACAACCCTTGCTTTACACTCCTTCTTTTTGTTTGGCAAGACGTTTCACTTTCGGAAAATTTCTCGAAGCGACTGTCTCCTTTTTTATGTGAAGGAATTATTTGTACAGCTTGAAACGACAGGTAGGTGAAACGAAACGTTAGCCGAGTAGCACATTTAGTTTCATTTGAATTGTCGTGAATGGTTGAGTTTTAAAAAGTAAAGTGCCGAACTATCCGAAAGGAAATCGAGATAATACAGTTCGGAGACCTACGAGAAAAAAGAAATTTTAAGGAAATCAACTAATGGAGACACAAGTGCAAGTGAGAAAAATCAAACAGCATCCTGCCTATCTATCACGAGAGATGATTAGCTAAAAAAGGTGTTTAGGATACCATACCCGAAATACCAATTAAGGCTGTAATTCGACGATTTGGCGAAGATCCACTCTGGTCTTAAAATCATCGAAATTTTGGCCTACATAGCTGGGTCGGCTAGTATTATATGTATATTCTATTATAAAGAGGGTGGATATAATGTTTAAATTTGTTTTATTAATTGAAAGCTTCAAAAGAAGTTACAAACATCAGCTAAAGAGCTCTTGTCAAGACGAAGGATAGTCGCTGAGGACTGGCTTCTAAAGATATAAAGAATTTACTTACAGCTTTCATTTCTTCGGGTCCGAACTCCCTGATGTAAGTGACTTCTGCGCCATCAGCTGCCTTCTGCACCTGCTTTAAGGTGTTGCCTTCAAAAGTGCACACCGATTTCACCTGCAATTTATTTTACAAAAAAAAAAAATTAATTTCAATTATTTTATTATAATACTGTGACTGGATTGATTTCTTTTCGTATTTTGCTTGTAAGACGTTTGCAATAAAAGCTAGTAACTAAATAAAATTAAAACTGAAACAGGTGGACTTCAAGACGTTTCTATCCAGAAAGCTTTTATTAATCGTAATCGACGCTCATTGATAGGCCCCATTGAAGGTCAGTTGATTATTTACGCGGTCTCTTTGACAGTATTTCTAAGCCCAAAACATTCAAAGATCTGAAAAATTGAAAGGAAAATAAAAATACGAAAATCTGAATATTATACTACCTGAGCGTTTGAAATTAAAACTTATTAAAGCACATCTAGAGTAAAAAGAACTTTTATGTACCTACATAAATATATGTCGATGAGAAAGAAAGTAGTAGTACAGACCTTGACTCCATCTGCGCGTTCCTCGTCGAACTCTTCACCAGGCTTGAATTTGATCTCAGTTGTCTTGAAGGTGGATGACGTGACCAGCACGTAGGAGTCACCGTCCTTGCGCAGCTCCACTGATGGTGTCACGGCATTGGCGGCCTTGCGGGTGATGAGACCCACGCCTGGAAGAATTTCGTAGCTGTTTAGAAATGAATACTAGAAAACTACTACGGTTCAGCCTGTAATGTCTCACTGCTGGGCATAGGTCTTTTTTCCCATGTAGGAGAAGGATCAGAGCCTAATCCACCATGCTGCTCCAATGCGGGTTGGTGAATATAATAATTCCCTACTATGAGTAACGAGCGCTATCAGGTGTACATGATAACAACCGGGACCGACGGCTTAATGTGCTCTCCGAGGCACGGTGGGGAGACCCACAAGCGCTGCACAAACACCCAGACCACAGCAAACATCTGTATGGCCAATACAAATGTTTCTCATGTGCGAGGATCGGATACGCAACCGCCAGCGCAATAGCCACAAACCAATGCTGTCAGTGATTTGCCAATTTATTAATAGCAATATATTAATCATACCTTCGCACCCGTAAAATGAAATAAAAAAAATTGATAGAGAAAGCCAACTGAACTAAAATGGTTTACTTTAAGGTTTTCTATTATTTTATTTTTTTGGATGACTATTTTTCATAATAAACTTAGACTTGGTAAACTTGCTGGCTTAAGTGCTTACCTAATGGTATATTCAGTTTAGTAAAAGTATTTTAAGAAACTGAAAATCTTTATGTGAGTTTTTTGAAACATTTGTTTTACAAAACTGAAATGTCGGGACTTCGGGAGGTAGTTATTAATGATATCTAAGTATATAAGTATTCAAATATAAGAAGATTGTTAAAATCGGAATTTGTAAGAGCATTCTACTTATATTATGTATCTTATTTTAACTTTATATGTATACAATGACTGTAACTGTAATACATTAAAGATTACTGGTAGGTACCTAGGTTTTTCAGAAATTCATCGAAATTCTCTGAAGATACAAGCTTGTATTTCTTTCCACTATAGAGGAACATTTTATACGGCAATTAAAACTTTACTTTTTTCGCTTCTATTAAAAGAACGCTAGACATGTATCACGATGAACATCACAACATTGCAGAGTAATGACAACTTATAAAAATTTACACAGATCTACTTTTATAAACTTCTAAAGAGGTTTTATGTAAATAAGTTTTTATTGCAAATTTTGGCTTGATTAAATTATATAAAACAAAAAAAAAACTGTTTGCGTTTTTATTTAAAAATTATAAATAAATAATCAACTATTTATTTTATTACAATAAAATTACGGTTCATCATTTGAAACGTTTTTGTAGAATAGCAGGTTGCATTATACAATGCGATACCAGTATAAATAACTCATGTTAAAGCAATATTCATAGAAGTTCTTGCAAACTGCATCTCAATGAAATAATGTATCCATCATTGATATTTCTTAGAAGTAAATAGCCACTAACGAGCCCCAAGTGGCTTATCCGCACTACCGCATTCTTTTCTTGAATGTGTAGGATTTAATAAGAGCATAAAAGTGCAATGAAGAAAATATTATTTTACACGGTATTGATAGTGGCGACTGGCGAGTTATCGTGAGTATTCGATACTTGTGTTTACAGTGTATTTTATGTTCAGAGATAAAACATACTCCACGGCTATGAATAGAAACGTACTAATAATAAAACGAACTTTTTACTTTGCTAATTATAGAAATAGTTATTTCCTAAAAGTTTACTAAATATTAATTCCAAATTCTTTCTTTTCTCATTTTACAATCTGGGATTGCATATTAATGTTTCTTTTTTAGGTTTCGAAACGGACTTGGACTATTTGTAAACTTTTATTTTTATTTTGTTATGTTACTACAGTTACCTGTTTTTAGTTAGGTAACTTGTATAGTATGAGTTTAACATATTGGCCGCAAAATTCTGTCAGATATTTATTACCTACTTTTGTTCAGCAATGTTAATTTGTTTAGTGTCATTATGTAGGAGCTTTTTATAAGATTTTTAGTTTTCTATTCAATATTAGACATAGTTATTGTAAGCTGTAAACTATCCAAACAAAATGAACTACTTAAATAAAACAAATAAAATATACGTCTGAACTATTACGACATGCAAATCATATAAAACATTTTATTATACAACTAGGTCGGCAATCGGCATACAAGTGTACGGTTCACCTGATGGTAAACGATTATTGTAGCTTTATAGACGCCTGCAACAAAAGCAGAGCTCTATTCACCTTACTCACCACAGGAACACAACACTGCTTGAAAGCAGTATCATTTAACTGTGATCTACTGTAAGGTCAAGGTACTTCCCCAGTTAGGCTGCTCCAGATTTTGAGCTGGATAATTCCTGCTTTGCCCTACCTCAGTTGTAGGTAATTGCACATAATGCGATTATACCAGAACTGCAAATGACAAAATTGTAATATTAACAATAAAATAGTTTTCATAAACTACCTTCTACCTGCATATATAGAAAATATGCATAATTACTAAGTAGGTACTAACATCAGTTAAATTATAATTTATATGTATAATTGAAACCAATCTTTTATTACTGGTTTTCTAAACAATTATTTAGTTTCTTATTTTTTTTTAATAACAGAGCACCGGTTGAACGTGAGTTGTGTTTATACAAAAGGGGTGCCATAATACATTACATCTTTAACACTATTGGCCTGAATTTGAATATTTGAAGTGAAACTTCTTTAGGCGCATGTGGGGTAAAATTAGAGCGACCGGTAACGCGGCAGCGTCATGACGATCAGTACTTGGATGGGTGACCGCCTGGGAACAACGCGTGACGTTTCCTTTCGACGCAGCTTTTTGTTTTCTTTTTTCAACTAGTTTTTTTTGTATTTTAAATTAGTATTTTTTTAATTAGTTTTTTGTGTAAACTGAAAAAAAAAAGTTAAATATAAATAATTGTAAGATGCAGCGTTAACGATTAGTTTTTAAATTAGTTGTAGTTGTAGGCACGCAATTTTTTTTTAAATTCTTACATTTCTCATCATAGCGTATTTCTATAGCCTAGATTTTTTTTAATAAAGTACGATTTAATCAAGCTTCATATAGGTATCCTTAAAACTTCTTCAACCAAACTTTTATAATTAGTATAGGCACCTATATAAATAGCTAGCTATAGCTTCAGCCTGTAATATCCCACTGCTGGACATAGGCCTCTTTCCCCATGTTCCCATGTAGGAGAAGGATCGGACTATCGGAGCTTAATTATCCACCACGCTGCTCCAATACGGGTTGGTGGATATAGTAAATAGTAATTCCCTACTATGAGTAACGATCGCTATCAGGTGTACCTACATGATAACAACCAGGACCTACAGCTTAACGTGCTCTTCGAGACACGGTGGGGAGACCCAAAAGGACTGCACAAACACCCAGACCACTGCAAATATCAGCTGTATGGCCAATACAAATGTCATGCGCGGGGATCGAACCCGCAACCGCTAGCGCAACAACCACAACCCAGTGCTGTGACTGTGCATGTGACATCTGTGATGAAGTAAAATGTTGTTTTCCTTCTATAGGTACTAGTTAGACGTTATTATGAACATAAGCATAACATCCGTATTACGGCATTACAGGTGCTTATTGACAGAAGCTAATGTAACAACCATCGCCTTGTTCGAGTTAATTTACATAACATCGTAAAACGTAATAAAAACTAAGTCATTCCAGGCCCCGTTTGTTTTGTGTTAGTTTGAATCGTTACCCTATTCACCCTATTGTAATCACTTATCGCAATAACGCATAGATGAATCAATATGAAATGCTGGCATTTTATTGGTTGGTTTGTGGGCGCGGTCCATTCTGATTGGCTCCTGTAACGTGGCCTCATACAACGTCAAGGACAACGACCTCTAAAACTAAATTGGAGTAATTTTTCAATTGAAAAGCCATTGCGATGTTTTTGTGACGAATTACGTCTGTACAGACATTGTACAGATCGAATGTCTCGAAAACATCAATTATATTATTAAATGTTCCATATTTCTCAAGGAATAAGATAGGTGACTTCGTAAGAATATTTAAATTTCATTACCTACCTAATTTATTTTCAGTCTGCTATCAAATTTTAAATGGATTTTTATTTTATTTATATTAAGATGATATTAAGTAAATAACATTGTGTTATCTATCTTCAAAAAACGAAAGATAAATACTTAAAGGATAATCGGCTTACATGATTGATGCACGTACGTGTAACAGTGATAGATATTGGAACAATTTTGTTTATTACTTCAGGATGACTTCAGGTAGCTTTAGCTATCTGCTATACTAATAATATCAGAAATTAAAATTTTCTATATGATTACCATTATTAATTTTGAATCTACTATTTCACGTAGATACTTACTTATGTATTTAATTTTTGATTTGTAAATACCGCATATTTATTGTTGTTACAAGTTAACGCTGTACTTTTTATTTCGTATTAAATGTATCAAGTAAATAAAAGTTGATTTTTAAATAAGTACAAATTTAGTTCATATTTTAAAAAGTGAATAAAATATTTCATGATTAAAGATATGAACTTGCTTGTATAATTTATGAAATAATTAATTTTCAAACTGGTTTGTATGAAGAACATTCTTAATAATCTATACTAATATAATAAAGCTGAAGAGTTTGTTTGATTGTTTGTTTGTTTGTTTGTTTGTTTGTTTGTTTGTTTGAACGCGCTAATCTCAGGATCTACTGGTCCGATTTGAAAAATTCTTTCGGTGTTAGATAGCCCATTTATCGAGGAAGGCTATAGGCTATGTATCATCACGCTAAGACCAATAGGAGCGGAGTCCACGCCGACGAAGTCGCGCGCAGAAGCTAGTAATAAGGTAAATCGTATTTAAATTGTATGCAGTCTATTTATACTCATTGGCGCGTTCACCGCCGACACAGCTGACAAAGTTCAGTGGACATTGATCCTAATTCCTACATCTAGTATTAGCATCATTCAGAGTGCGGACTTTTGAATAACAGGAAATCTATACTTATAAAGAAAATGAATCACAAACTCGAAAACGGCTGGAAAATACCGGCTAATTTTTTAATAAGTTGTCTAACTAACATAAGAAAATTATACAAAAAATTAAAAAAATTTGGAAAATGTAACGATTATTTCAGCTTCACGCGTTTAATACCAGACAAGACAAGGTCTGCCGAGTCCGTTAATCTTATCTAATTTTATATAAGAATAAAATTCTCGTGTCACAATGTTAGTTACGATACTCCTCCGAAACGGCTGGACCGATTTTTGTGTGCAGTTCAGAGTGAGTGTAGTTCTGAGAATCGGCCAACATCTATTTTTGCCCACTCCTAATTTTTTTATTTTTTTTACATTTTTTTTTTTAATTATGACATGGCATTGAAAAATACATTCAACGCTGAATTTTCACCCTTCTACCACCAACCCCTATTTTTAATAGCGTTTAGCGGCAAGACAACGTTTGCCGGGTCAGCTAGTAAAAAAAATACATAGGTACAGCTGAAATGTCACTTGGTTGATGTATCAATTGATTTATCCGTAACATTAAACCAAAATGTTTTATCATGACATTTTAAGACATCTTGATGATGATGCTGGTATGTGAAATTTGAACTAGATCTGCATAATTTTACATGATCTGTTGTCTGAGTTTGTGTAGATATGTATCTACCTACTTATATTCACTTCACACAGATGTGAATATCTGTAATTAATAAAAAGCTTTCAATTTTATTTTTAAATGCGTTTGGTTAGGTTTGAAACTCCGAAAGATTTTTTAAGATTGGGTGATCCAATTATTATGAGATTAGCCTGTTTTAGCAAACAATTTATCTTCGTACCTAATAACCTATTTAAAGTAATTATGCTTTTATTTATGAAAAAAAAAACTCTTCACTAAATACTTAACGGCATTTAATTAAAAATCTCAAAGGAATCAAGGGATCTTGATTTTATCTTCTTAAAATATTTGTTAAAATGGTCAAATAAGTTAGAATTAGAAACTAAGAATAATGAAATTTTATAAAACACTTCACTTTTTATTTATTATCACAGAACGTTTTTGTAGACGACAATAAAAGTTGATTGTATTTATGACGCCTATTATTATTGGAATGTTTTGAAGTAATCTTTATTTTTATTGGTTCACTAGCTTCTGCGCGCGACTTCGTCGGCGTGGACTCCGCTCCTATTGGTCTTAGCGTGATGACACATAGCCTATAGCCTTCCTCGATAAATGGGCTATCTAACACTGAAATAATTTTTCAAATCGGACCAGTAGATTCTGAGATTAGCGCGTTCAAACAAACAAACAAACAAACAAACAAACAATCAAACAAACAAACTCTTCAGCTTTATTATATTAGTATAGATTTCTTTACACGTCAACAATTATAATTGATATATGTACATAGATACTTTAGTTGTTTATATCATTATTTAAGTAATGAAAATCGCTACTAACAATATTTAAAGACCGAGTAGTTACATATGGGCCAACAACAACGGTAGGTACTAGACCAGGAGTTCCCAACCAGGGGGGCACGCCTCCCAAGGGGGGCGTAGAGAGATTTCAAGGGGGGCGGAAAGCGTTTGTAATTTCTTTTTTTATACCACTGAGGTAGCATACAGGCAAGAAAAAACAAAAAAACCATGTGTGCAATTCCCACGTGGTAGAAGTGAAACCTTCAAAAAGAGATAATGAGACGAATGTAGACTTTCTAGAAATGAATGCTGATTCGTCCATGAAAGATGACTTCCATCTTTTGACATTAGAGCAATTTCGGATCAAAAGATTGCCTGTTAATTCGAAACTTGCCTCTTGCTTTACGAGTACTACTACCTTTTTCTTCAACTTACTTGTGTGAGTTAGGCTTTTCTGCTCTAGTATTAATTAAAAATAACAGCGAAATCGCGTGATGTCGATAGCGACCTGATGATATCTCTGACAAAAACAGAACCTAGAATTAACTTTTTTGGATAAAACATTTATTATTTTAATTTCAAATTTTAAAAATTGTTTATTAGAATTAAAATAAAAGGCTTTTAAGTACATAATGTGCGTTTTTATTTATTTATTGAAAATGTAAAGGGAGGGGGGCATGAAAAAATTATTAATAGTCTGGGGAGCTTCAACAAAACAAAGGTTGGGAAACCCTGTACTAGACTAAATGCCACTAGGTACTAGAACTATATGCCACCACCAACCAGCAGATTGATAAAAAAGTGACAATGATGAATAATGTTTAAAAAGAAAACAACAAAATTTAATTTTCGATTATAATTGCAATTTTTTTTTATTTGCCTTAGCAAAGGTATGACACATCTTATGTAGGTAGTTAGATAGCATTTCGTAGATATAGCGTATGGACCTACATCAACAACAGTTGGGTCTTGGGTGTTGGTAGCAATATGCATTCGATCATAACGTATAAGTACATATATATCAATGATTATCAGAAACGCATTTTCGTATGCAAGTGAGTCAGGCACCGGACAAGGGGGTCATCTCAGCCGTCTCGGTTCTTATTGACTGAATTGAAGTTGATTGCTGTCTATTTGCCGGCAATTGTTGTCGACCAATAGGAGGAAATCACACAACTATGCCGGGATATTCTCATGCGATCCTAATTACTTCAAAGGATCGTACGACGTATTGGTTTTGTTATCTATTTAAAGCTTCCGAGGAATCTATTCTAATAATTTGCCTGTTCGCGAAATAACTCCTATATTTTCCATTGTTGATTCTATTCTCGACTATTATGCAGCTAAAATTGTTTGCATAGTAAAATTGTTAGCAATTTAAGATTGACGTTTTTACATGAAAGCGTGAAGGTCGTCTCACGTAGGTGTTAAAGTTAGCGAAGTATTCATAGATAATTATGTTTGTATTGTAGTACGTATATAGGTATGAGACAAGAGTAGTCTTATGTTGCAATAAAAAATATAAAAAACAAACGATAATAAAGTAGCAATTTTTATACCCTATGTTTTTTAATTATGTTTGTATAAAGAATGAAATACTTATATATATAAACTAGCTTCTGCGCGCGACTTCGTCGGCGTGGACTCCGCTCCTATTGGACTTAGCGTGATGATGAGCCTATAGCCTTCCTCGATAAATGGGCTATCTAACACTGAAAGAATTTATCAAATCGGCCCAGTAGTTCCAGAGATTACCGCGTTCAAACAAACAAACAATCAAACAAACAAACTCTTCAGCTTTATATATTAGTATAGATGTGTTTATAGTAGGTTATTAGTAGGGCTCGGATTAATATGTAAATACATATTTTTAATTTACACGATTTTCGGTTTTGAATGTCTCCTATACATTGATTATTACATATAGACTCGGAAAAACTAATTTTTATTTTCCATATTTTTCCATATTTTGCCATATTTCATGGGTAAGTCCATATTTTACAAAAAAAAACTAATATTCTACTAACACTACAACTATAATTATAACTGAGGTAGGGCACAGCAGGAAATTTCCTGCTCAAAATATGGAGCAGCCCGACTGGGGTAGTACCTCGACCTTACAGAAGACCACAGCTAAATAATACTGTTTTCAAGCAGTATTGTGTTCCTTTTGGTGAGAGCAGAGCTCCTGGGGGGGTTTGGGGATAGGGTCGGCAACGCGCTTGCGACGCTTCTGGTGTTGCAGGCGTCTATAGGCTACGGTAGTCACTTACTATCAGGTGAGCCGTACGCTTGTTTGTCGACTTAGTAACATAAAAAAATAAATAATAGACTTTAGACAAAAATAAAGGCTTCGTTACACTAAAAACAATTAATAAAGTTAAGTGCGTACTGAGTTTTGAGAGTACTGCAGACGTGCCTTACCCAATTACGGAACTAGGCGTCTTTAAGTACGCTCCCATTATATCATGTTTTTTTTTTTATATTTAAGTAGGTCAAAAAAGCATACGGCTCACCTGATGGTAAGCGATTACCGTAGCTTCAACACCAGATGCATTGAAAGCGCGTTGCCGACCATACTCCCAATCCCCCCCAGGAGCTCTGGTCACCTTATTCACCACAGGAACACAACACTGGTTGAAAGCAGCATTTTTAGCAGTGATCTGCTGCATGTTTGAGGTACTTCCCCAGTCGGGTGACTCCAGTTTTTGAGCACAGAGCAGGATATTTCCTGCTGTGCCCTACCTTACTTATTTGCCTTTATTGTGACGTGGAAAGATCTTACAGCCAATATAAGGCTATATTTAGACCTAATCGACAGTTTTAATTACGATAATTTAAAAAAGCGTGTGCATAGCACATTTATAATATTACTAGGGATAATAACTATACTGAAAAAAATACAAAATTTCCGTTTCTTATCTTTTTAATTTGTAACATAAGTATGCAACATATCGTGTCAGTATTATGAGGATAAAATGTCAACCGATCGAGCAATTTAGTATTATCAGTTCCAAAAATATCGCTATCAAATTTACTTTGGCTTTAATATTTTCCGGAGAAATTTATCATACGATAAAATTCTTATCGGCCGGAATGTTATTTATTCATGTTCGTCATACAAATGTTCGATATATTAATGCATTTCCATTAGTTATGCAAATAATATTTTATATTCGAGTTTGTCTGAAAAATCACCAGTAACATCTTGATAATAGTCTGTTACATCATAATATAATTATATTACCTAATACATTAGTAGCTAATATTGCTTCCCTTTTTAGAAAAAACCTCACAATTACTCCACATACATTTTATTTACTTATCATTAATTTATAGATAAAGTTGCTTGCTCTACCGGCATCAACAATTAAAAAATTTATGATTGCTTTTGTTTTTGTAAATTAATTAATTATTAAAATTATATATACGAGTACAGATATACATTGAGACCTTAGAGTAATAAATATTGAGACACAATACACCAATGCTGCCATCTGACGGTTTTAATTTTGAAACAGCGTCAACATGATTGACGGTCGGTAAATTTTTTGTTCAATTTCAATTCAACTCACATATAAATACTTTTTTGTAATTTTGTAAAGTAATAATTATTATACTTATTTAGTGCGAGTCATTCGCACGGGTATATTATCTTTAAATACAAAGACCGAAGACGGGCAGCAGCGTTACCGTGCGACAACGGACAAAGTCAGCCCACACAGCGTGGTGGAGTATGGGTAAAACCTCTATGATTTCGCGGCAGAAGTTTCGGCCCCCACTATTCTAGGCTGGATGAGGATTGGGAAAAACCGGGATGTCTGCCGCAAACTTGGGTAGGCCTAGCTATGTCTAGCAGTGGACTGTGAAATAGGCTGAACTGACTGACTGAAGTCTGAAACATTGATTTCATGCGTGTTGCTTTGTAACGTCATTATCGTACGGTCTAAAAATATTTATGTAAATAAAAAAAGAAGTCGCGTCGTGCCACACACTATTAATAACAAAGTAACAAAGTCTATAGTCCAAAGTACGTAATTTACGTATTCGCATTTTACGCTTTTAATGTCCAATAAAATCGAATCATTCGATTTGCATGCCATAGCTTAGCGATTATATTGACTATAAACACATCGTATAATAAGCTTTTATGACACATTAATAAAAGTAAATATACCATAATACTATTATTATACTTGTTTTGCTTGAATTTTTATTTATTTATTTACACTTTTTTGCACACCAACATAAAAAGTAACAAAAATTTAATTAAGTAAACAAAAATAATAAAGTAGCATTAGTCGCAGTTGCAACAGGCGGCCTTATATCGCTAAAGCAGCGTATTCTTCCAGGCAAACTTTAACCACTTTTTATATATATATTATTATATTTTCAGTTTTATTTTTCTTGTAACTGAACTGTAGTTATTATTATGGGGATAAAGTTATTTAATGTGTTTATAGAACTTTATCAAACAAATACAGACCATGATAACAGCTACATTATACAATCGTTTTTATTTTTAGTTTGTAGCAAATCCTTACATACACATGATTTATTTTGATATTATTTTTTGACAATAAATAATTAGTTCATAATTTATGCTTTGTAAATGTGAATAATATTGTAAAACTATTATAATTATTTAAATTATATACGTACTTATAAGGAGAAAGCGAAGCTGTTGCAACACAAGACAGCTCTGTTATCTATACTAATATTATAAAGCTGAAGAGTTTGTTTGTTTGAACGCGCTAATCTCAGGAACTACTGGTCCGATTTGAAAAATTCTTTAAGTGTTAGATAGCCCAATTATCGAGAAAGGCTATAGGCTATTTTTTCAAATTAACGCGTGTGAAACCGCGGGGCACAGCTAGTTTTTTATATAGCAAAAACTTTGTACCCCTTTTACTTTTTGAAAATTGCAAGGACGGAGTAAGTATCTAGTAGGTAGGTATGAAATTTCGCACACAATTTATACCTATAGACGAGTGCAGAATGCTAAAATTATTATATAATTTTATGCTTAAAAATGCATTAAATCAATAAAAAAATAACATTACACAAGCTACCATTTATTTGACACGACACGCACGATATACTCTTTTGTTTATTATTAAAGAAATAGGTACCTATAGCCCTTGACAAAAGATTCTTAATAGGTAATGTTCAAACTTATAATTTAAATTAAAATTGGAAAAATTTCGACCACTGGGCGACCTCTAGTTTACCTATATAATTGTGTTTGCTCACGTTTCAAATTTAACTGAACTCATGTAGGTATAATATAAAAGAAAATTTTGTTTTTATATGTTAAAAAGTAATAATTAAATGTAATATTCGTAAATAATATTATTCATTGTTTGTGTTACGCGTTGTAGTGACATTACATGTCAATAACTGATAATCTCAACTATCACACTGCAGACTGCACGATGATAAGCCGGTACCTACCTTACCTACAAAGTGTGCTAACAACATATTTTACAGATAGCTATTTATCGTGGATTATCATATCCGGCTTTACGAAATTAGTTGCCTTGAGTGAAATACTGATACACAGATTTATAAATTTTTTTTTAATTAATTAAAAATTAAAAATTGTAATTTGGCGATTTTGAAAGTGAATTTTCAATAGGTATCGAAAACTTTTCGTCAACATGTTGGTACCTCATAGTACGGACCGTGTTATGTGAGTAGCATGAAATAATATTATATACCTACATCATTTAACATTCCATATAATAGGCAATAACATATGTTCACGTGTTCAAAGTGGACCTTAAACTTGCGGTCGCGGGTTCACTACGAATACGTAACGTTGAATCTAATTTTAGTTTAAATTAAGAGAATATATTATTTGAAGAATTACTGAAACCTGAATATCTCATAATAAAACACAGCTTCACTTCGCAAAAGAAGTATGAGCCCAGTAGTGAGTGATTACAGTATATTTTCTAAAATAAAAGAATTGTTTACTAGAAGAACATAGCTAATTACAAAAAAAACCTACTCAATACAAATCCCACAGTCTGTCAATGTCATATGAATCATTATCAAAGTAGACAAAAAAGGTATTTTGTTTAATGTCGTCTGACAGGAAACAGTCACCGTGAACTACGAGAAGTTTTTTTTTTAAAGTGCTTGTCACGCTTGTGTAATGTTTTCATAAACATACCAACTTATTTACTACTGTCAAGTTTTCTACTGTCCTAGATGAGCTATGAAATGAAGCATCGCAACAGGAAAATATTGAGTATTTATTTACACCTATCACACTTACAATATTCATTATACTCGTGTATGTACATATACAGTGTGCGTACCGCCGCCCACAGTTGTCGCGCTTAATCATGTCACGCGAAGAGCAATCGGGCGCATTACATCGCTTCATGTCAGTTCATATCGTGTTTTATCGTCCACCTAGGCACAAAATATATTTTGTGACAGGGAAAGAAGTAAGACCGGGAATGATTACTCATATCATGTACTAGCTTCTGCCCGCGACTTCGTCCTCGTGGAATAGTTATTTTGGGCTAATTTACGAAACTTTAACTGTTTACGCAGCGCACGCAGCGGAAGCTCTCAAAAGGAAAAAAACCCGATTTTGAAACATTCTTCATTGGTGCTCAGCTCCTATTGGTCTTAGTGTGATGATATGTAGCCTATATTAGTATAGATCAGGGTTTCTTAACCTTTTTCTAGTGATGGACCCCTTTAAAAATTCCAAGAGTCCACGGACCATTTCCAAAAAAAAAGAAAAAAAAAACAACGATGCTTTACTGCAATCACCTTTTATTGTTTGCGATCAAACTTTACATATAAATAACTAGTGTGGCGGTTGCTGCTGCTTATGCTGGATTAGAATATCAAATTGAGGAGTTGTTTTTGATTACGTGCAAAGTGAAAATAATATTTAGGTACTCACAACATAAGTAGGCTTGCCATGGACACCCAGCTTTCATAACACGGACCCCTTAGGGATCCCCGGGGACCACAGGTTAAGAAACCCTGGTATAGTTTATGATTAAATTTGTTTGTAACAGTGTCTTTAAATTATTTTAAAATACCAATGTATTTGTATTAAAATATAAACTTCTTCAAACGAACAATCATTTAGGTATGTTATAATATAATTTTTTTACGAAATGATAGCAGACATAAGAACCTTTATGTTATCAAGACTTTCTTTAAACAAAATATTTACTTCATCAATGGCGTATTCACTGTTTAATGATAATGTTACAGTAATCATTCATTCGGAATGAGAGGAACGTGACAGTAGATCTTATGTTCGTGGATAACTGTAACTGATAAAGACATTCATGATTCATACATCGTCATTTACCTATGTATTGTATCAGCCATATCTTGAATATGACGTATACGTATATCACATCCATGTGTGTATGTTAAATTATATACAACTAGCTTCTGCGCGCGACTTCGTCGGCGTGGACTCCGCTCCTATTGGTCTTAGCGTGATGATATATAGCCTATAGCCTTCCTCGATAAACGGGCTATCTAACACTGAAAGAATTTTTTAAATCGGACCGGTAGATCCTGAGATTAGCGCGTTCAAACAAACAAACAAACAAACAATCAATCAAACAAACAAACTCTTCAGCTTTATTATATTAGTATAGATATGTAATTTTGTCTCAACTTGACGAAATCGTCGCTAGCGAAATTTGTACTGAACTAACGTTAGCGTGGGAGATATTATCTGTACATACCTACTATATATTTTATATATTTACATTCTTCTAATTATCTTCAAATGAAAGACAGACAGACAAAAAGGTTACAATCGTTTGACTGTGTTTTAATATCGTGAAAATAGCTTGAGAAAACACAGTTATTTTGAAATCACAGGCAGACAGTTCAATTGCATGTATAATTGTATATGTATAGAAAATGTTACGCTATTTTTGAAGTGATAAGCTACTAATAACCACGAAATTAGATTTTATTATTTTATTATGACGCACAGTCTATCGCAGACAACCACAGAGTACATTGCAGACAACTGCTGGACGTAGACCTCCCCAAATTCCCGCTAAAAATCCCGGTCTTCCGAAATCCAATGCAATGCAATGCATTTTACTATAAAAGCTCAGATGTTGTTGAACATAAAAAAACTACATACGCGTTATCACAGACTAGGTACTTAAAAACTAGTTATCAAATCTGGATCAAATTTAAATGGGAAAATTTTGAATGAGGTAACATTCATAAAAAATACAGTCGAATTGAGAACCTTCTCCATTTTAACTACTACTGACTACTAAATACATACTCGTTCTGGCGATCTCGTCCGTATATTAGTGAGAGCCTATTCCACTACGCTACGTTCCTTTCGCTTGTGATGGAACCCGAGTCTTAAAATGTTTAATTAAGTCTCATTTAAAAAAAAGAAACAGTCCTCTCGTGACCACGGTTGCTGTAAAGTGTCCGAAACATTTAAAAAACTTAATAAACCGCTATAAATTCGAAAAATTTGTGTCATTAGAATGAGTGAAATTCGCGTAAACATTAGAAAACAACATAATAAGAAACAGTTCAACTCAAGATATATAATATATATAGAGGAGTGCGAAATGCTAATATTTTTTTTCAAAATTATACATAAAATATACCTACATTAAATTAATAAAAAAAGCATTACACACACTACAGCACTCACACACGCATATTATACTATTTGTTGATTGTCAAAGTCTGTAGTCAAGTTGAAATTTTTTAAAAAAGGTTCTTTATTTTCATAATTATTTGGTTTACTTGAATTAAAGTTTTTAATTTCGACCTCTGCTGGGCGACCACTCGTAAGCATAAAAATATCACATGGGAAAACATTGATGACAGACGATAAAGATAGATTTGACAGAATAAAAGTAAACTATTGTGGTGATCACACTTCAGCGTATTTATGCAATTATTCTCCAGATTAAGAGGTCATAGACCTTAAAATATATTTGTTTAGAAGTCTCTCGCGTTACATTTAACTTTATTTTTATTATCTATGAAAATATTTAACTTTTATAGTTACTTTTTATTTCTGTTAGCTGAAATGTTTTAATTTTCGCTTTATCTTTTAAATCTAAACGGGAATCACGATATATTTGTTAGTTCGGTTTAACAAACAACAACAACAACAATAAAGACATGAATAAAATTTGTAAATGTATTAAAAAGTCTTGCTGGTCTAGTCGGCGAAGTTTTAAAAATAATTAATTTTTAAACTAACAAAAAATAAAGTAGCAATGTGTTAATTTTATATAGGTATCCTAACGCAACATAATAATTATGCAGTCTTTAATAGGCTTTTTATATAGATATGTCTGTTTTCTATACGTATTGCTAAGAGAAAGCCTACACGGAAGATGTAGCCCAATTCACTAAAATAGCGACATTAGGGCTAATTTGCGAATATTCAAGTATCAGAACTTATTGAAAGTAGTAAATAATAAATTTATAATGTTTTTTTTATTTCAAAATTCCAAAAAATATTGTTTATATGTATGCTGACAAAACCAATTCTCTGCATTGATAAGACACATCTTTTATTGATTACGCCTTATCAGTGATAAGTTGAAGTACAAAGATATACACTAGGTTAGTCATGTTATGTTACTTACCTACGTAAGAGATTTCCACCCATATATTGGTTATTCCACCTATACATTATGACAAATTAACAACATAAGTTGAGTAGGACTAATTTCAATCATGAAGAAAATATTTATAACATTATTGTTTATTATTACTAAATAAAAATATACGCAGTGGTATTACTATATCATTAATAGTTGTGAAAATAAAAACAAATATTTTGCATACAAGATTTTTTTCAAACTTTTGGCAGTACGACTTTTGACAGTTGAAAAAAAAACGATAAGTCGGTGTTGGAAGTATAAAGCTACATACACTTACTGTAACTTAAATTCGCACACAAAAATATTTTAAATTTAACGCTTACATTAATTTATTATTTATTGAGACTCAATAACTAAGTTTTGAATAAAAATATGACAAACTAGTGACCGGGGATTGGGGAATGTAGCAATCAAATATCATTTTTATCGATATTTACTCATAACTAAGTGACGTATTATACTGACTCAAAGCAAACACTTCGATATAATTGTTAATTTTAAATGTTTCAAGTTTGTACATATTCGAAATAAAAATACAGTCGAATTGAGAACAGGGGCCGTTCAAGTATTACGTAACGCAATTAGGGGGGAGGGGGGGGTCTTGTAAAACGTTACGATGCGTTACAGGGGGGAGGGGGGGTCTCGAACAACGCGTTACGTAACGTTGTTTTTTATTTAAATAAAAAAAACTAGTGTACTAAAATCTCCCAAATTGGCAACCCTTTTCGTTTATATCCCTTTTTGTATATATTATATATGTTTATACTTACCGCAAACGCGATTTTTTTAAGCGACTTTACGGTAGTTTTCGCAACAAAATTGTTAGAAAAAAGACATTTGGGTAAAAATGGTCAGTTGGGCCGGTGTTACGTAACGTTTTTGGGCTGGGGGGGTGTACAGGAAAACGTTACGACGCGTTACATGGGGGGGAGGGGGGGTCAAAAATCTTCAAAATTTGCGTTACGTAATACTTGAACGACCCCAGTCACCTCTTTTTTGAAGTTGGTTAAAAATATACCAATATCAAATTAATTATACCTACTGATGAAAAGCGTGACTATTAAAAATGAAAACTGATCAAAAAATAGTCATGCAATTTTTGTTTAACTGACTTCAAAAAAGGCGGAGGTTCTCAATTCGACTGTAACTATTTTTATGTGTGTTAATCTCATAACTTTTTACTGGGTTTACCGATTTGATGATTTTTCGGTACTTGTCATGTATTTCGATAGTATTTCGATGCCAGATATCGAACCCCATACGAGAATATCATCATATTAGAGTATAGCATCGCATTGTCAAAAAATTTGGACTTCATCCGTATCAAGTTACACGTGTACAAACGACGCAACAACGCAACTGCGGAGCACGAATGGTTTTCTACTGAGAAATGTTAAGAAGAATCGAAGATCAAAATTTTTTCAGAAAAATTTCCCAAGCACTGTTTGCCTCCCTCACACAGTTTGGAATTCATCTGAATAAGCAGAGCAGGTAGTAAAATCTAATTTTTAGGATCAACAGCTTTACTTACTCAATAAAAACTCAAAAAAAATATCTGCAAATAATTTTGCAATTTTTTGATGAAATGCCTATTTTTACATATTAATGGCTATAGCTCATTAATTTTACGATATAAAATAGATAGTATGGTACTGTTTTAGAATCCTTATGAAGTAGGCTATTTTTTTAAGTAGCTGGCCGCCACAACTCCGATACATTTTTTTTTCACCACAGGTGCTCAAACTTAGCAGTTAAGTAAATTTCAAAATTAAAATTTAAGTTTAGCGGCTTCTTGTAAACTACTATTTATAGTAGTTGAGTTTTTTGAAACATAATTAAGGAACAACATTATTAGGGAACACTTTAAAGAAAAAAAATCCGATCTAGGCCTCAAATAGCGGAAGTGGTGCCCACAAATGTGAGAAAAACTGGGGTTTTTCTAAATTTTACAAAAAATGGCATAGACTGCGAACTGTTTGAGATTTTAAAAAAAAATTTTTGGTTTTGTAGCCCACCTCCCCCTCCGCACACACACGTTCAGGATTATCCATTCATTACGGGGCACCCTGTATATACATTACCTACTGTACCTAAATGCACGAATTACGGTAAATACCAAGATTTAAGAGTAAAACCTCATCAGTCATCAGTGACTGACTGATGATGAAGAGTAAAACCTAAGATTTAACAACTCTTGATCGTAAAAAAAGGCCGAACGATTTTGCGATTCGCACTTTTTCCACCATTCACTTGGTAAGTCTTAGGATTTACATTAAAGGCACGGTAAATATTGAAAAAGACGTATGTTATAACGTGGCTAGTCTCTATATTAATACCCGCGTCGGTCTAATTTTGAAGTTAGATATGTTAGGGTAATTTTTTTTTTGTAACGAAATTATGCCGATAAACGGTCTAATTTTGAATTTAAATAGGTGAGGGTTATTTTTTTTTTTTTTTGTAACGAAATTATACCGATAAACGGTCTACAGGTCTTAACCTAAAGACTTTTTGACTTTTTATCGGCATAATTTCCTTACAAACAAAAAATAACCCTAACCTATCTAACTTCAATATTCGACCGACGCGGGTCTTAATCTAGACTAGCCACGTTATAAAATGTCTTTTTCAACATTTACCGTATCTTTAATGTAAATCCTAAGACTTACCAAGTAAATGGTGGTAAAAGTGCGAATCGCAAACTCGTTCGGGTTTTCACCATTAATGGTTGGTAAATCTTAGGTTTTACTCTTAAATCTTAGGATTTACCATAATTCGTGAATTTACAGTAACATAATATGCATTGTATTATATGGATATTGAGTTTGAAGAATGAAGTCCGTTAATCATGTGCGAAGATCGAACCGGCGACATCTCATCCGAACATCAACAAGTTGTAAAAGCGTCAACGCGACTAAACATGTAGGTACCTACCTATTTTATTTTCTTACCTATTAATTTTAAAGTATGATGATGATGAATTAATTTTGATGTTAATACTGTAATGACGATCGCCGCGGGTTGTTAGTAAGTTTTTGGTAATCTGCAAAATTTTACTTAGTTTAATTTTTTATTTTACTTATCTATTATTATTTTATTTAACTTAGTTTTATTTTTTAATATCTTATGAGATACACACAAGGTCGTCTGTTCCTACGGTAAGCAACTCAATTCTTGTGTTATGGGTAAGAGCCGACTGTAGCTAAATATTTTCTTGAAAAATATACTTACATATAAATAATACTAATTTGGGTTGTCTGGAGCCATAAGTCCGCCCATTGTACTTCACAGTCTGTAAATGTCTTTAAATGTGTTTAATGTTAAAAATGTAGTTGTGGTGTACAATAAAGTGTAAATAAATAAATAATACATAATAATGCACCAACGGACTCGTTACAAATTAATGGCATATAGTTTGTAATAAAATTATAAGATAATGTTAAGTACTAGCCTACGAGTAGGCGTGTTTCTCAAAAGCTCAAGTAGGTACAAATTTTCATTCCATCTTCAATAGAACAAGTAAAATATAATTATTTAAGCTTGGTAGTAAATTTTATAATCAATTATGATATGATTATAAAAAAAAAAGTTTTATGGATATTTATATGTATCTGTACTTAGGTACTTACCTAAAAAAATTATTGAAATTTCCTAACATAAACATAGATAAGAAAACACACAATTTTTTCGTCAGTAATACTGCGGGTAAATTGAAAAAAAAAGAAATGGTAATTTCTTCTTTTTTCAAAAAAAAATAAATAAATAAATAGGTACTTACTTAAATACTTCTCGACGAAAAATTTTTTTTTTTTCAAATATTATCTAGTTAGTAGTAGGTAGGTACCGACGTACTCTATCATTTTTCAATATTTAAATCAAAAATCCGGTTGGTTATTAAAAATGTCAAAATAATTAGAAGTATGAATTTATTTTACGGTTAATCTTACATAAGAATGAGGTTCTAAGAGAACTAGCCAGAGAGTATACTTAAGTAACCGCAAAAAAAATTGGCGTGGTTAACCAGCGAAAGCCGGCCGGCATCGATTTCTTCTCAGAAATATTTTAAAAAATACGTACTTATTAAATTACAAAAAAGTACTCACCGATAGCCTTCATGAACTCATCGAAGTTCTCAGATGAGATCATTTTGTATTTCTTGCCAACGAACTCCATTTTTTTAAGGTATTAATTTATGTATTTAGTTTAGAGGGGAGGTACAATCGTGCACGCGCTATAACGGCTAAAACTAGAATGAGAATGAGCAATTAGTTATGTGCGCTATATAGCACAGATAGTTGTAAAACTATCTATTCGCTGCGACAACGATAGCTAGTTAAGTAGCGAAGCAAAACTATCTATTTTCCACAACGTGAACAACGACCGCTGTCTCCGTTTTGTCGCTACCAGTCGCTGCGACAACGAAGCAAAACTATCTATTTTTCACAACGTGAACAACGACCGCTGTCTCCGTTTTGTCGCTACCAGTCGCTGCGACAACGAAGCAAAACTATCTATTTTTACAACACCGCAACAACGACCGCTGTCTCCATTTTGTTTTGAACACTGTATTCGTTGCGACAACGATAGTTAATTATTTAGTGCTATTTAGAAATATCAATATTTACTATTTATTATTTATTACTAACAACAACAAATCTTGGTAACGTATAAGTTTTATTTTTTGTTTTTTATTGTTTCGTAATATTTCTTCGTTTGCTTGTAATTGTAGCTAGAATTTACTTTTTAATTGTTAATGTTTAATTTTTTAAACAAATGTATTTTTCCTTTAGTTTTAGCGAAATCTGATTGTGTTAAATTTATTTGTGAGCACAGTTTTGGTTTATGTTTTATGTTTGTAAATTTAATTTTATTTTGTTAATTTTAACTGTTTGTGTTCCTTAACAATAAAATAAATAAATACTTTTTTGGAAGATAATAATATATCGATAGTTCGATATTGAAATGTAGATATCGACAATTCGACACTCGATATTTTGAAGTAAAACTTCTTTACGTATGCTTGACTTGGGAAGTAAGCTGGTGAGTGCATAACGAGAGCGTTACGAAAAGTGTGATCGGGCGAGGCAAAAGGAAGTTTCGTAACACTTCAGTCGTGTGGTCTAAAGTCTTAGAGTATACATTACAGTACTACTGTAATTTATACATATGTATATATTTATATATATTATTTTTTCATGTTTTTTATATTTAGTTCTTAAGTTGTGACTTGTAAATATGTATAATGTTTAATTTCTTATTAGAAATTATATTTATACTGTAGTCTAAAGCACAATCGGTTTTTTAAGTAACTTTTTATTTTTGAAGTGAAACTTCTTTAGGCGCATGAGAAGCAAATTTTAAGTACGCCTGTATAAAAATTTAAATATTTTTATAAATATAATTTAATCATTATCACAAGACTGTAAAAGTACGAAGGGAAGTTCTATGTAAACGTTTTGTAACGTCAAATGATATCAATCAATTATAGTCTTTATACCAATACAAATAAGAGCCATATTTGATTGGCGGTATGGAAATAGATAGTTTTCAAAATAGATAGTTTTTACAACGTTGTTCGCGGACTCATAGCGGTTACGTTTCGTTATTTGAAAAAGGCATAACGACACATCACTATGAGCAATACGAATGCTGCCGGCCGGCGAAGCGAATACTCGTTGGACTCGTTTCGTGAGCATGTGCATTGAATGAATAGAACGCGACCGAATGAAAGATGAGGTGAATGAACCAACAGCAGATCAGTAATATTGTGAGATAAACTCTGCGTCTGCGTTAACACGACTTGGTACCTACAACTTACTTACATAATATAATACGTACAATACATATACTTACATAATTATAATATATACCTACTAAAGTAATTACTTTGCTAATTACGTATGTTTCGGACCTAGGATTGGATCGGAAATAAAAATAATATATAAATCTTAACTATGATTAGCTTTGCCCTAGAAAATATTGATACAAAAATATACAATAAGTTGTTATTACACCTATTGTGTATCAACATGATATCATGAAATCATCGAATTTTCACATAAATATGTGTTGTACTATGTTGCAGCCAAATGATTAAAATAACTGTTAAATTAAGCGGCTAGTTTTCTAACAACTTCTACATCTACATCAATTGCTCCGCACTGTGGATCGTTTAACTGTACTGTCTACAATTAAAATGTTAAGGAAGTTGATCGTATGGCCCCCAGTTACCTTGTTGAAAATGATTATTTTATCTTACAATAATTATGGAAAACAATGATCAAATAAACATTTTATGAATTTCTAAAAGTTATAATTTTTAGCCAATTAGATTTCAGTCATATGATGATGATGATCAGTAACGGATTTTTCAAATAAAAATAGCTGCCATCGATTAAAAAACCTAGCAGTTGACGCATGCCGTTAAAAAAAGTAACTTTCGGTGACAGTGAATCATACAAATTAAACAATTATGACCTTTAAACCAGTGATCAAAACTGCAGTTGTGAGCGTTTTAGGCAATAATATAATCGATTACCAAAGGTGGAGTGTGGACGTGTAGTTGAATGGCCGTGTACAAAAAGGGCTAGCTTTTTAAATGAATGGCTATTTACATCAAGTGCCGGTGACATATGACCAATAATCGTAAAATATATTTTATTATACGTTAATATGTTTGCCGTATAACATGGTGTTATTGTTATCAACTTATCACACAAATTGTAAGTATCGTAAATTTGCACTATGTTTCGATGATGACATTTAGTTTTATTTGTTTTTTTTTTTCCTTTCTTTTGTTGATAAAAGTATTGAGTGTAATTTTCCTCGTATATCTGCTTCGACTTGACGAATAAATACGTTTAGAATATTTTTTTCCAATCGGTGTACCTAAGCTTCTTTATAAAAATATTAATTGAAAACGAAAAAATGCAGATATACAGTATATCGCTGTATATACCTATAGTGTAGTGCATTTTAATTAAGTATGTCTATCTTATTAAAAAAAATCCTAAGGAAGGCTAGAGCTCAAAGATCTTATTTATATTAATTATACCTATAAACATTATTGCATCCCTTTTAATAGTATCCTATAAATCCCTTATAAATAACTGTCATGACAATATGAAAATTACTAAAATATACGTATCAAACAGACAGATATAACTAACGAGTACCTATCTAATCTATCTATCTAACCGCAAACGCTGTGGCCGTGTGGCGTCAGGGTAACAATTCAACTAGTTCTCGTTATCCATTTCTACTGGCTAAGACTTAGCTTAAAAAGTTCAGGAATTTTAGAGTTAGCAAAATAAAATAATAAATTATGGTTAAAAAAAACTAAAAAACACGCTTTTATAAATAAACCAAAGTAAGAAAAAGTCTACCAAGTTGAAATGAAATCTGAACGTTAGACCTGGATCAAAATGAAGTCCAAAGAATAGCGAAAAAAGCCTTGACTATTGGCCAAGCCGTTAGTGCTTTATTATTCTAAGGTTACAAACATACAGGTGAACACATACAGGTGAAGCTAATAAAAAGCTAATAAAAGGGTGTTTATGCAGTCCTTGTGGGTCTCCCCACCGTGCCTCGGAGAGCACGTTAAGCCGTCGGTCCCGGTTGTTATCAAGTATACCTGAGAACGATCGTTACTTATAGTAGGGAATATATCCGCCAACCCGCATTGGAGCAGCGTGGTGGATTAAGCTCCGATCCTTCTCCTACATCCATGAAGGAGAAGGATCGATCCTTCGTGGAAGAGGCCTATGCCCAACAGGCTACACAGGCGACATTACAGGCTGAATCCGATCCGATCTATCGAAGCTGTAGATTGTGTAATTTCAATTGAAGAGCAAAAGTTTATTTATATTTTTACGTTTAAAATATCGTATTTAACGTAATATCAAACAGGTTTTAGAATAATAAATAAATAATTCAGATTATAGTTAAATATGATACGAACCTAAAAAAAAATTACATCTAATGTAATTTAATGAAAGAATAATATTGTGACCTATCGCATAGTGTTCTAGATGGTTCAGTTGAAATTAAGGCTATGCGTTGTGAATTTTCATGAAGATAACACATCGTTAAGCAATTCTCTTCGCACTCAACGGTAAAATAAAACATGAAATCAAATCTGAAGTGCCAACTGAAAATTTAAGACATGTATACCAATCTGTTATATATAGAGTTTAGCGTGGCGGACTTATATCCAATATATCCAATACATATATTATTGAAGGTAGGGCACAGGAGGAAATTTCTTGTACAAAATATGGAGCAGCCCGACTGGGGTAGTACCTCGACCTTACAGAATACCACAGCTAAATAATACTGTTTTTAACCAGTGTTGTGATCCTGTTGACGAGTACCTAAGGTGCGACCAGAGCTTCTGAAGGAAATTGGGGATAGGACCGGCAACGCGCTTGCGATGCTTCTGGTGTTGCAGACGTCTATAAGCTACGGTAATCGCTTACCATCTGCAGGTGAGCCGTCTTGTTAGCCGATCTAGTTACATTAAAAAAAATGAATCTCATCAAGAAAACGCCTTCGCTAAGCAGTGGAGCATAAACAGGACATAATAACTTATTATTAATACTTATGATAATTATATGTTACCCAATAAGTTATTTCAAGTGTTAAAGTATACCATAATATTCAATTGAGAATATTTTTGTTTTTTTTTTTCTTATTGTCTTGAACACGAAAAGGCAATAATAATATCACAAAAATCGAAATAGAAATGCCTTCTTGACTGAGTATGTAACTCTTTCACTCGTACCGAACATTAAATTAAATTTTTGTTAAGGATTGTTTTCATCGTTGCGGCTGATAGTATAAAAATTTTTTTATACAAAATTAAATGAAGATATTCTTGTTTGTGATGTAAATACTTACTTATTTTTCTTTCATTAATAATAATAGAAACAAAAGTGTAATAATTAAAAATATCATGAATGTTATTATTTTAAGTAAATGTATTAATTATGTATTTAATGTAATACAGTTATATCATCAAAGTAATGAAAATAAAATTACCTAAATGTGTTTAAAGTAATTTTAGTAAGATCTTATCAAACTTTTGTGATAAATAACAAGAAGGAAAGTCATTAAAATGCACAGCTGAGAAATGAAATAATGAAAAATTTATTTCTTTTCACGGAAGACGTCGCTATGAAATTCCGTCTTAAGCGACCCATTTCATAACGCATGCGCGAATATTTTCACATCGTGTTCTGGACCCAGCTTCTTTCAGTCCCTTTGTAGCTTTCAATTCATCACCTGTGCGTGCTTTATCACTGAATTCTGTCAATGAACAAAGTGCTTTAATACAGTAACAATAAGGTAAATATTTGTCGAGCTCAGTTAAATTATTTGATTTACTGTCCCCATTAAGGGAGATTAATTTCCACAATTTAATGAAATATTTGTCAAATAGATCTCGCTGGTTTTGTTTCTGCTAATTTTATGGAATAAATTATTGACACGTTTTTTAGGAGAAATAAATCGTATCCGATTTCTGTTCCTTGTAAAAATTACGGTAGCATAAAATAAATTATACAATAAAATATATTTCATAAAAATAATTAATAAAATAGCGTAGGTATGTGAGAGATACGCATGCAATAATAGCTTTGTTTTTATTTACTTTTTCATTTCGTGCATTTGTTGAGTGTTATCAATCACGTTTATATTTATATGTAAGTAAACAATTTAAAATAAATAATGTAGTACACTGTTATATTTTATCTGTAGGTAATTAATTTGTTCCGTTCAATTAAGTTAAATTACTCAATCGCTAACAACCAAATCTCAGCTTATTTCGTTGATGAATATGCCCCTATAACGTCAATTATAATGCTAATGTGACGTTTATTCCATTGTGGCGAGAGTATTGAAAGGCTAGTGTAATGGACGTGGGAGAGGCAGACGAAATAACAGTCTGCGCTTATGTAGACATACACCCTTATTTATTTATGTAGGTAAACAGCATAACTCGTAGAGTCATAAAGCGTTTCCTTGCGCTGTAGGGCGTTTTAAATATGAAAATCAACTTCTCTTGAGAGTTAAATTAAAGTGATATTTTATGAACACTGCAGTCGTCTTACTTAAAAATTAAATCAAAGTTTTTGTTTCCGCGTCAATTTAGTCGGTTATATTTATATTTTTAGTTTTGTCTCATTAAAGCTTAAATTAAATTAAATTTTAAACGCGGAAATAATTGTTTTTAAGTGTTGATGGAATTAAATTAATAATTGAAAACATTACCCGAGGAAAAATCTTTTTAAATAAAAAAAAATGTACTATACCTACCTAAAATCCGCCGTTATATATCCATATGTTAATTAAGGTGTTATGTTGTTTTTAATTAAGCTACGCGGTATATCTACCTACTCGTAGCAACCTGCAGGAGCGCAATTCTAAGCAAACATTGTTCTCTCTATAATTGAATCTTCACGTGGTTCTTAATTGAAAGGATTCACGCTGTGAGGCAATTTTCGATAATTATTAATATCTAACGGTTGTTATCTAACGGATTGTTATTGGTAACAATCTTCTTGTGCTTATCATTATTGTTCCCAGATTTTACCATGGTCTGCCTTTTGACTACCACTCCTCCATTTTGCTCGATCCTTAGCGTCATACTGGGTTAGACTACTGGCTCTCATGACATACTTCACGATGTCTTGCTTTGGCTTTCCTGAACGTCAGGCGCTTTCCTCCGAGGTAGTCCGCAGACCAGCGCGTAGTATGCCCATGCCTATACCACCCCAGAAGCAGCTGTACCGAGATAGCGCTGGCCAGCCCTCGATTCGATTTGATCGATCCACTCAATTCAACCTCTAACATCTCACTGCTATACATAAGCCTCTTTCTCCATGCAGGAGAAGGATTGGAGCTTAATCGCCCACGTCCACGCTGCTCCATTGCAGGCTGGCAGATATGTTCCACACTATGAGTAACTATGGCTATCAGGTATTTATGATAACAACCGGGACTGTTGACTCTGAGGCACGTTGGGGAGACCCAGAAGGAAAAACATCTAAACCGAAAAGAAATATTTGTACAAATATCCATCCAGAGCGGGAATCGAACCCGCATACCGTCGGTGCTATATGTGACTAAACGGCCCACTGCACCAGAGTGGTTGTTGCCAGCCCTCGCTTCAATTAAAAGGACCGGTCGGATGATGATGATCTATTCTTTGAGCTTCAGCGGTGAGTTTTATCTTCCGCCATTTGACCCAAGCAGAGTTTATCCGAGCTCGAAAATCGTGATCGATGCTTCCAGATTCATGCACATAATATATATTCGTATCTCTACCGCGATAGATAATACAGTTATCTAACTAGTTCAGATAACAGGTGCACCGTAATTATTGTAAATACATTTTTTATATTACCTTAATATTGTAAAAGTGTGAATTGTAGTACTTTTATTTATTACCAATAGAATACTTTTTTTTTGTTACTGAAATGTAACCGAATTACCGAATTTACGTATGTTTAGGCATTTCATATGTATAAAAGTGACGTACCATGCGATGACACTTGACTAATTTCTTTAATACCTTTCAAATTATAAATTTTTTTTTTGACTAATTATACCGAAACTATCTGTAAAATATATTTAATTCTTAAGTTGTGAGTTGTAAATATGTTTACATACTTAGTATAATTTCGAAATAAAATTGTATTATCCATTTAGAATACATAATTATTTATACTGTAGAGTCTGGAACTTTCTTACAATCACTTAGAGTTGGTAAAATCCGTCAAATTAATTCCCAACAACTACATCTCGATTCTCTGAACTCTGAAGTTCCACTTTTCCTCTTCTGTTTTCATAAATGCTACGACTAAGTTACATACAAAAATCAGCTTTCTACGCACACACCTATACGTACGTTACGTTATACGCTTATGTACGGTTATTATAAATTTCATTTGTGTCCTATTTATGTACATTTACTTTTTCAATTTTGTAATTTTTATATTTAATTTTTGTATTTACTGTACACCCTACCGTCTATATACCATTTCCTCTGCCCAAATTTTGCTCAAATTTGCAGAGTTTTGTACTTATCTCCTGTTTTTATAATGCTACTCATTCTTGGTGTAAGGTATTTTATTACATTTGTAACCGACTTCAAAAAAGGAGGAGGTTACTCAATTCGACCGTATAATAATAAATAAAAATAACAATATTTTTTTACCAATTATCTTAACTCAAGGGGAATTTTTAATTTCCCTCTTAGCATAAATCTAACTACATATTCGAAAATTTCGAAAGTATGGATTTTCGTGAATTAAGAGAATTATTACTTTTTGACTTTAATACATGTGACTTGTTACCTAAAATGATTGTATTAATAAAATTATGTATTTTAAGGTCAACTGATACGCGGGCGCCGAGACGCCTGCTGTAAGACGTCGAGTGAACACACAAAAATATTCTCCGCGGTGAACAACTTCTTTGCTGATTCACCTTTGGTGAATCAGTTGAAAGGCATTATGGTAAAATTGATTTATTATGGTAGAAACGTAAAATGTTTAGTGAAAAAATTGAAGAAATGTAAATAAGAACTTCATATTCAGTAGATTTTTAAGTTAATAGTTTCCTGAAAAAAATAAAAACAAACAGCTTATTTCATCACGTGGTTCTCACGGTATTTTGCTATCATTTGTACATCCAAAACGTTGACGTCCAACATATAATTTTTTTAATCGTTTCTTCTTACTATAATAGTATCAAAAACAAGCTTGAAATGATATTTAATTTACAGTTTGCTGTGTATTCTGTATAAAAGTTTGTATTTTATAGCACATTAATGCACTTTTATAAAAATATAGAGGTTTAAGAGTAAGCGCATCTCGTACTTTTCATTTTGTGAGTTTAAAGCACAGATTCCTTGGAGACGTGCAAAATGTTTTCGAGGCATATCTTTATAAATAAGGAAGTAAAAATGTTTTAACTTCATTATAATAATTCAAGACTCTCGAGATATGCTCCTTGCGGTTACCAGCGTAAAAAAAGTTTTATAAATGTTTAGAAAATAATTTTCATTTTAAATATAATATTTACCATACCTAAATTATAATTTTATTAAAGTTATATATGTTTAGTTTAATATTTTTATTTAGACTCGACAAACAAGCAACACGGAGCCGGGCCCGCCGGATGAAACACGCCCTGACAGCAGAGGGACTCCTACTGTCAACTTTGCCTTGAGTCCTTCTCAGAGGTAAGTTCCATAGCAAAATTACTCTTTAAACTTTTTATACCACGCGGCCTAAACCGCTTTAGTCTCGATCTCCTTTGAGAATTCCTTTGAATTTCAGAATAAAAAGTTGCCTACTTTTATTACTTAACTGTACGAAATACGTATTATTGTTACCTATTTTTTTTTGTAAAATTCATTATCTTTTTCATTTCATTATCTTTTTAAAAATTGCGCTTTGTATTACTTAGTAAAGAGTTATTAATTTCACGTAACCGCAAGATACATTTATAGGACCTTTGAATTTTAGCCGTCTATGGGCTAAGGTTCGCCTCGCCCACCAAGGCCAAGGGCTTGTGTTTCAATTATAAAATACATAGCAAACAATTAAGGTTTTAACGCAATTGGACATAATATATCATATTATTATTTATTAAGTACTAGCTGTGCCCCGCGGTTACCCCCGCGTTAATTTGAGGAAAATCATAGCTATAGCCTTTCCTAATTTCAAGTGTGTAGGTGTATTTTTCATTGGACTTTCATACAAACTACCATCCCCTGTTTTAACGCCAAAAGGGGGTTGATTTCTCAAAATACATTATTAGTACACCTCAACACCATCTATAGAGCATACATTTTGAATTTCAAGTCTCTTACTTCAAAAGCATAGGACTTTCATACAAACTTCCAACCCCCGTTTAACCCCCTTAGGGGTGGAATATCGTAAAACCCGTTCTTAGCTGACCTCTACTCGGCGAAAGGAATATTCCTACCAAAATTCAAGTCTCTACGCTTTATGGTTTCAGAGATATCGTGATGAGTCAATGGGTGGGTAACTCTTTTATATATATAGATTAGAATACGTGACGTATTATTCGTCACCGTTACGGTGCCTGATGTTACTACTTTTAACAGTAGACTTAATTTGGATGTCTAAGGCGCCTACGCGGCCTCAAGACTATAATTCCCACCGGAACAAATGCTTGCTACGCAATGGTGCATACTAATATCCTCTAGGGAAAATTGAGCGATGCGATGTAGCCCTAAGCTAAGTAGTAAGGGAGCCCGAGCAGGGATTTTGGGATTAACTCAAGCGCGGCAGCTCAACATAAAGTGAAAAAGCTTGCACCTTGTTAAGGTACTCCCTTCATATGACATGAGTCGCGCGTCTAGGACCAATCGTTAGGGAAATTCGAGCGCGTCAGGTTAAACGTTAAAGCAATGTTAGTCAAATACTCGTACATGCAAAAAAGTGTATATTTTAATAATTAGGCAAATTTAAGCATGATATTAGAAAATGAAAAAGGTCCAAAATAAAAAGGTCACCTGAAACTTCTCGAGCGAGGTTATTTTTATTCCTAGTGTGAAAGTAATCATTCATCACTAGAATAATATAATATGCCGATGTGCAAAAATATCAATAAAATGTTGTTCTTACGACTAAGTGTGTATATTTTCCTCTTCGCGCTACTTAACGTCCAACGTATCTACGTTGCTCAGTTAATTCCCTATTTAGCCTCTAGCTCCCCTACTATAGCCGACTCATTTTAACAAAACCTATAAAGAATAGTTCGTAGGTATAGAAGGTTTTATGCAACACGTTGCGTGCAATGCTATCGAGACTTTTCGTAACAATAAGAATCGTTATTTTACTTTACGTCCTAAATCTTATTTACTTATCTTTAACAGTGTGTCATGAACTCATGACATAAGGTTTAATTTTTCTTGTTTTTAAAATGTACCTATCATTTTTAAAATAAAATAAACTGACATTAAACTTATTATTAATTTAATTTTTTTTATCTACTTTAATAATTTTCATTTTAATTTATCCTTAGTTATATAAATGAGAATTGTCATTGTTGTTTTTGCTGTTTTTCATTTTCAAGTTTTTGTTAGGCCAGCGCTTTTAGCCTTTGAAAATGGTAAAAAGTGAAAAAAATATATAGTAGGATGAAACCCATTGTAAAAGGAAGAGAATACAACGAAAATGAAAAAAAAAAATAGAAAATTACGGGCGATCTGAGGTCGGAAAGTGGTAGGGTGAACCCCCCCCCTGGTTTAAGGATAAAAAACGGTTTATCTCGATTTCCAGCTAAGCTACAAGTCCTATGGAGAAAAAGTTGAAGGTAAATGGCAAAGTTGAAGGTAATAAAAATATCTACGACTTTTGTATTTACACTTCACATACCTAACCTTAAAAATTCATGTGAAAAATTAAAAAAAAAAACCAAGACTGGTTTTTTATTTTTATCTTGTACAATTTTTTTTTACTTTTGGTGAAAATTTACCTTTTTATGTCCCAAATACAATGTAATTTTTTTTATTTAAAATATTTATTTTTTCACCTTATTTTGACCTCAATATCGAAAAATCACCTTAATTTTCAATCGAAAATTCTCACGTAAAAAAATCAAAATGTATGCTTATGACCTTCCGAATGCCTGAAAAAAAACTATTTTCAAATTTTTTTTAAATACCCGTGCAAAGCCGGGGTGTGAAACTAGTAATATATGCAGTGGCGTAGCTACTAAGGGGCAAGACGGGGCGGTGCCCCGGGGCCCTCAAGCTCAGGGGGCCCCTCGGACTCTGACTTACAAACTATAAATTTAACTAATGAAAATTTCTCCCACATTCGGAATATAAATAAACCAGATTCCATGAACGCGAAATTAATAATGGTAACTTATATGAAAAATTACACTGCAATTCCCAACAAGTCTCGAACATTTGTTTGAAAGGAGGAGGTAACTCCCCTGTCCCCAGCGTGTATCAAAAGCACGCGCATGATGCAAGGCGGGACCTATGAGAAACACTCGACGGAAAATAATAAAAAAAAAAACATTTTGAAGAATTATCTTCAGAATTATCGATTGCAAAACAAATAAATTACTTTTTAACCTTCTTCCAAAAAAGGAGGAGGTTCTCAATTCGACTGTATTTTCTTTTTTGTTTTTTTTTTATGTATGTTCGCTCAGATCTTTTGACTGGGTTGACCGATTTCGATCAATTTTATTTTATTTGAAAGGTTTTGCGTGTCATGTGGTCCCATTATTTAATTAAGATCTGACAAGTACTTTTAGAGAGACTACTTTTTCGTCGACCTACGTTGTATTATACCGCATAACTTTTTACTCGGTGTACCGATTTTGATGATTCTTACTTTAATCGAAAGCTAATAATTGTCATGTGGTCTTGTTTAAATTAGATCAAGATCTCATTACAACTTTTTGAGTAATCTTTAATAGCGCGTATTTACCTGACTATTTTTTCGTCTTATTACGTTGTATTACGTGTCGATGTCATTGAAGTCGGTTTTTTTTTCGTTTGCGAGCAAACACAATTATTTCAATAATGTACTAGACACAACAATAACTCAGTTAAATGCACGTTCTGCAGTCAGTTAAATAATCAATTTTACAACATCAACTAAAGCGACTTCCAAAAAGGAGGAGGTCTCAATCCGATTTCGATGATTTTTGTTTTAATCGAAAAGTGGTGCTTGTCATGTGGTCCCATGTAAATTTAAATTTAATTGCGATCTAACAACTATTTTTCGACTTATATGTAATAATGCATATTTACTTGACTATTTTTTCCTCGACCTAGATTATATTATACCGCATAACTTTTCACTAAGTATACCGATTTTTAATGATTCTTGTTTTATTCGAAAACTTGTCTTGTATCAATTTAAATTTTATTGAAATTTGATCACTACTTTTTGAGTAATCTTTGATAACGCGCATTTACTTGACTATTTTTTCGTCTACTTACGTTGTATTACTTGTCGATGTAATTGAAGGGGTTTTGCTGTGTGGCTACGGCAGTCTAGAATTTAG
Organism: Melitaea athalia; assembly: GCA_905220545.2. NCBI lineage: Eukaryota > Metazoa > Arthropoda > Insecta > Lepidoptera > Nymphalidae > Melitaea > Melitaea athalia. The sequence goes on from HG992196.1 coordinate 7,096,166, forward strand.
CCACCCCCCTCTACCCGTGGGTGTCGTAAGAGGCAACTAAGGGATAACAAAGTTCCACTACCACCTTGGAACTATTGAAGCCGACCGATGTCGGGATAGCCATCCTGCAGCTGGCTTTTGACGATGAAGTATAAGCTTTGTATGAAGATATTACAAGGGCCATACATGGCACTACTTCGGCCTACTACAACGTTGTTATGGGAGACTTCAACGCTAAAGTAGGAGTAAAAGGCCGCGACGAATCTAGAATCGGACCACACGGATTGGGGCACAGGAATCGCAGGGGGTAGATGCTCGTCAACATCCTCGAAGCGGGGGAGGGAGAGCGCTCTTCTAGATTAATTCATTTTCGAGAAGAAGCCCCAAAGGCAGTGAATATGGCAAAGCCTCGATACCGTGACGAGGAACGAGGTCGATTTCATCATAGCAGATAAAAGGCTTATATTCAGAGATGTCTCAGTAGTTAATAGGTTTAACACCGGCAGCGACCACCGACTATTGCTTGGCACTCTGAATATATGTCTCCGAAAAGAGCGGACCCGCTTGATGAAATCTACTCTCCGAGCTACGCTGCCCCAAATACTATGTGGCTCCGAGTAGTTCCAACTGGAACTCCAAAACGGATTCGATTCGCTGGAAACTACTAGCGAGGGGGACGAGATGACCGACAACGTGGTGAAGACGGTGTGTAATACTGGATCGCAGACATTTTCTGACAACGAAGTCGACGAAACAGTACAAACTTTCTCCCGAAGCCTTGAATCTGATGCGGCGGAGGTGCGAGTTGCCCGCTGTTCAAGCAGCTTCACCAGAACAGAAGGCTCTCTCCAAGAGGATATGGAAACTTGTACGGCAAGACTTCCGCTGCTCAAATACGAGAGAGATTACTACTCTTATTGAGCAGAATATGGGGTAAAAGTTATCCAAAGACTATTGAGGTGAAGCCTTTTTGCGAAGCTCAATACAGCGGATGGCAGGACCGTTTGCTCTCGCCCTCAGATCCGAGAAGAGGTCGAGAAATTTTATGGACAGCTGTACTCGTCGAGCGCACGCAAGCCTGAGACTTGGGACACTGAAGATCCGTGTGCACCATTGTTGAGCTATTATTCGGAAGACATCCCGGACATTGAAGCAGATGAGATAAGTGCGGCGCTCGGGCAGCTTAAAAACGGAAGGGGCCCGGGGGATGACGGAGTTAGGACTGAGCTCATTGAAGCCGCAGGGTGACCTGCCCTAAAAGCCTTGGCTAGACTCTTTAACGCCGTCATCCACCGATAGGTACCACACTGGAGGTGTGGTCCAGGAGTGTGGTGGTACCGTTCTTTAAGAGAGGCGATAAGTCTCTGTTAAAGAATTACAGAGCGATCTCACTTCTGAGCCGCGTCTATAAGCTGTTTTCAAGGGTCGTTACGAATCGTTCCACCAGAAGACTTGACGAATTCCAACCACCGGAGCAGACTGGGTTTCGAAATGGCTACAGCACCGTAAACCACATCCATACTGTTCGGCAGATTGTACAAAAGACAGAAGAATATAATCAGACGCTGTGTATGGCGAAACCTGGGCTGTCCTGGACTCTCTGCAGATATTTCATATCGACTGGCGACATATCGAGGTACTTAGATGTATTTACGATGCGGTGACAATGACCGTTCATATCCAAGACCACAGAACAAGACTCCATTTTCCTCCGGCGTGGGGTAAGACAGGGAGATGTAATACCCCTTAAACTGTTTACCACTGCGCTGAAGGATGTCTTTAAGACCTTCGATTGGGGGGAACGAGGCGTCAACGTCAACGGCGAATCCATCTCTCAGATCAGCGTTTGGCAGGCTTCGTCGAGTGTTTACTTCGAAGATTCCGCATTACTTGAAGACAAAAGTCTCCGAGCAATGCGTCCTACCTGTGTTAATATACGGAGTCGCGACGTGAATACTGACAAAGAGACTGGTCCACAAGTCGCTCAACGTGTATTGGAACGGGTTAATGTTTGGGGTTTCTCTCAAGGATAGGATAAATGAGACTATCCACAAGAGAACGAAAGTAAGCAACATAGCCCACGGATTTAGCAAGTTAAAGTGGCAGTGGGCTGGTCACCTGTGTCGTAGGGCTGACGGCCGTTGGAGCAGACGTATCCTGGAGTGCAGACCGCGTCTTGGCAAACGCAGTGTGGAACTTCCTCCAGCCCGTTGGATCGACGATCTACATAATTTGTAATTACCGGGGTAGGCTGGATGAGGATTATGGAAAATTTGGTATGTCTGGCATGAACTTGGGGAGGCCTATGTCCAGCAGTGGACTACCACACTACTACAATAGGCTAAACTGAGTGACTGACTGACCCAAAGGGTGCTCAACGGGATGATATTAACGTGCCTCCGCTGTCTGCATACTGTTACAGGACTGTGGTGTACTGTTTTGAACGGTAACAGGTAGATATTTTCTTTTATTTTCATAAAATAGTTTTAATTTGTTTACTAAAATAAGTTAAATTTGTATTTGGTTTTAAAGTTTATTACGAAGTCGACTGTATTACGAAAAATTTGGAGTATGTCGAATTCGGAGCAGGACGAATACAGAACAAACGATTTTAAATAGTTTAGTTGGGGCCCTCGTTTATATTTTGCCCCAGGGCCTTCGGTTACCTAGTTACGCCACTGAATATATGTAATTATGTATATTCACGGAAAACAATATTTCGACACGAAGTTCGCCGGAACAGCTAGTACAATATACAAATGCTAACATAGAATACATAATGTAATTTCATAATTTGTCTTGCATTGTACTAAACATGAAGAAAACACGACAAAAGAAACAAGAAAATATTTTTATGTAAAGGATCCGCCATTTTATTTATGCTAAGTTTGTGCCATAAAAGAGATTGGGTCAGGGAATTGGTTGACCGTTAGCATGCTCTGACGTTAGAATATTAATATGTTCTTAGCCTTTAGTTTAGTGTTTAGTCAATAAATAGCACAGACATGAAAATCTATTTGAATTAAAACACTAAAACTTTTCTCTCGACAGCCAATGCCCAATTTTATTGCTGTTCTCGAAGGAGTAAAATATTTCTTACATAATATCTACATATGAATATTTCTTTTGCTCCCACACGCCTTTTAGGCTTAATCGAGTAAAGCATATTGATGTAAGTGTAACACAGATACTGTCATATCTAAGTTATAATGTGTAAGAAAGATACATAAGATTAAGCCTTTAGTTACCCTTAAGTATACCTAATCTATATATTACGTGTGAGCTAAAAGGCTCTAGCAAAATATTCAAGGCTTGGATATTTATAGGATTTATAACAACGACCTATTATACAAATTTATAGGCTATTCATAGAATTTGAAGAATTGCGTTTTGGCAAAACAAACTTAGATACAACATGCTAGGCTTAACCATGGGCTTAACGGTATTTGACGGATGACAGTATCAACAGATAAAAGTTTATTATATACTAGCTGCCCGGACAGACTTCGTTCTGTCTGTAATTTTTTTTTAGTATAAAAACCTTTCCTGGGATTTAAGGAACATACAAAAAAAAAACGTGTTGTTTACTAATTAAGAAGAAACATGTCCTAATGGCATACGAGTATATTACCTCCTACTATTAAAGTCTATTTGTAACTTATTTGCAGGATAATTACTTAATCCAAATATTTTTTAATTATATCTATCATATGGCTATAGATTTACAAATGGCTCACAAATCATAATTAATCGTTATTATAGCGACATATTTTCACAAGCTGTATCTAAGAGTTTTATTGATAATAAATAATTGTTACATAATCATGAATATATAATTATTGTACAAATAAAAGATATCAGGAAATTGGTCTCAAAATGTCTCAATCGTTTCTATTAATTTCATAGAAAAATAATTCGTAATACCTTAGTACAAGCGAGACCTTAAGTTCATATAAGAACACTTACATAGCTTTCGTTAAATTGCGGATTCCTTGATGGATTTTAATTTCCGCATTAAAGCGTAGCAGACGCGCAAATAGGTTTCAGTCTAGGTTTTTATCTTTGCTTTTAAAATTACCGTGTATCCAGATTTTTACCAATTGGTCTCTGAGTTGAATCTAAGTGGAAAAACCCAACGTAAAAATAATTGTACAGTTGTACTCTCCCCATTCTTAGTACTTAATAGAGCCCGATTGAAAAAAAAAATGCTTTAGCTATAATCATTGAAGTTTTAATGATTTACATACATAATATATAGCCAGTAGTACTTGACTTAAATCATGATTTAATATAATCGAACGAATATTAAGGAGAGGCCATACATGCAGGATTTGGCTAGGCATGAAAGTACCCAAAAGTGGGGATACCAGATTAATTAGAGGTCGTCTATCATATGCACAGTTGCTGAAATACGTCACGTGATACGTCATACGGTGATATGTGGTAAGGTTTTATACTACCGCCTCCCTGCTATTACCTATAACCAAATATCACGTGTATTTTTATACAAATTATGTAAACTAAATTTTTTTGAATATTATCTTTAACTATATATAAATATAAATATACTAATATATGTAGGAATCAGAAGTGAGGAGTAGGACAGATGGCCTGGTTAATTCACAATGTAATTTAAAACAAGATAATTACACTACTTAGTATTCAATGGACTCACCGAGCGGGTACCGTCTATCGCGTGGCAGAGAGACAACTCGACGCAGTGCCCGGGACTTGTGACCCGAGTGTTGGTTTACGGCGGCGCCGCCTAACAATGCGCATTGGCACTCACCACCACCGGTCGAGTTGCCCAATCAGTAACAATTAATTCGTGTACACAAACTAACTATTAGAAGAGTCGAGGTTAAGCTACTAGCAGGATACACAAGTGCACCGCGCCAAGCCAGAGCCAAGACTGCCTGAGCCGCGGTTGCACCGTTCGTTTTATGCATGACAGAATGACTCGAATAATAAAATGATGTAGGGTAGGTGAATATCGCAGGTACCGACATTAATAACTATCTGTATTGATTCCCCGACACGGCCATTCTGACGTGCGCGCGTCCTCGCGCGCTATTTATTACAACCTTAGGTATTTTTAATCAAAAAAACAAAATATCGCTCGACTATCCTGACAAAAATCTATTCAACATCTTAATATCTGGTCCGGTACACACTGACCCTTTGGACTAGAAACAATTGGTTTCAGTTAGTAAGTCAATCAGTCACACCAGTCACATTTAATATGATTAACATCATTATCATTACAGTCATATCAATATGGTAAGTAACACTGATCTAGGTTTAAAATATGAAAACCCCTATAGTTCAAACAGGTGAGATTCCTGCAGCGCATCACTCATCATTACAAACAGTCTGGTCTGAGTCGTCGCCCACTAAAAGCAGGCGAGACTCCTACAGCGTTACACTCATTACAAACAGTCTGGTCTGAGTCGTCGCCCACTAAAAGCAGGCGAGACCCCTACAGTGAGTCATGGATCGTCTCCCACAACAGGAGAAGTGACCATACTAATGTAAAACAGGCTGGTCGGAATCGTCGCCCACTAAAGCAGGCGAGACCCCTACAGCGTAACATGGATCGTCTCCCAGAACAGCAGGAGAGACCTTACTAGCCCGGATTGTTTGTCCATCAAATGTTTAACCACCTCACTTTTTTTTCACTCAATTTACTATTCATCTCTTAAGTACCGTCGTTAGTTCCGAGTCAGTATGAGAGGGCAGACATAGTATATAGTATCACAGTTGACAGTCATAGTATCAGTTGGTAGTCATAGTATCAGTTGACAGTCATAGTATCATATGTGATTACTTAGCAAAATCGACAATGCTCTTTGTTGGCACAACTGAAAGCCATTAGACCGAAGAATTAACTAATTATTATCAGAATAGGCCAGTATAGGTCAGTGTGAACCTGTTTCACCTCAATTAATAAACTATATAAGTAATAAAGGGCAAGTCACGACCATCCTGATAGCACACGCCCTCGTGTGAATGTAAACAAGACGATCAAATTTAAAGCATCTTTAGAATCTCGGCCTACCTATTCTTAACGTGAAATTACATTCTTTACTTCATCAGTCAATCTTTAATTAAAAAAAAACTACCAATCGATCTTATCCCTTCACAGACGAAAGGTTCCTCTAGCCGTAATTAAAAAAATAAAGTTTTATTATTGACACATTAAGATCACATACAACGCTCAACAAACGACAACTACTATTACCACCTATATCGTCATCACCTCTTGTGATACGACCAACACATATCGTCATCACCTCTTATGATACGACCAATACGTATCGTCATCACCTCATGTGATACGACCAAATAGCCATAGTATGTGCTCTATTTACTCATCAACATTTAAAAAATCTAACAACGTACATAAGTAAGAGGAATCTTTCGTAAATGATCGTGAAGACGTGAACATACCTATAGGTTCTATTACCAGACAACTATTTTAAATGTTTCAAGAACTTTAATCTGAATCATAAATGTCGTTAAACCAATTATAACTAATCACTTTACACAAATACCACAGCCATGTACCATCGACGTCACCACAACCAAAACTATACACGCACGTTTACTTCTACAACAAGTTACAACCAAGCTTGCAAAGTCCTCGAGTAAAGACCTCTAACACCACGGCTCTTTAGACGAAGAGCAATCACAGTACATGTGTCAGTCACATACATCTCAGTACACATATCCATCGAATGGATCACCCGTGTCAGTCACCTCTTGTGACTACACGCTACGGTATCAAACAGGGCTACGACTACTAAATAACTACACTGGTACGTTTGAACACATTACGGTCGATAGAGTCGTTCACTCGAGTCTCTCCCTCTACTTAAACTTGAACATCATCATTATCAACAAGATCATAAATTACATCAATATCGTCTGGTACATGACGTGCTGGCATTTCTCTTAACTTTTCGTGAGCAAATTTGTAGGTACGTTGACAATTTAAGCTTTAAGGGTATACCGATTACCTTCGAGAACTTCTAATACGCGAAAAGGGCCTCAATATTTCGGATCAAGTTTCGTTTGATGACGGTCCTCATTTTGTAACAGAACAAAATCGCCAATAGGATATTAAAAAGCCTAACTGCCCCTATGAAGGAAGTAGCGAAATCATATAGCTCCATTTACAACCCTTGCTTCCCAAAGTTACACAATAATTATTAGAACAGATGGAAACATACTCGTATCAAGACTTTTAACAGTTACCTACAACGACTGCCTTAAAATGTAACTGCTCACGCGTTAGTGACATTTAACTTTAAAACGCGTGGTTAACAAAGTCTAAATCAATTCTACATCAAGAGGTATGAGTAAATATACTTAGAAAATGACATACCTGTCTACTTATTTAACAAACTAGCTACGTAATTAACTAAAATAACTAGTATCTAAAGGAATAATTAATATTCTTAAACTGAAAATATTTCATGGAGTCGATTGAAAATTCTTCTTATATACAAAATCGATTATTATTTCAAATCAAATTGGTATCGTGTGAGGGAGTCTCTAATTTCAAACTTTCTTGAACTGTTAACAGAAAACAAACGAATGGACAGAATATAGTAAGAATTTTTAATGGTCACCTACTCATAAACAAAATTATTAATCTGAGGTTACCTACCTACAACTATTGTTGTAACAAGTTTACGATTGCACCAATTAGGTGTTATCAATTAACTCTCTGTAATTTAAACGTTCTTAAACAGAACAACTAAAACAACTTTTAAACAGTTTTAAAAAAATCAATCAAAGGTAGAAAAAGACTAAAACCCTCAATGAAACACTCATTTCTCACTTCTAATCTATAGTTCACGATACGTGTGTGTTTTAACTATATCGAATTAATTATTATCATAGTAATCACTTATACGCCACGTAATTAAAACTACGTAACTAAACAATAGCTGCTCATACAATTACAAATTACAATAATCCCATCAATAGATGATAAAAAAGGTGACTGACTGATCAGAAAATTAATATTAACTATTCGGAAGATGGTGTCTCTAACTTTACACTCTCTCGGTACTTCGACAAATAATATTAGTTAAAATATCGTGTAAGATAGTAGACGTAAAGACAAAAATATCCGTTACAGAGGGTAATCGGAAATACTCAAGCTAAGACGATATTAAAACTTTATCACAAACAAGTGGGTAACCACAAAAACTTAACTTAAAGTAAATATAGCTACGCAGAGTCATGTACCAACGTAAATCAAACTTTCAATAACCAATTCATTTTCTACAACACTAACAACTATGTAAGCCACCCTTCCAACCAGCAATTACAATTGCGCGTATCCCTCTTGGATCACGTCACAGTGTATCCCTCCTGGATCACACATTCATCACAGTGTATCATCCTCTTGATGACTACACACTACAGTCTTTAGAGCGCTTACATCAGTTTTCTGTCACATCACTAAAATGTTCACCATTATGATCGTCATCTATAAACTCAATTGGTACATGACCTTCTGGCATCTTCCTTAAACGACTGTCGCTGCGACTACCGCGACGGCTCGCACTATGATTACGCTTACGGTCTGACATTGTGACTGAATCGAAACAAAAACTGAATCGCAAAATCTATTAGCAAAATTAATCACTACACAACTACCTTACGTATCACAATAAAACTAAATTCAACAAATAACCGGTAACTCGAATTACGTAATCGAACACTGAACAAAAACCACTTGTACACCGGTAAGAATAAAACAGAACGACCGAAAAGAACTAAAATACAGTAAAATACAGTACATCGATATTTTCATCACCAAATGTTGCAACTACCTTGCACACTTGCTAAAAATAGAACTTAAACAAAGAAACCCAAACTCCGAATTAACTTTAAGTACACGACTACGCTCGCGATATTAAATTTTTTTTTTTAACTTTGAGCTTAGTCTACTCCTCAGTCATACTAAGTAAAAGTTTATGAAGAGACAGGTTACTATTACTACTAAATCGGTTTAAATGATGACGACTCGACTTGCGATCCGATCTACACGGGACTACGCGAATGCGATTCTCGTGGCATCGTGAAATAAATTACTCACTAGTAACACTCTTAGTGGGCACGAGAACAGTATCCCACTTCTGATGTAGGAATCAGAAGTGAGGAGTAGGACAGATGGCCTGGTTAATTCACAATGTAATTTAAAACAAGATAATTACACTACTTAGTATTCAATGGACTCACCGAGCGGGTACCGTCTATCGCGTGGCAGAGAGACAACTCGACGCAGTGCCCGGGACTTGTGACCCGAGTGTTGGTTTACGGCGGCGCCGCCTAACAATGCGCATTGGCACTCACCACCACCGGTCGAGTTGCCCAATCAGTAACAATTAATTCGTGTACACAAACTAACTATTAGAAGAGTCGAGGTTAAGCTACTAGCAGGATACACAAGTGCACCGCGCCAAGCCAGAGCCAAGACTGCCTGAGCCGCGGTTGCACCGTTCGTTTTATGCATGACAGAATGACTCGAATAATAAAATGATGTAGGGTAGGTGAATATCGCAGGTACCGACATTAATAACTATCTGTATTGATTCCCCGACATATATAAAGCTGAAGAGTTTGTTTGTTTGTTTGTTTGTTTGTTTGTTTGTTTGTTTGTTTGTTTGAACGCGGTAATCTCTGGATCTACTGGGCCGATTTGAAAAATTCTTTCAGTGTTAGATAGCCCACTTATCGAGGAAGGCTATAGGCTATGTGTCATCACGCTAAGACCAATAGGAGAGGAGTCCACGCCGACGAAGTCGCGCGCAGAAGCTAGTCTTTAAATATATGTATAACTAGCAGACCCGTGCCCACTTCGTTGGGCGTTAATTATATTTTTCTTTGTGATGCAATTACCTATGCTGTGTAGTTCTTAGTAGGTATATACTAATTTTTATTAGATTCATTGTTTAGAATTTTATTTAGAGTTTTATTTCTTGTTTATAGCTAGTATTGGACGTATAAAATCGTAATAATATCGTGTATTTATTATTTTAAATTACAGAACCAAATGACATACTAAATTTTATAGCATTTAAATAAATAATATGTTACTCCAACGACATCTATCAAAAATCCCGAAAACGACGTCGATAGGCTAATAAAAAATAAATAGTCTTCTAATAGCGATAGATGACGGCGAGAGATGGCGTTATTATATTTACCATTTTGGAGTTATATTTTTATCTTTTTCTTATTTTCTGAGTTTTTTTGTTCAATTACAATAAAATATAGCCTATGTCACTCCTGAATAGTGTACCTTTCTGTTAGTGAAAGAATTTTCATGATCGGATCAGTATTTGCAAAGATTACCCCGTATATACAAACAAAGTTATAAACTTTTCCTCTTTATAATATTAGTATATATATGTGATCAAATTTTGGAAAATTTCTTCGCGCGTTTTTCTATTTAGGTCAGGATCGGTACGCTAAAATAGAACCTTATTCAGGTTGGCCCAACCAGGGTCAGACAGGTCTTTGCGTGATATGCCCATGGTCGTTATGAGCCAGATAGGGATTTGCGAGACATTCCCATATAGAGTCATACAGGACTTTCCGTGACATTACCATATCCAGCTTAACCTGGCAGTCTAAGGAGAACCCTGTTGGTCGAACATTCAAATTTCATTGTCCGGACCCCCGACACACGAGACAATGCTGCTGGGGTCCGTTAAGTGTGAAGCGTTTGTTTATTTATTTACTTAGGAACAGGCGACAAAATGGCGCAAAACAATATAAAAGTTTCCACTGTTTCATACATTATTTAGTTCCAGGTTTTATGTAAACACTAAATTTTACCTAAAACTTCAGTCAGATATCTGAGCGGTCCATCACACCAACGCAGCGGCAGGTCACTTTCCTGAAGCCAGCTGTAAACGCCGCGCTTGATAGAAAAGCGTCCATAATAGACGAGACAACTGGAATAACTCGCACGCAAATGAAAGGTAATACTTTAAATAGGCAAGAAATACAACAATGTATGTATATTCTCAAACATTATGTTAGTATCATAGTTATTTTTTCAATATTTATAAATCAGTATGTAATTATAAGAATAGAATTAATAATGAGAGGTAGGTAGAGCCATAAACTTATTTATTAGGTTATTAACTTTTTGCCATTTTTTGAGCCATGTAAGTTTAAATACAAACTAGGTCATGGTTTAATAGTTCTTCAGATGTACACCGGTTTATGTACCGCAAGCTTAATCGTTATAAATGCACAACGTAAATCCTATGTCAAGTCTAGCGTGACGTAGGTAATTATATTGCGTGTTCGTAGAGATTAAACATAATATACTATTTTTCTATATCGACGTAAGAAAACGTATTTGCTGTAAGTAGCCAAAACCCAACTTTTCACCAGAGCCAAAAAACTTTAAAAAATTTATAAAAAAGATCATATCTTTTTATTTATCAGTGATGAAAAGATGATTTTTGGAACACGGTTTTGTTAAAATACTACTCATGAACAGCAATGAAAATATTTTTTTTAAGTTATTAGAAGTAGGCTTTTCATTACTTACAGCATTTTACTTTTTATTTTAAAGACCGTACTATTTTGTTGATTGTCAAAGTCTGTAGTCAAATTTAAAAATTGAAAGTTCATTATTTTTTGTTTTTTTTTACAATTTAAATTTTTAATTATGGTCGAATTTCGACCTCTGGGAGACCACTAGTTTTTATTAATACATATTTGTATATTATATGAAAACACTCTTGAAAGCTTAAATATTTAAAGCAAGTAAAAAAATTTTATTTAAAGGTAGCTAAAAATATTATACCAAATTCTTGAAAATCATTAGCTTGCTTTGATTTCGGTCGTTGTAACCACTAACAAGGAAAATACTACACTATACGAACGATTTTGGATCATACAATTCTTGTATTGTATTGTGTTGATACGAATATGTAATTGTTAAAATCTTTGTCCAAAATGATGTATAGGTTCCCAGAAACAAAATTCGTTATACATAAATTTAATGAGTATTGATTTTTTAAATAAATTGTGACAAATTGGCAGAATTTCGTGAAGCGTTCCGCCTCTTCGATAAAGATGGAGATGGGACGATAACGAAGGAGGAGCTGGGCCGCGTGATGCGCAGTCTGGGTCAGTTCGCACGGGTAGAAGAGTTACATGACATGTTGCAAGAAGTTGATAGCGATGGTGAGAAATTTTATAAAGTACCAAACGAATAATGAACACAATTACTCATTCCTTCTCGTCGACCATCCATCTCCCTGTATGTTACACTCACATTTGCACATACCTACTTAGACACATTTGGCGGGTTTTTAAAATCAACGAATATTATAGTGTCCTGTTTCTGTTTTAATTATAAAAAAATAATAACCTTTTACATGTAAAACAATAACAACAACAACAGTAGGTACTATTTTATGGGTTGGGAATGATTTAATAATTATTGAAAATAAATAAGTAATACGGTTTTTGGGTTTTTACTTTCAGTAACCGAAAGTTTAATTTATAGTTACAGAACTTTAACCGTTATAAACTTTATTTCTTATAAACAAAGCTATAATAAGACTGTTTATCAACATGAGCTTTTTATGGGTCATTTGATACCCGAAATAAAGAATTATTTATTTATTTATTTTTAAGTAATTGACTACTTGTTCGGTATATTAAGTAGGTACTCATCCATTTAGTACAGTTAACAATCGCGTTGGCGCAGCGGTCACAGCATTGGATTACGATTGACTGTTGCGCGAGCGGTTGCGGGTTCGATCCCCGCACACGACAACATTTGTATTGGCCATACAGATGTTTGCCGTGGTCTGGGTGTTTGTGCAGTCCTTGTGGGTCTCCCCCACCGTGCCTCGGAGAGCACGTTAAGCCGTCGGTCCCGGTTGTTATCATGTACACCTGATAGCGATCGTTTCTCATAGTAGGGAATATATCCGCCAACCCGCATTGGAGCAGCGTGGTGGATTAAGCTCCGATCCTTCTCCTATATGGGGAAGAGGCCTATGCCCAACAGTGGGATATTACAGGCTGAATCGTGAACAATCGGTTATTATTCGGCTGTTATATTTTCAGGTGACGGAAACGTCAGTTTCGAGGAATTCGTCAATATCCTCTCCAAGTCCATGTCAGGGGCGGGCGGAGGAACAAGTTCCGCTGAGCAGGAGGAGAGAGAACTGCGGGATGCATTCAGGGTGTTTGACAAACATAACCGAGGTTATATTTGTGCATCAGACCTTCGGGCTGTACTGCAGTGTCTTGGAGAAGACCTCTCAGAAGAAGAGAGTAAGTTTTATGGTCTTAGATATAAATACATATAAATAAATAAAGGTCTCACACTCAACCCACAAGCAAGCACAAACGACCAGACCGCGGCAAACACCTATATGGACAATACAAATGCATGCCATGTGCGGGGATCGAACCCGCAACAATGAAAATAAAATGAAAAGTTGAGAGCAAATTAGTTAGGGAATATAAAACTTTTAAAGGACTTTTGTTTTGAATAGGAAGAAAGATTTTTTTTAACAGACAGAGTCATGACATAAGGCGATGCATCTATTTAGTCGCAAGAACACCACAATATACGCCTGAATTTATCAATTCATCAAATCTATATTTTATATAAGAGATTTCCACTTATATATTAACACATAACGACATCTCTGGAACCATAGGGCGTTGACTTGAAAGGGTATAACCGGATAAGTATGACGATCCGGCCCCCAAATAGGAACCTTTATCGAAACTCATGTTCTAATATCGCCTTGATGTACAAACATAATTTATGTACTTTTCGCGGCCAGCTTTCGCTTTGACCTTGAGATATGGGAAAAAATAATCGCACGTATGACTTTTATTCAAAGTCATATATCTCAAAAATTAATTACGCTAGAGAGTTGGGACCAACGCGAGTTTTTAGATTACATTGCAGAGTATATCATACTAGCTTCTGCGCGCGACTTCGTCGGCGTGGACTCCGCTCCTATTGGTCTTAGCGTGATGACACATAGCCTATAGCCTTCCTCGATAAATGGGCTATCTAACACTGAAAGAATTTTTCAAATCGGCCCAGTAGAACCAGAGATTATCGCGTTCAAACAAACAAACAAACAAACAAACAAACAAACAATCAAACAAACTCTTCAGCTTTATATATTAAAAAGTATAGATATTATTTTCAAATTTTTAGAGTATATTTATATATATAAAAAAATTAAAAAATAAGTAAATCATAATTTTTTTTTCATGTTCTCTGAGACTTACAATCACGAAAATAATATATGTTATGCTCCTTTACGTGCTCTATTACTGATAAAAATTTGGTAAAAAAAAAGTTGGTGCAACACTTTGAAAAAAAAATAAAAAGTGTTTCGCACCTTGTAACTTATAGATACAAACATGACTCAACACGCACAAAATTTTGTCGCTCGTGGAAAGAATTGTACATAAACCAGTTTAGCCTTGTTTTCACGTTGTTTCTTTTGTTTTTTGTCTTACTAACATTGTTTGTCATGCGTTGGTATCGCACTGTGGGCTGAAATTCGCGTTTCATAGACATTCAAATTTATTTTTTCAAGTGACGCTTTTTTTGCTTGAATGCGATTGAGAATAACTGCTATATGCCTTATATAATGATCTTTCAGGTTTATAATCGTAAACAGCGCACTTAGAATTTTTTAAAAAAAAATTTGTATGGAGTCGACATCATAAATGATGATATCTCCATAATCGCACAATTGCGCCTAATATCCTCTTAGGTTATTAAAATACAAATTATTTTTGATTTTTTGACATACTTCATGTTAAGGTCAAACGTGCGTTTTTTTTTAAAAAAAATCTTTTAAATTTAATCTTTTAATTCTGGCTAAACTACAAGTCCTATGAAAAAAAGTTCAAGGGCAAAGCTGTAGGTAATATAAAGATCTACAAGTTTAGTATTTACACTTTTTTCACATAACCTCAAAATTTATGTGAAAAATTCAAAAAACCAAGTTTTTGTTTTTTGTTTTTTTTTTTGTTTTTTGTTTTTTACAAAATTTGGTGAAAACTTACCTTTTTATGTCCCAAACACGCTAAACAGTTGTAAAAGAAAAAAAAATAAAAAAAATAAAAACTTGGTTTTTTGAATTTTTCCACATAAATTTTGAGGTTATGTGAAAAAAGTGTAAATACTAAACTTGTAGATCTTTATATTACCTACAGCTTTGCCCTTGAACTTTTTTTCATAGGACTTGTAGTTTAGCCAGAATTAAAGATTAAATTTAAAAGATTTTTTTAAAAAAAAAACGCACGTTTGACCTTAACATGAAGTATGTCAAAAAATCAAAAATAATTTGTATTTTAATAACCTAAGAGGATATTAGGCGCAATTGTGCGATTATGGAGATATCATCATTTATGATGTCGACTCCATACAAATTTTTTTTAAAAAAATTCTAAGTGCGCTGTTTACGATTATAAACCTGAAAGATCATTATATAAGGCATATAGCAGTTATTCTCAATCGCATTCAAGCAAAAAAAGCGTCACTTGAAAAAATAAATTTGAATGTCTATGAAACGCGAATTTCAGCCCACAGTGCGATACCAACGCATGACAAACAATGTTAGTAAGACAAAAAACAAAAGAAACAACGTGAAAACAAGGCTAAACTGGTTTATGTACAATTCTTTCCACGAGCGATAAAATTTTGTGCGTGTTGAGTCATGTTTGTATCTTTAAGTTACAAGGTGCGAAACACTTTTTATTTTTTTTTTCAAAGTGTTGCACCAACTTTTTTTTTACCAAATTTTTATGAGTAATAGAGCACGTAAAGGAGCATAACATATATTATTTTCGTGATTGTAAGTCTCAGAGAACATGAAAAAAAAATTATGATTTACTTATTTTTTAATTTTTTTTATATATAAATATACTCTAAAAATTTGAAAATAATATATGATATACTCTGCAATGTAATCTAAAAACTCGCGTTGGTCCCAACTCTCTAGCGTAATTAATTTTTGAGATATATGACTTTGAATAAAAGTCATACGTGCGATTATTTTTTCCCATATCTCAAGGTCAAAGCGAAAGCTGGCCGCGAAAAGTACATAAATTATGTTTGTACATCAAGGCGATATTAGAACATAAGTTTCGATAAAGGTTCCTATTTGGGGGCCGGATCGTCATACTTATCCGGTTATACCCTTTCGTAGGAATATTCCTTTCACCGAGTAGAGGTCAGCTAAGAACGGATTTTACGAAATTCCACCCACAAGAGGAGTTGCTGGGGTTATTAACATATATGGCAAAACAACGTTTGCGGGGTCTGCTAGTTTTTAATATAAATATTTAGGTAATCTATCTATTTTTGCCCACATTTTGCATCACATCTGTTGTACCTACTGAATCTGTCGTCCACTCTCTTTTATCAGAGATAGACTTAAAAAAAAACGACTGTGCTTTAGACCACTCGACTGAAGTAAAACTTTTTATCTTCACTAACTTATATCTCCCTCTCAACTTCCGTTCGCCTCGCCCGATCACACTTTTCGTAACGCACTCGTTACGCATTCACCAACTGACTCCCCAAGTCAAGCGTGTGTAAAGAAGTTTTACTTCAATAAACTCAGTGTTGTAGTTTATTTTAATTGCTTTTACATTTCAGTTGAAGACATGATAAAGGAGGTCGACTCCGACGGTGACGGGCGTATTGATTTCTTGGGTGTGTAATAGAATAAGATTAAACTGTTAATTTTATACACATTAACTGATTGAGGGATCATTGTAAATTTACTGTACTTGCAATAAAGTAATAACTGAGCTTCGATAAAAAGCATAGAGTATAAGTATAAAATTTGTTACAATAATCTATACTAAGTTTGTTTGTTTGTTTGATTGTTTGTTTGTTTGAACGCGCTAGTCTCAGGATCTACTGGTCCGATTTGAAAAATTTATTCAGTGTTAGATAGCCCATTTATCGAGGAAGGCTATATGCTATATATCATCGTCTTAAGACCAATAGGAGCGTAGCACCAATGAAGAATGTTTCAAAATCGGGTTATTTTCTTCCTTTTGAGAGCTTCCGCTGCGTAAACGGTTAAAGTTTCGCACAAATTATGTATGACAGAATTGATCCTATTTCACGCGGACGAAGTCGCGCGCAGAAGCTAGTAAGTAATAAAAAAAAACAGCCTAGACTATCAGAAGCCTTTAATAATGTGAGAGCCGATGTGGTCCGGAAGTTATAGTAAACAAATAAATTTAGACTATTACTCTAATTATTTTAAACAATTTTTTCCTTAATATTAGGTAAACCTGAACTGTTCCCATCATCGCGTTCAAAATCCATCATACTGTTAACATATTAATTACAGAATTTGTAAGAGCGCTGGGCGAACCTGAAGACGCTTGTGATGATGAAGATGACGAGGATCCTAATGAAGGAGCAGATTTACCTTTACCAAGACCAGTTGCTGCTAATTAAGAAAAATTTCATAATATATTTCGATCTTAAGCTTCTATGCCAAAGCTAGTTCTGACATGGTTGTGATAGCAACAATGCAGTAAATGTCATTACATGTCATAAAAATGGCATTCGTGAATTTTTCCATTTAAAATACTTAATATTCTAATTAAATATCGATAAATAAGTTTTAATAATAACTTGTGAAATTATAGATATAAAATACTGTTACGTGTTAGGGTTCGAACGATTTGGAGAGAAAGACCTGCTGACCCTTTTAGAGACTTTATTCACTAGCACTAGGTCCGACACAAGCACTAGGTACAAATACTACGCACTAAATACAAGCACTAAGTACTAGGTACACTCACTGATCACTAGGTACACTTCACTAAGCACTAACAATGTCCGAGGTCGTAGCCAATGTCGTAGGTTTCCGCTGGTATCACTTCTTGATCACTTCGAAGTCGCTTCGTCGTTAGCTCAAACTGAACTGACTCCGCTCGGCCTCAATCGGCCTTTTTATACCGGGCCGAGCCTACACCCAGACAGTTCTAGAATGCTCGTGCGTGTACTCGATCCTGAGTTCATTCACCCATACGTCCTCTAGCGCCATCTAGTAATGAGTGGATGTTTTCACGTTGTCTTTGTAACAAAGTGGTTTGTACAGCACACAACGTGGTTCCTCCGCTCC
The DNA here is from genome assembly GCA_905220545.2 of Melitaea athalia. Classification (NCBI taxonomy): domain Eukaryota; kingdom Metazoa; phylum Arthropoda; class Insecta; order Lepidoptera; family Nymphalidae; genus Melitaea; species Melitaea athalia. The sequence goes on from HG992196.1 coordinate 7,114,336, forward strand.
TCGCTAGATGGCGCAAGCTCCTTTTTTTGTGTACTCGTAACACTACTCCCCTCTTAGAGATGCTCGTCCCGAGCATCGTTGTTACTGCCATGGTAACGCGCCAGACGGTCTATGTGTACCACTTTGAATGTCCCTTTTGGTTGCTTTTGAATTCTATAAGTCACATCATTCATTCGGGTAACCACTTTGTATGGACCGTCCCACTTGGTCTGCAACTTTGGAGATTTCCCTTTCCGGCGGGTTGGGTTATGCAGCCACACTAGTGACCCTTCCTCGAAGCCTCTTGTGTTCGATTTCCGGTCATATCTGGTTTTCATGTTCTCGCTTGACTGTAACCCATTTTCCCGGACCAAGGCGTGTATGTAGCGCATTTTTTTCCTTAAATTGCTGACATAGTCTTGTACGGTCTCTGGTCCCTCCGGTGACCCTCCTGTCAATAGGTCTACTGGTATTCGTAGTTCTCTACCGTAATTGACATACGCCGGGGTAGCTTTTATGCTCTCATGCTCGGCGGTTCGGTATGACAGAAGGAAGAGTGGTATATACTTGTCCCAATCCTTTTGTTTGTCGTCTACCAATTTCGCCAAATGTCTCTCAAGGGTCTGGTTAAATCTCTCAACCATTCCATCGGACTGTGGATGGTACGCAGTGGTCCTCGTCTTATGCATGCCCAAAATTCTGCACACTTCCTGGAACACTTGCGATTCGAAGTTCCTGCCCTGATCAGAATGGATTTCTAGAGGCACACCAAAGCGACATATCACTTCTTCGACTAGCTTAGAAGCGACTGTTGTAGCTTCTTGGTTCGGTATGGCGAACACTTCAGGCCATTTGGTGAAGTAGTCAATGACGACCATAAAATACTTGTTCCCCGATTCCGTTACAGGAAATGGCCCAGCTACGTCAACTGCAATTCGTTCCCACGGTGCACCGACGTTATACAGCCGCAGCTTCCCACGGCTCCTGGTCTGTGGTCCTTTTACAGCAGTGCAAGTAGTACATTTGCGGCACCAATCCTGTACATCATCTCGACAATGCAACCAGTAGAATCGTTCTCGCACTTTTGTTAAAGTCCTCTTGACACCTAGATGACCTCCTGATACGCCATCATGTACTTCACGGAGAACATCTGGTACTCTCGCTCTTGGGACAATTATCTGAAGATGGAACTCTCTACCGTTAGTCTTCTCCCATTTCCGGTAGAGTATTCCGTTTTGAAGTATCAGACTGTCCCATTGCGCCCAGTACGCCTTAGTGACAGCGCCAGTGGGTGCAACCTCACTCCAAATTGGTTTTACTTCACCCCGTTTCTTCCATGTGATGATGTGCCTAAGGTCGTCATCTCTTTCTTGAGCCTCCCTCATAGCATCATTCTCCCAGAGACCCAAAGGACTTGTTCTCGTTAGCTTTAATGTTACTTCATTAGATTCCTGCTTAACACAATGTTTGCAGTCTTCCGAACACGGCCTTCGTGAGAGTGCGTCAGCGTTCCCATGCATATTTCCGCTGCGGTGTTCCGTCTTGAAGTCATACTCCTGGAGCTGTTCAATCCATCGAGCTACTTGACCTTCGGGGTTCTTGAATTGCAGTAACCACTTCAAGGCTGCGTGATCAGTTCGCAGTAAAAACTGTCTGCCGATGAGATATTTGTTGAAATGTTGTAGCGTCTTTACAACAGCCAAGAGTTCTCTCCTTGTAACACAGTAGTTTCTCTCTGGCTTGGATAAAGATTTGCTGAAATATGCAATAACAACTTCTCTTTCACCCTGTTTTTGAGATAACACCCCTCCAATAGCCGTGTTGCTTGCATCCGTGTCGACTATAAACTGACCTTCAGTTTGTGGATATCCCAGGATTGGTGTTTCACACAGATGTCTCTTCAGTTTCCGAAAGGAATCTTCACAAGTCTCATCCCAACTAAATTGTCGTTTATCTTCTGTCAGCCGATGTAATGGCTTGGCTATCTCTGAGAATCCCTTAACAAAACGCCTGTAGTATGAGCATAGGCCGAGGAATGCCCGCACTTCGGTTTTGTCCTTAGGGGTAGGCCATTTTCGAACTGCTTCCAGTTTTTCCGGGTCTGTCTGGATTCCATCACTGGAGATAACATGGCCGAGATAATTGACCTTATTCCTGAATAAACGACACTTTTTCGGGTTCAGCTTTAATTTGGCCCCCTCTATTTTGGCGAAAACTCGCTCCAAGTTTTGCAAATGGTCCTCGAAGTCACGGCCGATAATGATGATGTCATCTAAGTAGACCAAGCAAGCCTCTCCCACTAAGCCTGCTAGTACACACTCCATGAGTCGCTCGAATGTGGCAGGTGCGTTGCACAATCCGAAGGGCATGACGTTAAATTGCCATAAACCTTTACCGGTCGAGAAAGCTGTCTTCTCCTTGTCTTCTGGATGAATTTCCACCTGCCAGTATCCAGATTTCAGGTCTAGGGTCGAAAACCATTTCATGCCACTCAGGGTATCCAAAGTGTCGTCGATTCGAGGTAACGGATAACTGTCCTTCTTGGAGACATCATTGAGACGCCTATAGTCCACACAAAACCTCGTGCTGCCATCTTTCTTCTTCACTAATACAACAGGCGAGCACCACGGACTTGCAGACGGTTCAATAATCTTACTCCTTCTCATGTCCTCCAAAAGGCTTTCAACTTCTTTTTCCTTAGCGATTGGTATCCGTCTTGCTCGTTGACGAATTGGTCTCTCGCTTCCGGTATCTATCCTGTGTTGAACCACCGACGTTCTTCCAAGGTCCCCATCGTGACTGGAGAAGATATTCGCGTAGCGCTGTAAAAACTTCTTAGCTTTCATGCCCTGCGAATAAGTTAGGTTACTCTTGCAGTCGTCGAGCAGCTCAGTCACTGTTCCGTAGTTGTTGTTGTTTGCTGAGTCCGCGCCTGTTATCGAACTACACTTTTTCATCCAGACGACTTCCTCGCACTTTCCAATGACGTCACCTTTGTTCAAGCAGATCTCGCGATTACCAAGATTAACAACCTTGACCACAGCGTTACTGCTTCCACTAACAAGGGTTCTCGCCGTCATCAGTTTTTGTGCCGACGTCTTGTTAGGTGTGTCTTCGATCAACACGCATCTGTTTGACTTCTGCTTTCCAGCTGGCGGCAGTTTCACCAGCACCTGAGCTTCCGCTCGTCCAGGTATAATGACTTTCCTTATGCATGCGACTTTCCCGCAGGCACCTCCGAGAATGAAGATTTCTTCTTCACCACACCTGAAAACTCCGTCAGCGACATTAATTCTGCAGTTGTGTTTCTTCATAAAATCCAGACCCAAGATGCAATCATCCATAATCTCAGCCACGATAACGTCATGGGAGTATGAGGACCCCCCTACATCCATCGTAACTGACATTTCTCCCAGGACGGGTATTGGCTGACCGGAGGCCGTAAGAAGCCGACAGTTAATTCTCCTCTTGCGTCCCCTTGCGGCTTTTACCAGATGTGGGTTCACTATTGTTCTAGAGGCTCCTGTGTCTAGAGTCATTTTGCAATCCGTCCCGTTAATAGTCCCCTGAATCGCAAGACTATTCCCGCTGCATGCCTGGGAGATAACGGTTATCGGGGCTTCCTCCGCGTCAGCCAGTACTCGCCCCTTAGTCCTGGCTTCTATTCGTTTCCCTGATCCCGGGCAGGGGACGAAGCCCCTTGCTTCTTCAGCTCTTCCATTTGATCCTCGATCCTTTTCATCCTTACCAGATGGGTCTCCTTCTGCGGGCAGTTGAGCTGGAGATGGCCCCTCTCGCCACACTTGTAGCACATGACTCCATATCTTTTCTTCGTAGGAGCCTTAACCTCCTTGACTTCCTCAGAGACCTCGCGGATCCTATGAGTCTGCCGTATGTCATGGCGAACCGCCTCGACCTCCAAAGCATGCGCCAATGCTTCCTTTAGCGTGCTATGGTGACGAAGCCTCACTGCAGCTCTGACTTCCAGGTCTTTGATTCCGTCGACAAATGCTTGCACAATATTTGTGTCCACCATCTTGGTGTCAGCTCCTGGGTGTGCCTTCCTAACGAGTTTTTCAATTTCCAACGCCCATTGTTGTAGTCCTTCTCCTGAGCGTTGGACTCTGTCACGCAGCTGGGCACGGAACACGTGCTCAAGGTGTCGCTCCCCGTATCTCGATTCAAGTGCCTCCATCAGGTCTTGGAACCCATTTCCTGTATGTGGCAGTGCTTCCAAGACAGACAAAGCTTGCCCTCTGAGCGCAACAGTGAGAGCGGTCAAGCATTGTTCTTCCGTCCATCCATTGGCAGTGGCAACAGTCTGGAATTGCTGACGATAAGCGTTCCACGAAGTAGTGCCGTCGTACGGCGGCACTTTCACCCTTGGTCCTTGCGCAACTCCGGTAGTTCCACTAGACATTGCGACTCCCGTGGTTTCAAGGCGTACCACTTTCTTCTGTAGTTCAGTGAGGCCGGTTTTCACATTTTCGACATCCAATCCTAACCCGGTAACTCGTTCTTGCACTTCGTCGACATCTTTTCGTAGTTTACCCACCGTGTCACTAACATCTTTTATAGCCAAAAGCGCTTTTTCTTGGAGGTCTTTTTGTTGCTCTTGTGATTCTTGCAAAGCACTGAACTTGCGTTCTTGTGATTCGAACTTGCGTTCTTGTGATTCCTGCAAAGCGCTGAACTTGCGTTCTTGTGATTCTTGCATTGACTTCTGTGATTCTTGCAAAGCGCTGAACTTGCGTTCCATTAATTCAATCAAACTTCCTAATTGAAGTGCCACTTGAGGGTATGTAGCTACGGTGCCGCTGATGGGCGTGACCTGTCCGGTGGGCGTGGCAAGGTGGGTGGGGTCAGTGGGCGGGGCTTGAGTCAAAGTGGGCGGAGCCTGAGGGGCGTGGTCAGTGGGCGGGGCCTGGTGGGCGGGGCCAGTGGGCGGGGCCTGGTAGGCGTGGCCAGTGGGCGGGGCTTGGCCCACAGTGGGCGGAGCTTGGCCCCCAGTGGCATCCGCAGTTCGTTGTGCCCTCGTCCTGACCCCCTCCTTGGGGTTCTCTCTCGGAGTCAATGGCATCTCCAAATCTCACTTCCGACACCAGTTGTTACGTGTTAGGGTTCGAACGATTTGGAGAGAAAGACCTGCTGACCCTTTTAGAGACTTTATTCACTAGCACTAGGTCCGACACAAGCACTAGGTACAAATACTACGCACTAAATACAAGCACTAAGTACTAGGTACACTCACTGATCACTAGGTACACTTCACTAAGCACTAACAATGTCCGAGGTCGTAGCCAATGTCGTAGGTTTCCGCTGGTATCACTTCTTGATCACTTCGAAGTCGCTTCGTCGTTAGCTCAAACTGAACTGACTCCGCTCGGCCTCAATCGGCCTTTTTATACCGGGCCGAGCCTACACCCAGACAGTTCTAGAATGCTCGTGCGTGTACTCGATCCTGAGTTCATTCACCCATACGTCCTCTAGCGCCATCTAGTAATGAGTGGATGTTTTCACGTTGTCTTTGTAACAAAGTGGTTTGTACAGCACACAACGTGGTTCCTCCGCTCCTCGCTAGATGGCGCAAGCTCCTTTTTTTGTGTACTCGTAACAATACTAACTATTTCATGTTTCATATTGGAATTGTCCAGTGGCGTGCATATCATATAGGCAGAAAGGCACTGCCTACCTTGGCATCTTACTAAAAATAATATATAAAACATGAACATTACATATTTTTGAAAAAGACACAAAACAATAATTCAATTTAAATCTCCTTCAATTTGAAAAACACGTCGTCATATATGTATGTATGCGATTCGCATGTTTTATATATTATTTTTAGTAAGATGCCAAGGTAGGCAGTGCCTTTCTGCCTATATGATATGCACGCCACTGGAATTGTCCAATGCAGTGATCATCGAAGACCAGTTGTTTGATAAGGTCATTAGTAGGTATTGGTAATATCATAATATGGCTTAGGTGGTCGATAAAACAAATAATTTACCTTTTATCAGTCATTACTCATTTGAAAAACAATTTTTTTTGCTAAACGACAATTTCATTTTGTACAGATTAAAAAAAATAATGAATTCAATTTTCTCAATTATGTTCACTTTAACTAAAGTGTAACATAACATACGATAGGTAGGTACGCCTTAAGAGTTTTCGATTTAATAATATAATAACAATAAACAATTACTCAATATAATTATATTTCAATTTTATATAAATATCTACGAGTACCTACTCTTTATATCGAAATCCTCTACCCAGTGAAAAAGATGATTTTTCAGTGAAAAAATTACATATCACAAATTTATTCACAATGGCAAATAGTGAATAAAAAATTTCATTCATCATCAAGTCATTTATGTTTATTTCTTGTAAATTAAAAATTATGTTACCTAATGGAACTTTGGAAAAGACATGCTTTTAAAATACTTTATGTATTTTATTAGTACCTATTCATCGACTTGAAAACTGTATTATAAATTATTATCAAATTTTTAAATCAAATACTATTTCTCTAAACTTTTAATAAAAAAATCTTAAATATTATATTTTAATAAGACTATAAAATAAAGTAACGTACTTCTTACCTACGTACCTACTATGTACCGTTTAAGCAATTTAAATTAGAAATAAGTAAAAAAAATCCTTTTCTTACATATTACAATATCACAAGTAATCTTATTTATTAGCAAAAAGACCAATAAATCAAGCTTTATAAATGACAAAATAAGTGTTTTATTCACTGTTAATTATTTATTGGTATAGTATTAGTAGTAGTTTGCTTTTTTTAGAGGTTCACAACTGAGTTGGCAACATTGCTTTATTTGACAACCCAGATGATAGTTGCTTTTTAGAGTTATAAACATGGAGCAACGCTAAAATTTAACGCTACAATTTTTTCAAGATGGCGCATAGCTCAATTGTCATCACGTGACCAAATTTGACGCTCAAAACCAGCGTCAAGCGTCACATGAAAATGCACCCTAAGAGTAATAAATAAATATTTGTATAAACAAATATCCACTCTGAGCGGGTATCGAACCTGCGACCGTCGGTGTTTAGGCGCTGCCGACACGCCACACGCACCATTACAACAGAGGGGTTGTCGCAAGATAATATAATAAATATATAAATATTTACTTCTTCGGGTTCTTTCGTGCTTCGGAGAGTAGGTACATCGAGCTGTCGATCACGGTTGTTATGACTTATGAAAGAGACTTGCAGATAGCAATCGTTACTCGTAGAGAAATTATAGATATGTTTATCTGCTGGCGAGATGGATGAAGCTCAAAACTTTCACCAATAAAAGAGACATTCGCGCAGCAGTGAGACGTTACTTGATAAATCAATCAATCAAATAAAAAAAACCATAAATAAAGATGGCTTTTTAATACTCACCAATTTTATCAAACTGCTAATGACAAAAATGAAAGAAAATTTTATCTTTAGGTTTTTTTATTGGCATATCAAAATATTTACACTTATATACATTTCTGAAGATACTTTGGAAGGGAAAGGCACCGGGCTTGATGTTATGTGTGTTGGTTAAGTGGTTAAATAAAATCCTCGAATAAGTAAATTACGTTGTATTTCCTTCCATTAACACATTTACATCTTATTCTCTTTTTACAAATCAACAGCTATATACATCAATCTCTGACACATGACATATATAAATTTTTGTTCCATACTTAAACTATACTTTTTTATACAGTGCGTGTACACGCCACACCACCCCCCCACGGAGAGAGACAAGTTAGTCTCTAAAAACCTTAAATCTAACACTTCTACCAGACCGTGTGGTATATGACGGAACATTAGAACTGTTTGGAGGAAGAGGGGGAACAGAAGGCGGCGTAAGCGCAGCTTTTCGAACCGGCTGAGTAGTAGGTGATGGAGGTTCTGCAGTTAAGGTTGGCGCAGTCGGTAAGACTACATCACGAACGTTTTCTGACCGTTCAATGAATGCAGGCTTTACGCGATCAACACTAACAGCAGTTTTCCTGCCTCGAATGTTAAGGGTCAAGGTTTTGCCATCAGAGGCCCTCTCAATAATTTGATACGGACCAGAATATGGCGGTTGCAAGGTACGGCGGACAGCATCTTCCCGCAGATAGACATGGGACGATGTTGCGAGATCCTTAAAAACGAAGGTGGTTAGATCGCCATGTCGAGAAGGAGGGACAGGTCTAATATTAGACATATGTCGCTTCAACGATACGACAAAATCAGCAGGGCTAGTATTTGGCCCGGATGAAAGCGAGGGAACCAAAAGTTCGCCAGGGAGACGCAAAGTTTCACCATAAAGCATCTCAGCAACCGAAGATTTGAGATCTTCCTTAAAACAGGAACGCATCCCCAAGAGTACAAGAGGCAGAGCACTAAGCCACTCGCCACCATGGCACATGATGGATGCTTTTAGCTGGCGATGAACGCGCTCAATCATGCCATTAGCTTGAGGGTGGTAAGATGTGGTTCTGATGCGCTTCGTGGCGAAACTCTGCATCAACCGTCTGAACAGGTCGGACTCGAATTGAGTACCCTGATCGGTTGTAATAATGGATGGTACGCCGAAGCGAGAGATCCACTCTCTAACTAAAGTGTCGGCAACTTCCTCAGCCGTAATAGTTTGCATGGGCCAAACTTCAGGCCACCTGGACATCCTATCGATTGCAGTTAAGCAATATCGATATCCTTTGCAGGGAGGCAGGGGACCAATGATGTCAATATGGACATGCATGAAACGACCTGAGGGGGTTGAGAAATTGCCAAGAGGAACAGTATTATGCCTCGTGACCTTAGCGCGCTGACACGCGTCACAGGTACGAGTCCACTCTCTGCAATCCTTGTTCATGGACGGCCAAACGTAGCGTTCAGCTACAAGACGCGTCGTGGCTTGAATACCAGGATGGCTCAAACTATGCAGCTTATTGAAAATAATGCGTCGCAGATCAAATGGGACCAAGGGACGAGGCTTGCCAGTCGAGCAGTCGCAGAACAAGGAAACTCCAGTACCAGGTACGCTTACTTTGGAAAGCTTCAGGCTGGAATTGCCACGCAGTAATTGAGTCAATTCCTTGTCTTCCTCTTGAGACTTGGCAAGAGCTTCATATTCCTGCTCAAGTGAGATTGCGTCAACTCGGGACATCGCGTCTGCGACTACGTTGTCCTCCCCTTTGATATATTTAATATCAGTTGTAAATTGACTAATAAAAGACAGCTGATTAAGCTGTGCGGGAGGCAGCTTTTCACGACGCTGTACGAAAGCGTAGAGCAATGGTTTATGGTCGGTAAAGATGGTCGAATGTTGGACCTCAAGAATATAACGAAAATGCTGTACACTTTCGTACACAGCCAAAAGCTCGCGATAGTATGCAGGCCACTCAGACTGCTTGGGTGTTAGCTTTTTACTAAAAAATGCAATAGGGAACCATTTGCCATCGATGCACTGCTGAAGGCATGAACCAATATGTACGCTCGATGCGTCAGTAAACAAACCGAGGGGGACATCGGCGATAGCGTGGTGTAGCAATGTTGCATCAGACAAACTTCTCTTGCATTCCTCGAATTTTTGTAAGAGCTCAGGCGTCCAAGGGTATGGTTTTGAGCCTTTGCTTTTAGTAGAAACCAGAGCGTCAATGAGTGGAGCCTGGAACTGGGCAGCATGGGGAATGAACCGGCGGTAGTAATTTAACATGCCAAGGAATCTCCTCATGCCTTGGACAGTTTCCGGGGGTGGAAAATCCAGGAGTGCTTGGATACGGTCCTGAGGAGGGCGCGTACCTTCAGCACTTATATGGTAACCTAAAAATGTAACCTCACTAGAACCTAGGACGCACTTAGACGGGTTGATAACAACACCATACTCCTGGAGGCGCTTGAAAAGGGTTCGAAGGTGTTCTTGGTGCAGAGACTCGTTCTGTGAGAAAACCAAAATGTCATCAATATACGGAAAACAGAAATCGAGACCCCGTGTGACCTCATCGATAAAGCGTTGGAAGGTTTGACCAGCATTACGCAAACCGAAGGTCATGAAAGGAAATTCGAAGAGGCCAAACGGGGTAACGATGGCCGTCTTCGGAATATCGTCTTTAAACACGGGTATTTGATGATAGGCTTTAACAAGGTCTAGAGTAGAGAAGACCTTTGAACCGGACAAGTTGTTCGCGAAATCATTAATATGACGAACTGGGTATTTGTCCGGGACAGTCCTGGCGTTCAGTGCGCGATAATCGCCGCAGGGACGCCAGGTGTTGTCTTTTTTAGGGGTCATGTGAAGCGGAGAAGACCATGCACTTTTAGATGGTCTTGCAGTGCCACAGCGTACCATGTCCTCGAACTCCTTCTTAGCAGAAGATAATTTCTGAGGTGCTAAACGGCGAGGGCGGCACGACACTGGAGGACCGTCTGTGGTTTTAATATAGTGCACAGTGCTGTGCTTGACAACCCTGGGTAGGCCAGGTGGTCGAGTGATATCAGGGAACTCAGTTAAAATTGATGCGTAAATAGAGCTTCCAGCGACCACAGCCTTCACACTCGGTTGCTCAACCATAGCCGAGGTAGCCATGGAGCATAATCCGGTTTTATTGTCTATAAGCTTTTTTCTACGGCAGTCGGGCAAGAGATGATAATGTGCCAAAAAATCGGCTCCTATTATCGCCTTCTGGACGTCGGCAACGACGAACTGCCAGATAAAATCGCGACGCAGCCCCAAATTTAGACGTAGGTTGACCATACCGTAGGTTTTGATTTTGCTACCGTTAGCTGCACTGAGCTCATAGTCTGAGTTTTCTCGACGACGCGGGAGCCAGCTGATCGGATAGCAACACAAATCGGAACCTGTGTCAATAAGAAATTGACATTTGGTTACCTGGTCGGTGACAAAGAGGCGGCGGCTGACATTGTAGCAATCGGTTGCCGCCGCTACTGATTGCTTCTCTGGTTTTCCGAAGCCCAGTTGCAGGGCGGAATGCACTTAGAAGCGCGGGTCCCGAAGCGTTTATGATACCAGCAATGCTTGCCAGCGGCTGGTGAGGGTGCTTGCGACGATCGCCTTCTAGAGCTGGCACGACTACGAGAACGACTGCGACCTCTGGTGGAAAGAGCGTGAACTTGCTTTGTAAGTTCAGATACCTTAGAAGCCAAATCGGCGATTAGATCCAGTGGAGGCGCAGCTGTAGAGTGAACAGCACGTGACCGGCCAGTAAGGTCAATGACCTTGTCCGCCAGGTCGGCCAACTTCTCTAAACTCAAGTCGTCCGCTTGCGAAACTAATAGTACCTGAATATCCTGAGGAAGGCGACTGATCCACAGCTGCCGTAAAATATTTTGATCCAATGGTGAAGAACCAGCTAACGATTTTAAATGGCGGAGAAACTGGGACGGTTTTCTGTCGCCGAGCTCCTCATTGCCAAGCAGCTGACGGACCTTCTGCTCCTGGGGTATAGAGAACCTATTAATGAGTGCGTTTTTTAATGTAATGTACTGTTTGCCTTTTTCTATGGGTTGAGTAATTATGTCTTCGATTTCACCTGCAAGTCGATAATCAATCTGACCAACAACATAATTATATTTAGTGATGTCGGCCAAAATACCGGCAATTTGGAATTGTGCCTCAACTTGGGCAAACCATACCGCAGGTTTATCGGACCAAAATGGAGGAAGTTTGATGGAAGCAGCGTTAACTTCAGCTTCTCTCGGAGGAAACTGGTTAAGCTTTTCCTCAAGAACAGCTTTCTCGGCCATTACGCGCTCTAACTGCTCCTTAACCTCTGCAAAAGCTTCCGCCATAATAAAGAAAATATATACCACACGACCGGTACCACAAAGTAAAAACACAGTGTAAAATAAATTAAATTAGAATGCACAATAAAATTCACACAATATACAATGGACACACATAAAATGTAAAAATTTAATAATAATAAAACAAGCGCAAAAATAAAATGTATGAAATAATAATGTACAATCACCAGAATAAGGCTCTTTTATATGAAATCACCAGAATACTCCCTCCGTGGGAAATTGTAGTAAAATTTACAACAAAAATAGTTAAATATTATACAACTACACTCTAACCTACAAAATTAGTTAATTAACAAACAAACTTGCCCAGTCATAATAACTAACAGGCAACTATTGTTATTAGATTACAAAAATGAGTTATGCAATTGAACAAAACATAAGGTTATTCTTCTTAAAAATTACAAAATAATGTCCAATAAATCCACATGTAATTGATAGAGAAAGCACTGGGGCACAAACAGTTTTTTTTTTTTTATAAATATGAGGCAACACTAGGCAGATAACACTCTGGGGTTTGGTAAATTTAACACTGTCTAAGGAACTTTTGCATAAAATGTTCTAAATACGGGATGAATTTTGTATGTATCGACGATGCGCTTCCAGGGAAGTCGTAGGGAGTTAATGAAAAGCGAGTACCTCGTTATGCGTAGCTCCACGCCTCAGTAGCAACTAGCACGTCAAACACCTTACCGGCAGGGTTATGGTAAGTATGAACTCAACACCACTAGAGTAAATAAGCGGGTGAAGAACGTCACAACATCCTGCAACATCCAGGCGACACGATGGCATATCAATACTCATGCAGACAAGGTGGAAACCAACACCAGGGCCCGATGTAAGCACGTGGCGATCACGTCGTTGTCACCAATTTGGAAGGGAAAGGCACCGGGCTTGATGTTATGTGTGTTGGTTAAGTGGTTAAATAAAATCCTCGAATAAGTAAATTACGTTGTATTTCCTTCCATTAACACATTTACATCTTATTCTCTTTTTACAAATCAACAGCTATATACATCAATCTCTGACACATGACATATATAAATTTTTGTTCCATACTTAAACTATACTTTTTTATACAGTGCGTGTACACGCCACAATACAATCTTTATAGACAACAGGTAACAGCAAGAGCTACGCACATAATTATATTTATATAAAGCTTTCGACTAAATGTGTAGCGTTTAAAACTAAAACATAATGAAGAAAGTTAAATAAACTCGTTACATGATTTGACAAACATTGTTCTAACCTGATTTTAATTTAAACATACAAAATTTGTAGCATTTTATGCACAATTTTTCGGACTATTTTGTAAATTTCTCTTTCTTTTCAAAACAAATTTCTTACATAAATAAATAAACAGATATTTAAAATTAAAAAATCGTTCCACGTATTTGAATGTAGACAGATTTTTTTTCAGATAAGTTATTACAAGAATTTCTAATTTACTCAATAAAAAACTAACTCAAATGGTTACTAAAATAATAACTTATATGACTATTGCATAGAAAAATACTGGCAGTTTAAGGTTGTTAGAAGACATTGGTCATAATTAAATTGACGTCAACATAATATACAAAAAAAAATATTCAGTAAATTTTAATATTCTTATATAAAACAATACATTTTTTATTAATTTCAAGAATTTAATTTTTTTATAATGCTGTTTTATATAACAAATGCATTTCAATTTAGCGTCTTTTATAATTAAACTACATTCATAAGTTCGATTGTCCTATTTTATTTTTTCATTAATACACTTACGCTTACAAACAAATTAGTCATTGGTTATAAACAATAATAATAATAATTGTTGTTGCTATAAATAATAGAATTACGGACAAAATGGCAGTCTCCTTATTTCAAAATTGGCGGACTCTAGCGACGTCCCCATAACTTACACAACTACCATGCCACGGCAGCCATATTTAAAATCCTGTCTTACGTTAAACGCCACAGTCGCCATAGATAATACACTAAGTGTACGGCCTGAGTGAAAAAGCGTTCAGCGGGGCGTTCTGCGTTGCGTGCAAGCGGCGAAAGAGCGTTCGTACAGTGACCTCTGTGCACGCCGCGTGCACGCTTAGCATTCTTGTGAGCTAGTCACATTGTTCATGATGGCGACAGGGTCGTACGATATTATTGATATGTATTAAGAAGAAAATGTGCGGTTAAAATATTCTTATAACTCGAGACAAGGTCCAAGTGACATAATTAAATAAAGGTGGCTGTGTGGGGAGTTTTCTAGGTTGTATGAAACTTAGAGATTAAGTGAAGATAAATTCTACGAGTACACTAGGATGACGGTGACAACTTTTGACTATAATATACTAACAAATGACTATACTAACGAACGCAAAACACAAACTGGTTTGAACTAGCACGCGACGCTACGCTCGACGCTCGGCTCACCGCAAACATGCACGCTCCGCCGCCGGCTGAGCCGCTCGGCCGCCACTCAGGACACGCGCGGGTGTTTTCATACGTTTAACATGATCGCTACACGCCCCGCCCCGCCGAACGCTTAAGTCGAGCGTGCACTCAGGCCGTACGCTAAGGCCGCGGACACGAAACTAGCGACGGACGAGCGATGGCGACAGCGGGGCGCACTCTGATAAATAAATTAAAAGGCAGAATTCCAGGAGTAAGAAAAATGGGACGTGATACGTATTTTACAGAAAACGAAGAAAATCTTCTAGTGAAATATGTAATTGCAAGTGCTAAGAAGCCAAGGGAATACCGATAAAAAGAAATACCTTAATAGAAACGGTGAAAAAAGTATTAGATGACGACGAGAGAGTGACGCCATTCAAAAATAATCGGCCAGGCAAGAAATGGGTCACATTATTTTGCAATCGATACCCAGACATAACTGAAAAACAAGCTGAATGGATCTCCACAGCACGAGCGAATGTATCTGAAAACGACATCAAAAGCTGGCACCAATCCCTTAAAGAGTATTTAGTCGAAGAAAATGCTTTTTATATATTGGAAGAGCCCAAACGCATATTTAATGCAGACTAATCAGGTTTCCAGACATTATTCTAGTTCCATGGGTGAAGGCGAACAACATAAAGAAACCTATTTTGCTCCTAATAGATGGGCATCGATCTCACTTGACGTTACAAGTATCGCAGTACTGTGCTGAAAATCAAATTATAGCCTACGCTCTCTTTCCCAACTCAACGCACATTTCTCAGCCAGCGGACGTATCCGTATTCAAATGTATGAGAAGTGGCTGGAAAAATACCGTTTGCGAGTTCAAAGAAAGAAGTGGGAATAGACAGATTACCCGTGCTGGATTCGCACCCTTGCTCGCCAAAGTTTTAAAATACAAAGTCACTCCAGATGTCATTACGAATGGTTTCAAAAGATGTTGGATCTATCCATTTGACGTCACTGCTCACTGCTGTAGATTTGACAAGGTGTATGGATAATGAAACTAGAAAAATTGCACCTTTGTCAACTCCACCACGTGAGGTCAAGTGTGTCAGTGAGGTCACTCTTGCTGTTTGAGTCTTTTATGAGACGAGGCCGTGTTGAACAATTTAGACGGAGTAATGAAGAGTGGGAAAGGGAGGAAACCACCAAGGAATTATTCTTTGTATGGAAAAAGTTTCGTCAGCACTGTTTGTCGGAGGGTTTCCCATCCAGTGCAGAAGATATCAGATCACCATCACCACAGAACCAGATCACTCTGCCGGTAGAAACGAAAATAGTCAAGACATCATTTCTACCAGAAGAGTTCAAGACTTCCTCAAGATGTAGTACGCCGGTTTCATTCAGCAAGATCAGTTTTCAATGTAGTACTTCGATATCTAAAACACAATTTTTTTCAAAACCGGCAGAAACTCCGACCAGAATTTGTACTCCGGTTTAAAACGCACATCTTCCAGAGAAGTCCGAAACTACCACCCGATCTTATGCGCCAGTCTCAAAGATTACGTATTTCAGAGATGTCCGGAACTCCAACTCAGATCTTGAAGTAACCTAATAACCGTTTTGAATGACATACTCCAATAATAATCCAAACTGATAACATTGGTGTTAGGACAACCTCAGCAGCTGAAAAAAAAATCATTTACTTCATCGAGCAATCTTCTTCTCTTAGCTGAGAAAAAAATAGGTCAGTCCTGCTTTTGGAAACCATTTAATATGGCTCTCAGATTCTCCGATAAAAAAAACCTAAAAAAGAAGGACTGCAATTCGCCACCACTTCTAAAAAATGGCAAGATTATTGGCTGTGGAAAGAAAATGAAAAAGACGAACAAAATAGAAAAACAGAAATCAGAAAACGTGTACGAGAAGAAAAAAAATGAATAAAAGTAAACAAATACTTAAAAGAGCACAAAAAAGAAATTAAAGTCTAGTTGACCACTAAAATAACCAACAAAAAAAAAAAGAAAAGAGTCCGAATCATTACAAGCGACACCAGTGATACCAGTGAAGCAATATCAGATGAGGAACCAGAACGGACGATAGAACAACACATAAACGATGATAAAACAGAATCTGAAAAAGACAACGAGGAAGAGGCATCTTGTGCTAGTGTGGATTTAAGGTTTGAAGTAGGACATTTTGTAATATTTGTTTATGAAGAAGCATACTTTGTTGGCAAAATCGATTCAATTTGTGAAGAGGGAGCATTCATCAATTCAATGCATCAGTCGCTCAAAAGTTGAAAGTGGCCAGAGAAAGAGGACTTGATTTTATACAAACTCGATGATATTAAGGAAAAAATTCAACCTCCACAACTAATGCACCAAAAACGGGTACCGAATTTGAAAAATATAGAGAGTATATTTAAAAACTTTATTTCTCCACCTGCTGCAAGCAGTGCGAGCGCGTCTTCTACAGGAGGAGTTCCGTAAGCAGAGCGACAATGGAGTCTCCGTACCCAGCGAATCGTCCTTCATGGTTTGTCACTACAGCAAGAAGCCGGGCCACGTAAAATGTTTTAAGCTTAAGCGTGATAACAAAAATAAAGGCAATAAAAAGCCAGTGCAAGTCTCTGCACAAAGTGAAACATTTTTGGTGTGTGCCTTTGCTGAGTGCGTAAATAGTGCAAACTGTAATTGACTCGGGTTGCACATCACATATGTGTAATAACAAGAACTTCTTCACGTCTATGGACACTATTTTCACAAGTAAGGTTACTATGGCTGAAAATAATATATTGCAATGCAAAGAGAAAGACTATGTAACTGTTTATGTTGATAAGTGTTCTAGAATCATAGAAAATGTTCTCTATGTTCCTAATCTGGCTGATAATAATATATTGCAATGCAAAGGGAAAGGCTATGTAACTGTTTATGTTGATAAGTGTTCTAGAATCATATAAAATGTTCTCTATGTTCCTAATTATTGCCAATTTATTGTCTGTCAGCAAATTAACTGATATAGGATATTCTGTGATATTTAACAATGATAATGTCATATTAAGAACAAAAATAAAGTATTAGCCTATGCATCTGATATAGATGGTCTTTATAGGTTAGATTGTTCTGTGCCTAATTCTTCTTGTTTGCAGAGTAGTTTTGCGTCCCCATGCACCCTGCCAGGCAATGTACAGGGTTTGCACGCTTGTAGACAGACCAATTGAATAGAAATGTTATAAAGTCGAAGTGGGTTTTCAAGGTCAAGCAAGACGCGTCAGGAAATTTTGATAAATTCAAGACACGTTTAGTTGCTCGAGGATTTAGTCAAAAACCTGGTGTAGATTTCGATAAGACGTTTTCGCCCGTAGTTCGACATCCAACTTTGCGTATTTTATTCAATTTATCTAATGAAAAAGATATGGACATTGACCATATAGATGTCACTACCGCGTTTCTGAATGGATCACTACAGGAGGAAATCTATATGGATCAGCCTCCTGGATTTGAAATTGATAATAACAAAGGATGTATGTTACAGAAAATGATGACAATGATGAGACTGTACAGAAGTTGTTAACTACTCATGGATATTCACAAACACGTTGTGAGCCATGTGTTTATGTAAAAAGAAATAATAATAGTCTACAATTTTGGCATTATATGCAGATGATTTTTATATATTTAGTAACTGTAATTCAGAAAAAGAAGCTCCCATTTCATTGTTTAAGAATAATTTTGAGATCAAGAACTTGGGATCTATCAAAGACTGTCTTGGCATCAGTGTTCATAGAGTTTGAGGTACTATTATTTTAAAACAGCGTACATTAAGGCTTCTTGTTCGTTTTGGAATGTTAGAATGTAAAGGTGTCTCTACACCAATGTCTATAAATGATAAATTTGAAAAACCTCTTGAAAATGATAAGTCTAAATTCAATTATAGGGAATTGATTGGAAGTCTTATGTACTTAAGTGTATGCACTAGACCTGATATAGCTTTCAGTGTCAGTATGCTGAGCTAATTTAATAATAACTATAATCAAAGTCATTGATTGGCACAACGATCCTTCGTTATTTGAAAAATACTTTAAATTATGGCTTGATTTTTACTAAATGTAAAAATGATAATTTAGAGGTGTTCGCTGATGCTGACTGGGCCAATGATCCGGTTGATATATGATCTTATTCAGGATTTTTAATTAAATTTGGTAATAATACTGTAAATTGGGAAAGCAGAAAACAACGTTGTGTTGCATTATCTACCACCGAAGCCGAATACTTGGCTATTGGCGATGCATGTAAAGATGTTTTATTCATAAACAGTTTTTGGTATGAAATAACAGGTTGTAAAATTAAATGTAAGGTGCGTAATGATAATTTGAGTGCAATTAAGCTCTTGGAAAGTAGAGAGTGTCACAAGAAAACAAAACACATTGATGTTCGATATCATTTTGTGAAAGATTTGGCGTGCAATGGTTGTATCCATGTAACTTATCTTCCTACAGACAGAATGATAGCAGATATTCTCACTAATCCAGCTGTTTTAATCAACAAGAATTTTCTATCCACACTGACCTCCCAATAGAAGCTTGGAAGCGAAAAAATGGGATGGGAATTGGCCGCAAAAATATTTGGTATTCCTTAAGCGACGCTTAGAAGACACGCACTAAATATGAACAAAACCTTGGAATCTAACTCTAAGGATAAGGAAGATTCAAAAAACCTTTTTCAACTGAAACTGAGCAAGAGTTATTGGAGAGGACCAAGTTTTCTTTTTATCAATGGATGATAAAGCACGCGTGCCATTGGGTTACAACAGCAGACGCTCAAACACCAGTATTAATGCACCTTGATTATCGTGCAAAAGTACCCGATCATGATTTCGTGGTGGCGGGAAAACATAAACCCATTCCCTCTGTCTATGCAGGTATTGTAATAAAGAAAAATGGTGAAGGGAAACCTGAAGCTATGACACACTCTGGGCCCACATACATAGCAATTCGTAGTGGAAAACATTTTCATCTAATCCAGACTCATGCCACAGACGTTCAGACTTTCTGAAATGCCTGCTTTCGAAAAGTTTATGAAGGCTTTGTAAAACAAGTATTTATTTTTACTTGCAATGACGGTCCAGATGAAAATCCACGATACGAGCGAGTTATAGTTTCCGCTATACAACATTTTAAAGATTTTGATTTAGATGCTATTTACATTGCCACAAATGCTCCGGGAAGAAGTGCTTTCAACAGAGTGGAACGACGAATGGTGCCTCTTAGTCGAAAACTTACTGGTGTTGTATTAAAACATGACAATTTCAGTTCACATCTAGATTCCAGTAATAAAACTACTGATTTGGAGTTAGAAAACAGAAACTTTGAGAGTGCAGGCATTTTGCTGGCTAACATTTGGAGCCAATTGATCGTTGATGATTTTCCTGTGGTTGCAGAATACATTGTGCCAACAGATACTAGACTAAATGTTGAACAGGAATTGAAAAGTGCATGTGCGTGAATCTCAATATTCATTATAAATAGACGACGATCCAGTCTTTAGGGACTATTGCGAGAGGGGTTCTCACCACCACTTGTTTTAATTAGTCAGACGTCAAACGGCTACGTAACCACAGAAAAAGATGACTTCGAAGGTAAATTCGCTCCACTATTACTTCAGTTAGCTTTGGATCTCCAAGTGTCATCACATTTGAAGCAAGTTTCGTGATAGACAGATGATAGCTATTGCCCTAGTGTCGAAGCATACTTGTTTAAGCGATCATGTGGCATCTGTGGTCTATATTTTGCATTATACAAGGCCACTAATCAACACAAGCATTACATAAGAGGCAACAAGAAGTTTTACCTATAGCGAAGTTTCGTCCTCAAAGTATTGCTGCTAGAAGTGCCAGAGAACTTCTTTGTGTGGATGATGACGATGATGCTGTATGGTTGGATGAAAAAGATGTTGACACAATTAATGTTCCTGACATTAATAACCCAAACGAGAACGAAGTGGCTGCTATGTCAGTTATAAATAATTTAAAGGAGTGGTTTCAGAGTCCATGGACTCAAGATTATTACGTTTGTATCTTTAATTAATATAATTCTATTAATTTTTTTTTTTTTTTGTTAATTTGTTTAATCCATATAATTAATAGTTACTTGTTTTGATAATTGTTTGATTTGATGTTAATTTTATTAAAAAATAATTTAAATGGAAATAAAACTGATTTCGGAATCGCTTTTTTCATTCCATAATTTCTAAATGTAGCAAAATATGTGACGTAACACTAGGGAGGGGGGGTCTCACTAATGTGACCAACTGTGACAAGGACGGGGGGAGGGGCAAAAATCATTAAATTCGTGTGACGTAATTTATGGATGACCCCTGACATGGTATTCAGATGTTGTGTTTACTGCCACACTGCACTCATAGAATACAGCCTCTGGATGTCAGTATCAATGGACCACTAAAAATTTATTTTAATCAAGAAATTTTGTAAGTGGCTAAAAATCATCTAAGGCGCGTTGTTACCGCTTTATAAATTGGGTGTTTGTTTAATGAAGCGTATGAAAAAGAGGCAACTGTTCAGAATGCAAGTATTGGCTTTGAAAAAAAACATGCACTAGCCTTTCAATCCTGATGTTTATCCAGACTACACGTTTGAACCTGCAGAAACCACAAATATTCCGTTGAACCAGGAGGATTTGCAAACAATACACCTGAACTTCCCAGCTCACATATGCCTTCAACTGAATGTCTCAATACTTCTTCAATCCAAGAAGATCGGAGCAACGATGTTCCATCTATTTTAAATCCATTAGCCACAAATGATGATGAAGTAGATTCCTCACAAAACACAACGCAAAACCACCTCTAATGCTGATATTGGAGTTGTTGTTTCTGATATAGAGAGACAAACTTCTTAGCAATCCGTGGATACACCGTGCGCGTGCCGGGTCCATCGTCTGGCAGAGGGAGAAACTCAGAGCAGTTCCCAGGACTTACGACCTAGGTGTAGGTTTAAGGGGGGCCCCTTTGAGATGCGCAAGAATTTAGAAACAAGCGTAAATGAATCTAATTTAGTTGAGGTGGAGAGAAAGATCAAACGATTTATTTGTGAATCGTGTTGTGTCTGTGTATTTGTGTTCTTTAGTATGTCATTATGTTCTTACTTTGTGTGTCATTTTGTCCGTAGTATACGGACAAAAAGGTTTTTGTGATTTGGAATTACTACTTAATTAACATGCTGTGTTACTGATAGTCAATGAACATAAGATGAGTCAAACCAATGATACTTATTAATTATTATAAGTCAAATACATAAATATGATTAAAAAACAAAACACCCTGTCATTTTGTCCGTACATCCCTTAATATCTTCATTTATTGACAGATTTCAGGTACTTTTTTCATTTCTTTGATGAATAATTCCTGTTAAAAGCAATATAATAAAAATTATGTTTCATATGCATTTGTATACCTATATTGTCATTTATGAAAGGAAAATGTAATTGTTATTAAAATGTATTATTCTTTAGTTAGGCATGCACATTTTTGGTGGAGATCTGTATGACAGTTAATTGTAACCGCTATTCTCCTCCAAATTATGTTATATATGTTGTATAAACTATACATATAGCTCTCCTTGATAGATTTTTTAATACAAAAAAGAACAATTTTGTCAAGTAGATGCAGAGATTTATTCGGAAAACAAACGTTAAGAACGTTTTATTATATTAGTCATGCCCAATGCCCATTACTCACTGTCATTTCGATAATATGATAAATAAATTAATAGATAGTACCAACATATATTATTAAATAATGAAAATTAATTATTAGTAGACTTTGCCCGACCTGACCCACCGACATAACCCACCACCAATCTATTTAACCAATTTCGCACACTTAAAATTACGGTCGATTTTAACTTCCTATCTGGTTTTTTGTTTTGCATATAAAATTTTGATAAAAATAATATGAAGTTTTCATCAAAGTCATGTCATTTAAAATAATGACTTCCAATAGTGTCCAAATTTTCTCAAAAATGGAATTACAGATAGATTAAAAACCTGACCGTAAGTCGTGTTTATTCGTAAGCGTTTCAGACAATTTAACATGCAACATAGCACAAATAAATAAATGTTATTATTTTTACCTGATATATCGGATATAATAATACGTCCATAGTATAAAGGTTATTAAAAAACGTACTCATTTAAATTTAGATAAGAAATTATAAATACAAAAAACTGCCATAAAAATATTGAACTAGAATCGTGTGACTAGGTACTTTATTCAAAACTCACAAAATTTATACAAATGTTGTCTTAATTAAATTAATTCAATTTTTTTTTTGTTTATAGTGTGTGTGTGTGTGTGTGTGTGTGTGTGTGTGTGTGTGTGTGTGTGTGTGTGTGTGTGAGTGTTCATTGTTCATTGTTAACTTGTTTTTAATAAGTAAGAATTTAGGTTGTAGATTTAGATTGACCTAATAATTAGACATATAAATTAAAAAAAATAATAATGTTCCATATTTGTAAAACAGTTATTTAAAAGTAAAATGGAGAAGACTTTGTGGTATAACTAAATACAAAACAATGTCAACTCTAGCCACTTGATTGCAACGCCCCCATTATAAATAAGGCGCCTTGCGATGTACGTTTTTTTTTTCACCATATTATTTTAGCGCCACCTGAAATTGGCGTAGAGTTCACGTGCCCCAGTTTACTCCCCCTAGATACGTAGTTTATATCAACAGCAATAAAATTATGCGCTTTGCGTGAAAGAGAGGAGGATATGTAAAGGCCAATGCATACGTAACGTGTTTTTTCCGTACGGGACGAGACGTGAAGTTCGTTTCATACAAATCACGTGCCCGCCGTGCCGTTCCGTTGCGTATGTACTGTCCTATACATTTTGTATGAAACGATATTTCCAAAACTTTACGTCCCGTCCCGTACGGGGAAAAACACGTTACGTATGCATCGGCCTTTACACTATTTTAATATTAAACATTCGGTGGATGGCTCGATACACTTTATGGTAAGCAAATTGACTTAGTTTTAGTTCACTAAACACTTAAACTATGCAACAACTTTAAGTTGTTCAATGATATGTGTATACTTAAAATTTTGTGAATTTTTAACATTGAATTTATGAAGTATAGTTTAAATAAATTATTTCAAGTAACATCAGCTATTATTGAGTATACGAAATATTTACCATGTTGGTCTTTTTAAACTCCTAAACAGCCGTCACCAGAAGCATAGCTCGGACTAATATAGGCGAGGTCCCATTTTATTTCTTTCCAAAGATCTAATTTATATATATTATTTTTTGTTTTTTATTTTGTGACGTGATTAATTAATCGTCTTTGGTAGTCTTGGGGTATCGCGAGGCCATTTAAATGCATGCAAAGGCCCACTTCGCTCACGCCTAGCTGCGCCACTACCCATAACTATGTAATTTGACAAATATGGTATACATCCCGTTTTACCACTTAATATTAATAGCGAAAACATATGTCTGACATTAATGTCTAATATTAATGAAATAAAACTGTGACTAAACATTTTACATAAGATTTTTTTTGTGTTTATAGTTTTATATGTGAAAAATACAAAATATATAATAATAGTTTAAATTAAATATATACAAATCAAATAATAATATAAATATATTCATTGGTACCTAGTAGAAATTTTAATAACAACCAGATATTTATACCCATTATTCTTTGTCCATAAAATCAAAATGGAGGACTTTAGATTTCTTCAATTGTATTTTTTCCTTAAAATTAAATATGCATTCCTGTTCTAAAACCCACATACTCAAATATATAGTATATCACACAAAAATTTAGCTACAGCATTAACACTTGCGTTTGCGTCACCTTATTTTGTACTTTATCTACAACTACATACAGTCATACATTCACATATATATTATATATACTTAAAATAAATCTTTGCGTGCGGTGATATGTGCTATAAACTATTGAGTTGCATAAATATACGTTTGACAACAGTAATAAAAAAGTTAGATTTTCAAACGAAATTCGATTTGAAATACCTAATTTTACTCTAGTCGTAATTTAAAATAATACAAAAACCCTGAAAAAATAAATGTTAAGTTTATTTTTATAGTCTTACACAGTTGAGTAGCAAGCAACATGGCATTAAGAACGTGTTGCTCGAACAACGACTGCCGCGCAACTACCGCGCAACTGCCACATAAATCAAAATTCAATACGTAAAGGTCACGCACACATAGCACCGCACGTAAAAATGTGTTATATACGGCTATAAGTATAATTTACATAGCACCTAGTATTTACCGGCTAGTTATGTACTTTGGTTCCATGTGTCCCGTGTCGCTTAATGAACGTAACACAACATTACCGTTTGGTAAAATCGACAACCAAGTTATTGAACCGTGGTTCAGAGATATCCTTAGCCAGCCTTCTGGCGGGAACTGGAGGGCTCTGAAAGGGGTTTAACTTTATATTAGCAAATACCATGTTTAGCAGTTACACTCAGAGTTAATACTTTAAGGTAAGTGATATTTTGAAGTATGGTACAATTTGACCAATGTTGGTCAATGTTTGACCAATGTTGGTCAATGATTGACCAATGTTACAGGCTGAATCAATAAAAAAAACTACTCCCATTTATGTCTAAGGCTAACCCTCGTTTTGAAGAAACGCAGTAGTTACCTTTTCTTCTAAAATAAACCTATCCTAATGAATAGCTTTTCTAACGCAAAAATAACTTTTCATGACGTGACTATAAGAAACAAATCGTACACAAAACAAAATCTCCAACTTAGGATATCCTTAAAGAAACCACTCTGTTTAGTACGCTACAAATGTACACATCAATTTAATTGGTATTGTTAAATAAAAATATTCGGGCAGAAAGTTTAACTAATCGAGGATTTTGTTTAGCATGCTTGAAATTGATTAATGTTTGTGATCAAACATCTATTTTACAAGTGAATAAATTTTGAGAACCTTCTCTCTAGTGTGAGAATAGGCTAGAAAACTTATTTTTTTATGAAAGCAGAAGTAAATTACATGAAAATAATATAAGAAGGGATAGTTTTTCTTTCTTCGGCCAGTATGAAATTTTTTAAAATCAAAATTAAAAAAAGAACATGTATAATTATATATACAACTAGCCGACCCGTGCCCACTTCGTTGGGCGTTATAATCCATTTCACATAAGAAGGGTACGGTGAAATTTGATATGTTCCAATACACTCTCACTATTTTCAGCAACTCAGATAAATATAAATGTTTTAAAATCACCAATTAATTTCTAAGACAAATAATAATGCTTTATTAGATTGAATTGTTGACACGGCACGTCAGAGGGCGCAGGTTCAAATCCTGCTGATTTAAAATCTTTATATATTTTTATCTTTTTCCTTTTATCTTGTCACTCCTGAATAGTGTAGCTTTCTGTTAGCGAAAGAATTTTCATGATCGGATCAGTATTTGGGAAGATTACCCCGTATATACAAACAAAGTTATAAACTTTACCTCTTTATAATATTAGTATAGATGTAATTGTAAATGTTTCGATTACGCGTTCCAGAGGTAAAAATTGTTACATCGTATTATAGTATATTGATTGAATCTCATTGTAAGTGAACTTTATGTTTTTATGAGAAATAAATTCTTTAAACATTTTTAAACTACTAATCAAAGTACAAATTCTGTGACTGTAAATTTGGGTTGTCTGGAAGAAATGGCTAAATAGTCATAAGTCCGCCCATTGTACTTCACAGTCTGTAAATGATATTTGTAGTTGTGATGTACAATAAAGTATAAATAAATAAATAAATAAAAATAAATAAATTTGAGACATTGTGTCGGCTGCAGGAGGTTGGGACATCTTGCAACACAAGTGCTACTACAGATTATAAATAAATAGGGTATTTTCCACTTACTTGCAAACAAAGAATCTAATAACGTTAGCGTGGCAGACGAGCAAGGTGTAGGTGTCTTGGGTCTGTTCTGGCGGGGCGCGGTAGAAGTAGCGCCGGAAGGCCGCCTCTATCCGCGCGCTGTCCTGGAAGAACTGCTACACATGCCAAACCATACCGCATATTAATATACCGACCAGTGTTGCCATTTCAAAATTATAAATAAAAATTAAAAATGTATTGCTATAAACAAACGTGTCATGGCCAGTCTTTAGACAATAGTATTTCGATTTATGGGGTTTTTTGAAAAAGTGGGGGGAGGGGTGTGGTGGATTATCCTCTGGTGCCTCTCCCATCCCTAGAAATCTCATGATTATAACGATATCACGGCAAAAATTTTTAAGGTAAAAATTATTTAAATAGTTACCGAATACCTAATTTTAATTATGCGTATTTTAGCTCCGATGCTGCAAGAAGTGCATTCATACTCCGTTCCGTAGCTTTTAAAACACTTACACATTATAATAATACACGTATGTACGTACAAACTATTTGTAACACTTTTATACATAATATTATTCGTATTTGCGTTAAAACTATCTCTTGATTGACAAGAGTAATATACGATACGAAGAACAGATTAATATGAACTGACATATCGATGTAGATGTTTTCGTTCTATCTATCAAACAGGCAAAAGTCTAAGACGATACAGCCTATTCAGTCGGGATTATTTTCAATACATTTTTTTATATGAAGGCAAAACCTATTTAATCGTAAATCTTTTTAATTTTGAGCTTAGATAAATAAGATTATCGACATAATTTCGTTATAAAAAATAAATAAATAACCCTAACCTATCTAACTCATAGTTTTTATATATTAAATTAAATTAATACTTGTGCATTGTAGGACAAATTAGAACGACATAATATTCTAATAAAATTAGTAAAATTGTGTGTTAGAATATATATACAGAAATCCGAAAAATACCCAGAACCCAATCCGAGCACCCCACTATCCACGTGGTCTTGGTCTGTCTTACCCCTAGAGTGTTCTGTTGAGAGCCCGGAGCGGATAAGGCTGGTCGCCGAAGGCGACCAGCCTCATCCGCTCCCTACGCATTCGTTCATGCGCTTTCGCACAGCGGGAGAGGTCTGTCCTCCTTTCGCGCCGGAGCCGTGTTATACTAATTTCAATGGTGGTAGGTTAAATTTTTTTCGTAACGTAATTATGTGGATAAACCGTCTAATTTTGAAGTTAGATAGGTTTTGCCTTCATATAAAAAATGTATTGAAAAGAATCCCGACTGAATAGGCTGTATGGTCTTAGACCTTTGCCTGTTTGATAGATAGAACGAAAACATCTACATCGATATGTCAGTTCATAACTTCATATTAATCTGTTCTTCGTATCGTATATTCTATATTACTCTTGTCAATCAAGAGATAGTTTTAACATAAATACTCGGCGTAAATACGAATAATATTATGTATAAAAGTGTTACAAATAGTTTCTACGTACATACGTGTATTATTATAATGTGTAAGTGTTTTAAAAGCTACGGAACGGAGTATGAATGCACTTCTTGCAGCATCGGAGCTAAAATACGCACAATTAAAATTAGGTATTCGGTAACTATTTAAATAATTTTTACCTTAAAATTTTTTGCCGTGATATCGTTATAATCATGAGATTTCTAGGGATGGGAGAGGCACCAGAGGATAATCCACCACACCCCTCCCCCCACTTTTTCAAAAAACCCCATAAATCGAAATACTATTGTGTAAAGGCTTACCCGTGTCATTAGTATCTAAACGAATAAAATAAAGCTGAACAGTTTGTTTGTTTGATTGTTTGTTTGTTTGTTTGAACGCGCTAATCTCAGGATCTACTGGTCCGATTTGAAAAATTCTTTCAGTGTTAGATAGCCCATTTATCGAGGAAGGCTAAAGGCTATATCATCATGCTAAGACCAATAGGAGCGGAGTCCACGCCGACGATGTCGCGCGCAGAAGCTAGTGTAGTAATAATACAAAAGCTGTTTCTGAAAATTGTTGTCAGCCTGTCTGTTTGTTGGCTGGATGGATTTCAGGGGACTTTTAAGGTAGATGATTTTGTGAGGAGGAATATAGGCTATTTACGTTTTATTAAAAGATTAAGGATTCCTTATTTAAAAAAAAAACTAGATTGTGAATTATAGTAAATTGGCGAAGCCAAAGAAAGTAGCTAGTTATCAAAAATATTATTCATCATATGAAAAACATTAGTAAAGAAATGGAATTACACTATGTTAATATTATTAATCAAGTGCAGAAAAACAAAATAAACACCACCAAAAATTATAAAACTATACATTCTAAAATTAATGGAGTGAAATTGCGAAACTGGTCAGTTACCTTTCTATGACAATAGAAAAAAATAAATAATAAATAAAGCCATACTAACATAACAGCCAACACACACAATGATCATTAACATGTCCTAATTATATGCATTACATAACACAAACAACCTTTAACTATTACAAGACACTTTTTACTATGAAAACCATTGACCAATAAACTTCGTTTGATTTACCAGAAAAGAAATTAGATAATGGGCATGACGAAAGATTTTGAAAACCTCTTTCATAATGTGAGTACACATTTACTATTTACGAAAATACCTATATTTTGGTAATAAACATAAGTTTAAGGATGTTTAAAATATTTTTCTAATATGTTTTCAATGAGAGCGGCAAAACGGCTGCAGGTGTCATGGCGTCGGCTTTGACGTCACAATATAAAGTGGGCCTTACTTTTTACCTTACTCTTTGAAGCGCGCCTGACGTATTATGTTATGTTGTGACGTCATGCGCTGTAGTTTTTGTTTCAATCAAAATGGCCGATTGCAGTATTTTAATGTTTTATTTTATCGAAAATCACAATAATCTTATTATTTTACATAAAACTAAACCAGTATTTTGAATTTTTTAAGTATGAGTGTTCCCCTAAAATCATTAAATTGACGATTTTTTGATACTGTCGTCATGCCCATTATGTTGTTTGGATTAACAATGTTTTTTTGAGTATAAATAATCGATGGAGTATGATTTATTATTAATGTTATATTAATATGTTGTTTTTGAACTCCAATTTTACACTAAAACTTACTTTGGGTTCCGGTCTCCAGTGCCCTACTGCCGGCTCCGGAGGGATCGGAGCACCTTCTTCGAGCAATTGGCAATCTTTTATTTCTAAATCTTGTGGCAAATGTTTTGCTATAATTGCAGCTGTCTCTTGAGCTCTTGTCATAGTAGATCTGACAAGTAAGTCCCAATTAATGTTTAAACTTGCCAACCTTTTACCAGTTAGATCCGCTTGCTGTCTTCCTGAAAATATCAAATTTTGTTTTAAATATTGTGCTTCTGCAATTTTTACACAAAACACTACATTTGTCTTTTTTAAAAAGCATTAGTGTATTAAATGAGAAATAGAAAGATATTAAAATAATAAACTAATAATTCAACAAACTAAGACAAATATAATATATAAAGAAGAAATATATAAAATTTATCTTATTTTATTAATTTATCTATAAAAGAAAATTTAAAAAAAAAATCAATACATTGACGAAAAAAAATATAGCAGTACAAAGTTCATCGCTTCAGTTAGTTAATATAAAAATTACATACTTAAATTATTAACATACTTATATGGTTGCATAGAGGTTGTGTTACATTTTGCTAGTCTATATGCTTTATATTAAAGTGTTACCAGCTGGCAGCATTTTTTTACATCCACACCCACCCATTTTCATTTGTATCAGTGTTGGGTTCTTACCTAATTCCGTTAAAACTCTTTCTTTGTCAGTTGCTCCTTCTAAATTATACTGACCATGTCTGATTAGGAACAAATGCCTCACAGATTTGCCCTTAGCCTTTTCAATTTGTTCATTATACCGATTTTCGTCTTCTGGTTTGTCTGTTTTTAGTGGTTTTACTATTGATTCAGGTTCACGACTAAAAGTATCAAATTGAGAAATATTTAAAATATTTAATATATAATTTATAAATAATAATTATATAAAATATTTAAAAAATATATTTTTATTTATTTATTATGAACAAAGATATAGTATATAGTTTACTAGCTTCTGCGCGCGACTTCGTCCCCGTGGAATAGGACCAATTCCGTCATACATGATTTGTGCGAAACTTTAACCGTTTATGCAGCGGAAGCTCTCAAAAGGAAAAAAACCCCGATTTTGAAACATTCTTCATTGGTGCTACGCTCCAATCGGTCTTAGCGTGATGATATATAGCCTATAGCCTTCCTCGATAAATGGGCTATCTAACACTGAAAGAATTTTTCAAATCGGTCCAGTAGATCCTGTGATTAGCGCGTTCAAACAAACAAACAAACTCTTCCGCTTTATTATATTAGTATAGATTTCACAACACAATAGGTTGAAGAACATTAAAAGTCACAATAGTATTTAACACGTTTTTAACACTTAGATAATTAAATAAATACAAGCAAAGATATGGATCGGTAACGAGACGAAAGCACACTGTTGATAGATTGCAGCCAATCATACGCGACCGGCCGTACGATACCTTCTTTTAACAAAGTTAAATAATAGGCCGAAGACATTTACATCGTACGATATTTTTATTTGACGTTATAAAATAATATTTAATTTTATTTTTTAATTTAATGAAATATATTTTTATTTTTAAAGTGCAGTAAAGAATATCTTTATATATAAGTATGAGTGTGTGTGTTTGTTTGTGTGTGTGTGATATGAATACTAATTATGTAGGTGACGAAGGGTTCTCCACAAACTAATGATTTAATTTACACCAATTACTTTTTCTTTGACTTTCTTTTAACTTAATCAAAAGAAACATGTGGCTTAATTAGAAATCTAAATATATTTTTTATTTCTCCTGTCCATAGGAATTTATGTCTTCTGATATTGTGACTGACAATATATTAAGGTGAAATATTAATTTCAAGCATAAATATAGCACATCACAATAAAGATATCCTAGTTATCATTTATAAAACAAACACAGAATGAAATCAGCGAAAACAATTAACACATTTAACTAGTAAATTATAACATAAATATTGTTTGATAAGATTATAACAAATATTATTTAGGGATTCTTAAATAATCCACGGCAAGATAAGGAATTGGAGTGGGGTCGTTTTCTTTCATTTTTATTGGTAAAAAAAGAAAAAAGTATCATAAGTTTTACTTCAAAATTTTAATAAGGATCCACTGTGTATTTATATGAAATTAGAGCTTAGTTACTCTAGGAAAGAAGCAAATTTTACTCACTGGTCCCAGTTCTTCTCCCATTTAACGCTCGGCGTATAATTTGTTGTCCAAGAATTTTGAACGTGAAATTTCTTCTCAGATTTACCGAACTGATAATAAGCGAAAGTACCACCAACAGCACCTAAACCTAACAAAGTAATTTTATTTAATCTTGAAAATGACGCCATTTAAATGTCTGTTAGGCCTAAACATCAAACTAATGCTATTCTTAAAAAAATGTTAATAAATGCCTTTGCTTTTATGTAGGCCACAGAACAGAATTGAGTTAACCTAAAAAATTAAAAATGCGACAAATGTCGACAATTGATATATTTGACATTGACATCCACATTCCACACATAGATACATTTCATTGGTCATTGCATAGATATGACAGGTGACAAACTGACAATTCTCAAATTTTTACCCGGCGCACAGTGGGCTGGGATTACAAGGTTGGGTCTTAAGAACTAAAATGTATTTTTTTAGTATCTAGACATCAATTTAAAAAGTTTTTACTCTTTGACTTTTTTTAATTGGACTTGTACTTTCGGAGATATAGCAATATCAAATTTGTATGAAGAGTCATGAAATTTTAGTTTAGCAATTTAATCCAATTAATTTGAAATTGAAAATAATGTACACTAAACGGCCTGAAGTACTTCAATACTTACTTAGTACTTTAAATTAAAAAAAATTGTTCGACTTTTTCCACCACCATAGGTAATATAGGTAGGTATGACGTAATTTGTTTTGACACTTATTTCGGGGAATCAAGAGATAGGAATGCGCGACCGCAACATCAAGTTATGACACGTGTCGTTACCTGATTGGTGCAACGATAATAGGGCACAAAATGTACTAATGCATTCAAACGTACTTCAGTGTTCCACCCACCATAACAGACGCACTACCCTAACATATTTATTACATAAAAAACAAATAAGTGAAGTGAGTGTGAGTTATTTTGTGTTTGTGAAAATATTTGAAGATTTGGTGACCAACCTGGACCTTTTTATTATTAAAAAAAACAGTGGCAGTATTAAAAATAATGACAGTTTGTGTGGTGAGATAAGGTCTAAATTTTTAGTCGAATTAAGTGATCAACATGAAAATACCTTAAAGTTATTTTGTGCAAAATTTTGTTATAATTTAAATAGAAGATGGGAAAACGCTCATCGTAAAGAAACTATATTCAGAACTAAAAAAAGCAAATGGTTACAAGAAACCATAATGTGGCCAGACTTTATTAAGTGTTTAATAACCAGTAATAAAGATCAACCAGCACCGAGTACATCAACTCAGTATGTATCGCCAGCAAAAGTTTCTGTCAGTGTCTCCACCGAGCAAAGCCCTAGAAAACCGTTTTGTGAATTAGCGCCTAAACAGAAAAAAAGACGAGCAGAAAACTTTCATTTATCTTCGGACAAAATAAAATATGCATATTTTGAGCAGTTGCAAGCGGATGGGAATGATGAGATGGCTAAAATAGTAGCACATTTACTTAAGAATCCCCAAGATGTAAAAAAGTTAGGAAGTGCATATCTGTTAAAGAAACAAAGTCTGTATTTTCTCCGGATGAGGCTTTAGGATTATTTTTATCACTTAAGCTGACCAAGTGGCAATACAATACTTTAAGAAAAAGTGTTAACGAGAATGACGGTAATATATTTTCATCTTATTATCAAGTGCAACATGCGAAACAGGAATGCTATCCACCAAAAGATCTATTACAGTGACGGACACCTCAGCCAAAATAAAGTTACAAGCTCTATTGGATATAACGACAAGAAGAATAATGACGTCACTCGTCATAGATAGTGGTTGTAAAAAATTTACAGTAATCAATAAGTGGGGATTTGACGGTGCTTCGAATCAAGCCAACTACAAACAAAAAGTGCAAACAAACGATGAACAAGAAAGTTTCGTAGGTACCGCCAACACCATTCCAGGAAATGCAGTAGAAAAACTACAAATGAAGACATTTTAAATAATTTGTTGACCAGCTCTGATCCACTCATCTCAGCGGAACGCCACAAACTTCGCAGAAAACATAAAACTTTGTCAGAAGTAGCACAAAGTTTATCAATAATTGAAAAAACGGAAACATTTGATGATGACGAATACGAAAATTTTGCATTCGTTAATATGGATACTCTCGATAGTGATTAATTAAAAAAGTGCAGTGACCAGTACCTAATTGTGATTTTTACTTATTTTATTAGTCCTTAGTGGATTAGGCCTAATGGGGAGACCACTACATTAAAAAAAAATGCGCCTGGTTCTTAACCTCTATGGTGGTGTGGAATAGAGAACAAAATTTGAAATTGTGACCAAATCGCAGAAAATCGCAACCCGAGAATAGGTGCTAAAATAGGACAAAAATACGTACTATACATACGTAAAGTCAATTCTTTGAGAAAATTTGAGAATTTCTAGATTTTCAAGTTTTTTTGTTTTGCTTCATACAAAAATTACTTTGGTTATTAATAACTCCGAAAATACTCAAGTTATCTAAACGACCCCCATATAAATAATTACTTATAATCATTAGATAAATCCAACGCACTATTTAAAATTTCAGAAAAATAAACTTTTTTTTTTTAAACGCTAAGTCCTCTACCGGCCCGTTTCAGCCCACTGTGCGGCGTCCAGCTCAGTCCAGCTGCGTCCCCACTTGGCTATTATTGTGCGTTTACCAATATCAGCACTTAAGCGCATTATGCGGTATAATGCTCAATGCTCAACGTTGAAAGTTCCAAAGCTACAGCAACGCTTCACACAATGAGCACTCTCAAAAGTAGGGCTTCCGTGTGCGTGCTTGCAATTAGTCTTGTGTAGTTCGCGAACGAACTAGTTCGTAAGAGCGCTCCCAAATGCGAACTACGCGAACTAGGTCCCAAATGCGTCGCTCCTTAGTTCGTTAGTTGATAGTTCGATAAGTGAGCGGGAGCGCTGCACCGGTTGGTACTGGGTTTAAGAGCGCTCCTATACGAACTACGCGAACTAATTCGCAAATTATTACGCCTCGCTTCTTAGTTCGAGAATTTTCTTGTTTTATTTTTATAATATCGGCAATATTGAAGTGTTTGTGCAATATAAAGCCTGCCAATAAAAGATCTTTTATTGATTATTTTGATATAATCATATACATATACTTTTAATTTGTTTGTTTGATATATTTTTTATATATTATATTATCTCGAAAAAAATATTAAGTATTTCAAAAAGTGTATTTGTATTTATTCAAATATGGACTTCATTGATTGCACAACTACACTATCACTTAAACAATACGATTAAATAGGAACACTTGAATGAACAGTCATAATGTGAGCGAAAGATCTGCCTTTTCCTAGTTCGAGACGGGAGCTGCGAACTTTAAAGAACTGACGAACTAGAAGAGCGAACTAGTTCGCGAAGGAGCGGCGAACTAAGAAGAGCGCTCCCTGTCGCGAACTACTTTGCGCAAGATTACTTGCAATGGATACCAACTCAGTGATGGCTCAGTGGTTTAGTATTGTGCGCCACTGAGTCGCATTTTGCTCTGTAATTGGAAAACGCACCGTATTTGCGTTTTTGCCATATTTGACAAACAACTACCATGTGTGGAGAGTGTATTTGCGAATATTATTGCCGTATTTGCCTATTTGGCAAATAGGGCCAATAACAAATACGTCTTACCGAACTTCTGTCGGTTTTTCAAGGCACATCAAAGAAAACAAGCAAATACACAAATGTACTGGCCACATATTATTATGGTGACACAATCGCGCGAACTGTCAACTGATTATAATTTATTTGAAAATTGGTGAAAACATATGAAATTTGCTTGTAAACTGCAAGTAAATTAGATAAATTGATGTGATTGATTTTAACTATTAAAATTTTCAAACTAAGGAAATACGAGTATAGTCTATCCAAAAATAAAAGAATTAAAAGGTAAACAAATATGGCGGAATGTGTAACCATAGACTACTATAGTGCTGTGATGTATGTTGTTAAATGTCGATATCGGTAAATTTAATATGATGCATTTCTGATGGCGCTATGCAAGGCCATAAAATTAGTGTACTTCCACAGATTAAGTAATAGGTACTACCTCTAATTGAAAATAATATGGATGAAATGAGGAATTAAACTAAATGAAACATTAACATATATTTATTACATTTAGCACACCATACCATAATGGGGCGTTCAAGTATTACGTAACGCAAATTTTGAAGATTTTCGTTGTCGAACGTAGGAAATATATAACTTCTTACAGTGCGTAGAGTTCTGTCTTACTAAGTACATGGCAATACTAGTTGTTACAGTGCATGTGACTGTTATTTTAAAATATCAGTGACAAAATACTAGGTACTCGACTACTCGATATTAGTATTCTAAAAATACTACGTTTATCTCGCCTCCTCTTAGCGTAAACGCTTAAGCACAAACGAAATGGAGATGATACCGATTTTATAGACAAACAATTACTTTTTTTTGCTACTCTGACAAAGTGAAATCTGTATCTACCGCATTTGAAATCTCTATCTACCGCATTATATTATTGGATAGTGTGACTTGACTTACCTCGTAGAAATGAAGTTCGAATAGGATTCCAGTCAACAGCGAAATCGGGGTCCTTAAAACTTTGCAAATAGTCGTCAATACGGAGATAAACATGGTCCAAATCACAAAGAAATCGGATGTCCACAAACGAAAGCCAAGTTGTTGAGCCGTAGAAACACAAACGCAAAGACAAGAATTTAGATTTAGAGGTTTGGTATCGTTCATCAGGTTTTTATTCGTTCTTAATGGAATTTTTTCATTTCTGGCCAAAACCATGTGCATGGTATACTAGGAAATCCATATAACGTTATCTGAATTTTTTTTAAAAATATTTTCCTGTTATTTTTATATACAAATAGTTTGTTGATAAACTGAACGATATAACACTAGCAACATTAGCAGGGTGCACTCTGTATGTGCGTTTCAAATTAGATTTCCGAAAGTACTTTTCTGTATTTGTGTGTGAGTAAAATTTGTCAAAATTGATTTCCGAAAGTAATTTTCGGTATTTGTGTGTGAGTAAAATTTATCAAAACACAGAGTAACCTCTAACACCTTTTGTCACTCACAACCTATTAGATATTACTTACAACACGAACGAAATGGCGATGCATGAAAAGGCCATGTAATTAATATCTAATTTAGATATTTTCTACTTAGAAACTAATGAAAGTACAGAGAAATGTTAATTAAAACAAAAAAGTCAATTTGTATTAGGGGCACATTGCCTTAGCCCTTAGCTGGGGCTCCCCATTATCGTGTAACAACTCCTTTAAAAAAAGTATTAGCAATTTGACTCGGCAATTTGATGACAAAGATACACTAAAAGTATTTTCAATGAGATTTAAAGCAAAAGTTACCACAGAGAAAGACATACGGTCTTATCGTCAAAAAACGAAGTAATGCCTCTCTCAAAGTTGCATTAAGTATAACACTATTTAACTTTAGTGGCCGTTTTAAGTTTTTTTTTTAATTATTTATAAAAAGTAAAAATAAATTATGATTTACAAAAAGTTCGAGTTACTTTTTATGATTTATAAAAAGTTCGAGCTAAAACGCTTTTTTTAATATCATTGACCTCGACTTTTTATCGATATGAAAGAACAGAAAGCCCTTAACCATAAACACAAGACACAGTAATGACAAATGTCACTTGTAAGTTTGAGGTTACAGCGAATTCGGTTTTCTGCTAAAAAATATTAGTTTGACGATGAAATGGACGTATAATTACAAATATAATGGTAGTGCATGTGATTACCCAGATGCTACAATAATTATCTAGTAGCCATTGTGAGTGTTACACAGGGATTGCGTATTTTTCATCCGGTAAGGTGTTTGTTTACATTTTAATTCTTTTATTTTTGGACAGAGTTTACCCGTATCTCGCGACAAGCTTTTCTACTATATAGATTATGTGTAATGACTTTATAAGTAGATAGTAAAAGTTTTAAAGTAAAAATTTTTTTTTTTTCGTTTTAGCGCATTCAAATAAAAGCTTGTTTTTAAAAAAGGTTTTTTACTTTTAATTTATTTTAGTGGAAATCACTTAGTTGGTTCGATTTTTATGTATAGTAACTTAGTCAGCATCCACAATCGCCTTACTCTTGGTCGTTTTTTCATCACTTTGTATTTTTTTACACTTAT
Source organism: Melitaea athalia (assembly GCA_905220545.2). Lineage (NCBI taxonomy): Eukaryota > Metazoa > Arthropoda > Insecta > Lepidoptera > Nymphalidae > Melitaea > Melitaea athalia. The sequence continues at coordinate 7,151,952 of HG992196.1, forward strand.
AATACATATAATAATAACATGCATTCAAATAATAAAATCCAGCTGCAAGTGCAACATCCGTTTTCTGCAGCAAATTGACTTTCTGATGGCAAATTTCTTTGGCAAATATTTGATATTTGGCTCCATGTGTGGACGGTCGTATCATCTATTTGCGCCTACGTCAAATATTTTGTCAAATACAACAACAAATACATAGATAAAGGATACTATAGATGTGACAAGCGTGCCACACCCGAAAGGGACAAACATAAAAGTATATAAGATGTCAGGGTTGCCAGCCCTACCAAAATTTCCCCGTATTTTATTTTATTTTAAATTTTTATTTTATTTTAAATTTCACCGGGCACTGATTTTTACCCGACTGCGCAATGCAAAGGAGGGTAATGTGTTTTTCAGTCTATGTTGTATTTTGTTTTTTCGATTTTTTAATGAATTTATTTTATTCTGCTTTTGAGTTTTGATAGTTGCATGAAATACGACAGTAATATCTTGTAAGATGTGGTCTGAAAAAATGTTCTGTTTTTTAACTCTTAATCGAACCTGGGAGTTGAACGGAACATATTTAGCATGATTTCATGAAAAAAAAAATGAAACAAGTTACTCCAAATTTAAGTTTTTATTAATATACTTTATATATTCTTACAAATAAGAACAGAAGTTATTTTTTTTAAAACAAATTTATTTCTACCCTAAAGAATACAATTTACAAAAACGAATCTACTTTGAAAACAATTTAACATACCAAAATTAAACGAAAAGTAAAAATGTAAGACCTCTAGAACAATTACGTACCAAGATAAAGAAGACTGAACATAGGCTCTGCGAACTTTTGCGCATGTACACTCACGAAGAAAACTGTCATTACCAATTTTTATTTTTATTTGTCTTTTTCTTATTTATTGAATTTTTTGTTCAATTACAATAAAATATAGCATAGTCACTCTTGAATATGAAGCTTTCTATTAGAGAAAGAATTTTCATAATCGGATCAGTATTTGCGAAGATTACCCCCTACATAGAAACAAAGCTATAAACTTTACCTATTTATAATATTAGTATAGATGGATATTCAACAATCTCGATCTCAACTGAGGTAGGGCACAGCAGAAAATTTCCTGCTCAAAATATGGAGCAGCCCGACTGGGGTAGTACCTCGACCTTACAGAAGACCACAGCTAAATAATACTGTTTTCAAGCAGTATTGTGTTCCTGTTGGTGAGTAAGGTGACCAGAGCTCCTGGGGGGGATTGGGGATAGGGTCGGCAACGCGCTTGCGACGCTTCTGGTGTTGCAGGCGTCTATAGGCTACGGTAGTCACTTACCATCAGGTGAGCCGTACGCTTGTTTGTCGACTTAGTAACATAAAAAAAAAAATATTACGAAATTAACACACACTTAACTACTCAGGGTCTTATCGACTTACATGAGTTAAAATAATAAATAACACAGCTTTCCACATCACCACGGAGGTACTGTGTCGTCGATGCGTTCCCATTATTTTACATGGCGGGATCCCCAGTAGGCCTACACCATGGATCGACGTATCTGATGGCGAGTGATATATCTGATGGCGGCTTAGAATTTGTTACACATATCAAATCCATTTAAATATAGATTGGATATGAACAATTTTCAGGCGAATGTCAGTCTTCTCTATAAGAACCATTCTATTGGTTTCGGCCTTTCGCCACTTGAAACCCAGGTTTTTAATTATTGTCCTTAAGCTCGTTAGACCACCTTGAAAATTTATATCCCGTTTGAGTTTCGCTAGTAATTTGTTTATGGTCGGTATTTCTTTTTCGGTTTTGTGGAAATTATGTATGCATCTTTTTATTAAAACCACTGAAAACCACTGATCGATAGATGTAGACAAGATTTCCATCGGTACCTGTATATTAAATTTAAAAAATTTATATTATTAATGAACCAGGATGAAGTAAACAGTAGATGGACAACATACAATTAATTTTGTATATATGTATTTATTTAATCAGTACAATTTTCTATAAAAGATAAAGTAATATTAACACATTTCAGTAGACATGGTTAAAATTTAGATCCTGGACCGTCGACCGTTTATCGGCATAATTTCTTTACAAAAAAAATAAATAAATAACCTATCTAACTTCATAATTAGACTGTTTATCGGCATAATTTCGTTACAAAATAAAATACCCTAACCTTAGATAGGTTAGGGTATTTTTTTTTCAAAATTAGACAGGTTATCGGCATAATTTCGTTAAAAAAAAATTACTCTAACCTATCTAACTTCAAAAATTATAATGTGACAGTAAATAAGTAAAAAAAATATATTTAAGTAAAAAAAAAATAATTATTATTATTATAATTTTCCTAAGCCTGAGAATTCACAAAAAGCTTTCTATATATGAGTACTATTACTATATACAGAAAAAATATGAACATCTATATCGACGGTCCAGGATGTAAATTTTAGCCTAATAAAAGTAACTAAACTGTTCGACGATATGAAGTGTAGGGATCGAGAATGGTTTTAAATATGTCACATTTCGAGCAGTTTTTCTAAAACAACTTTGTTCAAAATGTCTAGAGCATATCCGAGTATATTTGGTTGGTTGCCAGTTTGGTCGCCCAGTGGCACGAATCCATAATTGGCGAATTGCAGAGTCCTTTGGAAATCTGTAACATCAGTTTCATTAAGTAATATGAAATTTAAGATTGAATAAAAAATACCGCACTTTTAGGGTAATTTATCAGTTACCTCGGCTGGTATCCCTAAAAAATCTATAACCTGAGCAAATTATAAAGTACTTAAAAATGGCGGACCAGCCTAACGTTTGTTTCGAGGATGACAAATTAACCTTACCACTTAATTTTGTCGGTTAATATATATTTATTATTATGATGATAAATACCGTTTTCATAAATTATTTCTGTTTATAATAACTTGTTAATATACTAGGACTCTCATTCTGTTAATATTTTTGCGTAGCAAGTCATATTTTTATCAAAAAAATTGTACTTACGTATGAAAGGTTATGTCTTGTGATTTCGTCTCCGTACGGCTTTTACAGCCGATTATATAACATATAACCATGATAACTCTTATACAACACTCAACTACGTCTTAGTTTCACAACTTAAATTACTGTAAATCACTTAAATCACATAAATTCACGAAGTAAATATCGGTCTCAACTGATTTGTTGGTCGCAAGTTCAGTTGTGACCAACAGAAACTCTGACAAAGACAAAAAATGTTGTTTGTGTCCTTTTCACCCCTTACAGTTTTCGTATGTTGTGGTTTCGTTCACACACGGTAATAATAATTGCGTAGCGTATCCACAGTATCCTTCATCCTAGCAACAAATACTTAACAGCAAATACCTAAAGCCAAGTGGGGACGCACCATTAAGTTGACGTTGTCATATAAATATTATAGGTATAAAGGGCCCCGTAGACGATCAAATATTTGATCAAACTTCATATTAAATTTCTGTTTGACAAACGTGTTTGTCAAATTATTTGATTGTGTGCGGGGCTGCGGGCTTTTTTGATGTGTTTTTTATATGTGTGGCATGACCCACCATGCTAATATTTAATTATTATTAATATTTTCTCCTCTAATAAAATATAGTTTCAAACGCGCGGACGCTCGCCGCGGCGCACCGCCCCGCCGGCTCGATGACTGGTTCTCGTCTCTGCACCTGCGCCCGCGCATCCCCCGCGCTCGCCCTGCAGCCAGCGGAGCCCAGTCAGCTGTGGACGTCGCATAGTTCGCTCCTAGCTTTCGAATGCCAAACCCGCGCTTCTCGCTTTACCAATTTTGCATTATTTTTTGTTGTTGTGAGGCAGACAGACGTTTAATAATTTCGGCTTTTAATAATTCATATTTCCCGGTAGCTGGAGGGTTATCAACTATCTCTTCTACTTTTTCAATAATATTCAAATCTAAATTGCCAATAAGTGTATAATATTTCGTATTATCAGAAGTGATACCGTTTAATAGGAATTGCGCTTCTAATTGACAAAACCATAGTTTTGGTTTCTCTTTCCAGAAAGGAGGCACTTTTACACTGACCTTTGCCGTTACCGCCGTACTCATATTCTCCGCTTGCTGCGCTGCGTCATCGCTATTTTCGATCTTTCCAGACACGGTCCGGTCCGACGACATCTCTCAAAAAAAATGTATGAATAAATGCGCCTACACCACGTATCACGTCGGGGTCACCACTATTTGGAATGTCTAACTACGTGGATATAAAGTAAACACCCCAAATCTTGTTAAACGTGTATATTCAATTAGTAATAAAAATTACAAAAGCGATAAAGCGACTACAAAGCTAATGCAAAATTTTAAAATAATGCAATTATTGTCCCATGAGGAGCTTGGGGACCGAAAACCGTCTGCATTTTTGAGACACCTGCAGGATCTAGCTGGTCCTGGAATGCCTAATGATTTTTTACGCACTATATGGACAAGTCGCCTTCCAGTATATTTACAGACAATCGTGGCGCAGCAAAGTGAGCGACCGCTGGAAGCCGTGGCTGAATTGGTGGACCGCGTAGCTGAAATTGTCCCGGGCAACCCTGCGGTGGCACAGGTGACCAGCGCCACGTCATCGTCGGCGAGTAATTTGACCGACTTAATTAGACAGGAGGTACGTAATGAAGTTTCCGCACTATCTCAACAGCTTAAAGGCCTATCAGTTAAACTAGACCGTACTCAGGCGAGAAGAAAAAACACCCGCACTCACTGTCATAGCCGTCAACCTGGGCGTTCAAGAAGCAGGTCACGCAACCGCTCGTACCGAGTAGATGGAAATCGGCGATTATGCTGGTACCATTTTCATTTTCGCGGGAAGGCTGACAGGTGTATTTCGCCGTGTGACTACGCTTCGGAAAACTTGAAAACCAGTCGCTAACGACGGCGAGTGACTGTTGTAATATTTCCAGCCGTCTCTTCGTAACAGATGCAATATCGAAGAAAACTTTTCTCATTGACACAGGTTCTGATGTTTGCGTCTACCCACATTCATTCTTGCGAGATCGTCGAGCCAGAGTCAATTTCGAGTTAACGGCAGCGAACGGTACTATTATACCTACATACGGGTATATTCACCTACTGCTCAACTTAGGATTAAGAAGAGATTTTCGCTGGAAGTTTATAGTCGCAGATGTTCCCAAACCAATCATTGGGGCTGATTTTCTATCATTTTATAATCTGTTGGTTGATTGTCGTAATGGAAAATTACTCGATTCGCTAACGAAAATTTCTATATGTGCAGTTGCTGGTTCTTCTGACATCCCTAGCGTCAAGGCTATCGTCGGTACATCGGGTTACCAGGATCTACTACGGGAATTTCCATCCATCACCAGGCCGCCGGGTGCTCCACGAGAGGTACGCCATTCCACGGTACATTTCATTAACACCACACCAGGTCCGCCTGTGTTCTGCCGTCCTAGGAGGTTGGCCCCAGATCGCTTGATAGCAGCCAAGGCAGAATTCGAGGCGATGTTGCAAGATGGTACGGTGCGTTATTCTAGGGGACCATGGGCATCTGCGTTACATATGGTACCTAAACATGATAATAGCTGGAGACCGTGTGGAGATTACCGGGCTTTAAACGCAAGAACTATCCCGGATAGTTACCCGGTGCGGCACATTGAAGATTTTTCACATCAATTACATGGATGTTCAGTCTTTTCTGTAATAGACTTAGTTAAAGCCTACCAACAGATCCCCGTGAATCCAGAAGATATCCCGAAGACCGCCATTACGACACCTTTTGGGCTCTTCGAGTGCCCTTTCATGTCATTCGGTCTGCGGAACGCCGCCCAGACCTTTCAGAGATTTATGGACGAGCTTGTACGAGGTTTGGATTTTTTCTGTTTTCCTTACATCGATGACATTTTAGTCGCATCACGCAATGAGGAAGAGCATAGACAACATTTACGGGAACTTTTTTCTAGATTGGAAGAACATGGCGTCGTACTCAATGCAGCCAAGTGCAAGTTTGGATTACCAGAGGTAACTTTCCTTGGGTATACTGTCTCTGCCGACGGCATCCGCCCCCTAGAGGATAAGGTTCGAGCAATGCAAAATTTTCCCCCACCTCAAACAATAAAAAGCTTGAGAAGGTTCCTTGGCATGATCAATTTTTACCGGCGTTTCATTAAAAATGCCGCTGAATTGCAAGCCCCTCTCAACAACCTACTAGCTGGTTCAAATATGAAAGGATCAAAACCGGTCAACTGGGATAAAAAACTTTTAAATGCATTTGAGCGTTGCAAGAAGAGTTTGTCACAAGCCGTTATGCTAGTCCACCCAGTCCCGAATGCAGAGCTGGCACTAGTAACGGATGCTTCAAATGTATCAATTGGCAGTGTACTTCAACAAAAGGTCAACAACATCTGGCAACCTTTAGGATTTTATTCTAAAAAAATGAGCTCCACACAGCAAAAATACAGCGCTTATGACCGAGAGTTGTTAGCGGTATACGAATCAATAAAACATTTCAGGCATATGATAGAAGGAAGACATTTTACCGTATTCACCGACCATAAACCTTTGATTTTTGCGTTTAAACAAAAAGAAAACAAAGGTTCGCCGCGACAGATTAATCAATTATATTTCATTTCGCAGTTCACTACGGATGTAAAGCATATCTCAGGGCAAGATAACCAGGTGGCAGACACGCTTTCCCGGATAGAAGCAGTGAGCATGCCGGTGGACATGGCCGAACTTGCTGCCTCCCAGAAAGATGACCCTGAGCTGCTGAAACTTATCGGTGGTAATACATCTCTTAAATTAAAAGAAATATCATTACCTGATTCTGATGTATCCATGTACTGTGATGTTTCTCTTAGCAAGCCTCGACCTTTCGTCACAGCTGGCCACAGGCGACATATCTTTAACTCTCTGCACAGCTTGAGTCATCCCGGAGCTGCTTCATCGATTAAGCTGATAGGCGAGCGTTTTGTTTGGCCGTCTCTCAGGAAAAACGTTCGAGCCTGGGTCAGAGAGTGTGTGGCATGCCAAAGATCGAAGGTAACAAGACATACTGTATCTCCTTTAGGTGACTTCGGTATTCCAGATGCTCGTTTCTCCGAGATTCACCTGGACTTAATTGGTCCCTTGCCGATTTCTGGTGGAAATCGCTACTGTTTAACTGTCATAGACCGGTACACCAGATGGCCAGAGGTTATACCACTTCCCGATATAACAGCTGAAACCGTAGCTAAAGCGTTCCTGGCTGGATGGATCTCTCGCTACGGCTGTCCTAGAAAGGTAATAACGGACCAAGGGAGGCAGTTTGAATCCCGGTTGTTCCAGAATTTAGCAAAGTTATGCGGCGTGAAGTTAGCAAGAACGACTGCGTACCATCCCAAGGCTAATGGAATAATCGAGAGATTTCATCGCACTATCAAGGCTGCATTAATGACGCATGGTGGTAAGGACTGGATCGAATCTCTTCCAGTGGTTCTTCTTGGTTTAAGAGCGGCTTGGAAGGAAGATTTACAGTGTTCGTCTGCAGAGTTGGTATTTGGAGAACAACTCCGTATCCCTGGCGAATTCATGACTTCTAGTCCGAATAAGGTGGAGTATTCAGACTTTATTAGAGCTCTTCGTCACAAAATATCTGAGTTGCGACCCTCACCATCTTCTAATCATGCACAGCCTAACGTGTTCGTACATAGAGATTTATCTGACGCAACTCACGTGTTTTTACGACAAGATTTGCTGAGAGGATCTTTAGAACCACCATATGCAGGCCCTTACAAAGTAATTTCAAGAGCAAACAAAGCAATGGATTTAGCAATCGGGAATAGAATAGTTAAGGTCAGCTTAGACAGGGTGAAGCCTGCATATGTACTGAACGAGGAAGAAGACGACAAAAAGATGATCGCAAAAACCACCAGAGCAGGTCGTACGGTTCGATTCCCGGACCGTTACGTTCCGTAACCCCCGTTTTCGTGGGGGGGTCATGTGGCATGACCCACCATGCTAATATTTAATTATTATTAATATTTTCTCCTCTAATAAAATATAGTTTCAAACGCGCGGACGCTCGCCGCGGCGCACCGCCCCGCCGCCGCCGGCTCGATGACTGGTTCTCGTCTCTGCACCTGCGCCCGCGCATCCCCCGCGCTCGCCCTGCAGCCAGCGGAGCCCAGTCAGCTGTGGACGTCGCATAGTTCGCTCCTAGCTTTCGAACGCCAAACCCGCGCTTCTCGCTTTACCAATTTTGCATTAGCTTTGTAGTCGCTTTATCGCTTTTGTAATTTTTATTACTAATTGAATATACACGTTTAACAAGATTTGGGGTGTTTACTTTATATCCACGTAGTTAGACATTCCAAATATGAAAACGAAGTTTTTTTATGAAAAACTTGTTTGATCAAACTTGTTTGATCGTTTACGGGGCTCATAAGAAAAGGAGAAAATTTTTTGTTGTTGATATTATTATAATTGAATTTACATGAATTGAATAATTTGAAATGAAATATACTTGTATTTCAACAATAATCCGAAACATTTTTTAAAGTTATACTTCTTTTGGCGCGTTAGGAAAAAATGATGAGAGTAAATTTTTACTATGCGGCGCGCACACCGTTACAAAAAACCGACAATCTGAAGTTAGCCAGTCAACGATGAAGAAGTTAGCTACGTGAAGTTAGCTAGCCAAGGAACGCGCGCGCATACCGTCACAAATAACCGAAACCCTGAAGTTAACTAGCCAATGAAGTAGCTAAAACTTCTTACGTGCTTACATAAGTACACACACACTTTGTTGGAAGTTATACTTCTTTTGACGCATCAGGGAAAAATTATTACTATTAGAGTAAATTTTAACGATGCGCGCGCACAACGTCACGAAAAAAAACGACACTCTGAACTTAGCTAGACAACGAAGAAGACTGAAGAAGTTAGCAACGTGAAGATAGCTAGCCAATGAAGTATATATAACTTCTTACATGCTTACATTATTTATGACACACACAAACACTTTTTTTAAAATTTACTTTCTTGAAAGATAATAAATACTTTTTAAAATGAGTTTAGTATATCCACTTGACGAACAATTTAAACATAATATTTAATATGATCAATGATAATTATACCATTTATACCGTATAAAATGATATCACATTTTGGCTTTAGTAATGCCAAACCAAAAGTTTGCAACAAATTGGTATAATTAACCCTAAATCTTTCCTACGCATTGGTGTTTTTAGTGACTCTTAAAACTTGGTTAAAATATATATATAGAAAAGTCTCAAAATTAGTTTCCAAAAACAAGTAATGTATTATTGGATATGATCATCAAAATAAGCATTAATATTATTACTGATATAAAGCTGATATATCAATTAATGATAAATTATAAAATATTTAAAACCATGCTCATGAAAAATGAGCTTCAATTTGAGATACACGTGCGTATTCGTCATGAAAATATAAATTATTATACTCTTTGGTATAAATACAACTAAGTATTACCGGTTTACAACTAGCTGCGGAGACCGGAGTAGTTGCGGTCAAGTGGGCAACTACACCCACGGCTTACAAATTTACTACAAACCTACATAATGAACGTCCTGATTTTGCAGCCGGATCTCGTACTATAGCGACAGTAGTAGGTCTACTCACAACTAGAGATGGGCGCAACGGCTATATTTTAATATTACGTTATAACGTTACGCTACTTTTAAAACGTCTATTATTTTTTACGCCATAATATTTTTTTTTTTTGGTCCTCCCAACTTTAAAACCCTTGTGGGATCAAATGCATATTTTATATAGGACATAGAGACAAACATCATCATAATTATACATACCTATATATAGACAATAATAACAGCCACAAAACATTGCTGTGACCGTTGCGCCAACGCGTCGTCGTCTTTTTTTGCGTCAAATTTTGATTTTATTAAAATAAATTAATGTGATATACAAGTTGTGATTGTTTTATAACTATATAAGTAAAAACACGTGTTAAGAGATACAAAAACTATTTCACATTCCCTTTATTATATTTTATTATTATTAAAAAAATAAAAAATAAAATGAAACGAAATCAACGTCATTCAATTTTTCTTGGTATTAGTCTAACATGAAAACCGTCCAACGATGTTGCTGATATTGAAATGATTATACGAAGATTTTTGTACTGTTTGTCTGTGGCTGCTATGAACCTTCGCAAAATCTTCACGACGATTGTTTTAATCAATTTAGCGCCAAAGTATCGTCCTGAAATTAAACAAAAGTCGTGTGTCAGCTCCAACGACTGGAGTTTCTGAAGAGCTAAATAGGCATAAATAAAAATCGGCCAAGTGTGAGTCGGACTCGCGCACAAAGGGTTCCGTACCATTGACTATTAGGTAAGCAACAGGAGGTACATTGATTTTAATATCGGGCAAAAAGCGGCAAAAAAGTCACTTGTTGTATGAGCCCCCTAAATATTTTTTTTTATTTTAATTTTATTATTTATAATTAAAATAAATATTTAATTACGTATTTTGTGAATATTTCAATTTTTTGTATGTGACCCGCCCTTAAATATTTATTTTATTTTGTTTTTAGTATTAATTTGTTGTTATAGCGGCAACAGAAATACATTATTTGTGAAAATTTCAAGTGTCTAGCTATCGCCGTTCTTGAGATACAGCCTGATGACAGACGGACGGACGGTAGTAATAACTAAGACTTCGCTGTCCGTCCGTCCGTAAAGGGTAAAAACGGAACCCCATTGGGTTCCGTTTTTACTCTTCCGTACCTTTGGGTACGGAACCCTAAAAAGGCTTACTAGTCTAAGAAAAAGATTAATACCATATCAAATGGTAAATAAACTAATCAAATAACGCCACAAGCTATCCAACACAAATATAATTTTTCAATTCGATCCAGTAGTTCCTGAGATTAGTGCGGTCAAACAAACAAAAAACTTTTCAGCTTTATAATATTAGTATTGTTAAACAAATTACCTAAGCAGTCCATCGGCCCCAAGCTGAAGGGTATATAACAGTAAGTGGGTCGTTTTTTAATATTTTCCGAAGTAAATCTTTCAGGGTCAAATGCATCTGGATCGTCCCAGAATCTAGGATCCCGGTGAATATGATACACCGGTACGACTAGCGAAGCTCCAGCTGGAATTGTGTATGAACCTGGAAATAGAGGAGATGCAGTAATTAGGATTTTTTCTTTTATCATCTGATATTATGAAGAAAAAAAAAAGTAAAAAGTTGGCAACATATTTTTATTACTGCTATGCCATTTTATTAACTTTGACGTTTTATTGCTTATGCTATATTAAACATTAGATTTTATTACTGAGATGAGAGTATAAGAAGCTAGGAGCGAATTTATTATGACGTCTTTTGTATCATAGTTAGGTATATGTGGAACTTGAAATACTATTCTAAAGTCTATCTTACTAATAGCAATATCTTCACTTATAGTTCTTTGCATCATAGCTCCTATAGGGAATAGCCTGAGAACTTCTTTAAAGGCCATTTCTAAATACGGCATTTGCTTTAGATCATCATCAGTTATCGGTTTATCGTCGTTGCCAAGGACGTTAATTATTTCAGTATAAAGTTTTTCCTAAAATGATAAAACAAAGAAAATGTAGATATTAATTTAATAATTAATTATGCTAATTACTAAGTTTCTGTATTTTATAATTTTATTGTATAAGTTTTACCTGACAAGTCGGATGGTATGCCATCATTAGTATTAAAAATGAAGATATCTTAGCTGAAGCTTCCTGACTCTGAAAAAATAATTTGTTAGACGTATTCACTGGCGGATCCAGGGGGGGGGGTCACGGGGTCATGACCCCCCCTGGGCTGTGTCCAGGGCCTAGGTGGACCACTAATTAAAATTATTAAACAAGATTTTTGTCACAATATAGGTATTTTTAAGTACAGTACCTACATAGATTAATAAATTACCTACTTTTTACCTGTATCTATCATAATACAAATTAAATTATAACTTCTTTTTACTTGACCACGACTATGTGACCCCCCCCAGGCGCCTTGACCATGACTGTGACCACCCCTGGCGCCAAATCTGGATCCGCCCTTGGACGTATTAGGAGGAATTGTTATGTGGGAATAATTATACAAAGCATTATAAAACAGTACCTACATATAACCTAAATTTTTTATCTATTAATGTTATTGACACAACGCTAAGAAGTATTGTTGTTATGTGATAAAATAACCAGCAGGGCTAGCATGCGTACAACGAGATATCTCTTGACGAGAGAGATAGATAATGTCTACACTCTACATCGAGTATTTTCTCGATTACCCTAATGGCTGGTTTACACGGTGTGAGCTGCTGCCTGGCCAGTAGACAGTTACTCGGTTTGTCTACTCGTACGCCAGTAGCTTGGCTCGCCTTTGCTGTCTACACGACACCTAGCTACTGCCCAGTCCTGGTCGAGTCGCGATATCGAGTGCACACAAAAAACACGGGTTCCACTCACAACTGTCCAGCTGGCACTGGCGAGCTACTGCCGAACGCGTCCAAACGATGCGAGCGACGGCCGAGCCGCTGTCATGTGCGAGTTGCTGCCGGGCGAGCAGGCGAGTGAAAACAAAAAATGTTGAAGTAACTCGGATGCGAGCTACTGACCAACTCGCACGTACGTGTTACTCGTAAGTCCCGTTCACACAGTGCGAGTTACTGCAGTGCAGCTACTCGGAAGGCTAACTCGTACGCTAGCTCACACCGTGTAAACCAGCCATAACATGCGCAATACGAGAGACATAATTCTCTTCCGAAGACTAAACGGAACGGAAACGCCATGGTATACAAAAGATATGATAATAATATTTATAATTTTAATATATTTCGTTTATCGTAGTCTTTCTCGTCGATAATATTGACAACGAGTAGTTTATCTTCTTAAAACGTCAAAATCACGTCAAAATTCGACAAAACTACGATGTCATGTTAGCTCCCGTAGAGATAACTAAAATTTATTGTTATCTCTTCAATTGTCGTGACGAGAAGAGTATCACGTGCACGCATGTTAGCTACTGTAGACATAAAGAGATAATACGAGAAAAGGGGTAGACAAACTTTTGTCGTGGCGCGCATGCTAGCCTTGCAGGTACTGCTAAAATCACTGGCCCATATTCTGAACTGATAATGAAAAATCATATTCTATATGGACATCACTCTGGTGTAGAGGTGCATATGCAGTGTAAGCGCTCAAACACCGGCGATTCCGGGTTCGATTCTCGCTCGGAATTGATTGATCGGTATTTGAGTAGGTAAATACCAACCTGGGCGTCTGTCCTTGTAGGTTCCCCCCACCGCACGTTAAGCTGTCGGTCCCGATTGTTATTATAGACATGTGATAGTGATCGTTACTTATAGTCGGGAATATATCCGCCAACCCATCGCTCTGAACATTATCCTACATGGAAAAAAGGCGTATAGGTACTTAGCAGTGAAATGTTACAGGCTGAATCGTCACAATGTTTAAAATTAATCAAAATAATGTTTGAGAATACACATTTCCCTTTATTTTTAGGGCCTATGCAAACCGCGTTTTTTAAACGCGATACAGACGCGATGCAAACGCGCGTGTAACGCGATACAAACGCGATGCAAACGCGCGTATGTCGCGATACAAACGCGCCGTCGACGCGCGTTTGAAGCGATACAAACGCCAACAAACTGCTCTGTAGGATAAAAACGCGCCGTCGACGCGCGTGTCACGCAATACAGACGCGATGCAAACGCGCGTATGTCGCGATACAAACGCGCTGTCGACGCGCGTTTTAGAAACGCGCGTCGACGGCGCGATTAAAAAACGTGGTTTGCATAGGCCCTTAGACGTTGAAAGATTTAAAATTATTTACAACTATAGCAGTCCCCGCGACTTCGTCCGCGTGGAATTTAACTAAATACATAGTTATTGTTCAGTTCGCTTTAAAAAAATCTAAACTAAAAGTTACTCCTTATTTCATCAGCTATCTGCCAGTGAAAGTCCCGTCAAAATCGGTCCAGCCGTCTCAGAGATTAGCGGGAACAAACAGACAGACAGACACATAAAAATTATAAAAAATGTTATTTTGGTATATGTACCGTGTATACATGTAGGCACATAATTATGAATTTAGTTAAAAGCGGTTATTTTAATATTACAAACAGACACTCCAATTTTATTTATTTGTACATAATTATATAGATTGTTTATCAATAAATATTAGGCATAGATTAATATATACAATAAATATAGAGTATACAACGCTCTTAATCTATATACCTAGTTAGAAAAAGATTAATTACTTACCGATGTAAAAATTGTGAAAGTTTCATCTAATAGTTCCTTAGTATCTAATTCATTAGATAACAAAAATCTATCTATCACGCTTAACTGTGTATTCTTCGATGAGTCTTCAGTTGTATTCATTAGATATAACTTGTCATTTAATTCAGCCAACTTCTTCATGCGAAGTTTTAATATACTCGCACTTAGATCATTGATCTGCTTCTTGAATTTTTCTTGCTGTTGATGTGATTTTGTTATCCAAAAAATAGGATTTATCTGTAGATACCATTTCGTCATTCTATCAAATACAATGTCGTATAGTCTGTAATCGATGATGTTAGGAATCATATTTAGGGCCGGTTGCACAAGATGCGGATAAAGATAAAACAACGTAGGTAAAGGAAAAAAATAGACAAGTAAATTATACGCATTATCAAAGATTACTCAAAATGTAGTCATCAGATCAACACAAGACAAGTATCAGCTTTCGATTAAAACAATAATTATCAAAATAGTACACCCAGTTAAAAGTTCTACGGTATAATACAATGTAAGGTCGACAAAAGTAGGTAATTATGTAAATACGCATTATTTTATATAGCTGGAAAAGTACTTGTTAGATCTCAATTAAATTTAAATGGGACTACATGACACGCACCACCTTTCGATTAAAAAAATCATCGAAATTGGTTTACCGAGACAAAAGTGATGTAGGTAACATATGGTATATACATAAAAAAATGCAATCGCATTGAGAACCTCCTCCTTTTTAGGAAGTCGGTTAATATTAACCGTCGATGCCAAAACTTATATTCTTGATGTGTAAAAATGTTATAGTTGGTAAAATTAGAGGGTCGGCTAGTAATAAAAAAAAAATCAAAAATTTTATTTCTTACGTTGGAGTATTATCAATGAGATTCTGCAGCTGTGGTAGTCCCAAAGTTTCGTGCTTTGAAAGACCCATTAGAGCTTCTGAAATTGAGGAAATACCTTCCATTTATATTAATAAAACAATTACTTAATTGACTAGAACTATCAGCAGTTAAATTAAATAAAAATAAATAAATTAAAATTAAAAAAAAAACAAGCTTTTATTGGAATGCGCTAGTCCAGGGCTTCCCAAACTTATTCGTACCGTGACGCCCTTGGGACTTTGCTATTTTTTTGCGACGCCCCAGCCCCCAGTGATACTTACCAATTTTAGTACTATAGACTTGTAACAGTAGGTTATCAGAAAAACACTATCTGAATATTTATAATTTCTAGTTAGAAAATAAGAACGAAATCAAAACATAAAAACAAAAATAAAAATAGATATTTATGTAACTGGCTGGTTAATGTGAGGGGTGTGCTTGCTTTTCTGAGCATAGCTTATGAAACCGGGGGTCCAGTTTGGAGATAGCCACTCTCATTTCTTTTTTAAGTCTATGTTTGACCTGTACTTTCTCTTAATTACTGCAACTGCAGAAAAGTCACACAAGTATGAAGTCGCAAATGGTAATAAAACATTTAATGCAGCAGTGCCGATGGCACGATATATCTATACTAATATATAAAGCTGAAGAGTTTGTTTGATTGTTTGTTTGTTTGTTTGTTTGAACGCGGTAATCTCTGGTTCTACTGGGCCAATTTGAAAAATTCTTTCAGTGTTAGATAGCCCATTTATCGAGGAAGGCTATAGGCTATGTATCATCACGCTAAGACCAATAGGAGCGGAGTCCACGCCGACGAAGTCGCGCGCAGAAGCTAGTATGACGATATATAGATATAGAAACTGAGCTCCAATATTCAAACAGTTTGTCCTTGTCGTATTGAAGCTTTAGGCTGGAATCACAGGACAATTCTATTAGTTGTTCTTCTTCCTCTGTTGAAAGTGACGATGGTGTGGGTGACTGGAAAGGGTTTCTGACCCAGTCATAATATTTCTCCAGATTTTCGGGAAAATATTTATTTCTTTAATTTTCCTTTCTTGCGCCCGGTTCTCACTCGACTCAGTCGCATCGACACGCGACGCCCCTGGGACAACGCCGCGACGCCCCAGGGCGTCGCGACGCACAGTTTGGGAAGCTAGGCGCTAGTCAACTATGCATTGTCATTCGAATTTAATAAAACTTCAGCTCAATTGGTTGAAGATATCTGCTTCAAAATTGAGTTGCAAGATTTCACCCAAACTTACATACATACATACATTACAAGTTAAATAAAAGCTTGTAAAAAGTAAAGTATATAATTATAGCCATTAGCCAAGTAAATAAGTACATAGGTATATATAAAATTTATATTACTTTAGTAATATTTTGTCCTATTAAAAACAATAACATAATGGTTGTAGGTACTTACGGCAAACCGTGTAACTAGTACACTGGACAATATACTTGTAAATATCGATATCCTGGTCTTTACATAAGCTATTGAGTTTATTATTGAGCGTATCCACTTCATTGTTAAAAATATCGTTATAACTTTCGATCGCCCGTTTACCGTAGTTCGGTGTTGCGATTTTACGATGTTTTCGCCAAACAGATCCTGAAATAAATACTATATTAGCACGTTTTCAGTAATCTACCTATCTATAGTAATAAATGGAGAGTCGGCTTTTTTGTTCGATTATACTGCGAAACTTACTGAACCGATCGGAAGCATATAAGGTACTTATACCATAAGATGCAGGGTGTTTCGGCGAAGGTATGAGTATACCTATGAGACGTTGGTGATTACTTATCGTGTAAAAAATATGGACAGGTCGCTAGTTAATAATAAAACAACTTGTACATAATCTATATAAGTACCTGGGTCGAATATGGCCACCTTAAGGTTTGTGATCCTTTTTTAAATAATAAAAAAGCCAAAACAAACAAGTTTTAGCATTTTTTCATGAAGAGTGGCTATTTATCTTTATAATAAAGGCAAAAAATAAAAAGATGATGACGGATAAATAGTATTTTAAACAGTTTAAAAAAATGGAAATTGGCCATATTTCCGACGGGGTAGGTTAATATGCCCACATATGTGGAAATATTTGTTGTGTGTATTTACTTGTTTAAAAACTGATTCAGTAACTGAAATAAAAATGTGTATAATAGCGTTTATTTAAATGATATTCTTTGGAGGACATTCATTACAAATAACAATATTTAACAAGTAATATAAATTTGAAAATATCAACAATGAGGTCAAAATCAAAAATGATATTCAAACGATAAGATAGAAAATAAACAAAAATTAAAAAATAAAACGTAATAGGTAGGGATCCCTAGTACATTTTTTTGACCTGATCAGTATCAAGCTAATTTTTTGGGAGTGGCTACATTTTGATGAGGCGAACAAAAAATTCCTCTTCGAAAACTCTCGATTGTGGTAGCTAACAGAGATAGCAGGAGGTAGAGCAGCAGTGAGCGTAGGGCCGGGATAACGTACCACGCAATTTGGAGGACAATATTACCATCAAATTATATAGATATTAACTAACTAAAAGCAAAAAAAAATCAGAAAAAAAATTTAATTTTTGGTGACCTTACGAGGTCATCAACTTGATGACCTCGTAAGGTCATCAAAAATTATTACTAACCGCTGATTTTTTTTTTCTTTTAGTTAGTGATTATCTATATAATTTAAAAGTAATAATGTCCTCCAAATTGCGTTGTATGTTATCCCGGTCCTACGCTCACTGCTGCTCTACCTCCTGCTATCTCTGTTAGCTACCACAATCGAGAGTTTTCGAAGAGGAATTTTTTGTTCGCCTCATCAAAATGTAGCCACTCCCAAAAAATTAGCTTGATACTGATCAGGTCAAAAAAATGTACTAGGGATCCCTACCTATAACATTTGAGATCCGTCATAGATAAACGAGTTCGTATAAATTTATCAGTGTCTTCTTTTGTTAAATCAACGCATTCTTCGTGGGCATACGTTTTACATAAAAGGCAGTCTCATGTCTGCTACTCTATCCTCATTGCAAACGTAACAATACCAAGTCATTAGATTTTTTAGAATGTCCTTTTTGGTTAGAAACCTTAAAAGTTACTGCTTCACTCTTATTCATATTAGCAGAATATTGTTTTCTTTTTGGGAAGAAACTTTAGATGGTCCCTGCTCATTATTTTTTCTGTAAACATTGATTTTGTTAGCTCCTGTTCCAGACTATATTAATAGTAGTAGCTTTTGCCCTTGGTGTACTTTTTAGGCTTGATATTTTCTCCGGAGTTTTTAAAATTTCACAAAAAGATGAATATGAGTCATTAAATGTTGTGGAGAAAACCTTTATGTAAATATGGCCAAACGCTGGCCATATTTACAGTCATACAGTTTTTTTGCTTTTATATTAACAAATAAAAAACATTAAACAATATAAATAAACAAAGAAATTTAAAATTACAATCGTCACACAACATCGTAATATGAATAGCAGCAATTTTTATAAGGCAATACTTACTTTGCGTTTTTATAACTTCAACAGCATGTTTCACTATAATGGATGCTGGGAGACCAGTGAGTGCGCGGGAAGGGTTACAAATATGCTGTTCAGATATATGCGACATTAGCGACAAGTTATGGTCGCTTTGAGGTTATCACAAAGTTTCGTGTTTTAAATAATGGCATGTGGCCATATTTTCCGGATGGCCATATTCGACCCAGGTACCTAGATATAAAGCTGATATGTTTATTTGTTTATTAATTAATCGCGCGGTAGGTTTTGAGTTAAGTCATGCTGTGCCATTTCGAAATGGTGGATATACGTACATATATAAAATCGGCCAAGATCGAGTCGGGCTCGGCACGAAGAGTTCCGTACCATTGACTATACTAAATATAAAAAAATTTTTGTTGTTAAATAAAACTAAATATTTTGTGAATATTTCAAGCCTTTACCAGGTGCTAATTTTAATATCCGGCAAAAAGCGACAAAAAATCACTTTTGTTGTATGAGAGCCCCCCCTTCAATTTTTTTTTTATTTTAATTTTATTATTTATTATTAAAGTAAATATACAATTTAGTATTTGTGAATATTTCAAGTGCTTACCTGTTACCATTTATTGATTTCAAAAAATCGCGTTTGTTGTATCGCTTCGCTCGCTTCAGCCTGTAATATCCCACAGACTGTTGCCTGTTGGGCATAGGCCTCTTTCCCCAAGTAGGAGAAAGATCAGAGCTTACACCACGCTGCTCCAATGCGGTTTGGCGGATATATACCCTAGGGGGTAGGGGGTAAGGGGAGAACGGTGAACAACATCTAACCGACCCAACTGTCAACCTCACCTGCACGCGTCGGTGGTTCGTAAGAATAGCCGACGACGATACTCAGTATCGTGGTGCCCCCTGCTAGAGAACTAACGAGGCTCTGGCGACCGAGCAATGGCGGTATAACCATACACACCCGATCGGAGCCCCGGTCGGAAGAGGCTACAGCGGCCTTGGGGTTTAAATGACCTCTAAAATGTCTGGTGCAGAAGGCAAGGGGAAACCACTGCACTATTTTCCCATGACAGTCATCATGAACAGTGAAAATAAGATATCAGAGTGCCCATGCGACCCGATCAGTCGGCGCCATACTGTGTCCGGGACAGATGGTGTGAAATCTGCTACCGGCCATGCGGACGTAGGAAACCAGGCGCCCCACGGAAATCTTGCTACTGGAATACCCATGAAAATGCGTCAGATCCAGAAGATAGGTACATGGAATGTTCGCGGTCTCCTTCAACCAGGGAAGCTAAAGATTCTGGAAGACGAACTATCCAGACACAACATAAACATTTGTGGTATTAGTGAGACGCATTGGAAAGATAACGGTCACTTTGACACGGGGACGAATGTCGTATACTTCTCTGGAAATGCAGACAGTAGTAGAAATGGAGTTGCTTTTATTATTCCAAAAAGTACCAGGAATTGTGTGTTGGGGTATGAACCTATCAGCGATAGACTGATAAGTATCAAGCTAAAGGCTTCGCCAGTAAACTTTAATATCATTCAGGTATATGCTCCGACTAGCACCGCATGTGATGAGGATATTGAGTCTTTCTAAGGACTGCAGTCGACGTTCCATTGCATGTGTGCTCCCGAAAAGCAGCTGTCCGGGAAGAATGGAGACGGATCGTCAAGAGTGTGACTGGGAAGTGATGACCACGACCGCTCTGACAAGAGCGTAACGAATGAGATGATGATACCCTACTATGAGTAACGATCCCTATCAGATGTACATGATCAAAATAAAAATAATCATAATATCAAGAATTTCGACCCGGCTAGACTACACAGGTTTTTTTAGATCAATCCAATTCGATCTTCGTCTTATAATTAAATTTTTGTTGTTGTAGAAATGTTTGTTAATTAATCTATTACCTACCTGACCCGCTCAGTATTCCATTGCCGATCACATCTGCCATGTATTTGTATTGTGGTCCTTTAATACTTGTTTTGTTATTTGTTAAGAGAAGCTGTGTAAAAAAAAGTAATAATTAAATCATATGTAGTACAATATTAGTAAATATGTCACGATCAGGATCACGATTCAGCCTGTAATATCCCACTGTTGGGCATAGGCCTCTTCCCCATGTAGGAGAAGGATCTGAGCTTAATCCTTATATAGTAAATATTTTATATAGTAATATCAGTCTGTTATATAGTAAATTTAATTAATTACTAATTAAATTTTTTGAACATTCTAGAGGGATTGCTGGCCTTAATATCTTGGTTTTTAGTCCTATGCTGCATGCAAACCATAGGTTTTATGTGTATATAGTTCCTTAAATTAAGTATTTTTGCAGTTATAGGTAGGTACTTCTTTTGGCGCGTTAGGGAAAAATGATGAGAGTAGATTTTTACGATGCGCGCGCACACCGTCACGAAAAAAACCGACACGAACGAAGAAGAAGTTAGCAACGTGAAAGTACCTACTATTTACTAATCTGTGACGTGAAGCCAAAAAAAGTGTAACTTCTTACGTACGTACATAATAATTATATAAGTACACACACTTTTTTAATCTCTTTTATTTTATTAAAGCCTACAAAACTATCATAATTCGTGCAGTAAAGGATTAAGGACAGTCTAACAGATTTTTTTGCACATTGAGCAGAATATCTCCTAAGAAATTTCAAATTTAAGTACCTATGTACCTACTCTAAGTACTTAATTAATTAAATTAAACCTACGGATGTTTTCTATTACAATATAAAAACGTTGTATTTATAAAGGTTTTTTTTATAAATAATTAATAAACGATTTATGACACGTATATTTTAACCACATAAAAATAAAATATTATGCTCCGAGGCATAGGTATATATAGCACTTAGCAGTAAACATAAATGTAGGTGAACACGGGTTGTAAAGTTTTATTGTATCAGTTTAAATCACAACTAAAATAGGTTAATAAACATTTTCCTTAACATCAGCTATATAAGTGTATTTAATTACTAGTGTAGTTATTAATTAAAAATCTAACATTTAATTAAACAATGTTTACGATTATTACTTTAATCTTTGCCCTGCCATAAAATGTATAGATCCATTCGGGTCACACACAGCCTCTATATGCTTTCAACGATACATATTAGGTATATTATCAGCTATGCATGTGACAAACAACTGGATACCTAACAACTGGAGTAATGGGTGGATGGATAGCAAAATGTCAATACTTCTGTTACCAGTACCCAGTACCTATATGAGAAACACTAAACGTTCAATATATCTAATCTTTATACTTAGGTATTCCAACGTTTTGATTTTGTTGTAAGGGCATTAGTGTGGCCACAATTAATTATTTATTTTTGTCACAAAACCAATGCTCAATAAAATCCAACACAAATTTTTCATTTAACAAAGATACATCACTACCAACCTTAATATCGTCAGGATTACTCACAACGACGTTCAAATCTGCTGCGAGCCAGAATCTCAGCACCTCACCATAATCCTTCATTAATTCTGTTAATACTCTTACGAATTCTGGAATATATAATTATAAAACACATTTTAATATAGTCCCTTGATAAATATTACACAAACTTCAATTCTTAGCCGAGCATGTGTGTGCAAAAATCATTTATTTATTAAAAATAACTTTTGAAATCAACAATTGCAAACGGTAAGGTATCTAACTCAATTTTTTTTAACAAATCAATCTTTGTTATATAAGAATCTTTTTATTGTATTGAAGTAACCTAACCTAACCTTTTTATTTTTAACCGACTTCCAAAAAAAGGATGAGGTTGTCAATTCGACTGTATTTTTTTTAAATGTCTGTTAGCTCAGAACTTTTTACTGGGTGGACCGATTTCGATCAATTTTGTTTTAATTGAAAGGTGTTGCGTGTCAAGTGGTCCCATTTAAATTTAATTGAGATCTGACAAGTATTTTTAGAGTTATATCTAATAATGCGTATTTACTTGACTACTTTTTCGTCGACCTACGTTGTAATATACCGCATAACTTTTTACTCGGTAAACCGATTTTGATGATTCTTACTTTAATCGAAAGCTAATACTTGTCATGTAGTCTGGTATAAATTAGATCGAGATCTGATTACAACTTTTTGAGTAATCTTTAATAGCGCGTATTTACTTGACTATTTGTCATCTACCTGTACCTACGTTGTATTCATTGTCTTATTAGGTACGTTGTATTATTTGTCGATGTAATTGAAGTCGGTTTTTTTTTCGTTTGCGAGCAAACACAATTATAATCAAACAGCACAATGAAAACAATAACAAATGCACGTGACCATGCGCCGCATAGGTACATTATCTGTTAATCTGTTATGCAGTTTTAGAAAATAATTTTGGAAATTCCGTTGTAAGATGGCGAATTTAGTGTGCAAATCAGTATTTTTGTTATACGGTGAGTAATTTTGTCTTAAAATCTGTATATATGTGGTTTCTGGTGGTGTGATAAAAAGGCCATCTGATTTTGATTAATTTTATAGGTGTTTTAATAAAATATGTTTAGGTAATCAAGTAGATAGTTAATTTGTATCGCAGTCATATATCTGATATGCAAGTGGGTTATTTGTCGGGAGATTTTAGTTTGCTTGAATTTTAAAATTAAATAGAGGTGAAAAATTCCCCCTTTTAAATTGCCATTAACTATGCCTAATTATCTGCGATTACTTACAATTTTTGGCCGTTTAATTTATATTCACTTGTCTTAATTTTAATTTTAAATAAGTTTGTTATTTCAAACAATTACCAGTAAATTGCTATTTTATTGATATTCTATTTACTATAAAGTAATTATTTTAGTTTTTCCTGTAATTAATGTATAATAAAATTCTACTTAAATGTTTTAACCTATCACGGGACAAGATTACAATATCTCGTTAATAAGACGTTATTTTATTATTAAGCAAATGTTTTTTCATAACTTGCCGAACAATGTCATAAAATCAAAACCACTGAAAAGAATATATTATTTTGGTACATCGAATCATTAATGATTCGAATTGAATTAGAATTTACATGTAAATAAAATCCGCTCCACGATTTGGGCAGTTGAGGCAATTTTCCAGAACTGTCTTAATTCGATCTGAAAGTAAATTAAAAAAAAATAATAATTTGTGGTACTGACTACATTTTGTCTATCTATATCAAAACAAAATGTCAACGAGTTGCACTGTTGCACGCACTAAATTCTTCGTAAGAGAACTATATAAATAAACATTGTATATAATATACGTACGATTTCAAATTATTTAGGCTTTAAATAACTTAATAAATATGTGTCGTTTAATTTAGATTTTATGCTCATTTACAAACTTTTCTTACCCGACAAACATTCTTGTTCATCACAATAAACATTGCCAAATTAAATACGAGTAACCTATACCTAATGTGCCAATGTATCAATGTGTTCATCGGGATGAACAATGCCGAATAAACACTGACTTAATTTTTCTTATTATTTATTATTTTATCTTTATTTTATTGAATTATGATTACACTAATTATTTTTATTTATTTACATTGATGTGTTACGTTTTTTAAGTCGGCAAACAAGCATACGACTCACCTGATGGTAAACGATCTATTACCGGAGCCAATAGCTATAGTATAGAGTATAGACACCTGCAACACCAGAAATATCGCAAGCGCGTTGCCGACCCCAACAGATTGATACCATTTATACCGATTTTATCAGCTATCAATACATTACAATATAGCAAATATTTATAAACTAAAAGAGAATTTGAATTGAAGTGATGATAAATTCCGTAAAACTTTTCAGACAAAAGGCATTGCTCAAATTTAAAATAAAAATATTTATCGCCAGATGCCATTAATAAAAACAAGGAAGCAAACATATTTTGCAATATTTTTGTTTATTAGCGGAGCTTTCTTATATTCTTAAAGAATCGCTCGCTCGCTCGCTTCAGCCTGTAATATCCCACTGTTGGGCATACGCCTCTTTCTCCGTGTAGGAAAAGGATCAGAGCTTAATCCACCACGCTGCTCCAATGCGGGTTGGCGGATACATTCCCTACTATGAATAATAGGTCGCTATCGCTATCAGGTGTGCGTGGTAAACAACCGGCACTTACTTTACGCTACCAGGTACTCGAATATGGACGTATCAAAGAATAGAATACGAAATGCTTTTTAGGGTTCCGTACCCAAAGGGTAAAAACGGGACCCTATTACTAAGACTTCGCTGTCCGTCCGTCCGTCCGTCCGTCCGTCTGTCACCAGGCTATATCTCAAGAACGGCGATAGCTAGACAGTTGAAATTTTCACAAATTATGTATTTCTGTTGCCGCTATAACAACAAATACTAAAAACAAAATAAAATAAATATTTAAGGGGGGCTCCCATACAACAAACGCGATTTTCTTGCCTTTATTTAACCGACTTCCAAAAAAGGAGGAGGTTCTCAATTCGACACGTATGTTTTTTTTTTTTTTATGTATGTTAGCTCAGAACTTTTGACTGGGTGGACCGATTTCGATCAATTTTGTTTTAATTGAAAGGTGTTGCGTGTCATGTGGTCCCATTTTAATTTAATTGAGATCTGACAAGTACTTTTAGAGTTATATCTAATAATGCGTATTGACGTGACTACTTTTTCGTCGACCTACGTTATATTATACCGCATAACTTTTTACTCGGTGTACCGATTTCGATGATTCTTACTTTAATCGAAAGCTAATACTTGTCTTGTAGTCTTGTTTAAATTAGATCGAAAACTGATAACAACTTTTTGAGTAATCTTTAATAGCGCGTATTTACTTGACTATTTTTTCGTCTTATTACGTTGTATTACTTGTCGATGTAATTGAAGTCGGTTTTTTTTCGTTTGCGAGCAAACACAATTATTGCTCGATATAAATAATGGCTACAGGTAGACACTTGAAATATTCACAAAATACTTAGTTCTATTTTTACTTTAATAATAAATAATAAAATTAAAATAAAACTAATATTTAAGGGGGGCTCCCATACAAAAAACGTCGTTTTTGCCTATTTTTGCTCTCATACAACAAAAGTGATTTTTAGCCGCTTTTTGCCCGATATTAAAATCATTGTACCTAGTGAATGGTACGGAACCCTTCGTGCGCGAGTCCGACTCGCACTTAGCCGATTTTTTTAAAGTACGAGTCACTCTTTTGTTCTTAACCACACAGAAAGTTTAGGAAAACGCGCTTTTACACTTGGGATTTCTCGAGATCTCGATCATGATTATGACGATTAATTCGTAATTATTTTGAATTAGGTATTCAATACTAGCTGCCCGGACAGACTTCGTTCTGTCAATAGTTAATAGTAAACTTTTCTAATTTTTTTAATTAAGTATTTTTTTTAAATGTTAAAACCTTTTAATTAGCCGAATTGGACGAGCCATTCTCGAGTTATGCGTGCGGGAAATATGTGTTATTTTGTACAATAGTCAGAATTTTCGAACTTTGTAATCATTTTAGTCGAATTTAATATACATCAAACGTAATTAGGAAATCATTCCAATAGATTAATCTGCTTGTAGTTTTAATGAATTAACAAATTTTAAAAACAATAAAATATCTCAGGTTTATCACAGTTTTGGTTACTCTACATGTATTTTTGTGTAAGTCGCTAAAAGATTAATCTAATGCAAAATTATATATTTGTTTGTTTATGTTTTTCATAAGAGACTGTTAAATATCGGTTTGGATGAATGTAAAATGTTTGAATATTTTCCGGTTTTATTAGGAATATTAATACCATATTACATGTGTTATGTTATAATAATTATGTTGTCACTTACCTTCAGGCTGACACATAAACTTTAAGGCATTCCCAAGAAGCGGTAAGGCTGGAGGACCGGGTATTTTCTTTGCCATTTCCAGAAGGCGTCGATTTTTGTACCTCCATCGAAACCAGTAACCTAGTGCTACACCAATCAGTAACAAGTAGACTGACCACATCATCCTGTAACAAATATTCATATTATATGATTTGCCCGTTAGCGTAGTTTGCAGTTATCCTACTGTCTGCTCCAAGGGTTGAAGATTCAATTCCCGTACCGAGCCTGGGTATAATATATATATACATATTTATAAACATTTGTATTACTTATATGTACCGATACGAATAACTAGCGTTGCGTAGTTAGAAGTTCGATTTTCGGATCGATTAGCATAGGTACTTACTTTTTGTTTATAACTGTAGGTATACTTGCTACCTAGTTTTTCCCATAAAAATGTGGTATCGAGCTAATCGTGAACTCCAAACTATATTTATTGTTAGTACCAAATTATGGCCTAACAGATCATCACTACAATATAGTATATAATTGTGTTTGCTCGCAAACGAAAAAAAAGCGACTTCAATTACATTGACAAGTAATACAACGTAAAAAGACGAAAAAATAGTCAAGTAAATACGCGCTATTAAAGATTATTCAAAAAGTTGTAATCAGTTTTCGATCTAATTTAAACAAGACTACAAGACAAGTATTAGCTTTCGATTAAAGTAAGAATCATCGAAATCGGTACACCGAGTAAAAAGTTATGCGGTATAATATAACGTAGGTCGACGAAAAAGTAGTCACGTAAATACGCATTATTAGATATAACTATAAAAGTTCTTGTCAGATCTCAATTAAATTAAAATGGGACCACATGACACGCAACACCTTTCAATTAAAACAAAATTGATCGAAATCGGTCCACCCAGTCAAAAGTTCTGAGCTAACATACATAAAAAAAAACATACGTGTCGAATTGAGAACCTCCTCCTTTTTTGGAAGTCGCTTAAAAAAAAACATACGTGTCGAATTGAGAACCTCCTCCTTTTTTGGAAGTCGCTTAAAAACAAAGTCGCTTTCTCTGTCCCTATGTCCCTTTGTACGCTTAAATCTTTAAAACTACCCAACGGATTTTGATGCGGTTTTTTTAATAGCTAGAGTGATTCTTGAGAAAGGTTTATGTATATAATTTAGTATACTTTTATGTAAATTAGCAGAAATACGGCGATAAATGTTGAAGAAGTCGCAAAAAATCGCGCCAACTGGGAGCTTTCCACGCAAACGCCGCGTAAACTAGGAAAGATACAGTGGAGTAATGTACTAGCGAATTCTAAATCTATAAAAATGCTACAAAAAAGTCCGCGATAGCATATCTCTATCTCTTACGGTTGACTTACAATAACCACTTTTATGTTCAAATTTTTAATTAAAAACATTACGTTATTTTCCATGCTATTTTCTTTAGTTCAGTATTAATCCTTATCCAAACAAATATTTTAGTTAGCTTAGGAATTTAATGCAGATTAAAATTGCCCTTTACACTATATCAATCAGAAGAATAGGTTTTCAGATATCGTCGTTAGAAGTAATTAACAGCGAAACATTTAAAGTTCGGCGCCTACTATGCCTGCACATGCACATCTTTATCTTTATACATAGTAATTAGTACCTATAAAATTAAGTCACTTCCCGCCGTCTGTATGCTTAGATCTTTAAAACTACGCAACGAATTTTGACTCAGTTTTTTTTTAATAGATAGAGTGATTCAAGAGGAAGGTTTATAATTATGTATAATACATGCATAATATGGTAGAAAAACACTGATAATTTTAGACTAGAGGTTTCTAACGTATCTTTTATTGTTGAAAGTATTTAGTATCATCATTGCACCCGTGCGATGCCGGGGTGGGTCGCTACTCTAAAATAATATACGTTATAACAACTGAGGTAGGGCACAGTAGGACATTTTCTGCTCAAAATATAAAGCAGAGACGTCTGGGGTTACTACCCCTGTAAGGTCGAGGTATACTCCTCGAACTTACAGAAGATCACAGCTTAATAATAGTGTTTTCAAGCAGTGCTGCGTTCTTGTTGGTGAGAAAAGTGACCAGAGCTCCTGGGGAGAAATTGGGGACAGGGTCGGCAACGCGTTTGCGATGCTTCTGTTGTTGCAGGCGTCTATAAGCTACGGTAATCGCTTAGGTACCATTAGGTGAGTCGTAGGACTCGTAGGCTTGTTTGCCGACCTAGTTAGATTTAAAAAAAAGTTATTCGAACACCATTAAACGATATTTTTTTATTTACAATCGGTTTTTAAATATATACTTTTTTTTATTAAAAATAAATAAACAACTCGAGTTAACTTTATTACTTTGATTCATAGTGTAACATAAAGTTAACCGACTTGGATATAGATGATATTTCATATTATAAACATCAATACAGTTTGTATTGAATTTTTTTGACAATTTCTTACAATAATTTAAAAAATGTAAAAGTATTCGTATATGTACTTACGTATACACAAAAGCTTCTTATTTACTTATGTGAAAGCCGATAGACTTAGCGAGTAAAGTTTAAATAATTTTTTTAGTTAAATTACTCTTAAAAATTATGAAACTTAATTTTTTTAAGTATTAATACCATTTAGTTTTTTTTTTGTTGACTTACCCCAAACAATTGATGATAGGGATATATAACTTACTGAAATATATTATAATTAAGAAGACACAAAATTTAAGGCTCACACTGTGTCGAGTTACAAGTTACAATATTAATTCAGCTCTGTGTATCATAACAACAAAGATTTATATATTTCTGTAGCGTGTAGGTATGACGCCACGGCCGTCTAATAAACCAACGTCGCTATATTATATCCATCATAAATATGAAACTTAAAATTAAAAAAAATACTTAATATATTTTTTTTTAATTTGGATAGCCATTTAAAATATTTTTCAAAATGGAATTCGAAAAATATCTGAGAGATGGGAAAAAGTAAGCTTTCGTTTGACAGTACTTCGAGTAATCGGTGTATTTTACGTTGTTTTCAAATTAACAAATTCTTTACTCCCATAAAACCGAATTAATTTATAGATCAAGATCATTATTGTGATGTCATGATTAAAAAAAAAAAAAGAAAATAACATATAACGAAATAATAAAATACAATATCATACAATAACAATGAGTCATTGTTGTCCTATTATTGTCCACATCATTCTGTATTGGATCGGGCAATCCATGCGTGCAGCAATCATCCCGAGGATGCCATTGCTGCTGTCTCTCAACTGTCTTAATAATGAAACAACCTTTTTACGAATTAAAGCTTGATAGCCATCCGTATGAGTCTCAGTGAGGAGCAATATGGAGGCAGCAGCAGTATCCTAAAGATATTGTCATTATTATATACTTAATGAATACAAACGGTTAAAACATTGAAGTATAAAAATTATTATTTATAATATTAGGTACCTACTTGAATATAAATTATATTTTGTTGTTGTTGTTGTAAATAGACTAACTACCGGTATAGTATTTTAACGACCAAATTAATTCATCTAGAATCTTCAAATTCACGCTAATTAAATAAAAAAAAACATCAAGCATTAGTTTTCTTAAGGTGAGGTAATTGATGTATTCCTGCAAAACACGTTTCTATGAATTCAGTTTTGAAATAGTAAACAGTGAAATTTTTATCTAATAAATTTAATTGATATTGTTGAGGGTATATTCTAGTTCAGGCTTTTGTCGGAAACATGATTTGATAAATTTGGCTCGATAGAATAAATTCACAAAGTTACCTCTTTTCGGGTCATTTTATTTACTATGATTGGGTTTTATTCTTAAAATAACTGATTTGATATTATAAATAAATTACCAAAATAAAGTTCATATATAACTGGAATAATTTGATCAAGTGTTTTTTTTTTTAATTCCATAATTTTTTTTTAATCGATTATTCAAGTGATTTTCGACCGCTTTTTTGCTCTAGCGGCACTGTGCAGTGTCCTGTCGGACGTCATAGACGCTGGACGTGTGAAAAATTTTTCGATTTTTTTTATTTATTTATTTTTATTTGAAAAATTTTTCCCGCGCAACATTTCGTATTCCGTATTTTTTAAATATTAGTATGCATTCAATATTCGTACCTACTGAAATTTGAATTCGCTATTTATAAATTTAAATTAATATATTTTGTTGCTGTTTTTGTAAAAAATACCTATTTATCTACATAAAATAAAATTGGAGTGTCTGTTTGTAATATTACGGTTTTTAACTAAATTCATATTATGTAGGTATGTATAATATACATACATTGTATATATACCAAAATAACATTTTTGAAGTGAAACTTCTTTAGGCGCATGAGGGGTAAAATTTGGTAGGTGGCGCTGCTATCGGTATGTAACTCCGAAACTACTGAACCAATTTGTATCAAAATTTGTAAGCATCTGTAATTTGGTCCAACTTGGGAGATAGGGTACTTTTTTCTCAATTAGACCCGGTAGGTGGCGCTGCTATAGGTATGTAACTCCGAAACTACTGAACCAATTTGTATCAAATTTTGTAAGCTTCTGTAATTTGGTCTAACTTGAGAGATAGGGTAGTTTTTATCTCAATTGGACCCGGTAGGTGGCGCTGCTATCGCTATGTAACTCCGAAAGTACTGAACCAATTTTTATCACATTTCGTAAGCATCTGTAATTTGGTCCAACTCGAGAGATAGGGAATTTTTTATCTCAATTTGACCCGATAGGTGGCGCTGCTATCGGTATGTAAGCAATCAAATTTGGTAGCTGTTTTCCGGGCAGGACAACGTCTGCCGGGTCCGCTAGTTTAATATAATTATTTTGTTGCTGTTTAAGTTTTTGTAAACACTATTTATCTATATAAAAATTAATAAAAGTGGAGTGTCTGTTTGTAATATTACGTCTTTTAACTAAATTCATATGTATGTATATATACACGGTACATATTACACCAAATTAACATTTTTGAAGTGAAACTTCTTTAGGCGCATGAGGGGTAAAATTTGGTAGGTGGCGCTGCTATCGGTATGTAACTCCGAAACTACTGAACCAATTTGTATCAAAATTTGTAAGCATCTGTAATTTGGTCCAACTTGGGAGATAGGGTACTTTTTTCTCAATTAGACCCGGTAGGTGGCGCTGCTATAGGTATGTAACTCCGAAACTACTGAACCAATTTGTATCAAATTTTGTAAGCTTCTGTAATTTGGTCTAACTTGCGAGATAGGGTAGTTTTTATCTCAATTGGACCCGGTAGGTGGCGCTGCTATCGCTATGTAACTCCGAAAGTACTGAACCAATTTTTATCACATTTCGTAAGCATCTGTAATTTGGTCCAACTCGAGAGATAGGGAATTTTTTATCTCAATTTGACCCGATAGGTGGCGCTGCTATCGGTATGTAAGCAATCAAATTTGGTAGCTGTTTTCCGGGCAGGACAACGTCTGCCGGGTCCGCTAGTTTAATATAATTATTTTGTTGCTGTTTAAGTTTTTGTAAACACTATTTATCTATATAAAAATTAATAAAAATGGAGTGTCTGTTTGTAATATTACGTCTTTTAACTAAATTCATATGTATGTATAAATACACGGTACATATTACACCAAATTAACATTTTTGAAGTGAAACTTCTTTAGGCGCATGAGGGGTAAAATCTGAGCGACCGGTAACGCGTCAGTGTCACGACGAGTACTTGGATGGGTGACCTCTTTTTTTTTCAATTAGATTTTTGAAGTGAAACTTCTTTAGAATCGTTGTGATTTCAAACCAGATGCAACGGAAAAACGACAGGGAAGGGCGCGCGGCGCAGCGACTTGCATGAAAAAGGATGACACATTGTAGCGTTACGCTCATTGTAGCGTTACGCTATTTATATCGTTACGCTCATTGTAGCGTTACGATATTTGTAGTTACGCTATTTGTAGCGTTACGCTCATTGTAGCGTCAGTACTTGGATGGGTGACCGCTTTCTTTTTCAACTAGTTTTTTTTAAAGTGAAACTTCTTTAGGCGCACTTAACTTGGAGAGTAAGCAGGCGTGACGAGAGCGTTACGAAAAGTGTGATTGGTCGAGGCGAACGGAAGTTGAGAGGGAGATATTTTGGTTAAGATAAAATTTGATCGACCTGAAACGCGGCAGCGTCACGACGGTCAGTTCTTGGATGGGTCACCGCTTTTTTTTCAAATAGTTTTTTTGAAGTTTAACTTCTATAGGCGCGCTTAACTTGGGGAGTAAGCAGGTGCGTTACGAGAGTGTTAAGAAAAGTGTGATCGGTTGAGCCGAACGGAAGTTGAGAGTGAGATATGTTAGTAAAGATAAAATTTAACTGACCAGAAACGCGGCAGCGTCACGACGGTCAGTACTTGGATGGGTGACCGCTTTTTTTCAACTAGTTTTTTTGAAGTGAAACTTCTTAAGGCGCATTTCATCACATGAGGTACATTTGAGCGACCGGTAACGCGGCAGCATCAGGTACTTGGATGGGTGACCACTTGGGAACACCACGTGACGTTGCCATTTTTTTTCTTTGTTATAATATATTATATTTAATTAATATTAAAATAAGAATTATTAAATATAAAAACCTACTGTGGAATTTTTAAGGAACATACAAAAATAAATTAGCCGAATTGGTCGAGCCATTCTCGAGTTATGCGCTTAGCAACATTCTTTTTTATTATATAGATTATAATAATAATACATAACAACAAATTAATAGAGTTTTCAAAATAGAGGTAACCCATTTTTAATATAATATTATCTAATATATATACTAAATTTATTACAAAGTATGTTTCATTATATTATCAGCTCGGTGAAGATCGATTTAGATTCGGATCTTAGACCACTAGTACTAAGCAGCGCTTCATGACAAACTTTACATTCGTATGTTACACAGCTCAAAATGAATAATTTAAATTATATTTTTATTTCGAGATAATACAATTAGGTACAAAATTCAAAAGTATAAGTGTGTCTGTTACATTTTTACGCCTATGGCGATGTAGCAAATTAGCAATTTTAAAATTCATCAACATCGGAGAGCTAATACTGCCTACTGTACCTATACAGATAAATTTTATTTAATAATTATTATTTTAAATTTAATATGTAATTTGTTTAATTTAATAGCTCTTATTCCATTTATGTCCAACAGTATTTATACTAAATAACCCTGAAATCCTTTACTTATTTTATTTATTTACGAAAGTATTATTATTTTATCACTACTATAAAAAATGATCATTATAAATGCATTTCTATTTTAAAGCCAAATAAAATTTCATGACGGTCAGTACTGAGATGGGTGACCGCTTTTTTTTTCAACTAGTTTTTTTGAAGTGAAACTTTTTTAGGCGCATGAGGGGTAAAATTTGAGCGACCGGTAACGCGGGACCGTCACGACGGTCAGTACTTGGATGCGTGACGCTTTTTTTAACTAGTTTTTTTGAAGTGAAACTTCTTTAGGCGCGCTTAAATTGGGTAGTAAGCAGGTTAATGCGTGACGAGAGCGTTACGAAAAGTGTGATCGGTCGAGGAGAACGGAAGTTGAGGGAGATATAAGTTACTTAAGATAAAATTTGAGCGACCGGTAACGCGGCAGCGTCACGACGGTCAGTACTTGGATGGGTGACCGCTTTTTTTTTCAACTAGTTTTTTTAAATATTGTAATTGTATTGTGGAATTTATTGAGATACGTTTTATTGAATAATAATTATTTTAAACTACCTATGCCCGCGACTTCGTCCGCGTGGAATTTAACAAAATAATTACTGTTCAGTTCGCAGTTATAAAATAATAATAAAAAATCTAAAATAAAAGTAGCCTACGTTACTCCTTATTACATCAGCAACTATCTGCCAATGAAAGTCCTGTCAAAAACGATCCAGCCGTTTCAGAGATTAGCCGGAACAGACAGACAGACAAATTATAAAAAATGTTATTTTGGTATTTGCACCATGTATATTATATAATATGTAATTTAGTTAAAAGCGGGTATTACAATATTACAAACAGACACTTCAATTTTATTTATTTGTATAGATTTAATATGTAATTTGTTTTATTTTATATAGCTTATTCTATTTATGTCCAACAGTCTTTATAATAAATAACCCTGAAATCATTTACTTATTTCATTTATTTACGAAAGTATTACATATTTATCACTACTTTAAAAAATGATCATAATAAATGCATTTCTATTTTAAAGTCAAATCAAATTAGTTCGCTTTACAGCCACTGACGCTTTCAGGTCACGGACTGAGTTCAACAGCAACGAGTTCGCGCGACGTGTGTCCAAGGGGGACGGGGTAGACGTTAAATGCCTACTTTTGTCATGCGACGGAGCCTTAACGGTTCTTGTTTTGAGTATGGAAAATTACCTCAATTACGAGTATAACTGTAAACTAGCTGTGCCCCGCCGTTTCACTCGCGTTAATTTGATAAAGAAGGCACTAAAACTTTATATAGCCTATAATAGCCTTCCTTGGTAAATGGACTATCTAACACAAAAACAATTTTTCAATTCGAACCAGTAGTTCTTGAAACGCTTCAGCTTTATAATATTAGTATAGATTCATACATTCATATTGAATAACCCACGAATAACCAAAATTCCTATAGGTATGATATATGATGATAATTAATGTTATATGGATTAATGTTAAATGCATTATTTCTGAATGTTAGGTATTCCGTGACGAGTCGATTCATAAACAGAAAAACTCTTTATAAGCGTCGATTCATTTTCTTCGAAATCATCTATATATCACGATCACGAGCACGATTCAGCCTGTAATATCCCACTGTTGGGCATAGGCCTCTTCCCCATGTAGGAGAAGAATCGGAGCTTAATCCACCACGCTGCTAAAATGCGGGTTGGCGGATATATTCCCTACTATGAGTAACGATCGCTATCAGGTGTACATGATAAGTTGATAACAACTGGAACCGATGGCTCAACGTGCTCTCCGAGGCATGGCGAGACAGGCACTCACCAGGAATGAAATCCTTAAAATTTTACGCAAAAAATGTTTTAGAATAGTTTTTGGTTTAAGAATACTTTACCTGCGAAATTCGTAACCTTTTTAAAAAAAAAATTCGATTGTTATTTAATTTTTTTTAAATACTAACCTTGTCCTGGCAGTAACGAACACAATAAAAAACTAGTGTGCTTTAAACCCACAGATCAGGGGGTGATCTGTGCTTAAACCACACGACTGAAGTGAAACTTGTTTAGCTTACTAACTTACATATTTCTCCCTCTCAGTCTCAACTTCCGTTCGCCTCGCCCGATCACACTTTTCTTAACGCTCTCGTCACGCATTCACCGGCTTACTCCCCAAGTCAAGCGCGCGTAAAGAAGTTTTACTTCAATAATTCTGAAGTTACGTGCATAGAATACATTTTTGAAACATTCATTTTTGTAACACAAGAAGAAAACAAATGATGTGATTTGGCAAGTTAATGTTGTACAAAAGTACATTAAGTTGTTATTTTATCTTATAAATCTTAACCTTAGTCATGACCTGAATTTTGACTATGTTTCTAGCCTAGTTATAAATTACTTGTTTTTATTCATTTTCCCAGTTATTGTGGTTCTGTGTGACTAAAATGCGTAATATAAACGTGACATAAGTTTTAATAGCCGTGTAATAGGAATCTAATCCTACCAGCCATTAACTTCGAAGGTTAGGTATCTATGTCACTGGCTTGTCACTTTTCCTAATACCGAGGAACCATCGATTTTAGAGTTCCGTAAGCAAATCCGTAAGCAAGGTTGTCATTTAATAGATGAGAATTTGTTTTCATTATATATAGTCTTGTATATACTTCTTATATCAAAATAACTAGAAATTTATATATTGCTCTTTTGATGGCCACCTTTGGCTATGGAATTTTAAGAATCAAGCAAGTACTTTAATAATACATTTTTCTACTTTTAGAGCGCGTTATCAAAATTAGTCATCTATCTATACTAATCTTAGAGTATACAGATACTAATATAATAAAGCTGAATAGTTTGTTTGTTTGATTGTTTGTTTGTTTGAACGCGCTAATCAGTGACTGATCAAGAGTTCTAAACGCCCAAGGCCCTAGGCTACTTATGAGGACGCGCCCCCGCCAGGTGTGTTACGGGCGGCCTAAAAAGTAGTTAGTAAGTAGAGTAGTAGGTAGTGAGAAAATTTTAACATGGTTCATATTACCTATAAAAGTTTTCAGATCGATCTGCAAGCGAAACTAACGTTGTCCTTTAAATCCTTTAATCTGTACGACATTCAACCTTATTATTAGACTAGCTGTGCCCGCGACTTCGTCCGCGTGGAATAGTGACTTAAGACAGCATTTTTTGGTTTATTTTAAACATCAGAATAGCTATAATGCCTATTTTGTCTCTTGTCGCAAACTTATAAAACATTCACATAAACCGTACACATTTCCATACAAACTTTCATCCTCTATTACCAATTGTTATTTTACACCCTTGACGGTAAAACTTTTACAAACTTTGAATGTCATATTTATTTATATTGAATCAACACCCCAAAAAATAAGGTTCAAGCTTCTAGTTCTAAAAATGACGATACTTCCATACAAGTTTTCATCACCACCTTTCAACCCCCACACCCCTTTTACACATTAAAAAGTAGCCTATGTCCTTTATCAGACTCTGGACTATCTGTGTACCAAATTTCATTTAAATCGGTTCGGTAGTTTTGGCGTGAAAGCGCGACAGATAGACGTGTGTGGTTCTTTTCGAAGTGAGCGTTACCCTATGGGCCAGTTCTCTAGTCGGTAGTTCCTCACATTCGGGTTGTTTGCGCAGTCTCCCCTGCGTCGTCCTCCTCCTCGCCTCTCGACAGACAGACAGAAAGAGCTACTTTCGCATTTATAATATTAGTATGAATAGTATGAATTACACAAAAGTCCTTTTTCGTGCTTTGGCGTTTGCAAATCTTACCAAAATTTTTCGAATTTAATAGTTTGTAAAAAATCACTTTCTATGAAATTACATTAGCAAGAGCGCTGCAAGTTTTTACTGGCGGAGTGTGGAGCGCAAGTAATTTTTTCACTCTTTTAAGTGCTGAAAAAGACCTTTCGCCACAGTGGTTGGTAACACTCATTGTCAAAAAAACTCTTAATATTATCTCCAAATTCGGGAACATGCATGAAATATTAAAACTTTTTATTAAATGCAACAAATCCTTTAGGGTTCTGGCAGAAATGGAATGCTCGGCCTCGGTGTCAGATTTTAAAAAGATATTAGGTACTTTACGCGGCAGCTGATCCCACGAGTTGTAGAAAATGGACTGCACAAGGAACAAAAGTAGCCAATGGATTTACAGCTTTAGTTGTTGATTAAAGACCTTTGTATTGAGCAGACATATTGCTAGAATTATCGTAACTTTGGCCGCGACAGTATTGCCCCGTCGACCTGAGGGCGGCAAAATTTATACCCCTAAATTGCCCGTGTTGATATCAAGTTCCAAAGTTTTATCAATTTGGGTAAAAAACTGACATAACGTTCGAAAGGCTCTCCGTCACGCAAAATATAACGAATTATATAAATGTCAACTGATCGGTGTATGAAATATCTGGAGTAGAATCAATGCTAATCGAATAATATTTTGTTTTTTTATTTCTCTTATAATCGAAAGTCGAACTTCGTCAGCAAGAAGTAAAATAAATTCATCGGTTATAGAGGATGACATGTATGATGGAGAACCTCTGCCTTTTTGTCCAAATTTGACCGAATATTCAGCCATGGAGGGATCAATATGAGCACAATACAGCTAAGAAAATTTCCGTTTAGTGCAGATCCAATAATTTCATTTTGACCGTGAAATAGAAGCCCGTGACGAGAAGCTTAAAAATTAATTTTTTCTATTACCCGTAGTACGTAATACATTTCAGTCGTTCTAAAAGTTTACCTCTACATTACATATTATCGAAAACATTTACGATGATCCGGAGAATTGTCATCAAAATTCAGTGTTTGTTTTACTTGCGCTTTTGAAAATTTCAAAATGTATTGTTAAAATCAGGGACTCTCAAGCACATTTAATTTTAGTGTTTTGTCTCGGTCTAGTTGAAATATGTAG
The DNA here is from genome assembly GCA_905220545.2 of Melitaea athalia. Classification (NCBI taxonomy): domain Eukaryota; kingdom Metazoa; phylum Arthropoda; class Insecta; order Lepidoptera; family Nymphalidae; genus Melitaea; species Melitaea athalia. Next base: position 7,190,583 of record HG992196.1, read on the forward strand.
GGTAAATGCATGATGCTAGACTAGTGCATGTGAAGACACTATTCCAGCGCGCGCCCCTCCCGATCCTCGCGCCCTAGGCTGCAGCCTAATTAGCCTAAGGGTTAATCAGGCCCTGGCGCTAATCTCAGGATCTACTGCACCGATTTGAAAAATTCTTTCAGTGTTAGATAGCCCATTTATCGAGGAAGGCTATAGGCTATATATCATCACGCTAAGGCCAATAGGAGCGTAGCACCAATGAAGAATGTTTCAAAATCGGGGTTTTTTCTTTTTGAGAGCTTCCGCTGCGTAAACGTTTAAAGTTTCGAACAAATCATGTATGACAGAATTGGTCCTATTCCATGTATGTTTGTTCGGGTCAAATCTCGCAACTCAATTGTGAAGCAGATATCTTCAACCAATTGAGCTGAAATTTTGTATACAGGTTCAATTTGGACGACAATGCATGGTTTAATAATTCGAATAAAGTGACGTGATACTGATAACCGACTAAAAAGTCAAAAATAAATTAAAAGTATAAAACCTTTTTAAGAAACAAGCTTTTATGTGAATGCGCTAAAGCGAAAAAAATAATTTTTTATTTTAAAACTTTTACTATCTACATACTTATAAAGTTATTACACATAATCTATATGATAGAAAATCTTGTCGCGAGATTTGCTTGTAAACAAGTAAATTGATGTGATTGATTTTAACTATTAAAATTTTCAAACTAAGGAAATACGAGTAGGTACTCATATCTCGCGACAAGCTTTTCTATCATATACTTAGATTATGTGTAATGATTTTATAAGTAGATAGTAAAAGTTTTAAAATAAATTTTTTTTTAAAGCATACAAATAAAAGCTTGTTTATTATATTATTATTATTACTTTTAATTTATTTTATTATAATAACAGAGATAGGTATAAATTACTACTACAATTGTATATAAAAATATATTTTTCTTAGTAGGTAGTTACCTATATACTAAAATTATGATAACTGTCAATAATTAATATTCATTGTATTAGTAAGTATTTAATTAATTTTTACTGTAATTTTATTTTGAATAACTTTAATATTCTATAGTTAATTATTCTATTTATTAATTATAGTATAATTATTGTATTATCAGAAAAAATAGTTTTCTTTTATTTGTTTATTTATTTATAAACATTATAATTCTGTATAAAAATAGACAAGTTGTATATTAATATATCATGTATAATTTTATACGGTACACACAATGTAAGTATACTATTACACACAATGTATAATTACCTACATAAGATAACAATTAAAATGTACAATGCAGTGTTGATAATGGCACGAATAGTATTTCAGGAATGTTGCGAGCATCCGTTGATTGTTCGTTTTCTGGCTCGCAAATTGTACCCGTTAAGGAACTTCACGGATATAGCAACTTGAAGTTTCAGGTCCTCGAGTCGTCCATCTGCTTCAAGCTGTACTCTTCGAATAACCTTAACAACTAGAGTTTTGATCAGTGTGGTGGCGTACACTCGACCTGTTGAGGAAAATAATGCTTCAACTAAAGCCATTTCTATTGTATTGTAACTATTCTACATTATTCTTTAAACATTTTTCATCAAGTATGGTGAAAATAATTGTGTTTTATTCGATTAGGAGTTGTAGTTCAGACACAATACCAATAAACTACTCTCAATTTTTGTCTGTCTGGTTCTTGCTGAACTGAAGAATTTCACTGGCAAATAAATGTTATTTACAAGGATATAACTGAGACTACTTCGAATCCTTAAAAGAAATAGGGCTTGCCCAAAAACAAATTAAAATTTATGAAATGCAGATGATGATAATGATAACTCTGCCAGGGTCACTTCGGTGGCACTGCCGGTCCCAAGCCCGGGTAAAAGAGGAGGGTTCTTCGTAGTGCTAACCACTCTACGAGGGTAAAAAGGACTCCGGTTCCGAAATCTAACACGAATAATAAATCCGGACTGTCTCAAAACCAACGACCTTGGCGAAGACTAAAGGGAAAACGTTTATGCTTACGAATTGGAACATGGAACGTACAAACTATGCTTCAGATAGGAAAAATGAACGACCAAGAGGAAGACCAAGAAAGAGATGGAAAGATTGCATAGAGGAGGATCTGAGGGCGATGGGCAAGTCTACGAACTGGAAGAGGGTCGCCAGAGGTCGTGACATGTGGAGGAAAATCGTGGAGGAGGCCAAGACCCACAAAGGGTTGTAGCGCCACTGGAAGTAAGTAAGTAAGAAATGCAGATGATGATACAGTAAAATGAAATGGGTAATTTGAAAAGTAGGTTTATTTATTTTGTGTTTTGTAAGTGGTGATATTCAGTTCAAATAGCCGTCTTTTATATGAATAGTAAAAGTAGATCAGTAACTTTAAATACGAAAAATGATAAAACCCTACGATCTTGATCATCAACACCTATGCGGTAACCAGTAGAATGCATATTAAAAAAATAGCTCTAGATTGTACTTTAGTACATTTTTTTCTGAAAGTATAACGATTACAAACCTAGGCAATCCATAGGTCCTAAACTGAAAGGGATGAAGGCATTGGGATCTTGATTCTTAACATTTTCAGGCAGAAATCTCTCGGGTTTAACTTTGTAAGGATCCTCCCAGTATCGAGGGTCACGATGTAAATCGTGAATTGGAATAACCAGTGAGGTTCCGGCTGGTAAAGTAATTTTACCTGGAAAAATGAAAAATAACTTATTTATATTTTTTAACTTTAAATTAAAGTTACGAGTATGTTTCAAATTAATAACAAAACCACATCTCTCATATAAATAACAAAAGACCAAAATGTTATCCTACAACATTTTTATTTGTATAAAAATTAATTATCGAGGGATGATATCTATTTTCTTTTTTTAATTCTCTAAATCCAACGTACGTCGATTGTTAATATTCGTTGTCAGAATTTCAGAACATAATTCTTTTTATCTTCTTTTTTATCATCTTTTTTAACTCTATATTTCATTCTTTGAATGTTCATAGTTCCTGCATTGACGTACGGTGCTGAGATGTAGACTAATCTAAGAACTTAAAGCTACACAACGTGCTATGGAACTGACTGTGCTTGGGGTCTCTCTCAAATATAAGGTCAGAAATGAGACTATCCACGATAAAACGAAAGTAACAGACATAAGCCCGTAGAATGAAGAAATTGAAGTGGTAGTGGGCTTCGTCTGAGCCGTTGGAACAGATAAGTCCTGGAGTGGATGGCCGCGTATTTGCAAACGAAGTGGAAGGATGTCCTCCAGCCCGCTGGACCGACGATCTACTTAAGATTACCTGTGGAGACTGGATGAAGATAGTAAAGAACCGGGATTTTTGACGCGAATTTGGAGAGGTTTATGTCCAGTAGTGGACTGCGATACTCTGAAGTATGTTTCATAATTATTTTAGGTTCTTAACCCAATTTTAGACTATACTATTTTCCCGTGGTAACAGTTTTTGTCCTAAAGCAAAATCTCACCGTCATTAATAGTGACCTCTTCTTCGACGGTCCGTTGTATTAAAGCTGCGATAGACATATACCGCAACACTTCTTTATATACCATGTCTAAATTTTGTAGTTTTTTCAACTGATCTTCACTAACATTTTCGTCTTGACAACCGATTACTTCTAGAATTTCCTTGTAGACCTTATCCTGGAACGCCGTTTAAAATAATTTTGGTTATAAACTTTGCCATGTCACTGCTATAGAATAGGTAGTCTTACAGTTAGTACGATCAACTTGTTTGTTTTACTATAAATTATACCAACATAGTAGTCGAGTAGAACTAGAAATACTGCATTGTTTAGGTTATCTAAGAGGTATTGATTGATCTTAACATATTATAAAATAATGTCTCCCATCGTTTCCGTCTGCCTATCTGTTTGTGATAATGATAAACTATGAGTTCTGAACCGATTTTCATGCGGTTTTAACCAGTTCACAGAGTGATTCCCGAGGAGGTAGGGTTAAAATATCACTATAATTGTTAAAGACGACGGACTAAATTAAGCAGCCCGGGAGCTTTAATCGAAAACGCTGCATGAAGCTTTTAAATATTTTTTCAATGTGCCGTCACTAAAATACGTCATGACGAATTTTTCCAATTTGGACCCCCCACTCCCCCTTCGTCACGCTCAGTCACACTTTCAGCGTCTCCCTAATAAACGTTACATTAAAACCCTTGAACCCCTCTTTTCCTTGAATTTTTTTTTATTTAAATAATGTAGGTATAATATTTCTGTGGGTGTTTGTTTATTTTTTAAGAGAAACTGAAACCTCTGTATATAAATTTATAATTAGTTATTGTTTTTTTTTTTTTTTTTTTTTATGTTACTAAGTCGACAAACAAGCGTACGGCTCACCTGATGGTAAGTGACTACCGTAGCCTATAGACGCCTGCAACACCAGAAGCGTCGCAAGCGCGTTGCCGACCCTATCCCCAATCCCCCCCAGGAGCTCTGGTCACCTTACTCACCAACAGGAACACAATACTGCTTGAAAACAGTATTATTTAGCTGTGGTCTTCTGTAAGGTCGAGGTACTACCCCAGTCGGGCTGCTCCATATTTTGAAATTGTCACAGTAAAATGCGCAACGTTTATTGAGGTAGGGCACAGCAGAATATATCCTGCTCAAAATCTGGAGCATCCCGTCTGGGGAAGTTTCTCAACCTTACAGAAGGCCACATCAGCTAAATAGCACTGCTCAAGTAGTATTATGTTCCTGTGGTGAGCAATGTGACCAGAACTCCTGGGGAAGGTCGTGACTAAGGTCGGTAACGCGCTTGCGATGCTCCTGGTATTGCAGGAGTCTAAAAGCTACGGTAACCGCTTACCATCAGGTGAGTCGTACGCTTGTTTGCCGACCTAGTTGTATATAAAAAAAGCGATTATACCATTTATGCCTATAGACGGCTCGGCTACGATAACCGCATAACATCATAATATGGGCCGTATGTTTGAAACCGTAAATGCGAGTTTTGATATAGTTAGGTTTACACGCCGCTGCATTTTATAATCAATGGAAATTACTGTCATGCTTTATCTGATTGGTATTTTCTTGTAATAGAATTTGACGTGTAGCATTAATAATTGAGTTGATTTTTCGAGTTATTGAGATATAAATAATGACTATCAATTATATGTGTCTATAGAATATTATTCAACATTGTAACTTCCTTGAAAACAGACATAATACCTACATATAATTAAATATTTACCTGCCATTCAGGTAGGTGAGCTAAAAATAGTAGAACTGCGGAGGCTATTTTAGCCGAAGCTTCCTGACTCTGAAAGTTGGAAAATATATTTAAATTATATCTAAACACTACTGATTGTCTGGGTTGTTGTTTATATGACATTGTAAAACATATAAGCTATTTTTTATATTGTATAAGGTGATTATACGAAAAAGTGTACCTATATACCTATCTATTTCCATAAAAAAAGTTAGATCATCAATCAGTTAACAAAAATCAACATCTAAACATTAATTACCTACATTACAAACTTAGGTAATGTACCTAGTGTTATCCAACCTTAACTTAGTCATAATATTGAAGGAATCCAAGGCTCAATCCTAGGCTCGCGGTAGACATAACCGCAGGCAGAGATCGAACTGCAGCCGGAATCTTATTACATGTTGGCAATGTTACATCTACTTTTTACCAATTTTAAGATGCTTTTGACTATTGAAGTGAAACTTCTTTAGGCGCATGAGGGGTAAAATTTGAGCGACCGGTAACGCAGCAGCGGCATGACTGTCAGTACTTGGTTGGGTGACCGCTTTTTCTTTCAACTAGTTTTTTTTTTGTATTTTAAATTCGTTGTTTTTTTAATTAGTTATTTTTAAATCTTCATTAGTTTTTTAAGTAGTGTTAATTCCCAAAACCTTGTCCAATACAACCAGGAGCACAAATAAAACCAGTAGGTACTAGAGATGCTTCAACTTATAATAGGTATATTGGATTGTTCAATAGTTACACAAATGTATGGTGGCCTTGTCGCCGCGTTGGCGCAGCGGTCACAGCACTGGTTTGTGGCTGTTGCGCTGGCGGTTGCGGGTTGGATCCCAGCACACGACAACATTTATATTGGTCATAAAGATGTTTGCCGTTGTCTGGGTGTTTGTGCGGTCCTTGTGGGTCTCCCCACCGTGCCTCGGAGAGCACGTTAAGCCGTCGGTCCCGGTTGTTATCATGTACAGTACACCTGATAGCGATCGTTACTCATAGTAGAGAATATATCCGCCAACCCGCATTGGAGTTGCGTGGTGGATTAAGCTCTGATCGTTCTCCACATGGGGTAAGAGGCCTATGTCCAACAGTGGGATATTACAGGCTGAAGCGATGGTGGCCTTATAAGTACTAACAAGAAATAATTTTGCCACCATGATTTAATCTACTACTGGCGCCATCTAGTCGTAGACGTGGGAAACCTCGAAAAAAATACTTAAAAAAAACAAAACTTAAATTATTCTAAGTTGCAGCGTTAAAGATTAGTTTTTTAAAATTAGTTAGCCAAAGAAGTTTCACTTCTGACATGTGTACTTTTTATTTTTCAATTAGTATTTTTTGTATTTTATATTAGTTTTTTTTAATTAGTTTCTTTTTAATTTTTTTTAATTAGTTTTTTTTTATCAATTTGCCAAAGAAGTTTTACTACTGACATGTGTACCTACTTTGTACGCACTTTATTTTTTTAATTTTGATTATTAGAAATAAAGTTACTGATTTCTTAAGAAAGAAATTGATTAACGTAATAGGTACTTGAAAGTTAATATCGGCTTAATTAATGCATATTTTCTGTTTGCCTTACTGGTGATACTCACAGTGGTAAATAAACTGAACGTCTCCAGTTTAATTTCTTCATCAGGAAGACCTTGCATTATAAACCTATCAACAACACCCCGAGCGTCTTCCGGGACGGTTTCATGCTGTAATGCGTTCCTTCTCTTCTGTAATATATCTGCAGTCATTTCATCGATTAATTTTACGAAATATGTTTCTTTTGCCTTATTCCCTGTGAGCCAGTAAATAATAGGAATGTGGAGCCACCACCGAGTCATCGTTTTAAATATTAAGCTATACGTACTGTAAAAAATAAAATAAAAAATTACCTATAAGCAATGTCAAACTATGTACAGCACAGGTATTGTGCACTCGTATACAATGGAAGAATGTTTTAGAATGTATATAAAACCAGTGAAATAATTGTTATTGACTGATTACAAAGACGTAGCCTGTCAGCTAGCCACCTCTATCTAAAGGAACCTGCTTACAATTTACAAATATGGCTATATGGTTTCCATTCCATTCCATATGGTTTGGTGATAAAATCCGTAGATTTTAGTACTTTAGTAAATTTTTCAGAGGCTTGACCAGATCCATTACAAGCAAAAATGAGCTTGACCAATTGATTTCAAGTATAAGGGTTTCATTCCTTTTTTGTCTGTTAGTCGAATTTTCGTTAATCTTGTATGTTTGAACGTGTTCTCACTCATGATTCAAAAAGCTTACATATATGTAAAATCATAATATTAAATATGATATTGATTTCGCTTAAGGAGCTATTCTAGTCTAGAACTTCTCTAGTAATAGAAAAAATAACAGTAACTTTTTTGACTATTCATTTTTTATTGATATCTACTTGAAAAGTATAAAAACATAATAAAAAACGTATTTGCTCTTTAACATAATTCCAATCCACCTGGCGATCAATGACATAAAATTAGGATCAATTCGTAATAATCGTAATAAACAAGCATGTAGAATTACGTGGGAACAATTTTGATAGTTTTAAGATAATCTGTACCAAATTTCAAGTAAATCGGCGCATTAGAACTTGAGATATTTTGTCAGCCGTACCGAAAAGCTTAGTCTCGAGAAAAACGCGTTTAATGTTTGGACTAAACTAAACTGCACTGAACAAAAAAAAAATGAGAATATAAACAACAAAATACGTCAAAATAGGATCACAGATGCTCGTTTTTCAGGTAAATATTGAGAATAAAAGAATTGACACCACGTAGGTTCCTTTCCATTCACCTGAATGCTGAGCTGGAGCTTACCAACTTTTTTCTACAAGAACTCGAGGCTTATTCTAAATTTGAAAAAAAAAATCGAACTTTTATTTTCTAGACTAGAATACTACTAAAATGTACGAAGACGTTTACGAAAACAAAGCCAAGAACAATACATAATAGTACCTATTACAATATTTATTGAAATTACCTTTGCGTTTTAGTGATAACTTCATGTAAATTCTTTATATTTTTAGAGTCTTCCTGTGACAAGCCCATTAGGGTTTCTGAAAACGATTATATGTGATATAATTTGTGTATAGAATATTTTATTGTTACTTGTTTAAAATAAATACGAAATACTGATGAAATAACATCATTAAAAAATAATAATTATGTTACGCTAACATAATAGTTTGAAAACGTAAAGATAGAAAATCATATATCATTACAACAAAAATAGGGTAATTAAGAAATATGTTTTTATTCAAGTCACAGTACTTACGGCATACACATCGTGTGGTACAATTTAGTACATCGAAGTATACATCAAACGTCTCCGTCGGATCTTTGCTACTTAAAATTTTGGTTAACTCATCCGCTTCTGTATTGAAAACAGCACTGTATACTTTTACACACTTTTTATTGTATGATGGAGTTGCTATTTTCCTATAAAGCCTCCATGACGGTCCTAGAACACATTTGTTTTTGTTAGAACTTTAAAAAAAAAGAACGAATATAAAAAAGTATTAACAAGTATTAACTAACATTTAATATAATAGTACAAACGTGTCCTTATCGCTTGAAAGCAATCTCTACTAGGAAAACTATACGCCTCTGCCCCTAAGTCAGGGTCAAAGTAAGTAAATGCCCCTATTAAGTCGAAGTAATTAAAAGTATTGTGTCTTTAGGAGTTACAAATGTTATTGTATATTTTACTATAGTCATACAAAATGGTATTGTTTCAGTTCAGAATAATTCGATTTAACCAATAAATCTAATAAATCGGTTTTAAGAAAATTGTGTAACGCACATTGTAAAATATTCGCAAACAGAGCCTTTGATACGGTTAAAGCGTAAAAACACGAAAAAAGGGACAAACAAACTTTATTTTTTGTAAAGATAAAGTATGTGGGTTAGTAATGTGGGTGCATTATTATTTATTTTGGTTTACCTTAAATATACGCTAATAAAGCCACGACACAAAATTTCAGATAATTTGTGCTAGATAGTTATAATATAAATCATGTCCGTGTTTTGCTAGCAGTATAAAAATTGTTTACGCATTCAGCTTGTAACATCCCACTGCGGGGCATAGGCCTCTCTACATATAGGAGAAGGATTGGAGTTTAATCCACCACACTGTTCCACTGCGAGTTGGCAGATATCCTCCATACTATGAGTAACGATCGCTATCAGGCATTTATGATAACAGCCGTGATCGACGGCTTAACTTGCTCTCTGAGGCACGGTTGGGAGACCCACAAGGACAGACATCCAAACAGATAAGAAATATTTGTACAAATCAAATATCAATACCGAGCGGGAATCGAACCCGCAAACCGTCGGTGTTTTAGGCGACTACTAGCACCACTACACCAGAGCGGTTGGTATTGTTTATTTGTTTGTTTTTTAAGTAGGTACCTACCTGAATATAAGAGTCTATTATATCTACAATGTCTTATTGGTATTTTAGATACATGAACTAACCTCCAGTTAATATACCGCATCCTATATATGGTGACATAAACTTATAAACGGGCCCTTTCTGATTCACCTTGTTACTTGTTAGAAGATTCTAAAAAAAAAAGATATTTCATAGTCATAATTATCTTTTCCACATAAAGTATCAAGAATTCGGTAATTGCATAAAATCTTTAAACACGTTGGATTTGCGTGATCTTTAATGAAGTAATATTCCATAGAATCACTTTTAGGTACGTTATATAATACAAACTGTATATTATAATTTTTCTACATACCCTTATATCTGTAGGATTCCTAACATATATATTCAACTCTGGTCCTAACCAAAACTTTACGTATTGGCCGTAAGTTTCAGATAATCTTGCTAGTTTGTCCAGTTGTTCTAAAAATGTAAGATATATTTGAGAGAGGACATAATCAAAAAGTAAATAAATTGTCCTGATACATTATTAATTCAACAAATGTCAACAATTATTTCAGTAGTGAAAAATTACGATTGATTTAAAAAAAAAAAACTCGATCACGATTACGATTCAGCCTGTAATATCCCACTGTCGGGCATATCCCACATAGGCCTCTTCCCCATGTAGCAGAATGAACGGAGCTTAATCCACCACGCTGCTCCAATGCGGGTTGGCGGATATAGGTATTCCCTACTATGAGTAACGATCGCTATCGCAGGTTTACATGATAACAACCGGGACCGACGACTTAACGTTCTCTCTGAGTCACGGTGGGGAGTCCCACAAAAAAACTACCTATGTATATCAAAATTCAAAATATGTAATTTCTTAATTCACTAAAATAAAAATTAGAGTAATTTTACTTTGAAGATTAGACTACGTTAGAGTAAATTATTAGATTAAAACAAGTAGATATAAGCTTCTAAAATTGCAAAAAGACTTGTTAAAATTAACTAGGTAGTGTGAGAATTTTTTCTATTTCAGTCGCCTTCCAATCGTTAGTTAGTGTCCTATTATGTGAGTTTTATGCACTTTAATTTAGCTATTACGCTATTGGAAAAGGAAAGTACTATCAATATTAAAATTTGTATTTATTAAATACCTAATTAAAATTGACGTAAGATACATTTTTTGAATCATTAATTAACAAAAATGTATCATAGAGTAACAAATGTAAAGCTATTTTTAATGGATTCAGAACTCAGAATTTAATGTTAGAATTTTTAACAAGTAGTATAATCATTTTATCTACATTTTATTTTATTATCTTTTATCTTATGCTAATCACGTATAGAAATTTTTTTGCATTAATATGCAATACAGACGAATCAAAAATTATTTTTGTACTTATTAGGTGTGGTTATTTACCTTCTGATTTTGCCATGAAAAATAATGCATTTCCCAAAATTGGTAAAGCCGGGGGTCCAGGTACTAGTGCTGCTAGTTTTAGCAGCCTGCGATGTCTCCATCTCCAGTAAATCCAGTACAATATTATTGGTAACAACACCGCTATATAGAGCATTGTGGCATCAGAAAATAATTGCATGGTAACTAAAAGAAATTACTAGCATTCTTTAATCAATTTTAGAAACTTATTCTGTTAAATAATAAATTACAGATTCGCTTATAGTGAGTATATGTCTATTATTTTTTTACATAACTTCTATAAAATTATATATTTGTATGTATATATTTATAAAGTTGATATAATTTTATTTTTATTTTAAATATTTTCTCTAGTCTTGTTCTATGTTTTATAATGATTGCGAAGGATAAATGTAGCAAAATAACAAAGTGATAACTAATAAATTATATTTTATACTTATGCCATTATGAAATACTTATAATGAAATAAATTATTTATCATACCCAAAGAATTATATAACAATAAAATACTTGTACTTACTGTGTATTAATAAAATCACTTACCTACAGTTGTATATAGATAAAAACTCTTTAACCTTTAAAACTATACGTACTAGCATGAACACAAGTACTGTCTGTGCGTCAGTTACCGCGGCGTTTTTTAGAATGAGAATTGTTTACTAATCTTTATAGTTAAGCTAAGCAGAACAATGTATGTGGATGTGCAAGTCGAGAAACCGCTTTACTATTTCTAATTATTATTCAAGTATCTTAAAGATTAGTTGCAGAATATGGTAAAGTCTCACCTGATTTAGTTATCGTTGCTAAAGAAAAAAGGAAGAATAAAATTAATAGGTATCTAAGGAACAATTTCTGTCCGTCTATATATCACTGAAATAATGGGCACTAGATGCAGGCAGTTATTATGTTGCTCAATATCTGCAGCAGCGCAACTTCCTGAACGTTACAGTAGATCACAGGCAAATAATACGTTTACAACATATTTATTACTTAATTAAATAATTAATAAAAATTTTTTTAATAAATAGACAAAGTAATAAATAGACAAAAAATAAATTAAAATAAAAAATAATACGACTATCAAGTTACGTTTTGTGTAGCCAGAGCTCAGAGCAGAGAATAGCGGATGTAATGTCGACAACTTGCTTGAGGTGCTTCTGGTGTTATAAAAGTCCATAGGCTATAGTCACCACGTACTATCAAACTTCAAGTGTTTGTGCAGTCCTTGTGGGTCTCCCCACCGTGTCTCGGAGAGCACGTAAAGCCGTCGGTCCCGGTTGTTATCATGTACACCAGTAGGTCTACCATGAGTTTTTGTTACAAGCGCACATGACGTAACTACAGTAGTAAACGTAGAAACGCAACAGGAATATTTAACTATACCATTACTTATTATGAGTATTTCTAAATTTTACTATAGAGTCTATCGAGCACTCGATAAGACTTATAGTTTTAAATGTATTTTAAAAACGTCTCTGGAAACTCATGGTAGAATAGCGATCGTTACTCAATGTAGGGAATATATCCGCCAACCCACATTGGAGCTGTGTGGTGGATTAAGCTCCGATACTTCTCCTACATGGAGGCCTATGCCCAACAGTGGGATATTACAGGCTGAATCGTGATCGTGATCGACTATCAAACGGTTCGTACTGTACGAACCGTCGTACACTAAACGTCTGACACCTTAATTTTATTAAAAAAATGTACACCCAAGAATACCATACGATTGATGACATTGAGATCTCTAGTAGTAGAGATCTTATTAATTTTTGATATCGCAGGGTAACCCATTTACGGGTGATATCCAGGACGCCCGGGTAGGCAGTCCTAGACCGTATGTCGGGCTCAGCATTTGGGGTGCCACTACCGCACTAAACCCCCTGCGGGAGCCTTCAGCCGCTATACTTGGAGGGTCCCGGATCTGCAGGCAACAGGATCCCTCCAGCGACAGGCTGGCCTCGGCGAAAAGTCCAGACTTCTCCTCCATGGGGACTGTCCGGCTCACCTCTGAACAGTCCCGACGACGCCGTGTCTAGCAGGACCGAGTTCCCATCCCGGCCCGACACGGGCACAGGGGCGTTACTGGAAGCGCATTAAGTAGCGCCTCCTACGCACCCCCATTCGTCGCCCGCGGGTGGAAGCCACGTCGGCGGCCTCCTCTCTCACCCGCTCGTCGGCCTCCTTCTGGGACATTACTGTCTCGCAGAAGCATACCATCGCCTTCCAGGACTCGTCGTCGCCGACTATCGCGGTAGTAGTAGAGATCTTTACTAGTCCCGGTTGTTATCATAAATACCTAATAGTGATCGTACTCATAGTTGGGAACATATCCGCCAACCCGCAGTGGAGCAGCGTGGTGGATTAAGCTCCAATCATTCTACATGGAGAAAGAAGCCTATGCCCAGCCACGAGATGTTACAGGCTGAATGCAAATGCGATGCACTTGAAAAAACATAGTTATTTTGAAATCACAGACAGACGCGCTTAAATTTTATTTATCTATACTAATATTAGAGGTAAAGTTTCTAACATTGTTTATTTGTACGGGGTAATTTTTGTAAATACTTATCCGATCATGAACATTCTTTCACTAACAGAAAGCTATTCAGGATCGGTATAGGCTATATTTAATTGTGATTGAAAAAAAAATTCTGGACAAAATAATAGTATATCTATGTATATCAAGTCGGAAAAATTCGAGTGAGATGAAAACTTTAATATATTTGCATCACAAAAATAAAAATTAACGCCCAAAGAAGTGGGCACAGGTCGGCTAGTGTGTAATAAAATAAATTTATTATTAACCGTTTACTTATTATAAACGTTTTGTTTATTTATTTAATATTTTAAAATCTCCATTTTGTAGTGTCATAAAACCATGTTCATATAATTATAACCACAAGAAGTATACCTATAACCGTACATATTATGTCATTTTATAGAATTTTGAAGAAGGTAAAAATACTTATAGGTATTAAAAAAGTATTAAATAGATATAAATATTTAGAGCGAATCTGTATTAAAAAAATTAAGAACTGTAAAATAATCAGCTCTTCGGTACGTTTTGAACCGACTTCAAAACAAGGAGGAGGTTCTCAATTCGAATGCATTGTTTATTTTTACTTTTTACTGGGTGGACCGATTTCGATGATTCTTCTGTTAATCGAGTGGGTGCTTGTCGTGTGGTCCCATTTAAATTTGATCGATATCGATCGAAGACTTTTTGAATTATCTCTAATAATAATTAGTATTTAATTGACTACTGTTTTGACCACCTATTTACATTATAATATGACTAGTCGATGTAACTTGTAGTCGGCTAAACACAATTATGTTGTTGATAAAAGCTACCTACTTCTAAATAAAAAGTACAAGGCCTCTAAACATGATTTTATAGATATCTAGGATAATATCTGGTAATTAAATATTCTATTCTCGTAATTTTTAGACCAATGTACATGCAAATTTATCAAATGTTATTTCTTAATATTAGTTAGAAAATTACATTTTTTTATTGCGGACTATCTGTCTGAAGTTTAAAGTTTAGTGGGATATAGGTAGGGATCCCTAGTGCATTTTTTTCACCTGATTAGTATCAAGCTAATTTTCCGGAAGTAGCTTCATTTTGATGAGATGAACAAAAAATTCCTCTACGAAAACTCTCGATTGTGGTATTAAAAAATCAATTTTTGATGACCTTAGGTCATCAAAAATTATTACTAACCAGCTGATTTTTTTCCTTTTAGTTAGTTAATATCTATAGTTTAATAGTAATGTTGTTGTATAAATACAGTCTTAAACACGCTGTTTATATGATCGCATAAAACTCCATATTTGTCATTAACACTACCTACTAATGGTATCTCAATTTGGTTTTCAACAGTGTTTCTAAATCTCTCCATACGTTTCATCGATTATCGAAATCGATGTCAAACTGTTCGGTTAGGAAGGTTCCTTGCTTTGAAGTTCTTGAGAATTTCTCGTCTCCTGTTGTTTATCCTTTGATGGATTGGCACCGTGTGTCGGCCAAGGTTTCCTTACGAACATATTCTCGACGATTCTGTCTATGTTGTCCTTTTCGGATGAATTCGCTGGCCTGTCATATGAAACAATCATATGATATATTATAAATATGTCGCAATCATAATTATGAAAGGTTGTCGTTAAAATATAAAATGTTTGGTATACACCACGCAGGCGTTTGTCTGGAATTGTATGTTTCTTCTTTTGTTTGCATCTTTCCGGACTCTCAAACCAAGATTCTCATCATGTTAGAAGCAGTTGAGAATAAGTCATTTTTTGTTATAGAGAGAGTTTCTCCATCATTTTGTTAGCAAGCAGAAATATTTCATCGAGCTGGGTTTTAGAACTAAATGAAAAAAATGTGAGCTGGTAACAACTTAGTCTATTATTTATTTCTGTTATTTATGCATTGATCCACCAATGCTTATTTACATCAATACATAGAAAAAAATCTTAGTAAAGTATACAGAACTTAATCAAAGTGTAACAAATACCTACTTACAAGCAGATACATCATGATAATAAAGAAAAAAATAAAACCTCTATTGGTTGGTTGGTTATCAAATAGGTCACTGTAGCCATTAACCAGCTTGCAAAGCTTAGGAACAGTGGAGTTTGATCCAAATACTGTTTTCGGGGTGGTAGATAGAGGAGAGTTATTTTATCACGAGGAGGACCCATTGGTACATGTAAATAATTTTATTAAATTTATTTAATAGCTGAGGGCAATCAACATTTAGTAATGAAATATTTAGAAACAAATACATATTGGTCTAACCGTTTTCTACATAATATGTAGAAAGATGATTGTAGACGATATTATCGTCTAAAGAAATCATTCGGAATTTTTTAGTTGTTTACGATAAGAAGGTATTTTCTTTTTTGAAATCCCGTTTGAAAATAAAAGATATCGCAAAAATCGTTTTTATATTCGTTTTATTTGTAAAGAATGAGTCGCTTAGTGTGGCCTCTATAGTTCTATACCACTGAAAAAAGACGCTGCGCACAATGAAGTTGTACAACAGTAGGTATCCGAATCATGTTATCAGTTATCACGTATGTAACCCTCTAATGTTCCTTAACACACGCTTGTATTTTTGAGGCTCGATTTACAATTTTACGAATGTCAACCTTTTGTCAAATAAAACACCTAAATCGCAAAGTTTGCTCAAGTAGGTATATAACCAGGAACCTACATTGTAGAGATCAAATAAATAATCAATTTGAAACCTTAGAATAATAATAATATAATAGCTCAATAAGCTATTTGTTCCTTAGTTCCATCTTGATAAGTACCTAATATTCTGACGCATTTGTGCAAGCAACTGCCTGATGCGGCAACGCTCGCAGGTTCGAACCCTGCGCATATATTGACATTAATTGCAAAGGCAATGTAGATGTTTGTCGCAGTCTGGCCGTTTGTGCTTAATCCGTGTCTGAGTTTCCGGATACCCGATACTGGATATTTTAATTTTTACAAATAAAATAAATATCTTTTAGTTACATATTTTTGACAGATATATACATACATACAAATAATACACATATAAATAAATATATATTACACCCAGGTTCAAAGCGGGGACCCAGGAACCCACAATCCATCGAATCGAGGCGGGCTAATCAGTCATTTTTGAAGCTTTAATGAAATGTGCCCAGTGGCATAGCAATTGCGTATATCCTTTATCAAACAACTTTTATATTATCTTCGTATACTTATTTAAAAAAAAAAGATTCCGAAGATTGATTATAATACTATGAAATTGCTACGATAAAAATATTTAATTTATAATTGATTATTATTCATAACTGAGTCATTCCATGTCAAACCAACAAGACACTCAACCTGACCCTTTCAGATTTGGCTGAAACTTTGTTTATTTTTACTCTCTGATATCCTGAACTCAAATATAGTTTTCAAAAAATTTAATCGCTGATAGTTTTTTAGTTATAAATTTTTAAAAATCACAAAATCCGCGTTTCTTGACGTGTACTAAAATCTAAAATCTGCAATAACTTTGGTTATTAGTGCTAGAGAGCTGAGTAATAGCTCACTTTAAAGAGAGTTTAATGGGATTTAATGTGATACCCAACTTGAACACATTAATGTACAAAATATTTTTTGAGTAAAACTCAAGAATCGTTTTTGAAAAATCTTTGTGTTGGTGTTTTTTTTTTTCAAATTTATATATGTTTTTATGTATAATTTTGTGAGTACACCATAAACATTTCAGAGTGGGACCATAATGGGGTCGGGAGATATATTAAAAATACATCACTGAAGTACCTTTCAAAAAATTTTCAGTGCTAATAGCCTGGAAAACTCTCGACTGTGGTAGATAATAGAGTTAGCAGGAGATAGAGCAGCAGTGAGCGTAGGACCGGGATAACGTACCACGCAATTTGTAGGACAACATTACTATTAAACTATAGATATTAACTAACTAAAAGGAAAAAAATCAGCTGGTTAGTAATAATTTTTGATGACCTTAGGTCATCAAAAATTATTACTAACCAGCTGTTGTTGTCCTACAAATTGCGTGGTACGTTATCCCGGTCCTACGCTCACTGCTGCTCTATCTCCTGCTAACTCTATTATCTACCACAGTCGAGAGTTTTCCAGGCTATTAGCACTGAAAATTTTTTGAAAGGTACTTCAGTGATGTATTTTTAATATATCTCCCGACCCCATTATGGTCCCACTCTGAAATGTTTATGGTGTACTCACAAAATTATACATAAAAACATATATAAATTTGAAAAAAAAAAACACCAACACAAAGATTTTTCAAAAACGATTCTTGAGTTTTACTCAAAAAATATTTTGTACATTAATGTGTTCAAGTTGGGTATCACATTAAATCCCATTAAACTCTCTTTAAAGTGAGCTATTACTCAGCTCTCTAGCACTAATAACCAAAGTTATTGCAGATTTTAGATTTTAGTACACGTCAAGAAACGCGGATTTTGTGATTTTTAAAAATTTATAACTAAAAAACTATCAGCGATTAAATTTTTTGAAAACTATATTTGAGTTCAGGATATCAGAGAGTAAAAATAAACAAAGTTTCAGCCAAATCTGAAAGGGTCAGGTTGAGTGTCTTGTTGGTTTGACATGGAATGACTCAGTTATGAATAATAATCAATTATAAATTAAATATTTTTATCGTAGCAATTTCATAGTATTATAATCAATCTTCGGAATCTTTTTTTTTTAAATAAGTATACGAAGATAATATAAAAGTTGTTTGATAAAGGATATACGCAATTGCTATGCCACTGGGCACATTTCATTAAAGCTTCAAAAATGACTGATTAGCCCGCCTCGATTCGATGGATTGTGGGTTCCTGGGTCCCCGCTTTGAACCTGGGTGTAATATATATTTATTTATATGTGTATTATTTGTATGTATGTATATATCTGTCAAAAATATGTAACTAAAAGATATTTATTTTATTTGTAAAAATTAAAATATCCAGTATCGGGTATCCGGAAACTCAGACACGGATTAAGCACAAACGGCCAGACTGCGACAAACATCTACATTGCCTTTGCAATTAATGTCAATATATGCGCAGGGTTCGAACCTGCGAGCGTTGCCGCATCAGGCAGTTGCTTGCACAAATGCGTCAGAATATTAGGTACTTATCAAGATGGAACTAAGGAACAAATAGCTTATTGAGCTATTATATTATTATTATTCTAAGGTTTCAAATTGATTATTTATTTGATCTCTACAATGTAGGTTCCTGGTTATATACCTACTTGAGCAAACTTTGCGATTTAGGTGTTTTATTTGACAAAAGGTTGACATTCGTAAAATTGTAAATCGAGCCTCAAAAATACAAGCGTGTGTTAAGGAACATTAGAGGGTTACATACGTGATAACTGATAACATGATTCGGATACCTACTGTTGTACAACTTCATTGTGCGCAGCGTCTTTTTTCAGTGGTATAGAACTATAGAGGCCACACTAAGCGACTCATTCTTTACAAATAAAACGAATATAAAAACGATTTTTGCGATATCTTTTATTTTCAAACGGGATTTCAAAAAAGAAAATACCTTCTTATCGTAAACAACTAAAAAATTCCGAATGATTTCTTTAGACGATAATATCGTCTACAATCATCTTTCTACATATTATGTAGAAAACGGTTAGACCAATATGTATTTGTTTCTAAATATTTCATTACTAAATGTTGATTGCCCTCAGCTATTAAATAAATTTAATAAAATTATTTACATGTACCAATGGGTCCTCCTCGTGATAAAATAACTCTCCTCTATCTACCACCCCGAAAACAGTATTTGGATCAAACTCCACTGTTCCTAAGCTTTGCAAGCTGGTTAATGGCTACAGTGACCTATTTGATAACCAACCAACCAATAGAGGTTTTATTTTTTTCTTTATTATCATGATGTATCTGCTTGTAAGTAGGTATTTGTTACACTTTGATTAAGTTCTGTATACTTTACTAAGATTTTTTTCTATGTATTGATGTAAATAAGCATTGGTGGATCAATGCATAAATAACAGAAATAAATAATAGACTAAGTTGTTACCAGCTCACATTTTTTTCATTTAGTTCTAAAACCCAGCTCGATGAAATATTTCTGCTTGCTAACAAAATGATGGAGAAACTCTCTCTATAACAAAAAATGACTTATTCTCAACTGCTTCTAACATGATGAGAATCTTGGTTTGAGAGTCCGGAAAGATGCAAACAAAAGAAGAAACATACAATTCCAGACAAACGCCTGCGTGGTGTATACCAAACATTTTATATTTTAACGACAACCTTTCATAATTATGATTGCGACATATTTATAATATATCATATGATTGTTTCATATGACAGGCCAGCGAATTCATCCGAAAAGGACAACATAGACAGAATCGTCGAGAATATGTTCGTAAGGAAACCTTGGCCGACACACGGTGCCAATCCATCAAAGGATAAACAACAGGAGACGAGAAATTCTCAAGAACTTCAAAGCAAGGAACCTTCCTAACCGAACAGTTTGACATCGATTTCGATAATCGATGAAACGTATGGAGAGATTTAGAAACACTGTTGAAAACCAAATTGAGATACCATTAGTAGGTAGTGTTAATGACAAATATGGAGTTTTATGCGATCATATAAACAGTGTGTTTAAGACTGTATTTATACCAAAAAAAATCTCTCCTAAGTATTGTATGTCATTCAATGATTGGGCGACTCCGGGAATCTACAAAAGTAGACAAAAATTGTATGATCTCTTACATGAGAAATCATATAATACAAACATTGCTTTTTGTAATTATATCAAAAATTATTCTAAAATTTTTAAACTTGTTTGTGCCGCGGCCAAGTCAATATTCATTAGAAATAAAATTAAATCTAGTAAAAATAAAATTAAAATGACTTGGAATATTATAAATGCCGAAACTGGAAGAGTTAAAGAACGTAATGGTGTCAGTGAACTCATCATTGACAATCAATCTATTAAAGCGGGTAATGAAGTGGCAATAGCTTTAGAAAAACACTTTGCCGACATTCCACTTTCGACAACTAAGGCGCTTATATCATCGCCCGAAGTCGCTGAATCGTTGCTTAATCAAAATGTAAATGCGTGCAAAGGTGATTTTATTTTCAGACCTATAGATGCTAATGAAATTGTTAAAACTTTTAAAACTTTAGAAATTAAGAACACTGCTGACCTCTGGGGTATATCTGTTAAAATTATTGGTACAATTATTGATATCATAGCACCCCACTTAGCCATTATATTTAATGAATGTATTATGAGTGGTGAGTTTCCTGATCTAATGAAGCATAGTAAAGTTATACCTTTGTTTAAGTCCGGTTGTCATACTGATCCAACGAATTACAGGCCCATTTCTATTCTACCTGCCTGTAGTAAACTGTTTGAAAAAGTGATTCTCGGTCAGCTTTTAAGTCATTTCTCAAGAAATAAACTCTTACATAATAAGCAATTCGGTTTTACTAGAGGACGCTCCACAACTGATGCCGGTGTAGAGCTTTTTACTTCGATAGTCAATGCTTGGGAGGAGTCACGTGATGCTTTAGGTGTATTCTGTGATTTATCCAAGGCATTTGACTGTGTTCATCATGACACATTAATCAGGAAACTCAGTCACTATGGCATTAAAAATACCGCACTAAAACTTCTGAGTTCTTATCTTAGTGATAGAACTCAGAGGGTTGAAGTAGATGGTACTAAGTCATCTGGGTCTCGTATACAGATGGGGGTCCCACAAGGCTCAATTCTTGGTCCATTTTTATTTTTAATATATATTAACGACCTACCGTATTTAATAGAGAAGAGGCATGAGATTGTATTGTTTGCTGGTGATACTTCATTAATATTTAAATTGCGTAGACAAGAAACAAACTATGACGATGTAAACAATGCTCTCTCTGAATTGGTTCATTGGTTTAGCGTAAATAACTTGCTTCTCAATAGTAAAAAAACGAATTGTATTAAATTTTCTGCTCCGAATGTAAAACAGGTTGATATGCAACCAGAACTCAATGGTGATAAACTCAACTTAATTAACTCAACTGTTTTCCTTGGAATCACCATTGATGCAAAGTTACAGTGGGGACCCCATATCTGTAAATTGGCGGATAGACTGAGTTCTGCAGCATACGCGGTGAAAAGAATACGATTATTAACGGATATCGATACAGCCCGATTAGTTTATTTCAGCTACTTCCATAGCATAATGTCCTATGGCATTTTGCTATGGGGCAATGCGGCTGATATTAGCGTCATTTTTATTCTGCAGAAAAGGGCTATCCGTTATATTTATAAAATGGGATGTAGAGAATCTCTGAGAGAGAAGTTTAAAGAGATCAACATCCTGACCTTTGCATCGCAGTATATTTATGAAAATATAATGTACATACGGAAAAATAGGCATTTATTTGTTAGTCGTAGTGATCGAAATGCCTCAAATGATGTAACACTCAGGAACGACCACAAATTAATTTTCCCTAAATGCCGGCTCAAGAAAAAAAGTAGTTCCTTTATAGGAATGTCTATCTTAATATATAATAAGATTCCGGCTGCGCTTCAATCTCTGCCTTTACTAAAGTTTAAAAAAATTATTAAGCGAGCATTATGCAATAAAGCTATTATACAATCAATGAATACCTTAATGATGAAAAGGCATGGGATTGAATAAAGCTCGACCAGGCTATGTCTATGACCCGCCTTGTAAATTAGATAGTTACAAATATTGTGAGCAGGTGGCATGGGATGGTCTCGGCACGCACGATTGGCTGTCTCGTGTTTGTCCTGATCATTCCATGGTCCACTACTGCGTTTTTATCTTGTATCTGACTTTAAATCTTTTAAAAGAGTACCGAGAGTTTTTTTTCCTCCGGCTTTTTTTCTCTCGGCCTACACTAGGGCCATAATTATTTATTGTAATATTTAATAAAGCCGAGGATAAAGTAGGTAGGTAATGTCTACCGAGGCATTATAGCTTAATATTTTGACTAAGTTAAGGCGGCGAACACTGGGTACATTACGTAAGTTTGTAATGTACCTAGTGTTAAGATATAAATTTTTATTTTATTGTTTGATTTTTTGCTGCCTTAACTTTCTGTTATTATTGTTTAGTTTTTTTTTTTTTTTGTAAATCATTTTTTTTTCTTTTTGACTTTCGTAAAGTGTATTACATATACCTTATGGCGAAATAAATAATTTGAATTTTTTTGATTTTTGAATATCGAGGGACTGATAAAGTCGGAGACTGATTGACACGGTGTATATTAATAAAATTTTACAAGTCGAGAGAGTGGTATAAGTGAACCGCCTCGGACCGTGGTTGCGCGTGTACTCCTCGAGAACTGGGAGCTTTCTTTTTTCGAAATAATCCTACGGTCGAAAATGTCGGTTCACTTACAAAGAGACAAAAACAAATTCATAAAACAAAAAGGACAATTACATTACATTGAAACAATGGACAGAGTTATAAGCATTAAACTATAAAACCATTGATTGACAAATAACACAGAAAGAAATAAACAATTAAATAATAAACATTAATGTAGACAATGTCGGTGTTAGCAAAGAACTAAATACAATAGGTACTTTAATAAAATAGAAATCTGTAGAAATATGAAAACAAAGCGATTATAAAAATAGCAGTTGTAAAAGATATTCTCTAACAAAACCATTGTCCCTGTCGGTAAAGAACAGACACTATACAAAACATGAACATATGCGTGAGAAATTATTTACTAACTCACCTACATTACGGCTAAAAATTAAACTAATTATTTAAACATATGTCCTTAGGTATAAGGTTTATGTGGAATTGTCGCCACAGGTACCCCCTTACCAGTAATTTAGATCAACACAAATATAATAAACACAAATATACACCAAAAAATGATCTTAATTACGAAAAATACACAAATATACACCAAAAATGATATTAATTACAAAAAATTACGATAAACCAGCCTGGTAGTAATCAGGAAAACGAACGTGTCTACCAGACCGGCGTGGAGCTGTGCGTTGTACGTTCACATTCGGTGACTCTGATGTTACGCTATTAGAAATCGTCTCAGGCACGGCGTTCGAATCCGAATCATGATTCGTGCTTGCCTCCTGAGGTTGCCGGTTACTACGAACGAAAAACTCGATGGGATCGTCACTTACGCTAATATCGGGATGATGTTCCGGTTCCCGCAACACGTACGCTGGTTTGAGCCTATCGATAGATACCGTCGCCTCGCGACCACGAATATCTAGTACGAAAGTTTTATCTGTCCTGCTAATTACCCTAAACGGCCCATCGTATGGCTGCTGTAACGGCGCCTTTACCGTATCGTTTCTAATAAATACGTGACTCGTTGTTGCTAGATCTTTATAAATAAACGTACTTTTCTGGCCGTGATGCGTACCAGAAATAGGTCTGAGTTGGTTAAAGTTGTTATGTAGCTCTTTAACAAACTCACTCGGCGACGTGCTATGCGATGTACTAGCGGTTAAAAACTCTCCGGGAAGGCGTAGGTTCTGTCCGTAAACTGATTCCGCGGATGTAGCCTGAAGGTCGTCCTTCCACGATGCCCTAATACCTAGCATCACAGTTGGTAAGATTTTCGTCCAACTAGAATGCCTAGAACCGTGACACTTTATTGCGCTCTTCAGCTGGCGATGAAAACGCTCTACCATACCGTTAGAAGAGGGGTGATAAGCACACGTCTTAAAATGTTTTGTACCTGTTAGAGCGTTGAGTTCTCTAAACAGGTGTGACTCAAACTGCCGACCTCTGTCAGTCGTTACGTTTAATGGAATGCCAAAACGTGCAATCCAATTGGAATAAAACGCGCGAGCTACAGTCTCTGCCTCTTGGTTTTCAATAGGAATGGCTTCCGGCCATCTGGAGAATCGGTCAACGCACGTTAAACAATAACGGTATCCCTCAGAGTAAGGCATAACAATCATGTCTATATGTACGTGATCAAAGCGCGACGACGGCGGCGCGAAAGTTCCGGGTGAGGTAATGACGTGTCGATTTACTTTAGATCGTTGACAATCTAAACAAGCTTTAACCCACTGTCTGCAATCGGAATTCATGGACGGCCATACAAAACGTTCAGAAACAAGTTTGGCAGTGGCTTTACCGCCCGGGTGCGAATTCTGATGTAGTTTAAGGAACGCGGTCCTTCTGAATGGCTCGGTAAGATAAGGCCTCGCCACCTGCGTCGAAACATCACAATAAATAAGCTGTTTGCTACCGGGTATATTAATAAGTCGTAATTGCAATGACGAACTATTGTTTTCAATCAATGACCTAAGTTGTGGGTCGTTTCTCTGTGAAACTGCGAGAGAATCCCAATCGATGTCGCTATGAACGGACTCGATACGCGAGAGCATGTCAGCCGGGACATTCAGCTCTCCGCTAACGTGACGTATGTCCGTAGTAAATTGACCAATAAAGTCTAAATAACGAAACTGCCTAGGCGTGCATTGTTGCTCTTTCTTCCTGAAGGCGTAGGTAATAGGCTTATGATCGGTAAAAATAATAAAATGACGTGCTTCAATGTAATGCCTAAAATACTTAACACTAGCATAGATCGCGAGTAATTCACGGTCGTACGCTGAGTACTTTTGTTGGGCTGTGGTCAATTTCTTAGAAAAGAATCCGAGAGGTTGCCACGTGCTATCTACTTTTTGTTGTAAAGTCGCTCCTATTGTTTTCTCCGAGGCGTCTGAAAAAATTGCTAACTCGGCGTTAACAAGCGGATGAGATAACAACGCTGCTTCAGCAAGGCTTTCCTTACACGTTTCAAAGTCGCGCCTGGCCCCATCTGTCCAAACAATAGGTGTTTTGCCTTTTTTCGTACCTATGAGGTCGTTTAGGCTGGACTGACTAGCCGCTGCATTAGGTATGAACCTCCTATAAAAATTAAGCGTACCTAAGAAGCGTCGTAACTCTTTTGCAGTGGCAGGTAGCGGGAACGTACGTATGGCGTCTACTCTCTCGGGTAACGGTCGAGTACCTACCGCTGACACTAAGTAACCTAAAAATTCGATCTCGGTTTGACCGAACACACATTTTGCCGGGTTTATAACCACACCGTATTGTCTTAACCTATTAAATACAGTCTCTAAGTGTTTTAAATGTTCACTTTCGTCACTTGATGCGATTAAAATATCGTCTATATAACAATAACAGAAGTCTAACTCACACAACACTTCGTCCATAAACCGTTGAAACGTTTGAGCCGCGTTTCGAAGACCGAATGTCATAAATTTAAACTCAATTAGTCCGAATGGCGTAGTAATAGCCGTTTTTGGTATATCGTCCTTTGCGATCGGTATTTGGTTAAACGCACGCACTAAATCTAACTTCGTAAACACTGTTTTACCACTTAAACACTGTGCAAAGTCTTGTATATGTCGCACTGGGTATTTATCCGGTATCGTCCGGTCGTTCAGCTGGCGATAATCACCACAAGGCCGGTGCTCCGTCGTTGTGGTCTCTCCAGGCTCAGGTGCGGCGAACGGTGAGGGTGTCTCCGGTTTGCTGCGTACCAGTGGTTTCGGTACCATGACGAGCGGTGCAGCCCACGGACTCTTAGATGGTTGCGCAATGCCTAACTTCACCATCGTCTCGAACTCCTTCCTAGCTGCTATAAGGCGGTCAGGTGCTAGACGTCTCGGTTTCTGTGCTACCGGAGGTCCTGGTGTCACTAAAATATGGTGTTTCGTGTTGTGCTTCACTTCCTTCACGATTCCATCCGGGCGCGTAATATCAATGTACTTCGCTAGGAGATCGTGATAAGGTGATGTGCCGTTCACTGTTTTAACGGTTGTTTGTTTACACCCAGCCACGTGTCCTTTAACCGTAAGCTGAGTGATAGCGTCAACAATGCCTTTGTTTCTCGCGTCGATCATTAGGTTGTAATGTGCTAAGAAATCCATTCCGATGATGGGTGTAGACACATCGGCCACTACAAAAACCCACGGGAAGTCACGTCGTAGTCCGAGGTTTAGAGTCAAGGCGACAGTACCGTAGGTTGCAATCGGTGTTCCATTGGCGGCCACTAGTTCATAGGCAGAGACTTTGCGAGCCGTATGAACTAGTGATTTCGGATAAACACAGAGATCCGCTCCACTGTCGATTAAATACGTCACCTTGCTATCAATGTCCCTTATAAAAATGCGACGCGTTGGATTAAGCGGGATGACGTCACTCGCCGCTAGTAACTCCCGCTGGCGTTTCCCTGCTGCGCATGTGGTTTAAATGCACACGGTTGCACGCATTTGCTGGCCTTAGATCCGTATTTAAAGTGGTTCCAACATAACCAGTCCTTTGGTCGGGTCCTCCGCGATGCTCGCGGGCGTGAATGGCTGCCTGAGCGCGGTCTCGTACTTCGCTCTGTGCTATACGCGGAAGCTTGCAGTCGTGCCATGTTCTTCACGAGCTCCTTTAGTGACGACATCTCATCCTCGAGGCGTTGCAAGTGTTTATCAGCGGGGTCCGCGGCAGCGACCGCTGACACGCCGGATGACAGCCTCGTGCACCTCATCCACGTCTCGGGGTCAGTCGTGTTAAACTGAGCCATCTGCGGCCATGTCACCCGTTGGCTGGTGGAATCGTTGGCATTATGGAGCTGATCAGTTCCGGTCATTTTAAAAATTACTCAACTAACACTTGTCACAAATTGTCAATTAAATACAATAGTCTTTATCACAAATTATATCACTCCGCGGCGCGAAACTATTCCCTAATGAACCTAAGCGCACGTTTGTCACTATAAAGATCACGTCGGGGTCACCACTGTCGGCGCTCTAGCTAGGTTCTACGTTTAGGGTTCGGCGGAGAAAAATGATAAAGTCGGAGACTGATTGACACGGTGTATATTAATAAAATTTTACAAGTCGAGAGAGTGGTATAAGTGAACCGCCTCGGACCGTGGTTGCGCGTGTACTCCTCGAGAACTGGGAGCTTTCTTTTTTCGAAATAATCCTACGGTCGAAAATGTCGGTTCACTTACAAAGAGACAAAAACAAATTCATAAAACAAAAAGGACAATTACATTACATTGAAACAATGGACAGAGTTA
Organism: Melitaea athalia; assembly: GCA_905220545.2. Taxonomy (NCBI): domain Eukaryota; kingdom Metazoa; phylum Arthropoda; class Insecta; order Lepidoptera; family Nymphalidae; genus Melitaea; species Melitaea athalia. Next base: position 7,218,290 of record HG992196.1, read on the forward strand.
TAAGCATTAAAGTATAAAACCATTGATTGACAAATAACACAGAAAGAAATAAACAATTAAATAATAAACATTAATGTAGACAATGTCGGTGTTAGCAAAGAACTAAATACAATAGGTACTTTAATAAAATAGAAATCTGTAGAAATATGAAAACAAAGCGATTATAAAAATAGCAGTTGTAAAAGATATTCTCTAACAAAACCATTGTCCCTGTCGGTAAAGAACAGACACTATACAAAACATGAACATATGCGTGAGAAATTATTTACTAACTCACCTACATTACGGCTAAAAATTAAACTAATTATTTAAACATATGTCCTTAGGTATAAGGTTTATGTGGAATTGTCGCCACACATATACCTTATGGCGAAATAAATAATTTGAATTTTTTTGATTTTTGAATATCGAGGGACTCGAAATCGGACAAACCGGAGAAATCTGAGAGAATTGAGAAGGTGAGGAGAGTGGAGAAGCAGGAGAGTGAGGAGAGAAGAGAGGAGAGTGCGGATGCCTGACGTGTGTTGTATGAATATCAGAACTATTTTAGCAGGAGATAATTCTCTCATCGTGCAGGCGAATGGAAACTTTAAGGGACGATCAAACTCTTGTACTAGCGACTGTATTCATGGTCTAAGATCCGAGAAGGTAAATCTTCCCTCATCTGTTAATTAGATGAAACAATTTTTTATAGGCTTATTTCAATATTGTGAATTTATAAAAACAACCTCTGCCACCATAAGCCTGCTGCAAATTTTTTTTTTTTTTAATCTTTTCCCTCTCATGTTAATTACATGTAGTAAGCTAAAACCGTTAATATTTTACATTATATACCTGACTGTAGTAGGCAGCCATCGCTATGATTGCTACACTTACCTGCAGCCAGGTCAGTAACCTCAGTCAGAGTAACCTGGCTGCAGGTAAGTATAGCAATCATAGAGATGGGTGCCTACTATAGTCAGGTACATAATGTAAAATATTGACGGTTTTAGCTTACTACATGTAATTAACATGAGAGGTAAAACATTTTTTAGAAGAAAAAAAATTTTTTTTAAGTATTATTATTTGCAGCAGGCTTATGGTGGCAGAGGTTGTTTTTATAAATTCACAATATTGAAATCAGCCTATAAAAAATTGTTTCATCTAATTAACAGATGAGGGAAGATTTTGTTATATTCCGGATCTTAGACCATCACTATGATTATAACAATAGAACGCATTGACAACAATATTGAAAATATCAAGCAAATATTGTTAATCGAACCTGGAATCATAAAACTAATATTGTGTGTTTTTGTTTCTAACAAATTAACAATACCATAAATAATAGGTTAAAAAAACTAAAAAACACGCTTTTATAAATTTAACAACCTAAAAAGTAAAAAATTATTGTGCCAAGCTGTTAGGATGATGGAATAATTTTATCAAATTAGTGTAGTGTGGTCCTCAATAAGTCTACCAAGTTTAAATGAAATCTGAACGTTAGAAGTGGGTCAAAATGAAGTCCAAAAGAGTCGGTTACAAACAAATATACATATTAAATATTAATTATTAACAAACATACAGGTGAAGCTAATAAAAAGCGTGTAAAAACATCCCTGACTTTTTTTGGTTTTTATTTCTTCTCTTCTTTTGTCTTAGACATTGATATAATTTTATAGGTAATTAAATTAAACTTTTTGTATTTGATTTTTCTGTTCTTTATTATAATGCAGTGCTGCAAACTGCAAAGGGTAAATATTATATTTTTGCATAGTTTTGTGTTATAATGTGATGGCAACTCTGAACAATGTTTCGTTTTGGTTTTGTTCGAACTCGTGAGACGTCAATTTTGAATTCGTGATTCGTCGTGAATTAATATAATTATTTTTGGATCACTTTAGGGCAGAAACCATGTGGTTTGCTGCTCAATAGAGTGAAAGAAGAAAGAAGTTGAAATTTACAAAATCAGACCTGGCTGTATGGCCTTAATGTCTCTTGCCTTTCCCTATTAGGGATAAATATTGTAACAAAAAAAAACGAGAGACGTCAATGTCAATCTTATCGTCATAACAACGAAAATTTGAGTTTAAATTTCAAACGGCGTTATGTGTTATTGAAAAAAATATACATATTACGAAGTTTTTAAAGTATTTAAATAGAGTATTTATCAAGTCGTTACAAAGGTAAGTCTTGAGGATGCCAAAAAAGTAAAATTTATTAAAATGTAGCTTAAATTTTACTTGCCTGACTCACGCTATAATTACCGGCTGTTTTAAAAAACATCTAACCTAAATCCGTAATAAGGATGCATTTATTAAGCCACCTATCAGGATATGCAGTTTTTATTATGTTTCACAATAGTTAATTACATATAGGACAATTACTTGTAACCACACAATGCGGCACATCATTATTACTCTATGATATTCGAAGCTTCTATTAGTCGCTGTGATGGTTCGTGAAAATATATTGTTTCTTATAACTTTAAAGTCAAGTTCACAGTACACTAAGCATATTTTAAGTTATCTATGCAATATGCATTGAATTAGTGATTTACTTTATAAATACTTACATAATTAACATAAAATTTTGTCTTTAGATGCCCTCAGTATATACGTTCAACCGCAGTGATAATGAAATTCTGCAGGAACTGCTTAGAGTGTTCAGTTCAGGAAGAGGCACAGCGAGGGAACAGTGGAGTCTGGAAGCTGAAGTTCTTGTAGAGCCCGTTGGTTGGGATGCATTGTGGAAATTGTCTAAAGAGTTTTGTAAGAAATTTGGTAAGTTTCAAGTCTATAATTAGCCTTAACGAATTGTTATAGCTTAGGAATTTTGTAATTTATTATTTTTATCATTTTATTTTATTTAATAAAAAGGGGATATTCGAACAATTTGTATTTGAATTTTGTATATATGTTACGCTCAAAGATCGAAAACGCTCATTGAGCGGAAAAATAGCTCGCACACGCGATGTGGTCACAGTAAAACATCCACATAGCGAAATTCGTGTTATGGCTCTAATGAAAACGCGCACGACGCGTTGTGGCAATCAAAGAAAGACCAAATAGCGAAATTCGTGTCGTGGCTTACATGCTATTCGATCTCAACGCGTTGTGGCAATGAAGAAAAGCCATGACGCGTATGGAATACTATTTGATTAAAACGCACACTACTTTCCGATATAGATCCTACTAGGCCTAGGCTGGAAACGTTTTGGTAGATGTCCTTAAGAAATATTTTTCATTTTATAAAATCACGGCATAACGTGTTTCTCATTATCAAATATATTAAGTATATAATTATATAAATTAAAATCAAAACGATATTTATTATTTATTGAGGTTACTTTATATTTAAAAAAATCAATGTATTAAGTAATAAATCACTGAACACAAAATATTCATATCATTTGTAAATTACTCATAATTCACATAAAATGATAAGGGTTTTATTTTTTTCATGACAATTAAAATTCTTTCAAGAAATAAAAATATTTAACACAAATGTTTATTGATCACCAATAAACAACAACAATGTACTAGTGATGTTCCGGATATCCGTATCCGTATCCGTATCCGCGGATATCCGCGGGAAAAATGAGATCCGTATCCGTATCCGTATCCGTCACTTTTCTCGCGGATCTTTTACGGATCTTTTATTAATTTTCAAATTCAATTGACAGGATAAAATGCTGCATAATAACTTAGATTATGTAGTATTAAAAAAAAAAAAAATTCGGAATATTTTTTATTTCTTAAAATCAAATATTTGGCACCTTTAATCTCAAATATATAATCTAGTAAGTTACCGTACTAATAGAATATAACACAAATATACTATATCAACTATCTTATGAGATCACTATTACACATAAAAAGTTATGACATTACTTTTATAAATATAAGAAAATGAAAAACAAAAAACTTTTTTTATTGAAAGAACTTTTTTGGATTTTATCGCGGTTTATTAAGTTTTATAGATGCCCGACGTTTCCTGGATTTGGTTGCCAAATAATTGTGTTTCTCGCAAAGGAAAAAAACCGACTTCAATTACAAAGGTAGTTATTAATTCTCGATCAAATTTAAATGGGACCACAAGCCAACCATCAGCTTTCGATTAAAACAAGAGTCATCAAAATGATAAAAATATAGAAATAGTTTCTAATAAGTAAACAATAACAATAATACGACAACGCGCACCGTACGCGTGTACGCAACGTTACATAAATACGCGTCATCAAAGATTACTCTTTATATCTCGATCAAATTTAAAAGGAACTACAAGACAAGCATAGTATTGGATTAACACAAGAATCATCAAAATCGGTGTACCCAGTGAAGAGTTATGCAGTACAATACAAACGTAGATCGACGAAAAAATAGTCCAGCAAATACGTATTATTAGATATAGCTTGAAAAGTACTTGTTAGATCTCAATGAAATTGAAATGAGACTACATGACACACACCACCTTTCGATTAAAAAAAGAATAATCGAAATAAGTCCATCCAGTAAAAAGTTCTAAGTTAACATACATAAAAAATACAAACGAATTAAGAACCTCCTCCTTTTTTGGAAGTCGGTTAACAAAAGTAATACGTGCGCAAAGCAAGTTGAAAACTGTCCTGCCTGCAGTTGCGGTGGGGGTGATGTCAACTATCGTTTCAAGATCACGTGCCGACACCTTTTGAGTCAGTAAATAAAGATCCGTATCCGTATCCGTATCCGCGGATCTTGACACTAAATATCCGTATCCGGATCCGTATCCGCGGATATACATTTCTGACGATCTGGCACATCACTACAATGTACCTATATTAGAAATAACTTTAATTGTGAAAAATAATAATACGTCGTGATATGGTTAACACAATGAATGCTCAGAACGCGTCATGGCTTTTCTTCATTGCCACAACGCGTTGAGATCGAATAGCATGTAAGCCACGACACGAATTTCGCTATTTGGTCTTTCTTTGATTGCCACAACGCGTCGTGCGCGTTTTTATTAGAGCCATAACACGAATTTCGCTATGTGGATGTTTTACTGTGACCACATCGCGTTGCGAGCTATTTTTCCGCTCAATGAGCGTTTTCGATCTTTGAGCGTAACATATATACTTGAAATAAAAAGAAATAGGTAACCAAATGTTAAATCTGTAATAATAAAATTTCTTTAAAACTTATTTGTAGCCAAAATGGTATGAATTTATCTTTAAATATGCAAATTATATCAGTCTTTTTGTTACATTTTGTATATTTGTGTTTACAGAAGTTAGATTTCCATGCATAGCATGCGTTACCGTTACATCTATTGATTTTGAAGAGCTTTCTGCTAATGTTGATGTACTGAGTGTTCAACATGAGGCTGTGTCCTTACCTGAGAGAGTCTTGGATGTACCACTTATAGAACTCTGGCCGACAGTGAAACAGCGAGAACAGTGTGTTAATGCAGCCAGTACAGCTGAGTTCATTGACTTATTGAGGTAAGTGAAATGTAATTTTTAATCTTGCTTAAGAAGTCTGTGCTCTCAACAAAGTCTAACTAACTATAGGTACTCTTTGCGTGGGTGTCGTAAGAGGCGACTAAGGGATAACAAAGTTCCACTACCCCATTGGAACTTATAAAGCCGACCGATGGTGGGATAACCATCCAACTGCTGGCTTTGATATACACAGGCCAAAGACGGGCAGCAACGTCTTTGGTGCGACAAAGCCAGCCCTGCGGTCACCAACTCGCCTGCCCAGCGTGGTGACTATGGGCAAAACACATACGTACGCGCCATTTTACGCGCGAACTTGGGGAGGCCTATGTCCAGTAGTGGACTGTGATAGGCTGAAGTGATGATGATACTGTTTGCAAATGTAGATATTTAAAAAAATGTATGTTGTGGCATATTAGGTATATGCCATATCATTGTTCTATGGATATAGTTGTGTTAAAGTTTTAAAATTAGGAAATGTGCTTTAATAACTGAATATGTTCTTTGTAATAATAAAAATTCTTATACTCACTCTCAGGAGGTTTTTTTTTCACATGATAATTTTTCAAGTGATTGCAGTTATTTGTAATCGTTATATGAAGGCGAGAATGATTTCTAATAATCATAACAATCTTTAAATTAAGAAATGTGAAGTGAAGATATATTATTAATGTATTTCTTATTTCAGATTCTTTTACCATAACATTTGGATGCCTTGGGACGACCAGGATGATAAAGTTCTTTTACCAAATACTATAGAAGATAGGATGAATCTTTGGATGGAACTCCACAACGGGTCAATACCAAACTGTGTTTCTAGGTCCATAGTGTTACTCCGTAACAGTGCAATCAATGCTCACGAGAAATTGAGAGAACTTGACTCTTCATTATGTGAAGGCCATATTGCAGATGAAGATGGTAATTTTGAAACTACTTTTTGTAAAATCAATTTCTACAAACCAAGATTAATGACAAGAGTTTTTCACCAAACATTGAAATCATGGAATATTGTAATGTTTTAGAAATTTTTTAATCATTACATAGTACAGTCGCTTCCTGCTGTCTGTATGCTTAGTTCTTTAAAACTACGCAATGGATTTTAATGTGGTTTTCTTTAGTAAATAGAGTGATTCCAGAGGAAGAGTTGTATGTATAATACATGCACAAATATAGTAGACGAACATAGTTTTATTAGTCATAGTTCATATTTTTTGCACCTGTGCGAGGTCGGGGTGGGTCGCTAGTTCTTAATAAATTAGGAATATGTAACTAACTGCTTTAGCTTTTGCTTAGACTTAAGGTCTAGATTCATTTTGTTAGTATAAATTATAATATGCCATGAAATAAACTTAAAAATATCATATAAATTATATTTGTATATTATTTCATTTCACAGATTCTCTTTTACCACCAAACTACATATCACTATGTGCAGAGATGAATGCAAGATTAGATGGGCTTATGTCTAAGTGGACTTTATATGAAAATCCTCTAATTAGAGAACAGTATCTTGCTAAAGCAAAGAGTAAATGGCAAAAGAATAAGAGTAAAAGGAATGTAAGTAGGATTATTCATTAAAAAAAAAAAATATTGAAATTGAAATATTTGTTGCTTATGTGTGAATTTTTAATAATATAGCTTTCATACTTAATAATAAATAAATAATAAACGCCTCACAGTCAAAGGCCCCACAAGCATTCACTCTATGTCGGAGGTCTAGAAACATACACAATACACAAGCACAAACTCCCAGAAAACGGCAAACATTTGTATGACCAATACAAATGTATGCCATGTGCGGGGATCGAACCCGGAATACACCAGCCGCAATCTGGCGCTGTGACCATTACGCTATGGTGTTGTCCAAAATAAGTATTTAATAGCTGAGTAGGCTAATAGAAAGACCATGTAGATCTATATTACTATTAAATCTAGGCTAACACTGTTATTATTGTAAAAAACCCTTTTTAATTTGTCTTTGTAGAATTGCATGTCAAAGATATATGTTTTTGTTTGAAACTTATAATGTAAGCTATTCAATATTTATTAACAGGTTGTGGCTCTCTGGCAAGGCGGCAACGTGTCAGAATTTCAAAAAATTTCTAAATTCCTCTGCTCGCAATTAAAAAATGAACAAAATCTTACTGTGATGTTGTCTGCTGAAGAAGGGTTGTCAATGGAGCCTGAAGAAGTTTTAATATGTGGAAAAGAATATGAAATCCCAGAAATGCCTTTATCACACATATCATTTTGTAGCTATAATGGTAAGTTAAAATTGCATTTACTGCTATATTTTGTCTTTTCCAAAGTAAAAAAAAACTTTTGTATATAGGTGTTCAACTCTTTACTGCGTTCCTTCAAATGGGCGTTCTGTAGGTGTAATGATCTCGTTCCGATACGAGCTACTCGGGCAATGTACTTCTGCATAGTTCAATACTGTTTTTCTTAGCTTTGAAAAACACCGATAAATACATACATATACATATAAATCACGCCTCTTTCCCGTAGGGGTAGGCAGAGACCACTTCTTTCCACTTGCTATGATCCTTACATACTTGTTTTGCTTCGTCCACTTTCATTATTCCTTTCATACATGCTCTTCGGTTTAGGGTACCCTTGACCTTGTCTTTTTTCAGGACCAGGGTCTACCCCTTCCAACACTTCCATTCACACTCGCCTTATACACTTTTTTCGTCAATCGTTCTTCACTCATAATAAAAATAAAGTATATTATATTATTATTATTACTCATAAAGTGATATTATATTAATAGTAACTGCCGCATACAGTACCCGCGAAATAACTTGGCACGTCTGAACATAGGCTCTGCGAACTTTTGCGCATGTACACTCACGAAAAAAAACTGTCATTACCAATTTTTATTTTTATTATAAATCAATGTACGAATAAAATTTCCCTTATACAGTGACCAATAAAATAAACATCATAGCACTTTAAGATGCTGCAAAAATAACTTTTATATTAAAAATTCAATTTCAATACCTTACCTTTCGATAGTGGCAGCTAGATTTTTATCACAAACAACACAATAAATAATATTTACACTTAATACTTTTTATATACATTACCACTTATTATTATTTAACACATATTTACGCTTATTATTAATTATTATTTAATCACTGTCGCTGAGGGGGAAAATCCCAAAATCAAAACACACTTAATACTAACCCTAAATAAAACAAAATTAATACTAACACTAGATAAAATAATTAAAGCTAAATAAAACAAACTGAATACTATAACACTAATTACTAATACTAATAATAAAAATTAACAACATTAGAAACGAAAACTTTTGTAGCCGATAGTGCTCAAGACAGAGATAGTGGCACGAATACTAACGTGTGACTGAGACAGATTACCGTATCCGAGCATTTCCGAAAAAACACGAAGCTGTATGAAGTAAGCAAAAAGGGATGTGCAATAAGGTGTTGTTTAATCGATTTTTATTGAAATCGATTAAAATTAAGTCATAAAAATATATTTATTTTTAATTTTAAAAGGAGGTTTTAAATTTTCTCAAATAGTGTAGTCGTTAATAGATAACTGATATTCAAGTAAATCGTGTCTTTCAACTGAGAAAATTTGATTTTTGTAGTTTTTTTTTTTTAAATTAATGTCGAAATCTCGTTTATTAACGACAAAATTAACTATATTTCTAAATCTAATACGTTTAATATCTTATATAAACAAAAATCAATAAATCCTAAATAAAACTAATCGATTGCGCAATTCGGTTGATTAAACGGTCGATTGTGTTTACATATGGTCAATCCCTAGCCTCCCCGCATGCGTCTCATGCCAAAATCGCCTTCCCCCCGGTCCCTTAAAAAATGTTACTGCGCAGCCTTCTGCGCGAACTTCAGTCGTGCCACGTAATAACGCGCGAGGTATACAACTAAAGCTAAAAGCTAACTGCACATGGAAATGAATTCTTTTTCCTCATGAAAATATGGAACGAGTCTATCAAAGTAGCTTGTCTATTTAAACGAAGTCAAATTTAATAAAGGGCTAGATTATTTTTTCACGTTATCTTTAACACCTACAGAACCCCCCATTTGAAGCAACACTGTTAGAAGTCGAACATCCTGTATAACAATTACTATTTAAGTAAAGGCATAAGATGGTATCTTATGATTAGTGATTCGGATAAACAAACAAGTAATCTCTTTTGCTTGATAACATTTAGGTATACACACGAAGATTCTATCAAACTATGCTTTGGCAAAATGTTTACAGTAATTGACTAGTAAGCAAGTGGTTATGGGGTTGATTCCCGCACATGACAAAAATGTATTGACCATACATAGTTTGACAATTTTGAGTTTTTGTGCTTATGTGTTATATGTGTTTTCGAACCCCAGACATAAGATCATCCTACAAGTTTCTAAAAACCATATTATGTCACTTCAGCCTGTAACATCCCACTGCTGGGCATAAGCCTCTTTCCCCATGTAGGAGAAAGATCAGAGCTTAATCCACCACGCTGCTCCAATGCGGGTTGGCGTATATATTCCCTACTATGAGTAACAATCGCTATCAGGTGTACATGATAACAACCGGGGCTTATAATGTGCTCTCCGAGGGAGACCCACAAGGACTGCACAAACACCCAGACTATGGCAAACATCTGTATGTCTAATACAAATGTTTGTCATGTGCGGGGATCGAACCCGCAACTGCCAGCTTAACAGCCACAAACCAGTGCTGTGACCGTTGCGCCAAAACGGCGTCTAACCAAAATTAAAAAACCATATTACATATTTATATTAAAAATATAGAAAAGTTTAAATATACCTATAATATAGCTAATTCTTGATATTGTGAAAAGTATTTAGTTTCTTAAAGTAATTTACTTTTAGGAGCAACACTTAGAGCGTCAGACGTGAGATCATGTCTGTTCATGTTAAGTGACGACTGCAGAATACGAGATTTAACATTGCATTGTGCACTCGTTAACACAATTATAGTAATGAGAGCTGGCTCTTTGCACATCAAGAATTGCATGTTACTTGATGATTCTAAGAGCTATCAGGTAAAATTATTTTAATTGTTGCCTTTGTAAAGGTTTTTGTTATTAAGTTATGGTATATATTATGTAGTTATGTTATATTTTTGTTTGCTATGTATCAAATATGAATGTCATAATGTTTTTTTATTACAGAGTGATTTCGCACAGGGAATAGTAGCGATGTCAGGGGCAAATATAGTGTTAGAGGATTGTACATTTGAAAACTTCTACTCTGGAATCGTTGTACACAAGGGAGCACAGGTTTGTTATACAGATTTAATATCCCAATACAATGTAAATTAATTAGCAATAGCAATACTAAAAGAAGTGCTTAAGGATTACTTGTATACCACTAAAATTATATTATTATAAGTGAGAATTTTTTCACTTTATCAGTGTATACCTAATGTTACTACTTAACCGACCTTCAATCGTTTTTTAATGTTACATTTCTGAAAAAAAAAACAAGTTTTCTTATGACGTCATTATATACCTACTTGAAATTAATTTTAAATACCGTTAGCTACGAAAATTAGGCATCCACTAGCTTAAATTTTCTATTTATAACCTTGTGTCCATAGATCCTGTTCCCTGGTCCATTTTGATTTCGACAATTATTAATAGATAATAACGATTTTTGTTGTATTATTCAGGTTGAGTTTCGTAATTGCTTGATAAGGAAGTGCGGCGTGGGTATCCAGATGTACTCGGGCTCTCATGTCAAGTTAGACGGTACTGTCATATCTGAGTGTACGGAGCAGAGTATACGATGTGAGGTCTATTTGGATGGAGATGAGAAGAATGCTGAGTAAGTTCTATTTGTATTGAATTCTTCTGTGAACCTAATGGTTTGAGTATGTTGTCCTAGTGTGTCTGACAGGCAATTGAAACACATGATAAAAATCTATAGTATTCGATTGTAGCACCAACAATTATGTACAATTGTAATGTATATCATCTAGTTACCAACTCAAACTCAAGAAATTCAAAGTTGACACACTAATGATGTCATAGAATTCCTCTTAAGTTCAACTAAAACTATGTTACTCCGCTTACCTTGTAAAATAAACTTTTTTGAAGTGAAAACTTCTTTAGCGGCGTTGTGCACTTTTTTTGTGATGGGTAAAAAATGTTAAACTCGTGTCAGGCCACGTGACCTGATAGAAAATTCGTAAGAGGGAGGGAGAAGGAGAATAGCCCCGCGCGGCGTAGGAGAGGAAGTATCCCCCTCTCTTTCTACCGTGCGGCGAAAATGTATGGCTGCTGTATCGTTTAGGCGACGAAGGGCGCTTGCGCGAATGTTCGTGTGTAATATAAAGTGTCATTTTTGTGTATGATATCACAATAAATAAATATTGTATTTTATCACATAAATGATAGTACTTTTATACTGATAATGATAATCATAAAAAATTGTGCAAAATTATTCCCTAAGCATTCCAAAATACCATAAATGCACAACGTTTATATTCAAGTTTTCACTTCTGCCGGCACTCCTGGAGTGCAACCCGTTTTTTGTTAATAAGATAGTAATATACAGTATGTTATCCTGTTATTAGTTACCTTTAAATAAGTGATGTTGGAACCTTATCGTCTAAATTCTAAAGGAAGAGAACAACTGAGTTTTTCTTTTACAAACGCTTACCTAGGGTATATGCACGTACAAACAGTTGTCATACTTACACTAGTATAAACTCACACTTTATATATCATACTAGCCGACCCGTGCCCACTTCGTTGCGCATTAATAATAATTACTTCTAACGACGATATCTCAAAAACTATTCATCTGATTGATATAGTGTAAAGGGCAATTTTAATCTACATTAAATTTTTAAGCTAACCAACATATTTATTTCGATAAGGATTAATACTGAACTAAAGAAAATAGCTTTGAAAATAACGTAATGTTTTTAATTACAAATTTGAACATAAAAGTGGTTATTGTAAGTCAACCGTAAGAGATAGAGATATGCTGTCGCGGACTTTTTTGTAGCATTTTTATAGATTTTGAATTCGCTAGTACATTACTTAACTATATCTTTGCTAGTTTACGCGGCGTTCGCGAGGAAAGGTCCCCCGTTGGCGAGATTTTTTGCGACCTCTTCAACATTTATCGCCGTATTTCTGCTAATTTACATAAAAGCATAATAAATTATATACCTAAACCTTCCTCAAGAATTACTCTTTCTATTGTTGAAAACCGTGTAAAAATCCGTTCAGTAGTTTTCGAGTTTATCGCGTTCAGACAGACAGACAGACAGACAGACAGGAGGACAGAAAGACGCGGCCGGGGACTTCTTTTTATAATAAGTATAGATTGACTTCAAGCATAAGAGCCATTAAACAGAACTTAATAACTTTTTTCAGAATGGATGGCTTACAAGTGATGTCAAATTGTAAAATTGGATCTGGCAACTTGCAGAAAGAAGTTCTTATAGTACAACAAGATGTTAACATAATGTAGGCCTTATTTATTTAGGAAGTAGGAAGCTGTTTATTTAAAAGCAAATAAAACTAAATGTTTTGTTTCTTCTTTTTTAATATTTATGGCGACAGATTTAATGGCAGGGACATTTTTTATTTTTATGTTATTCTTTCTGAATTGTACACTACAATGTCTACAATAAATATTAAGTACCTGTACTACAACTGAAGACAAGATTATAAAATTAAAATATTTGTCATTCAAACAAGTGGCATAGCTGTCACTTAGCCTAGCTTCGCGCCTTGACCTATTAAATCGTAGTAATTTAAAATATTTGGCTGATAACTTACTACAACTAGTTAATTTGAACACGGTGCTCTAATTTTCTGCAATTTATTCCGTCTAGGGACGTGGCCAAGCTAAGTGACAGCCTTGAATCACTATTTTCTTATCTCAAATAGACGCTGAATATAGCTTTTAACTTTTTTTTTAATGGTCGGCAAACAAGTGTACGGCTCACCTGATGGTAAGTGATTACCGTAGCTTATATACGCCTGCAACACTAGAAGCATCGCAAGCGCGTTGCCGACCCTATCCCCAGTTCCCTCCAGGAGCTCTGGTCACCTTACTCACCAACAGGAACAGAACACTGCTTGAAAACAGTATTATTTAGCTGTGGTCTTCTGTAAGGTCGAGGTACTACCCCAGTCGGGCTGCTCCATATTTTGAGCAGGAAATTTCCTGCTGTGCCTTACCTCAAATATAACTGGCTCATTATCCAATTTTGTTTTGAGACTGTATCGGCTTTACACCATGTATGTATCAAATAAAAAATAATACTTTAAAGATGAGCACAAAATATAAGTGTATTACAAAAATTCGTTAAATTGTTTATACAGCTACCTTAAGAAACCCAGGGGCGATAGCTGTACCAGTGCATGCAAAGTATTCAATTAAAACAAAAATAGATAAATAGACCACTTATACCGCATTTCACCTAAGATGGGCACGGTGACACATGTCAAATTAACTCTATAGTGAGGTGACCATGCATAATTAATTTATGTGATTTGATTATCGAGTACAATTGCGGTTAACCTTTAATCGATTATAAAAAAATATTTGTGTCTGCTTATTAAAAATTAATTTTCGTATTCCCGAAAGCGGACAACCAACTCCCGGGCTTGACTGTTTAAAATGTTCTTCTTTGTTCTTTTCGGCATTTTACAGAACAGAACACACACACAAAATGGAATAACTAACAAAAAATAGAACAACAGAATAACAGAACTTAACAAGAATAAAACAGCAACAAATACAAGTATAACAACAATAATACAGCTACAAATACAACTATAACAATAAGTTCCCTACTATTACAATGTACTCTGTGACAATAAGTGAGTTGACTCGATTAACAAGATGGCCGTTACGATTATTTGTTTTTGCCGATTACTACGTTTACGTGTCAATCCCTATACCAACATTAAACGTTTCGTCTCATGCCTCTAATTTTAGGTTATTATACTTTTTCTGTACCTTTTTTAATTTGTTTAAAATGTAAAAACGCAATATATTGCGTATTATTAAATACAATTCAATCTAATCAAGCATTATTATTTGCCTTAGAAATTAATTGGTGATTTTTAAACATTTATATTTATCTGATTTGCTGAAAATAGTGAGAGTGTATTGGAACATATCAAATGTCACCGTACCCATCTTATGTGAAATGGATTATAGATTATGTTCACTTATCAAATATAATTGTTTCTCATGCTTTTTTATTAAGATTAAATAAAACAGCTTCAGTACATAATTATGTTACAAAGACAATAAACATTAAATAATGATTTAAAGCTTTTTGGGAGGACCTAACTTCTTTTTAGGTAGGTACAAAGAGAAAAAGTAGTATGTAGTTATGTACATTATTTATCCATTTTTAAAATATATTGCTTTTTTCTGGTAACATCTCAGCTACTGTAACTAAACATAACATTAAATTTGTAAACACAATTCAAAATTAGTTTTGTCCTAATAAATAATTAAAGTATTTTTACTAAAAGTAAGTTTTTAAGATGTACACTTTATAAAATTCTTCAGTGGTAATATATTATATCAAAACATTATTCTACAGTTTAACAAAAGAGATTTTCAAATATTTGTGTCCAATGTACCATTATATATTATGAGAGCTTTAATTTATTTTAGTTTGCTGTTGTACGAAGGCCATATTAATAATTAAAATAAAATATTTTAACATTGTTAGTGTTATAGGTTCATTTAAATGTTTCTTATTTATAGTACATATCTTGAATTAATAATAAAAAAAATTAAAGTAATTTTTTATTGTTTTATTTTAACTCTAAAGTGAATATTAATCTATATCTATATAATCTATTCATCTATACAAATAAATAAAACTGGAGTGTCTGTTTGTAATATCAAAATAACCACCTTTTACTAAATTCATAGGATAAACTTCCGAAAAGCTCTTACCGCCGATTGATCTGAAATTTGGTATACCTACTAACGTATTGTGACCTCCTAATCACGATTATCATAACGAAAATTAGCGAAAACTAAAAAAAATAACCCTAACGGCTAACCTATCTAATTTCAAAATAATTTCGTTTCTAATTTTCATATAATTTCGTTGCAAAAAAAAATGTAACCTATGTCATTCTAATCAAAATGGCGTTTGCGGCTTGCGCCAATTTTCGTTTGGGTTATAGGATAGGGCCAAAATAACATTTTTAAAAAAATTTTGTTTGTCTGCCTGTCTGTTTGTACCGGCTAATCTCTGAAACTTTTATTAAATTATGTACTCGGTAAGTCGGTAGTGTAAGTTCCTGTGTTCTCGCGGTCCGCAAAAAAGGGGTAGGCGGTCCGGACTCCGGAATATGCGGACCGCGGTCCGCCAGTTGACGACTCCTGATCTAGACCATATTTAGGTAGCCGGAAGAGGATTGATGAAGTGAACATATTTTATAATGTTTGTAAATATATTATTTAATTTTATTTTTTGTTTTTATTTTTATTTTAAACTGTCAAAATATTTTTGTTAATTTATGTGAAATACTGTATACTGTTCTTGTATATATATTTTTTAATTCGTGCTGAACTATTTTAGAATGATGTCTGTAGAACTTATGTAATCTTTCAAGAATTTTTCAACTTGAATATCATAAATGACTTAAATTAATTTTTAATGAATTATTTATTAATTAGTTTACATGAAAAAACACCCAATAAATACTTGATTCCCAAACTTCAAACGCATTTTAATACTACTAAATTATAGACCAAATTTAAATTTTGAAAGAAAAAAAAAACAGTGAAATAAATGTTTTGGAAACATCGTGTTCTTTGTTTACATTTTATCTCACGGTCTAAGATCCCATTGCAAATTAGTGAATGCATCGAGGTTTTGCAAAAAACCAAATTTTTATCTATATTTATGATTAGGAGAATATATATCGACCAGGTTGCCTATCAAAATGTGGCCGCTAGTATTTTTAATTAAATTTTTGTTAAAAATTTTCGTTCACTTGTTTTTGAAATAAAATATCGTCTACATCATGACAATACCTATATAAAGATTCTGAAAAATCATGGTTGCCGTTGTGCACCTGGCCAACCGAAAACTACTTTTTTAGGATTTTTGAGAGGAAAGGAAGACTAGAAATCGGTCGGAAATCGGATACACAGGTAGCACTAGTTTTTTTAGGAATCGGGATAATATGTGCATCTTTCCAGGTTTTGGAAACTTACTACACGTGACAGTAGAGAACCTAATTAAGGATGTGTAGTGCATCTTTCCAATCCATGTCTTATCGATTGATCCCGAGCGATCGATTTCCCACCTGAGCTATTACAACTGTATTGACAATTGCGAAATTTACCTTCGTATTCTAATCATATTGTTGCTATTTTTTTATTGCTTAAAACAGGGATAAAAAGACATTTTCTAAAAATGAATCCTACCTAGATCAATTTATCGCCCCCGAAATCCCCTGTATACTAAATTTCACGAAAATCGTTGGAGCCGATTCCGAGATTCAGATTCTATAAATATATATATACAAGAATTGCTCGTTTAATAGTATAAGATAAGGTTATTTATATTTCCCCCTTTTTTGAGGCTTTAAAAAAAGACGCTATTGACGATTATTTTAAGTGAAAAACTTTTCTTAAATTATTTTCAACGTTTATCTAATTTATTCAATATTATTACTGCATACTGGTTCATAGCTTACAGTTGTGTCAATAATACTGCTTTCAAGTAGAGTTGTGTTCCTGTGGTGAGGTGACCAGAGTTTCTGCGGGGGATTGGAGGTTAAAGGTATCGTAGGCAACGCGCTTGCGACGCTTCCGAGTTCCGGTGTTGCAGGCGTCTCTAAGCTATTAAGAAGGTACGCTTACCATCCGTTTTTGTATAAACCATTACCGTTATAATCCGAAACCTATTTAATACATAAATATATCTAACATTATCGGACGCCGCGTTGGCGCAGCGGTCACAGCACTGGATTGCGATCGGCTGTTGCGCGGGCGGTTGCGGGTTCGATTCCCGCACACGACAACATTTGTATTGGCATTTGGCCATACAGATGTTTGCCGTGGTCTGGGTGTTTGTGCAGTCCTTGTGGGTCTCCCCACCGTGCCTCGGAGAGCACGTTAAGCCGTCGGTCCCGGTTGTTGTCGTGTACACCTGATAGCGATCGTTACTCATAGTAGGGAATATATCCGCCAACCCGCATTGGAGCAGCGTGGTGGATTAAGCTCCGATCCTTCCCCTACATGGGGAAGAGGCCTATGCCCAACAGTGGGATATCACAGGCTGAATCGTGATCGTGATCTAACATTTTCAAATAGTTAAATCACTTTGACCTTTTATATTATTTCACAAAGTGATCTTGCGTATGAAGAATACGCCAACTAGTCGCCATGTAGTAAATAGTTCTTGGACACGTAATCGGTAGTTCATTCTTCATTCGCAGTCGAGACAAGACACAAAACACGCTCGTTATATCTAATTTATTATTTATTTATCCTTGATTGGTCGATTACGATAGTCGCTACGATCTAAACTCTTTTGTGTGTTGTAGTAATTATTTATTTTTTTAAGAAGTGTTTCTTAGCTTTTAATAAAAAATGAATATCGGACCTAGTTATCACTTTGGACATTTGATTATGGAGTACATGAAGCGAAATTCCGATATCGTGGGCCAGGTTAGTTATATTTTAACTACTCATCTGAATTGGAAACAACTAGCGGCTCCTTAGTTTATTTTTATTTTTTCTAACAATAACGTACGTTATTGTGTATTATAAATACGAACGGTACAATAAATAACAACGTAATTTATAGGTAAATATGTAGGCTGAGAGAAATAAAGGCGGTGAAAAAAAAACCAACTTTACTTAAAAAGTCTAGTTTACTAATATTTTAAATTAAGTTTATTTTTCTTTTATAAAAACAGCCTTTATTTCTAAATACTTAGATGGAAGAATGTCTACATGCAGTCATGCACACATCTTAGGTAGGTAGGTATAGGTACATATTCAACAAACAGAAAATTAAATACGGCCCTATTTTTTTATTATTTTTTTTTTTACAATAAATGAAGTTATTGATCTTTACCTATTGGTCAAACGGATGCCTAATTTAATTCCTAATCCTAGGCCAAATACAGTGTTTGTCGTTTCTGCCTCTAATATCCCACTGTTGGGCATAGGCCTCTTTCCCCATGCAGGAGAAGGATCAGAGCTTAATCCACCACGCTGCTCCAATGCGGGTTGGCAGATATATTCCCTACTATGAGTAACGATCGCTATCAGGTGTAGGTACACGATAACAACCGGGACCGACGTCTTAACGTGCTCTCCGAGGCACGGTGGGGAGACTTACAAGGACGGCACAAACACCCAGACCACGGCAAACATCTGTATGGCCAATACAAATGTTGTCGTGTGCGGGGATGGAATTAGCGCAACAGCCACAAACCAGTGCTGTGACCGCTGCGCCAAAGCGGTGTCAATACATTGTTTATAACGTATAAATTGCAGGTTGGACTTTGTACCTACAAAAATGGTATTAAATCTTTATCAAAATATTTGTAAAAGTGTATAAAATTTTAGCTGAGCGATACTTTTGTAAGTAGGTAACTACATAGTTGTTTTTACTAAAGTGCGTTCAACTAAAGTAGATACTAGACGTAAACAAACCAATTACCAGGTCATTCGCCTATGCATGATTTTATAAACTTTTTTATTCACACAAATTTTTAAAATGTAAAATAAATAACCTAAATTCCTGCTCAAAATATGGAGCAGCCCGACTGGGGTAGTAGTTAGTACCTCGACTTTACAGAAGACCACAGCTAAATAATACTGTTTTCAAGCAGTATTGTGTTCCTGTTGGTGAGTAAGGTGACCAGAGCTCCTGGGGGGGATTGGGGATAGGGTCGACAACGCGCTTGCGATGCTTCTGGTGTTGCAGGCGTCTATAGGCTACGGTCTTACCATCAGGTGAGCCGTACCGTACGCTTGTTTGCCAACCTAGTTAAATAAAAAAATATAATTATATATATGTAATATATTTTGATAATTAGGTATTTATGTAAAAAGTATTAAATTTTATATAATTCTATTATCTAAACGAACAATTAATTTTATTCTTGAATGTTATTTTGTTTATTGTATAAATCGCTTCAGGGCACGAAATGAAATAAAAATAAATAACTACAAAATAAACCGTCCGAATGTTTTGAATGTTTGATGTTTTCAAATGTTTTCAATCTATAGTCACTATAGTCTCGTTTGACCTTGCCCATCCCTAGCCGAGAGCTGTGCAGCAGATAGCAAACAAACAGGATAGAAAGAGATAGAATATATTTTGTTTATTCCGTCGTCGCTATGAGTAAATGATGACTGTGAATTGTTTACGTCTGGTTACAGATTACTGATTAGTAAATAGTACTACGTAGTCTGGTATATTATCTCCTTTCGTTGAAGGCTCATAATAGATTATACGTTACCGAAATGTGCTAAGTAGTAATTAATGTCTTTGTAGTGCCTAATACATACCTAAAGTGCGTTCAACGAAAGGAGATACCAGACGTAAACAATGCCCATCATCTCAGTTTATCTACCTTTCTTTTTGAAGTGAAACTTCTTTAGGCGCATGAGGGGTAAAATTTGAGGGACCTGTAACGCGGCAGCGTCATGACGGTCAGTACTTGGATGGGTGACCAGCCGGGAACACCGCGTGACGTTTGCTTTTTGTTTTTTTTGAAGTGAAACTTCTTTAGAATCGTTGTGATTTCAAACCGGATGCAACGGAAAAACAACAGGGAAGGGCGCGCCGCGCTGCACGCCGCGCTACTTTGTAAATCAATGTAAATAATTTTAAATTAGTTTTCCAAAGAAGTTTCACTTCTGACATGTGTACTTTGTACACACAATTTTTTTTCAATTAGTTTTTTTTTGTATTTAAAATTCGGTTTTGAAGTTATAGGTACCTACTTCTTATGGCGCGTTTTGGAAAAATTGTGAGAGTAAATTTTTATAACCGTCATGAAAAAAAAACGTCACGCTGAAGCTACCTAGTCAACGAATGTACAACCCGTCAAAAACACTACACCAGATTCTACGGGATTTACAAAATATACAGGGTTCGGCACTCAAAGTGTTACTAACTTTACGTTGCCATAGCAACTAAACTGTTTACAGTATGGCGCCCATTTTTTCACATTCCTTAATTTATTGTATCTCTATATAGGTAATTATATAAAAATGAATCGCTGAATGTGTTGCTAAGCGCAAATCTCGAGAGCGGCTGAACCGATTTCGCTAATTCTTTTTTTATAATATTCCTTGAAGTACGAGGATGGTTGTTACGGAGAGAAAAATTTAAAAAACTCTCTGAAAAAGTCTAAAAACAACATATTTCTATACTCCCATACAAAAGATTGGTAATGATACCTACTTAAAAGTCAACTTGAACTTTAATACCATACCATAAAGTTTAAGTATTAGTGGAGGGGTTACGACTTACGGCAAGTATTAAAAAAATAAAAAATTAAGGAATCGACTGTTAGGCGATACGAAGTTCGCCGGGTCAGCTAGTTGTTAATAATAAACTTACAAAAGCCTATTATTTTTCGTCGTTGTTAAAAAAAGTTTTGCAGATGGAAGTCAAACGAAACAGTGTCATTTCTTTGTATTTGGCTGGAAAATCGCAGTCAGTCATCGTTAATGAGCTAGAACATTTACATTTGAACAAAATGTTTGTGTATCGGACCATCACGCGTTACAATGATACGGGTAGCATCAAAAAACGCCATGGAGGTGGACATCCAACAACAGCAACATCATATTGTTTTAAATTTTCATGGTTATTGACATTATTTGAATTCATTTGTACGGGATTTACACCATGTACCTGTTTATATTTGAGGCTCCGATATTTCGGCGCAGTTGCATGCGCCATGGTCACGGAAGAACTTCTTCCGGTTCTTTCCGGTTCTTCCTTATGTTTACAAATAACTTATATATTTCATTAAATATATAAATCTTATATATTTCAGATGTTTGTATAATAATTATATTCACTTTAACGATAAACTAAAAAATAAATATCAATAGTTGCCAATTATTAGCAATTTGCGCCCATTTATACATAGGTAGGTAGTAGGTACATACTAGGATATACGAGTCTATATAGGAGTTAGAAAATATAAGAACTGAAAAGTTTTAGTAAATGATAATTAAAATATTTACTAAGCAGTTTCTAAAACTTAATTATCGTAATTCGGTTTCGATTTACGTTTTGATTTCAAAACTTGTTACGATCGGACTGTCCGACTCGGACGCCTGATTTTTTGTATCGTGTAAGTGTGAATGGAATATAGTAGGTACCTAATTACTCTCGTTAAATTGCGATAAAAAACATATTTTTTTTAGAAAAATAAGTTGTATAAATTATAGACAGATTCCTGGTAGAAATTTACGCTTTACTAAGCTTGCAAATATAATTAAAGGTCCTCAGTACGTTAAGAATAGTACCTACCAACGAGTCAGAAACACACAAACCTAAACTCTGTGATGTCGTTAACGGTGATTGAATCCACAATAGCAAGCTCAACAACCAGTTGTCATACGTATTTTTTTTTATATCAGATAGACGCAGCGACCGGGCAAGAAGAAAAATATGGATCAATGTTGTCTCGTTCGGTTCGTCTAGCGAGATCGCTGAGATCCTTCGGTCTAAAGCCTGGAGACGTCCTTGCTGTGGGTGGAAGGAATCACATAGATATCCGAATACCGTTCTACTCGGCCGTTTTTAACGGCTTACCGGTTCTCGGCGTCGATCCTTATTTTAAATACGGTATGAGTTTTATTGTTTGTACAATATGATTGTATGATTAAGTACTATCTGTACTGTAATCAAATATTGATTCAATACCCATATATTAATAATCGTTAATATTATTAATTAATCAGTAAATTGACTGGTAAAACGAAATAACGATCTCCTAAAGATGACTAAGATGAATAAGAGAAGACCTTTGCCAACTTTTGTAATTAAAGTAATATATAATTTGTACAGCTGTTAAATACTACTTTTTATATTTTTAAACAAAAAACAGCTTTATAAAGATGTACCTAATCTTTAAAACTCTTTAATGTTTTTTATTTTTATTTTGTATTTTATTTCAGATGAAATTTTAACATTATTCAAACAGGTGAAACCTAAAATAGTATTTTGTCAGGCTGAATCCCTCGGTGTTCATACCAAAGTTGCAGCTGATCTTGGATTGGACATAAAAATTGTTACTTTTGGCGATAGAGAGTGTTCATTTTCAAAATTTATAGAAGAATACGATGACGGAGAGTCCGAGCAAGACTTTAAGTGAGTATTTAACTTCTCGAATGCTACTTTATTCCTGAGCTGTTGTTTATTTTTGGTTTTAATAAAAGTTACAAAAGTATTTTATGAAGATGAAAAATTGGGTTTTTGAGCGCCTCGCGGTTTGATTACGATTCAGCTTGTGTAACATCCCTGTTAAGATGTATGAAGTTCCGTGGGCCAGTTTTAAAAAATATTGAGCATAGGCCACTTTCACAATGTAAGAGAAGGATTGGAGCTTATTCCACCGCGCTGCTCCATTGCGGGTTGGCAGACAGCACCTATGCGGTGCATATTTTATTAAACGACAAATTATTTGCAGATGGGTAAGCAGGCGTACGGTCCACCTGTTGGTAAGCGGTTATCATAACCTATGGACGCCTGCAATGTCACCCTTGATCCTCCCACAGACAGTCCTTTTTTTTACGTGGGGAAAACCCATCGTGGATACCCTCCGGCGCGGGGGCGCCAGCGGGTTATGTCAGACTCCTACTGACTAAAAGCCACCACGTGTGAGCCGTCGTCCGCCTAGGTAGGGCGAGATGGGGTCCCGCTAGCAGTCGCCATCTCACCCCGGCGCCGGCGGTAGGCTCGGACGTTTGAACGTCCGGGCCCCGTTACAAAGTTGGGGTGGCCTCGCTCACAACAAGGCCACCCCGCAGACCTGTGGGGTCATGTCGTCCGGCCGGCCGATGTCCCCCGACTGTCGGCCGGCGACCCCACTCCCACAGACAGTCCTGGATTAGCCTATAAGCTTGTAGCGACATCTATCTGCGAACTTAAGAACTGACGATTCTACATCGCGCTATCGAAGTTGTCAGAGCGATTGAACAATATATACAAGAGCCCGACAACAACCGTCGGGGCAGTAGCCCTACCAGACTCAACACCTGTCTGGTTGGAGGATCCTCCCTTTGCGGTGGTGGTTGAGGGACTTAACACCCTCCTCGCACCCCCCAAACTGGTGACCCCGACGTGATCATCGTGACTTCATCATCACTTCCTCAATCTTTCGAGCAGCGATTCCTACAGCTAGCCAGCATCCACGGCTTCTACGGGTATCCTGACCACCAGCATGCAGTGGACGCGCATACTTTGGCACAGCACACTGCACTTCGGCCGGTCAGCAAGCAGAGACGCACCTCTCTCCTGGTCGACGCAGCAGCCAGCCACTACGCAGCACTGCACCACTCCGACTCACTGGAGAATTTGCAGCATCACCCCGACTCACTGGGGCATCACCGCAGACACTTCCGACTCACTGTGAACTATGCGGCGTTTGGTTCCGACTCACTAGAACATTCCACTGGCCCGGCAAGCATCACAAAATGTGTATGAACGACTCAAAAACCGCTATCGACCTCCGGTCTCGGAGGGGAGTGATGTAGCGACATCTATCTGCGAACTTAAGAACTGACGATTCTACATCGCGCTATCGAAGTTATCAGAGCGATTGAACAATATATACAAGAACCCGACATCAACCGTCGGGGCAGTAGCCCTACCAGACTCAACACGTGTTTGGTTGGAGGATCCTCCCTTTTCCGAGGGCGGATGAGGGACTTCACAACCTGTTTCTTGATCTACCCCAAATGCTATTTAAGAAATTGCTTAGGGCATCCCGTCTAGGGCACCAGAGACGACCGAGAAAAAAAAAACGAGCACACGAAAGTTAAAGCAAGGGCAGAAGGAACAAGATATACATATTCTACCGACAATACGTAGTCACAATGTTTTTTTTAAATTATTTGTAGTTCACTTAAGGATAGGGGGCCCACAGGGTAAAACTGCTTAGGGCATCAAGTTACCTTAATTCCGCACTGGCCAAAGAGCTCTGGCCACCGCACTAACTATAGGCGGCATTATTTAGATGTAATCTTCTGTAAGGTTGAGGCTCTTTCCTAGACAGAATGCACCAGATTTTGATCAGGATATTTTCTGCTGTACCCTCACCTCACCTCAATTGAATAGTCAACACGTATACACTTATGCGTTAAATTACACACTATATTTTATTATTACACATTATATTTTATCAAAAAGTTTAGAAATGTTCGTGATCTATGTTCCATCGAGCGTTATATACCTACATTTTTTATATTGGTAATCTCTATATCTCTTCTCTTCTCTCTCTCTCTATATATATAAATGAATCGCTCAATCGCTGGATGTTTTGCTAAGCGCAAATCTCGAGAGCAGCTGAACCGATTTCGCTAATTCTTTTTTTCAACCGACGAAAAAACGGAGGAGGTTATGTATTCGACGCGTATATTTTTTATGTATGACTACGCATAATTTTTTACAGAGTAGTCCGGTTTTGATAATTCTTTTATTATTGGAAAGAGTATACTCCGAAATTGGTCCCATATAAATTTTAAAATAAAAATCCAACACTAAGGGTAGGAAAACAGGAATTGATTGATTATTCAGTCAGTAATTGTAAGGTATGACCACTCACCACGCATAACTTTTTACAGAGTTGTTCGATTCGATGATTCTTTTTTTTATTGGAAAGAATTTACTTTGAAGTCAGTCCCATATAAATTTGAAAATAAAAATCCAACCCTAAGCGTAGGAAAACAGGGGATGATTGATTGTTCACTCACTGATTGTAAGGTATGACCACGCATAACTTTTTACAGAGTAGTCCGATTTTGATAATTCTTTTTTTATTTTGTCTACTCACGTTGTATTACTTGTCGATGTAATTGAAGTCGTTTTTTTTTTCGTTTGTATATATTCCTTGAAGTACCTACGAGGATGGTTCTTACGAAGAGAAAATTTTAAAAAATTGACTGAAAAAGTCTAAAAACAACACTTTATTCTATATTCACACACAAAAGATTCGCAATAATACTTAAAAGTCAATTTGAAATTTAATATCATACCATGAAATTTAAGTGCTTAGACTGTTAGGCGGTACGAAGTTCGCCGGTTCAGCTAGTATTTAATAATTATATACCAGACGGACAGACATTTTTATAATAATACTAGCTGCCCGGACAGACTTCGTTCCCGGACAGAGTTCTGTCTGTTGTGTTTTTTTTTTTTTTTTTTGTATAAAAACCTTCCGTGGTATTTAATGAACATACAAAAAAAATTGCCGAATTGGTCGATCCATATTCTCCAGTTATGCGCTTAGCAACATACATTTTTATTATATAGACTAGAGGACCTGACAGACGTTGTCCTACCCGGAAAACAGCTATCAAATTCGATTGCTTACATACCGATAGCAGCACCACCTACCGGGTCTAATTGAGATAAAAACTACCTTATCTCCCAAGTTGGACCAAATTACAGATGCTTACAAAATTTGATAAAAATTAGTTCAATAGTTTCGGAGTTACATACTGATAGCAGCGCTACCTACCGGGTCCAATTGAGTTAAAAACTACCCTATCTTCTAATTTAGACCAAATTACAGATGCTTATAAAATTTTATAAAAAATTGGTTCAGTAGTTTCGGAGTTTATCGCCCACATACATCGTGACACGAATAGACATTATAAGTATATTATAGATTATATTATTATTAATTATTATATTATACCTATTTTGTTATGTACATTTGTATGTTTATGATAACTACATAAGATAGATTTTAAGTTAACCATTTAAATGTATTCTAGGGTAACAGAAATCGATATAGAGAAAATCTATGCCTTTCTGGTATGTACAAGTGGCTCCACAGGCTATGTTAAAGTTGCGGCATTTCAACACAGAGCTTTTATGATAAAATTTTTGGGATTGTTGAAACGACATGTAGAGGCAAATCTGTGAGTATGAAAATACAGATTCAGTATTTTTGTAGGTAAAAAATTGCGTGCGTACAAAGTAGTCAGAAGTGAAACTTCTTTGGTAATCTAATTTTAAAAAAAAACTAATCGTTAACGCTACAACTTACAATTATTTAAGTTTTTTTTTGTTTAAGTCAAGTACTGACCGTCATGACGCTGCCGCGTTACCGGTCGCTCAAATTTTACCCCTTATATGCCTAAAGAAGTTTCACATCAAAAAATACACACATATTATCACTCCAGAAAATTAGCCAATAGCAAGCTTGCTTTACATTGTACTTGATTTCTGTTCTGGTCTTCGATTCCCCATCCTGACTCTTGGTTTAAAATATACCTATATATTTATAAGTGTATGCATTAATATATGTACATTTTTTAAATTTATTAATATACAGTACAGTTTTTAGTTTAATCACAAACACACACCATAAAACACAATATAATACTGTATATTAATAAACCGCTGAAGACGGGCATTCACGCCATTTTTAGCACGAACTTGGGGAGGCCTATGTCCAGAAGTGGACTGTAACAGGCTAAAGTGATAATACTGTAGGAAATTAACTTACAACGTTACTAAGGTCATAACTTGGCGGTTTGCAAACGAAGGTAGGGACTGACTCCTAACTAGAAACCTGTGCTTAGGATATCATTTCGATTCCCTGCGTACTTTGTGTCTTCCTAGTTCAATCAGTTTAGGGTGAACAATAGTGACAGTATCTTGTCCAGTACAATTGAAGTATGAATTTATTACGAACAATATGCACCTGTATCATCCGGCTGCTAGTCAACTGACCATGTGCGTGTGTTAAAATTATTTATTTGTTTATTTATAGCATGTAATTTTGTTTTTTACAGAAAAGGCACTCGTCTTCTGACCTTATCCCCAGTACAATGGGTGACGAGTTATTTAATAACTTATGTTTCACCTCTCACGGGAGATACGATAATTCAAACGTCTATACTCGATGACTTTGATCATATAATTGATATTATCAACAAGTACAAAGTAAGTGAGTCATTTGCGCTAATTCTACGGTCTATTGTTTAGGTAAAACAGGGTCGTCGAACATCTTTGGCGGATTATATTTATATACAACTAAATTACAACGTAATAAAACCAAATAACAGTCAAGTAAATACGCGTTATCAAAAATTACTCAAAAAGTAGTAATCAGATCTCGATCAAATTTAAACAAGACTGCCTACATGTTAAGTATATATTAGCTTTTGATTAAAGTTAGAATCATCAGAATCGATTAACCCAGTGTAAGTTATGCGGTTTAATACAACGTAGGTCGACGAAAAAGTAGTCAAGTAAATTAATTAGCCCAGTTGAATCAGCTATAAAACGGACTGAGATTTACAAAAATTGGAAGCAGCAATTTTCCTTCGGAATTCGTTGGAGTGGGTCACTGGTAGTCTAAATTAAAAAAATAGGGATTCCAGACTTGTTGCTTCATCCGCCATCCTGATTTAAAGGTTTTTTTTTTGTTTATTTAACAATTTATCATACGTACAAAACTTACATAATAAATTTGTCATGGAGACTCACGTATAATGGGTGTGCTTATCCTTATAAGAGATTTCTTCCAGTACACCCAAACTATTTTGTATCTTAAATAACTCGTTTATGTACAATTTTACACGAAAAATAGTTATTACAAAAGTTGTTTAAAATTAAATTTCCTACAGTTTTGGTTCTAATCAATTTTTTTGTAGGCTCGATATTTTTTAACACAAATATCCATTTTAGGTAGGGATCCCTAGTACATTTTTTTTAACCTGATCAGTATCAAGCTAATTTTCCGTGAGTAGCTTCATTTTGATGAGACGAACAAAAAGTTCCTCTTCGAAAACTCTCGATTGTGGTAGATAATAGAGTTAGCAGGAGATAGAGCAGCTGTGAGCGTAGGACCGGGATAACGTACCACGCAATTTGGAGGACAATATTACCATCAAATTATATAAATATTAAGTAACTAAAAGAAATAAAAATCAGCTGTTTAGTAATAATTTTTGATGACCTTACGAGGTCATCAACTTGATGACCTCGTAAGGTCATCAAAAATTGATTTTTTTTCTGATTTTTTTTTCTTTTATTTAGTAATACTCACGGAAAATTAGCTTGATACTGATCAGGTTAAAAAAATGTACTAGGGATCCCTACCTATTTGTATTTGTACAAATATTCCTTTCAGGTTTGGATGTCTGTCCTTGTGAGACTCCCCACCGTGTCTCGGAGAGCACGTTAAGCCGTCGGTCCCGGTTGTGAACATAAATACGTGATAGCGATCGTTACTCATAGTAAGGAACATATCCACCAACCAGCAGTCCAGCAGTGGAACAGCGTGGTTGATTATTCTCCTATCCTTCTCCTACATGGAGAAAAAGGCCTATGCCCAGTAGCGGAATTTACAGGCAGAATCGTAAACAAAACATATTACTAATATAATTATTTATTACAGCCAGCAACAACATTAGTAAGTCCTACCCTTATGGCATTCCTTGTGAGTCGGAAGGACGACGTGGACTTCTCTAGTTTTAGAAGCATAGGTATTACTGGATCAAAAATTTACTCAAATACTTTAGAGAAATATAAGGTAAAATATTACCTTATGCTTTCTTCTTGCTTATCCTTGCTATTTTCCATTTTCTATATTATATTTATAAAAAAAAACCTGTAATAAAAATATAAAATGGTCCACCATTAGTGGATCCATTTATGTTGGAAACTAACAATGAAACCGCAGGGCACCGCTAGTCGATTATAAATTTATAACCCTAGTACGTAAAATATAAATCAAAATTTCTCTATAGTTACTAATTAATTAATATGCTCAGTAATTAATTACGATCACAGCGGCTGTTGCGCTGGCGGTTGGGGGTTCGATTCCACCAATAGGCATGACGACAGTATCCAAAAATCGTCAATTTAATGATTTTAGGGGAACACTCATATTATAAAAATTAAAAATACTGTTTAGTTATATTAAAAATAAATAATCAGATTATTATGATTTTCTATAAAATAAAACATTAAAATACTGCAATCGGCCATTTTGATCGAAACACCGATCACAGCGCATGACGTCAAGATTAGGTAAACACCGCTTTCAATACTCTCATTCACTGTGTTTTGTTCATAGATTGGTTCATAGACACAATGACATATTTACCTAAGCGTAACATGAGAGCCGACGCCATGACATCTGCAGCCGTTTTGGCGCACTATTAGAAAAATATTAGAAAAATACTTTTAAACTTCCTTAAACTTAAATTTATTACCGAAATAAAGGTTTTTTCGTAAATAGTAAATGTGTACCCACATTACGGAAGATGTTTTCAAAATCTTTTGTCACGCCTATTGGCATACATTTGTATTGGCCATATAGGTCTTGCCGTGTTCTGGGCGTTTGTGCTTGTGTATTGTTTGTGTTTGCGGACACCCGACACAGGAGTAAACGCTAGTTAGGGCCGTTGAGTGTGAGGCGTAATTGTTAATGTTCCCTTTGCATTAATAGCTCTAAAAGCCATTTGCTGTCGACATTGTCGACAATCGAATAGTTTATATTACATATTTCCCTATTCACTTCTATTGTCATCTTATGGCTCGTGAATAATTTCACAATTCATCTTAGGGATTGACTAATATAAGTTATGGTTAATTTTATATACTGAAATTATTTTGTATATTAATTTTAGGAAATTATAAACAAAAATACTTTCCTAGGAGATATGTGCGGTCAGACAGAGATGATAGGTCCAGCTTTATTGCCTGGTCCTTTGACACCTCTCGGCAGCTGTGGAAGACCTTTACCTGGATACAGTCTTAAGGTACATTTATCATTATATTATTCTTTGCTAAAGATATGTGTATTAAAATAAAATAAAATGTACTTATAAGGCCTGCTTGAATAGACAAGTTTATTGTCAAGTACCTGGGTGACCGAGCCTAGCTCGGTATTTTTAATTATTTTTTTTGTTTTTTTTTTCTCGGTATTTTTATATTTTAATTTTATTTAAGAAATAAATCACGAGTGAAATTTAAAAAAAAAAGAAAAAATAATCCCGACACTGAGATTTGAACCCGGGTCAACACGATTCGACACTCGCCGATTTCATAATTAAGCTGTAACAGCTATGTTAACAATGGTGAAATTAAGCTTCGTATTCTAATGATATTTTTTCATTGCCTAAAAACAGGGATAAAACTACATTTTTTTAAAAATGAATCCAAGCTAGATCAATTTTTCGCCCCCGAAATCCCCTGCATACTAAATTTCACGAAAATCATTGGAGCCGATTCCGAGATTCAGATTCTATATATAGATATATACAAGAATTTCTCGTTTAATAGTATAAGATAGACCCATAGATGGCTTAAATTTAAAAAAAAAGAGGTTTCTGTTGGTTTTCCAACTTATAAAAGGATTTTAGTAATTATTATTTATAAAAGAATAAATATCAGTTGAATATTTCAAGAGCCATATAACATTGTAAAGACGGGTTGTAGAGACGGGGAGTAAACATGAACATGAAGAATTATTGAAATCAATTTTTATTAGAAAAACTTTTTTTATTGAAATTGATATGTGTGTTAAAAGTATTATACGATAAAAATCTTTCTAGCTAGCTGATCCCGATACGGGTAAGGAAATACTTGAACCAAACGTTACCGGTGAACTGTGGGCTAAAGGACCGATGTTTTCAGTAAGTATTATTATTTTTCTGTAATCTAGTTCCTATTCCTTTTTGTTTGAAGACACACTCAGGCTGGCTGTAAAATGTAATTTTACTAAACATTGTAGAAGTGATCAGTCTACTCGAGAAGGCAACTCTGTCACCGGTAAAATGTTAATGTAACGTAGCCTTATATTATATGTACCTATATTATTTACAAAACATTTTCATGCGTGGAAGTTGAAACCACGACCGTTAGTACAACAGCCCATTACTATATATTTTTATATATACTTTGTATGTAACGTACAAATACATTTGATTATTGCTCCTCTGTTTTAGGAATACCACAATGACCCAGAGGAAACAGCGATAGCGTTTACAGAAGACGGTTTCTTTAAAACCGGGGACTTGTTCTATAGGGATGAGAACAGTAATTTTTACTTTGTCGAGCGTATCAGAACTCTTATTAAATACCGAAATTCACACGTAAGTTTCACGCACTAATTGTATACATTTATATGTAAGCATAAAATTATCATTGAGTTATACGTTTACCAACCGCTGCGGTGTAGTGGTGCGAGTAGTCGCCTAAAACACCAACGGTTTGCAGGTTCGAATCCCGCTCGGGATGTATAGTTGTATTTTTACAAATATTCCTTTCCGGTTTGGACGTCTGTCCATGTGGGTCTCCCCACTATGCCTCGGAGAGCACGTTAAGCCGTCGGTCCCGGTTGTTGTCACAAATACCTGATAGCGATTGTTACTCATAGTAGGGAATATATCCGCCAACCCGCAGTAGAGCAGCGTGGTTGATTAAGCTCCAATCCTTCTCCTACATGGAGATAGAGGCCTATGCCCAACAGTGGGATGATACAAGGCTGAATGCTTTATATTTACATTGAAAAAAAGTGAGACAGAACTCGAACTCTTTTGTTACAAGGAGTAGCTAAAATGGTTGTCATAATATGTCAATCATGTGATACAAAATAGTGCGAAGTCGAAAATTATGTAGAAAATATGGTAGAGCAGTTTATTAGTCACGTGTCTGCAGAAAGTTCATCAGAAGGTGATGACGATAGTTTTTATGATTACATGAATTGTATAATAATTATTTTATTTATGTTCTTGTGCATAATTAGTAGATTAGTAGCCGAGGGCTGTAAGGCATCAATTGCAGCCCGAGATATTTAGGCGCACGAGCGCAGCGAGGGCGCCTATAGTTCGAGGGTGCAATTGATGCTTACACCCGAGCTAACTATTCTGCTTTACATCTTGATTGTGAGGTAAGTAGAAAAAAACCGGCATTACAAGAATAAAACATTTTATTTGTTGAAATTTATAGTGAAATGAGAACAATTTTCAATTATTTTTTTTCAAGAACGAAATTGAGCTTCGCCGTTCGATATTTAAAATTGATGACTACTCACACGAAGACAAGGCTGAATAGCAAAGCGACCTCTTTGCTTATTGGGCTGAATGCATGATGTCTATTGTCAATATGATGGTTAGATGTACGTGGCGAACTTTTTGAAAGAAAGAAGTGTTTTTTTTTTAAATTACTTACCGCCCTAGGGCGTTTCTAGCTACATTATTACCCTAGAGCAGTGGTCGGCAACCTTTTGGTAGGCAAGGGCCACGAGGTGGCCAAATAAACTAAAGGCGGGCCGCACTTATGATTTAAACCCTAGACTCTACCTGATACCTACAATATAATTGGTCATATCCCATAGAAAAAATGAAAATGCTATTAAAATTTTTAAAACATGGAATTTAATACGTACACGTAATACTTACGCTTAAATGTCCAAGATTTACAGAAAATCGATCAAGGTGGCTAATATATGAAAAATGGCGATAAATGAAATGCATCTTAATGCTCGTGTTGTATCCAAGGTGCTGAACGTATAATGGTAACTGCTTGACGTGGTCAGGAAAGTCGACGGACTTCTTATTTCCCGAAAAGTTTTTTACAAGCCAAAAAAACGAATTCCATGTATTTTTTCGGCAGTTGTCTTACTTTCAGTAAAATTTACATCGTTTATTAATTTTTTAATTTGTGGTCCTTCGAAAGTTCCAGCTTTTAAATTCTCAGCACTCAATTTTGGAAACGATCTGGATATACAGTGGCGTGTAAAAGTTTTGGGCCACCCTGTTTTTTCCATATAACTGACAAAATATTTTTTTCTTTCACTTGTTCTTTGTTCGAGTTGCTTGAGAGGACCATAATAAAGATTATAACGTTAATAATTATATAAAATATAATATTGTACAACGGTAAATGACTTTCAACAGTGTGCAAAAGTATTGGGCCACCGCAATTCACGAATTTGCCCGACCTTACTGCACAAGATTTTTTGATATTTTTTTCTTATTAGTTTCTAAAAACGCTATGCACAAGGAATATGTTAATAATTTCTATTATTTCTGCCTCAATGCCGAAAATTTTTAACAATAAAACTTGAAATATGCAAACATTAAGCTCTGTGAAATTTTGTTCAAACCACGTTCAAACTTTATTCAGAAAAAAATTTCACACTTTTTACACAC
The DNA here is from genome assembly GCA_905220545.2 of Melitaea athalia. Lineage (NCBI taxonomy): Eukaryota > Metazoa > Arthropoda > Insecta > Lepidoptera > Nymphalidae > Melitaea > Melitaea athalia. The sequence continues at coordinate 7,252,163 of HG992196.1, forward strand.
TATATTGGGTATCCAGTGCTTGTTGTTTGTTTCCAATGGCCGTTGATAGTACTCCATGTAAGCATTTTTAACGAAGTCTGACACATTTAAACAGAATTTTTTGAATGTATATTATTTGCCACAAATTTAACAAAATCTATTTGGATTGTTTACACAGGTCTTTCTAGACACGCATGTTGTGATTGATCTGTAATGTAATGACATTGCAGATCAATCACGTTCATTTGTAAATGACTCGGTACTTCCTGAATATCACAGGAAAAAGGGTTTGCAAAAATCTTTTTTGCTTGAAACTTTTCAAACTCACCAAATCTGCCGCTGAATGAAAAATGTCACATCATAATTATATCAGCCAGTTTCGTTTTAATTCTACGTGTTACGCGATCGCGGTTCGTTCATGCATTTATTTTGATATTTATAACTTATTTACAAACATTCGCGGGCCGCAAGTAAGACCTCCGCGGGCCGCACGCGGCCCGCGGGCCACGCGTTGCCGACCACTGCCCTAGAGCGTTAATGAGTCACCTACAAGCCCCATTTGGAGGTAATAAGAACCTACTTACCGAACATGAGAGATGTAAAATATATTTATACTACTTATATCCAATATTGTTTTATTGTTATTTATTTATGAAATTGTTTATTTATAAAAATAACTTAATTTTCTCTACAGTCAATAATTAAGTATTCAATATGAACAGTCCGTTACAATTTCAAAACAAGAACAGAGGCGTTTGTCCTACCCCACAATGTCCCATCTCTATCTATCACTATCGAAAATGTGCGAGCGTAGCTCAGTACACGTTCGTTAAAAAAAAACAGACTACAGTATAGAAGTTGTTTTTGCGTTTAGTGCTGCCATTTCTGAATCCTGCCATTTTTGCTGCCAATCGCTTTTGACTCTCGAGAGTTGTGTGAATTATTTCTTTGTTTTTTAGGTACTATCGTCGGAGATAGAAGAGTTAATAAGTAGACTACCGGGTGTGAATGAGGTATGCGTGGTAGGCTTGCCCCACGAAGTGGACGGCGAACATCCGGCCGCGTGCGTCGTGCGTGACAGCAATAGTTCTGTCACTGCGCAGGAGATCCGGGACCTCGTAGCCAGTATGTATTACAGCTGGACATTATTTAACGTCATTAGTTTCAATATCTAGCTACATAACAAATCATGGAATAAATAGTTTCAAGTTAAAAGCTAAACTAATGACTTTTGTAACGCGTTTTTTAACACAATATTAAGTGTATCACTGTCGACGTCATGTACCTAATCAACTCATTAGTTTTAAGTTACTCGTGATTTTTGTAATGCGTTATTTTCTTTCTTACTATTGAGTTCGTTACTTTCTTTTCTTTCGGTAACACGTCGTATATATAATTATATACATACTAGCTGACCCCGCAAACGTTGTTTTGCTATATATGATATTAACCCCCGCCTCCCTCTTGTGGGTGGAATTTTGTAAAATCCGTTTTTAGCTGACCTCTACTCGGTGAAAGGAATATTCCCACCAAATTTCAAGTCTCTACGCCTTATGGTTCCAGAGATATCGTGATGAGTCAATGGGTGGAAATCCCTTTTATATATCTTGCTGAAATTTAAAAGTTATTTTACTTAATCAACAAAATAAGTACTTAAAACCTAACATTCCTAAACCATGCCAGTTAATTGTCCATATGTAATGGTGCCAAGGATGCTGTCTGCATTTCCCCCAGGGTTGCCATCACGAAATTTTAAGTTGCCGTGTTTTGGGTATCTGGATTGCCGTGTTTTCGAATAAAAACTACAAAATTGCCGTGTGTTTACTTTACATTAACACGTAAGATTAAACATGAGATTAAATAATTGTGTTTACTAGCAGCAAACGAAAAAACCGACTTCAATTATATCAACCAGTAATACAACGTAAGAAGAAAAAAAAATTAACAAACGCACTAGTCGTCACTACGATTTTCGAGGATTCCCCTCGATTTCTCTGGGATTCCATCATCAAATTCTGGTTTCCTTATCATGGTACCACCCTTAAGATATCTCCATTCAAAGATAATAAGAATTATAAAAATCGGTTCATAAGCGACTAAGTTATCCCCGAACATACATAAACAAAATATATATTTATACGGTCGAATTGAGTAACCTCTTCCTTTTTTGAAGTTAATTAAATAACCTCCTCCTGTTTTGAAACCGGTTAAATAAAACATTATATTTCGCAACCGTCATACGAATTTATCGTAACCAACATTTCTTCTTCGGCTTTTTTCAATTTATATTTATTTTTTTCCTTCATATTGTTTATCTTTTTATGTGTTTTTGTTTACTTGATTTGAAATTTACACAATTTCCTTCGAATCGGATAAAGTGCTTTTTGCCAGTAAAGTTCCATTTATTGTGGAAGTAATAATTTTATTTCTTGTTCTTGTTTTTTTGGGGTTTGTGAACACTCACGATCATTAACGTGTTAAATGTATTTATGATGAGCGAAGGCTTAGACCAGCCCTCAATAAACTGGTTCACTATATAGAAACGGATCTTGTTTTTGTGTTGCACTATAATGACTTATCAACTACCGATAAAATTATTAGGAAAAATAAGTACACATTGGATTGCCGTGTTTTTGAACACGGCAATGAACGTACTGCCGTGTACCGTGTTTTATCCCCGAATGTACCCAAATTGCCGTGTAACAGGGCAATTGCCGTGTAAATGGCAACGCTGATTTCCCCGTTGAATGGCAAAAAATGTATCATAATATCTTAATATAATTGTCTACTTTTATTATTTTGAACAAGCGTCGTCGTCGTAGTTATCTTATTCAAAGTTTTCTTTTTTCAGGTAAATTATCAAAAAACAAAGAACTTCGTGGTGGAGTCATATTCGTAGATAGTCTACCCCATACGTCTACAGGGAAAGTTGTAAGAAAAAAACTATTGCAACAGATTAAGAACTGCAAAATAGAATAACCACACAGATTGAAGAAAGAATAACGCTTAAGATTTTTATAAATATAAAAAAAATATGGAAATTAACATGAACGTTAGTATAATAAAAACGTTAATAGGTTTGTTGTTAGGTTTTGTCAAATCAGAAATTATAAAACCTTAGTAGGTATAATATAAAAAAGTAATTTCTAAACATAGTTTAAAAATAACATTTCTTTAAACTTTATTATTTAATATTTGAAAAAAAAAATCTATTCTGTCCGACCATTAAAAATGTACACTTTCATTTTTTTATTGTACTTAAATCAATGAAAAAATAACGTTTCGTGTATGGAAACTTCTGTTTAGTTTTTTTATGTTGAAATAGGTGTAAAATCTACACAACATTACTATTAATTTGGGTGACATTGTTAATTAGTACAAAAGAATTTTTTTGCTACTCTACACGTATATCTATCATTCTATCGTAGTGGAGCGAATAGGCCCATAATGCCGTCATTCGTGGGTTTGATTCCCATTCGGGACAAATATTTCTATAAATATTCGTTTCCAGTCTTGTAATTCCGGTGTAGCCTTCATGAATATCGGAGAGCATGGCAGCCGTAATATGCTCCGGTTGTTGATAATCGTTACTCTAGTTGGCAAATGATCCGAATGACCGATGACCTCCACTCATTTATTTACGAGTACATGTATACTATAGGTTCTTATTTATGTCTATTAGTGTCAGTAAATTTTGTTCCTATTTGTATGAATTATTATATATCAGTTTACTAGTATTTAAGTATGCTATTATAAGTATTATTTTTAGCATTTATATTGTTGTTATTATTAAAAAATATATTCTATCAACTACAAATGTTTTGTTATTATAACGTCAATTACCCAAAGGCTGTATTTACACTTTTTGAAGTGAAACTTCTTTAGAATCGTTGTGATTTTAAACCGGATGCAACGAAAAAACGACAGGCAAGGGCGCGCCGCGCTGCTTGCCGCTAATTTCAAATTAGTTTTTTTTTTAAATTAGTTTGCCAAAGAAATTTCACTTCTATCGTGTGTGAATCGCACACACACCTTTTTTACCCGACTGCCAAGGAAGGGTTATGTTTTTCGCGCGTATCTTGTATGTATGTATGTATGTATGTATGTAATATTCTTAATTACCTCATTTCTCTAGAACCGCTGAACGGATTTGCATAATTGAGATATCGTTAGATTTGTCTTAGCAGCCCAAGTGTTCTTAGATAGGTGACATTAAAAAAAAACAAACATGGCGGCTGTGCGAAGCCATTGTAGTTAATGAAGAAATAAATTTTTTTTAGAATACTATAGTATGGGTATCAAATTAAAGGGCTCAATACAAGGATTTCGAAAATGTATATTATGGTTATTATTACTGTAATAATAATAAAGAAATACAATAAGAAAGTTTAAAAAATGTTGACTTTGCTCTTTCCGTTTTTTACGCAGGCGGGTTTTTTGTTTTCTTTTAATTATATTACTTGTTTATTAAGAGGGCTATTACAATTTTTCTTGGATTTGAGCGTTTGACTCGAGTTTTGATGTGTGATTATGGTTTATATAAATCCACAAATTAAAAAAATTATATATGGCCAAGAAAGTTTGATTCGTATTCTTGGAAATGTATTAAATAAATATTTCAATTTGTTTACGTAAATCAGTAAAAACTTTGTCTCTGGAAAGGATGTTTCAGAAAATTTTAGTTTTGGGCATCGTTTCATGCTTTGTTACATTGAAGATATAATAATTTAACTATTTTTAAAAATGTTTATGGTACAACTGTATCTTCTACTTTGGAGTGGTTAATTCAATTTATTATGTTTCATACAGTAATACATCATAAATAATTCTGCAAAACAGAGAGTTACTGATAATATTTCGTCCGAAATTATATTTTTTATCTATGAATATATAATCCAAATTCAAACAAAAAGTAAGTAATTACGAAGCTTACTATGTTACCTTGCTTGAAAAAAAAAATTGTCCATGTAAATGAAATAATAAGTAATGTAAAAATTATTGTATGTAGAGCTAAAATCCTCTATAAATCTCGGGACTCGCGGTCTGTAACTTTAGAGTTTAGACAGCGCCAAGCGCTCACGGAGGGAGGACGTATCGCTCGCTGTTGCTGTGTCACGTAATCTCACCAATTTTAGCGAATGTAGCGCAACCTTGGTTCTTAGTCCGAGAGCAACCAACACTTTTTGATTATTTATTGAAAAAAGAACATATTTACTAGTGATGTGCCGGATCGTCAAAAATGTATATCCGCGGATACGGATCCGGATACGGATATTTCGTGTCAAGATCCGCGGATACGGATACGGATACGGATCTTTATTTACTGACTCAAAAGGTGTCGGCACGTGACCTTGAAACGATAGTTGACATCACCCCCACTGCAACTACAGGCAGGACAGTTTTCGATTCGCTTTGCGCACGTATTACTTTTGTTAACCGACTTCCAAAAAAGGATGAGGTTCTTAATTCGTCTGTATTTTTTATGTATCTTACCTCAGAACTTTTTACTGGATGGACCGATTTCGATGATTCTTTTTTTTAATCGAAAGGTGGTGCGTGTCGTTTAGTCTCATTTCGATTCAATTGAGATCTAACAAGTACTTTTCAAGTTATATCTAATAATATGTATTTGCTGGACTATTTTTCGTCGATCTACGTTTGTGTTGTACCACATAACTGTTCACTGGGTACACCGATTTTGATGATTCTAGTGTTAATCCAATACTATGCTTGTCTTGTGGTCCCATTTAAATTTGATCGAGATCTAATAACTACCTTTGTAATTAAAGTCGGGTTTTTTCGTTTGCGAGAAACACAATTATTTAGCAACCAAATCCAGGAAACGTCGGGCATCTAAAAAACTTAATAAACCGCGATAAAATCCGAAAAAGTTCTTTCAATAAAAAAAGTTATTTGTTTTTCATTTTCTTATATTTATAAAAGTAATGTCATAACTCATAACTTTCTATGTGTAATAGTGATCTCATAAGATAGTTGAAGTATATTTGTGTTATATTCTATTACTATGGTAACTTACTAGATTATATATTTGAGATTAAAGGTGCCAAATATTTGATTTTAAGAAATAAAAAATATTCCGAATTGATTTTTTTAAATTATACTACTTAAACTAAGTTATTATGCAGTATTTTATCCTGTCAATTGAATTTGAAAATTAATAAAAGATCCGTAAAAGATCCGCGAGAAAAGTGACGGATACGGATACGGATACGGATCTCATTTTTCCCGCGGATATCCGCGGATACGGATACGGATACGGATATCCGGAACATCACTAATATTTCCAAAAAATATGTTTAAAAGTAACAGTGTGATTCCTTTTTTTACCGACTTCAAAAAAGGAGGAGGTTCTCAATTCGACTGTATTTTTTATGTGTGTTACTTCAGAACTTTTGACTGGGTGGACCGATTTCGATCAATTTTGTTTTAATTGAAAGGTGTTGCGTATCATGTGGTCCCATTTAAATTTAATTGAGATTTGAGAAGTACTTACTTTTACAGTTATATCTATTAATGCGTTTTTACTTGACTACTTTTTCGTCAACCTACGTTGTATTATACCGCATAACTTTTTACTCGTTGTACCGATTTTGATGATTCTTACTTTAATCGAAAGCTAATACTTGTTTTGTAGTCTTGTTTAAATTAGATCGAGATCTGATAACAACTTTTTGAGTAATCTTTAATAGCGCGTATTTACTTGACTATTTGTGAGTTTTATTACGTTGTACTACTTGTCTATGTAACTGAAGTCGGTTTTTTTATCGTTTGCAAGCAAACACAATTATTAGAGCTTAGGCATTGCAAGCGTTTATAGGCCGCAGTAACAGCAGAATTATTTTCTTGATTTTAATGTTTGTCCCATGGTAAAAGTTATTCAGTTCTATGGTCTAAAATGTACACCATATTATACTTATCTATGGTCTAAAACACTCCTTTAAGTTTATAAAATGATTTTTAAGACCTTATTTCAATAGAATCAAGTTATTTTTATGACCCTATAACCTACTAATTGACAATTATAATTTTTCTAATGAATATTAAAATCAAAACGATGCATGCGCGTCTTAAGTACAATGTTTACAAAATAATTAGGCACAATAGCAAAATATTATACACATATTTATTACTTTAAAAAATTAAAAAAGTAGGACAACAATTTTAATTTTTCACGATTTTTTTAGTATTTAAAATTACAAAATTATTAATGACAATACAAAAAATTAATGTTATTAATTTAAATAATAAAATAATATTTCACGAACTTTATTTAAAAGTAATAATTTAATTTATTTCGGAAACAGTCTCAAGTTGGTTTGGTTCTTGGAATAAGACTCAAAGCGTCTTGCATGTGTGCGTAGCGTACTTTAACGAGACGCACACGTACGCGACCACTGCCGCGCGCCGTCTAATTTACCTAAAACCGAGAACTTCGATTGTGTGATAGCGCTCTTAAGAGGAAAGGGTACCTAAGAGACTTTTGAAGAATAGGTATTTAAATAAAATGTTCCTGTCTCCACTGACTTTTACTGTAGGCCGCCCCGCACACCCGCCAACCCCGCACTGCTTTGTCTATGTGTAAGTGCCGTGGTGTTAGTGTGCGTGTGCCGCTTCGCGAGACGCGAAAGCTATTTTTCTGTATTTTGCTTGTTTTATTTGATTAGCCCGTTGGCGCAGTTTGTGGTGCCCTGCTTTCTGTTCCGCGGGTTGCGGGTTCGTTTCCTGCCCGAGTCTGGGTGTAATATTTGTATTTATATACATATTTATATGTGTATTATTTCTATGTATATTTATAAAAAATATTCATATATACATATAGTTATAGGAGTCGGCTGTTACCTGCAACACAAGCATTAAGTTGCTTACCATAGGAACAGACGATAGTGTGTGTATGTTATATGATATTTATATTTACATCTATACTAATATATAAAGCTGAAGAGTTTGTTTGTTTGTTTGTTTGTTTGTTTGTTTGTTTGAACGCGGTAATCTCTGGAACTACTGAGCCGATTTGAAAAATTCTTTCAGTGTTAGATAGCCCATTTATCGAGGAAGGCTATAGGCTATGTATCATCACGCTAAGACCAATAGGAGCGGAGTAAATGTCGACGAAGTCGCGCGCAGAAGCTAGTATTTAATAAAAAATTTCTGCTTCGTTCTTCTGTAACTCGGATTACTTTTATTGGATTTCGTAAACTACTTAGTACTTATTATTTTGAATTATTGTTTGTTAATTCATTGGATTGTTATCTACATAACTGTATTTTGGTAAGTAATAATTATTGAAATACTTAGGTATTTTATTTATGAATTAGGTATGTAATTACATGGTTGAGGTGTATGTAAGAATGGGTGTTGAGATACATACATATAGTGTACATGATAAATGTATTGTAGCCATACATACATAGTAATTAATATGTTTGTCTTAGTATAATAATAATAATATACTTTGTTGCACATTTAAATAAAGAACAAAATTTACATTACCAGCAATTATATAGTCACAAATTGTACAACCAGGCGATCTTATTGCTAATAATTGTGTTTGTTCGCAAACGAAAAAAAACCGACTTCAATTAAGTACATCGGCAAGTAATACGTAAGCCGACGAAAAAAATTAACAAACGCACTAGTCACTACGATTTTCGAGGGTCCTCCTCGATTTCTCTGGGATTGGGATCCCACCATCAGATCCTGGTTTCCTTATCATGGTACCTAAATTGGGATATCTCCCTTCCAACAAAAAAAAATAATTATCAAAATCGGTTCATAAACGACGAAGTTATCCCCGAACATAGGTACATTAAAAAAAAAAACAAAAAAAAAAATATAAGTACGGTCGAATTGAGTAACCTCCTCCTTTTTTGAAGTCGATTAAAAAGCAATCTCTTCCAGACAACCTGCTAATGAAAGGGATATTGCTTTTCAGATGGGCAGGTGGTATGTAAATATAAATAAGCAAAAAAAGAATATATAACAATCATACATAGGTACATACACACATACGTACGCAATAAAATAATTATAATAATAATCCATACTAATATTATAAAAGCGAAAGTATCTCTGTCTGTCTGTCTGTCTGTCGCGCAATTACGCCAAAACTACTGAACAGATTTAAATAAAATTTGGTATACAGATAGTCTAGAGTCTGAGAAAGGACATAGGCTACTTTTTAATGCGAATAAAAGGGTGTAAGAGGTTGAAAGGTGGGAATGAAAATTTGTATGGAACTATGTTCGTGTTTCGTAACTGTCAAACATTTAATGTTCATCCCCTCGATATGGTAAACTCTCCGATAAAATTAAAGAACGTATTTAAATCCATACTAATATTATAAATGCGAAAGTATCTCTGTCTGTCTGTCTGTCTGTCTGTCGCGCAATCACGCCAAAACTACTGAACAGATTTAAATAAAATTTGGTATACAGATAGTCTAGAGTCTGAGAAAGGACATAGGCTACTTTTTAATGCGAATAAAAGGGTGTAAAGGGTTGAAAGGTGGGAATGAAAATTTGTATGGAACTATGTTCGTGTTTCGTAACTGTCAAACATTTAATGTTCATCTCGTCGATATGGTAAACTCTCCGATAAAATTAAAGAACGTATTTAAATAAAGGTTTCGAATCGACAACATATGTATATCCACAATATACGGATAGTGGTGTGTTTTACATTTTAAAAATGTATAATAATGTCAGTAATGAAAACGGATTGACATAATATATATTTGTTGTCAAATATAAAACGTAGTGGTCATAATATACTCTTTGGTCAAATATTTATGCGTGCGTTCAGAAATTTATTTAGTGTAAACTAAGGAAAATATATCAAGCTAATTAAATCTTATACTATTGAAAAAAAGGAAAGCATTTTTTTCAACGCAGGTGAAACCGCGGGGCACAGCTAGTAATAGTATATATATAAGTTGTAATGTCTCATGTTTGTCGCGGTTATTAATACGTAACACATAATTGGGACGATATAATAATGTTTAAAAATAGTAATAAAAAAAAAACAAAATGAGATTCTGGTGACATAATATACAAAGAGAGACTGGTTGACTAATCCTCCAATTTTATGCGTCCGACTGCATATTATGTAGGTACGGTGTTGCATAAAATTTCAAAGGACTACCGTATTGATATTTTTAAGTGTACAGTTGTACATAATGTTTGATATTGTTCTAATTTATAAATTATTATTTTATTTATGTCTTTTTCGTTAGGCAAATTACGCAATAATACCTAGCAATAAGACCTTTTTTTGCGAAATACACTGAAATATAAACGATGAACATAAGATAAAAATTAGTACATTTCAAAAAAAAAAAAAAAACATCAAAATAAATGTGGAAGAACAAACTATAAATAAAAAGAAATAATAATAATTATTAAAAAAAATTGAAACAACTGAACTCAGAATTAATAATAAAATAAAGACATTTAAAATAATAGTCACTAATAAAGGTGGCAGTGTGTCTCACAAAAAGATGAGTCCTCGGCTTCAGTTAGGGATAAACCCTAACACAGATTTTCAGGACCACCTATTGATTTTTTATTTAATTATTTTGTGGTTGATTAAGAATTTTTTACCGACGAAGAAAAACAGAGGAGGTTCTAAAGTCGCCACGTATATTTTTTTAATATTTGACCATGCATAACTCTTTACAGAGTAGTCCGAATTTGATTTTAAAAAAATATTGTAAAGACTACGAAGTTACTGCTATTCTATTTTGTGGAGCCCTAAAGGAATCATTTACCAAAAAATTGGTAATTGTGTTTGCTCACAAACGAAAAAAAAACGACTTAAATTACATCGACAAATAATACAGCGTAATAAGACGAAACAATAGTCAATACGCGCTATTAAAGATTACTCAAAAAGTTGTAATCAGATCTCAATCTAATTTAAACAAGACTACATGACAAGTATTAGCTTTCGATTAAAATAAGAATCATCAAAATCGATACACCGAGTAAGAAGTTATGCGGTATAATACAACGTAGGTCGACGAAAAAGTAAATACGCATTATTAGATTAGATATAACTCTAAAAGTACTTGTTAGATCTCAATTAAATTTAAAAGGGACCACATGACACCTTTCAATTAAAACAAAATTGATCGAAATCGGTCCACCCAGTCAAAAGTTCTGAGTACATACATAAAAAAAATACAGTCGAATTGAGAACCTCCTCCTTTTTTAAAAGTCGGTTAAAAAGAACGATGCTTTCTGGAATTCAATAGAACCAATAGTAGAAAAAATTTACTATGATTGCCTTAAGGGAAAGGAAAGGAAATAATTAAATAACTCTTTACCTACTTGAACTGAATAAATCCTTATTTGGAAATTTTGTATCTTTATTTAGTTAACCTACTTTTCCTAGTGTCTGTCCGTCAGTCTTTCTACGGTATCCTTCGTTTGCCTCAGTAATAAGACTACCGTTAGCCAAAATTATGGTCAAACCAAAAACATAAACAACATAATTATTTAAATTATTTACCATAATTATCATTTTTATTTGTTAGAGAAACCCTTCTTTAGCCCAGGTTTGCACAATGTTACAATGAACACCGCATCCAAATAAGGTTTTATTGTAGTTTATGAAAAGAGAGATTATTTAATTTTGTTTACACGAATTTTTGAAAATATCGACAAAATATTACATCACTAGTGTATCTATATAATTATCGACTATGAGGCATCACTTCGCTGGCGTGTATACGTACTGCTCTGACCCTTCCCTCCCCCAGACCTATCCCACAAACAGCAAGAAAGGGACAACTGAAGCTCAGACCACTTTAGGTAGATAATTATTGACCAAAACATCATTTCGTATTCGACTGTTTTCTCCCCGAAACATGCCAATTTATTTTTTATTTTTTTAACGTAAATAAACAAAGCCTTCAGCTATGCCGCTCCGTTTTCTTTTTTTTGTAAATATGAATTATTATTTTTTTATGAGTGTCTGAAAATGTATAAAAAATTAGGCAATATTTCTAGTTTTTGAAGACTCCTACTACCTAATATAATAAGAATATGAAAAAAAACAAAACGTAGGGGCATGGTCATGGCAGGTAAAAGTTTTATTTTACAAAAATATTTGATCTAGTGTCATTATCCAGGGAGAAAACAGTCGAATACGTTTGTATGGAGAAAGAGCCGGTATCCTTTCCTCTTAAATGTTTTTGTTTAAAGATGTTTTTAACCGACTTCAAAGGACGAGGTTCTCAAACTGACTGAATTTTTTATGTACTTATGTTTATTTAGAACTATTGGGTGGATCGATTTCGATGACTCTATTTTTATCGAAAGGTGGTGCTTGTCATGTGGTCCCAATTGATTATTTGACAACTACTTTTCGAGCTGTATCTAATAAAGTAGGTAATAATGCGTTTTTCCTTGACTATTTTTTCGTCGACGTACGTTGTATACCGCATAACTTTTCACTTGGTGTACCTATTTTGATGACTCTTGATCGCGATCTACGACTACTTCTTGAGTAGTTTTTAATAGCGCGTATTTACTTGAATATTTTTTCGTCTACCACGTTGTATTACTTGACGATTTAGTTGAAGTCGCTTTTTTTTCGTTTGCGAGCAAACACAATATTCTGTTCAAGTTTTTCTAAAGGTTACAATCGAATGAACCTTTGTTTCAATTTTTATTTTATTTGTATATTTTTTTTTACGATTAAGTTGGCCAGCAAGCGTACGGTCTTCGTATGGTCCTCCTGATAGTAAGGCGGTTACCGACCCTACCCCCGACTCTCACCAGGAGCTCCGGCCACCTTACTCACGACAGGAACGCAACATTATGTGACAGCAGTATTATTTACCTACCTGCGATCTTCTGTAATGTTTAGGTACTTCCCCGGACAGGCTGGCTCCAGTTTTGGCCAGGATATATATCCTGCTTCGCCATACCTCAATAAAATCAATTGTTTTACTTTTAGTTTAAATCTACAAGCTCTAACTAAGCATTTAAATTATTTTAAGTTTTCATTTAGTTTTACACTATTTGCATGCTATTTGAAGATTCATTTGTTTAATCTTAGATCACAATGAGATTAAATATATAATTATTAATATATTTTTAAAAGAGTAATCGCGAAGTTTATTGTCAGTTCTTCTCTACAGAATCTACACTCAGAATCGGTAGAAGCTCCACATTAACTTATTAAAGTTTTATCTACTTAATTTGAATTTGTAAAATGACGAGCCTTAGAAGCCGAGCAGAGAAGAGAGTATTTGATGATTAAACGAACCTAAGTGAAGTTCTATCATAATTATATGAGGGTGTTGTACGAATATATTAGACCACAGTCATGTAGAGTACACACGTTGGTGTGGCCATCTGCACTGACTCTGAAATTTAAAGTTTTCCTTCTTTTTGTTTTCTCCCTACCTCTGGTAATGCAGTACCTACCCTTATTCACGCATCAGTGCTCCGTCACTTCGCGCTTGTTTGCTTTTGTCGTACATTATAACGTTTTCATTTAATTTGACGTTAAAAATAGAAAGTTGATGATAACAAAGCAATTAAAAGTAAGGTAAAACGACTTTACTGAAGATAAAGATGTGCAAAGCATAACGGATTGACAAATAATTTCATAAGGATCAGGGATACGAAACCCTTCACCGCCATTAAATAGCCGCAACGCATTCAAGGTCAATTGAGAACTTTTTCATTTAAACGAAGATTATTAATTTATTATAATATATCTACATTTCTGTAGCATGTGCGTATTCTGTAAAAATCCATTTTCAATTATACTTAACTAGCGACCCGCCCCGGCTTCGCACGGTTGCAAAAATTATCAGTGTTCCTCTACTATATTATGCATGTATCATACATATAAACCTTCCTCTGGAATCACTCTATTTACTAAAGAAAACCGCATCAAAATCCGTTGCGTAGTTTTGAAGATCTAAGCATATATACAGACAGACAGCGGGAAGCGACTTTGTTTTATACTATGTACTTATGTAGTGATACTTGAAAATTGAACGATTAAAACAAAAGGCAAGGACTGTGATCTCTATTAAAACAATGTTTTATTATATAATGTAACAAAATATATTCGCATAAATAATATAGTAACGGAAATTAAATATAGTTATATAAAAAAGTATTAAACATTTCAAATAAATAATAATCGAAACATCTTGTCAAAATAGAATTATTTTTTTATCTAACATTTTACGAAATACAATGTTGCACACAGGTCAATAGTGACTATACTAGTGAGACGTTTATTTGTTATTCCCGTTCCATATTTGCCACCATTTGTTGCAATTTATTCCGAGCCACTTTTAGTGATGACGTAAATGGCAAGCTATCGAGGAAAACAACTCCACCTCGTAGTTGTTTATTTTTCGATAGTTTACCTGAAATTTTTTAAAAATAAAATAAATAAATAAATGTTGTGCTGTGTGGCTACGGCACTAAAGAATGTAGCCACCCCCTCTCTTCCCGTGGGTGTCGTAAGAGGCGACTAAGGGATAACACAGTTCTACTACCACCTTGGAACTTAAAAAGCCGACGGATGGCGGGATAACCATCCATGCTGGCTTTGAAACACACAGGCCGAAGACGGGCAGCAGCGTCTTCGGTGCGACAAAGCCAGCCCTGCGGTCACCAACCCGCCTGCCCAGCGTGGTGACTATGGGCAACACACATGAGTTCGCGTCATAATGTCGGGCGCGAACTTGTGGAGGCCTATGTCCAACAGTGGACTGTGATAGGCTGTAGTGTGTGTGTGTGTGTAAATAAATGTTTTAAATTTTAGGTTACACATTTGTTGAAAGTTTTATAAAAAATAAAGTGTACGCTTATGTAGACTAGTCCGGTGCCTCAGCTTGCATTGACCCTTCTTTCTGCTCTAGGGTTGTATGGTTCGAATACCCCCCCACGTCCCCAAAAATCTCGGTGTAATATATTATATTTATTTCTATATTTTTGAACTGAAACATCTTTACGCACGCTTGACTTGGGAAGTAAGCTGGTGAATGCGCCCGAGAGCGTTACGAAAAGTGTGATCAGGCGAGGCGAACGTAAGTCGATAGGGTGATATAAGTTAGTGACGATAGAAAGAGAGGGAGTTATACGAGTATTTCGTAAGTTTTACTTCAGTCGTGTGGTCTAAAGCACAGTCGTTTTTTTAAATTTATTTACATAATATATGTAGTATACATTATAAAATATTTATTTATATCAGCTCTTCAAGGCAAGAACCTTAAATAACAGCTGTTTACATTAGAAACAGAGTGTACATTAAAATATTTATTTATTTATCGATTTCATAACTTACTTGCAACAAGATCTTTTATTTCTTGAGCACTGACATTGGTACCATTTTCTTTCACAATACAAGCCACGGGTCTCTCCCCATCAAGGGGATCGCTAATACCGACGACACATACATGTTTTACGCCCGGGTATGTGCTTATTAATTCTTCTAACTCCATTGGTATAATCTGTAAAAATACAGCTTACTTTATGATGTTTGTAATTTTAAAATATTTGACTTAAAACATTCGATCATAGAAATTATATTTCAATTTTATATACTTTGCTTGCGCTTTGCGAGTTGCGACGTTATAAACAGTTATCATTAATTTAGTTACCAATAAGTAGTTCTCCTACATGGGGAAAGAGGCCTATGCCCAGCAGTGGGATATTACAGGCTGAAGCGCAAGTAGATTAATTTGTGAGAAAAAGAATATAATTATAATGTAACTTACAAACTATTTTTAAGCGACTTCCAAAAAAGGAGGAGGTTCTCAATTCGAAACGTATGTTTTTTTTTTTTTTTTTTTTTTATGTAGGTATGTTAGCTCAGAACTTTTGACTGGGTGGACCGATTTCGATCAATTTTGTTTTAATTGAAAGGTGTTGCGTGTCATGTGGTCCCATTTTAATTTAATTGAGATCTGACAAGTACTTTTAGAGTTATATCTAATAATGCGTATTTACGTGACTACTTTTTCGTCGACCTACGTTATATTATACCGCATAACTTTTTACTCGGTGTACCGATTTCGATGATTCTTACTTTAGTCGAAAGCTAATACTTGTCTTGTAGTCTTGTTTAAATTAGATCGAAAACTGATTACAACTTTTTAAGTAATCTTTAATAGCGCGTATTTACTTGACTATTTTTTCGTCTTATTACGTTGTATTACTTGTCGATGTAATTGAAGTCGCTTTTTTTTCGTTTGCGAGCAAACACAATTATATTTAATTAATATAACATATTTTTTAAGGAATTAAATAAGGTTGTATACCCTTCCATTACCATTTTATATACTTACATATATACAGTGAAATTTTATAGCTTAAACATTGCGAGCTCGTGCTTTTTATTAAAAAATATAGTTTTGCCATCTACACATAAAATATTAAAGCAATAGTTCGCAAGCAATTCGAAAATTTTGCAATTCAATTTCCAGCTTTCATAGACTAAAATACGAGCTGTTTAAACGTTACTTACGTGGTAGTTCCTGTACTTAATTAGTGCTTTAAGCCGATCTACATAAAAATAGTTGTTGTTCTCGTCTTTGTATAGTAAATCTCCAGTTTTGAAATAACCATCCTCTGTAAACGCTTGCGCAGTCTCCTCGGGATCATTGTAGTATTCCTGTAAATATATGGTTATAGAAACTTTATTCTCATAAAGAATTACAATAAATTCAATTACATGAGAAATTTAACTATATAAACAATTTGTAATTTATAAAATAGTATTATTGCGAGTCCAACACAAAAGAAAAAACAAAACTAAAGTGGGTAGAAATCTAACACTCAGTTTACACAGCGATCGAATGCGTGGAATATACAGTATAGATTAAACACAGAACAGAAGCGGCATGGCATTTAAGGGTACTAAAGTTAGTTTGTTATTTTATATATTATATTTAATTATTTCTTAATTTGTTATTTTATATATTATATTTCAACTATTTTTTTATTTTATTCAGCAATTTTTTATTATATAATGTTTTAAAAGTTTTTTATATGTTTGTAATGATTGCGAGTTCTTTACATCATTGGGAACTTTATTATATAATTTTACGCCTTCAAACAAGATATTTTTTGGACCGTAGTTAGCACAGACTACTAAGAGAACAAGTTGTAGTTAGTTCTTGGTGCTCGGCATATAAGGTTATTCGCGCTTCTCAAGAGAATTTTTTGTACTTGCATTTTTTTAGTGAAATTTATTTGTGTATGTATATTTTTCGTTAAAATTTTTCTTATTAAGAGACAAGTATTGTACGTGTAAATTTGAGTAACATTCAATAATTTAGTTTTTTCGTATAATTTTTTCGTAGGCGTTAAGTAGTTATAATTAAATAGTACTTTTAATAATTTATTTTGAGCTCTTTGTATTAAATTTAAGTTGGATTTTGCAGCTGCGCCCCAGATTTCCACCAAATAATCAATGTGGGGTTTGACAAGTGCGTTATAAATAAGGTAACGAACTTTTTGTGGAACGAATATATGTATTTAATTTCACATACAGAATAATGAAAGTCATTATCGTCATATCATTTAGCGTTCTTTCTTGGCCAACATAAATTATACTCGTATATACAAAAAGAACATTAAAAACCTATATGTCGTTTTGAAAAAAAGGTTCCTACGAAAATTAGTCTATTTTCTTGCTTTTATCTATATAATAATTACAAATATGTGATTGTTGGAATGAGTGTTATAAACATTCATACTCTTCCTTATTTAGCTATACATCTTCGTATAACAACATGTAAAAGTTAATTGTAGCACTAATAGCTAAAAAATAATAATTACACATAGGTAAATGTACAAGGAAAAACTGTGAATAATTTTAAAGTCTGTGTACCATCTTGAATTATAAGTTTTAAAAAGAAAAAATATATAAACCAATGGCATTTTTGAAAAACAATAATTAAAGTACTAGAAAAAATATATTTTGTGCGTGATAAGAGTGTTATTGATATCGAGACACGCGGCAGCGTGTCAAGCCAAGTTCAAGCAAAAGAACTGGCGACTCAGCGCCGTGTGTATATTTACACGAACCATTTCGAGCGACTTTTGATCCCTCCATAACTCAAAACCTATTCAACAGAAACAGATCAAATTACGTATGTTAATTTATATCCATAAGGACAACTAGAACCCCAAATTTCATTAACCTAGTTGAAACAGTTACAAAAATATGAAGGTTCAAAAGTCGCCAATTTTCCACTGACTGACTCATCAAAAACCTAACCCACTTCCAGATGACCTAGGAAGTCGAAATTTGGCATCTAGCTAGGTAATTACGTGTAAGCGCAGGAAAAAATCTGAAAACTAAAGAAAGTTAAAAAATAGAGGGGGTCCCTATACAAAAAAAAAAAAAAAAACGTTTTTTAATTGTAGCGTCTGAACCGTTATAAGTGGATATTTGAAACTTGCACAAAATATGAATTGATACATTTGCTATATAAAACAAGTATAAAAATAAAATGAAGTCAAAAAATAAAGAGTGTCCCTATA
The DNA here is from genome assembly GCA_905220545.2 of Melitaea athalia. Taxonomy (NCBI): domain Eukaryota; kingdom Metazoa; phylum Arthropoda; class Insecta; order Lepidoptera; family Nymphalidae; genus Melitaea; species Melitaea athalia. The sequence continues at coordinate 7,270,687 of HG992196.1, forward strand.
CAAAAAACTTGTAATTATTCATCCGATTGCTTTCAAAATCGATATCTGTGGACATGGTTGGTCTCAGAAAATGAATCTGATAACAGAATGAGAAAAAGTAGCCGGCCATCTTGAACTTTTTAGTTATTCGACCGATTGCTTTCAAAATCGATATCTGAGGATCCGATTGGTCTCCGACATCGAATCCGTTAACAGAATGAGAAAAATTAGCCGCCATCTTGAACTTTTTAGTTATTTGACCGAATGCTTTCAAAATCGATATCTGAGGAACCGGTTGGTCTCCGACATCGAATCCGTTAACAGAATGAGCAAGAAAAAAGAATAAATTTCAAATAAATATCTCTACAAAAAGTAATGATATCCCACCAAACACATAAATGTGAAAAATGACAGCCAAGTTCAATAATAAGAATACGTTGTTTGTGGACTTCGCCGAAAAAAGTATTGAGATGTAAATGAGCGCCAAGTTCTACAGAAAATATTAAATTAAGCTAAAGATTTCACTTGGCTAGTTTTTACCTAAAAACAACATTAAAAAGCTATTAGCCAAATAAAAGATGAATTATTAGTGAAAACTGGCAAAGTGAAATCTTTAGCTTAATTTAATATTTTCTGTAGAGCTTGGCGCTCATTTACATCTCAATACTTTTTTCGGCGAAGTCCACAAACAACGTATTCTTATTATTGAACTTGGCTGTCATTTTTCACATTTATGTGTTTGGTGGGATAGTAAATAATAATTCGTATCTTGTAAAATAAATTGTAATTGTAATAAAGGGTTAAAAAATATCATAATAATGTTCAAAGTACTCACAGTAAATCTTGGTCCCTTTGCCCAAAGTTCTCCGGTAATGTATGGTTCTATAATTTCCAATCCTGTCTTCAGGTCCATTAACTAAACAAAATAAAAAATATATATAGATATTAAATACTTTTGAACTATTTGAATGTATGGTTAAGGTGCTATTTAATATATGGTTTTTGCTTATTATTTTTTTATACATCTATGATGGCATACAAGCTTACGGCCTACCAAATTACATTACATTGATGGTAAGCGATTACCAAAGCCCATGGACGCCTTCGTACGTACCAGAAACATAGCGAATGCGTCGCCGACTCTACCCTTTTTTTCGCTTCGAAGAGGCCGGCCAGAGTGTGGGGCTCCCGGCCCGGAATGAACGACTAAAACCCACTAAAACCCAGCGGTGCCTTCCTCAGCGCCATGGGATCGCTTTCGCATGCTACCGCGACGCCGACTCTACTCCTGACGTAAGGTTTGGGTACTTCACCAGTCGGGCTGTTTATGATTTTGATCAGAATATTTCCTCTATGACCTACCTCAACGAATACTTCGAGAAGCTTCACAATTTTTTGGTTGCCATAGATAGGTTGTAAGAAGATAATGATCAGAACTAATTACACGGGATTTACTGTTGTATTCGCAGAAGCACAAAACGGACCGGCATTGGTAAGTTTTTAATCGTTGAGATTGTTTCAAGTGTAGCTTTTATGTATATTTCGTGTTTAAGTTAGTTATAAATTAGAAACATACGTAAAAGAATTAATGTAGACTAATCTAACCCTTCAGAAAGAAAGTGCAACTTACAAAAGGTAATAGTACAGGTACATAGCTAAGAACTCATTCGATGCCTAATAACTGGGAAATAATACGTACCTAGTTTGAAATTTTAACCACTAAATCACGCGTTACATTTATAATGTAACCTTATTTATAAAAATACTAGCTTGTGCGCGCGACTTCGTCCCCGTGGAATAGGACCACCCGATTTTGAAACATTCTTCATTAGTGCTACGCTCCTATTGGTCTTAGCGTGATGATATATAGCCTATAGCCTTCCTCGATAAATGGGCTATCTAACACTGAAAGAATTTTTCAAATCGGTCCAGTAGATCCTGAGATTAGCGCGTTCAAACAAACAAACAAACAAACAATCAAACAAACAAACAAACTCTTCAGCTTTATTATATTAGTATAGATTTATAAAAATAATATTATTTATAAAAATAAGGTTATTTGGCCGATAGTGAGAGAGGCTATGTAAAACATACAGTGAAGTGAAATTTTGTAATTTTCATCACCAGAATGAAAACTTTAAGGTATTATATTTGTAGAAGACAAGCAGTGATAGAGGCTACTTGGTCATTCTTATTTATTAAAATAATAACTTGATTTTACTTTATTAATAAATAAGGAAGTCTGTAATTAATTCTATTATGTATTTTCCCATTCAGTAATTAGGTATTAGTAAAATGGAAATCAGAATGTACACATGAATCTTAACAGGATATTATTGACATGAATAATTGGACTTTATTTTAGATTATCCTTGTTCAATTAACAAGTTTTGAGGTTTCTGAAATAACACGAACTATGTGTAATTTTTACGAGTGTTTGTTTTTGTTTTTATGAAAATCTGTGCCTTAAGCGTTGACAAAATCGTTTGATAGAACCTATTTCCATCCAATCTTCAATCATCATACACTCATCCAATCATCCAATTTGGTAAAACCGAGAAAAGAGTAAAGAGTTTGTTTGTTTGTTTGTTTGAACGCGTTAATCTCAGGATCTACTGGTCCGATTTGAAAAATTCTTTCAGTGTTAGATAGCCCATTTATCGAGGAAGGCTATATGCTATATATATATCATCACGCTCAGGCCAATAGGAGCGTAGCACCAATGAAGAATGTTTCAAAATCAGGTTTTTTTCCTTTTGAGAGCTTCCGCTGCGTAAACGGTTAAAGTTTCTCACATCATGTGCGCGGATGAAGTCGCGCGCAGAAGCTAGTATGTTATATTAGAGCCAAATAGTTTTAGTTTAGTTTTTTTTTGTTAACAACCTTTTTTTCCTGTAGTGATATAAAGTAGACAAACTAGAAGTATATCAATTAATTAAAAATTATGTAAGATATATTAATTATTTATTACCTTGATTGCATAAATGGGAAGCGGTCTTCCACAACTATCGCTTGGCCCCTTAGGGTTAGGACCCAGGACTGACCCCATCGTCTCCGTCTGACCGTACGCCTCCATTGCTATGGCATCCTTAGCTAATAATTCCTAAAATATAAATTATGTAACTTTAGTGATTTCGATTGCGTATTAATTCCGCCACCGTTTTATAAGCTGTTGTGAAAAATGCACGCCGAGTGTAAATGCCCGCGACACTTCAATTTTTTAAGGTGTTTTTTGCATAACTACCATTAAATATAGCCAGAAATGAAAAAAAAAACATATTCAATATCTTCAATGATCTAAAAAAAAAAAACTGTTGTTACTTTTATATTTTAGTCTTTTTATTTCTAATTTCTTTAATAATTTGTTCGTGTAGGTAATTAAAAAATAAGTAAATCCTGATATAAACGCTTTTAATCAAACAAAATATTTTATGCAACATAATAGGTACGGTAGGTATAGCGGCATAAACAAGTCTACTAATTTAACTCATAGTTTCTATATTATTTCTTTCTTTCTCTATATACATAAAGGTGAACTGTTTATTCATAAAATGTTTTAAAGATATCTAGACACGATATCCTGTAATTACCTTAAACTGGGCCATAACTCCTGGGTAAATTTTTGAACCAGCGATACCGATATTTTTGAAGCATGTCAGATCCACCTTGTCTTTCTTGCTTACTAAATACGTCACCAATGGAGGACTGAATAAGGCCTGTACTGGCTAAAAATATTGTTATAATAAAAAAAATTATATTATCATCCTATCTATTATAATAAAGTTATCATTAGTAGACGATGAAATTTATTTTTGAGAATTTAATTTTAATTTTAAAATTAATTTTTTTAATAAAATTTAAAGGAATGCATAAAATCATTGTATTTCACGTCTCAGTGTAATACAATGATCTTATGCACATGCATTAGTGTGACCATAGCTCCTGGGTGGGTTGGAACTTGGAGGTAGGGTCGTCAACGCGCTTGCGATGTTAGTGGTGGTGCAGGCGTTTGTAAGCTACGGTAATCGCTTACCATAATGTGAGCCGTAAGCTTGTTTACCTACCTAGTTGTATAATTTTTTTTAACGGTTAATTGTTTAGTCACCACTGAAATATGGGAATCTAAAAAAAAATATCACATAACTTAGTTAATTCAGATTTCTAATAACATACGACAGATCATTGTTAACGCAAATATCTTACAATATGCCGCGAGTATCTTACAATATTCAGTTCGTAGAGTTATGAAGTAAATAAACTAAAATAAAAGTAGCTTAAGTTATTCCTTACTACATCAGCTTATTCAGCTATCTATCCATCAGCCTGTGAAAGTCCCGTCAAAATCGGTTCAGCCATTTCAGAGATTAGCCGGAACAAACAGAAAGACAGACAGACAGGCAAAAATTTTAAAAAATGTTATTTGGGTACATGTACCATCATACCATGTATATATCCACATGCATTTAGTAAAAAGCAGTTCTTTACAAACAGACACTCCAATTTTATTTATTCGTATAAATGTATAGATTAGTTATAATTATAATCACATAGTACTTACTTTGTATTTATTTATAATATCAATTATGTGTTCGTAGCTATCTGGTATTGAGCTCTGAAGTTTTGTATCACCAATCAACGGATTGCCCACTGACATAAAGAAGTTCGATATCCAATTCACTGGTGATAAATTAAGCACGACCTTTTTCGGCCTAATAAAAAAAATAAGCATTAAACATTATCACTCGTAAAAACAGTGTGTGTATGTGTATATAAAACAGTTTCGTATTCATAGCTGTGAACGTTACAATAATACTAATTATTATAAGCTTAATTAATCGAAATAGTTTCTATAGTTAGTGGTAGTCAGAGTTATAGTGGTAGTTGTTAAGTCGTAGTGTATGTACTACATGTCGAGGTTTTTCGCAACTGGTTTAGCTTGAAAGAGCACGAAAAAAGCTATGACAGATTTAGCATCAACCCTTTTTCAAAATTAATATTCAGCCCTGGCCCTGCAATGGGATATTTACAGCCGTTACAGTTACATGTTATGTTGTAAAAATAACATGTATCTAAGTAAAGCAATTATTTTATAAGCTTAAGAACATTATGCACTCTTCGTACAAACATGACCCGAAAACGTTTTATGCAAAATTATATGAACTAGTGGTCGTCCAGAAGTCGAAATTCAACTATAATTAAAAAATTTAATTAAAGAAAACCAAAATATAATGAAAATAAAGAACCTTTTTTCAAATTTTTCATTTTGACTACAGACTATCAACAAAATAGTAATAGGCGTGTGTGTGTCAAATATATGGTAGTGTGTGTGTAATAGTTTTGTTATAGATTCGATATATTTTTATGTAGGTATAATTTAAAAAATATATATTAGTTTTCTGCACTCCTTCTCTATATAAACTATAAGTGTACGAAATTTCATACTCCTCCGTCCGAGCAATTTTCGTAAAAACGGGTACAAAGTTTTTGCTTCACGTTTGTTCACATCAATATACGAGTATAGATTTGTCAATACTCACTGTTTGTCATAATTGTATTGTTGCATAAGCCACGTCAATTTCATCGCGAAGGGCTTATGATTAAATGCTGCTACTTTCACTTTACCGGTCGTTCCACTTGTACTCACTAAAAAGGCGTATATTTTGTCTACATCGAACTCGGCAACTCTGCAAAAAAGGTAGAGTATAAAATAAAACCATTTTAAAGCAAAAAAAAAAAAATTATTGAAGGGATAGGTTAAACAAAATTCCAAAAAGTCTTAAGTCAAAGCACATTATCTATACAAATAAATAAAATTGGAGTGTCTGTTTGTAATATTATAATAACCGCTTTTTACTAAATGCATATGGATCTATACACGGTAATTATACCAAAATAACATTTTTTACCGACCGATTTTGATGAGACTTTCACTGGCAGATAGCTGGGTAACAGATAGCAGTGGCTAATAAGGTATAACTTAAGCTACTTTTATCTTAGAATTTTTGTTATAACTGCGAACTGAACAATATCTTCTTGTTAAATTCCACGCGGACGAAATTGCGGGAACAGCGGCTAGTTTTATAATAAAAAAATAACAACAAATTTAACGAGTTCCATTTGATACCGACTACAAAACAAAGATCTTCAGAATAGGGTTACTAAGACACTAGACATCTGTGCTGGACAAACATTCTTCTTTTGTTTAAATGCTAGGTATTTGAATTGTGACAAAAACAAAGTATTAAACGAAAATATTACTTAAAATAAAATGAAAATTTATATTTTTAAACAATAAATTAATAGATTACATGAAAATCAAACTGAAAAGAACTAGACTACTTTTATTAATGTTAAATGCAGCATATTAGGATAAGCAAACAAGATATACTACGAAATATAATCTACGACACCGCGTTGGCGCAGCGGTTAGAGCACTGGATTGCGATTGGCTGTTGCGCGGGCGGTTGCGGGTTCGATTCCCGCACACGACAACATTTGTATTGGCCATACAGATGTTTGCCGTGGTCTGGGTGTTTGTGCAGTCCTTGTGGGTTACCCCACCGTGCCTCGGAGAGCACGTTAAGCCGTCGGTCCCGGTTGTTATCATGTACACCTGATAGCGATCGTTACTCATAGTAGGGAATATATCCGCCAACCCGCATTGGAGCAGCGTGGTGGATTAAGCTCCGATCCTTCTCCTATATGGAGAAGAGGCCTATGCCCAACAGTGGGATATTAGAGGCTGAATCGTGATCGTGATAATCTACGAACTTTTCCATTTGAATTTTTGTATAAAACGCAATCATCGGTCTTATTCAAAATACCTACTTAAAGTTTTCTTCTGGTTCATTTGTAGCATATGTATTCATAAATTCTGAAAATGTGCATTCACCTCCACCGAAACCAACTATTTTTGTATCGAGTCCTAGATCTTTAGCCGCTTGTGAATATATTTCGTAAGATTCACTTTGACAAAATGCTATTTTTGGTTTAGTCAAATTGAACATGGTACGAACTTCATCTGCAAAACAACAATATTGCTTATAGCTTTGAGACAAGCCTTGAATATATTTTTGTTAATTTTATAATTATTTAAGCAATGCAATAATGCTTAAAATTTGAGTTACCATATTTGTAAAATGGATCGACGCCAACAATCGGAAAACCATTGAAGAGAGAAGCATAGAAAGGGATGTGTACGTCCAAGTGGTTCTTTCCTCCAAAAGCAACAACATCTCCAGGCTTTAATCCGAAAGCTCTTAAAGACCTGGCCATCCTGATAGAACGTGATAACACAGACGCGTAGGATTCCTCTTCTCCTGTAGCTGCATCGATCTGTGACAAGATTGGCAAGTAAATTATCTTTGTATCCTATTAATATCTCTGATCTGCTTGGTCTACGACGATCGAGTATATAAGCGTTGACGGACATGCGTGTTTCAGAATTTTTCATGGAACATGTCAGTTTCCTCGCCATCATTATAAATCATCATAATAAAACTGATAAAGTATGATAAAGGAATATTTAATAATATCCCTTTATTTTAGCCTCTTTATTATATTGCTAAACATAACTATATAGTTTCTACATGTAAGCGTTATATGCTTATGACACAGTAATGTCTATGTTTTGAGTAGCATGAGTTGTTACCTGTTTCACTAGCCGCGATATGATCGTCATATAATGTGATAGGTAAATAATAAAACAAAAATTTAAATAGATAAAACCTATGGTTATATTTATGGCCTAGCAGTAATATATATATTCCACTGCGAATAGATGGTTATAAAAACGTATTAAGTTTTTTACGAGAAAATTGTTTTCTTTTTCAACAAAAATAACCTAAAAACCAATTGTGCCATTTCGGATTTAAACCCGCAATTTTTTGGTCACAATTAGTGTTCGCAATTCTTGAACTAAAGTGAACCAACACTTCATTAATCCTCAAATAAAACTCAAAGCTATGCATTTCTGTCTTATGAAAAAGCGTTTAAAATATCAGATTTTAAGTTTCAAATTACTAGATATGACCGTTATAAGCTAATTTACATAGTCAGTGTAATTGTTAGTTCAATGTATAGTTTCATAGTTTCAATATAATTAATTAAATCTATAATGTTAACGTTATAAAACCGTATTAAAACATTCATTTGTACAAGACGTATATTATGCTAATAATTTTTAATAAAAAATAATCTCATAAAATGCTACAAAATCAATACATACCTGGCACACCGCATCATTGTGAATTTTCATTCTTTCAAATAATATTTGACCGATGTGAATATCGGAGTTAGAATCCATATTGACTTTTATTTTTAAAATATTTTTTAAATACTAACACTTACAATGTTCGCGAAGTAACTTTATATTTTTAATATAAATAATAATTTACAAATAAATTATAACTTAGAGGGCGAATAATACATGTCAATAATTCGACTCGAGTTGTGTTAGTGACGCATATAAGCTAAAATCCTTATACTTGTAGGTGAAAATTTTTCCCATTAAGGAAGGAAAAACTCGGAATAATTGACGAAGAGTAACAAAATAACATTAGATCGTAGTAATTTGCAACATATTAAAATGTAAATACTTATAGGTAATTAGATTTTTGGGATATAAAGAATTTGTGTATGGGCAATACAAATGTTTGTCATTTGCGGGATCGAACCCGCAACCGCCATCGCAACAGCCATCGCAACAGCCATAGCAACAGCCACAAACCAGTACTGTGCCGAAAAAAAGAAATCAGAAAACTCATCAGATATGAATTAAATTTGAATGAGACCAAAAAACAAGTATCATCTTTCGAATAAAATAAGAATCATCGAAATCGGTACACCCAGTAAAAAGTTATACGGATTAATACAACGTAGATCGACGAAAAAATTGTCAAGTAAATATGCATTATTAGATATAACTCGAAATGTGCTTGTCTAATCTAAATTAAATATAAATGGACCACATGACGCGCGCCACATTGCGATTAAAAAAAACATCGAATTCGGTCCACCGGTCTACCCAGTCATAAGTTTGGAGCATACAAACAATAAACATACATAAAAATACAATTGAACTGAGAACCTCCTCTTTTTTTGGAAGTCGGTTAAAAAGTGACAACGACGGTATTTACATACAAGTAATTAATTACCTAAAACTGAACACCGGTAAAACATTTGATGGTGATGAGGCTAAAAACCGCTGCAACGACTATATCATTGCATTTATTCAGAAATGTACATGACATATAAAATTTTACATTAATTTTATTTGTCATGCTGTGTTGCGTCTTTTGAAAACGATTGTCATATTTCGCAAATAGTTTAATGATGAATATTTTTATCTATACACTAGCCGACCCGTGCCCACTTCGTTGGGCGTTAATTATCTTTTTTAAAATGCAAAAATAGTTTTGAAGAAAACTTTTGACCAAAACTACGTCCGGAGTACCGATAAAGTAAAACAGAAAGTAAAGAGAAAATATATAAAATAAAAAATAAACGGCAGCGGGCGCCTACAGCGATGAATAAAATCGTAATAATATCGTGTATTTATTATTTTAAATTACAGAACCAAATAACATACTATAAAGAACAAATTTTAAACCACTTAAATAAATAATATGTTGCTCCAACGCCATCTATCAAAAAGCGTAAAAACTTCGTCATCGATAGATTCAAATAGACAGTAAATAAAATAGAGTATTAAATAGTTAAATCTAACAGCGATAGGTGGCGTTCGTTTCTTTGTCATTTTCATAATATATTTTAATATTTTTCTTTTTTACTGAATTTTTTTGTACAATTACAATAAAATATAGCCTATATCACTCCTGAATAGTGTAGCCTCTCACTATTTTCAGCAAATCAGATAAATATAAATGTTTTAAAATCACCAATTAATTTCTAAGGCAAATAATAATGCTTGATTAGATTGAATTGTTGACACGGCACGTCAGAGGACGCAGGTTCAAATCCTGGTGATTTAAAATATTTATATATTTTTATCTTTTTCCTTTTATCTTGTCACTCCTGAATAGTGTAGCTTTCTGTTAGTGAAAGAATTTTCATGATCGGATCAGTATTTGCGAAGATTACCCCGTATATACAAAGTTATAAACTTTACCTCTTTATAATATTAGTATAGATATAATAAAATGGTAGAAAAGTCAAAACTGTACATTGAATATTTTTTTAAAAGAATACTTGGGGTGTGATCTACAATCGATACCGAAGCCAAAAATATAGTTTTTTGAATTTTTGTCTGTTTGTCTGTTTGTCTGTTTGTCTGTATGTATGTCCGGGATAAACTCAAAAAGTACTGCATGGATTTACTTCAAATTTGGCACGAATATTGTTAAGAAGTCGTGTCAGAACATAGGCTATATATTATCACGCTATCACCTACGGGGAACGAGCAGTGAACCTTTATTTCTTCAAATGTATGTCCGGGATAAACTCAAAAAGTACTGCATGGATTTACTTCAATTTTGGCATGAATATTATTAAGAAGTCGGGTCAGAACATAGGCTACATATTATCACGCTATCACCTACGGGGAACGAGCAGTGAACGCACGCAGACGACGTCGCGGGCAGCAGCTAGTCATTAAATAATGTCGTAATATTTTGTAAATATTTCACAGCAGCAGGAAAACCAGTTAAAATGTAATGTACAAGACTGTACTACTAGGCAACCACGCTAGTTCACCCTGAGAACGTTCAGCTCCCTCTGGCGTCTCAATAAAACAACCAGTGTTAATATGAGGAAATAGTCTTTAATGATCGATACACAAATAACAATGTTAATATAAGTACCGATCCTAAACCGCTTTGATTCGAATGAATTCCCAATTTCGAACTTCGAATAAGATATGAACATACAATATTTTACTTAACTAAATCGACACAAACTTTCTATAGCGCGATTTATTCTACAGCCAACGCCATCTGTGTTTCCTTATGTAAACTAATAAATTAAATATACATTCAACATACCGCCCACCATAAGGACAGTGATGTCCTTATAAAGAACCGCCCACCATGGGCACTTTACATGTTACAACCAAATAACAAACAAAAACTTATGAAACAAATTACAGTTGGCTCCCCTTAACATTGACATATATTTACTTAAACCTAAATTTGAAGTTAACAATATACTTAAATTAATTTTTCAATTGGCAAAATACATAGTTTTGATGTTGGTCTTTTTAACATAGTGTTTTTATTCGTCTTAATCGTGACTACCCGAACAACCCTGTCCAAACCTGGGTGAGTATCAATAATTCTACCATATAACCACCTGCAAGGAGGCAAACCATCCTCCTTTACTACTACAATATCACCAACGGCAGGTGATGAAGATGGAGTCGCCCATTTATACCTATGGAGGAATTTGGTTAGGTATTCCTGTGACCATTTTCGCCAAAACGACTGAAGCATTCGTTGTGTATACTGCCACCTTCGAAGAGACGTTACCCCCTCGTGTTCGTAATTATAGTCAGGTGGTGTAACTAACGATTCACCCACAAGAAAATGAGCTGGTGTCAGGACTTCAACATTTGGATCATCGGTAACACCACATAATTTCAGCCTTGGTGTAGACACCTGCTTGACTGGGGCTACCTTTGTTTTTGTTGCAATGAGCGAGCTGTGAATAAAACCGTTTGGATTAATTACGCGAGTGTAAATAACTGCTGCATAAGTCATCTTGGAGGCATCGCAAAATCCATGCAATTCCACCATGGTATTATTGGACGTATCACCCGACCATCCAGGTAAGCGAAATTCTGATAACCCTTTCAACTCATCCCGGTAAGTGTTAATTAAGTTTTCGTCTGATAAGTTTTTGGGCACTTCCTCACACCAAGCTAACCCGGCTAACCATAGCTTTTGAATAATTGCTTTTGCTATTATAATGGTTGGCGCTATCCAACCCAACGGATCATATAGACGTGCCACATTAGCTACTATTTTTCTTTTTGTTACAGGTTGCTGCATCTCTGGAAGATTCACCGAGTACATGAAGGTGTCGCTGCTGCGGTCCCAGGTAAGTCCTAGTATTTTTAATACATTATCTAATTTAAGATGTATTCCTTCTATTGTTTCTTCATTTCTATTTACCTCTTTTATGCTTTCTAACATTGTATCGCTATTGCTTGACCATTTATGTAATTTAAAACCACCCTTGCTTAACATAGCATTCATCTCGTTGTATAACTTAAACCCTTGCTCCACAGATTCGCATCCCGTCAACATATCATCAACATAAAAATCATTTAAAGTTACCTTTGCTGCCAATGGGTAATTGATGCCTTCATCGATTGCAACTTGCTGAAGTGATTTTATTGCAAGATACGGTGCAGAAGCCGTACCAAAGGTAACAGTAAGAAGTCTGAAAATTCTATCTTCACCTGATTTATTATCTTTCCAGATTATACGCTGGAAATCAACGTGCTCTCTAGCCACATTGACCATTCGGTACATCTTCTCAATGTCAGCTACTAGGCAAATAGGATGTACCCTCCAACGCATCATAATGTGCCGTAGGTCTGGTTGAAGACTTGGGCCTATCAATAAGCAATCATTTAATGAAACCCCATTTTTTCCCTTTGCAGATGCATCAAATACAACCCTTAGCTTCGTGGTATCCTTGTCATCTCGCACTACTGCGTGATGAGGTAAGTAAACTGCATTTGACACATTTTCTTCCGATATAGGTACTGGTTCCATATGACCATGATGTAAGTACTCTTCCATTACTGCTTCATATTTATTACCAAATTCTAAATTTAATTCAAATTTTAATTTTAATTTCTGCCATCTTTTTTCAGCTATTTCTCGAGAAGAACTACGTTTGCAATCTGGATCATCCGTTTTAAAGGGTAAATGAACGATATATCTACCTTCTTCATTCCTTTTAGTAGTACTATTAAATAGTTTTTCGCAAAATAGTTCCTCGTTTGACATTGTTTGGTGTTTGGTTAGTTCCAAGTCCGACTCTAGTTCCCAAAAACGCTTGAGCATATCATTCTCGTCCGTCCGGCAGTGAAAAGTTTTATATTCATTTATTTTGTTATCTCTAGGTGCTGCGTTTATCTCACCAGACACAATCCATCCAAAAGATGTACATTGAACTACCGGTGAACCCTGAGGACCCCTTTTTATTCCTTCCTGAATTATCTTGCCATAAACCTCAGCACCCAATAAAATATCAATTTTATTAGGTGTGCGATAATTCGGATCTGCCAACTCTATCTCAAGAGTTTCCAGCCATTCCATTACATCTAGCCTCCTACTTGGTAGAAGACTAGTGATTGTTTTTAAAACATAGGCTCTTACAGTGATGGTGTAAGATGGGTCAACCAATGATTTGAGATTTATGAATACCATTGCTCTTGGGGACAATTTATTGTCACCTCCTAGCACCGATACATTTTCCGTTATAGGTATTTTCTTTAATCCTAAGTACTGAACGGTTGCTTCAGTAACAAAGGATGCCTGTGATCCTTGATCCAACAGCGCTCTAATAATAACGTGTTCTCCAGTCTTCGACGCGGCCTTGACCAACGCAGTAGCTAACAATACCTGACCTCGAGCTTGTTCTGTAGAAAATAGTGTAGCTAACGGAGTTGAATTTTCCGCTACGTGTACGGGTGTCTCAATTTTCGAACACGATGGAGTAACCTCTCTAGGCGGTACTGTATTACTATTTTTTGTACTAACGGCGTTTGTGTCAGCAATACCTTTATTACTTGGATGCAATAGGGAATGGTGTTGCCTTTTGCATATACGACATGTTTTTAAGTTTCGACAAAATTTTGCTGAATGGTTCCCTCCTAAACAATTAAAACATAAGTTATTGTTTTGGACAAAATTGCGTCGAGCGTCTACAGTTTCTCGAGCAAAAAGAGTACAATTTATAATACTATGATTATTATCTTTACAAAATAAACACTGATTTTTAGATGAAGAAGCATGAAAACTCTTAAGCGTATTTACTTTAGCAGCATTATTATTGTTATTTTGGACATTTACATTTCGATTTGCAGGTGTTGTTTTAGTGTCTAAAAACTCTAAAGCACGATAACGGTTGGTTATAAATTCTGTAAATTGTTTAAATGTAGGTAATTCATCAGAAGTATTGTTACTAGTTACAGAGAATTCCCACTGCTTCCTGGACTCTGGATCGAGTTTCAAGGTAAGTATGTGAATAATAATTATGTCCCAGGTACTTACGTCTATGCCTAAATTAGTCAGTGAGCTCAAACAATCGTTTGTAGTATCAATTAAATTTTTTAAACCATAAGACGATTCACAAGTAATGTTTTTTTGACTTAACAAACGTTTTAAAATAAAGTACGACAAGTATTTTTTGTTATTATATCTAGTATTTAGTAAAGACCAACATCTCTCATAATTGGATTCCGCTATGGGTATTTGTCTCAGAAGCTGTTCGGCTTCACCGGACAAATATCCTTTTAGATAGTGCATCTTCTGAACATTATCTAATTGACTATTGGAATGGACAAGTGAAACAAAAAGATCTCTAAAAGTGGTCCACTCTGAATATTGACCGCTAAATGTTGGTATAACAATGCGCGGCAATTTTATGTTGAAACTAGGCACATTTACATTACAATTATTGTCCTTACTAGTATCTTGTAAAGATGCCGAATCAAGTTTTAACATTGTTTTGTATTCAACATATAAATTTTCAATATTTCCCATTACATCGTCACTGAAATATGGTTCGGTTAACCCTTTGGACATATTAATAATATTACTGTGATTCTCATTAATTTTAGACCAAAACCCATCCAAAATTTCCATTCTAGTTTCAATATATTGTTTATTAATACGGTCTTTAGGAGACTTTTTATAGTTACTTAAAGCCTTCGACATTCGATCATAAAGATTCATTTGAAGTTTAATTAAATTCTCCATTTTAAATTGATTTACTGTTATAAACTAAACAAACAATATTCCACTAAGACCCTTTCAAGTTAAATGCGCAGAACAAATGCGAATAAAATTACAAGTGTCCAAACACACAAAGTAAAAGACTACAAAATTTTACAAGTGTTTTAACAATTAAAATATTTAGCAAGATCGGGCATAGGTTCCCCGTCTAAACCAAATTTTTGACTTATACTAATTACACTAAGTTCTATTCTACTGTAAATTTACTAAGTTAAATTCCTCTTATAAATAAAGTTCAATTTCACCATAACAATTTTAAACTGACGAATGTCTGCAAATCTTCAAAGTTGTAGCACTAATGAATTTAAGGTTCAATTTAGCTTGAAAGTTTTAAATAATTAAAATCACTCACAGTTTTTTCCTATGATAGCTTCAATGGACTGTTTGTATACTTTACGCAACTTGCGGTTCCGTCCCTCGTTCCACTTCCTTCCTTTTCACCTCTCCTCTCCTGACAGCCCGAGCTCCAAGCGCCGACGCCGTCCGCTGTAGCCAGCCAGTTGCAGTCCCATGCAACTCGCTGCTGCTGCTGATGATGATGACCAGTTGCACAAGCGACCCACTTGTCCGGTCATCCGATGTGGCAAAAAGGCACAACACTACACTGTCGTGTGCTAGACAGACTAATTCCTCAAAATCCGTCTCGAAGTACCATGTACAAGACTGTACTACTAGGCAACCACGCTAGTTCACCCTGAGAACGTTCAGCTCCCTCTGGCGTCTCAATAAAACAACCAGTGTTAATATGAGGAAATAGTCTTTAATGATCGATACACAAATAACAATGTTAATATAAGTACCGATCCTAAACCGCTTTGATTCGAATGAATTCCCAATTTCGAACTTCGAATAAGATATGAACATACAATATTTTACTTAACTAAATCGACACAAACTTTCTATAGCGCGATTTATTCTACAGCCAACGCCATCTGTGTTTCCTTATGTAAACTAATAAATTAAATATACATTCAACATGTAATATATAAAAATACGTGTCAATGTGTCTGTTACCTAACTCCGAAACAAAGGACCGAAATTTAATTTTTTTTTTATTGTACATATATTTGATATGTCTGAGAATAGATCTTAGGCTATTTTTATACCCCTAGGTGATAATAGTGTCTCTATCTATATGTCAGAACAATATTTCCCGGGTCAGCAAGTGTTTTTATATTTTATGACTATTCTTATTATTTGGCTAAGTTCGCCAAAATCTGAAGTAACTAAAACAACACAATGTTGTGAGAAATTTTTTGTATATTGTATTGAGAAATTTTGAAACGCGGTATATTCATTCCTTTGTATTTTATCTCTCTTTAATAGAAAGAGTCAGGCCTTTGCCCAAAAGAAGTATGTATAGCTAATATTATTATAATATGTATAATATGTGTGTTGCATGTGTATAATGATAGATAGTTGTTGAGTATTATTTTGGTTATTGGGAAATCTTTGATAATTTTAGTTACAGAAAAACAATGTAAAATTAATCACACGAAGTTATGCTAGAAAATAATTAAAAAGTTCCTTTTTCTGAATTATTCATTTAAAATTGTGATTAAACAAATTACATATAGGTACTTAAATAGGTACATAACATAAGTAGTGGTGTGAGACATACGGCAATATAATGATAATGTCGGGAAAAACTACGAATAAAATGAGAATGTAATTATTGTAAAGTTTAAGTTGATATCATGATTGTATAACAAAAATATAGATATGTATTTAAATATTTTACAACGTCAAATTCGGCTCAAATCTCTAGCAATATACGAATATTCATTTAAAGACATATTTACTTTAATATACATTAAATATGACTGTGTTGTGTAAAAGTTAATTTTTGAAGTGAAATTTCTTTAGGCGCATGAGGGGTAAAATTTGAGCGACCGGTAACGTGGCAGCGTCATGACGATCAATACTTGGATGGGTGAACCGCGTGAAGTTG
Organism: Melitaea athalia; assembly: GCA_905220545.2. Classification (NCBI taxonomy): domain Eukaryota; kingdom Metazoa; phylum Arthropoda; class Insecta; order Lepidoptera; family Nymphalidae; genus Melitaea; species Melitaea athalia. The sequence goes on from HG992196.1 coordinate 7,287,604, forward strand.
GCTTTTTGGTTTTTATTTCAACTAGTTTTTTTTTGTATTTTAAATTCTTTTTTTTTAATTAGTTTTTTGAATTAGTTTGCTAAAGAAGTTTCACTTGTGACATGTGTACTTGGTAGGTACGCACGCAATTTATTTATTTATTTTTTGACTCAAAACCTGCTTTTAGTTTGTTTGTGTTATTGTTTACTAACTACAACTAGAGCTGCTTCTGCTGCTGCTGCTGCTACATAATATTTTTGTATATGTGTAAGGCTTCTGCTTGTATTGTTTTTTTTTATAATATAAATTTATGTGTGGAAATAAAGAAAAAAAAATGCTTGCATTTCCTACTGAAAATTTTATTAAAAGTCACTTTGATCACTCGACTTCTGAGAGATAAATAAAAATATAGGTATTTTGTATAATAAATCACATTGCACTATTACATACTACATTTACATAATTTACGTAACTAACGCAATGCTTAACAATTAAACAACAATTATAATTATCGTGTGGTATGATATATTATTCTGTCTGATGTTAAAGGTTAAACACGAGTCAATACTTTATTGCAATATAAACATAACATAAGGACATGTATTGTTAGTGCTCATTCTATGTTTAACAGTAGTCTGAGGGCTTATTACACCGCTTGTGGATAGCGCTATTTGTTGCATTTCGGTATCCAAAATCATTTTTGATTCTTTTTTACCATCGAATTCCTCTATGCTCATGAGATACTTCTACTCGCAAATGTTAATCTAAACGCTGTAGTTAATCAACTTAAGAAAAACAAACATCCAAATCGTGTTAAAGTCTTTTTACCTTCTGTTGTTAAAATCTATTCGTAACTTATTTTCAGGAAACCTTATCCACAACCGTTTAAATCGGCCTTAATATATTAAAATGGAATCAGAAATAAGCTTACTACAGTAAAACAGCGTGAGATTGAAGAAACTTTAATTGAAGTCATTTGAATTGTAGTAGTTAAGTCACTTGCATCTACTGGTAAATAGTTAGTTCTTTGATATGACCATATTTTTAAAATAAATTTGATTGTTATATTAGTTTTTTTTTAAAGTATCAAATTGATTTGATATTTGGTATAAAAACTCATATGTTTAAAAGAAAATAATTGTTAAGTTATTGTAACTGTATTACTAATAGAGCAATGAAAAGCAAGATCCTTTTCTGAATCTGTCCATGTACGAGAAGGGTCGGAGCTTCATCCACCATGCTGCTACAGTTCTGGTTGGCTGATATATTACCTAGCACTTCCCACCTACTCCTTCCTTCCTTCCACCCTTAGCTCCTTTAATTCATTTTCATTCCTTCAACTAGTAATAAACATGTTGTCTCTTAAAATCCGGTGAAGCGTTCATTGGATAATTATATCGAGAAACTTTCGTTATTCCGCTTCTTTACAGATTCTGTTTTATATGTAAGACTGTATTATCTGTTCTAATTTAAAGAGATTACAATTTTAGTTCATACAGATCCTATTTATTGCCTTTCTAAATTTTTCGCTATGTCTTTTAGCATTCTTCTATGTATTTTAGTTGTGGGTGTCAAAGGGATGCTGTTTAAGAATATAACACCACCTCTAAGTTGCTTTGAGTCTGAGAGAGTATCTGTAAATAATAAACAATGATTAATTTACTTTATTATATTAATTACTAGCTGACCCAGTGAACTTCGTACTGCTATATTTTTTTGTTTGCTGATGTATGTACATCAATCCTAATGTCTTTTATCTCTCTTTGCTTTTATCCTAGTGAGTGATTCTACGTTTTTCCTAATTAATAGAAAAGCGTACTCGCTTCAGCCTATCGCAGTTCACTACTGGACATAGGCCTCTCCAAGCTTGGGCCAAACATTCCGGTTTTCTATAGTTCTTAACCAGCCTCCACCGGTGATATTACGTAGATTGTCATTCCAGCGGGAGGGTATCCCACACAGCATTTGCCAATAGTATGCGGTCATCGGTCCAGCTGCTGACGGTTCTCTCACTGCCACTTCAACTTACTGAAGTTTTCTTTTGGATAGTTTTATTTCCATCCTACCTTTGAGAGAGACTAAAAGCATAGCACGCTGAGTAACTTTAAACTTGTGGACTAGTCCCTTCGTCAGTGCCCTCGTCTCGGCAACGTATGTCAACACCAATATGACGTTTTACTCGAAGACTTTTGTCTTTATTTATATCTTATTATTAATAGGTAGGGATCCCTAGTACATATTTTCCCCCTGATTAGTATCAAGCTAATTTTCCGGGAGTAGTTTCATTTTGATGAGACGAACAAAAAGTTCCTCTTCGAAAACTCTCGATTGTGGTAGATAATAGAGTTAGCAGGAGATAGAGCAACAGTGAGCGTAGGACCGGGATAACGTACCACGCAATTTGTAGGACAATATTACGATCAAATTATATAAACATTAACTAACTAAAAGAAAAAAAAATGAGAAAAAAATCAATTTTTGATGACCTTACGAGGTCATCAAGTTGATGACCTCGTAAGGTCATCAAATATTATTACTAACCAGCTGATTTTTTTTTCATTTAGTTAGTTAATATTTATATAATTTGATGGTAATATTGTCCTCCAAATTGCGTGGTACGTTATCCCGGTCCTACGCTCACTGTTGCTCTATCTCCTGCTAACTCTATTATCTACCACAATCGAGAGTTTTCGAAGAGGAACTTTTTGTTCGTCTCATCAAAATGAAACTACTCCCGGAAAATTAGCTTGATACTAATCAGGTGAAAAATATGTACTAGGGATCCCGTACTATAATAAAAACTGGTCATCGATAATTCGATCAAATAAAACAAAGGGTAGTTTATTACTAAAGATTTCATAATACCTTTGACTAATTGTTTTATCTCATCCGCTGTTACTTCATGACCCTCTCTAATTACAACGCAAGCGACAGGCAGGTCCCCACACTCAGGGTCCTCAATACCAGTGACTGCAACGTCTTGAACGCCAGGATGTTGCCGGATCACATTCTCAATTTCTACTGGTGAAATCTGAAGTAGTAAAAAGGTTAAGTAGAAAAAAGTATAGTGGTAGTTGTAGCGTAAATTAATAAACGTCTATCTAGTCATTCATTCAAAAGTTTTCATTGACATTACAACATTAAAGATTGTAGAAATAGTAGGATGTAGGATTTACTATTTGATTGTTGTACTCAGTACTTCAAAATAATCTATCAAACTATTTTAAATCTATACATATAATAAAATGGTAGGAAAGTCAAAACTGTACATTGAATATTTTTTTAAAAGAATACTTGGGGTGTGATCTACAATCGATACCGAAGCCAAAAATATAGTTTTTAGAATTTTTGTCTGTTTGTCTGTTTATCTGTTTGTCTGTTTGTCTGTTTGTCTGTATGTATGTCCGGGATAAACTCAAAAAGTACTGCATGGATTTACTTCAAATTTGGCACGAATATTATTAAGAAGTCGGGTCAGAACATAGGCTATATATTATCACGCTATCACCTACGGGGAACGAGCAGTGAACCTTTATTTCTTCAAACGTATGTCCGGCATAAACTCAAAAAGTACTGAATGGATTTACTTCAAATTTGGCACAAATATTACTAAGAAGTTAGGTCAGAACATAGGCTACATATTATCACGCTATCACCTACGGGGAACGAGCAGTGAACCTTTATTTCTTTAAATATATGTCCGGGATAAACTCAAAAAGTACTGCATGGATTCACTTCAAATTTGGCACAAATATTATTAAGAAGTCGCGTCAACATATAGGCTACATATTATCACGCTATCACCCACGGGGATCGAGCAGTGAACCTTTATTTGTTCAAATATATGTCCGAGATAAACTCAAAAAGTACTGCATGGATTCACTTCAAATTTGGCACGAATATTATTAAGAAGTCGCATCAACATATAGGCTACATATTATCACGCTATTACCTACGGAGAACGAGCAGTGAACTTTTATTACTCAACGCATTCTGTAACAACGTGTAATCTAACGACGCATATTTGAATGTTGTTGTTATTATGCCATGCTACAAGCTAGCTTCACACTATAAAAAATTACGCAGTATAAGTAATTTAGGCCGATAAACGTAATTAAATGAATATCAGTAGTTCAAGACAAATTTAAAGCAGCGCCTTCTATGAGATTTCAAAAACATCATCATCAATCCCTTTTTGGATATAAATAATTTAAATTTGATCATGTTGGCGAGGTTAATTGTTATTTTTAAAAGTCATAGATGGAGTTGTGCATTTTCTTCTTAAAAATTGTAGGTATCGATAGTTCGTTTCAAAGATGAGCAAGACAGTTAAAAAAATCTGTTTATATAAGTCTTATAAAATTCATCGAGTTTGTCTATATGTAATAACAAACAGAACTCAAAAAGAACTGCATAGATTTATAACATAATTGTGTTTGCTCGCAAACGAAAAAAAAACAGACTTCAATTACATCGACAAGTAATACAACGTAATAAGACGAAAAAATAGTGCAAGTAAATACGCGCTATTAAAGATTACTCAAAAAGTTGTAATCAGTTTTCGATCTAATTTATACAAGACAAGTATTAGCTTTCGATTGAAGTAAGAATCATCGAAATCGGTACACTGAGTAAAAAGTTATGCGGTATAATATAACGTAGGTCGACGAAAAAGTAGTCAAGTAAATACGCATTATTAGATATAACTCTAAAAGTATTTGTCAGATCTCAATTAAATTAAAATGGGACCACATGACACGCAACACCTTTTAGTTAAAACAAGAGTGATCGAAATCGGTCCACCCAGTCAAAAGTTCTGAGCTAACATACATTAAAAAAAAAAAAAAAAAAATACAGTCGAATTGAGAACCTCCTCCTTTTTGGGAAGTCGGTTAAAAATTTAAACTCGAAAACGGCACGCTATTTCTGTATGCAATTTGAGCCAAATAGCGAAAAAAGAGAAAAATTAAGCATGCCATATACCTATATAATAAAGATTGCTTATTCTTTTGCAGTACAAAATAAATAGTAATAGAGTTAGTACAAAATAAACATTGACTGTTAATATTTTTGTTCGGTATTTATTGGTGTAATTATTGCGTCTTAATTAATATATTTTCATGTCGCATATAAGCTTAAGTGAGATGTAGAACTAGCTAGATTTTTTTACGCACACTGCGCACACACAGCCATTTATTTTATGTTAAGGTCATGTAAAGTCATAACTTAGATGAGTTATAATTTTTCACTATATAAAAAATGTTTCCTGTTTGCTAACTAGACGGCGGTGGCGTCGAATTAAATCGTGCTATAGTTTCGTTCACAAAAAGTGATGTTATGAGTACAAATGTCGTCGCCTCAACCTATAGAAACTGGGGTTACCTGCGTTGCTTTATGTTATCGTATGCTTGGAAACCAGAAAATATTTTCCTGAAATAAATAAGTCCATACTAATATTATAAATGCGAAAGTAACTCTGTCTGTCTGTCTGTCGCGCAATCACGCCAAAACTACTGAACAGATTTAAATGAAATTTGGTATACAGATAGTCTAGATTCTGAGAAAGGACATAGGCTACTTTTTAATGAGAAAAGGGTGTAAGGTGTTGAAAAGTGGGAATAAAAATTTGTATGGAAGTATGTATAATGTTCGTGTTTCGTAACTGTCAAAAATTTATTGTTTATCCCGTGGATATGGTTAAATCTGCCCTAAAATTAAAGAACGTATTTAAATAAAGATTTCGAATCGACAACATGACGTATCCACAAAATACGGATAGTGGCGTAGTCTAGATTTTAAAAATGTAGAATAATGTCATTAATGAAAACGGATTGACATATTATATTATATTGGTTGTCAAATATTTATGCATGCGTTTAGAAATTTATTTAGTGTATGTAATCTAAGGAAAATAATTATATCAAGCTACTTAAATATACAATAAATGATAAATGTGCAAATGAATAAAAAAAAAACGTTCAATTGATTCTGTCAATCCAGTCAAAGTCAATATATTATATTAATATTTTCATCGCTAAAGTGTAAAAGATATGTTTGATATATCTTAATCTGTACTAATCTATGCTATGAGTAATGATCGCTATCAGGTGGACATGATAACAACCGGGACCGATGGCTTAACGTGCTCTCCAAGGCACGGTGGGGAGACCCACAAGGAATGTACAAATACCCAGACCACGGCAAGCATCTGTATGGACATACTATGTTGTCGTGTGTGGGGATCGAACCTGCAACCGCCAGCGCAACGGCCACAAACCAGTGCTGTGACCGCTGCGCCAACGCGGCGAGTTACTTTCGCATTTATAATATTAGTATGGATTATAAACCTGAAAGTTGGTTTGTTTGTTTGAACGCGCTAATCTCAAGAACTACTGATTCGAATTGAAAAATTCCTCTGAGGTGGATAGCCTATTTAAAGAGAAAGGTTATGCTTTATGAAGGAGGAAAGGTTTTTTTTTTTTTTTTTTTTTTTTTTTATGGCTAATAGACAGGCATTTGACCGCAATCTCACCTGATGTTAAGTGACGATGCGGTCGAAGGTGGAGCATGCCTGCCTAATAACAGCCTATTCACTCTGGCCTTGAAGACTCCCAGATTGTATCGTTCGGGAAACACAGACGCGGGCAATGAGTTCCACTCCTTAGCCGTGCGCATCAAAAAAGTATTGGCAAAGCGTTTTGTACGCGTAGGTGGCATATCGATGACATAAGGATGGAACGATCGACCGCGCCTAGTGTTCCGATGGTGGAAAGTTGTTGGGGGAATTAGATCATGCAATTCCTTCGCACACTCACCGAAATATATTCTGTAGAACACCGACAGACGAGCTACCCTACGCCGATGATCGAGACTCTGCAACTTGGTGTCTGTCAGAGTAGGGTCACCTATGAGTCTCTTAGCTCGTTTTTCCACCGAGTCCAAAGTTGCCAGTTGGTATTTGGCGGATCCATCCCAAAGATGGCAGCAATACTCCATACAGGTCCGAACTTGTGCTTGATATAGCTGAAGCAGCTGTTCTGGAGTGAAGTATCGCCTGACCTTAGAGAGAATACCAAGTTTTTTTGCTGCAGTTTTTGCTTTGGACTCGATGTGCTGCCCAAAGTTCAGATTGGACGATAGCTCTACACCGAGGAGCTGTAGGGAGTCGGTAATTTCTACAGAAACATTCCGGAAAGTCGGAGCCAGGTGTAAAGGGCTCCGTTTAGATGAGAACACACACGCCTGTGTTTTTGTAGCGTTGAACGTGACCAGATTGGCATCGCCCCAATCGGAGACTGCCTGGAGGGCGACGTTCAAGCGGCTGACCATATCCTCTCGACAAGACTGGATAACATCCTTACTAGCCTTTGCACTCGAAAAGTATCTGTCCGTCACTGTGCTGTCGTCAGCATACCCAAAGGTACCGGGGACGAGCAGATCGTTAATATGCAACAGGAAGAGGGTAGCGGACAGGACTGATCCCTGAGGAACACCGGAGTCGATAGCTTTTTGGTCCGACGAGTACCCGTCAAGGACAACTCGTATTGAACGTTCGCTCAGGAAGTCAGAAATCCAAGTGCAAAGGCCAGGTGGAATACCATATGAAGGAAGCTTGCTTATAAGGCTCGCGTGCCAAACCCTGTCAAAGGCCTTCGAGATATCGAGAGACACGGCAAGTGCTTCACCGTGTTTGTCGATGGCCTCACTCCATATATGTGTGGCATACACTAGAAGGTCCCCAGTCGAACGATCCTGGCGGAAACCGTACTGCCGGTCGCTGAGGAGATCGTTACCTTCCAAGTGGGCCAGGAGTTTGTTGTTTAGTGCACGTTCCATAGTCTTACAGAGTATGGACGTGACCGAGATGGGACGGTAATTGACAGGGTCTGCACGACTACCTTTTTTGGGCACAGGCTGTACATTGGCAAGCTTCCAAGACTTCGGCACTTTGCCAGTCTTAAGTGACAGGCGGTACAGGCGTGTAAGAGGTGGAGACAACTCAGGGGCACATGTACGCAGGACTATCGCTGGTATATCATCAGGTCCGCTGGCCTTGTTCACGTCTAGAGTTTGCAGGATTTTAAGGATCTCTTTTTGGCGTATGCGTACTTCTGCCATAATGCAGTCAGCACGAGATGAGATTGGTGGAGCTTTTCCTGCAACATCCAGACGCGAGTTCTCAGCAAAAAGAGATGCAAATAAATCCGCTTTCTCTTTTGCAGAATGGGCCAGTGATCCATCAGTCCTCAGCAATGGTGGAAGTGACGGCCGACAAAAGTTAGATTCAACGGCTTTTGCCAGGGACCAAAACGCTTTGCTCCCAGAAGGGTAAGAAGCTAGTTTGGCCCCAATGCGGCTGATATGGTTGAATCTAGCCCTGCGTAACGTCCTTTTACATTTCTTGGCGGCTTGGTTAAAAGCTTTCTTCAAATTCCGAGAATTCGGAGACTTATGCGCTCGGGCTTCAGCCCATGCAGTGTATGCCATCCGCTTTTCAGCTTCTGCACGATAGCAGTCCGTATCAAACCACGGGCGAGTTTTTCCATTCGTCGCTACGTCAGAGTATGGTATAAAATATTCCATCCCCTGGCGTATAACCGTGGTTATGGCTTCAGCACAGCTCGACGGATCATCAGAAGAAAAGCATACCTCTCGCCAAGGATAGGACGAGAAAAAGTGACGCATCTCATCCCAATCTGCTGCCTTGTAACGCCACACACGTCTTGGGCCACATGGGGCTTCTTCGGGTGGGGAACAAACGGATAAAGTCTTTACCAGACAGTGGTCAGAAGTACCCAGTGGTGCAGAAACTGTTATTGAGTATCTGTCTGGATCAGTTGTTAAGAGCAGGTCTAAGCAGTTAGCGGTATGAGAGTCTACGTCTGGTATCCTGGTAGCACAATTTACAAGCTGGGTGAGGTCTAGCGTCAAGGCTAGTTTACGTACTTCTCTCCCAGCATGGTCGGTCACCTGGTATGGGTACAGCCACTCCTGGTGGTGGGCGTTGAAGTCCCCCAGGATGACTAACTGTGCCGAAGGGTAACGCTCTCGAGCCTCATCCGCCGTTAAGGTAAGATGGTCACATAACTGAGTTGTTTCCACGTCTCCACTGTGCGAACGGTAGACACAGGCATACAGGATTTTCTCCTGTCCTGTGTCCATCAGAACCCATAGGATGGAGTAACTGGATGTCTCAAGGTGCTTGAGACGCTTGATGCAAATGTCATCACGGGCGTACACACAGACTCCGGCACGAGGTATGAACCTGTGCTCCAGAGAATACCCGGGGTAGCTGAGGTACGCCGTGTCAGCCGGACATCTGATCTGCGTCTCAGTGAGGAACAGCAGCTGCGGTTTTTCTGTTTCTAGGTGGTGGTGGACAGATTCGAGATTAGAGTGCAGGCCTCGGATGTTAGAGAGGTGCACTTTCAATGGGAGGACGTGCAGCCGCTGTGTATATCTTTTTTTACTCTTCTGTGCTCTCATGGGGAGTGAATAGGTGCTGGGGAACGCGAACTGGGCGAGGCGGCACCCTACCTACCAGGTGTCGAACTCAACACCGCCGCACGGAGGGAGCCTGACGCGGAGACCGCGGGGACGCCCGAGCCCCCCCAGAATGGCTACCTGGTCCTCCCTTCCGGTCGCCAACCGGCAAGGTAGATCATTCTGGGATTTTTCGTCAGGTGGCGGGGCAGCCTTTCACAGGTGGCTATCCTGCTACTTGGGCCCCCAACTTCCTACGGTCGGCCAGCGGCGGCACCGTGCCTCGGATCCCGCTACCCTCCGAAACCAGGCACCCGATGCGGCAGTGATGGGCAGACAGAATCGGTCACATAGAGTGCCACAACTACCCAGACACATCCCCCAAATGGCTGCTCTGGGACCCGCCCCGGAACACGGCGGTTGCCGTTTGGCGGCGCGACTCTACCCAGAGGGTGGTAATCAAGCCACGGCCGAAGCCTACCACCGCAAGAATTTTGTCGGCTCTTACGACAGGCCTTCTTGCCGGGCCGTAGGAAATCGTATTCTACTGCCCGTCCCTACACGGGGAAAATTTTACGGATAAATCGGGGGTATTTTTTTCCTCAAAGCAACGCGGGTGAAACCGCGGGGCACAGCTAGTACTAAATAATACTATGTACGTACTTGATAGCTTTTATATTTTAAGAGTAGCTTTATTCGTTCCACGAAATAGAAGTACCAGTTCTCATCTCTATAGAACATATCACCCGTTTTTAACCATTCACCATCAGCAAACGTAGCTTCTGTTGCAGCACTATTTTTGTAATATCCCTGAAAACAATTAAGAAAAAGTGCTATACGAGAAATTGTAAAAGATATTTGTTTAATCCCTGTTAGAGTACCAATTCGTAACAGCTCAGACAGATAGGTGTATTTAAAATTGTAAGAGAATTTTTGAAGTGAAACTTCTTTAGGCGCATGAGGGTAAAATTTTTACAGATAAAACGCGCGAGACGGTGACGTTGCAACGTCGGGCGCGATCAGTACTTGGATGGGTGCCGTCTGGGAACTCCACCTGACGTTGGCTTTTCGTTTTTTTCAATTAGTTTGCCAAAGAAGTTCCACTTCTGACATGCGTAATTTGTACGCATGCAATTTTTTTGTGTTTAGTTAATATTTTATTTTGTATGAATCAATATTCATACAAAATAAAATATGAGGGCATGTAAAGACATATTATTTAACTAGCTGACCCCGCAAACGTTGTTTTGCCATATATAATATTAACCCCCGCCCCCCCTCTTGTGGGTGGAATTTTGTAAAATCCGTTCTTAGCTGACCTCTACTCGGCGAAAGGATATTCCTAAAAAATTTCAAGTCTCTTCGCCTTATGGTTCCAGAGATATCGTGATGAGTCAATGGGTGGAAATCTCTTTTTAACCGACTTCCAAAAAAGGAGGAGGTTCTCAATTTGACACGTACGTTTTTTTTTAATGTATGTTAGCTCAGAACTTTTGACTGGGTGGACCGATTTCGATCAATTTTGTTTTAATTGAAAGGTGTTGCGTGTCATGTGGTGCTATTTTAATTTCATTGAGATCTGACAAGCACTTTTAGAGTAATATCTAATAATGCGTATTTACGTGACTACTTTTTCGTCGACCTACGTTATATTATACCGCATAACTTTTTACTCGGTGTACCGATTTCGATGATTCTTACTTTAATCAAAAGCTAATACTTGTCTTGTAGTCTTGTTTAAATTTGATCGAAAACTGATTACAACTTTATGAGTAATCTTTAATAGCGCGTATTTACTTGACTATTTTTTCGTCTTATTACGTTGTATTACTTGTCGATGTAATTGAAGTCGGTTTTTTTTCGTTTGCGAGCAAACACAATTATATATATATATATATATATATATATATAGATTTAAAAATAAAAGGTAAATACACGTACATATGTATTAAATTTACGTATTATTATATTTACTCGTGTTACTGATATTTTATGAGCCTATTGGGAAACTTCCTAATAAAATGTACGTTAAAATAGTTAATAATACCTATAAATAATTGTGTTTGCTAGCAAACGAAGAAAACCGACTTCAATTATATCGACAAGTAATACAACGTAAGTAGACGAACAAAATTAACTAACGCAGACTAGTCACTACTACGATTTTCGAAGCTTAACCTCGATTTCTCTGAGATGCCATCACCAGATCCTGGTCTCCTTACCATGGTTGGTACCATGGTAAGGAGACCAGGATCTGGTTGGGATATCTCTTTTCCAATAAAAAATAATCATCAAAATCGGTTCACAATCGACGAAGTTACCTGCGAACTCATATAGAAAAATATATTTACGGTCAAAATGAGAAACTTCCTCCTCTTTTAAATTCGGTTAAAAAAGTGTACCTATGTAAAAACGTAAAACAAATACGTTAATATTTAATAAATTATTGTTTAAAAAAACAAAAAAAAAACACGCTTTAATAGCAGTCGAACTAAAAAGTAGAAAATGCTAATAAAAACGTGTTGACTTTAACATAAAGTTATGAGATTATTGTATTGTCATCGGCCCTTGACCCCTGTGCAAATTTCCAAGTTAATCAGACTCCTAGAAGTAGGTAAAAATGAAGTTCAAAGATTCCGTTACATACATACATACCTACATACAGGTCAAGCTAATAAAAGCGTGTTAAAAATTACCTTAAATACACTTGGTCCTCTAATCCACAATTCTCCTTGTACATTAGGATCACAAATGTCTTCCTGTGTATCAATATCTATTAACTGCAAATAATAGTAATATAGTTTGATTACTTTATGTGTAACTCAATTATTTTTTGTGTATCAATAGTAGTTGTAATGTGTCCGTTTTCGACTATCTACATATACATATTTACTGTACCTACTGTTCTTTGAATCCTGCAAATATCAGTATGATGGATAATAATTCTATTATGGTTACTGCAATCTATTTAAGTTTTACTAAAGTTGTACCTAAGTGATGAAGTATTAAATTTAATATTTATCCACGGAATTTGTTATTAGTTTAGACCTGTTGTTTAGACTTATTTGTCACCGCACAACCGCGATGCCTTTTTGTGAAGTGTCAACTTAGTAACTTACCCGATATTCGTAACAATTCAAACGTTGCCCGCATGATGCAGGATTTGACATATCCCCACAGAATCCAACTCCTGCTATTTCACTCATACCAAAAATATTTAGTACTTTAGTGTTTGGAGTAATATTCTACAAGTTTAAATTTTGCAAGAAAAATTACGCAATCATTTAAAAATAATAATGATTAACTTGATACAACAAATAACTTCGGATAGCCTCCACAACACTGGGCATCGATTTATGGGGTTTTGGGGGGTGGAGGGCTGAGGGGGGGGCTGGTTATACCCTGGTACCACTTCTACCCTAGCAACCCCATGATTATGGAGATATCACGGTTAAAGTTTTGAGGTTAGGATTGTCTAAATAAAGACTTACCGAATAATGTTGTTTATAGCTATTTTAGCTCCGGCGCTGCGGGAAGTGCACTCATGCTCCGCAGCATCCGCAGCATCCGCAGCTTTTAAAACAGTTTACCACAGTCATTATATTACTCGTATTAACGTAAAGGCTATCTCTCGGCTGTAAGAGTAACCGGAGTGGGAGACAGATAGAGTGGTACCAGATGGTACCCCATAAATCGATGCCCAGTGTTGTGGAGGCTTACCAATACTTCAAGTAGTGTACTATGTAGCTAAAAATTAGTTTCATCAAATTCGACGAATTACTAGGAATTGTATGATTATTAAATATGACTTGTGCTTTGAATTCACAACCAAACGTATTGTAAAGTTATAATTGTAAAGGTTTGTTATATGCGATGGATACCCGTATATCTTCTATTAGTTTTAGAGGCACTGCACTGCCTGCTAAAATTATAGTATCGAAGCAGGAAAAGTCACATTTTTCCCCAACTTCCTCCTTGATTAAAGTTGCCATAAAGGTCGGACTCAGAAGTGTAAAATTAGGCTGAAATTAAAAAAGACCTAGGTACTAATTAATGTTAATAACAATCTTAGAAGTGATAAGAGAACGTTAAGTAACTACTTTATTACAGCTACAAACACGTATACATTATAATATACTAGCTGACCATGCAAACGTTGTTTTGCCATATATGTCATTAACCTCTTTAATACCCCCCCCCCTATAACTTAAGGGTATGAAAAATAGATGTTGGCCGATTCTCAGACCTACTCGATATGCACACGAAATTTCATAAAAAACCGGTCCAGCCTTTTCGGAGGGGTATTTCAACTAACATTGTGACACGAGAATTTTATATATAAAAGACTAGATGACCCGGTGAACTTCGTATCACCTACCTATGTTGGTGAACAATATGGACAAAACAGTTTCTGAACGCACCTATAAATATTTGACAACCAAGTGACAATTTTTTTTGACAAAAGACATCAAATGTTTAAGTTAGGAACGTTTTGTATTGCAAAATTAAAATGTCGTTTTTACTATTTTCCATTACTTATTATTTATGTTTATCGCCGTTTAAACCTTCCCTGACTTTTCACAAATATTTTAAGATCAAAATCAGCCAAATCGGTCCAGCCATTTTCGAATTTTAGCGAGACTAACGAACAACAATTGATTTTTATATATTGTATAGATATGTTTACAAATTTAGAAGTTGTTACTAAAATTTTGAGTGATAATACCTAATATTAGATGCTTTTATTATATGTTATATTAGGCCTTTACTTATGAGCTTTTTGAAAGCGAAATGTGAAGAAAATGTGAATTTTGAATTTAAACAACTAAAGCACATATTTCTATAAGATACTGAAATATTTTGAATATCCAATTTGTTGTAAAATATTAAAACAACTAGACATTAAAAAATGCTTTGTTTATCGCGTCTAGAAGTAACATAGGATATCTGAGATACGAAAATTAAATGATATACCTTGTAAGTATTGATTAGATAGTAAGTGTGTTCTCGAGTAAGTGGTATTGACGACTGCAATCTTGTTATTTTTAAAATAGGTGATGCTATAAAAGCAGCAACTGCTGTTAGCCATTGCAAGGGAGAACCAACTAAAGTCATAGAAATTGACCCTGGAAATGTTATATATAGAGACCTGGAAAAATATAAAATATTATGTATTAAAACTTAATAGAGAAATACTGAACAGTTCAGAACAAAAATATTATAATAATTTACAAAATTTTCTACTAATGTTTACAAGTGAATGTGTAATTAATTACCAGAACAGCGGTGCAGCTATTGCAAAGTTTTTATAAGTAACTTCGGCAGCTTTGGGCAATCCAGTTGTCCCGCTAGTAGATATCAAGACAGCTGTTGAGTTTTCAGCGTCGAAATCTGTAGCTCTAAACAATAAAAACTAATTATTTATTATACTTCATATCTACAATAATATTATAAAGAGGAAATTTTTTTTTTGTTTTTTTGTTTGTTTGTATTGAATAGGCTCCAAAAGTACTAGACCGATTTTAATGATTTTTCACTAATAGAAAGCTACATTATTAGGAAGTAACATAGGCTATATTTATTTTCTTAAAAACTTACACATGTGCAACAAAAACGGGTTATGTTCACCAAGGTGTAAAAAATCGCTTGAAATATTTCTTTTCTTCGCGTGCGCTACTTAAATGCTTAAACCTTAAAGATAAGACAAAATGATTTACGACTGAATTATAGGACTAAAAAGATCTACAAAAAAGTTCACAAAATAATTATTTTACCGGAGCAAATCCGGGGCGGCCTGCTAGTATTTTATAAACTTTAAAAATAATAACATGCATATATTTACACAAGTATTTTAGAAATAGACGACAACCCTAAAGAGGTTTTTTGAAAAGGAGGGAATTTCAAATAGAACTTGTACAAGAAAGGAGTACAAGCAACTTTGCTAACATAAAATACAATAAACTTATAAATAAAGAAGGAGAAAGTACATCAAACATAGAAAAACACCGAAGAACTTAGCTCACCAAACAACCATTCACAGTCCAGAAAACAGCATGTACCTAGGTACAATTGAATACAAATCGAGTTAACACATATAATGCCGTACTAACAAATGAACTAACTGTATTTTTTTTTTTGTAAAATACGGTCATGGAATGTGAGGAATGTCTTAATTCACTATTTTCGTTACATTTTACATAATGTAATAGTGAAATAAATAAATAAATAATGGTGGCTGCCATATATGGCTGACGCGGCGCCACTGTAATAAAATTCTCAATGGGGCCGCGTCAGCCATTTTGTCAGCCATATGATTTCAAAAGCGCGCGAAACAAACGCGTCGCTCGCCGCCGCCGGCGCCATTTTGATTGTTTAGCAGCCTGTGTTTGCCCCCCGCGCGTCATTTGTCGCTGTGCATCGAAGGAGACTGCAGTAAATAGTTGTTCAGTTAGTGATTTAGCAAGTTATTAGTTACTGATTTGTGATTTTCAACAAAAAATGGAAGATTTTTATGATGATTTGGACTACGAACTATCGCAATTAGATTTAACAGTGTATAATCAAGAATGTAACACATTATCAAATAGTGATGCTACACAAGTATTTGACGTTGATCTCGATGATACAGTATCAATCGCACGGACCAAAAATCATCATCGACGCCAGATTTTATCCGACAGTGAAGATGATCAGATTCCCGTGTTACCAACCTCACGAAATACTGAAGTATGGTTCAATCCGTTGGGTAAGCAACCAAGTATTATTCCATATACTGAATGTCCTGGGCTTAAGCCATTTTCATTGCGATCCAGCATGAGTTCAGCTAAACCAGCAGAATTTTATTCATTGCTAGTACCTGACAGTATATTCGAGTACATAGCCGAAGAAACAAATCGCTTTGCTTTACAAACCTTGAACAAAAGTGCAACAAAATCATACCGAATGCAGAAATGGATGCCAACAAATTGCCATGAAATTAAACGGTTCTTTGGCATTTTAATTTGGATGGGGATAGTGAAACTACCTCAACTATCTTTGTACTGGAGCACTAACAAATGTTTTGAACAGAAATTTGTCAAGTCCATTATGAGCCGAAATCGATTTGAACTCATTTTGAGGATGTTGCACTTTGCCAATAATGAAATAAATCACAATAAGGAGGACCGATTGTTTAAAGTTAGACACTTATTAGATATGCTAAATGCTAATTTTAAATGTCATTATACACCTAATCAAGAAATGTGTGTTGACGAAAGTCTAATCCCATTTCGTGGCCGTGTTATTTTTAGGCAATACAATAAAAATAAGCGACACAAATATGGGATAAAACTTTTTAAGCTGTGCTCAAACCCAGGATACACTGTAAAAGTGCAAGTTTATGCTGGCAAAAATTATGAAAATGTCAATACTACTCCGACTAATGTTGTCCTTGCCTTGTGTGACGATTATCTAAATAAAGGACATACGGTTTGCACAGATAATTGGTATACCAGTTTGGATCTGGCACGAAAACTACTAGCGGGACAAACTCATCTCATAGGCACACTTAGAAAAAACAGACGAGGTTTACCTCAAACAGTTGTCCAAACAAAACTGAAGACAGGAGAATTCTCAGCTCAAGAAAATGACGACGGAATAACAATTATGAAATGGAAAGACAAGCGGGATGTACTGCTGCTGTCTACTAAGCACTCCGTAAGTTTCAGAAGAATAACTAAAAAAGGAAAAGAAAAAATTAAACCGAAGATTGTGGTAGATTATAATCATGCAAAATCAGCGGTTGATCTGTCAGACCAAATGTCCTCTTACACAACCCCTCTTCGGAAGACAACGAAATGGCCCAAAAGATTGGCGATGGAGTTATTATTGAATACAGCGATTGTAAATTCATATATTTTATATAAATTAACAACCAAGAAGAAGCTCTCTGTCGTCCAGTTTAGAACCGCGTTGGTTGACTACCTCGTGCATACAGGAGTCCCGGAAACTAGTGCCTCCTCTAGACCTAGGCGAGTAAAGCATGAATTGAAGAAAAGGCAAGGATTGGCCTCTGCCTGTCGTAAATATTGTGTTAGGTGTTATAAAGAAAACTGTGCCCAATTTGGAAGAGTTCATGCTCGAAATAAAACCAAAAGAGTGGTAACATACTGCGAAGACTGCCCGAATGAGCCACACTATTGTATCAGCTGTTTCAATATAAACCATAGATATGTTTGAGTTTAAACGTGTTTGAACATGATGATTGATGTAGAATTGATTTATTATTTTGCCAATGCCAACTTAAATATAAATAAAAGCAATTAAAACATTTACCTATAAATTTTATTTGCAAAAACCAACTATTTTTGTAATCACTCTTTTGTTTTCGAAACTTCCACTTACAAACTTGATATTTCTCAAAATGTAAGTAAAAGTGTCAATGCCATCATTACAGTTATAATTTACTAGGCCTTGTCAACCATACTACATATAGTTTAACATAAAAAACGTGGCTGACGACGAAAAATCGTGCTTTCAAAACAAGCATATTCCGTCAGCCACATATGGCTGACACGGCCCAATTGGTTTGGAAAATGTCAGCCATGTGTGGCTGACAAGGCATTATATGTGTTAATGAGTTTGATTTAATGCAAGGAAGAAGCTCTTCTCTTAATCTTCGCTTACGCCATTTTCGGAATTCAGTACATAGAATAATGTCACCTGCCACCGGAATAAAACAAATCCAGAAAAAACAGCAAGCAACCAATAAATCTGAATAATTTCCCAAGCCGACTGGTCCTTGTGGGAAATTAGTAAGTACTACCCTTTCTCAAAATTATAAGACGAAAAACAAAGACAGTATTAAAAAAATTTGCAAATGCTATGTATAATATATGTTTTAGAAAATATTCATTACGATATAATAGGCGCTGTATTGTTACGGCAGTAAGGAATATAGCTACCCCCTCTCTTCCCATGGATGTCGTAAGAGTAACACAGTTCCATTACCACCTTGGAACTTAAAACCCGACCGTGGCCGGGATAACCATCCAACTGCTGGCTTTGAACTGCTGGCACAGGCCGAAGATGGACAGCAGCGACTTTGGTACGACAAAGCCAACCCCGACGGTCACCAACCCGCCTGCCAAGCGTGATGACTATGGGAATTGGGAAACAAACATACATACATTTTTGTCGCGAACTTGTGGAGGCCTATGTCCAGCGGTGGAACGTCTAGTAGACAACAAAAACATATATTAATAATCTGTAAATATAAAACGACCCAGTATTTTACCTAGACGAACGACAAATTACGACAAAGCGAAAGCATTGAGTATCGTGCAAAGTATCCTTTAATAATATAATATCGTGCAAAGTTACCTAAATAAATAGAAAACTTAACTACCTACTACTAATTAGTAGTACTTAATTAGTAGCACTTCGTAATATGTCGTTGTAATGTAGAGTGCTGTCAATCTTTTAATATCATCGCTAATGTCTTATCGTTGGATCATTTAGATAGGACAAATTATATCGAGCAGAAGATATTGTTTTCTTAGAATGTTATTTGAAAAATAATAAAATTAAGTACAAACTTACTTAAACTCTTCAATAGGTATTTCACAGGCAAATTTCTCTATAAACTCGGTTAGGTCACAGAGATAATCTCCTTTGTCGAATGTGACAATTGTAGCAGTATGGTCGATTTCGTTGAGAGCTACTTGTATGTCTGGTGCCTTTTCACTTTGACAAAATATTATTTTTGGTTCATTTATATTGAAAGTATCTTGCAGCTCCCCTACACAACAAAAATAATGTATCACTTAGACTTTTATACGAAATCTATACTAATATAATAAAGCTGAAGAGTTTGTTTGATTGTTTGTTTGTTTGTTTGTTTGTTTGTTTGAACGCGATAATCTCAGGATCTACTGGTCCGATTTGAAAAATTCTTTCAGTGTTAGATAGCCCATTTATTGAGGAAGGCTATAGGCTATATATCATTACGCTAAGACCAATAGGAGCGGAGTCCACGCCGACGAAGTCGCGCGCAGAAGCTAGTAGTTTATAAATATAATAAGCCTTTGTACATCATCTTCTGTATTCATAACTTTTTTGTAACGTTTCTCTTAGTTTTTTAGTAATAATAATTTAAATATATCTAAGTACTTACTAGTTTCTAACGTCTTGTCAACGACTGCAATAATGACTCCAGTGTACAGAGCTGCATAAAAAGGTATAGAAAGGGCAATGTGATTTGGAGCCATCAATACTATTACATCTCCTGGTACCAAGTCCAGACTTCGAAAACATGTAGCACATTTCACAGATTTCTCCAACATAGAAGCATTCGTATCTGATTCACCAGTTGCTCCATCGATCTAGAAAAAGAAAAGATGTTAGGATACGTGTATTTTTAATTTTTGGATACAGATTTTAACATTAATATAAAAGTCTCAAAAATTGCATAACTTACTAAAAATCTTTTTTTTTTAAACATACAACAGATTTACAGAAACACTTCAAACGAGGGTGTAAACTGTAAACACATTTATAATAAATTGAAACCGAAAAATATTATGTCCTTACGAAACTCTGACGCTTGTCTGAAATGTTAGTTATAATAATTTTTGCCTACATTTGTAAGGTGTGTATGTTGTATTTGTCAACACACCTGCAAAACAGCTTCGGGATAATCTCTCAAACAGTGTAGGATAATCTTTCCAAGATGATATCTATCACTGGGGATACCAGTTTCAGCGACCACCCTTGAAGAGAGTTCAGATATATACCACTGAAGTGCATCATTTTCTCGTCTTTCTGCCATTACCTGCAGCAAAGTGTAATTAATATATTGAAATTAACTAAGAAATTACGAAAGACGCCGCGTTGGCGCAGCGGTCACAGCACTGGATTGCGATTGGCTGTTGCGCGGGCGGTTGCGGGTTCGATCCCCACACATGACAACATTTGTATTGGCCATACAGATGTTTGCCGTGGTCTGGGTGTTTGCGCAGTCCCGGTTGTTATCATGTACACCTGATAGCGATCGTTACTCATAGTAGGGAATATATCCGCCATCCCGCATTGGAGCAGCGTGCTGGATTAAGCTCCGATCCTTCTTCTACATGGGGAAGAGGCCTATATCCAACAGTGGGATATTACAGGTTGAATCATGAACTAAGAAATTAAAATAATGCATTATAGTGTTTACATCACACATAATATGAATGAAGTTAGGTGGCTAGAGTCCGATAAAGAATAGATAGAGAAGTTTCTCCTTATTAAAAAAACGGATAATATTTGACCAGAAAAATAATGTTTACCACGTCACAGAAACTCTTGTTTATTTAAAAAAGTAAAATCATAAAATACTTACGATATATTCTCAGATAGTATTAACTTTTTTAGACCTGTCCTGATGTGGTTTGTGATACAAATAGGTAACGTTGTCAACTAAGTCGTAGCTTTAAATCCGTATGATTTAAACATGAATGTTCGTCACAAAAAGTAGGGATCGTTTATAAATGAAAATCATGTACAATTGTGTAAGAACTAAAGAATAACGTGGATAAACCGTTCGAAAAATTAAATGAAAAAATTGTTGCGATACTCTACGTGTATCAACTACATAGTAGTTAGTTTCAATGTTTGTTATGTAGTTAGTTTGCATGCTAGTTGCATAATAATGAGGTTATCTCTGTCTTCCTAATGGTACCAGGGTCTGAAAGAAAATAAACAAAATATTCAACTTAGTGTTAGTTTTTAAATGAAGTGAAAAGAGGCAATTTAAACATTTTTTTGTTATATTTAATTTAGTTCTTAATGTTTTACTAATAAATATAGTAAATACTCTTAACAGTAGGTACTACTCAAGTATCATGCAATAGCGTGTAATAATTAAGTTAAATAAACTTTATATCAATAAACAATTTTTTAACTACTCAAACGTTAAATTTATTTTTGAACCAGATTACTGAATATTAAATTCTTAAAAAGGTTTTTCAGGATATGTGATATATGAAAGTATTAGAAAACTATATTGAAAAAAGTTCTTTGTTTACATGAAATTTTCCTTTTAAAAAGTTAACATGTTATACATTACATTACAAGGTTGTCTGGAAGAAATCGCTTCACGATTCGATCACGATTCAGCGTGTAATATCCCACTGTTGGTCATAGGCCTCTTCCCCATGTAGGAGAAGGATCGGAGCTTAATCCACCACGCTCCTCCAATGCGGGTTGGCCTGCCTAGCGATAATACCGCCCTTGTCCATATTATTTTGTAAGTTTAGTTTTTAAGATAACTATGTATGTCAACTTGTATGCACAATAAAGTATATTTCTTCTTCTGCATACATACTCGTACATATAAACGTACTATATTTGTTTTATTACTGTGTGAGTGATTCAATTTTCATATACCTATAAATATAATCATAAGATCAAGTTTGGTGATACTACTAGAGCTAAGTCCTCATTACAGAATCATTTGTAACAAGCTTGTAGACCTGATAGATTTAGGCAGATGTATGATCATATCCAGCATAAAAAATCTTTTCGACTGTAAAAAAAAATATATGACAGTCATTTATTTTTATTATTTCAAATTTATTTTGTAATGTCAATAGAACGTAACAACTTAACGTTAAACTTAAACTTATCATTTTATTAGTATGTAATATAAGTAAAACTATGTAAAACTTTCAATTTGTATGAAAATTATCGTGTCAAATGACAAAACAATTATTTACACACTCAAGTAAAGTAATTACAATTATAATATAAATTGCACATTACTTGATTGGCACCGTTTTACCTAGATAGTTTTTGTTAATATTTGTTTTTGTTGCATTATAAACCATCTATAAATTTGAAAGTTTCTAACCAAATATAAATCGATATAATTAAACAATTAAGCTGCTTAATGTAGGTAGTAGTACCTGGTTGACCGAGCCTAGCTCGGTATTTTTATTTTATTTATTTTTTTATCGGTATTTTTATATTTTATTTTTATTTAAATAAAAAATTAAGAGTGAAATTAGAAAAAAAAAAGAAAAAAAATAATAGATTGGAGACGGATTTGAACCGTGGTCTCATCGGTTGATCCAGCGACCGATGTTCCACCGAACTATTAGGTATATCTTAATTGACAATTGCGAAATCTACCTTCCTAATCTAACGACGTTTTAGCCATTTTTCATTCCCTAAAAACAGCGATAAAACGACATTTTCTAAAAATGAATCCCAGCTAGATCAATTTTTCGCCCCCGAAATCCCCTGTATACTAAATTTCACGAAAATCGTTGGAGCCGATTTCGAGATTTAGATTCTATCTTCTTCTTCTCTTCTTATCTTATACTATTAAACGAGCAATTCTTGTATATATATATATATAAGTATAGAATCTGAATCTCGGAATCGGCTCCAACGATTTTCGTGAAATTTATTATGCAGGGGATTTCGGGGGCGAAAAATTGATCTAGCTAGGATTCATTTAAAAAAAATGTCGTTTTATCCCTGTTTTAGGCAATAAAAAAATATCATTAGAATACGAAGCTTAATTTCATCAATGTCAACATAGCTGTAACAGCGTAATTAGGAAATCGGCGGGTGTCAAATCGTGTTGACCCGGGTTCGAATCTCAGTCTCTGATATATTTTTTTTTATTTTTTTTTTATTTCACTCGTGATTTATTATTTAAATAAAATTAAAATATAAAAATACCGAGAAAAAAAAAACAAAAAATAAAATGAAAATACCGAGCTAGGCTCGGTCACCCAGGTATAGTACCCGGCCATAAATATTGCACATCGACCTTTGGAAAGAGACAATCGGCTAATTTCGACTTCGTAGAGCGTTATAGTCCAAGATCCCAGACCCCAGACTTCCTTGTTTCTGATTGACAAAACATTACAGTATACATCGTAGTATAAAGAGTTGCTAAAATATTTTCTACATGTTTTAAAATATAGTAATATAATTAGTGTCTGGCGATAAATACGAAAATAGCTGGTTAATAACATTTTTACGTATATAAAGCAGCCAAATTTAAAAAAATTGTGAAAGAACGTTTGTGTACTAAAGGATATTATTCGATTAACGATTTTATAGAAGACAGTACGCCTTGGGAATGATGTGATCGCCGCCAGGCTATTTCAACCTATAAAATTATTGTAAATTTCAATCTGCTTTGGAAAAAAAACATGATTAAAAAAATGATATTAGTCCCGCTGAGTTTCTTTCGCCAGTTCCTCTCAGGTCAGAGGCTTTTTCTTTCCGAACTGGTAGTAGACTCATGACGTTCAGTAAGAAATTGTAATAATTTTATGCTGAATAAAATATTTTGAATTTGAATTTAATATATTTTGTCCTTCAAAAAAATATGACAGGTGATCTGGGAACTGGGTTCTTACACTATTAGATCTGTCATATGAAATACTGACAGTCCGATACGTCTCATAGGTAATGTGCGTCAGAGATAACGCTCTACAAAGTTCAAATTAGCTGATTGTCTCTTTCTAAAAGTCGATGTGCAATATTTACGGCCGTGTACTATACTATATATATATATATATATATATATATATATATATATATATATATATATAAATCAATGCCACATTTCGTTGTAATTTTATAACTCAAGAACGGGCTCACATATCCAAACCAAATATTTAGGCTTTGTTCGGACTATTTAGTAGATGGTTTATGTCAAGTTTGCACAAAATCGGTCGAGCGGTTCTTTATTTATCACATTTTTTGTAAAAAATGAATTAAATAAATGGAATTGAAACTTTTTTCAGTGTTGACAGTACAAGCATGTTGCTATGTCATTCATTTCTGTCATTTCATTTTGGACGTGCTTCGATTAAAGAAAATTGATATACATATATATTATTCAAACAAAAAAATATTGTATTAATTGCTAGCTACTTTAAAACTTAATCCAAATGTATTTAATATATTTATCAACATGTATGCCATCAAATCCACTTGAATTATGGAACAAATATAAACATTATATGGCAAAAGATATTTTAATTGGTATGCGTCATCATACAAGAAATCCTGATTTGTTGATTACATTGGAAATGTACAACGAAGCTTTGATAATAATTGAAGATATGACTGTGCCTAACGATTGCAAATACTTAAAGCATTAGGACAATTGGGTATGATCGCACCAAATCGTGAGATGCATGATTTTTTGATCGTGAATTGCAACGTGAGCAGGAATTCAATTCTATTGATTTGCGTTTATTTGTACAATCGAATATAACCAAATTGAATATTCAGCAAAAACATGTATATTACACAATCATGCAAGCCGTTTCCAATAATGGAGGTGGATAATATTTCTTGGATGCACCTGGTGGTACAGGCAAAACGTTCGTTATATAATTATTGATTTTAGCGACGTCTTCGGGAATTGCTGCTACATTATTATAAGGTGGTCGGACCGCACACTCTGAATTAAAATTGCCATTGAATGTACAGCTGATTGAAACTTCAACTTGCAATTTTTCGATAAATTCTGCTATGGCAAAAGTTCTGCGATTAACGTCAATTATTTTATGGGATGAGTATACAATGGCGAATAAAAAATCACTAGAAGCATTTAATTGAACAATGCAAGATTCACGATGTAATCAACAGCTTGTAGAGTCTCCTTAATATAATTAGGCGTGTCATTGGGCGAGCCGTCTGAGGATACTTTATTATTGACGTTAAGTACAAAAATTATTTTCTTCTTTTAAGTTTGGTTTATTTATAAAAGCGTGTTTTGCACGCCTTGCACGCTTAAGCGTGTGAGGCTAAGAACTCACGGAGCGATTTTCGCCCGCAACCGCCGCGGTCGTGGATCTGCGGTTTTATTTCAAAACTCACGAGACCGGTTATTCGCGCGGTTACGCGGCCGCCGCGGTTGCGATCATCGCCCGCAAACGTGGCGGGCGATGATCGATGATAGAACTGGCCTTTCTTGTACTAAGGTAATTAAGAGATCTACATATTTCAATATCCATTTTATTAGAATATTATACTTATTGTTTGTTGACAACGTCACGATGCCACGTGTAATAACAAGTCACTGATGCAAAATGGCCGGATCTCTGTACCTAACTTTTGTGAGTACGATACTTTTTTTTCGATACCGTGTCCCTATCTGTACCTCCGGCCGCGCCGCCCGCCGGCTCCCGCGGTCGCCCGCCAACCGATCGCAAAGCGCGCGGGCGCCACCCGCCGAGGCTGCGGGTAACCGCGGTCCGCGCGATTCTACTAGTTGACCGCCGGTACAGCGGGAGCCGCATACAACCGCGTACACCGCGGGCGTAAAACGCGTCGTGAAATGTGCTTTAATTTTTTATATAAATATTTGCATTCTACAGAAGCTGCGGGCCCGCAACCGCAGCGGACGCGGGCGAAAATCGCTCCGTGAGTTCTTAGCCTGAGTGTGCTTTAGGGCGCCTTCAAATTAGCCACGCGGCGGCAGCGCGTTTGAAGACAAATTTGAAGGTGCCGCGCTGCTGTCGCGCGTTGTTATTTACATACATTTACAACGTCGCGCGTCAGCAGCGCTGCAGACGCGCTGCCGCCGCGCGGCTAATTTGAAGGCGCCCTTACTCTCGATACCACGCTCTGTGTCGATTTTGCAAGATAAAATCGTTCTTATCTGTTAAGTTTGACACTAAATTTAAAAAAAAAGGATGTTTCGGAAACTAGACATGTTAAATTATAAAGTCAGCGTATTTTTTTCCATTTTGTTTAATATACAGGGTGTCCCAAAAAGTAGTGATAAGCGGAATCCCAGAGATAGGGCACCCCTTGGGGTATCCGAATCACCCCTATGTATGTTCAGCGATTTTGCATAGTTTTCGAGTTATGAATTTTTTTATATGTTTTTGAGAAATTTCCACCTGAACAACTTTAAAAATTTCTAAAAAAAAAAATTGAAGATTTTTTAGAATTTTTATCTTTGTATCTAAATAGTCATGAGCTGTAGCTTCCAGCTTAAAAGGTTCAGCTTCTTAACTTTGATAGAAATTGTGAAAATCTAAGTGTAAAGTGAAAATTTTACGTTTTGAGAACTATGACTTCAATTTTCAACTTAGAATTAAAAATCTAAAAAAGCATTTTTATGGTTTCTAATTAGGCTTAAAAACTTCTCCAGAGTCTCAGCTTTCATAATCATAAATAAAAAATTGTACTTAATAGGGCTACTTTTGCTAAAATTTGCCTTCAAAGACATCAAGGTGGGAAATTCTTAAAATTACCAATTTGAATAAAAACATTTTTTTTGTTCAATTTATTATTCCTTTAAGGTTAAATAGTTTTGTCGGCACTCTAGCTGGGTCATACGTA
Source organism: Melitaea athalia (assembly GCA_905220545.2). Lineage (NCBI taxonomy): Eukaryota > Metazoa > Arthropoda > Insecta > Lepidoptera > Nymphalidae > Melitaea > Melitaea athalia. The sequence goes on from HG992196.1 coordinate 7,314,409, forward strand.
TAGGATTCGAGACAAAAGCAACTACCAAAACAGAAAGACATAAAACAATTAAGTAATGGTACACGTGGACAGAGTTATAAGAAATAATAGTCGGCGTTACAAAAAGAACTGAATACAAAGCTATAATAAAATAGAGATCCGAAGTAATAAAAGTAATAAAGTTTCGTAAAGTATTCGAAAAAATAGTTTTCGAAGTATGCTATTGTCCCTGACGGTAACAATAGAAACTATACAAAACATAATGGCCTTACAATAAAACATATGCGTGACAAATTATTTAAAAACACAGCTAAAACTGAAAAAAAAAACAACCGAAGCTTCATTGTTTGTAAGTATTGTTAAGCCATCATAAAGGGATGAGGCGCGGGGAAGGGTACGGTAGTGCGATGCAAATGTTGGTCTATTATCTCAGTGGCCAGTCGCTTGCTTACCTTTGCACCTTACGACACGCACACGAAAAAACGCTCCCCTATGTGATTATTTGACGAACTTTGCTTTCTTTACGGACTTTGAGTGCATTTACGATTCGGTTTTGTGATTATTTGACGAACTTTGCTTTCTTTACGGACTTTGAGTGCATTTACGATTCGGTTTTGTGATTATTTGACGAACTTAGCTTTCTTTACGGACTTTGAGTGCGTTTACGATTCGGTTTTGTGTAGATACGGACTTCAACGAATTTTGCTTTCTTAACGGACTTTTCGAGCACATTAATTTGGTGAGCTATGGCTTTTACGTCAAGAGACTTTGCTCTTATGCATTACTATTATGGTTATGCAAGAGGAAATGCTAGTGAAGCAGCCAGATTGTACAGGGAGCAAGTACAAAATGGAAATGGACCTCAGCCCGAAATTTGGCCTGATTATCGTATGATTTTAAGAGTCCATCACTCTTACATGCATGGACGTCTACCAGGCAGTAGATCCGGGCGGCCTCGACAAATGCATGACCCAGATGATGTCGATTTAGTACGCGAAGAAGTTTCAAGAGATTCATCAGTTAGTGTGAGGACAATAGAACGCAGAATCGGAATTCCAAAATCACAAGTACATCGAATACTCCGACAAGAGGGCTTTTACGCGTATCATCTTCAAAGAGTTCAGCAGCTTAAGCCCGCAGACTACCCGAAAAGAGTGGCGTTTTGTCAAGAAATGTTGCGCCGCCACGCTGAAGATGAAAATTTTTTTAACAATATTTTGTGGACTGATGAATCTCATTTCAAGCGATGCGGGATTTTCAACACACACAATTATCATTCTTGGAGCATTGGAAATCCACACCTGACACGTGAATCCAATTTTCAAGAGCAATTTAGCGTAAACTTATGGTCAGGCATCTTAAACGGGCAGCTGATTGGACCGTTCGAATTGCCTGACCGTTTGAACGGCGAGGCCTACTTGGAATTTTTAAGAAACGACCTCCACGTCTTACTAGAAGACGTCGATCTGTTGACGCGTAGGAGCATGATTCTCCAAAACGATGGTGCTCCATGCCACTATGCAAGAATAGTCAGACAACATTTAACAGAAAGATTTAGAAACAGATGGATCGGCCGTGGAGGGCCCATTGCATGGCCGCCGCGGTCCCCAGACTTGAATCCAATCGATTTCTTTGTCTGGGGATATTATAAAGAAATAGTTTACGCTAAAAACATTAGCAACGTAGCGGAGTTAAGACGAAAATTGAGACAGGCAGAAGAAACAATTAAAAACAACAGAACAGCATTCGCAAGACTCAAAGAAAACTTTTTAAGAAGATGTAGAATATGTATCGAGCACGAAGGTCGACATTTTGAAAACTTTTTGTAATAAATAATTTAAGACGATTACTTTTCGTTTTATTAATTAAACCTAAATAACCTCCAAATGTTTATTAAATCTTCGATCTTAGTTTTCTTGCAATCTTTTGGTTGGTTAACAGACTAACCTTAAAGGAATAATAAATTGAACAAAAAAAATTTTTTTATTCAAATTGGTAATTTTAAGAATTTCCCACCTTGATGTCTTTGAAGGCAAATTTTAGCAAAAGTAGCCCTATTAAGTACAATTTTTTATTTATGATTATGAAAGCTGAGACTCTGGAGAAGTTTTTAAGCCTAATTAGAAACCATAAAAACGCTTTTTTAGATTTTTAATTCTAAGTTGAAAATTGAAGTCATAGTTCTCAAAACGTAAAATTTTCACTTTACACTTAGATTTTCACAATTTCTATCAAAGTTAAGAAGCTGAACCTTTTAAGCTGGAAGCTACAGCTCATGACTATTTAGATACAAAAATAAAAATTCTAAAAAATCTTCAATTTTTTTTTTTAGAAATTTTTAAAGTTGTTCAGGTGGAAATTTCTCAAAAACATATAAAAAAATTCATAACTCGAAAACTATGCAAAATCGCTGAACATACATAGGGGTGATTCGGATACCCCAAGGGGTGCCCTATCTCTGGGATTCCGCTTATCACTACTTTTTGGGACACCCTGTATAATTATATAACAAAAAAATTTAACCAAAAAATTATCCTGTTGTCCGTTGGTCTGTGCCCTTTTCGTTGTCTCCTCGTTTTAGAAAAATATAAACAATTAATTGTAATAATTCCTTTTGAATAATACTTCAGTCACTCTAAGGATGAAATCTTCCGTAAATGAGGCCTTAACTGTTTTAAAGATATTAACGAAATTCGAAAGATTTTCTGGGTTTCTTTCATAATTTTTTTTTTATTTTTTAACCCCCGATGCAAAACGAGGGGTGTTATAAGTTTAACGGGTCTGTGTATCTGTGTTACTGTCTGTGGTATCGTAGCCCCGTTTAGGGTATATATGTTCTGTGATCGTAGCTCCCCAACGGATGAACCGATTTTCGTTTAGTTTTTTTTATGTCATAGATAATTTTACCCCGAGTGTTTGTCTCATGAAAATCTGTTCAGCCGTTTGAAGATAGCTGATGATCTTTTCTGGTTGATGAGGGGATCTGACTAACTTCCTTATGTCCGGTCGATTTGAAATTGAGTATCGTGTTACTTCAATGATATTGAATGTATATGGTAAGGTAACCTTCGACTGATTAGCCTTTTGAAGATCATCAGCTCTTTAATAGTTGATGAGGGGATCTGAGTACCTTCCATATGTCCCATTGATTCGAAATTTGGTACCATGTTACTTCAATGATATTGAAAGTGTATGGTAAGGTAACCATGACCTGATCAGCCGCTTGAAGATTATCAGCGCTTTAATACTTGATGAGGGTATCTAACTACCTTCCATATTATGTCCTATCGATTCGAAATTATTTAGTACCATGATACTTCAATGATATTGAAAGTAAATGGTAAGGTAACCATGACCTGATCAGCCTTTTGAAGATCATCGGCTCTTTAAAAGTTTGATGAAGGTATTTTATTTATTATTTTTTTATATAATTAGTCGGCAAACAAGCGTACGGCTCACGTCTGATGGTAAGCAATTACCGTAGCTTATAGACGCCTGTAACAACAGAAGCATCGCAAGCGCGTTGCTGACCCAATCCCCCATCCCCCCCCAGGAGCTCTGGTCACCTTACCTACCAACAGGAACACAATACTGCTTCAACAGTATTATTTAGCTGTAGTCTTCTGTAAGGTCGAGGTACTACCCCAGTCGGGCTGCTCCAAATTTTGAGCAGGAAATTTCCTGCTGTGCTAGGGCATATGAGGCTGAGGTAGGCCTCAGTTAATTATTCAGTTAGTATTTGACTACCTTACATATTTATATATTATTCCTTGTGTCACGACTGTATTTTACTTCTTCAGATCGACTGTCTAAATAAGCACAAAAAAGGCTTATTAGTCTAAGAATGAATCAAATAACGCTATTTATCGGAACACTATTGGGTACTATAACTCAATTGAGTTCCGATAAATGATTATTCTTATTATTTAGCTAAATTTGCCAAAATTTAAAGTAAATAAAACACCACAATGTCGTGAGAATTTTGTTGTATTTTATAAAAAATTTTGAGACAAGGTACATTCATTCCTTTTATTTCCATTCATTCATTCTTTTAACAAGTATTTTTCGAGTTATAATATCTAATAATGCGTTTTACTTGACTATTTTTTCGTCGACCTGCGTTGTATTATACAGCATAACTTATTACTGGGTGTACTGATTTTATTTAATCGAAAGCTGAGTTAATTTAATCGAAAGCTGATAAACTGAATCACAAGAATTTTATGCTAGAAAACGATTAAAAAGTTCCTATTGTTGAATTATTCATTTATTGTGATTAAACAAATTACATATTAAAAAAAAATGAGAATGCAATTATTGTAAAATTTAAGTTAATATTGATTGCAGGACAAAAATATACATATGTAGTGAAATATTTTAAGACGATGGTAAAAAGTTAATTTTCCGCCTTTAGTTTTGTAGGTGTATCGATATATTATCGTACTATTGTAAAACTACAATGCTTAGTTTGTTCGCGTTGTTGTTTAGCTAAATATATTGTTGACGCCAAATGCACCCTTACGGCGACAGGTTTAGGGCTTAATTTCCGTTCAATGGACGTCTGACGAAATCGGGCTACGAGTTGCGTCATGTTTCCCCGCGCGGGGCGCGGGCGCCTCCGCGCTGCGCCTGAGTTTGGTTGGAATCTGATGGCGGTCGGGCGAAGCCGCGCGCCTTTTGACGGAGCCGCCTCTGGCTTAGCGCGATGTAATTACTCGTAATAATTCCTGCATTTGAACTTTGATAAACTTTCTTGTATGTTTGTGTAATTTGTGCTAAAGTCCCACTATTTAGTTTGACCTCGTGTATTAGGTACGGCGCGGGACTTTAATATTGTGACCGCGGGCGCAAGCGCCATTTTGTTAGTGTATTAATCTCGTTGTGAGCCGTGGCGTGTTACTTCTATTGTATGGGCAATTGATTTAACGAGTATTGAGTGATTTGTTTGGCCGCGTGAATTTGTCTGTAGTGAGATTAAAGTGTATATGTATTTAAAACTGCTGTAAACTGTTTTGTGTTATATGGATTTTGTATTTAACGATTAATTGTGCGTGTTAATATTTCTGTCTCTTAACCCTTGTGAACCGTGAGTGTGAGTGGGGTGACCGCCGAGCCTGATTTGCCGTCGAGTCGTGGCGCTGTAGCCGGTCGTTCAAGGAAGTCAGTCCACTTTCTTACACACCAACTTCACTACACTACCCCACTACCTAAACACATACCTACCCTGACTGTACTTGAACCGGATCGCCGAGCTCCCCCTTTGAAGGTAAGTACGAGTGCGTAATAATTTATTAACGGCCGCGCGGCTGAGTATTTTCATCGGTACTTAGTACCCGACGCCAGGCAGCCCGCTTTCGAGAGTCGCTATGGGCCCCGACTAGCGAGGCAGTGCTGGGCTGATTGGCGCCGTAACATATATTGAGTGTCAAGTGCCATCGTTAGGTCTACAACTAGAACTACTAGAACTATTTTGTTTTAGGTAAGGTTGTATTGGTTTTTATTAGAACAAGTAATGTGTGGAAATAACGAAAAAAAAATAATAGTTGTTCTGTATTTTAAATAATAAATCACATTGAATTACATAAATCATATTACATTTACATCATTGAAGTTATTAAAACGACGCTTAACAATTAAACTATAATTTTATCGTGTGGGATGATATTACCTTCTGTTGTTAAAATCTATTCGAATTTATTTGTAGGAAACCTTATCCACAACCGCTGAAATCGGCCCTAATATATTAAAATGGAATCAGAAATAAGATTACTACAGTAAAACAGCGTGAGATTGAAGAAACTTTAATTGAAGTCATTTGAATTGTAGTAGTCAAGTCACTTACACCTACTGGTAAATAGTTCTTTTAAATAACCAAATTTTTAATATTTTGATTGTATTATGTATCAAATTGATTTAATATTTGGTATAAAAACAGATACATTCGAAATGTATAGAAACGGAAAGTAAGACCCTTTCCTGAATGTGTCCATTTCACCATCCTTGATTCGTTGCATTGGCCTGTTCCATTACTTAGCCTCCTTCACCATGTGGGCCTCTTTTACCATGTAGGAGAAAGGTCGGAGCCATGTTGCTACAGTGCTGGTTGGCAGATATATTACCTAGCATTTCCCCACCCTTAGCTCCTTTCATTCATTTTCATTCCTTCACCTAGTAATAAACATATTGTCTCTTAAAATCCGGCGAAGCGTTCATTGGATATATCGAGAAACTTTCGTTATTCTGCACTTTTTCAGATTCTGTTTTATATGTAAGACTATTATCAGAATCTGTTCTAATTTAAAGATATTATAATTTTAGTTCATACAGATACTATTTATTGCCTTTCTAAATTTTTCGCTATGTCTTTTAGCATTCTTCTATGTATTTTAGTTGTGGGTGTCAAAGGGATGCTGTTTAAGAATATAACACCACCTCTAAGTTGCTTTGAGTCTGAGAGAGTATCTGTAAATAATAAACAATGATTAATTTACTTTATTATATTACTAGCTGACCCAGTGAACTTCGTACCGCTATATTTTTTTGTTTGCTGATGTATGTACATCAATCCTAATGTCTACTGTCTCTATTTGCCTTTATCCTAGTGAGTGATTCTAAGTTTCTCCTAATCAACAGAAAAGCGTACTCGCTTCAACCTATAGCAGTTCACTGCTGGCCATAGGCCTCTCCAAGCTTGGGCCAAAGATTCCGGTGATATTACGTAGATTGTCATTCCAGCGGGAGGGTATCCCACACAGCGTTTGTCAACATGCGGTCATCGGTCCAGCTGCCGTCGGCTCACCTCACTGCCACTTCAACGTACTGAATTTTTCTTTTGGATGGTTTTATATTCATCCTACCTTTGAGAGAGACTATAATTATGCATAGCACGCTGAGTAACTTTAAACTTGTGGACTAGTCCCTTCGTCAGTGCCCTCGTCTCGGCAACGTATGTCAACACCAATATGACGTTTTACTCGAAGACTTTTGTCTTTATTTATATCTTATTATTAATGAAAACTGGTCATCGATAATTCGATCGAATAAAACAAAGCGTAGTTTATTACTAAAGATTTCATAATACCTTTGACTAATTGTTTTATCTCATCCGCTGTTACTTCATGACCCTCTTTAATTACAACGCAAGCGACAGGCAGATCCCCACACTCAGGGTCCTCAATACCAGTGACTGCAACGTCTTGAACGCCAGGATGTTGCCGGATCACATTCTCAATTTCTACTGGTGAAATCTGAAGTAGTAATAAGTCAAATCATTCTCTCTTTGTGCATGTCTCCGACTGCATATTATGTACGATGTTGCATAAAATTTTGAAGGACTACCGTTTTGATATTTTTAAGTGTATAGTACATAATGTTTGATATTGTTTCGATTTGTTTTGCTAGCTTTGTGTAATTTTGAATTTTTATCTTATTCCAGTCTTTTCAGTTCATTTTCTATTAGTTGTTTTTTATGCAGGCGGGTTTCTTGTTTTCTTTTAATTATTATTTTATTTATGCCTTTTTAGTTAGACAAATTACGTAATCGGTTCAACTCATTAAAATAGATAAGATAAATCATCATGTGGTTGATTAAGTAATTTATTAACGACGAAAAAAATGAGGCCGTTCTAAAGTTGCCACTTATATAATATCATTTTTATGTTTTACTGAGCATAACTTTTTACAGAGTAGTTCGAAGTTGATAATTCTTTTTTTGTGGGAAAGGCTACACCCTGAAATTGACCGTCGGATGTTGCCTAGGAGGCGAGGAAGAAGCTCGGCTCGCATCTTGCTTGCCTTAGGCATGGGAAAGAGCAAACTCAACATTTTTTAAACTTTCTTATTGTATTTCTTTATTATTATTACAGTAATAATAACCATAATATACATTTTTGAAATCCTTGTATTGAGCTCTTTAATTTGATACCCATATTATAGTATTCTAAAAAAAATTATTTCTTCATTAACTATAATGGCTTCGCACAGCCGCCATGTTTGTTTTTTTTTAATGTCACCTATCTAAGAACACTTGGGCTGCTAAGACGAATCTAACGATATCTCAATTATACAAATCCATTCAGCGGTTCTAGAGAAATCAGGTAATTAAGAATATTACATACATACATACATACATACATACATACATACATACAAGATACGCGCGATAAACATAACCCTTCCTTGGCAGTCGGGTAAAAAGGTTAAGTAGAAAAAAGTATAGTGGTAGTTGTAGCGTAAATTAATAAACGTCTATCCAGTCATTCATTCAAAAGTTTTCATTAACATTACGAGTACAACATTAAAGATTGTAGAAATAGTAGGATGTAGGATTTACTATTTGATTGTTGTACTCAGTACATCAAAATAATCTATTAAACTATTTTAAATACTAAATAATACAATGTACGTACTTGATAGCTTTTATATTTTAAGAGTAGCTTTATTCGTTCCACGAAATAGAAGTACCAGTTCTCATCTCTATAGAACATATCACCTGTTTTCAACCATTCACCATCAGCAAACGTAGCTTCTGTTGCAGCACTATTTTTGTAATATCCCTGAAAATAATTAAAAAGAAGTGCTATACGAGAAATTGTAAAAGATGTTTGTTTAATCTCTGTTAGAGTTCCAATTCGTAACAGCTCAGACAGATAGGCGTATTTAAAATTGTAAGAGGATTTTTAAAGTGAAACTTCTTTAGGCGCATGAGGGTAAAATTTTTACAGATGAAACGCGCGGGACGGTAACGTGGCAACGTCGGGCGCGATCAGTACCTACTTGGTTGGGTTGCCAAAGAAGTGCCAAGTAGTTTTCCAAAGAAGTTCCACTTATGACAATTTTTTTTAATGTTTAGTTAATATATTATTTTGTATGAATATTGTATGAGAGCCTGTAAAGACATATTATTTAATTTTAAAATAAAAGGTAAATACCTACACGTACATGTGCATTAAATTTACGTATTATTATATTTTCACGTATTATTGATATTTTATGAGCCTATTGGGAACCTTCCTAATAAAATGTACGTTAAAATAATAATAATAATATACATAATTGTGTTTGCTAGCAAACGAAAAAAAACCGACTTCAATTACATCGACAAGTAGGGGAGACTGGGTACGATTGTGCCAGGGTACGGTAGTGACAGTCGTTATAACCGCGAAACTATACGGAATGCGGGGAAGAGTGTAAGGGAAAAAAGAAGCGCAATGCATGTCTACACATGTTGCCCCGTATCGCGTTAGCCAGTGCACGACGTAAACAAAAGCAGGAAGCCACATTGCTTTTCAACAGCCAAAAGTAAGTTTTTTTGTTCAGATTCATTTAATATTTACTTTTATTGGTTTACAGATATACTATAGCAAATATTTTGTTGTTGTCAATTGAATGTTAGTAGTTAATTACAAATGATTACTTTTTACGTAGATAATTTAGGTTACTCATGATGTTTTATTGTTTTCAGAAGTATGCGTTGGGTACGGTTGTGACAAATGTAGATGGGTACGGTTGTGACATATATATTCTTTATGTTTTTGCTTTTAGATGACCAGAAAACGCTTGCGGATGAAGTAAGACGTGGGACTTCTTTACGGAGAGCTGCGGAAATGCATAATATTAATCGCATGTCGTTGTTACAATACATTCGTAAACATGATGAAGTCGGTGCGAATCACGATGTAAACAGCATCAGCATGTGATATGCAGCTCATAGCAAAGTATTTTCGAAGGAGCAAAAAGAGCTGTTATCAAAATACATGTACCACACCACCACCACCACCACTTCAGCCTATTACAGTCCACTGTTGGACATAGGCCTCCACAAGTTCGCGCCCGACATTATGACGCGAACTCATGTGTTTTGCCCATAGTCACCACGCTGGGCAGGCGGGTTGGTGACCGCAGGGCTGGCGTTGTCGCACCGAAGACGCTGCTGCCCGTCTTTGGCCTGTGTATTTCAAAGCCAGCATGGATGGTTATCCCGCCATCCGTCGGCTTTTTAAGTTCCAAGGTGGTAGTAGAACTGTGTTATTCCTTAGTCGCCTCTTACGACACCCATGGGAAGAGAGGGGGTGGCTACATTCTTTAGTGCCGTAACCACACAGCACGTTACACATGTACCACACGTTGCGCGGAAATATATTTTGGCCTTACTACAAGAGAGGTACGGAAACTGGCCTTTGAACTGACAAATAAATACATACAACATAAACCGACCTGCTACTTGGGATGAGAATGAGATGGCTGGTGAGGAATGGTTTCGTTCATGTCTGTACGCGTAGCTCAAGCTACAAGCCTTTCAAGAGCTACAAGTTTTAACAAAACGAATGTTGAAGTTTTTTATAACAACTTGCAGACTATTTTGGACATACACCTATATGAGCCACAACATATATATAATATTGATAAAACTGGTGTAAACTTTATATAGAAGAAAAGTATTTTGTGTTACGTTAAACATTTCTAACAATAAAAGTCATTATAAACCATTTCTGTGAATGTTTATGTCTGTCACTACTGACCCCAACCACTGTCACAACCGTCCTTGGGGTGAGGACGGTTGTGACATTTTCCTTTTTTTTTTCAAATTTGATGCTATAAGTAATACAGCATAATTTGAGACAAAAATTCAGTATTTTTATGTGGACAAATGTATAAGCTACGGTTTAAGTAATTTTTGTCTCAACTAACTAGTAAATTAACAAAATTATTGGCGGTCAAACCGAAATTGTCACAACCGTACCCAGTCTACCCTACCTAATACAACGTAAGTAGACGAACAACATTAACAAACGCTACTAAAAGTAACCACTACGATTTTCGAAGGTTAACCTCGATTTCTCTGGGATGCCATCATCAGATACTGGTCTCCTTATCATGGTACCACCCTTGTGATATCTCCTTTTCAACAAAAAATTATCATCAAAATCGGTTCACAAACGAACGAAGTTACCCGCGAACTCACATAGAAAAATATATTTACCGTCGAATTGAGAAACCTCCTCCTCTTTTGAAGTCGGTTAAAAAAGTGTATGTTAAAACGTAAAACAAATACGTTAAATATTTAAAAATTACCTTAAATACACTTGGTCCTCTAATCCACAATTCTCCTTGTACATTAGGATCATAAATGTCTTTCTGTGTATCAATGTCTATTAACTGCAAATAATAGTAAAATAGTTTGATTACTTTATGTGTAACTTATTTTTTGTGTGTCAGTAGTCTCTAATCATTTAATGAGTCTGTTTTCGTCTATTTACATATACATATTTACTGTTCTTTGAATCCTGCAAAAATCAGTATGTTGGATAATAACTCTGCTATGGTTTCTCTAATATATTTAAGTTTTACTAAAGTTGTACCTAAGTGATCAAGTATTAAGAATGTATCCACGGAATTGGTTTTCACTTTAGACTTATTTTTAATCGTACAACCGCGATGCATTTTTGTGAAGTGTCAGCTAACGAAGTAACGAATCTTTGTAACTTACCCGATATTCGTAACAATTCAAACGTTGCCCGCACGATGCAGGATTTGACATATCCCCACAGAATGCAATTCCTGCTATCTCACTCATACCATAAACATTTAGTACGTCAGTGTTTGGAGTAATATTCTACAAGTTAAAATTTTACAAGAAAAATTACATAGGTAATCATTTAAAAATAATAATAATTAACTAATACAACAAATACCTACTTCAAGGAGTGTACTATGTAGTTAGAAATTAGTTTCATCAAATTGGACGAATTACTACGATTAATACGATAATAAAAATCAGACAAATATATTAATATGACATGTGCTATGAATTCACAACCAAACGTTTAGTAATATTTTAATTGTAAAAGTTTGTTATAAGCGATGGATACCCGTATATCTTCTATTAGTTTTAGAGGCACTGCACTGCCTCCTAAAATTATAGTATCGAAGCAGGTAAAGTCACATTTTTCCCCAACTTCCTCCTTGATTAAAGTTGCCATAAAGGTCGGACTAAGAACTGTAAAATTAGGCTGAAATTAAAAAAGAGTACCAATTAATGCTAATAACAATCTTAGATGTAATACGAGAACGTTAAGTAACTACTTAATTACAGTTGCAAACACGTAAAATTCAGAACTTACATACATACAATACATAATTAATAATTGTAATAAATAATTATCGCTTTCTTTATTATTACTATTATCTTGTTTCGCTTCGTTAACTTTCATTATTCCTTTCATACATGCTCTTCGGTTTAGGGTACTCTTGACCTGGCCTTTTTTCAGGACGTCCCTAATTTGATCTCGAAACGTCCGCCTAGCTCTACCTACCCCTTCCAACGCTTCCATTCACACTCGCCTTATACTTATATTTCAGAACTTGTTATTAAATTTTTAAATAATGATAATAATAATAATATTAGATGCTTTTATTACATGTTATATTAGGCCTGTACGTATGAACTTGGCATTTTGAATCCATAAAAAGAAAGGTAAAAAAAGCACCTATTTCTATAAGACTAGTGGTCGCCCAGTGGTCGAATTTTTTCCAACATTTGTATATATTTGTACTCATGTGGACTCTACATAATGGCAAATCGCCCATACCTTTTATCAAACATCATGCATTACGCTTATCCTACATGCGATTTATTGAGTAAGACGGAAAATCGAAATTCCTATGACTACCTAGTAAAGCTAGGACGTATTCCGTTGCTGATGGTACTTCCTTACGTAATTAGTAATTAAAGCTCTTTCTGTAGTGCATGTACCTCGCGAAAAAACGTGTTCGTAAATAACACAACATTTTTGTTTTTATGTTGTTAATAGAACGATGTCAAAGTAAAATAAAATAACACAACTTACTAACTTTGATGCACTAATACTCGTACAGATTTCACAAATAAATGCTGTTGTTCCAATAAATGTCTGATATTCTAAAGCAAGTTCGAGAAAACGCCAACTTCATATGCAAAAACCTAATTTTATTAGCTAGTATATTAAGGAGTAAAGACTAGTGAATATTTTGAATATCCAGTATGTTGTAAAATATTCTTTTTATTTAAAAAAAAACGCGTTGTCTATTGCGTCTGGGAGTAACAGTAGGTATACCTGAGATACGAAATTTAAATGATATACCTTGTAAGTATTGATTAGATAGTAAGTGTATTCTCGAGTAAGTGGTATTGAAGACTGCAATCTTGTTATTTTTAAAATAGGTGATAGTATAAAAGTAACAATTGCTGTTAGCCACTGCAAGGGAGATCCAACTAAAGTCATAGAAATTGGCTCTGGAAACGTTGTATACCGAGACCTGGAAGAATGAAAAATATATTGTAATAAAATTTAATAGACAAATACTGAACATTTCAGAACAAAAAAAAATATATATTTTAATATTATTGGAACCACAAACAAGTTTTGAATAGACATTAATTATAGACCTAGAGCCCAGGAGGGCCAGACCTTCGTCATTTTATAAAAGCTGAAAATTTCTCAGTGCATGCTCCCAGCACCGATAGAAGTAATGGCCAAATATGAAATTTGACTGATGTTACTTTGGCAGATACCAGGTATCAATGGCGTATAAAATTACTTCGTACTCGTACCCACGGCCAATATAAATGTTTGTCTAGGTCGGGACTAGAGCTATCGAAATTGACCGACAACTGAAGAAAAATCTTCTAATAGGTACCCAAGTGACACGTATGAAGTTCAGTTTTATACTACGGCGTAAGTTTAGTTACAAAACTTTGCGGCTCTGGTTAACGTGATATCTGATATTACTTTGAACAGAATATTAAAAAATTACGCATTAAGAAATGACGTTAGTTAGTTACCACTTTGTACGCCTTAGATACCTGGTATCTGTTACCATATTCATCATAATTTGTACATTTTTTTTAAATTTAAATGTCAATTTTTAATATAACATGGATTATGAGGGTGGTTATATACTCTTTGGGCAACACTGTCGGCAACGGCGCGAGTAACAGTGTCATCTGTCGACACTTTTTTCCGGACAATTTACAATGTACTCTGTGTTTGTCATGGTGTAATATTTTTATTATTGTAAATTAATGATTTTGTACACAGTTTATATATTATTTTCAAAAGAGTAACTGTAGAGTTTCTTGCCGTTTCTTCTCTGCAGAATCTACATTCCGAATCGGTGGTAGCTTCACTTTTGAAAACAAGAATAACTATAATTTTAATTTGTAAAATGGCGATTCCAAAGTGCTCTTGGAGCCTATTTGAATAAAGTTCCTTCTGATTTTGATTTTAAGTTCGCTAATAAACAAAAGTTATTCACCAGTAAGTCTTTCATTTTAAGTGCTACTAATATATCTGTCAAAGTAACCATCAATTAAACTTCATATTTGGCCATTGCTTCTATCGGTGTTGGGAGCATGCACTGAGAAAGTTTCAGCTTTTATAAAATGACGAAGGTCTGGCCCTCACGGGCTCTTGGGTAATTACATTAAGCTTAAGTATTGCAATTTAAGTTATTGCAAACTCAACACTGATGGTTATCATAGATTAAAGAAAGAAGGCATATCTCCTTCTTTCTTAAATCTGTGATGGTTACATTGAACATAATTAAATTGTAAATGGCGAATCTGTTTTACAATTCATTGTTTCTTAAATTTGATAAGTTTTAATCAAAATATATATATATACTTATTTCCTTACATATAGATATATAAAATTTGATTAATAGGTACAATTATTATAGTGACTATAAACTATACACACATACATATAGACACATATACCTACATAAACGTTTACACATACACTAATATAGTAGTTTTAAATATAGATACTATCATATACATAATATTTTCTTCAATATAGATATGTCGGAGAGTCAATGCAGATAGTTATTAATGTCGGTACCTACGTTGTTATTATTATTCATCTACCCGCACTCATTGTATTATTTGAGTATTTCTGACGTGTATGGCGGTACCTGCGCTATTGTCGATATTCACCTACCCTCACTTCTATTATTCGAGTCATTCAGTCGTGTATAAAAGACCGATGCAACCGCAGCTAAGTCAGTCTTGGCTCTGGCGTGGCGCGGTGCACTTGTGTATCCTGCTAGTAGCTTAACCTCGACTCTTGTAAGGGTTAGTTTGTGTACACGAATTAATTGTTACATTATATTGTGGGCAACTCGGGCAGTGGAGGCGAGCGTTAATGCGCATTTTAAAGACGGCCGTCTTAAACCTAGACTCGGGTCGCAACTCCCGGGCACTGCTATGAGTTATCCCTCTGCCACGCGATAGACGGTACCCGCTCGGTGAGTCCATTTAATACCTAGTAGTTCGGTCATCCGTCCGTTCTTCTCCTACCTACTTCTGATCTGCGACATCAGAAGTGGGATAAAGATCTCACTACGCCCACTTCATTTGTTGGTTGCTGTTGTTGTTTTTTTTAGTTCAGAGTTTTTGGTTTCTTTGAACTTTAAGTTCTATTTTAGCGAGTGTGCAAGTAAATTGCAATATTTGGTGGCAATTAGTGGGTACATCGATAATTTAGTTCTTTTCGGTCATCCTGTTTTATTCTTATCGGTGTACAAGTGGTTTTTGTTCAGTGTTCGATTACGTAATTCGATTTACCGGTTTATTTGTTGAATTTAGTTTTATTGTGATACGTAAGTAGTTGAGTAGTGACAGAGTTGGAGATTCAGTTTTTGTTTCGATTCAGTCATTGTGGAGCAATTGTAATTGCTCGTTGGATAAGGGTGGCTTACGTAGTTGTTAGTGTTGTAGAAAAAGAGTTTGGTTATTGAAAGTTTTAAGTTTTTGTGATTACCCACTTATTTGTGATAAAGTATTAATATCGTCTTAGCTTGAGTATTTCCGATTACCCTCTGTAACGAGTAATTTTTTGGAGTATCGAGGGTTTTCAGTCTTTCTCTACCTTTGATTGATTTGTTTAAACTGTTTAAAAGTTATTTAGTTGTTCTGTTTAAAAAAGTTTAAATTACAGAAGGTTAATTTATAACACCTTGGTACAATCATGGGCCCATTATGGTAGTCGTTGTAGGTAACTGTTAAAGTTTGTTTTGTTACAAAATGAGGAGCGTAATCAAACGAATCTTGATCCGAAGTATCGAGGCCCTTTTCGCGTAATAGAAGTTCTCGAAGGTAATCGGTATACCCTTAAAGCTTTAAATTGTAAACGTACCTACAAATTTGCTCACGAAAGGTTAAAGAAAATCCTAACACGTCATGTACCAGACGATGTTGATGAAGTTTATGATCTTGTTGATAATGATGATGTTCAAGTTTAAGTAGATGGAAAGACTCGAGTGAATGACTCTATCGACCTTAATGTGTTCAACCGTACCAGTATAGTTATTCGTAGTCGTAGCCCGGTAGAATTGTCTCTTGGGGCAACCCAAGAGTCCAGGGTGCGCGGCGTGCGTTTAACTCTGGCGGAGGTCGTGGTCTGGTCTGTTGAGAGCGTAGCGTGTAGTCGCAGGGGTGACTGACACGGGCGATCCATTCGGTGGATATGTGTACTGAGAAGTACGTGACTGACACATGTACTGTGATTGCTCTTCGTGTAGAGAGCCGTGGTGTTAGAGGTCTTTACTCGAGGATTTTTGGTTGTAACTTGTTGTAGAAGTAGACGTACGGTTTATACTTTTGGTTGTGATGACGTCGATGGTACATGGCTGTGGTAATTATGTGAAGTGATTAGTTACAATTGGTTTAACGACATTTATGATTCAGATTATTGTAAAGTTCTTGAAATAATAATAGAACCTATAGGTATGTTCACGATCGTTTACGAAGGATTCCTCTTACTGATGTAGCTGCTGAATTAGATTTGTTTAATGTTGTTGATGCTAATTTGGTCGTATCACATGAGGTGATGACGATATATGTTGGTCGTATCACATGAGGTGATGACGATATGTGTGGCAATAGTAGTTGTCACTAGCTGCTGAGGCAGTCGGGCCGTGAGCTACTGTCGCTCGATTTAGGTGACAGTAGCGACTCTTTTGGTTGGTTATCGTCACTTGATGGAGGTGGCATGAGCTGCTGTCACTCGATTTAGGTGACAGTGGCGACTTTAGTGGTCATCGTCACTCGATGTAGGTGGCATGAGCTACTGTCGCTCGATTTAGGTGACAGTAGCGACTCTTTTAGTTGGTTATCGTCACTCGATGGAGGTGGCATGAGCTGCTGTCGCTCGATTTAGGTAACAGTAGCGACTCTTTTAGTTGGTTATCGTCACTCGATGGAGGTGGCATGAGCTGCTGTCGCTCGATTTAGGTGACAGTGGCGACTTTAGTGGTTATCGTCACTCGATGGAGGTGGCATGAGCTGCTGTCACTCGATTTAGGTGACAGTGGCGACTAATATGTGGAAAGCAATAATGGAGTAATGTTTATACCAAAACGATTGGTCAATTTTGATTTAATGGTAGATTCGCGTATGGTTGTATGGTGTGTCACAAAAAGTGGTTGTACTACCGCTTTATCCTTGGTTAAGTGTGGGTCAGGATAGGCCGAGATGAGACTTTGATATCGCAGTAACTTTTTGCTTTTTACGGCATCACATGGAGTGTCAACAAAAAGTGGTTGTACTATCGCTTTATCCTTGGTTAAGTGTGGGTCAGGATAGGCCGAGACGAGACTTTGATATCGCAGTACCTTTTTGCTTTTTACGGCATCACACGAGGACGTGTGACTTGTCAGGATGGCCGTGTCGGAGAGTCAATGCAGATAGTTATTAATGTCGGTACCTACGTTGTTATTATTATTCATCTACCCGCACTCATTGTATTATTTGAGTATTTCTGACGTGTATGGCGGTACCTGCGCTATTGTCGATATTCACCTACCCTCACTTCTATTATTCGAGTCATTCAGTCGTGTATAAAAGACCGATGCAACCGCAGCTAAGTCAGTCTTGGCTCTGGCGTGGCGCGGTGCACTTGTGTATCCTGCTAGTAGCTTAACCTCGACTCTTGTAAGGGTTAGTTTGTGTACACGAATTAATTGTTACATTATATTGTGGGCAACTCGGGCAGTGGAGGCGAGCGTTAATGCGCATTTTAAAGACGGCCGTCTTAAACCTAGACTCGGGTCGCAACTCCCGGGCACTGCTATGAGTTATCCCTCTGCCACGCGATAGACGGTACCCGCTCGGTGAGTCCATTTAATACCTAGTAGTTCGGTCATCCGTCCGTTCTTCTCCTACCTACTTCTGATCTGCGACAGATATAATATTTTGCGTGTAAGTGACTTGTGTGTTACGAGTATCTACGGTCATTACAATTGGCGAAAATGTGTAATGTTTTAAATTTCCTATTATATGTATCAAACATTCGATGTAATCATTTACAAATTTTTCTACTAATGTTTATGAGTGAATGTGTAATTACCATAATAACGGTGCAGCTATTGCAAAGTTTTTATAAGTAACTTCGGCAGCTTTGGGCAATCCAGTTGTCCCGCTGGTGGATATCAAGACAGCTGTTGAGTTTTCAGCGTCGAAATCTGTAGCTCTAAACAATAAAAACTAATTATTATACTTCATATATTTTATTGACTTTAAAATTAACAACATGTATACGTATTATTACACAAGTATTTTAGAAATAGGTAGACGACTGAAGTGGTCTTCAGTCGTCTAAATACGTTTTTTGAAACCTAAATACGTTTTTTGAAAAGATGAGAATTGCAAACAGAACTTGAACAGAAACTATTATAAAATACAATAAGTTTATAGATAAGGAAGTAGAAAGTAAATCAAACACAGAAAATACGCAAAAGAAATAATACAAATCGAGTTATATAATGCGTTTGATTTGATGCAAGAAAGAAGTAGCTCTTTATCTTCCTTTACTTATCTATCTTCGGAATTCATTGAATAGGATAATGTCACCAGCCACCGTCACCACATACACCGTGGCGCCGCCTATAGGGAGTCCTTGACAGCACCCGTAACTGTTCAAAGTTTCATATTACAATGAAAATCTTTGACAAGAGACGACACCATGTCACTCTTAATCCGCCACCAGCGGCAGACCGAATAAAAATTCCAGACCGAATAAAAATTTATCATATCAAAGATTTCGACCGGACGAGTAAATCGTTCCATAGCTTAATTGGCTAGAGCACCGACACGGTTAGTCGATGGTGCGGGTTCGATCCCCGCTGGAACGGTCGGTATTTTTTATATGATTTTAAAAATATTTAGGTATAATTTCCTCATGTGTGGGTATTACACAAAAAATAATACAAACAAAATAAATTAATAGTAGCTAATTAGTAGCATTTCGTAATATGTCATGGAGTGTGCTGTCATTATTTTAACTTTCTTATCGTTAGATCATTTATTAGAATTAGATATTACAAATTGTTATGAATGTTATTTGAAAAACAATAAAATTAAGAACCAACTTACTTAAACTCTTCAATAGGTATTTCACAGGCAAATTTCTCTATAAACTCGGTTAGGTCACAGAGATAATCTCCTTTGTCGAATGTGACAATTGTAGCAGTATGGTCGATTTCATTGAGAGCTACTTGTATGTCTGGTGCCTTTTCACTTTGACAAAATATTATTTTTGGCTCATTTATATTGAAAGTATCTTGCAGCTCCCCTACACAACAAAAATAATGTATCACTATATAATATACAGGATGTCCCGCGATAAAGTGCAACCCCGAAAGGGGGTGAAACTAGATCATAAATTATCGACAAAAAACGGAAAAAATTAAAAAAAATATATTTTATTTTGTATTGACGAATTAAGATTTTTATATATCTTACGTAGACTCTATGTACAAGAAATGATCATTTCTGTGCGTGTTTTTCGGGATACAGGCGTAATTTTTTTTTATTTGAATGGCAATATGGTGAGAAATAATAATAAATCATAAAATTTCTTTGTATTGGGGGCATAATTCTGAGAAAATTAGAGATCATTGAAAAAAACAGTCGTAAAAATGGTTTTTTTTCACAAGAAGCATAGTTAAAGTCATAATGCCACTTTTTGCGAGCTAATTGTTATTTTATCCTTACCGCCAAGTACGTGGCGTAATATTTTATTTTATTTTAAAGTAATCGACCCACTACTTTGGAAGAAATCATCATTTTTTGTATATACATAGAGTCTACGTAAGATATAAAAATCTTTATTCGTCAATAATAAATAAAATATTTTTTCTTAAAAAAAAAAACAATTTTGTTTTCTGTCGATAATTTATGGTCTAATTTCACCCCCTTTCGGGGTTGCACTTTATCGCGGGACATCCTTGAAAATTTCTTTCAGTGTTAGATAGTCCATTTATTGAGGAAGGTCTAAAGATTTTTGCTCAAAATATGTAATTATTCCATTATTGTTATTATTCCAGATTTGATAATTTTTTTTCGGACAGCGCTTCTTAATCATAGTTGCATCAAAATACAACTAAAGTTAGCCGCTCATCGTTACCAACATTTTGAATTCTAGTATTGCGTATCGTATCTGATGCGCACCTAATCCTAGACCAGGTTAACCTAATAAGTACCTACTTTTTTATATAATAATAGGTCGGCAAAGAAACGTACGGCTCACCTGATGGTAAGCGATTACCGTAGCTTATAGACGCCTGCAACACCAGAAGCATCGCAAACGCGTTGCAGACCTAATCCCCAATCCTCCCCAGGAGCTCTCGTCACCTTACTCACCAACAGGAACACAATACTGCTTGTCTTCTGTAAGGTCCAGGTACTACCCCAGTCGGGCTGCTCCATATTTTGAGCAGGAAATTTCCTGCTGTGCCCTACCTCAGTTATACCTACTATGAAATCGATCAACTTTTTATTAGGTCACGGCCTGACCGTGGTTGAGCCTAATATTAAAGTACGGCGTTTTTATTTTAAATAAATAATATTATATTATAAGTTACCGAATATATTTTTACGTATTTCCTCTTTTAAAAGGTTAATCTCTGAATTGCAGTAATTTTTGATAATTTGATTAAATTACAAAATAGCAGGACATAGGTATATAATAATAATAAAATTATAACTCATTATGATGGATGATACTCATTTTGATTGTGAACACATCTAATTGCGTTATTCTCTTAGCAGTTTAGATTTCCGGCGATTTAGACCACTTGTGTATAATGAGATACATAATGTGCCATACATTATTGCTATTTAAATAACAGGTATAACGACTGACGTAGGTACCTATTATACGTCGAAGGTCATAAAATAATACACAGTTTATTTACTTTGAGTTTAAAATTTACAATGTAGCCCATAGTCTAAATATAATCTAGGAATTTGCACGAGATAGAAGTGAGCCTTTATAATAAAAATAGCGCCTGTAACTATTTTATTCTTCTCTAAGGAGAAATAGTTACATACAAAATCATGTAAAACCAAATCAATTTTTTTAAATCTTAACATTAAACTTGGACCAGTTTATTCTTCTAGCCGGGATCACCGGGATTTTTCATTATCACACTTAGTTAAATTGAACCGACCAAGAATGTAGATATTACTACGGTATAGCAGACATTATGATCAAACCCCATTTAAGTAAAAGTATTAAATTCTCATTCTTATCTTCGATCCTGTTTTCAATTCCTACCCTTTTTTAGAGATAATTTCTTTTAGGGATAAATCCCTTTGCCTTTAATCATACGTTTAATTTTCTGTATTTTATTTTTTTAGAGCAATAAAGTAAGTTGTGGTCAAAAATTAATGAACCTACATAACTTAGAATTAAAAAAAAGTAATAATAATTTAAATATATCTAAGTAGGTACTTACTAACTTCTAACGTCTTGTCAACGACTGCAATAATGACTCCAGTGTACAGAGCTGCATAAAAAGGTATAGAAAGGGCAATGTGATTTGGAGCCATCAATACTATTACATCTCCTGGTACCAAGTCGAGACTTCGAAAACATGTAGCACATTTCACAGATTTCTCCAACATAGAAGCATTAGTATCTGATTCACCAGTTGCTCCATCGATCTAGAAAAAGAAAAGATGACAGGATACGTGTATATATAATTAATATTAAATGCTCAAAAATTGCATAACTAAAAATCCTTTTTTTAAACATACAGCAGATTTACAGAAACACTTCAAACGAGGGTGTTAACGCATTTCTAATAAATTGAAACCGAAACATTTTATGTCCTTACGAAACTGAGGAAATTTCTTATCGACGATATTTAAAATACAATTAGAAAACCATGTCTTTAGCACCTAGACAATTTTTAATAAAATTTTCATCAATGCAAAAAAAAAAAACTTATGCATTCAGAAAAGGTGTAAAGGTGTAATAGGAGATTTAAAAAAATCTTTCAGAAAAGTCATAATAATTAAAGATTACCTTAGTTAACCATAGTAGGATGAGAAACATGTGTAGGAGGTGCGAAAACACACGCCGGTAAAATAAAAATAAGATTTAATACTTTGAGGTGATTGTTAAAGGTAAACACTCAGACGTTATCAGAGTAATTATTATAAAAAAGTCATTATCAACTTGTAGAAAAAAATAATGAGTATGTAGTCATTGTCGTTCGATATTGTAGACGGGTAATATTGACAATAGTAGAAGATGGGCGCGGTCAGCGAAATACAGCGAGAACTGTCGGTGTGACATTCAATTTAGCGAGTACTCCAGCGTTTCCATGAGACTACATAGTGTCAACAATTTAAAAAAAATGGCTTTGTCACGACTGCTGAAGTAAAGAATCAGTCAATATCAATCATTACATACAGGAAGGCGGCGTCTGGCTGAAGCAAATTAAAAACCGTTCACGATCACGATTCAGCCTGTAATATCCCACTGTTGGGCAAAGGCCTTTTCCCCATGTAGGAGAAGGCTCTAAAACCATTAATATCTGCAAATGGCCCACAACTAGAAAGACATAACAGAAACTTAAGGTTTAGTTACGGTAGAGAGCACGAGAATTAGACCCTGAATTATGGTCAAGAGTTATATTTTTATACGAGTCTACATTCTAGTTATAGAAGCACGACGGGAGGAAAAGTGTTTACTGAAGACAGGGGCAGCAGTATAGAACAGGGCACAGCCTGTATAGAAGAAAAAGTACCACACGGCGGATCTGTTCACGTGAGTAGGGATTTCTTCCGAAAGCCGCACTGAGCTAGTGATGATAGAAAATGGATCTTTTACTGCAGAAAGATATGTCACTGAAATTCTGAATGACGTAGTCAACGTAGTCAACTTCGGCCCGCCCGCATATAGCCCAGATAGTGTTTGCCTATTTTCAATAAGTCGGTACCACACACATGGAGTGGTCAGCACGCAGCCCCGACTTAAGCCTCATTGAGCATGCACGGGACGAACTGACGTGTACGTCAGCGGAATACACTGAAGAAGCTCTAATAGAGAAATTGCAGACTATTCCACAGCATCATCTCAAAAACTTAGTAGAAGTTATGCTAAGTCGCATAACAGCAGTATTGCGAGCTCGCGGAGGCAACACAAAGTACAAAATGCGTGAAATCAGCATATCTGTAAACTGTAACATTTTTTTTTTTTTATGTAACTAGGTCGGCAAACAAGCGTACGACTCACCTGATGGTAAGACCGTAGCCTATAGACGCCTGCAACACCAGAAGCATCGCAAGCGCGTTGCCGACCCTATCCCCAATCCCCCCCAGGAGCTCTGTTCACCTTACTCACCAACAGGAACACAATACTGCTTGAAAACAGTATTATTTAGCTGTGGTCTTCTGTAAGGTCGAGGTACTACCCCAGTCGGGCTGCTCCATATTTTGAGCAGGAAATTTCCTGCTGTGCCCTACCTCAGTTAATCTATACTAATATATAAAGCTGAAGAGTTTGTTTGATTGTTTGTTTGTTTGTTTGTTTGTTTGTTTGTTTGAACGCGGTAATCTCTGGTTCTACTGGGCCGATTTGAAAAATTCTTTCAGTGTTAGATAGCCCATTTATCGAGGAAGGCTTTAGGCTATGTATCATCACGCTAAGACCAATAGGAGCCGAGTCCACGCCGACGAAGCCGCGCGCAGAAGCTAGTAACATTCATAAAGCGTGGTCAGGTACTTTTGAATATATTGAAGGTTTACGAAATATTTTAGTAAATGTATATAATGTGTAGTAGTGTGTTTTGTAACTTATCTTTAAATTAATAAATATTGTCTCAATGATTTGGCCATTGCTTGGTAAGAAATGTTGTTATTGCGCAAGATTATTGGTTTTAATGTAAGTTGTAATAATTTTCGCCTACACTTGTAAGGATTTTTCACTACACCTGCAAAACTGCTTCAGGATAATCTCTCAAACAGTGAAGGATAATTTTTCCAAGATGATATCTATCACTGGGGATACCAGTTTCAGCAACCACCCGTGAAGAGAGTTCAGAGATATACCACTGAAGTGCATCATTTACTCGTTTTTCTGCCATTACCTGCAGCAAGTGTAATTAATAAATTAAAATAACTAAGAAATTAAACTAATGCATTATATTTATAGGTATTTCACAAATAATATGAATGGAGTTAGGTTTTTTTTTTTTGAATTCGCAGGGTAACCCATTTACGGGTGATATCCAGGACGCCCGGGTAGGCAGTCCTAGACCGTATGTCGGACTCAGCACCTGGGGGTGCCACTACCCCACTAAACCCCCTGCGGGAGCCTTCAGCCACTTTAATTGGAGGGTCCCGGATCTGCAGGCAACAGGATCCCTCCAGCGACAGGCTGGCCTCGGCGAAAAGGCCAGACTTCTCCTCCATGGGGACTGTCCGGCTCACCTCTGAACAGTCCCGACGACGCCGTGTCTAGCAGAACCGGGTTCCCATCCCGGCCCAACACGGGCACAGGGGCGTTACTGGAAGCGCATTAAGTAGCGCCTCCTACGCACCCCCATTCGTCGCCTGCGGGTGGAAGCCACGTCGGCGGCCTCCTCTCTCACCTGCTGGTCGGCCTCCTTCTGGGACATTACTGTCTCGCAGAAGGAGACAATCGCCTTCCAGGACTCGTCGTCGCCGAGCATCGCGATGATGACGCTTGGGAGTGACAAGTCCCCTCCGAGGACTGTCATCAGATCTCGACGCAGCACCGCCCATTACGGGCACACCTCGAGGGTGTGCTGGGCAGAGTCCACCGCCGCGCCACAATCGTGACATTCAGTTTTCACACAGGTTTTGACACAGGTAATGACTTAGGTTAGGTTAGTTATTTAAAAAAAGGAAGATCATATCGTAAGTATTTTATGTAGTATGTGTTACTACTAACTTTTTTAGACCTGTCCCGATGTGGTTTGTGATACAAATAACGTTGTCAACTAAGTCGTAGCTTTAAATCCGTATGATTTAAATATGAATGTTCGCCACAAAAAGTAGAGATCGTTTATAAATGAAAATCATGTACAATTGTGTAAGACTAAAGAATAACGTGGATAAACCGTTCGAAAAATTAAATGAAAAAAATGTAGCGATACATAGGTTGTATCAACTACATAGTAGCTAGTAGTATGCTGGTTGCTTAATAATGAGGTTATATTGGTTTTCATAATATTACCAGTGTCTGAAAGAAAATAAACAAAAAATACTAATTAGTGTTTGTTTTAAATAAAGTGAAAAGAGGTAATTTAAACATTTTTTTTTTAAATTTTTTTTTTTCATTATTATTATTTAAAACTCATATTACATCACAATTTAAGATTAATGCACTCCAAAAATCGCAGGGATTTGTCCGGAGTGTTGTTTTAATACAGTTCAGGCACATTTAGGCAATCAACTAACAACAACAGCAAAAAATCAACAAACAAATTAGTGGGTAATTCTATAACTTAAGTAAAAAAATCTTTTAGACGGTGTAAATTTATACGCAGGGAAGACGACCGAGACGCAGAACCGGTTTGTTACAAACAGTTACAGGGTGTTCAGATAAAACGATTTCAATTTATTTCTTATATTTTTTATAGTGATTCTGTTCTTAAAATCTACAGCCAATCCATTTAACAAGCGAGGAGTCAAATATTCCGTAGTCCTTTTACCATATACGTTATTTCTTGCGGAAGTTGTTATAAGTTTTTGTTAATAATTGTTGTAATTAATTGTAATTAATTTAGTTCTTAATGTTTTACTAATAAATATAATAAATACTCTTAACAGTACTACTCAAGTATCATGCAATAGTATAAACACACACACACAATCACTCACACTTTTCGATAGGCAAATTTAGCATAGGCTTATATGTTAATAAATTACATTTGATAAAAAATATGTCTCATCGAGTTATCAGATCGGTGAAGGCCGATCTTCTACGTCTCTTCTACTATTGACGTTAAACTTAACATTTTACTAGTTACTACTATATGTAACACTTTCAAATTGTATGAAAATTATCGAGGCAAAGAACAGAACGAATTAATCACAAACTCAAAGAAAGTAATTACAAATTATAATATAAATTGTTACATTATAATTGCTACATTATACCTTTAAAATCAGACTTCCTAACCGAAATAAAAATCGTTATAATTAAAAAATTAAGCTGCTTAACGTAGGTATAAAAACTGATGTAGGTATAATTATGAGAATTCTGTGGAAAAGATAAAAACGATGTCATTTTTTTTACTAAATAAAAATAAAAATAGTAAATGAAGTAAAAAAAGAAAAAGATGTATAAAGGCGATCTTACCGATATTAAAAGAGTGATTTCTTTCAGGCAACCTATGTGCGTAGGACAGGATACAGTAGCAAGTTGTGAAGTGCGTATCGAAATCAGTGAATATTTACCGATAAAAAATTGGGGCATAAATTTTTTTGACTAGCCCGTTGGTGCAGTTTGTAGTGACCCTGCTTTCTGCTCCGGGGGTTGTGGGTTCGATTCCCACCCCGAGTCTGGGTGTAATATACATATTCATTTATATATGTATTATTTATAAGTAGGTTTATCATAAAAATATATATATGTAGCTAGACCAGTAGGCCTACCTATAACACAAGTTATAACTTGTGTTGTGTTATAACTATAACTTAAGTTGCTTACTTTAGGAACAGACGACCGTGTGTGTATTGTGTAGATATTTATTTATATTTATTATGTTGGGTTGTCTGGAAGAAATGGCTAATCAGCCATAAGTCCGCCCATTGTACTTCACTGTTAGTACTTATCTGTAAGCTTTGTTTGTTTATATTTGTGGTGTACAATAAAGTATAAAATTTAAGTTGCTTACTTTAGGAACAGACGACCGTGTGTGTATTGTGTAGATATTTATTTATATTTATTACGTTGGGTTGTCTGGAAGAAATGGCTAATCAGCCATAAGTCCGCCCATTGTACTTCACTGTTAGTACTTATCTGTAAGCTTTGTTTGTTTATATTTGTGGTGTACAATAAAGTATAAAATAAAATAAATAAAATAAATATTATTTATTTATTTATAAATATACAGATGTAGATATAAAACATAATGTAGAGTCACCTTAATATAATTAGGCGTGTCATTGGGCGAGTAAACCTCAGAGGATACTATATTATTAACGATAAGTACCGTTTCGAGTTTCGCTCAAATTATAGGTCTTCAAAGACTGAATAACAATCGTTTATGAAAAGACATTGTGTTTTTAACCGACTTCGAAAATAAAAAGGTTCTAAATTAAGTTGGTATTATTTTTTATGTATGTACAATTGTACACCGATTACGCCGAGATTTATGATGTGATTTTCGTGATTCTGTTTTGTTCGATGTTGAATAGTTACCATTTGGTCTCATAAAAATTTTAATCAGTTTGACTTAGTAATTTTTATCTTATGATCATTTGTTATGTTAACTTGAAAGGTGTAATTTTTATGTGTATTACCTCATCACTTTTTATTGGTGTACCAATTTTGATACTGCCTTTTTTAAATTGAAAGCTAAGTATCATCAAAATCTGTTTATCAAGTAAAAAGTTATGTGATTTTACAACGTAATTAGATGAAAAAATTGTCAAGTAAAAACGCATTATTAGAGATAGCTCAAAAACTACTTGCCAGATTTAGATTAAATTAAAACTTACCCCGAGATAAACATCAGCTTTCGATTAAAAAATAATCATCAAGATCGATACATACAGTAAAAAGTTATGAGGTAACACATATAAAAATCCTGTCGAATTGAGAATCTCCTCCTCTTTTGAAGTCGGTTAAAAATACATAGCTTATTAGTTATTACAACTTTAGCTTTCATTAAAGTCCGTATAATATAATCTATTTAGAGCATACTGAATAAATTATCGCACTCACAAACTATATTTCTTTGAATTTTTAAAAAAAGGAAACGAGAACTTATCGTTAATTATGTATACTTAATTATTGTCACAAGGACTACTTCCTTATCGACTGTGAATTCATTAAATGTTTAGGATTTAATTATAGTTAGCCGTGAGTGGTGACTATTTTTATACCTATTTGGTAACAAATACAATTTTTTTTTAATTTATTTACAGTACAAACTATTACTACTTTATCAGCACTTTTTGCAGACCTTAATATTGACTACTGAAGCTCTTTAATTTTTGTCTGTCCGTCAGTCTGCTTGTCTGAATATTTTTACTTATGTACTTTATTTTATTAATTTATTTTGTCTCAGACATAGTGCATAACTTGAGATTAGTATTCTTCACTTCAACCTATCACAGCCCCGTGCCGGATAATTATAGGCCTCCCTAAGTTCGTGCCATTTTTGTTTGTTCATGTGTTTTGCCCATAGTCACCACACTGGGCAGGCGGGTTGGCGACCGCAGGGCTGGCTTTATCGCATCGAAAACGCCGCTGCCTGTCTTCGGCCCGAGTTTTTGAAAGCCAGCAGTTGGATGGTTATCCCACCATCAGTCGGCTTTTTAAGTTCCAAGGTGGTAGTGGAACTGTGTTATCCCTTAGTCGCCTCTTACGATACCCACGAGAAGAGAGGGAGTGGCTATATTTTTTACTGTCGTAACCACAAAGCTGATTATATCTAATGTTAGTAAATAAATGTAATAGTAAATAAAAAGCAAATAACAAACAAAGTCAACTGAAACAAAAGTAATCGTCTTTTGACATGACCCTCGCTACGATTACTGTGTTGCTGTTTACAGCATGTAGCCGTAACAAGTGGCGCAGTATTGTCCAGTGCACACAAAATACCGTTCGAGCTGGATCGTAATCTTAGGAGCATAGAGGAACACCTCTTACGCATAATATTATGAAAGCCACCGACACGCCTCTCAGTAAACGTTTTGGAAGCACTGCAGTATCGCACCAACCCTAACA
This sequence comes from Melitaea athalia, assembly GCA_905220545.2. Lineage (NCBI taxonomy): Eukaryota > Metazoa > Arthropoda > Insecta > Lepidoptera > Nymphalidae > Melitaea > Melitaea athalia. The sequence goes on from HG992196.1 coordinate 7,343,646, forward strand.
GTACTCTAAACGCATTATTATACTGGAAGGCGTCTAAAGGCGTTGTACGCTCGATTCATATAACTAACCCAAAGGCTGCAGGTGTAAAAGGATTGACCATATGCCTCAAACAGAGTTACCTTCACATGATCAGTACACCGTGCAAACCTTCAGACCAGAATGTTGCAACGCACGGGCACCGCTCTAGGCTCTTGTTCCCAGCCCACGCCATCGCTGAGGTTGTCTGAAACCCAATGACCCAGACACTTAAAACGTTCCACTCTACTTAAAGAAACACCTCTGAGATATAAAGGTGGCACATTGGCATAAACTTTTTGCAGGCTTTGAACACTAGAAGGTTCACTCTTTTTCGATTTATATCTGAGCCCTCGGGTTTTAGCGTACCTCTCACAAATACGCATTAATTTGCGCAGAGCACCGATAAATGGACTTGGCACCGTATCGTCAGGGTAACTGGTGTTATTTACGCAGACGCCACAAGCAACCCGTGTTGCCGCAAGCCTCCTTGTCTCACCCCACACTACAACGCATATATTTTCGAGTGCATGCCTGCCCATTTTACCACATTCCGTTGGTTGTGGTCCCATTATTCCAAGACAGACGCTAACTCGCAGGGTAGATTCATCTCCTCCCTTAGTTTTTTCCAAAGTACGTCTGTAGTATCTATAGTACTGTAAATATTAGTAGTAAATCATGCCCAAAACCACAATAAGCTTAAACGAAACTAGGCACAACTTTAGTTCAACTACGAGAACACTGGGCACGTTTCTCACTGGGTAATTCAGAAAATAAAATGCCAAAGAAAAAGGTCAAAGTCAAATTTGGTACTTAGTAATAATTTATTAACGCTCAGACAATTTCATTTATTCATTTTTGTTAGCACTTTAAAGATTGTTCCGCAAATGTTTTAATGAGGTCTGTCATTCTCTTTTCATTGTTAAAACCATGGATTTTAGTTTTTTCCGATCAACCTTCGAAGTAGAAGTCATTGGTAACTCTTTACAGAATATAACGCCTCCTCTCAGTTGCTTCGCGTCGGCGAGTTTGTCTGAAATATAAGTTGCAAATGTTAAGAATCGTATTTGTACTAATAATATAAATGTATACGTTTGTGAATATAATCTATAAATGGGTGGATGTTTGGTAATTTTAACAGTATTCCTAAAATAAAGTTTCAAGATCCTTACTTCAACAGTAATAGACTTTCTATACATACTGTCAACCCCTATTTCACCCCTTCAAGGATAAAATTGTAACAAATGCTCAAAAATGATTGTATTTACTTATATTTCATACAGACTATGTATAATATATTTAACCACTAGCCAAAAAATGAAATTTCAAATCTTGAACATCTAAAATGACGAACTTTCATACAAACTTTCAACCCTTATTTCACCCCAATAGAAGATGTATAATATCAAAAATATTTTCTCAAATGACGCTTAAAATAGGACAAAAACAAAATGTTGAGTGACACATGCCAGAATACATCATAAAATTGTCTATGTACAGACAGCTGCCAGAAAGTTAAATTTTTATAGGCATTGATTTTAGCGGCATTACTACATTATGAACCGCGATCCTTTACATCGTTTTTTAGTATTTTTGTATACCACTAGTTTAGCAAAAAAGCTCACGGCCCAACTGATAGTAAGCGTTTACCGTAGCCTATGGACGCCTGCAACATAATAAGGATTTAGCCAACACTATCCCCGATCCTCCCGGCTCTGACCTTACACACTACAGGAGCAACACTACTTGAGAGCACTATTATTTGGCTGTGTATTATCTTCTGTAAGGCTGTGTATTATCTTCTGTACCGTTGAGGTACTTCCCCAGTCATGCTGCTCCAAAATATGGAGCAGAATATTTCCTGTTATGTCTTACCACAAAAAAAAATGTATGATTATAAAATGTAACCTACTTTTCACCAAGTCTTTGATTTCTTGAGCAGTGATATTATATCCCTCGTGGGGTACGACGCAAGCCACAGGTAAGTCTCCATTTTCGATATCAATAATACCGGTAACTGCTACTTGGAATACTCCTGGATGTTCAATTATAACATTTTCTATTTCTTGTGGAGAAAGCTACACAAAGAATAAATTATATGAGATAACATTGAATATATTTACCTACATTGATATCAAACCACTGTAATTGTTTTTAAAAAAAATGACTCTATTTATAGTTTTCTAATGTTTACGCGAACGTTATTCATTGAAATGAAACAACTTTTTCGGATTTTATCGCGGTTTATTACGTTTTTTAATTTCCCGACGTTTCGGATACTTTACAAGTTTACAGCAACCATGGTCACGGGAGGTCCTCCCGTAAAAATCCGAAAAAGTTGTTTAATTTCAACTATTTATAGTTTTCGCGTTCGAATTCATATTCATCGTTTTTGTAATAAAATATATAGATTTTTGAAAAGTTGACAAAAATAATAATAAATTTTTAGTAGAATTATTGTGGTTTTAATTTGTAGTAGTAAAATTTTCTTCAGCTAATTTTAATATACACGAAGTAAAATATAAATAGTATCTATACTAATATAATAAAGCTGAAGAGTTTGTTTGTTTGTTTGTTTGTTTGTTTGTTTGTTTGTTTGTTTGTTTGTTTGTTTGTTTGAACGCGCTAATCTCAGGATCTACTGGTCCGATTTGAAAAATTCTTTCAGTGTTAGATAGCTCATTTATCGAGGAAGGCTATAGGCTATATATCATCACGCTAAGACCAACAGGAGCGGAGTCCACGCCGACGAAGTCGCGCGCAGAAGCTAGTAATAAATAAATGTTAAACATTGATTGTTGACAAAACTCTTGTAATTCGAACTTGAGCTGTTGTGATTGGAACTAGAACTCTTCTGGTTGAGCTCTTGTCGTGTTTTGTGTTGTTTCGTGTTACGACCTACATAAAACCTTCATGAAACAAAATTCTCTGGTGACACGTCCCCGTGGAAAGGATAATATTATGTTTAATTGATACGTCATCGAGACGAATTTTGTAACAACAAATATTTTAAAATATATTGTAATATTAGCTGACCCCGCGAACGTTGTTTTGCCATATATGTTATTAACCCCCTTAAGGGGGGATCCCCTTATAACTTAGGGGTATGAAAAATATATGTTGGCCGATTCTCAGACCTACCCGATATTCACACAAAATTTCATAAAAATCGGTTCAGCCGTTTCGGAGGAGTATTATAACTAACATTGTGTCACGATAATTTTATATATAAGCTTCATTTATTTACTAACCCTGTAACTATTATTCGTAATATTAATTATATTATTGACTATTTCAAACGGCAATAAACTTATTTACTTGCATATTTTTAATAAATAAACTACCTGGTAGCTTCTGTACTTTAGCAAAAGTTTCATTCGCTCGACATAGTAAAAATTTGACTTTTCATCTCTGTACATAATATCGCCAGTTCTTAACCAGCCGTCTTCCGTGAGTACTTCTGCTGTCGTTTCTGGATTGTTGTAATAGCACTAAAATGTAGATATCATACAAATCTTTAATGCATTCTTCTTATAAACTATTCTAAAGAATAAATAGACAATAAATGGATCACACTCAATGGCCGCTACGATACGATAAGATTCAGCCTGTAACATGCCACTGCTGGGCATAGGCCTCTATCTCCATGTAGGAGAAGGATTGGAGCTTAATCCACCACGCTGCTCCACTGCGGGTTGGCGGATGTGTTCCCTACTAAGAGTAACGATCGCTATCAATTATTTATGATGGCAACCGGGACCGACGGCTTATCGTGCTCTCCGATCAGTGTTTTAGGCGACTACACGCACAACTACACACACAGAGTGGTTGTTACAGTGTGTTTGTTGTTGTTGCAATGGCCGCTAGTAGTAGGAAATCTTGTTTTGGGGGTCCGAAAACATACACAACACAAGAACCCGAACCATACCTTTGTATGGCCGTTTACAAACGTTTGTAATAGGGAATCGAAATCAACAAGCGAATTAATATGACTACTGCGTCAAGCTGCAATCCTTTACGATTGCATGATGTTGAAAAACAGACTGATTTTCAATGAAGTTTTTAATTTGTGAATGATTTCTTTTGGTGCTACAGTGGAGATCTAGGATTTTTAATTTTGGACAGAAGAACAAGTTTCAGGCTACTTGGTACAGTAGTACAGTGAGTGTAAGACATTTATTATTATTATATTATGTTTAAGATGTGTATGATTACGTTTCGTTATAGATACAAATAGTACAATAAATAATGGTAAACTATCACAAGAAAATAATCGACTACATTTACTTTTTCTAATTTTTACTGTTATAGTTGTATTACAATAAGTTGACAATTTTTCTTTTGAAAACAACTGCCTACAGGCTCTCCTCTGTTGGTTTTTTGTGTTTCTGTTTTTAAATTAATGAATCTCTTATTACAGTCAGTTACCTTGAATATACCTGGCCCTTTTACCCACAGTTCTCCGTGTAAGTTGGGCTCCGTTACATCTTGTAAAGTTTCAGGGTTCACCAGCTGAAATATAAAATACGCCCATAATATAAAATAATGTCTATAATTAAATAAAGTTTTGTAGATTACTCTTTCTCTTGATTGTTTTTCTTTGTGCCAAATAGGTTATTGTTATCACATTATATTTTTTTGTTATTTTGTTTTTTAAACTGTACCTTTTTTGTAATTTTCGTGTATTTTAATGTCTGCGACTTTTGAAATTTTTTATAAGTTATATAGAACTCCATTTTATATTTTCCTCGGGTAGTTTTTACCCGATTTTTATTTTGAGCTACTTTACACCATGAAAAACTTATTAAAAAGTTATTTTGAAACTTACACATGTTTAAAAAACTAAATTCTTAAGTGAAAAAAATACTTGTTTTAGACCTCGCAAACGTTGTTTTGCCATATATGTTATTAACCCCCTTTAAAACCCACCTCCCTTGTAACTTAGGGGTATGAAAAATTGATGTTGGCCGATTCTCAGACCTACCCGATATGCACAAAATTTAATAAAAATCGGTCCAGCCGTGTCGGAGTATTGTAACTAACATTGAGACACGAGAATTTTGTATATAACATAGAAGTTTATTAAGTGCTTACTCTATGTTCCAAGGATGATAGAGGTTTACCAAGAGACGTTGGCTCAGTTTCGTCAAAATTGAAAGCGCCGCCTGAGATTTCACTCATGCCGTAAACAACATGAGTTCGTGTGTTTGGAGTCACCATCTAAAGGAAAAATAACATATAACCACGAACCACGGCATTTTCGTTATAAAATAAAAGTTAGAACAAATTAATAGCTAAAATCTGAAAAAATATGAAAATTATCAGAGTTACACATATTTGATATATATTATACATACTTATTGTATCTATGTTTTAAAATGTGATAAAAGCGATTTAGTAATTAATGTTAATACTTATAATTTTCTGTTAATGTACAAGGGTTTAATATACGAATAAATATTAAAGTCAAAAGAAATCAACCAACTTTCATATCTTCAATAAGTTTAGGATAAACCATGCCCCCGCCAACTAGAAATGTTTCAAAACTTGTAAAATCACATTTGTCTCGATCGTCGATTTTCATAAAAGTTGCTAGCATACTTGGGCTCGTAAACGTAAATGTTGGCTGCAAAAAAAAGTGAAATTCCGATAAAATTATTTCAAATACGTGGTATCTGGTAATCAAATCAAAAGTTATTTATTCAAGTAGTCTCCAAAAGCATTGCTAGATCATCATTTTACGAAGTATTGTTATACTGGCTGGCTGCGTATTTATAAGTTACTAGCTGTGCCCTGCGGTTTCACCCGCGTTAAATTAAGGAATAAACGTACAAAAATATTTTTAAACACATTGTAGTGTCCCAATGCGCTACCGCTTCCGCTGCTGTTTATGAAAAAGTGTGCCCCTACATGCAAATCATACGATATAACACCTGCGCTTGAACACCTGCGCGTAACGAGTTGGGCTCCGCCTTCGAGCAAGATGCATGCACTTGCGTTTGCCTTTTGTCTACGTCACGCGATATTATCTCGCATCAATACTCAAGCGAGTGACGTCACAGTGAGCAGCGTCCACGAGGATCGCGTGATGTGGGCGGCGTCCTAGAGGATCACCTGATCTCCCACTACAACGGACACCATCCTGAAGAGCGACAAGCATATAAAAGGAACTCGCACCGCATCAGCCATAAGCACTTCGTTTTCTCCACCGAATAGAACTAACTAGCTTACGTATTGTTTAAATTTAAAATTTTGTAAATTATTTTTATTTAATAATTATCATTCTTCAAAATTCGAATTATATTTCATATATCTCTCTTTCATCTATCTCTCTAGTTTCGTCAGTAGATTCAGTAATTAATTATCGAGTCAAGCAGCTACAACATTTTACATTATCTGCTAAATTATGCATCTAAACCAAATGCTATAAAAGAGAAAGTTTATCATAAACTTTCCTTGTTGATGGTGTTTTTCAGTCGTAAGCATTCATTTAATTGGCTATTAATACTTAATGCAATAAAATCGCCTTTTAATTTTTTGTGACCATTCATTTGTTACAGAATTATTTAAAAACATGATATGCTATGATATAATATCTATATATGATTCAATGATAATTTTGTTTAAAAAGAAATACTTGTAATAAATAACTCATTTATTTGAATAAGGATTTATATCATGTTTATAAAACCATTTTCGTAAATAATTCATTATTTTATATAATAATAATTATGATTAATATAAAAAAGTTAAAATGAGTTGAGTGAACTTTAAAAGGTAGTGGTCTAAGATCTGAGAAGCTAAATCTTCCCTCATCTGTTAATTAGATGAAACAATTTTTTATAGTCTGATTTCAATATTGTGTATTTATAAAAACAACCTCTGCCACCATAAGCCTGCTGCAATTTTTTTTGTTTATTTACTGCTGACTGATGTTACTGACCTGGCTGCAGGTAAGTGTAGCAATCATAGAGATGGGTGCCTACTACAGTCAGGTATATAGTGTAAAATATTAACGGTTTTAGCTTACTACATGTAATTAACATGAGAGGGAAAAGATAACTTTTTTTAAGTATTATTATTTGCAGCAGGCTTATGGTGGCAGAGGTTGTTTTTATAAATTCACAATATTAACATCAGCCTATAAAAAATTGTTTCATCTAATTAACAGATGAGGGAATATTTTGTTGTGTCCCGGATCTTAGACCATAGACATATTATGTATGCTGTCACAGACTTTTTTAGAACTTTTGATGGCAAATAATTCTGTGATTAATAATTTTTGAGTAGCAACGGAAGCCCTAAAAAAAGAATATTTTTTTCCGTTTTCGTGACATTTGTTATTACCTAATGCTTAGAGCTCTTTTTTGTCGTAGCATGATGCTATATAGCCTATAGCTATATAGCCCTTTTCGGTAAATGGACTATCTAATACAAAAATAATTTTTCAATGTGGAATAGTAGTTCCTGAAATTAGCGCGCTTAAACAAACAAACAAATTTTTCAGCTTTATAATACTAGTATAGGTTATGTACAAGTTGTTTCATTGTTGTTTACAGGACACGTGTCATAAAATTATTATATTTTCTTGTTTTGTTAGATATTACATCTCAATAATCATAATTACCACTTATATATACATACGTACCCTGTATTTATTAATGAGGTAATAAGCATGATCCTGTGTCATTGGCGCTGAAGACTGCAGTCTAGTATGTCTTATGATCGGTGAGAAAACAAATTGAAACAGCGCCGAGTACCACTGAATTGGAGAAAATGTAATTGATAGGCGCGTAGGTGTTGGAAATTTTTTAAAGTATATCCTGCAAACATTTTTTTATTTTATTCTATTGTTACCAACAATTTCTTGATCTAATAACTACAGCTACTCATCCTTAAAAACTCTTAAGTGTCTCGCTAACACAGTTACCGCAGTTACCTTATTTTCAGATTCACGCTTGTGGGTTCGATTTCCACCCGAGTCTGGAATAGGGATTGCAATCCGGAAAACCGGATCCGGTAATCCGGCGGATCCGGCATCATTTTACAGTTACCGGATCCGGTGACAAATGCCGGATCCGGTGACCGGATCCGGTGTTGGCGTTTTTTGAGAAAATGACCCCTTTTTAAGAGATAGAGCGTGTTTCTTGAATAAACGAGTCCTTTGACGCTAAGACTAAAGAGTTGGTTGATAGATTTTTGCCATTTAAATTTGTTATAGATGCGTTATGGTGAAGGTATTCAACTCTTTTTACAGCTGAAAAAAAGCTGAAGTTGCTTGATTTATTGTGTGAGTATTAAATAACTTCACATTGCCGTTACTTGCAGAATACCTAGAAATATTAAGATTCAAACTACGGATGTTAGTTTATCGTAAGTCGTAACCAAACTATTGGATATACGAAATAAAAATATATCCGTAATCGTACCATAAACGGATATAAAAGTTTCGTATGATTTCACAGGGATCTATCACAGAGATAATTTAAAATTTCAAATACAAATTGTTTTGCTATGTTTTTAAATTTTTCTGGTCAAATAACATTAGCCGAGCGTGTTCTTACATTATTATAAGGTCAATTTTGCAACTAAATCATCGTGGGAGTCATCGCTGTTTAACATAGAGTACTCAGAATTTGTAACAGTAACTAATACAATAAACGTTAATTATTGACTTATCATAGGAAGTAAAATAAAGTAATTAAATTACAGTAAGTAAGTAGTAACTATTGTGGCATTTTGTCTAAAATCAAATATCTGTAACCGGAACTAAAGAATAATCCGAAACAATTTAATATCTGTAACCATAATATCATAATATCGACGGTTTGCTGGTTGTATTCCCCCTCGGGGCGGATAACGAAGAGCACGTTAAGCTGTCTGTCCCGATTGTTATCATAAATACCTGATAGCTATTGTTACTCATAGTAGGAAACATATCCGCTGATCAAGCTCCAGCCCTTCTCCTACATGGAAAAAGAGGCCTATGCCCAGCAGTGAGATGTCATAGGCTAAATATTATATTTGGACCCATATCATATCTATAAATATTCGTATATATATCGGTAACCGAAGCCTTGACCAAGTAATAACTTGATAGATAGCGTGAAACTTGTGAAAGAAAAAGTAGAGAAGATCTACAATCACTAAATAATTTAATATTACTGGACGAATTAAAATTACAAATCTAGCTCTTTGATCCGTCTCACCACGTGTTAATACGACGTGGTCGAAATCGGAACTCGGCTTAGTTCAATTTGTATGAATAAATTCGCCATATATTAATACTGAGAAACTCCCACGGCTACATTTATAGCTCTTTAAAGTGATTTTAAATATTTTTAGCTTTTCATTTGATATATAATTTGTTTTGAAAGTGAGATTTAATTTAAAAAATAAAATATACAATTTTTTCACTTCATTAACGGTAAACATACGTTTGAATTAAAAAGATAAGTTAGGTTATTGTATTTGATAAATCGAGGCCGGATCCGGACCGGATCCGGCCGGATTGATAAAAATTCGACCGGATCCGACCGGATTGAAAACGACACCGGATTGCAATCCCTAGTCTGGAACTAATATGTACCTATATTACATCCAGATTTGAGCTTCGGCATATAGGTACTGTTACTTGTTTATGTTAAACGTATTAAAAATTATTACAAAAGGTACGTCGCACATACTACGCCGTTTAAAAAAAAATGGAATAAATAATTACCACATATAAGGTACGGAAACGGCCATATTTTTATGGGTAACAGCTACTGATTTAGGTATCCCTGTAGTTCCGCTGGTGGCTATTAATAGCGATATTGTATCTGCTGAATCAAAGTCGGCAACTCTGAAAGTTATTCAGTCTTTTAATCCGTAATTTAAAGTAACAGAGATAGAGAGAAAAAATATACTTTACCGTATACTATTATAAAAGGAACTAACATAAATAATAAAAATATACAATATAGTTAATAGTGTCTCGATATTTCACATGCGTACCTAATATCTGGCGGAATGAGTGAGATTTAATGGGCATGTCAGCATATACAAATATATTCTTGATTTGCAGACATCTATGTATTAAGTTTCACTATAACTAAAAGTAACAAAAAACCTTCCATCCACATAAACTTTCGCATTTATTATATTACATAGTAGTATATTTATGTACAATGTAATTTACTGTTAGCAAAAAATAAGTAGAACTTGTAGATAGTAGAAAGTTCATTGCTACATACGTACACTATAGAAAGAGGAAGAATATTTATAAATAATCTGTAAATTCTGAAACTTCGGAATCGATTATAGTAACGCATTTATTTGCACCGACCACTATTGCGCCAGGCAATTACTGTGACCTTCAACACTTCGACAATCTGTCTCAATCTACGAGTACATATCTGTCGAAAATAAGTGATTAATTATTACTTAACAGTGTTATCGCATTATGTTGGACTGTTTAAGCTTTATGATTATGTTTATGATTTATTATGTTTGGGTGTGCTGGAAGAAATCTCTTATAGGGATAAGCACACCCATTATACGTGAGTCTCCATGGCAAAATTATGTAAGTTTTGTACGTATGATAAATTGTTAAATAAATAGTTTATTTCATTTCAATATGTAACAATAAAAAAGTGTGTTTGTGTCAGCACCGACGCACGAATGGAGTTTACTTCTTCAGATCGACTTTCTAAATAAGCACAAAAAAGGCTTAGGTACTAGTCTCAGAAAAAGATCATATAGTATAATACCATATCAAATTGTAAATAAACCAATCAAATAACGCCATCTATCGATTGAGCGATGCCGTTATTAGGAAACCTCGTCGTCTATCGACGACGTTTTCTTAGTTTCAGATAGATGGCGTTGGAGAAACTTAATATTCACGCCTGAAAAGTGAAAGGCAAAAAAACGTAACGAGGTCATTCGTTCAATAGATTTTACACCTCATATTTTTCTCATACCGGGGGCTTTATATGAAAATCGATTCTTAAGGAGTAAACTCCAATAAACTACAAAAAGTAATAATACTAATTTATACTTAGGTACTACAAAAACGTGACAACTATACGTGTAACGTTACACAACGTTATGTTTATGGTGCTCATGAACAACGGGTACACGACTACTTATATGATATATGTACTAGCGTCCAGTTTTACTAAACAAAATAATAAATATTTATATGCAAATAGATATCTTACTCGAAATCCTCAACAGACACGTCACTTCCATATTTATCTAGAAGTTCAGGGAAGCTCAAAGTTTCATGACTTTTGTCGAAAGTAATAACTCGTGTATCGAAGGCTAGCTCTTCTAAAGCCAAACGAACATCCTTTAATCTTTCACTTTGACAAAATACAATCTTCGGTGCGTTCAATCTTAAGGTTTCTAAAAGTTCCCCTAAAATAGATATAAAATTACACTTTTAAATTGATTTTCATTAACTATGTATATATTAATATTACGCCGCGTTGGCGCAGCGGTCACAGCACTGGATTGCGATTGGCTGTTGCGCGAGCGGTTGCGGGTTTGATCCCCGCACACGATAGCATTAATTTGTATTGGCCATACAGATGTTTGCCGTGGTCTGGGTGTATGTGCAGTCCTTGTGGGTCTCCCCACTGTGCCTTGGAGAGCACGTTAAGCCGTCGGTCCCGGTTGTTATCATGTACACCTGATAGCGATCGTTACTCATAGTAGGGAATGTATCCGCCAACCCGCATTGGAGCAGCGTGGTGGATTAAGCTCCAATCCTCCTCCTACATGGGGAAGAGGCCTATGCCCAACTGTGGGATATTACAGGCTGAATCGTGAATCGTGAATGTATATATTTTACTTTGATATTATTATACTAGCTGTGCCCCGCGGCTTCACCCGCGTTGCTTTGAGGAAAAAAATACCCTTCCTCCTTCATAAAGCATAACCTTTCTCTTTAAATAGGCTATCCACCTCAGAGGAATTTTTCAATTCGAATCAGTAGTTCTTGAGATTGGCGCGTTCAAACAAACAAACCAACTTTCAGGTTTATAATCCATACTAATATTATAAATGCGAAAGTAACTCGCCGCGTTGGCGCGCGTCACAGCACTGGTTTTTGGCCGTTGCGCTGGCGGTTGCGGGTTCGATCCCCACACACGACAACATAATATGTCCATACAAATGCTTGCCGTGGTCTGGGTATTTGTGCATTCCTTGTGGGTCTCCCCACCGTGCCTTGGAGAGCACGTTAAGCCATCGGTCCCGGTTGTTATCATGTCCACCTGATAGCGATCATTACTCATAGCATAGATTAGTACAGATTAAGATAATTATATTAAACATATCTTTTACACTTTCGCGATGAAAATATTAATATAATATATTGACTTTGACTGGATTGACAGAATCAATCGAAAACTTTATTTAAATACGTTCTTTAATTTTAGGGCAGATTTAACCATATCCACGGGATAAACAATAAATGTTTGACAGTTACGAAACACGAACATTATACATACTTCCATACAAATTTTCATTCCCACTTTTTAACACCTTACACCCTTTTCTCATTAAAAAGTAGCCTATGTCCTTTCTCAGACTCTAGAGTTCTAGACTATCTGTATACCAAATTTCATTTAAATCTGTTCAGTAGTTTTGGCGTGATTGCGCGACAGACAGACAGACAGAGTTACTTTCGCATTTATAATATTAGTATGGACTTATTTATTTCAGGAAAATATTTTCTGGTTTCCAAGCATACGATAACTTATAGCAACGCAGGTAACCCCAGTTTCTATAGGTTGAGGCGACGACATTTGTACTCATAACATCACTTTTTGTGGACGAAACTATAGCACGATTTAATTCGACGCCACCGCCGTCTAGTTAGCAAACAGGAAATATTTTTTATATGGTGAAAAATTATAACTCATCTAAGTTATGACTTTACATGATCTTAACATAAAATAAATGGCTGTGTGTGCGCAGCGTGCGTAAAAAAATCTAGCTAGTTCCACATCTCACTTAAGCTTTTATGCGACATGAAAATATATTAATTAAGACGCAATAATTACACCAATAAATACCGAACAAAAATATTAACAGTCAATGATTATTTTGTACTAAATCTATTACTATTTATTCTGTGCTGTAAAAGAATAAGCATGTCTTATGTTTATTATATAGGTATATGGCATGCTTAATTTTTCTCTTTTTTCGCTATTTGGCTCAAATTGCATACAGAAATAGCGTGCCGTTTTCGAGTTTAAATTTTTAACTGACTTCCAAAAAAGGAGGAGGTTCTCAATTCGACTTTATGTTTTTTTTTATGTATGTTAGCTCAGAACTTTTGACTGGGTGGACCGATTTCGATGAATCTTGTTTTAACTGAAAGGTGTTGCGTGTCATGTGGTCCCATTTTAATTTAATTGAGATCTGACAGGTACTTTTAGAGTTATATCTAATAATGCGTCTTTACTTGACTACTTTTTCGTCGACCTACGTTATATTATACCGCATAACTTTTTACTCGGTGTACCGATTTCGATGATTCTTACTTTAATCGAAAGCTAATACTTGTTTTGTAGTCTTGTTTAAATTAGATCGAAAACTGACTACAAAGTTTTGAGTAATCTTTAATAGCGCGTATTTACTTGACTATTTTTTCGTCTTATTACGTTGTATTACTTGTCGATGTAATTGAAGTCGGTTTTTTTTCGTTTGCGAGCAAACACAATTATGTTATAAATCTATGCAGTTCTTTTTGAGTTCTGTTTGTTAAACAGATTTTTTTTAACTGTCTTGCTCATCTTTGAAACGAATTAACGATACCTACAATTTTTAAGAAGAAAATGCACAACTCCATCTATGACTTTTAAAAATAACAATTAACCTCGCCAACATGATCAAATTTAAATTATTTATATCCAAAAAGGGATTGATGATGATGTTTTTGGAATCTCATAGAAGGCGCTGCTTTAAATTTGTCTTGAACTACTGATATTCATTTAATTACGTTTATCGGCCTAAATTACTTATACTGCGTTATTTTTTATAGTGTGAAGCTAGCTTGTAGCATGGCATAATAACAACAACATTCAAATATGCGTCGTTAGATTACACGTTGTTACAGAATGCGTTGAGTAATAAAAGTTCACTGCTCGTTCTCCGTAGGTGATAGCGTGATAATATGTAGCCTATATGTTGATGCGACTTCTTAATAATATTCGTGCCAAATTTGAAGTGAATACATGCAGTACTTTTTGAGTTTATCTCGGACATACTATATTTGAACAAATAAAGGTTCACTGCTCAATCCCCGTGGGTGATAGCGTGATAATATGTAGCCTATATGTTGACGCGACTTCTTAATAATATTCGTGCCAAATTTGAAGTGAATCTATGCAGTACTTTTTGAGTTTATCCCGGACATATATTTAAAGTAATAAAGTTTCACTGCTCGTTCCCCGTAGGTGATAGCGTGATAATATATAGCCTATGTTCTGACCCGACTTCTTAATAATATTCGTGCCAAATTTGAAGTAAATCCATGCAGTACTTTTTGAGTTTATCCCGTACATACATACAGACAAACAGACAAACAGATAAACAGACAAACAGACAAAAATTCTAAAAACTATATTTTTGGCTTCGGTATCGATTGTAGATCACACCCCAAGTATTCTTTTAAAAAAATATTCAATGTACAGTTTTGACTTTCCTACCATTTTATTATATGTATAGATTGATACTTTGATCAATTAGTCAGTCAGTTCAGCCTATTGCAGTCCACTGCTGGACATAGGCCTATACTTTGATACTCACTGAAAATTGTTACTCCTTTTTAAAACCTTTGAGGTAAACATATACCTACAAATACAAAACGTTGTTTTATTGAATAAATTGCACAGAGCTCTGTTCATAGTTCTGTTGAGCTCTGTTGGTAGTATTACTCTGTATTTAGGAGCCGTGATAAAGAAGTTAGAATATGTATAGTAAGCTATTCTGAAACGATAAAATATATATCATAGAATAAAAGCATAAAAGTGAGAAACTCACTTCCAGAATATTATTCTAGATGAGATTCTTTGCCTCTATATCTTTTTCTTCTTATTCTATTATTATTATTTATTATATATTTAACTCGATATTATTTTATCTGGAAAGTAAGTACGTAAGAACGTTCTGTTAAAGAACCAATAAATATTGACTTACTAATCGACGTCAAAAAAGGAGTACGTTCTCAATTCGACAGTATTTTTTATGATATATGTATCTGTTACGCTCAAAGATCGAAAACGCTCATTGAGCGGAAAAATAGCTCACAACGCGATGTGGTCACAGTAAAACATCCACATAGCGAAATTCGTGTTATGGCTCTAATGAAAACGCGCACGACGCGTTGTGGCAATCAAAGAAAGACCAAATAGCGAAATTCGTGTCGTGGCTTACATGCTATTCGATCTCAACGCGTTGTGGCAATGAAGAAAAGCCATGACGCGTATGGAATACTATTTGATTACAACGCACACTACTTTCCGATATAGATCCTACTAGGCCTAGGCTGGAAACGTTTTGGTAGATGTCCTTAAGAAATATTTTTCATTTTAAAAAATCACGGCATAACGTGTTTCTCATTATCAAATATATTAAGTATATAATTATATAAATTAAAATGAAACGATATTTATTATTTATTGAGATTACTTTATATTTAAAAAAATCAATGTATTAAGTAATAAATCACTGAACACAAAATATTCATATCATTTGTAAATTACTCATAAGTCACATAAAATGATAGTCCTCTAGTCCGTTAGGGACCGACGTTAGTATGTGTTTTTTTCCAAAATATCAAACAATTCATCTGTTTTGCAGAAATATCGAATTTTTGAACTTGAGCTTTCTATTCCAGCTTCAACCAACTTTTCAGTATCACCAATCTTTAAGACATCATATCGTTTAAGACGTCGATACTGCTTCGACGACAGAGAACCTTTTTCTTTTTAAGAAGTTGAGACTGTTTTTTTTCATTAAGTAACATTTCATATTTTTCTGTAGTCATAATAAAACTACGATCAGTGCTTGTTTCCACAAACTCACGTAATTTATCGTAAAACAATTCTTTTTTATTCGTCATAATTAGCGCTGACATTAAATTCACTCTCATAAACAGAAAAGAAATGAATAAAACTGATGTTTCAATGCGTCTTTGCACCCGAGCCGACACCGACAAGTTACAAACCTGTCCGTCGTGATGTGGTTAACACAATGAATGCTCAGAACGCGTCATGGCTTTTCTTCATTGCCACAACGCGTTGAGATCGAATAGCATGTAAGCCACGACACGAATTTCGCTATTTGGTCTTTCTTTGATTGCCACAACGCGTCGTGCGCGTTTTCATTAGAGCCATAACACGAATTTCGCTATGTGGATGTTTTACTATGACCACATCGCGTTGTGAGCTATTTTTCCGCTCAATGAGCGTTTTCGATCTTTGAGCGTAACATATCTATTAGAGACCCGCCCCGACTTCGTGCGGGTGCAATGCTGATACCGTCAACAACAAAAGATACGTTAGAAACCTCTGAAATTATCGGTGTTTCTCTACCATACTATGCATGTATTATACATACAAACCTTCTACTTGAATCACCCTATCTATTAATAAAACCGCAACAAAATCCGTTGCGTAGTTTTAAAGATCTAAGCATACATAGGGACAGACAGATAGCGGGAAGCAACTTTGTTTTATACTATGTAGTGATTAGATCCTTAAAAATGAAATTGACGTTTTGTCGTACTGGCCCCTTTGATCTCAAATATTTTCTCTTTGGTTAAGAATTCCAAATCAAATTTATACAGCTATTTACTCATGCATTTACGTTTAAAAAACCGTAATTCATTGGTTTTTTCCTCTTTCGTTTTTTTTTATTTTCGCGTCACTCAGTTTATAAAATGGGAAATATGAAATATCGTGTTATTTACGAGTATGAATTCCACAGTGGCACCAGTGCTGCAGAAACGGCTTGAAGGACTAATGATGTGAATGGCCGCGGTGTCGGAAAAGAAAACACAGTGCGTGTGCGTGTGCGTGGAACCAAAATCTAACGTTTTCATTCTTGTTTTTTTTGAGATTTGAAATTATTATTTTCTTGACATTTGTCTAGAACCTACTTTTTGCATTATCCCTAATTATACGTAATTAACTGAATATTTTTCCAAACGTAGGTAACGTTGCATTTTTCGCATTTTTTCAACTTTTTCGATGTAAATTGAAGTCGTTTTTTTTTTCGTTTCCAAGCAAATGCAATTGCTTATTCATTATTTATTAAAAGGCTTATTTTTCAATGGTTTAGTAACATTATTAAAATATATTATTTTCACTTTTGACTTACTTTGTTTAAGAGTCATATCGATTCCGGCAACAGCTATACCAAGATAAAACGCGGCGTACATAGGTATAGTGAGGTGAATGTGGTTTGGAGCCATCAACACGATGACGTCTCCATGTTTCAGACCTAACTTTCTAAACGCTGTAGCACATTGAACTGATCTTGTTAGGGCAGAATTGAATGTCTCAGATTCATCTGTAGCACCGTCTATCTGAAAATATATAAAACAATTTTTAGTCATTCAAATTAAAATTTTTATACAAATGATTGGAATTCCTAATCTGGTTTTGCAATGAAAATCCATCAGTCCTCCAGGAATGAAAATCCATGTAACACAAGTGCTATAACTGTAAAATCATCGATCAATTTTATTTAACTATAGCTATAATACTATTGCTGCTTAAGTCATCAGTCACATATTATTTAATAATTAATGTCACAAAAATTAGTTAAAGATAAGAACAATTCATTTATAATAACTTTTTTTTTTAATGTAACGAGTTCGGCAAACAAGCGTACGGCTCACCTGATGGTAAGACTGTAGTCTATAGACGCCTGCAACACCAGAAGCATCGCAAGCGCGTTGCCGACCCCATCCCCAATCCCCCCAGGAGCTCTGGTCACCTTACTCACCAACAGGAACACAATACTGCTTGAAAACAGTATTATTTAGCTGTGGTCTTCTGTAAGGTCGAGGTACTGCCTCAGTCGGGCTGCTCCATATTTTGAGCAGGAAATTTCCTGCTGTGCCCTACCTCAGTTAACACAACATATACCTGTAACACAAAATCTGGAGCATCTTTGAAACCTTGTAAAGTCAGTTTTCCTAGATGGTGTCGATCACTTGGTATACCACTTTTTGCCACCACTCGAGCACTTAGTTCCCCCATGTACCAGTGTACGGCATCAGTTCTGGTATGCCATGGCGCCATTTTTATTTAAAAGCTGTACCCGTGCTTTTTGCAGCTTGAATTTTGTTGTTAATGTTCTAAAAAAATATTTCAAATAAACTATTTGTCGCAAATATGGGCTGAATCTTTTTATCACATTATTTATCAATGTCACGACTCAAGTCCGTTACGATACTTACGATGTTTATCTATTTTAATGTAAATAATGTAAGAGATTGCTTAACACATTCACTGCCAGCCACTCCAGTCAGTTGAAGTTCGGCATCCGTGGCTAGCGTGTGTTGCTTTGCGTGGCATCTCTCATAATATCGTCCGGATCCAAGTGGACGGCACCTAGTTGGTGTGTCTGGCCCCGCTCGGATCCGGGTGGCTGGCAGTAAATGTGTTAAGACCGTTATCTTGACCTAAAATAACAATATCTTGCTATAAAACACCACCCTACGCCTTAATTATGAAATTAACCCAGTAAGGCCCCTGATTTAAATCTAAAAGAGATTTCCACCAATATATTGACTTATCACGATATCTCTGGAACCATAAGGCATAGAGACTTGAAATTTGGTAGGAATATTTCATTCGTCGAGCAAAGGTCAACTAAGAACGGATTTCACGGAAATTCCACCCACAAAAGGGGGTTGCGGGGGCCTTAACAATGGAAAATTGAACCATAAGGCGTAGAGACTTAAAATTTGGTAGGAATGTTTCTTTCGCCGAGTAGAGGGCATCTAAGAGCGGATTTTACGAAATTCTACTCACAAGAGGGGGTTGCAGAGGGGGTTGCGGGAGCGTTAACAATGAAAATTTCCCGTTTTTAAACTATAGCTCCTATTGGCTCCAAATTTGGTAGGAATCTCATATATGTGATGTAGAAATAAATAATCAATGAGCAGATTTTATGATAACTCATCAGTAATAAGGATTGCGGGGATGGACGTTAACAATGAAAATTTTTATTTTCCGAGGTTAATAAAAGATGCGCCTAATGAAATAACTAAGTTTGCAGATGTGTGTTGTTATATTTTGTTATCACTGATAGCTATAAAATATCACTACAAAGTCACTACCCGCTGTCTTACTGTCCCTATGTATGTTTAGATCTTTAAAACTACGCAATGGATTTTGATGCGGGTTTTATAATAGATAGAGTGATTCAAGAGGAACGTTTATATGTATTATACATGCATAATATAGTAGATAAACATTGATCATTTTAGAGGTTTCTAATGTGATGTCGTAAATGAACACATTTTTTTGCGCTTTCATTGCAAACGCTGGCTGAAGCTACGAGAAAGATCAAAATAATGTACTACAGTATTGTACAACTTAAAAAGGTCTACAAAAAGTCTGCGATAGTATATGTCTATCTATCTCTTACGGATAACCCACAATAACCATTTTTTATCCTTTACTTTTTACGAGAAATAATGGCTTATAGTAGAGGAGACGTGTAACAACGACCTTCACCGATCTGATAACTCGATGAGACATATTTTTATCAAATATAATTTATAAACAAATATGCCTATGATAACTTTCCTATCGAAAAGTGGAGATCTGACATCTAGACATACAGATGTTTCTCGTGGTCTGGGTGTTTGGGCAGTACTTGTGGGTCTCCCCACCGTGCCTCAGAGAGCACGTTAAGCCATTGGTCCCGGTTCTTATCATGTACACCTGATAGCGATCAGTACTCATAGTCGGGAATATATCCGCCAACCCGCATTGGAGCAGCGTGGTGGATTAAGCTCTGATCCTTCTCCTACATGGGGAAAGAGGCCTATTCCCAGCAGAAGCATATTACAGGCTGAAGCAAGAGATTTTTGCGTGTACGTTGTATTCCTTGTCGACGTAATTCAGTTTTTTTTTTTCGTTTGCTAGCAAACACAATTATTGATAGTAACGCGTTATTGAACGCAAATGAAGTCGATAAATTATTATAATAATTTTAGCACTTTATATATTATATTCAAAATTATTAGAAGTCATAATTGAAATTATAGTCCGAATAAAAGGTGTATCGTATAAAAATACGTACCTTTACTCTAAGTACACTTAAATCACGAACGTCTCTCCACAAACTGTACTACGATAATGATGATTAATTATTTATCAGCAAATGTTAAAGTGCAAATAGAGCAATCATAATTATTTATAGCCGCTGATATTATCTTGTTGTCACAGAAACGTACATCGTAAGCATTTGACAGTGATTTATTATCTTTTATCTAATAACTAGCGGCCCGTCCCGGCTTCGAACGGGTGTACATAAGATTTTTTTTAAATATTTTTACATTTTATTCATATTTTTAACCGACTTCCAAAAAAGGAGGAGGTTCCCAATTCGACTGTTTTTTTATGTATGTTAGCTCAGAACTTTTGACTTTTGGGTGGCAAGCCGGCAGAATTGAGAAAATTTAAAAATTCTTGTGGGTAGTGCACTGTATCTTCGATGATGCACACGATGTCAATAGATTAAGTAGCATTTAAAAGCAGCAGGTACTTTTTCCATAATCATTCTATTTATCTTATTTACCGAGTCGTTTCTCGGTGACACTATCGCCCTCGAACAGAGCCAATTAAAATTTCTTTCTGTGAGATTTTCGATGTCGGGATAGATTGTGTCTATAAGAATTTCTAGACTGTTAACAGTTTGATCCAATTCATTGTTCAACAATACTTGGGGGCTATTTGCAACTGTCGATGGTAATTTTCCATCCCCAAGTAGATGTATTTTTTGTGAGAAATTTCCATTGTGGTTATTACTTAAATGTGATCTCAAAGTGCGCAAATTAAGAGTTTAAATTGATTGTCACAAAGGTGATGATTTGAGACACGCTTCTACCTATTTCATAGATGTCTCCGCCCCTCTCTCGCACCGCTGCAATGCCTGGCTATATCTATGACTTTTAAATTTGTAATATCTTTTGAATGGAATTTTTCTAATCGTATACGATTAGAAAAATTAAAAAAGTAATCTACAGGTATTAAAAATTTTTTGAATACAAAATAATTTATTTGAATAAGGATTGATAATAATTGTGTTTGCTCGCAAACGAAAAAAAACCGACTTCAATTACATCGACAAGTAATAGAACATAATAAGACGAAAAAATAGTCAAGTAAATACGCGCTATTAAAGATTACTCAAAAAGTTGTAATCAAATCTCGATCTAATTTAAACAAGCCTACAAGACAAGTATTAGCTTTCAATTAAAGTAAGAATCATCGAAATCGGTACACCGAGTAAAAAGTTATGCGGTATATCTAATATAACTTAGGTCGACGAAAAAGTAGTGACGTAAATACGCATTATTAGATATAACTCTAAAAGTACTTGTTAGATCTCAATTAAATTAAAATGGGACCACATGACACCTAACACCTTTCAATTAAAACAAAATTGATCGAAATCGGTCCACCCAGTCAAAAGTTCTGAGCTAACATACATAAAAAAAAAAAAAACATACGTGTCGAATTGAGAACCTCCTCCTTTTTTGGAAGTCGGTTAAAAAGGTATGAATAACAAGCACAACGCGACAGCGTTTATTTTTTCTATTTTTGTGATTTATTAAATTCGTAATATCTATTGAATGGAATAGGCGATTTGAACAATTCAAAAAGTAATCTATTACAGGAATCGAAACAGCCTTAAAACAATATGATTTACTTGGATAAGGATTTATAGAGAAGTATAATAGTAATAGTATTAATATATATAGAAATAAAATAGTATAGTAAAATAATAGTAGTAATAGTATGGTCTAATTTTGGTCGGTATTTCTATCAACTTTTAAAATGTAAAAAGTGTTTATTGTGACATAACGATAATAGTTGGACATAGGTATAGTATCTCGAAGTTTTTTGTAGCTATTGATATGTTCTTTAATATTGTAGAACATACTTTTGTTGTATTATCAATAGTTTCCGCAGCGCATGCGATGACAGATGTTTTATTGCATTTTTTTACACCTTGGGTTACGTTACTAAAATTTTAGTAAGGATCACTAATCTTTTCTAGCAATAAATATAGCCTATGTTACTCAGGGTGAATGTAGCTTTCTAATGGTGAAAGAATTGAAATCGGCACAAGAGTTTTTGAATTTATTCATTACATAAATACAAATCTTTCCTCTTTATAATAATAGCGTATATTAACTAGCTGTCCCGCCCAAACTTCACTGGAAGTCCAATTACTTTTTAAAAACTTTTATTTTACTTGCATTATAATGTAAGTACCTACATATAATAGTATGTATGTTTGTTAGGGTGGAGTCTTGCAACTCAATTTTGAAGTATATATTTTCAACCTATCAACCTGAAATTTTGTGCAAAATGTAACTTCACTCTAAATCCAATATGGCGGAGCATCCAAGATGTCGGACTAGTTATTTTTAATGCACTCCTACAATATGGGTATAAAAAGAACTACACGAGAAATAAAGTGACATCACTGCAAATCCAATATAAAGGACTTGTAAAGATGACAGACTAGAGATTAATAAACTTCAAAGTAATTTGTCCGTCTTTTAAGACGACTATATATTATTTAAATTTTTCTTTTTTCAAAACTTTTTTGGATTTGTTATTTAAATAAATAAGTAGAAGAGAGATCCATCTAGGCTTCAAGTTCTCAATGTTTACAATGCAATCATCGCAACAGTAAAGTTAAGACATTTGAATATTGATTGAATTGAATGATTGAATTTGACTAAAATCGGCTTAGCGTCTTTATGGTCTAAGATCCGGGATATAACAAAATATTCCCTCATCTGTTAATTAGATGAAACAATTTTTTATACGCTGATTTCAATATTGTGAATTTATAAAAACAACCTCTGCCACCATAAGACATTTGTATTTGTACAAATATTTCTTTTCAATTTGGATATCTATCCTTGTGGGTCTCCCCACCGTGCCTCGGAGAACACGTTAAGCCGTTGGTCACGGTTATAAACATAAATACCTGATAGCGATCGTTACTCATTGTACAAAAGATATCCGCCAACCCGCAGTGGAGCAGGGTGGTGGATTAAGCATCAATCCTTCTCTTATGGAGAAAGAGGCATATTATGCCCAGCACGTGACGTGACGTGACGCACTTTGACGCTACATGCACGTGATTGTTCGTGCGTTGTTATTTTTTTGCTGGAAGTGTAATGAAATAATTTAAAAAAAAATCTTGACTACAAAGTACACATGTCAGAAGTGAAACTTCTTGGCAAACTAATTTAAAAAAAAACAATTAAATAAGTAAAAAAAATTAATTAAAAAAAACGAATTTAAAATACAAAAAAAAAATCGTTTTTTTAATTAGTTTTTTTTTTAATTTCTTTGCGAAAGAAGTATTTTTTTTTTAATTTAAAATATTTATTTTTTCACCTTATTTTGACGTCAATATCAAAGGATATTATACTCATCTCCCCCTCCTTCCGTTTTTTCCAAAGTACATCATAGAGTATGGTATTAAAAGTCTATCTATCTATAGTACATTTTCAATCGAAAATTCTCATGTCAAAATATCAGGTTTTTAAAAAAAGTCGGTGGGTTTTTTGTTCGTTGAAATCTCTACATTCTGATGGTGTAAAAAAATATACATTACTATGGTAATGCCTGCAAACAGTATGTAGCCGTAAACAGTGGCGCAGTATTGCCGAGTCCCAGCTGTCCGCCAGTGCACACAAAATGCCGTTGCCGTCCGTTAATGTAAAAGGATTAGCAATATGCCTTAAACAGAGTTACCTTCGCATGATCAGTACAGCGAGCAAACCTACGGGTCCCAAGCCCACGTCATCGCCGAGGTTGTCTAAAACCCAGTGACTCAGACACGTAAAACGTTCCACTCTACTTAGTTAAAGAAACACCTCCGAGATATAAAGGTGGCACATTGACATAAACTTTTTGCAGGGTTTGAACACTAGGAGTTCACTCTTTTTCGATTTGTATCTGAGTCCTCGGACTCGCGCGTACCTCTCACAAATACGCGTTAATTTGTGCAGTGCACCGACATATAAGCTTAGCACCATATCATCAGGGTAACTGGTGTTATTTACACACTCCAGCGCATATATTTTCGAGTGCGTGCCTGCCCGTTTTACCACATTCCGTTGGTTGTGGTCCCAATATTCCAAGGCAGACGCTAACTCGCAGGGTACATTCATCTCCTCCCTTAGTTTTTTCCAAAGTACATCATAGAGA
Source organism: Melitaea athalia (assembly GCA_905220545.2). NCBI lineage: Eukaryota > Metazoa > Arthropoda > Insecta > Lepidoptera > Nymphalidae > Melitaea > Melitaea athalia. The sequence continues at coordinate 7,368,143 of HG992196.1, forward strand.
ATGGTATCAAAAGTCTATCTATCTATAGTACTGTAAATATTAGTAGTAAATCATACCCAAAACCACAAAAAGCTTAAACGAAACTAGGAACAATTTTAGTTCAACTACGAGAGACGATGAGACGGTAATTGAGAAAAAATTGCCAAAGAAAAAGGTCAAAGTCAAATTTTGTATTAGTAATAATTTATTAACGTTTAGACAATTCCATTTATTCATTTTTGTTAGCACTTTAAAGATGGTTCCGCAAATGTTTTAATGAGGTCTGTCATTCTCTTTTCATTGTTAAAACCATGGATTTTAGTTTTGTCCGATCAACCTTCGAAGTAGAAGTCATTGGTAACTCTTTACAGAATATAACGCCTCCTCTCAGTTGCTTCGCATCGGCGAGTTTGTCTGAAATATAAGTTGCAAATGTTAGGAATCGTAATTCTACTTATAATGTAAATGTATACGTTTGTGAACATAAACTATAAAATGATAAATGGATGGATGTTTGGTACTCTTAACAGTATTCCAAAAATAAAGTTTCAAGATCCTTACTCCAACAGTAATAGACTTTCTATAAATAATGTCAACCCCTATTTCACCCCTTCAAGGATAAAATTGTTGCAAATGCTGAACAATGATTGTATTTACTCATATTTTATACAGACTATGTATATATAATATTTAACTACTAGCCAAAACATGAAATTTCAAATCTTGAACATCTAAAATGACGGACTTTCATACAAACTTTCAACTCTTATTTCACCCCATTAAAAGGTGCGGAAGGTGCGGTGAAGGTGGTTAACGTGCATAAATGCATAGACAAAATAAAGAAACAGTTATAAAGACGAAAATTCTAAAACGAACTTCTGTTGTATTGCGTTAATAAAGACAAAAAAAATCTTATGTACTCGTATTGTACAGACAGCTACCAGTTAAATTTTTATAGGCATTGATTTTAGCGGCATTACTACATTATGAACCGCGATCCTTTACATCGTTTTTTAGTATTTTTGTATACCACTAGATTAGCAAAAAAGCTTACGGCCCACCTAATAGTAAGCGTTTACCGTAGCCTATGGACACCTGCAACATAATAAGGATTTAGCCAACACTACCCCCGATCCTCCCGGCTCTGATCTTACACACCACAGGAACAACACTACTTGAGAGCACTATTATTTGGCTGTGTATTATCTTCTTTATCGTTGAGGTACTTCCCCAGTCGCGCTGCTCCAAAATATGGAGCAGAATATTTCCTGTTATGTCTTACCACAAAAAAAATGTATGATTATAAAATGTAACCTACTTTTCACCAAGTCTTTGATTTCTTGAGCAGTGATATTATATCCCTCATGGGGTACGACGCAAGCCACAGGTAAGTCTCCATCTTCGATATCAATAATACCGGTAACTGCTACTTGGAATACTCCTGGATGTTCAATTATAACATTTTCTATTTCTTGTGGAGAAAGCTACACAAAGAATAAATTATATGAGATAACATTGAATACATTTACCTACGTTGATATCAAACCACTGTGATTGTTTTTAAAAAAATTGACACTATTTAAGGTTTTCTAATGTTTATGCGAATGTTATTCATTGAAATGAAACAACTTTTTCGGATTATATCGCGGTTTATTACGTTTTTTAATTTCCCGACGTTTCGGATACTTTACAGCAACCACGGTCACGGGAGGTCCTCCCGTGAAAATCCGAAAAAGTTGTTTTATTTCTACTATTTATAGTGTTCGCGTTCGAATTAATATTTATCGTTTTTGTAATAAAATATATCTATGTGTTTTTGAAAAGTTGACAAAAATAATAATAATTTTTTAGTAGAATTATTGTGGTTTTAATTTGGTGTAGTAAAATTTTCTTCAGCTAATTTTAATATACATGAAGTAAAATATAAATAATAATGATTAAATGTTAAATATCGGTTGTTGACAAAACTCTTGTGATTCGAACTTGAGCTGTTGTGATTGGAACTAGAACTCTTCTGGTTGAGCTTAAAGTAGGCGGTACGAAGTACGCCGGGTCAGCTAGTTTTATATATACGAGTAAGGTTCATGTATTTACTAACCCTGTAACTATTATTGGTAATATTAATTATATTAGTGACTATTTCAAACGGCAATAGACTTATTTACTTGCTTATTTTAGATAAATAACTACCTGGTGGTTCCTATACTTTAGTATAAGTCTCATTCGCTCGACATAGTAAAAATTTGACTTTTCATCTCTGTACATAATATCGCCAGTTCTCAACCAGCCGTCTTCCGTGAGTACTTCTGCAGTCGTTTCTGGATTGTTGTAATAGCACTAAAATGTAGATATCATACAAATCTTTAATGCATTCTTCTTATAAACTATTCTAAAGAATAAAAATAGACAATAAACGGATCACACTCAATGGCCGCTACGATATGATAAGATTCAGCCTGTAAACATGCCACTGCTGGGCATAGGCCTCTATGTCCTGCGGGTACGGGTACTGCGGGTTGGCGGATGTGTTCCCTACTATGAGTAACGATCGCTATCAATTATTTACATAATATGATGGCAATCGGGACCGACGGCTTATCGTGCTCTCCGATCAGTGTTTTAGGCGACTACACGCACAACTACACACACAGAGTGGTTGTTACAGTGTGTTTGTTGTTGTTGCAATGGCCGCTAGTAGTAGGAAATCTTGTTTTGGGGGTCCGAAAACATACACAACACAAGAACCCGAACCATACCTTTGTATGGCCGTTTACAAACGTTTGTAATAGGGAATCGAAATCAACAAGCGAATCGATATGAATAATGCGTCAAAAAATCTTTTACGATTGCATGATGTTCAAAAACAGACTGATTTTCAATGAACTGCTACAGTGGATATCTAGGATTTTTAATTTTGGACAGAAGAACAAGTTTCAGGCTACTTGGTACAGTAGTACTCTATATATAATATTATTTTAGAGAAAAATGAGGCAAGAAACGGGCAAATTTTATCAATCGGCAATATTTGATCCCCGCTCGTTTTTATTATTATTTACATTTGAACTTACATGTTGTTGTATGTATGTGTTTTGCATTGCATATTTTTCTAGGTCACTAACATAGGAATAAAACCTTGTGGAGCCGTTGAGTGTAAGACATTAATTATTATTATATTATGTTTAAGATGTGTTTGATTACGTTTCGTTATGGATACAAATAGTATCTACAATAAATAATGGTACACTATCACAAAAAAATAATCGTCTACATTTACTTTTTTTAATATTTACTGTCAGTTATACTTGTATTACAATAAGTTGACATTTTTTCCTTTGAAAACAACTGCCTACAGCCTCCTCTGTTGGTTTATTGTGTTTCTTTTTTTAAATTAATGAATCTCTTATTTGCTGTGTGGCTACGGCACTAAAGAATGTAGCCACCCCCTCTCTTCCCGTGGGTGTCGTAAGAGGCGACTAAGGGATAACACAGTTCCACTACCACCTTGGAACTTAAAAAGCCGACGGATGGCTGGATAACCATCCATGCTGGCTTTGAAATACACAGGCCAAAGACGGGCAGCAGCGTCTTCGGTGCGACAAAGCCAGCCCTGCGGTTACCAAACCGCCTGCCCAGCGTGGTGACTATGGGCAAAACACATGAGTTCGCGTCATAATGTCGGGCGCGAACTTGTGGAGGCCTATGTCCAACAGTGGACTGTGATAGGCTGTAGTGGAATCTCTTATTACAGTCAGTTACCTGGAATATACCGGGCCCTTTTACCCACAGTTCTCCGTGTAAGTTGGGCTCCGTTACGTCTTGTAAAGTTTCAGGGTTCACCAGCTGAAATATAAAATACGTCCAGAATATTAATGTCTATAATTAAATAAAGTTTTGTAGATTACTTATATCTGTTTTTCTTTCTCTTGATTCGTTTTCTTTGTGTGAAATAATTGTATTCATATTGTATTTTTTTGAAGTGAAACTTCTTTAGGCTCATGAGGGGTAAAATTTGAGCGACCGCTAACGCGGCAACAGGGCAACGCAGTCAGTACTTGGATGGGTGACCGCCTTGGAACACCGCGTGACGTTTGCTTTTTTTCAATTAGTTTTTTTTCTTTGTATTTTCGATTAATAATAATTAATTAAGAACAGTAAATAATATTCGTGTACATTGTTTTCAGGTTGTAATATAAAAAATAGTTATAAACAAGTGACATCTAGTTTTGATAAAGTGAACTATGTAAGCAATAAAAATCGCGTAGATTGGGTTTGTTTCAAAGGACTAGTTCTGCGAAGACTGTTTCTGCGTTTACTAAATAGATGGCGCTATTCAGCGGTTTTGTGATTTTTAATTGGCTTTTTTTTTCAATTCGTTTTTTTAAATTAGTTTCCCAAAGAAGTTTTACTTCTAACGTCTGTACTTTGTACGCACGCAATTTTTTGTTTTGTTTTATTAAACTGTTCTTTTCTCTTTTGTAATTTGAGCGTATATAGTGTTATTTAATGTCTGCGACTTTTGTAAGTTTTTATTACTTATTTAGAACTATATCTTATATTTTCCACGAGTAGTTTTTGAAGTAAAACTTCTTTACGCACGCTTGACTTGGGAAGTAAGCTGATGAATGCGTGACGACAGTGTTACGAAAAGTGTGATCGGGCGAGGCAACGGAGAAAGAGAGAGAGGTGCAAGCGCACATTTTCTTTCTCTTTTCCCCTCATTCTCTCTCTATTAGGGTTCCATACCCAAAGAATAAAAACGGGACCCTATAACTAGTCCGTCCGTCCGTCTGTCTGTCACCAGGCTGTGTCTCAAGAACCGCGATTGCTAGACAGATTTAAAGAGACTAATTTAAGAGGGCGCATAAGGCGAGCAAAAAATCAGATTTCACCCGCGCGCCCGTGACTAATTGATGAAACAAAATATACACAAAGCCTCGTGTCAGTCAGAGTGCGATAGACGATATAGTTTTGAGCGCATTACGAATGTAAAAAACGACAAATATGTTTATATTATAGATAATTCCAAAACTAAAAGTAATTACATTAAATGCCTCGGCATAGCCTTTACTCATATAAAAATGTAATTAATTATCAAATTTTTGTCTTAATGGTCATAACCATATCGAGTATAAATCTGTGGCCATAGGTCAGAATATGATAATTACAAATTCATTACTTTACAGGACAAGCAATTAAATTATTGAGTAATCTTGAGGGCACTGTTTTAATATGAGGCACTCGATATATGAAAAAGAAATGATTTTCAAAAATGAGGAAATGTATTACTAATTTGTAAAAAAACTTAAAATTAATTGTGGAATGCGTAGTATTTATGTATTTTTTTCTATTTTAAAGAACTGTTGCACTTGTCACATTGTGATCAAAAGAAGTAGGTAGTTATCATGTTATGATCTTAAATGAAAAAAAAAATATGAAAAAAAAATACTTTATTTAATAATTTCTATTCCGAATCAGAATTATAATCACTAATGTGCCATCCCTCAATTATTCAACTTCAAATAGAAGCCAGTCTTGATCGTTTAAGTCTTTATATACTGATCCCAGTATCCATTAGCGTTCTTGCCAGCTGATTTTAGTGCCGTCCTAATTTATATTTATAGGCTTTACAGGATATGTCAATCACCTCCTTAATTGTGGATATTTTTAGGTATCGGTGCACTTCCGTATTTCAGGTAAACCAGGGAGCATTACATAAAGTTTTCAAGGCTTTATTTTGAAACCGTTGAAGAAAGAATCTTAATATTGGAGTTACTGGCCGATCCCCACAGTTCAATTGCATACGTCCATACTGGTTTTATAATACATTTATATATCAGCAGTTTGTTTTCTAAACTGAGTGAGGACTGTCTTCCTATTAGCCAGTACAGGTTTTGTAGTTTAAAGTTAGCCTGATCTCTTTTGGCCTTTATGTGGTCCTTCCAGGTAAGCCCCCTATCAAGGTGCATCCCTAGGTATTTGACAGTAGTATGCTGAGGCAGAACAGTGCCATCAAGTGTCACTGGTGGACAGTCACCTCTTTTTAATGTGAATGTAACATGAGAAGACTTTGCAGCACTAGCTTTTATGCTCCATTTTTGCAACCATGATCCAACCTTTTCTAGGAGCCTCTGGAAGTTTTCTGATGCTATGCAGGGATCTCTGTGGCAAGATAGTACTACCGTGTCATCTGCGTAGGTAGCAGTTAAGACGTTATCGGAGGTGGGTAAATTGGCAGTAAAAACTGTGTACAATACTGGACCGAATACAGATCCCTGCAGAACCCCAGCTTTAATGTCACAAATTGGTGACATCGAACCTTCTGTTTTTACTTGGAACATGCGGTCCTGTAAGTAGGATCTTAAGAGCATATAAGCAGCGCTGGGAAAGCAAAGTTTTGCTTTGCATTCGAGACCCTTATGCCACACACGGTCAAAAGCTTGTTGCACGTCGAGGAATGCAGCAGAACAGTATTCTTTTCGTTCCAATGCTTGACGGACCGTAGAAGCCTCTTTGATATGGTAATAAAAATAATTTTACTATCGAATTCCCTGAACTAAAAAATCCCCGATTTTACTGGTGAGATCCCAAAAATTATTTATTATGGTAACTTTCTTGTTTTTCATAAAATGGATTTATATTTACATTGTAAATACAAAATTTAAAAACCTGTGTGGTTTTATTAAACCACGGTAAAAGTGAAACTTTTTTTCATACTGTAGACATTTAACTAAAAATTCTTGAAATAATATTTCATTAAGGGTATAAAAATCGCTTTATCAATCTTACCGCGCGGACGAACGTCACGCGACATGCAACACACACACGACAAAGTTTGAGACGATGTAATAAAAGTTTCACTTTTTAAAAAATCGAAAATCGATTTTTTGGAAATCGAACTTTTGGACCTCGATTTTTATATGAATTGATTTATCAGGTTACGATTCAAATCGATTCAAAAATCGATCTTTTTTGGAAAGAATCGCCAACCCTACTAACAATAAACTGCGAAGTGTGCGGTACGCGAAACAATCCTTAATCTGTGAAACAATCATGACACAACTTACACGTTATGACATGTTTCCCACCAACATAGTAATTTCTGATCATAAGCTGATAATTGTGCTCTTGTCATATTCTGATCAATAAAAAGCGCGTTCTCCTTTCGGTCAGATCTACATAAAATCACTTATCGCAATATGACCAAGACAAAAGTTGAAATATAAAAGTTATCATAATCTGATTAGTATTCAATACAGCGGCAATATTCGGCATGTAGTTATCCTGATATGACCAAATGAAAGATCATCTTTTGGAGATTATACCTATATTAATAAGTCATATTGAGCAAAAATGCACTTATCATATTCTGACCTATGGTCACAGAAATAGAAAAAATATAAAAATTAGAGGTTACTTCGTGATTATATTTTATCGAGGAAATTTCCTTATTTTATGTTTTTGATAAGGGTTACCTTGCAAATATCACGTAGTTTGTCATATATTTTTATTTTAAGATTTGGTCTGGAATTTTTCATGTCAAAACAAATAGAAGATTGGTAATTTTGCATTATGCGCGCTCTTAAAGAAGATTCTACAACTTTCTCATAATATTGTAGATGTCTTATTACATAATATTTTCATTTTCTGAGCATTTCTTTACATTTTCTAAAAAGATTTATCAATGTATATTTTTTTGACATCATAAGAAACTAAAGATTTTAACAAACAAAAAACCGACCAACTTTTTTAAAAAAGCTGATATTTTGTCGTGACAATTTTCGATTGAAAATGAGGTTACTTTTTCGATGTTGTGGTCAAGATAAGGTGAAAAAATAAATATTTTACATTAAAACAATCACAGTGTGTTTGGGACATAAAAAGGTAAGTTTTCATCAAATTTCATAAAAAACAAAAATAAATTGTAAAAGATAAAAATAAAAAACCAAATACTTGGTTTTTTGAATTTTTCACATAAATTTTGAGGTTTTATGAAAAAAGTGAAAATAAAAAAGTTGTAAATTTTTTTATTACCTACAACTTTGCCATTGAATTTTTTTCCATAGGACTTGTAGTTTAGCTAGAAATCGAGATAAACCATTTTTACCCTTAAACCCCCCCTTCCCTACCACTTCCCGACCTCAAATCGACCGTAATTTATTTTTCGTATCATTTTCGTTGTAATCTCTTTCTTTTGCAATGTGTTTCATTCTACTATAAATTTCTTTGTTTTCAAAAGCTAAAAGCACTGGTCTAGTAGGCCTATTGCTAAAAAAAGTTTTACTTCAGTCGTGTGGTCTAAAGCACACTCTTTTTTATTTATCTATAACTAAAATTAAATATATATAATAACTAGCGGACCCGGCAGACGTTGTCCTGCCCGGAAAACAGCTACCAAAGATTTGATAGCAGCGCCACCTACCGGGTCCAATTCAGATAAATACTACCCTATCTCCCAAGTTGGGCCTAATTACAGATGCTTACAAAATTTGATAAAAATTGGTTCATTAGTTTTGAAATCACATGCCGATAGCAGCGCCACCTACCGGGTCCAATCGAAATGAAAACTACCCTATCTCCCAAGTTGGACCAAATTATAGATGCTTACAAAATTTGATACAAATTGGTTCAGTAGTTTCGGAGTTACATATCGATAGCAGCGCCACCTATCGGGTCCAATTGAGATAAAATTGGAAATTAGTGACATCCTCACAACGCGTTACCGATTCGATTTGAAATAATAATTGATATATATAAGAAGAATTTTCAATCGATTTAATTAAATATTTTTAGTTCATTAGTTATTTTGTTAGTTTATTAAATAATTTTAATTATTTCATTTGTATACCCAATTACGTAGCTCAACACTTTACCGATTCGACTTGAAATAATAATTGATATAAGAAGAATTTTCAATCGATTTAATTAAATATTTTTAATTGATTAGTTATTTTGTTAGTTTATTAAATAATTTTAATTATTTCATTTGTATACCCAATTACGTAGCTCAACACTTTACCGATTCGACTTGAAATAATAATTGATATAAGAAGAATTTTCAATCGATTTAATTAAATATTTTTAATTGATTAGTTATTTTGTTAGTTTATTAAATAATTTTAATTATTTCATTTGTATACCCAATTACGTAGCTCAACACTTTACCGATTCGACTTGAAATAATAATCGATATACCTAAGTAAGAAGAATTTTTAATCGATTTAATGAAATATTTTTAGTTCTATTTTTAACTCTTGATATAAACTTGATTTAGACTTTATAAACCACGCATTTTAAAGTTAAATTTCACTAACGCATGCATAGTTACATTGGCAGTTGTCAAAAAACAGAATTATTGTTCTTTACTCATGGTTTGAAATTAAATTCCAAGATTTCGACTTAATTCATTTGGAGTCATAGATACTATTTTTATTTCCGTTTTTTATTAATTCAAATTCAAATTCAAAATTCAAATTCAAAATATTTTATTCAGCATAAAATTATTACAATTTCTTACTGAACGTCATGAGTCTACTACCAGTTCGGAAAGAAAAAGCCTCTGACCTGAGAAGAACTGGCGAAAGAAACTCAGCGGGACTAATATCATTACATTTAGGTATAGAAACAAAATTATTTTTATCATATTATGATCGATTTATCGTATTTCAAGAACTGTTTCATAGTCTGTGGTTGTTTGTTAATTTTGTTATGCACAGGGCACTTCACTACCCGTCAATAAAGTGAGTTGTGTCAGTGACATTAGTGTAAAATTTTATATTAGTCCGAAAAAAAAAACTAATTTAACGGGATAAAAAGTATCCTATGTCCTTTTCCTGGTTCTAAGCTATCTCCCCACCAATTTTCAGCCAAATCGGTTCAGCCGTTCTTGTGTTATAAATAGTGTAACTAACACGATTACACGACTTTCTTTTATATATATAGATAATCCAATAAATACAAATAAATAAATAGAAATTTATGAAGTGCTTACTCTATGTTCCAAGGATGGTAGAGGTTTACCAAGAGACGTTGGCTCAGTTTCATCAAAATTGAAAGCTATGCCTGAGATTTCACTCATGCCGTAAATAACACGAATTTGTGTGTTTGGAGTGACCATCTAAGGAAAAAATAACATAAAGTAGACAAATTCGTTGTAACAGTAATTTTACAAAAGCAATAAGAAAACCATGGCGTTTTTGTTACAAAATAAAAGTTCAATATTATTTTTGTTTATTGCTAGAAAAATAGACTTCCCGCTTTTTAATATTTTATTAACTTCCTACCAAATAGCTAAAATCTGAATCTGAATATGAAAATTATAAAAGTTATACAATGTTTTAAAATGTGATAAAAGCAATTTACTAATTATATATAATTTTCTGTTAATGTACACACAGAAATCAACCAACTTTCATATCTTCAAGGAGTTTAGGATGAACCATGCCCCCGCCGACCAGAAATGTTTCAAAACTTGTAAAGTCACATTTATCTCGATCGCCGATTTTCATAAAAGTAGATACCATACTTGGGCTCGTAAACGTAAATGTTGGCTGTAAAAAAAAGTGAAATTTTTATAAAATTATTTCAAATATTTGTGGTATCTGGTAGTCAAATCATAAATTATTTATTCAAGTAATCTCCAAAAGTATTGTTGAATCGTCATTTTTCGAAGCATAATATACTGGTTGGCTGCGTATTTATAATATACTAGCTGTACCCTGCGGTTTCAGCCGCGTTAATTTAAGAATTAGACGTAGGTACAAAAAATATTTTTAAACCATTACTGTGCGACCGGCAGCGTTATTTCTTATTTCATTAGATTTTACACTATTATGCGTCCAAATCAAATGCTATAAAAGAGAAAGTTTATCTTCATAAACTTTCCTTGTTGTATGACGTGTTTTTCATTCGTAAGGATTCATATAATTGTCTAATAATAATGCAATAAAATCGCCATTAAATTTTTGTGACCATCAATTTGTTACAGAGTTATTTTAAAACTACGATAACTGTGTAATGTGTATGATTCATTGAAATCAAATGATGTCAATGATAATTTTGTTCAAAGCGAAATACGTGTGATAAATAACGTATTTATTTGGATAAGGATTTATATCATGTTTATAAAACCACTTTCGCAAGTAATGTATTATTTTAGAACAAAAAAAAATATATAGGTATATATAAAAAAGTTACAATGGGTTAACTTTGAAAGATATATTGTCGCGGACTTCTTTATAACTTTTGATGGCAAATAATTCCGTGATTCATAATTTTTGGGTAGGTAGCTTTTACCGTTCATGCAGGGCACGTAACGGAAGTCCTCAAAATAGAATATTATTTCCGTTTTGCGTTTTCGTGCGTGTGCTGTGTGGCTACGGCACTAAAGAATGTAGCCACCCCCTCTCTTCCTGTGGGTGTCGTAAGAGGCGACTAAGGGACAACACAGTTCCACTACCACCTTGGAACTTAAAAAGCCGACGGATGGCGGGATAACCATCCATGCTGGCTTTGAAATACACAGGCCAAGGACGGGCAGCAGCGTCTTCGGTGCGACAAAGCCAGCCCTGCGGTCACCAACCCGCCTGCCCAGCGTGGTGACTATGGGCAAAACACATGAGTTCGCGTCATAATGTCGGGCGCGAACTTGTGGAGGCCTATGTCCAACAGTGGACTGCGATAGGCTGTAGTGGTAGTGGTAGTGGCGTTTTCGTAACATTTCTTATTAATGCTTTGCTCTTATTTGCTGTAGCATGATGTTATATAGTCTATAGCCTTCCTCGGTAAATGGACTATCTAACATAAAATATTTTTTCAATGTGAACCAGTAGTTCCTGAGATTAGTGCGTTTAAACAAACAAACAAACTTTTCAGCTTTATAATAATACTAGCTTCTGCGCGCGACTTCGTCGGCGTGGACTCCGCTCCTATTGGTCTTAGCGTGATAACACATAGCCTATAGCCTTCCTCGATAAATGGGCTATCTAACACTGAAAGAATTTTTCAAATCGGCCCAGTAGTTCCAGCGAATACCGCGTTCAAACAAACAAACAAACAAACAAACAAACAAACAAACTCTTCAGCTTTATATATTAGTATAGACTAGTATAGATTATGTACAAGTTGTTTCATTGTTGTTTACAGGACCCGTGTCATAAAATTAATATATTAATATATTGTTTTATTAAATAATACATCTTAATAATCATAAGGCTCACTTATACATATGTAATTACGTACGTACCCTGTATTTATTAATAAGGTAATAAGCATGATCCTGTGTCATCGGCGCTGAAGACTGCAGTCTAGTATGTCTTATGATCGGTGAGAAAACAAATTGAAACAGCGCCGAGTACCACTGAATTGGAGAAAATGTTATTGATAGGCGCGTAGGTGTTGGAAAACTTTTAAAGTTTATCCTGCAAAAAAAGTTACTTTATTCTATTGTTACCTCAACAATTTTCTTGACCTTGTAACTACTTATCCTTATAAACTATAAACTCCTAACTTGCTCGCTGACACAGTTACCAGCAATTCTATTTTCAGATTCACACTTGTGGGTTCGATTTCCACCTGAGTCTGGAACTAATTTGTATATAATACATCCAGATATGGGCTTAGGTATATACTGTTACTTGTCTATGTTAAGCTTATTAAAAATTATTGCGAAAGGTACGTCTCCCATACTACACCATTGCAAAAAAAAATGAAATTAATAATTACCACATATAAGGTACGGAAACAGCCATATTTTTATGAGTAACAGCTACTGATTTAGGTATCCCTGTAGTTCCGCTGGTGGCTAATAATAGCGATATTGTTTCTGTTGGATCAAAGTCAGCAGCTCTGAAAGTTATTTAGTACTTAATATGTAATTTATGGATTGGTGGTGGATTAAGCTCCGATCCTTCTCCTACATGGGGAAGAGGCCTATGCTTAACATTGGGATATTACAGGCTGAATCGTGATCGATCGATGTAATTTAAAGTCAAAGAGAGAGAAAGAGAGAAAATATACTTAATCGTATAGTATTTTAAAAGGAACTAACACAAATAACAAAATATACAATATAATATTAATAGTGTCTCGATGTTTCACATGCGTAATATCTAGAGGAATGAATGGGATTTAATGAGCAGACGAGTATATGTGTTATTCTTGATTTGCAGACATCTGTGTATCAAGTTTCATTATAAGTAAGAGCAACAAAAAACCTTCCGTCCACATAAACTTTCGCATTTATTATATTATGCTTCAGCCTGTAATATCCCACTGTTGGGCATAGGCCTCTTTCCCCCTGTAGGCCATGTTCCCCAAGGATAAGGCTCCACCACGCTTCTCCAATGCGGGTTGGCGGATATATTCCCTACTATGAGTAACGATCGCTATCAGGTGTACATGATAAAAACCGGGACTGACGGCTTACCGTGTTCTTCGAGGCACGGTGGGGAGACCCACAAGGACTGCACAAACACCCAGACCATGCCAAACATCTGCATGGCCAATACAAATGTTTTTCATGTACGGGATCGAACCCGCAACCGCCAGCGCAACAGTCACAAACCAGTGCGCCAACACGGCGTCCGGCGTCGGCGTTTATTATATTAGTATCTAGTGTATTTATGTACAATGTAATTTAATTTAAGTAAGACTCGTCGATCGACTGAAAACTCATTACTACATACGGACACTATAGAAAGAGAAAGGATATTTATAAATAATCTGTAATTTCTGAAACTTCGGTATCGATTATAGTAAGACACTTGACAACTATTGGGTTACGCAATTACTGTGTTACACATCGACAATCTATTTCAATCTACATATCTGTCTAATTATTCTAATGAATTACTTAACAGTGTTTTCGCATTATATTGTACTTTAACCTCTATGATTATTTCATTTCAATATGTAGGTATCAACAAAAACGTGACAACTACACGTGTAACGTTACACAACGTTATGTTTATGGTGCGTATGAACATCGGCTACACGACTATTTATATAATATATGCTCTAGCGTCCAGTTTTACTAAACAAAATAATCATTATTTATATGCAAGTATGTAATATCTTACTCGAAATCCTCAACAGATACGTCACTTCCATATTTATCTAGAAGTTCAGGGAAGCTCAAAGTTTCATGACTTTTGTCGAAAGTAATAACTCGTGTATCGAAGGCCAGCTCTTCTAAAGCCAATCGAACATCCTTTAATCTTTCACTTTGACAAAATACAATCTTCGGTACGTTCAATCTTAAGGTTTCTAAAAGTTCTCCTAAAATAGATAGAAAATAGCACGCTTTTAAATTGATTTTAATTAACTATGTATATGTTACCGGAAATGTATGAAATCTAGGAATTGTATACAAATCCTAGGAAATTTATATAATTCCGAAGCTATTTAGGAAATGTATAAAATATTGTCGGTAGTATCGCGTCGGTCTAATTTTGAAGGTAGATAGGTTAAGGTTATTTGCTAAGTCTTTAGATTAAGACCCCGTAGACCGTTTATCGGCATAATTTTATGACAAAAAAAGGTGTGTGTGCGATTCACACACGATAGAAGTGAAACTGTTGTTGCCTTCCGGTTTGAAATCACAATGATTCTAAAGAAGTTTCACTTCAATAACGCTAACCTATCTATCTAACTTCAAAATTAGACCTCCCCTCGCTATCCCCGCATACCCATTGATATCTCAAATTTTTACATTTCCGATTGCTACTTAGACAATGTATAGATTTCCTAGGAATTGTGTCTAACATAATTTATTTTACACATTTCCGTGCGATTTTAGGAATTACATACATTTCCGGTAACATATATAATTATTATACTTTGATGGTCGCTGAATTTTGTTACTCCTTTTAAAACCTTTAATACAAACACAAAACGTTGTTTTAGGGAATAAATTATACAGAACTCTGTTCATAGTTCGATAAGGACATTACTACGTAGTAGGGGAGACAAGGGCGGATCCAGCTTTGGCGCCAGGGGGGGGTCACAGTCATGGTCAAGGCGCCAGGGGGGGGGTCACAAAGTCGTGGTCAAGTAAAAATAAGTTATAATTTAAATTTTATAATGATAGATACAGGTAAAAAGTAGGTATTTTATTAATCTATGTAGGTAATGTACTTAAAAATACCTATATTGTGACAAAAATCTTGTTTAACAATTTTAATTAGTGGTCCACCTAGGTCCTGGACACAGTCCAGGGGGGGGTCATGACCCCCGTGACCCCCCCCCTGGATCCGCCAGTGAGGTACTACATCTATATACATATAATAAAATGGTAGAAAAGTCAAAACTGTACATTGAATATTTTTTTAAAAGAATACTTGGGGTGTGATCTACAATCGATACCGAAGCCAAAAATATAGTTTTTAGAATTTTTGTCTGTTTGTCTGTTTGTCTGTTTGTCTGTATGTATGTCCGGGATAAACTCAAAAAGTACTGCATGGATTTACTTCAAATTTGGCACGAATACTGTTAAGAAGTCGGGTCAGAACATAGGCTATATATTATCACGCTATCACCTACGGGGAACGAGCAGTGAACCTTTATTTCTTCAAATGTATGTCCGGGATAAACTCAAAAAGTACTGCATGGATTTACTTCAAATTTGGCACGAATATTATTAAGAAGTCGGGTCAGAACATAGGCTACATATTATCACGCTATCACCTACGGGGAACAAGCAGTGAACGCACGCAGACGACGTCGCGGGCAGCAACTAGTATTTACTAATCTGTGACATTACGCTCGACGATTTTTATATGAAACTAGAAAATCGGTTCGGCTTCGACGGGTAGTATTACCAGGTATATAGAAGCCGTGATATAGAAATAAGAATGTGTATAGTAAGCTATTCTGAAAAGATAAAATATATATCATTAAATAAAAGTATAAAAGTAAGAAAGTCGCTTCCGGAATATTATTCTAGATGTGATTCTGTGTCTCTATAAAAAAACGTATATTTTTTCCTTATATTTAACTTGTTTTCGTAATTGTTTTACGCTACGTTTTCCAGATAAAAATCTGGGTTTTGTTAAAAAAAACTTTCTTTCAACAGAACCCAGAGAAGACGTCAAAAAGGAGGACGTTCTCAATTCGACTGTATTTTTTATTGATTTAAATTTTAAACATCATAATTTTTTATTAACTACCTACCACCTAGGTACTTACTACCTACCTAGTGATTTTGATATTATTTTTTTAATACAGTTGCTTAAAAAGTGGCGTATTGCAGGGACGTATAGCGTTCGGGAAGTGGGCTATTACACACGCGTGCTTTTTTTTTTACCTTTCCCGCACTCGTGCGTTATCTTTCCCAACTGTCAAAATAATGTCTATTAAAAAGAAAAACCAACCATGAAGTTTATACTAAAAAAAATCATAGCAGTTTTTATGATTCATGCAAATACGTATATTTCTTAAAAGAAGCTACTAATTTGTTTCAATATCAGATTTAATGATTTGATTGAATAAGTTTGGTTAGGTAGGTTTCATTTCATTTCATCTCATTAAATTTCATTTTCATTTCATATCAATAAAAAACTTCTACTGAAGACTTGGCTGTATGGGCATAGTTTCCCTTTGCCTACCAGAATGGGTGAAGAAAAAAAAACTCTGCTTATATTCTACGGTTGGCGCCATTTTTCAGAAATTTTCTTTGCGAGTTTATTTTATTAAATTGTTTAATTTTTTCGCAACTATATTAAAAATAGTCGGTCAGTACACGTGCGGAACCGTCATTGCAACTTGTTCCGACGACTGTCAACCCTCGCCTTCGGCTGCGCCTCGGCTCTGGTAGACATTTGTCGGAACTCGTTGCAATGACAGCCTTTCCGCACTTGTAATGAAATATACTATTACGCTAGATACGTTTTCCAGATAAAAATCTGGGTTTTGTTAAAAAAAAAAACTTTCTTTTAACAGAACCCAGAGAAGACGTCAAAAAAGGAGGACGTTCTCAATTCGACTGTATTTTTTATTGATTTAAATTTTAAACATCATATTTTTTGATTAACTACCTACCACCTATACTACCTACCTAGTGATTTGATAATTATTATTTTTTTCATCGAAAGCTGGTGTCTATCAAATGTCCCATTTTCTTGAGATTTGACGAGAACCTACTTTTTGCGTAATCCCTTATTATACATATCGAACTGGCAATTTTTTCGACGTTGAAATTTTGTTTTAACGTTGTATTACTTTTCGACATAAATTGGATTCCATTTTTTAAGCAAAAACAATTATTTATTCATTATTTATTAAAAAGCTTATTTTTCATTGGTGTAATGATAGTAGTAAAATGTATTATTTTCACTTTTGACTTACTTTGTTTAAGAGTTATATCGATTCCGGCAACAGCTATACCGAGATAAAACGCGGCGTACACAGGTATAGTGAGGTGGATGTGGTTTGGAGCCATCAAGACGATGACGTCTCCATGTTTCAGACCTAACTTTCTGAACGCTGTAGCACACTGAACTGATCTTGTTAGGGCAGACTTGAATGTCTCAGATTCATCTGTAGCACCGTCTATCTGAATAAATTATAGTTTAAAAAAACAAAAAAAAAACACGCTTTTATAGCAAATCGAACTAAAAAGAAGAAAATGCTAATAAAAGCGTGTTGACTTTAACATAAAGTTATGAGATTATTGTATTGTCATCGGCCCTTGACCCCTGTGCAAATTTTCAAGTTAATCAGACTACGAGAAGTAGGTGAAAATGAAGTTCAAAGATTCCGTTACATACATACTTACATACATACATACATACAGGTCAAGCTAATAAAAACGTGTTAAAAATATAAAACAATTTTTAGTTATTCAAAAAATTTTGAATACAAATTATTAGAATTCCTAATCTGGTTTTGCAACGAAAATCCATGTAACCATGTCATCAATCAATTTAACTGCAATACTATAAATTCATACCTAAGTCATCAGTCGCATAGTATTTAATAATATTAATGTCACCAAGATTATTTTAAAATAAGAACAATTCATTATTTTATAATAACATATACCTGTAATACAAAATCTGGAGCGTCTTTAAAACCTTGTAAAGTCAGTTTTCCTAGATGGTATCTATCACTTGGTATACCACTTTTTGCCACCACTCGAGCACTTAGTTCTCCCATGTACCAGTGTACGGCATCACTTTTAGTATGCCATGGCGCCATTTTTATTTAAATGATTGAATTTTTTTACCAAGAGTCCTTGTTAATGTTCTAAAAAAATATTTCTTAAAATAAACTGTTTGTCGGAAATATGGACAGATTGTTTTTATCACATCATCAATGTCATGACTAGAGTTAGTTACGATGTTAATCTATATTTATGTAAATAAGGGAAGAGATTGCTTATGGCCGTTATCTTAGCCTTGGTGTCTTTTTCAAATTTTAAAATTACTATATTTTGCTATAAAACACCACCCTACTCGTTGTGAAATTAACCTAGTAAGGCCCATGATTTAAATGTTATTATATAAATATTATATTAGTTAGCACCGACGGCGACTAATTGTTGGAAATATGTGAAAATGTTTTTTTTTTTAATACAACTAGTAGTTTTACCAATTCCCCCAAGAGCTCTGTTCACCTTACTCACCAACAGGAACACAACATAAAGCAGTATTATTTAGCTGTGATTTTCTGTAAGATCGAGGTAGTACCCCAGTCGGGCTGCTCCATATTTTGAACATCTTTCCTGTTGTGCCTGCTGTGTGTGAAGCAAGAGTTTTTCGTGTACCTAAATTGTATTACTTGTCGATGTAATGAAGTCGGTTTTTTTTTCGTTTGCGAGCAAACCCAATTATTGATTGAACGCAAATGAAGTAGATAAATTATTATTAGCAATTTCTATTAAAAATTATTAGAAGTCATAATTGAAATTATAGTAGATACGAATAAAAGTGTATCGTATAAAAGTACGTACCTTTACTGTAAGTAGGTACACTTAAATCACGAACGTCTCTCCACAAACTGTACTACCATAATGATGATTTGTTTATTACTAATGTTAAAGTGCAAACAGACCAATCGTATTTATAGCCGCTATATACAGGTTGTTAGGGGAATGGTTAGCCATAGAGGTATGTTGGGTAGGGGGGGTCATTTGGAACCTATTTAGGCTAACTTACCTATATGCAAAGTGTTACGGATTTTGTTTTATGATTTTTTTTTTTCATTTTTCGAAAAAAGTGCCGAAGATTAGTGATTTGACCATCATATCTTTTTTGTTTATTGATATATAAACGCCATTTTTTTTTTGATCATTAATACATTACGCATGTAAAATAAATGTGATTTAATTAAGAAAACATCTACAAAAAAAATTATGGGCCAAAGAAATCTTGACAGAGACAAAAAGTAGATCAAACCTTCAAGTTTAGGTATAAATTAAAAAAAAATTAAAGCCTCCAGACAATGTCTCTCATAGAGTGAAATTAATGCCGGTAGGTATCAAAATAAAACAAATCATAAATCCGAGTAACAAAATTTTATTTTTATAAATACAGTGAATTCGGTAGTGAATTTCCATAATCTACATTACTAGAAATAAGGATGATCTTCAAATAAGGATGTAAATCCTCGCCTGATGAGAGCAGTCAAGATTTTTTTGTTTTTTTTTTTATAATAAACGCTTCACACTCGACGGCCCCCAGTGGGATTTTCTCCTGTGTCGGGGGTCCGGAAACACACACAATACACGAGCACAAACGCCTAGACCACGACAAACATCTATATCACACTTCAGCCTATCACAGTCCACTGTTGGACATAGGCCTCCACAAGTTCGACATTATGACGCGAACTCATGTGTTTTGCCCATAGTCACCACGCTGGGCAGGCGGGTTGGTGACCGCAGGGCTGGCTTTGTCGCACCGAAGACGCTGCTGCCCGTCTTTGGCCTGTGTATTTCGAAGCCAGCATGGATGGTTATCCCGCCATCCGTCGGCTTTTTAAGTTCCAAGGTGGTAGTAGAACTGTGTTATCCCTTAGTCGCCTCTTACGACACCCACGGGAAGAGAGGGGGTGGCTACATTCTTTAGTGCCGTAACCACACAGAACAAACATCTATATGACCAATACAAATATCTGCCGTGAGCGGGAATCGAACGCGCGACCGCCAGCGCATCAGCCAGTGCTGTGACCGCTGCGCCAACATGTCGCCAAAGTCAATATGTTAGTTTACCATGTGCTATACAGGGACATACCGCCCTGCGTAATAACAATTATTGTTATAATTGTCAGCGTAGAGTGCGGGTTCAGGTAGAAACCATTTAGTTATTTCATAATTTAAAAAAAAGTAAGTAAGGTAGGTGAATGAAAGTAATATTATTTATAAAAGTGTTAACTAGAGTAATTATTTAAATTATTTTAAATTGTCTGGAGGCTTTAATTTTTTTTTAATTTATACCTAAACTTGAAGGTTTGATTTACTTTTTGTCTCTGTCAAGATTTCTTTGGCCCATAATTTTTTTTGTAGATGTTTTCTAAATTAAATCACATTTATTTTACATGCGCAATGTATTGATGATCAAAACAAAAAAGAAATGGCGTTGATATATCAATAAACAAAAAAGATATGATGGTCAAATCACTAATTTTCGGCACTGTTTTCGAAAAATGTAAAAATAATCATAAAAAAAAATCCACAACACTTTGCATATAGGTAAGTTAGCCTAAATAGGTTCCAAATGACCCCCCTACCCAACATACATCTATGGCTAACTATTCCCCTAACACCCTGTATAACGAGCATAACGTTGTCACAGAAACGTACCTACATCGTAAGTTGTTGATAGTGATTTACTATCTTTACGTTTATGTAATAATTAACTAGCTGTGTCGCCCAAACTTCACTGGAAGTTCAATTATTTTTTAAAACTTTTATTTTACTTGCATTATATGTAAGTACCTATGATAGTATGTATGTTTGTTAGGGTGGAGTTTGGCATAAAGTAGTTGGAGTTGCGCATAAAATAAATAAATTTCTAAAATAAAACTTACCTAAGTTACTCCTTACTACATCAGCTAGGTATCTGTTATTGAAAGCGTCAAAATCGGTCCAGTCGTTTCAGAGATTAGCTGGAACAAACAGACAGACAGACAAAAATTGTTTTGGTATATGCACCGTGTATACATCCATATGCATTTAGTAAAAAGCGGTTATTTTAATATTTCAAACAGACATTTCATTCATTTATATAGAAGATATAGATAACTAAAAGTCCACTAAGAACGAACGAACATTAAGAAGGTCTAAGAGCTAAATTTTATAATAGTTCTTAATATTTTATGTTACAAACTGTAAGTTGACTCAGTGGTAGTTAATAGTTAGTAAAATGCCGCTAAGAACATATTTTGTGACAGGCCCGGTCCAGTACAGAATTACAGATTAAGATGTATAAAACATATCTTTTACACTTTCGCAACGAAAATACTTATATAATATACATAATTATGTTGATTTTGACTGGATTGACAGAATAATCTGGAATGTTTCAATGAGACCAATCAATTGAACGGTTTTTTTTTTGTATTTATTTCATTTGTACATTTATCATTTATTGTATATTATTTAAATAGCTTGATATATTTTTCTTAGTTTACACTAAATAAATTTCTGAAGCACGCATAAATATTTGACAACCAATATGTATTATGTCAATCCGTTTTCATTACCTACTGATTACACATTATTATAAGCCACTAAACCAATCAATATATCAATCACATTATTATAACATTTTTTAAATCTAAAATACGCCACTATCCGTATTTAGTGGATATATGTTGTCGATTCGAAACCTTTGTTTAATTTTAGGGAGAGTTTACCATATCGACGGGATGAACATTAAATGTTTGACAGTTACGAAACACGAATATTATAAGATCATACTGCCATACAAATTTTCATTCCAAACTTTCAACCCCTTACACCATTTTTTTCGCATTAAAAAGTAGCCTATGTCCTTTCTCAGACACTAAACTATCTGTACCTACACCAAATTTCATTTAAATCTGTTCAGTAGTTTTGGCGTGATTGCGCGACAGACAAACAGACAGAGTTACTTTCGCATTTATAATATTAGTATGGATTATATAAAATGTATGTATATTTTTTATCAATTAAATAATCATAATTATGATGATAAATTTTATATAATCTGTAATATATTTCGTATGATATCCCCAAGGTTGTCATCGAAAATCAGCGTCGAACTTTAGGGGGCATTGCATCGGGCTCCTATGTTTCGAGGCCTTACTTTTACCTTATTATATTATTTTTTGTTCTGTGTCATATAGAAGCTGTTGTTCTTTATCCACGACTAGGGGCCTGTCCTATCGCTTGCTGATAAGGCTATCGGAGATACAACAACAGATAAAAGTTAATGATACAGTTTTCTTTTCCGCCGTAAAAATCGTTTTATAAACCCGAGAACTCAAAACGTATAATATATTTATAGTTCATTAGTTAAGCTGAAATAGGCCAACAAATTTTTAGTGTCGCAATTTTCACATAAAATTATCATTATTTAAATAAACGTGAGATAGGATAAATAAGAATATAAACTAGGGTCAACTTATGTAGAACAGAAAAGTAAATATTGTCATGTTATTGACCTACTGAAGCATAGTTTTAGAATTCTTACGCAAGAATATTTTCTTTATCTTTATAAGTATGATGACACTCATAGTTATACTACTGTACATACATTTTTCGAACAGGACTCAGTGCACGTGGTAACAATTTAATTGTAATTTTTGTGGAATTGAGTTTTGTTGTTATATGTTTATTGTGATGTTTATATACTCAAACAGGGGCTAGTTTCATTTAGTTATCTATACAAATATACAAATAAATAAAATTGGAGTGTCTGTTTGTAATATTAAAATAACTACTATTTATTAAATGTATATTAATGTATACACGGTACATATATCAAAATAACATTTTTTACAAAATTTTTGTCTGTCTGTTTGTCTGTGTGTCTGTTTGTTCCGGCTAATATCTGAAAAGGCTAAACCGATTTTGAAGGGACTTTCACTGGCATCTACCAGCTGATGTAATAAGGAGTAACTTAGGCTACTTATATTTTAGAATTTTTTTATTTTATTTTTTTGTAACTGCGAACTAAACAATTTTTTTTTAATTCCACGCGGACGAAGTCGCGAGCACAGCTAGTATATAAAAAATAAAAACAAGACACAGTTTGTGTATCTGGTAATTTTTTTAATCAAATGTAATTATTAGGTATGTTCCCATAAAAAAATTAATGAATTATGTACAAAACTTGGCGTCTATTTCTTTTTATTTTACAACAACCTTGACTAATTACTTTAATCGTATAATTAATTATTTTATGGTTGATGGAAGTGTAGCTATGTGCATACTTTAAGAGTGGAAATGTTTAACGCTTCGTAAACGCTGTAGCCGGTTACATACCATTACTGGGCTTAGGTCTCTTTCTTTATGTAGGAGAAGGACCGGTGCTTAATGCAACACGATAGCATAGCATATAATGCAATTATTAATTAAAGTAATTAATCAAGGTTGTTGTAAAAACGTTTTATTTTAAGCACACAGTTTATTTTAATATTTTTCTTCTATCGCATAGTCAAATTACAATGGGTCAATTTGTTTAACTTATCTTAAACTCTTCTATATGGAGAAGAATCTAAAATGCAACTTACGTGCTTGCAACTGCATGCTCTTAAAATTTTATTAATATCTTTTGTACGGATTTTCAGACAAATCTTGATTAATTTAATATTTGAATAAAATTGGTTGAAGTAAAAATGTGTCAGTGGATAACAAGAAGCGATGCGGTACACTGGTATATGGAGGAGTTGAGCGCGCACGTGGTAGCGAAGAGCGGTATACCGAGTGATAGACACCATCTGGGAAAACTGATTTTTCAAAGCTTCAAAGACGCTCCTGATCATATTTTACAAGTAAATGAGTTATACTTTTCTGAACTTTGTCTAAGATTATTTAATAAGAACCATCACACCTCCACTTCTCCGCGGCTTCTCGGCGCTACTCCTTCACTTGCCGCACATACCCTGTGTCCTACATCCCCACGTACTTTCGCGGCCCGCCCACCACTGAAATCGGCTGATAGCTGGCTACCAGCCACTTTTAGACGACAAGTCCTGAGCAAACATGTGTCCAGCTGGTCCATGGTCAGTTCAGTCTTCCTCCTGCAGTGTCGCATCCGCCGTTCAAACGTCGGCGTCGGCTGCAGCCAGTAATAATGGGACCAAGAATATCGCCGGCTACATTCAGCGTACACCGTCAGAACTTCACTGACATTGCAACCCATTATAAGATTTAGCTACTGTAATTAAGTTTGTTGTTTATTAACCTCTTTCCTGGCACTACGTTTACAAAACCGTGTACTTATTCATTTCAGTTAAAAATAAAAATATACGCGCTTCAGCCTGTAATACCCCATTGCAGGGCATAGGCCTCTTTCCGCATTTAGGAGAAGGATCAGAGCTTAATCCACCACGCTGCTCCAATACGGGTTGGCGGATTCTCTACTATGAGTAACGATCGCTATCAGGTGTACATGATAACAACCGGGACCGACAGCTTAACGTGCTCTCCGAGGCACCGTAGAGAGACTCACAAAGACTAACAACCAGATCGGAAATAATTATTTGTATTAATTATTAACACAAATAGGTATCCACTCCGAGCGGAAATCGAACCCGCAAACGTCGTTGGTTAGTCGCTCCTGACACGGCACACGCACCATTACCACAGATAAGTAAATAGTACTACGCCATTACACCAGAGCGATCGTATAAATTAAAAATATACATTTTAGTTAATCAAAAATTTACTATCAGGTTAAAAGCTTTTTTAATTTTCAGATAGACGGTGCTACCGATGAATCTGAGACATTTGGCTCTGCCCTGACAAGATCAGTTCAGTGCGCTACAGCTATGAGAAAGTTAGGTCTGAAATATGGAGATGCAATTGTGGTGATGTCTCCGAATCACATTAATTTCTCTATACCTATCTATGCTGCATTTTATCTCGGCATAACTGTCGCGGTAATCGATATGACTATGGGAGTTTGTAAGTAGATATTATTATTTTCACTAATGATTTCCATTATAATCCATCATCTTGCAATTAAGGATGTTTGCAAGTGATCACTATTAGTAATAAGACCGCCTTTCCTTTTTGTTGAGTTAAAATATTGTTATTTAATTCTAAATATACAATAAAGTATTAAATAAGCAAATAAGGCTGGGTCTTTTCAGTTAACAAGGATGACTATGTTATTAATTACACAGTGATTTTATTTATATGTCACACACAACAATCACAATGTATAGGCATTACGGAACGCAAGATAGTTTTTTAGGGTTCCGTACCCAAAGGGTAAAAACGGGACCCTATTACTAAGACTTCGCTGTCCGTCCGTCCGTCTGTCCGTCCGTCCGTCCGTCTGTCACCAGGCTGTATCTCAAGAACATCTATAGCTAGAGAGTTGAAATTTTCACAAATTATGTATTTCTGTTGCCGCTATAACAACAAATACTAAAAACAAAATAAAATAAATATTTAAGGGGGGCTCCCATACAACAAACGCGATTTTCTTGCCCTTTTTTGCTCGATATTAATAATGGCAACAGGTAAGCACTTGAAATATTCACAAAATACTCAGTTGTATTTTTACTTTAATAATAAATAATAAAATTAAAATAAAATTAATATTTAAGGGGGGCTCCCATACAAAAAACGTCATTTTTGCCTATTTTTGCTCTCATACAATAAAAGTGATTTTTAGCCGCTTTTTGCCCGTTATTACAATCAATGTACCTAGTCAATGCGGAACCGTTACGGAACCCTTCGTGCGCGAGTCCGACTCGCACTTGGCCGATTTTATTATCGATCTGTCCGTTCCATCAAGCAGTAACTCAGGTCGACTGTCACGACGTAGACTCTGGCTAACTCAAATATAGATACTAGTATTTTAAATAATAATAGCTATGACTTGAATTTGACAAAGATGTAGGTATTCATATACGAGACGTTGGCGAAATCATCTGTGTTATATATGTATGTAGTTAGTTTTCTTAAGTTACCAGTATTTTAGTGTCACGTATTCCTAATATAATTATAATATTTACTTATTTTCAGATGACCTTAGAGAAACTCTAAAAAACATTGCACCGAAGGTAGTCTATTGTCAAAGCGATAGAGTCGAGGTTGTTCGATCAGTACTGCAAATGTTAAAAGTTGATACACTAATTGTTACTTTTGATAAGAACGACCAATACTTATGTCTTTCTGAACTTCTTAAGGAAAATGGAAGTGACATATCGGTTAACGACTTCAAGTAAGACATTGAAATAAGTATCTTTATATTAATACATGAAGCAAAAACTTTGTACCCCTTTTTACGAAAATTGTACGGACAGAAGAGTATGAAATTTCGCACACTCATAGTTTTTATAGAGAAAGAGTGCAGAATATTAATATTTATTTTTAATTATGCATAAAAATACATTAAACCAATAATAAAACATTACACACACTACCATATATTTGACACACACGCATCAATCAAATTGAGAATAGATTAAAGACTATAGTAATTAATATTGTTTATCTTTACAACTAATATATAACTAAGATATATATGTTCTAACTTATAATTTAAATAACTATGGTCTAATTTCGACCACCGGGACGTGATATTTTCGCAGATTTAGTTATAGGTTTTGCTCAAGCAAATTTGTAAAGACAGGACTAAAACTATAAAATTAAAAATGTCTTCAACACTTATTCCAAGCCTTCTTATATTGAAACTTTAAATAAATTTAAATTTAAATTTTAAAAGATTTCTCTCTTAATTATAATTACATTTTCTAATTAAGTACGAAGTATCATTTTTAGAGTCGCAGATTTCGACCCAGCGGAGACAATATTGTTGTTAATAGCAACTAGCGGATCAACCGGTTTACCAAAATCAGCTGCTATTACCCATAAAAACATGGTAGTTACTGTACCCTATTTGTGGTAAATATACAAATCTTTTTTAAATACTTCATCACAACCATTTTCATCCATAGTAACTATTTGTCAATGGCTGAGGAAATACAAATCTGCATTATACCTACTGTAGCAAGGATTAAGGCAGTGTTCCGCAAACTTTTTGTGTTCAAGGTACACCTAGGAATAGGAAAATATTTTGGAGGAACACCACAAATAAAAAGTCATTTTTAAGTAACATTAACCGGCATTTATTTATTAATCATCGAAACAATATTTATTATTAATCAATAAACGTAAAGTTTATTTTTCCGAGGCACACCAATAAACGACCACGGCACACCAGTGTGCCGCGGTACACCCTTTGCGGAACACTGGATTAAGGGGTACCTCTCTACTAAAAAAAAACTTTTTATTTGGTTTCTGCAATAGCATATTAATTGTCAATCATTTAATTATCGTTTAATTATATATACATACATATACTTGTATGTACATATAATAAAAGGATATCACAATACGTTTTCTACAAATTAAAAATAATGCCACAGTAATAAACTGCCATTCACAACATAAGGTATAAATAAATAATAATTGTGTTTTGCGCGCAAACGAAAAAAACCGACTTCAATTACATCGACAAGTAATGCAACGTAATAAGACGAAAAAATAGTCAAGTAAATACGCGCTATTAAAGATTACTCAAAAAGTTGTAATCAGATCTCGATCTAATTTCACGAAGACTACATGACAAGTATTAGCTTTCGATTAAAGTAAGAATCATCAAAATCGGTACACCAAGTAAAAAGTTATGCGGTATAATACAACGTAGGTCGACGAAAAAGTAGTCAAGTACATACGCATTATTAGATATAACTCTAAAAGTACTTGTCAGATCTCAATTATATTTAAATGGGACCGCATGACATGCAACACCTTTCAATCAAAACAAAATTGATCGAAAGCGGTCCACCCAGTCAAAAGTTCTGAGCTAACACAGTCGAATTGAGAAACTCCTCCTTTTTTGGAAGTCTGTTAAAAAGTCATAATATCGGTAACGTAAAATGAACCAAACCTATTTTTTCAGGACAACCTTCAAAAAGTTTCCTACGCCCACTCGCATGTCAGTTTTACTTTCACCTAATCAGTGGTATTCAGCGCACGTCCAGGTTGTTTGCTCACCTATAATGAGGCACACTAGGTTACAATCATCTGCAACTTTGACACATGAACATATTTGTTATCTCATCAATAAATATAGAGTAAGTATAACATGATGGGCATAATTCTAAAAGGATTATTTAATTGCTTGCTTGCTGCTATGATTTGTTTGGACAAAAAAAAATTATTTTAATACCATCTAAAGCTTAGAGATGCACAAACTATCAACAGTTTTTCTTCTAAGGGACTTACCGCGCAGACTTCATGGACACGGTGGTCATGACAATCGCGGTAACTACCATAAAAGTGCTAATAATACAAAAAGAATGGAAATTTTCTATTTGAAATGAACATAATATTATAATTGGTTCATTACAATTTAATTTTTTAGTAATAACTAGATATAATATAGGTAAAGAAATTTGTTTAAACGTTCTTATCTCAGATTCTAAATTTGTTCTAAAAACCATTTTGTATTTATGGGGGATAATTTACGAAGCTTTTTTACAGTCATAAAATACGTAAGGCTTAAGATAGAACAATAAGCAAATAATATCCGAAACAAAAGATTGACAAAGATAATATGGCACTGTTTATTACAAAATGGGAGCGAAGTTAAAATTTGACCTTAATTCGTCTAATTAGAGAATAAGTTAAGATTTTTTTTTAATTATTGAAAATGAAATAATATACATTTATAGTGTTTGTATTAAACATTTTTGCTAATACAATTTTTTTTTAAATTTTGCTAAATTACATTACCTATTAAAAGTTTTTGCTATTCGTTTTAAAGGCCCTTCTTCTACGTTCAAACGTAAACACATAGCTATACATTATACATTAAGCTATAAATCGACGGGTGCTAAGTAAAAAAAGTTAACTACAATTTTGAGATTTTTTTTTATTTCAGTAACTAATTAAAAACTCTATATTTTACAACATGGCAAAAGAAAAATTTAAAATATCGCCTCATTTCTTGTACTTTTGTCAAGTAAAAAAAGACAACTACTGCAGTTTTGTAAAATTACACGACGTACATGCGTTCAACTACCGCTGGCCGCTTTTACGCAGTCCGCGCGGGGGGCGCACGTTCATTCCTATTGCGTCATCAGTCAGATGGCATGTTCTTCGCCGACCGGCAACAATGTTAAACAAATAATTTCACGATGTAGAAAAAGACATCTGCGTAATTATGCTTTGAACTTTGATTTTATTTAGAATATAACACAGTTATTTACTATTTTTAATAATTGGAAAAGTCATACTTTTTATACTTACTGAAATATATATGTATGAAACATACTTTATTAAATCCAGATTTTTAATTCCTATGTAGAAACGACCAAGTGGTAGTTAACTCAGTTGTCATATTTTTAAGCACAGTGTAGAGGCGGACAACTGCAATATCTCGTAAATTAAACATAATTAGAAGAAATGAAAAATACGGGTGTTTGTCTTTGTAAATAATGTAGCAATGTTGAAAATTTCAACAAATTTGGTTTGAAATTGACAAAATGGGAGCACTTTTTCCTATTATGCGCTCTCCTGAAAAGTAGCTGTTTTGTATATAGGTAACTCTTTTTACTTTGCACCCGTCGAAATTGTGTATCAGAAAGTGCATCGGGTTTGTCTCAAGAATTAAACAAAAAAATTTGTGCACGTAGGTAGTATACAGATCCCAAAAGCAACGTCAGAAGGACAACGAACGGCTTGCTTTTTTTTAGGGTTCCGTACCCAAAGGGTAAAAACGGAACCCTATTACTAAGACTTCGCTGTCCGTCCGTCCGTCCGTCCTTCCATCCGTCTGTCTGTCACCAGGCTGTATCTCAAGAACGGTGATAGCTAAACAATTGAAATTTTCACAAATTATGTATTTCTTTTGCCGCTAACGATAACAACAAATACTAAAAACAGAATAAAATAAATGTTTAAGGGGGGCATAAAAAACGCGATTTTTTTTGCCCTTTCTTGCCCGATATCAATAATGGCAACAGGTAGGCACTTGAAATATTCACAAAATATGTACCTACTCAGTTGTATTTTTACTTTAATAATAAATAATTAAATTAAAATAAAAGAAATATTTAAGGGGGGCTCCCATACAAAAAACGCTATTCATTGCCTATTTTTGCTCGATATTAATAAAATGGTAACAGGTAGGCGCTTGAAATATTCACAAAATATGTAATTGTGTATTTATTTTAATAATAAATAATAAAATTAAAATTAAAAAAATATTTAGGGGGCTCGTACAAAAAAGTGACTTTTTTCCCAATATTAAAATCAATGTACCTCCTGTTGTTTACCTAGTCGATGGTACGGAATCCTTCGTGCGCGAGTCCGATTTGCACTTGGCCGATTTTTTAAATATATTTTTTATTTATAATATTTTACTTTTTTTGGACAGCCATCATTCACTTTTACGGGCACAATAACGTACCAAACTCTTATAAAAATCAGTGAACGTTATAATTGTAACTTAACAAGTTTTGAAACTATGCTGGTCGGCGGGAGCTTTGTTTATCCTAATTTCATTGAAGATTTGAAGGTAAGAGATATTACAGGCTGAATCGTGATCGTGAAACACTTTATGTATATGTTGTCACTTTATGGTGTCAAATTAGACTAATAAGTGAAATTATTCATACTCTGTAGAAAATTTCTCCAAACACTCAAACAATAGTAATCTATGGTATGAGTGAAGCACCGGGTCTTAGTTTCAACTTTGATTTGAATCGACCAACCTCCCTCGGAATGCCAATTCAGAGCCTGGAATATAAGGCGAGTATATTTCATTTGTCACCTATAACAATGTATAATTGTATAATCTAATTTAATGGAGGTAGGGCCAGCAGAAAATATCGTTCTCAAAATCTGGAGCAGCCCGACTAGGGAAGCGCCTCAGCCTTACTGAAATTATAAAAAAAAATCATTTTAAAGTTCTTATCTTAAAGGACAAAATTAATTATTCACCAACAAAGACCTGTCTGAGCCATATAAGTGTCACGAAAAGTTTAGAATTAAGTCTTGAAATTTATAAAATAATGAGTAATTAAGATACCATTTATATATTTAAAAAAATTAGTCTTGACGACGTTATATGTTTAAAATTTCAGTTAATAAACCCTGCAACCTTAGAAGTAATTGTGGAACCTAACGTGCCTGGCGAACTGTGCTTGAAGGGACCGGGAGTATTTAAGGTATTTTAATCATTGTATCTGGTCGCAAATGAAAAAACAAACAATACACATAGAAATATAGTCGAATTGAGAAAATGTTCATTTTTTTAAGTCGGTTAAAGACCTTGTGACAGATGAAGGCCGCTGTGACGAAATAGGACACTTAGCGCCTGTTTAAGCGGTTAATGAGAAAACTATCTATGACGTATAATAACAATATCCAACAGATAAAAGTTTATCATATGTTATTACCTGTCACATACTTCATCACATCGTAACTTGTTTATCAAAAACATATAATTTGAAAGATTATGTGAAAAAGGACGTAAGGACCTGAATTCTCTTATAAAGCCTAGGCATAACTCATGTGTGAGATCCACTTTTACATCAGCTGATAAAACAGGCGCTTGCGTGATGAAATCCGTCCAAATGTTCTTTGTTCTATTCTTCTCACAGATTATGTTCAGTTGGTCTAGGCATTCGTTATATGGACTAGAATAACTGAAATTATTATCAATATTTGAGTGACAATAGTATAAGAATGACCTTCATATGAACAAAAATATCTAAAAACAAGTGAATTAAGTTTTGTATTTGTTTTGTATTAAAACATTTAAAAACAAGCTTGCTGTTGTTCTTTTTCTCTTGAAATAGGTTTGTGCCCACAAATATGTAAATGGAATGAATAGTACCTAGGTATAATATAACATGTTTTGAATGAAATCTGCGTAGATTATTAATTTTAATTGAAATTTACGCAAATTATTTAATATACTGTTTTTGCTCAAAATATGGAGCAGCCCGACTAGGGTAGTACCTCGACATTACAGAAGACCACAGCTAAATAATACTGTTTTTAAGCAGTATTGTGTTCCTGTTGGTGAGTAAGGTGACCAGAACTCCTGGGGATTGGGGATAGGGTCGGCAACGCGCTTGCGGAGCTTCTGATGTTGCAGGCGTCTATAGGCTACGGTCTTACCATCAGGTGAGCCGTACGCTTGTTTGTCAACCTAGTTACATAAAAAGAAAAATGTTCAAAAACTCAAGTCGTTTTCTAATATAGGAAGTCGTTTATGTGCATATGAAATTTTCTTATCATTTTCAGGGCTATTACAACAACCCAGACGCAACAGCAGAAATACTAATGGGTGACGGTTGGTTAAGAACTGGCGATATTATGTACAGAGATGAAACATCATACTACTATTATGTAGATCGAAATAAACTGTTGTTTAAATATGATTGTAACCAGGTAAATATTTTCTGAAAGTAAATATTATGACGATTCTTTTGCTGCAAAAAAAGTGTGTGTGTCAGCTCCGACGCATTACTGGAGTTTACTCCTTCAGATCGACTGTCTAAGTAGACAAAAAAAGGCTTACTGGTCTAAGAAAAAGAATAATACAATATCATTGGTAGGGCACAGAAGGAAATTTCCTGCTCAAAATATGGAGCAGCCCGACTGGGGTGTACCTCGACCTTACAGAAGACCACAGCTAAATAATACTGTTTTCAAACAGTATTGTGTCCCTGTTGGTGAGTAAGGTGGCCATAGCTCCTGGGGGATTGGAGATAGGGTCGGCAACGCGCTTGCGACGCTTCTGCTGTTGCAGGCGTCTATAGGCTACGAGCTACGGTAGTCACTTACCATCAGGTGAGCCGTACGCTTGTTTGTCGACTTAGTAACATAAAAAAATCTAATTGTAAATAAACGAATCAAATAATGCCATTTATCGGAAACATCATTGTCTAGGAAAACGTCGTCCGATAGATGGCGTTACGAGGAACGTAACGAGGTCATTTGTTCAGTAGATTTTGCTCCTCATATTTTTTTCATACCGGGGCCTTATATAAAAATCGATTCTTAAGGAGTAAACTCCAATAAACTCCAAAAAATAAACTGTCAAAATTATTGTTTTCCTTTCACATTTATGTATATTTTTAATTACGTATATTCAGAAACATTAGCTTTAATACTACAAGCGTTTTCTACTAGCCGACCTTAAAATGTAAAAAATAAACAGACACAATAAATACTTAAGCAATACATGAAATATGTTTGTTCATATATTGATAAATATTGAAATTAAATCAATATTTTAAAAGTTATTTTTGTTAGTACCTACGTCATTCGCAAGAACATTTTTCTTCTTCATCATTTCAGCCTATCGCAGTCCACTGCTGGACATAGGCCTCCACAAGTTCGCGCCAAAATGGCGTGAACTCATGTGTTTTGCCCATAGTCACCACGCTGGGCAGGCGGGTTGGTGACCGCAGGGCTGGCTTTGTCGCACCGAAGACGCTGCTGCCCGTCTTCGGTCTGTGTAGTTCAAAGCCAGCAGTTAGATGGTTATCCCACCATCGGGTCGGCTTTTTAAGTTCCAATGTGGTAGTGGAACTATGTTATCCCTTAGTCGCCCCTTACGACACCCACGGGAAGAGAGAGGGAGGCTATATTCTTTGCCTTAGCCACACAGTAAATTCTTTATTATTATTATACACAGTATTTTTTTCTTCTTATTGTCGTAATAATATTATTGTAATAATTATAGAGCTTTAACATTATTATAATATTAATATTTTAATAACTATAATTAAAAATTCAACGGTGTAAGAGCTAGTTTGAATATGCAATCATCTAGTGTAGATTCGCGCACACATTATATTATGCAATTTCGTGCATGCCTAAATAATAATGAATCATAATTACATATTTTGTTGCGTGCAGATTTCTCCGCTTGAGATTGAAAACGTGATACTCAACCATCCAGGAGTATTCCAAGTTGCAGTCTCTAGTGTTCCACATGAATATGGAGATTTGATAGTCGCTTGTGTAGTACCACACGAAGGATACCAAATCACTGCTCAAGAAATCAAAAGTTTAGTTAAAGGTGACTTAAATCCATCGAATGTTACTTATTTACTTCATTTACAAAACGATAGCTAAGTGACACCTCTACAAAAATAAGAAATGTGTATTTTGATTTACTGTCATACATAAATATTTAAATGAAACCAAAAATCTGGTCATTGTTACGAATTTAAGTTCTGTTTCTTTTTTCTAAAAAAGATTCATTTAGCTTACTAATCGATGGATTAATAAGCAAAAAGAACTAATGAAACTAATGAATACTCAACTAATGAAACTAAGGAACTAATGAATGGATTACTATAGTTTGATTTAGGAACATCAATTTACAACTGCATTAAGTGATCCAAAGGTAGAAGATCTTACTTTTAAGGTATTGGACTGATTATGTACTCAGAATAACTGATAAATTGTCAACACATGAACAATTAAAAATAAATTAAAAAGTGTGTGTGTCAGCT
The DNA here is from genome assembly GCA_905220545.2 of Melitaea athalia. Taxonomy (NCBI): domain Eukaryota; kingdom Metazoa; phylum Arthropoda; class Insecta; order Lepidoptera; family Nymphalidae; genus Melitaea; species Melitaea athalia. The sequence goes on from HG992196.1 coordinate 7,402,826, forward strand.
CCTACTCACGACTGAAGTTTACTCCTTCAGATTGACTGTCTAAATAGGCACATAAAATGGTTTACTAGTCTAAGGAAAAGATTAATACCATATCAAATGGTAAATAAACCAATCAAATAACGCCATCTATCGATCGATCGATGGCGTTATTAGAAAAAGTCGTCGTCTATCGGATCGCCATAGAGTTTCAATAGACGATAACGTTTTCTTAGTAGTTTATGTCGTTAAAAGCAACGTAACGAGGTCATTCTTTCAATAGATTTTACTTCTCTAGTTTTTTTTTTTCATACCGGGGCCTTATGTGAAAGTCGGTTCTTAAGGAGTAAACTCCAAAAACTCAACCGAAAACTTTCACTATCATAGTAAGTGTCAATATCTAATAATACTTGTATTATTTGATGGCCTCGGTAGATAGCCTTAAGTCGGAATACTTACTTAATTACATATAAAGAGGAAATACCAAATCAAAACGCTTTAAAATGCACTAGATATTGAATTCACTGATAAAAATACTATATACATAATATATTTTTTTCATTTCAGAGTCGCTTAGTGATCCAAAGCAACTTAGAGGAGGAGTTATTTTCCTAAAAGAGCTACCACTTACTTCAAATTCAAAAATCAATCGATCAAAACTGGCAGCTATGGTTTTATCTATGGAAAGAGAATAAGTTATTATTATATTACAAACTATTAACTTAATGTTTCTTAAGAAGTCGATGTTTACAAATATCAAAATAAAATATATAAATGAATTACTTTATTATTTCCTTAAGTAAATATAAGTAAATAAATAAAATAGTTTTTGTTTTACTCAAAGTAGGTAGTTTACATTATCTGGAAGCCCTGTGGCTAGGTTATCAAAGCTGTGTTACAGGCCACTCTATACCACTACTATACCAGGAGACCAGAAAGAGAAAATATGTGACAAACATAGTTACAAACAAAGTAACAGATAAGCACTAGGTAATTTAATGAGGACACTTTTTATCCGCGAGCGACTAATGAAATGTTCTTGTTACCTCCCCTGAATATAAACCAGTGAAAAAGGGATTTGTTTTTTTTTTTTTAATATCACTAAGGCGGCAAACAAGCTTGCGGCTCACCTGATGGTAAGCAATTACCGTAGCCTATAGACACCTGCAACACCAGAAGTATCGCAAGCGCGTTGCCGACCCTACCCCCAATTCCTCCCCAGGAGCTCTGGTCACCTTACTCACCAACAGGAACACAACACTGCTTGAAAGCAGTATTATTTTAGCTCTGATCTTCTGTAAGATCGAGGTACTACCCCAGTCGGGCTGCTCCATTTCTTGAGCAGGAAATTTCCTGCTGTGCCCTACCTCAGTTAAGAATACGCTTAACTTTGGGCAGATTCGTCCTCGGCCGCAGATTACTAAATAAGTAAATAGTTACTACCTCGACGATACCTTCACGATACGTTACTGCATTTATTTTAAATCTATAACCACTCAATTTTAGCCCTTAATAGGTGGGTGATAGAGTTGGTTTTGGGTTATTTATTTATTTTTGTCTACGAAACGACTGACTCGCGGGGTGCGCTCCGGGTACTGCTCGACCCGTGAGTATTGATGTTCAAATTCGCTATTAACTAAAAACGTGTTTTCGACTATTAACTAAATTTAGTTAGCGCGTTTTTTTATACGTTTTCATAATAATACGTTTTTATAAAACTTGGCCGCAGTCTCAACGCGGAGAAATTGTCATTTTATCTGACAACACGCCTCTCGCTAGTCGCAACTTTGCAACTAAAAACTACTCGCAACGCGCTGTACACGAAAGAATGTAATAATATATCATGAAGCGTTATAGATCAATAAACTTTAATTAACAATCAATACAGCTAAAATTTCATTTATTATTTTCTCTGCTAAAAATAAAAAGATACCTGACTACTCCGCTGACGATAAACAACGATATACTACAGCGCTCTCATCATGAAAAATACCTTCGCTTATGGTTAGACGACAGACTAAATTTCAAGATACATAATAACCACATTAAAACAAAGTTACAATCAATATTAGGAGTAATCAATAGGATCTCCACTTGTGTACCACAAAGAATCCGAAACATTTTATATAATTCATTAGTAAAATCACATCTAAAATATCTAATACAGGTTTGGGGTTCCGCTGCTACTTCAAATTTAAATACTTTACAAAGAATACAAAATAGGATAATCAAAATTTTCTATAACTATCACTATCTTACTCCAACGACACAACTTTATAATAATACAAAAATAATGAATATATCACAACTTTACACATACAATACATGTATTCTAATCAAAAAAATTAAATCAGGTTCCGTGCAATCAGAAATAAGGATTTATGAGAGATAGCATATTTCGAATTTAAGAAATAAATATAAACTTCATAATAAAACTTCATAACTTCATAATGTAAGAACTAATTATGGTAAAAAAACAATTATGTTTGAAGGAGTACAGCTGTTTAACAAACTACCAGATGAAATAAAATTATGTGATAGTATAAAATCATTTAAAACCAAACTAAAAAATCATATTGTATCCTCACTATAGTAAATAAGAAAGCCTTCTATATCCAACGGGCCAGATGTTAAAACTGTCTTCTTACAATTGTATAAAAAATATCATTGTATCTCATTTTAAGTGAATGTAAATTCTTATGAGAAATAAAGTTCTTTAAACCTAACTTTCCTTCATACTTGGCTTAGGACTGTCTATAATAAAATTGATTTTATCATAAAACACACAGTAATATCCTACCTATTTACAATTCTTAAAAACGAAGAATTCGGTTAAAAACACAATATTTACAATAGCACGACGAATGTACGAAACGAGAATTATTATAATATTATTTACACAATATTTACAACAGCACGACGAATGTATGAAAAGAGAATTATTATATTATTTACAATTATTATAGTACTGTAGTATAACTTGCACAGCAACCAAATTATTATATTAAAAATTTAAAACGAACGAGCCATGTTTGTTTACGAAACAACGCGAACAACGTTTACGGTAAATTAATACGAGTAATACTAATAACTTAAAAACGAATAACACGGGCCGACGACGCGTCTACGACTGTAATGTTATCCCGCTCTAGCCTCGCTGCAGAGCGTTGCGCGCTGTGGGAACGTTTTAGACGTTTTGCGTTTTCAGACCTTTTCGACTATTGTTTGTTGAGACGTTTTTGAGATAACGCGAAGTCAGAGTAGGAATAACAAACGTTACGCGTTTTTAACAAAAAACGTGTTACACTTTGACGTTTCCGTTATTTTAACCACCACTACCCGTGAGCGGACTAGAGGGACGGGGTGGGTGGTTTCGCTTGCCCGCCCTGTAGCGCGAAAGCGCGGTTTGCCGGCCGGATTGTGCTTTGTTCGGTTGTTCGGTGCGATCCAGCGTTGGAGGTCGGGCGGGCCTGACCCCAACGCCGTGATGCCAGGCGTTGGAGGTCAGGCCTGCTTGGCTTGGAGGGTGGACGGTCCTGGACAAGTGTTCCCATTGTGCAGACGGTAGACTGGTCCGGTTGAGCGTCCCTTAAGTGGGGTGACCAGCTGGGGGTCGGGGGATCTTCGGCTGGCTTGAGATCCCACGCGTCGTCGGGAGGGGTGGTCTTGTGGGTGCAGCCCCTCTAGGTGCCGGGGCCCGGATGTTTACATTCGGGCCAGCCGCCGCCACTCAGGCAGAGGTCTGCTCACACGTGGATGGTTTTTGGTCAGTAGGAGTCTGACATAACCCTCTGGTGCCCCCGCGCCAGAGGGTATCCATGATGGATTTTCCCCACGTAAAAAAAATGGGTTATTTTTGAGGAGTTGATGTAGTATGCCGAAATGTCTTCTTTCATGAATAGCCATCGAGATATACGATAATGGAGGAATAAACAGCACGGCCGTGTTCGGTGCACGATAGTGATGGCGGTTTTATCGATTTTGAGACACAAGGCCATCAAGTTCACACAAACACACGCAAGTTATTTTCAATCTAACTTGGTATCCATCACAGTTCTGTGATAATGATTTCAAATTTCAAAAATACTTATTAGACATAGAATTACTTTTTACCTGCAATAAGCTATTAATAAGACTATTTTTGTATCGTTTTCTTATTTTTTTTATCACCTGTTTTCTTATAAATATGAAAAAGTAACCCTCTTAAATTTTTATGAGTCCTTGATTTATATCACTTGGTAGCATCAACAAAAACTAAAACCTTGAAATTGATTTGCAAGAAAAATAAATTAAATATACAATCATTGGACAATGGTATACCAGATACCTGTTCAATTATTATCTTGTACCTATTGGGTGTCTAAATACCCACAAACAGAAACGATCCGATAATTTTATTGAAGATTTGTGATTATACTCGTACATATAAACAGTGGCGGATTTACCTATAGGCTGAGTAGGCTGGAGCCTAGGGCGGCAAATTCTAGGGGGGGGGGGGGCAATTTTATTTTTGAAACGTTATAGTATAAATCCAGAAAATGAATGGAGAGGGCCATGCCCACAACGTCAGCCGAAATAATCGCAACTTGGCCGTTTTTCGGGTGACTGTGACCACAACCTGTTTGGTACCTGGAGGCGCGACTGATAACAACCTCCACGGACTGGATAACAACCTCCACGGACTAATAGTTGCCCATGCCATTTTTTCATTTATGCACGTACATATCTCAGGATATAGGATATATAGAGCTTCAGAGGTCACTAGAGGCGGCAAACATTTAATAGCCCACTGGCGGCATATTTGTAAATCTGCAACTGCATATAAATGTATGTAAATCGGTATTTTTACCATGTTTACGATTCGGTCTGTAACATACTACCTATTAATTCTACCAATTATTTCTCAATAAAAATGATAATTAAAAATACTTATAATAAAACACACTGGAGTTCCAAGCGTTCCTGATATTCTAGGGCGGTAAAAAGCCTTCTACCAACAATCCTTACTTTCATATCACAACTTGCCCACTAAGGTACTAATATTATTCAACATAAAAGATAACAAATAACATTACCTCATTTCGTTAATAAAAGTCGTTTCTCGAGTAATTAAATCGCTAATTAATTATACGTATCTTTGAAGACGGTAATTGAACGTATTAATCAAGTGTATTTATCAGTATAATGAAATACAACATACTTAAAATTACCATTAAATTGAATTACAACTAAATATAAAAACATAATTATATTAAAAGAATGAAACTAAAATTAAAAAATATAATATAATAACTAAAATATATTATTAAAAGAAGTCCCTTTAGGCAAGGTTCCGAAGATACTGGCAGCGTTCCCCCTTTGGATAACTAGACTAATTCTTTGTCCGAGGTAGCTGCCAGCTCTTCGGTCTTCTGTGATGTCGACTAACCAGTTAGCTATTTCCTTAAAAAGCCTTATGGCGCTATTTCCTTGAAAAGCCTTATGGCTTTTTTCTTGCCAAAAAAGTGCAGGCCGCTTCACGAGACGTGCCGCACTTAACGATATCATACGCTGGTCCCTTGCCACCATCATCGTGCCAAGTCTACTTGAGCCGACTGGTATAGGGAGAGACGATGGCAAGAGACCGGACGGTATATGAGTTTGATTCCATGGAAGATGGGCCGGGTGCTGGTATGGGATGCAACCTGTGTTTTGTGTATATTTTTCACAAATATACGTAGGTGATATGAACTTCACCGGGCCATCTAGTAATAAATATTAATTATTAAAGTAATAAAACTTTCAGCAAGTTATTGTATGGCGAAGAACATAATCTTTTAGGTAATGGACTTTCTACTAGCCTAAAGGCATTTGAGACAACCTTCCAACAGATTGCTTCTATAATAAATATACAACATACTACAGCCGTGGTTATCCGCTGGCCAGTAATTGGCAAACAGCTGAGGGGAGAGTTATATATCCCACAAGCTTCTGCGCGCGACTTCGTCGGCGTGGACTCCGCTCCTATTGGTCTTAGCGTGATGACACATAGCCTATAGCCTTCCTCAATAAATGAGCTATCTAACACTGAAAGAATTTTTCAAATCGGCCCAGTACTTCCAGAGATTACCGCGCTCAAACAAACAAACAAACAAACAACCAAACAAACAAACTCTTCAGCTTTATATATTAGTATAGATAAAACTTATTTATTAGCCAAAAATAAATCGTAAAATTGTGCCTAATTTGACTTGTAATTAGTAATTAAAAATGTGATTTAAGGATAAGCTCATATACGATAATAAAAATGTTATAATTATGTCGTTAAAATACAAATTGATAAATATTCCCTCGGAGATATCCAGAGAGATGAATCCCTCTATCAACCCTATGTCGAGAGTCTTGTCCTCATTGAAATAAAATCCTATAATCACAGTCTAGAAATGCGCTCAATAGAAACATAAATATTCAAACATTCAACTGAGGTAGGGCCATGGGTAGGGCACAGCAGGAAATTTCCTGTTCAAAACTCAAAATATGGAGCAACGCGACTGGGGTAGTTCCTCGACCTTATGTCACAGCTAAATAATACTGCGTTCAAGCAGTATTGTGTTCCTGTTGGTGAGTAAGGTGGCCAGAGCTCCTGGGGGGAATTAGGGGTTGGGTCAGCAAAGCGCTTGCAATTCTCCTGGTGGTGCAGACGTCTGTCTAGAAGCTACGGTAATCGCTTACCATCAGGTGAGCCGTACGGTTTTTTGCTGACATAGTAGAGTTAGTGTTTTAGACGATTACTAGCACCACTACACCAAAGCGGTTGTTCAAAAATAGCAATACTGAATGTAACATTAGCATGATGAATATATATTAATGTAGTTTCCATAGCCTATGGACGTCTGCAACACCAAGACCATCACAAGCGTGTTGCCGACCTTACCCTCGCTTGATATGAACACCATGACCAAAATTATCCCTACGTTGACACACGGTGCATCCTCAGGAGCCACCGGCGTCGGTCGTCTACCATTTGACAATATTGTAAATATCAAAGTGTGTTATTAAAAATTTTTTTTTTTTCCTTAAAAACGTATTTAATCCAAAAATACTACAAGCGATGTTGCATGTAAAACTAGTTATAGTTGAATTGATATTCAGTTTAAATTTGAAACTGTAATCAACTAATTAAGCATCGAATGTATAACCAGATGTATAAAATTACATTTTTTACTTAAATATAGTGTAATTGACTTAAACATTTCAAATAAAATTAGTGTGATGAGTGAGTTCCTCTTGGGAGAAGGTAGAATAAGTCAAAAATATAAATTCAAGTATTTATTGTAATGTTTATTACGAGTATTGTGTAAGTTTAAAAAATCCGTTATCATAAGTTAAATTTTAGTGTTTCGAGATTAAAAAGAGATAAATCTAGTTCTAAGGCCGCGTTTCCACCTGCAAGATAACTTCCGCGAGAAATGTCCGACAGTCTGTCTGACAGCAGCTTGCAAGTGTAAACCCCGTAGCAAGTGCTGTCGCGACAGTTTGTTAAGCGCTTCCTGCGAGTACTTGCGAAAGTATGTCTAAACATGTACGCGTCGACTCGCGACAGATCTCGCTGCTTATCGGTCTAGTTTCGTATATCTCGCAGCAAGTATCGCCCGCACGGCTTGATTTTTCTTATGAGAAGAATGAGTCAACGACAAAGTCGTGAATGGTCGCGTGAAGAAACTATACAGTTAATAGCGCTTCTAAATCGTCTGCGGTCATACGAATAAAATTGAAATACTGCTGTCCATCTTCCAGTTGTTTTTCTAGAAATCCATTCTCGAACCCAAATTGATCTATTTTTCTTTTTCAACAACAAAATAGTTAATGCAGCTGCTACACGTATGCGTCTTGACGTCATGATCTCAGAGTATAGAAATAGAATAGAAAATATTGCGATAGTTCTGATAGCGACACACGTAAGCTTTTGTGTGTAAATACCTGCACGATAAGTTGCGACAGTATGAACCGCGAGCTTCTCGCACGACAGTGATTGCAGAAATAAATTGCAGGAACATGTAAACGATACAGCAAGGAACTTCTGCAAGACTTTCACGAGTTTGCTTGCAGGTGGAAACGCGGCCTAAGTCTTAGGTCATCGCGAGCCTCTCTATGGACGCTGTATAGCTATTGATGTACCTATTTTTCACCATCACCAACAAGAACACAATATTGTTTGAAAACAGTATTATTTAGCTGTGGTCTTCTGTAAGGTCAAGGTACTACCCCAGTTGGGCTGCTCCATATTTTGAGCAAGTAATTCTTTGCTGTGCCCTACCCCAGTTAATTGTTCTAGAATATCTTAAAAAACAATGCAAGAAAGTAGTGTTTAACATATCTCCATCGGTAATTGACTGGTTTCAAAGTTACTTGTATGGGCGTTGGTAGCGTTTGCAAGTCCAAGATACTTTCTCTGACTGGGCTAACGTATTTGTTGGCATACCGCAAGGTGGCGTGTTGTCTCCTCTTCTTTTTTTAAATAAAGTGTAATTATTAATTATGTCCCCATCAAAAACAAAAATGTTTTCCCATCAACAACAAAATTTCTTTTTGTTTTTATTTTACAACAACCTTAACCAATTACTTTAATCGTATAATTAATTATTTTATGGTTGATGGAAGGTAGCTACGAGAATGTGCATGCTATATGAGTAAAATTGTTTGTTCTAGCTAATTTATTTTTTTCTAGACTATATGATCTAAAAGTCTTGCTTATATTAGGGAAAGAGTTTATAAATTTCTCACTTTCATTATAAATTTATTTTAATAATAGGGGTTAAAGTATGAAATTGCCGTTTTATTGTAATAGGTACTTCGAATTAACATAGAACCAAAGAAAAGGCTTGGGAATTTTAAGTGAAACTATGTTCACATGGTACCTATATAGATCTTCTTTTAAAAATATGCAGCATTCGATTATCAACTTTCAGTTGTTGTTTTTTTTATTCGGCTTAGACAAGAAAGATGATACCTAATTCGAAAATTCTAGTGATTTTTGAATACGAGTTCAACAAACAGCTTGCAATATAAATGTTGCGTTTGGAGAGGGAACTGCTAATGAACGCACCATGCGATTTCGGTTTAAACAATTTCGTGATGAAAACTTTGATTTGAAGAACGAACCACGTGAAGAACCGCCAACATGTGAATAATAATGATATGAAAGAGATGGTGGAAGCCGATCCGAGCCAAACTACCCAGGAATTAGCGGCATGGTTTAACGTTACCTTACCAACAATATTGACTCATTTGCGTCAAATCAGTAAAATAAAAAAACATGAAAAATGGGTTCCTCATGATTTGACTGATCTGCAGAAAGAAACTCGTGTTGAGACTTGCGTTGCCTTATTGAATCGATACAGAAATGAAGGTATATTGGATTTAATTGTGACATGTGATGAAAAATGGATTCTTTACGATAATCGTAAACGAGAAATGCAATGGCTGACCCCAGGTCAAACGCCGCAACAGTGTCGTAAAGCAAAGCTTACCAATAAAATGGTAATGGTAACTGTTTGGTGGTCTCAACTCTCAGTATGGTGTTATTCACAATAGCTTTCTCCGATCTGGTCAAAGCAATAACGGCAGATGTCTACTGTGCCAAACTCCGAACAATGATAGTAAAACTAGCAGTGAAACAGCCCCGACTCATGAATCAATCATCACTTTTATTGCTCCATGATAACGCGAGACCTCATACAGCACGAGAAACCGTTTTAACTCTACAGGAACTTCAATTAGAAACCATTCGTCACCCTCCGTATTCGCCAGATCTTGCTCCAACGGACTACCATTTTTTACGTGATTTGGACAATTTTTTTACGTGATAAAAATTTTCTTCTCAGGAGGCAGTACAAAATGCTTTCACACAGTTAGTTGAATCTAGATCACCAGAGTTCTATCGCAAAAGGCATAAATGACCTTCCTATTAGATGGCAGCAATGTATAGATAATAATGGTATTTATTTTGATGAAATAAATGTTCAATTTAAAAAAATAAATAAAACGAGTTTCAATTTTTCAGTACGAATCGCCAATTTCATACTCGTACTTTAATCCCTAATATTTTTCTTATATTGAATAGTCAAATCACAATGGGGCGATGTGTTTAACTTATCTAAAACTCTTCTATGTAGAGAAGAATCTAAAATGCAAACATGCTCTTAATATAATTAATATATTTTTTACGGATTTTCAGACAACTTAATCTTGATTAGTTTGAAATTTAAATATAATTATATTGGTTAAAATAAAAATGTGTCAGTGGATAACAAGAAGCGATGCGGTACACTGGTATATGGAGGAGTTGAGCTCGCACGTGGTAGCGAAGAGCGGTATACCGAGTGATAGACACCATCTGGGAAAACTGATTTTTCAAAGCTTCAAAGACGCTCCTGATCATACTTTACAAGTAAATAAATTATACTTTTCTGAACTTTGTCTAAGATGATTTAATAAAAAGCTTCACACTCTATTTCTCCGCGTCTTCTCTGCGCTACGCCCTCACTTGCCGCACATACCCTGTGTCCTACATCGCCACGTACTCTCGCGGCCCGCCCACCACTGAAATCGGCTAGTAGCTGGCTACCAGCCACTTGCACACGACGGGTCCTGAGCAAACCCTGTATCCAGCTCGTCCAGGGTCCGTCCATTCTTCCTCCTGCTGTTTCTCATCCGCCGTTCAGACGTCGGCTGCAATAACGGGGCCAAAGTTATCACCGGCTACATTCAGGTTATACCGTCAGAACTTCACTGACATAGCACTCCTTTATAAGATATAGCTACTGTAATTAAGTTTGTTCTTTATTCACCTCTTTTTTAGCACTACGTTTACAAAGAAGTGTATTTATTTTATAAATAATAAAAATAAAAATATACAAATTAGTTAATTAAAAATTTACTATCAGCTAGGTTAAAAGCTTTTTTAATTTTCAGATAGACGGTGCTACCGATGAATCTGAGACATTTGGCTCTGCCCTGACAAGATCAGTTCAGTGCGCTACAGCTATGAGAAAGTTAGGTCTGAAATATGGAGATGTAATTGTGGTGATGTCTCCGAATCACATTCATTTCTCTATACCTATCTATGCTGCATTTTATCTCGGTATAACTGTCGCGGTAATCGATATGACTATGGGATTTTGTAAGTAGATATTACTGTATTATTTTCACTATTGATTTCCATTATAATCCATCACCTTGCAATTAAGGATATTTGCAAGTGATCACTATTAGTAATAAGACCGCCTTTGCATTTTGTTAAGTTAAAATATTGTTGTTTTCTTTAATGTAATCTATACATCTATACATATAAATAAAATTGGAGTGTCTGTTTTTAATATTAAAATAACCACTTTTTACTAAATGCATATGGATCTATACACGAAACATATACCAAAATAACATTTTTTACAATTTTTGTCTGTCTGTCTGTCTGTCTGTCTGTCTGTTTGTTCCGGCTAATTTCTGAAACGGCTGGACCTATTTAGACGGGACTTTCACTGTCAGATAGCTGATACTATTGCGCGTAACTTAGGCTACTTTGATATTAGAAATTTATTTATTTTAATTCATAATTATTACGAAACGTCTCGAAAAAATTTACGTTCCGTCACAACTTTAGGTTACGTCCGTACACTCCGTCAAATCGTTTATTGTCTTTTTGACAGTTCCAGACATTTCGAAATTAGTGATTGCCTCACAGGTTATTAATTCGATTTGAAATAATAATCGATTTTATTTAAGAAGAACTTTCAATCGATTTAATGAAATATTTTTAGTTTAAAAATATTAATTATTCGTTTATCAGTTAGTTTGTTAAATAAATTAGTAGTTAGGTATGTGATTTTCCAAGTATATTAATTTGCTCATAGCTCTTGATTTAAACTTGATTTAGACTTTATTAACCATGCATTTGAAAGTTTAATTTCGATAACGCGTGCATAGTTACATTTTAGGGCAGCCGTCAATAAATAAATAAATAAATGAACAGAGTTATTGCTGTTTACTCTTGGTTTAAAATCAACTTCAAGATTTCGACTTAATTCCTTGCAAATAATCAATTTTGGAGTCATAGATACTATATATTTTTATTTCCTTTTTTATTAAATTTATAGAAACAATAATTAGAGGACGTATAATTATTTTTATCATAATTATGTTCAATTTATCGTATTGCAAGAACTGTTACATAGTCTGTGGTTGTTTGTTATGCATTTCAATCAATCAATCAAATCGTCAATAAAGTATGACATCACTGGAGAATTTTTTAGTACGTTATTCCGAAAAAAACTGTAATATATAGGCGTGAGCTGTCACAAAGATAATAAACGATTGGACGGAGTATGTCTTTTTTAAATACTAAAGTGTTGTAACTAATTAATTGCTTAATTTCACCAGCTTCATTCGATTTAAATAGTAGTTAAATATTGTGTAGTGATCTCTACTGAAAAGAAAGATCAATCAATCAATTGATTGAGTGATTGATTGACTGATCTGTACAGGTTGTATGGCGCTTAAAGGCGTAAATAAAATTTTGAATTGGTGGTACGTGATTTAACGTCCACGCGCGTACGTAACGCATACGCAGCGGAAGGATGTTAGATGAAAGACGACTAGGCAAAAGTGGTAGAAAAAACTTGAAAATAATAAAGGAAGATTATGACAGAGACGTCAATATTGATACAATAATTGAAAATGAAATAATTATATTTACAAATGACGATAGCTTAACTGACGATTTTGGCTCATCGTCCTATGAAAATGATTGAATGACGATTCAATCACTTTTGCTTTTTCTTCATTTTTATCGTGGTTTATTAGGTTTTTTTGCATGCCTGACGTTTCGGATACTTTACAGCAACCATGGTCACGGGAGGACCATGTCCTCATGTCCAAAACCTCATAAACCATGATATAATTCGTTCATTTTAATTATTGAAATTCGCGTAAACATTAGAAAACAATATTAGTAAACAATATTGTAGTATACTTAAGTTTAAGTTGAATTTTCTAATCAAAATTTTAATCCAATGCACTTTACATTACATAATCAAATCCATCAAATACTCATACAAACTTGAATCGATTTATCGTAAGTATCGAGTACCAAGTCGCATACGACTAACCGTAACCATAGTTATAATTATAAAAAGTAACCATAGTTACTTCACTATTTACATCGCGATGACAAATGTCAAAAAATGCTTATTAAATTGTGATGACTATAGTTATGCCTAAATAAAGCAGGAGGCCAAAATCCCAAGATTGCGACGTGAAAAGGAATCTCAACAAGATACCTATGGAAAGTCGTCTTACAAATATATACTACGTAGATTACGGATGCCCATGTCTAGGTCGAATTAGAGTAGTTCTGGGAGGAATGAAAATTACTTCATAAAATACATCAAAAGAAATTACTTCATCGTTAGCATTTTGTACAGCAAATACCGCCAAGTCTGAACGTTTATTGGCATATTTACAAATGTACTTTATTGACTTAATACTGTTACAGAGTTCAACGTTGATATGTGCTTTAAAAGTGCGCGACAGTACCGGTGAAAATGGAACAATCCAGCGATTGTCGACATCTATAGCGTTAGTTCGTGATCGGATTGTCGTTGTTAAGGCCTCTACTGACAGCGGCCGATCCGTTCCGACGATACGTTCTAGCCCGGGACAACGAAATAAAACTTCGTAACATGAACAAGAGTTTTTTTATGAATTTTAGTCTTTCTTAGTTGCAACTCCGTGGTTGGGGTAGGCAGTGGCAGCCTCCCAAACATCGAGAAAAAAATATTTTTTAGTCATTTCTTCCCATCTTAAAATTTGTCGGATTATAGTTTACCTACCTATAATTTTGAAGGAAAAAGAACGTCAGCCAGCTGACGTATAAACCACCATGCTACAGTCAGCTAACATTATTTTTCCTTCAAGATCTTAGGTAAACTATAATCCGACAAATTTTAAGGTGGGAGGAAATGACTAAAAAATTTTTTTCTCCATGTTTGGAAGGCTGCCACTACCCACCCCACCCGCGGAATCGCAACTGACAAAGACGAATATTCATAAAAACAAAATCCCTTATTCATGTTACGAAGTTTCGATTGGGAGGAAATGATTGACCGATTTTTTACTTGGCTCCCGGACCATTCTATCCTTCAGAACGGATAGTGGTATCGGATCGCAATGCTCTTTATACTGTAGGTCTACCATGAGTTTTTGTTACAAGCGCACATGACGTAACTACAATAGTAAACGTAGAAACGCAACTGGAATATTTAACTATACCATACTTATTATGAGTATTTCTAAATTTTACTATAGAGTTTATCGAGCACTCGATAAGACTTATAGTTTTATATGCGTTATATTGCGTATTAGTTACTAATATCTTTATCTTTTTTCCGTATAGAAAACTACACTCGCTAACGTGTATCGTCTCTGGAAAATCATGGTAGACGTACTGACTGCGATACGGGCGACGATCCGTTCTGCTATACATAAAACTATCTATTCCAGTTAAAGATTGTATTCGAAGCGGTCGCGCACACCCAACTTCAACATATAAAAAGAGTCGAGGAAATTAATATGAGTACAGATGACGGAAGTTCTGATGAAGAAAGAAAAGAAGAAGAAGTAATTTTACTAGCTTTATTATTGAATCGAAAAAGAAAAATTTGGGTCCATAAAATTAATAAAAAAAGAAATGTATTTGGCGAATGCACGGCGTCAATCAATGTTTTTGTAAAATTATCCGCCATTTTTTAACGTAACGCACCGCCGATCATGCGTTCTCTGCCTCTGGAGACAGATCGCAACTGATCGGCGTGCGATCACTAGAACGCGTGCGATAGATCCAGTGGCTGATTTACGCCTAGGCCCGTGAGGCCCGGGCCTAGGGCGGCATGATTTGAGGGGCGCCAAAAATTTTGAAATGCCGAAATTTCAGAGACGAAAAGAAGTAAAGATATCCTTTGAAAGAGTTCAGATTAATTTTTGTAAAGAATTTTCAATCGAATATATAATAATTCAATTTTTTTGTTTACTTTTCAGTCTATGAATAAGATTTTAATTTTTTAAAAGATCAATTATAGTTTTTATCGAATGATGTTCTTTACTTTTTGTTTCATCAGTGAAATTAATCATAATTATACTTATAAAGCTTTTAAAAATTACTAAATCTTAATATTTTGCAATTTGTTTTTAGCGTTAAATAAAAATACTGAATATATTAAATATCATTTTAGTATATTATTCAAATGTCAGAAAATTTATTATTAACACTAGCCGTCCCGTGCCCTGTGTGTGTGTTAATTATTTTTGTGATGCATTTTTACCCTGTATGTATGTATGTAATATTCTTAATTACCTCATTTCTCTAGAACCGCTGCGCTGAACAGATTTGCATAATTTAGATATCGTTAGATTCGTCTTAGCAGCCCTAGTGTTCTTAGATAGGTGATATTTAAAAAAAACAAACATGGCGGCTGTGCGAAGCCATTGTAGTTAATGAAGAAATAATTTTTTTTAGAATACTATAATATGGGTATCAAATTAAAGGGCTCAATACAAGGATTTCAAAAATGTATATTATGATTATTATTACCGTAATAATAATAAAGAAATACAATGAGAAAGTTTAAAAAATGTTGACTGCTCTTTCCCATGCATAAAAATTCAAAATTACACAACGCTAGCGAAACAAATCGAAACAATATCAAATATTATGTACTATATAACTATAGATACACTTAAAAATATTAATACTTTAGTCCTTCAAAATTTTATGCAACATCGTACATAATATGCAGGATCCTGTTGGACTGGACGAGTCTTAGTCTTCACTTCGAAGATTCAGCAAAGCTTGAAGACTTTGATTGATTTTGATTTTGACAAGTCTTTGAGCAATTTGCGTCGTGCCTGTGTTAACATACGGAGCCGAGACGTGGACACTGACGAAGGGACTTTATACACAAGCTTAAAGTCACTCAACTTGCAATGGAATGGGCTATACTTGGGGTTTCTCTCAAAGACAGAATTAGAAATGAGGCTATCTGCGAGAGAACTAAAGTTACCGACATAGGCCATAGAATTAGCAAGTTGAATTGGCAGTGGGCTGGTCATCTGTGTCGCAGGACCGATGGCCGTTGGAGTAGACGTGTCGTGGAGTGGAGACCGCATCTTGGCAAACGCAGTGTGGGACGTCCTCTGGCTCGCTGGACTAACGATCTAAGTAAGATTGCCGGTGTAGGCTGGATGAGGATTGCGGAAAAGCGGGATGTCTGGCGCGAACTTGGGGAGGCCTATGTCCAGCAGTGGACTGCAATAGGCTGAAGTGAGTGTGAAATTTAAAATAAAATATTGTATCAAAATTAATTAAATTTATTCTAACATTAAGGGCGCCGCGATAAACAGGGCCTAGGGCGGCATCAAGCCTAAATCCGCCACTGGATAGATCGCAGGCAGCGAGAAGGCGTACTTGAGCGGCCATAGGTTAGAGAGAACGCATGCGTTCAGATTATAGAGCAAAAACCAAGGTTCAGATCGCATCCTTAGATCGCCTTTATACCACCATGTTCAGGTAAACAACGTCTGTAAAATGGTTAACCATCCTCACCTGTAACAGTATTTGTGGTAAAAGTTTTAGGAAATCTTTTACATAATAACTGAAATAAAAATGCAAAAACGAATCAAAAACTAAATAAACCAAATAACTTTTTTGTTAAATTCCACGCGGATGAAGTCGCGGGAACAGCTAGTTCTCAATAAAGTATTAAAAAAGCAAATAAGGCTGGGTCTTTTAAACTAACAAGGATCACTCTGTTGTTAATTACAGAGTAATTTCATAGATGTCGCCCACAACAATCACAATTTTTTTATTTTATGTAACTAGGTTGGCAAACAAGCGTACGGTTAAGGTAAGACCGTAGCCTATAGACGCCTGCAACACCAGAAGCTTCGCAAGTGCGTTGCCGACCCTATCCCCAATTCCCCCACAATGTATAGGCATTACGGATGCAAGATAGTTGTTATTATCGATTTGTCCGTTCGATTACGCAGTAACCCACAGTCACAACGTAGACTCTATCTAACTCAAATATAAAGATGGTACTAGTATTTTAAATAATAATAGCTATGACTTGAATTCGACAAAGATGTAGGTTTTCATATACGAGACGTTGGCGAAATCATCTGTGTTATATATGTAGTTAGTTTTCTTAAGTTACCAGTATTTTAGTGTCACGTATTCCTAATATATAATACTAGCTTCTACGCGCGACTTTGTCGGCGTGGACTCAGCTCCTATTGGTCTTAGCGTGATGATACATAGCCTATAGCCTTCCTCGATAAATGGGCTATCTAACACTGAAAGAATTTTTCAAATCGGCCTAGTAGTTCCAGAGATTACCGCGTTCAAACAAACAAACAACCAAACAAACAAACTCTTCAGCTTTATATATTAGTATAGATTTACTTATTTTCAGATGACCTTCGAGAAACTCTAAAAAACATAGCACCCAAGGTAGTCTATTGTCAAAGCGATAGAGTCGAGGTTGTTCGATCAGTACTGCAAATGTTAAAAGTTGATACACTAATTGTTACTTTTGATAATAATGAAGAATACTTATGTCTTTCTGAACTTCTCAAGGAGAATGGAAGTAACATATCGGTTAAAGACTTTAAGTAAGACATTGAAATAAGTAACTTAAAAACAAGACTTATTTTCGCAGATTTAGTTATGGTTTTGCTCAAGCAAAATTTGTATCTAAAGGACAGGACTAACACTATAAAATTAAAAATGGTTTTAATCAACACTTATTCCAAGTCTTCTTTTATTAAAACTGAAATTTTAAAAGATTTCTCTCTTATTTATTATTACATTTTGTAATTAAGTACGAAGTATCATTTTTAGAGTTGCAGATTTCGACCCAGCGGAGACGATATTGTTGTTAATAGCAACTAGCGGATCAACCGGTTTACCTAAATCTGCTGCTGTTACCCACAAAAACATGGTAGTTACTGTACCATATTTGTGGTAAATATTCAAAACTTTTTTAAATACTACAACACAACCATTTTCATCCCTAGTAACTATTTGTCAAAGGCCGAGGAAATACAAATCTGCGTTATACGTACTGTAGCAAGGACTAACCTCGGTACTACAAAACCTTGATTTGATTTCTGCAATAACATATTAATGCTCAATTATTTATTAACATAAAACATTAAAAATATATATGTAATTAAAGGATATCATAAATTCATAATATCTTTACTACAAACTATTATTAATAATAATGCCACAGTAATAAACTGCCATTCACAACCTCAACCTATTTTTCAAACCTATCTATATATATTTTTTTTTCAGGACAACCTTCAAAAAGTTTCCTATGCCTACTCGCATGTCAGTTTTACTTTCATCTAATCAGTGGTATTCAGCGCACTTCCAGGTTGTTTGCTCACCTATAATGAGGCACACTAGGTTACAATCATCTGCAACTTTGACACATGAACATATTTGTTATCTCATCAATAAATATAGAGTAAGTTTAATATAATGGGCATAATTCAAAAAGGAATATTTAATTGCTTGATTGCTGCTAAGATTTGTTTAAACAAAAGAAAGCTGATTTTAATATTATCTAAAATTTTCTTCTAACGGACTTACCGCGCAGAAGCCATGGACACGGTGGTCCATGACAATCGCGGTAACTCCCATAAAAGTGTTAGTAATACAAAAAGAATGGAAAAGATTTACATACTTTTATTTGCAATTAACATACTATAATATATAACATACTTGATTACGTAGTACTATTTACTAATCTGTGACTTGGTTCATTACAATTTAATAAACTTTATAACTATATAAAGAAATTTCTTTAAACGTTCTTATCTTAGATTCTAAGTTTGTTTAAAACAACAATTTTCAGTATAATGGGGATAATTTTAGAAGCTTTTTTACAGTCATAAAATACGTAAGGCTTAAGATAGAAAAGTGAGCAAATAATATCCGAAACAAAATATTGACAAAGATATTAGGGCACTGTTTATTATAAAAGGGGAGCGAAGTTTAAATTTGTCCTTAATTCGTCAAATTAGAGAATGAGATAAGATTTTTTATTATTATTGAAAATGAAATAATATGTACATAGGTATAGTGTTTGTATCAAACTTGATCTGTGAGTTTGCTTAAACATTTTTACTATTCATTTTTAATTTCTCTTCTTAAGGCCCTTAAATCCTACTTTTAAACGTAGATCTAGCTATACATTATACATTAAGCTAAGTATTGTGTATCAGGAAGTGCATAGGGTTTGTCTCAAAAATTAAACATTTTTTTGTGCCAAGTAGTACACTCAGATAAATTCCCAAAAGGAACGTCAGAAGAATAACAAACCGCTTGCTTTTTTTAAATATATATATTAATTATAATTATAAAATATATTACTTTTATTGGACAGCCAACATTCGCTTTGGCGAGCACAATAACGTACCAAAGTCTTATAAAAAACGGTGAACGTTACAATTGTAACTTAACAAGTTTTGAAACTATGCTGGTCGGCGGGAGCTTTGTACGTCCTAATCTCATTGAAGATTTGAAGGTAAGACTGAATTATTTAATGTTCTGCAGTTCTTGATTGGAAAAATATATCTCTTAAAGCTATTAGTGCACCTGTAAGCAGAAGTACCAAATTTACTTCAAGTAATAACCGCTCTGGTGTAATGGTGCGAATAGTCGCCTAAAACACCGACGGTTTGCGGGCTCGATTCCCGCTTGGGATCGATATTATTTTGTATTTGTACAAATATTTGTTTCCGGTTTGGATGTCCGTCCTTGTGGGTCTCCCCACCGTGTCTCGAAGAGCACATTAAGCCGTTGGTCCTGGTTGTTATAATAAATACCTGATAGCGATCGTTATTCAAAGTACATATCCGCCAACGCGGGTTGGATATGTTGGATATTATGTTAAAAGTAGAGTTTACCTATTAAAATAACTCTACTAACCCGCAGTGGAGCAGCGTGATGAATTAAGTTCTAATCCTTCTCGTACTTGGAGAAAAAGACCATGCCCAACAATGGGATGTTGCATGCTGAATGCAATCTTCAAGACAGATTTGTTTAAATATTATGTACAAGTATAAATTTTTCTGACTACAACAACAATTTGTGACTAATAAACACTTAACTTAGGGCTCCGTACCTCAAAAGGAAAAAACGGAACCCTTATAGGATCACTTTGTTGTCCGTCTGTCTGTCAAGAGTCGAGACCCTTTTTCTTTGGAACGCGTGGAGGAGGTATCAAGCTGAAATTCATACCAAATACTCAGGTCTACTGTTCCTTAGAGTTGTGAAAAAATCAAATTTCTAAGCCAACGTAAACAAAAGATACAGTCGTTTTTGCTGCAAATTTTCGACCCTCACAAAGGAATCAAAACCTACAGGGTACTTCCCGTAAACTCAGAATCTTGAAATTTGGTATAAAGCAACTCTTATAGCACAGATAAAGGAAAAATTGCGAAAAGCAAAAATTTTTAGTTACATCATATACGCTTCAGCCTGTAATATCCCACTGTTGGGCATAGGCCTCTTTCCCCATGTAGGAGAAGGATCAGAGCTTAATTAATCTACCACGCTGCTCTTGGCCGGCTCACTTGGCCGGTTTTTTTGTTTATTTTGTCACTTTATGGTGTCAAATTAGACTAATAAGTGAAATTATTCATACTCTGTAGAAAATTTCTCCAAACACTCAAACAATAGTAATCTATGGTATGAGTGAAGCACCGGGTCTTAGTTTCAACTTTGATTTGAATCGACCAACCTCCCTCGGAACGCCAATTCAGAGCCTGGAATATAAGGCGAGTATATTTCATTTGTCACCTATAAATATAATCTAATTTAATATAGATAAGGCCAGCAGAAAATATCGTTCTCAAAATCTGAAGCAACCCGACTAGGGAAGCGCCTCAACTTTACAGAAGATTATTAAAAAAAAAACTTTTAAAGTTCTAAAAATTTTGAATAAAATATTGAGTTCCTTACTTACCAATTATACATTAAAAAAAAATTAGTCTTAACGATGTTATATGTTATGTGTTTGTTCATGTGATGTTAGATGTTAAAAATTTCAGTTAATAAACCCTGCAACCTTAGAAGTAATTGTGGAACCTAACGTGCCTGGCGAACTGTGCTTGAAGGGACCGGGAGTATTTAAGGTATTTTAATCATTGTGTTTGGTAGCAAATGAAAAAACAAATAATACGCATAGAAATACAGTCGAATTGAGAAAATGTTCATTTCTTCAAGTCGGTTAAAGACCTTGTGACAGATGAAGGCTGCTGTGACGAAATAGGACACTTAGCGCCTGTTTAAAGCGGTTAATGAGAAAACTATCTGACGTATAACAGAATTGTACAGATAAAAGTTTATTATATGTTACTAGCTGACCCCGCAAACGTTGTTTTGCCATATCTGACCTCTACTTGGCGAAAGGAATATTCCTACCAAATTTCAAGTCTCTACGCCTTATGGTTCCAGAGAAATCGTGATGAGTCAATGGGTGGAAATCTCTTTTATATATGTATATAGACTAGCAGCTGACCCAGCGAACTTCGTACCACCTAACAGTCAATTCTTTATTTTTTTCCACTAACACTTAAACTTTATGCTATGGTATTAAAGTTCAAATTGACTTTTAAGTATTATTACGAATCTTTTGTATGGGAATATAGAAAAGTGTTGTTTTTAGACTTTTTGAGGGCTTTTTTAACCGACTTCCAAAAAAGGAGGAGGTTCTTAATTCAACACGTATGTTTTTTTTTTTTTTTTATGTATGTTAGCTCAGAACTTTTTACTCGGTGTACCGATTTCGATGATTCTTACTTTAATCAAAAGCTAATACTTGTCTTGTAGTCTTGTTTAAATAAGATCGAAAACTGATTACAACTTTTTGAGTAATCTTTAATAGCGCGTATTTTCTTGACTATTTTTTCGTCTTATTATGTTGTATTACTTGTCGATGTAATTGAAGTCGGTTTTTTTTTTCGTTTGCGAGCAAACACAATTATTTAAAATTTTCTCTCCGTAAGAAGCATCCTCGTACTTCAAGGAATATTATAAAAAAAGAAATAGCGAAATCGTCCAGCTGCTCTCGAGATTTGCGCTTAGCAACACATTTAGCGATTCATTTTTATATTTATAGAGAAGATAGATTACCTGTCACATATCTCATCATATCGTAACTTGCTTATCAAAAACGTATAGTTTGAAAGTTTATATGAAAAAGGACGTAAGGACAAGAAGAAATAAATAGTAGGTTTTTACGTTTTTAATGTAGTCTGCGTAGGCCGTAGATTATTAATTTTAATTAAAATTTACGCAAATTATTATATTAATGCTTAAAAACAAATTTCAAGTCGTTTTCTTAAACATGAGAACATTATATAGGAAGACATTTATGTGTATATGAAATTTTCTTATCATTTCAGGGCTACTACAATAACCCAGAAGCGACAGCAGAAATACTAATGGGTGACGGTTGGTTAAGAACTGGCGATATTATGTACAGAGATGAAACATCATACTACTATTATGTAGATCGAAAGAAACTATTCTTTAAATATGATTGTAACCAGGTAAATATTTTCTAAAAGTTAATATAACGACCCGTTATATATCTATATATAAACTGTCAGAATTATTGTTTTCTTTTTTTTATGTTACTAAGTCTACGAACAAGAGTACGGCTCACCTGATGGTAAGTGACTACCGTAGCCTATAGACGCCTGCAACATCAGAAGCGTCGCAAGCGCGTTGCCAACCCTATCTCCAATCCCCCCAGGAGCTCTGGTCACCTTACTCACCAACAGGGACACAATACTGCTTGAAAACAGTATTATTTAGCTGTGGTCTTCTGTAAGGTCGAAGTACTACCCCAGTCGGGCTGCTCCATATTTTGAACAGGAATGTACCTGCTGTGCCCTACCTCAGTTAAAGTGTTTTCTTTTCACACCTATGTATATTTTTTTATTATTATTATTTTTTTACTTTTTAAACAAATTTTGTTTTTATTTAAATACCACAACTACTCATCCTGAGTATTAACTGATTTTAATTTAAACATAATAATAATAATGCAGAAACATTAGCTTTAATACTAAAAGCGGTTTCTACTAGCCAACCTTAAAATGTCAAAAGTAACAGAAACAATCATGATTCATAATTATATTGATAAATATTGCAATTAAATAAATATTTTAAAAGTTATTTTTGCTAGTAAGTCATTCGCAAAAATATTATCTTGTGTATTGTATTATACAGGATGTCCCAGAACTCAACGTCAAGCCGAAACCGGGTGACAGGGTTGGTTGTAACCGTCATGAGAAAAATAAAAAAAAATCTATCCCATGCATTTTCTAGTATGAAACTAACAAGTATTGTACCATTTTACAATTCTGATTAAATGCGCGAACTTTTAATAGCACTTGCCAAGACACTTCAGTACATTTTTTTAAAGGAGGGCCTTTCAAAGTCGACATATTATAAAAATTTACCACAATTACTGAAAAATGGTTACATTTTGACCAAATTTCTAATTTTTCTTAATAACTTTTGAACTGCATGGGATAGACTTTTCTTTCATGGTGGTTACAACCAACCCTGTCACCCGGTTTCGACTTGACGTTGTGTTCTGGGACACCCTATATAATAATATTATCTTATGATAATATAAATATTTTAATAACTATGAATAAAAATTCATGCATTCTGCTGTGTGGCTACGGCAGTAAACAATATAGCCACCCTATCTCTTCCCGTAGGTGTCGTAAGAGGCGACTAAGGGATAACACAGTTCCACTATCACCTTGGAACCTAAAAAGCCGACCGATGCCAATGGCGGGATAACCATCCAACTGCTGGCTTTGAAATATACAGGCCGAAGACGGACAGCAGCGTCTTCGGTACGACAATTAAAGCCAGCCCTGCGGTCACCTATCCGCCCGCCCAGCGTGGTGACTACGGGCAGCACACGTGAGTTGTGGAGGCCTATGTCCAGCAGTAAACTGCGATAGGCTGAAGTGAGTGAAGTGAGAATAAAAATTCAACGGTCTAAGAGCTAGTTTGAATTATGCATTCATTTAGTATAGATTCGTGCACACATTCTATTATGCCATTTCTGTGCATGCCTAAATAATAATGAATCATATTTTATTTCGTGCAGATTTCTCCGCTTGAGATTGAAAACGTGATACTCAACCATCCAGGAGTATTCCAAGTTGCAGTCTCTAGTGTTCCACATGAATATGGAGATTTGATAGTCGCTTGTGTAGTACCACATGAAGGATACCAAATCACTGCCCAAGAAATTAAAAGTTTAGTTAAAGGTGACTTAAATCCATCGTATGTTATTTATTTACTTCATTTACAAAACGATAGCTAAGTGATATCTCTACAAATGTACGAAATGTGTATTTTTATTTACTGTCATATATAAATCTCTATAAATATAAAAATTAATCGCTGAATGTGTTGCTAAGCGCAAATCTCGAGAGTGGCTGAACCGATTTTGCTAATTCTTTTTTTATAATATTCCTTGAAGTACGAGGATGGTTCATATTGAGAGAAAAATTTAAAAAATTGCCTGAAAAAGTCTAAAAACACCACTTTTCTATTTTCCCATACAAAAGATTCGTATAATAATATCTACTTAAAAGTAAATTTGAACTTTAATACCAATCGACTGTTAGGCGGTACGAAGTTCGCCGGGTCAGCTAGTATTTAAATACAACCAAAAATATAGTCATCGTTATGGATTTAAGCCCTGTTTCTATTTGTCAAACATGTCATAATCATGCTCGACATTGAATGGTTAACTATAGTTGGATTTAGGAAATGGGGTTAAATCAATTTACACTAGATAATGAATTAACTGATAAAAATACTATCTACATTTATTGTTTCATTTCAGAGTCGCTTAGTGATCCAAAGCAACTAAGAGGAGGAGTTATTTTCCTAAAAGAGCTACCACTAACTTCAACTTCAAAAATCAATCGTCCAAAACTGGCAGCTATGGTTTTATCTATGGAAAGAGAATAAGTTATTTACAAACTATTAACTTAATGTATCATCTGTTTCTTGCGAAATCGACGTTAACAAATATCCAAATAAAATATACTTATAAATTAATTACTTTATTCTATTTCTTAAGTAAATAAATACATAAAATAGTTTTTTTTTTCTCAAAGTAGCTAGAAGCCCTGTGGCTAGCTTAAAAAATATGTGTTACAGGCATTGAGCTATTATTACTTAATAACTCAATGGTTACAGGCCACAATGCCTTCCCCAAAAAATTTTTATTGTTACAAAGTCAGACTTTGCGTTCAGATAGCGAAGACATAAATGCAACTAATCTGTATACAAATATGACAACAACACAATAATAAAACAAAGAGTAAGTAATAATCCATACTTCCATACTAATATTATAAATGCGAAAGTATCTCTGTCTGTCTGTCTCTCTGTCCGTCTGTCTGTCTGTCTGTCTGTCTGTCTGTCGCGCAATCACGCCAAAACGACTGAATAGATTTAAATGAAATTTGGTATATTACAGATAGTCTAGAGTCTGAGAAAGGACATAGGCTACTTTTTAATGCGAAAAGGGTGTAAGGTGTTGAAAAGTGGCAATGAAAATTTGTATGGAAGTATGTATAGTGTTCGTGTTTCGTAACTGTCAAACATTTAATGTTCATCCGTCGATATGGTAAACTCTCCCCTAAAATTAAAGAACGTATTTAAATAAAGGTTTCGAATCGACAACATATATCAACAATATACGGATAGTGGTGTATTTTAGATTTTAAAAATGTATAATAATGTCACTAATGAAAACGGATTGACATAATTGTATATTGGTTGTCAAATATTTATGCGTGCGTTCAGAAATTTATTTAGGGTAAACTAAGGAAAATATATCAAGCTACTTAAATCTTATACTATTAAAAAGAAGGAAGGCAATTTTTTTCCCTCAAATCAACGCGGATGAAACCGCGGGGCACAGCTAGTATTATAGTAAATATAAAAAAGTGAGTGTATTGTTGCTATTTCTCTTGCTTTTACACTTTTGCGTCCCTAGTTCCAATTATAGCTGGTGAACTTCAACTAAAGAGGCGAAAGTAACATCTATCCGAACATCTCTGTCGGGCCAGTAGATATGAAAATACAAGGTCTACCGGCTACCGTCCTCCTTGAATCTATTTGAAAACATACGTGTTATTCCTGATTTGGACGTCTACGGACAGTTTTACCTATTAACCCGTTACAAGTGACGTAAACTTACGTAGGTAGTCGGTGACCCTGGTGTAACGGACCGGGTTTTTGATTTAGATTTTTTTTAAAGTATATATCACGATTTCATCACGATTCAGCCTGTAATATCCCACTGCTGGGCATAGGCCTCTTCCCCATGTAGGAGAATGATAGGAGCTTAATCCACCACGCTGCTCCAATGCGGGTTGGCAGATATATTCCCTACTATGAGTAACGATCGCTATCAGGTGTACATGATAACAACCGAGACGCAACCGAGACGCAACCGCCCGCGCAACAGCCAATCGCAATCCAGTGCTGTGACCGCTGCGCCAACGCTGCGTCATTGTAAGTGTATATATACTTTAAAAAATCTATCGTCATATTCTGTTCCCAAAGTAAATAAAAATGTAAATTATAATTTTTAAGTGGTTACCGTATCGTATAAACGTCTGCAACACCAGAAGTATCGCAAGAGCGTTGCCGACCTTACCACCAAAAATATAGTTTACCTATTATATTAGCTCCACCAACCTGCAGTGGAGCAGCGTGGTGGACTAAACTTCAATCTTTCTCCTACACATAGAAACTATACGGAGACCTATTCCCAGAAGTGGGATGTTACGTGTTGAATCGTATCGTATTAAAATAACAATAGAAAATACAGCTCGAAGCTAGTCTTCGGGAACTTTCAAACTACAATAACTTATGTAATAAGCAACTCGAAAATTTTGTAATGAGCTTGTAAGACATCATCGACCTTCAAGACTTCTGAAAAGTGCTACTGCGTCGGCTGCTCTCGAATATGAAGTTGAATAGCCAAATTTTCAATGAAGTGAATGTACCAGCATCGTAAAAACAATGACAAGTAAATAAATATTATAATTTCATTTAAATGAGAACAACTTTTTTCGCCGCATTACCATTTTATATTTAATTCCATTTATATAGGCAAAACTAGCTGACCCCGCAAATGTTGTGTTGCCATAATATATGTTATTAGCCCCCTTATAAATTAGGGTTATGAAAAAAATAAGGTGGCCGATTCTCAGACCTACCCGATATGCACACAAAATTTCATAAAAATCGGTCCAGCCGTTTCGGAAGGGTATTGTAACTAACATTGTGACACGAGAATTTTATGTAAAAGATATGTTGTGTAATTGTTCAATATCAGAATACACTATTTATACAATTTAAAAGACTTAGTAGATTATTTGTTACATCTCCATTTTACACACCGTGTCACATGAATAAGACCACCATATTTGTTTTTGCTATCTGAGACATATAACAATATAAATAAATAACCTTAATAACAAAGGTATGTTTAAACATATTTAGGAAAGTGAATTACGTTTACGACAGCCGGAGGACTTAAAATGATTAATAATTAAGTCTCTTCCCCTATTTTATTACCCCATTGTTAAATTCAATGAAAAAAACAAGATAACATTGAATTATAAAGAACTAGCTATTGCCCACGTCTTCGCTCACGTAAAAAAGTGCGCAGACGTTAAAAAAAATATTTAATGTACAGTTAAAAGCCTAAAAATAAAATTTCATGATTCGAAATACCAATATGAGAGACTTTTAAAATATTTTAAAGGTTTAAAAATTTCATTAAGACTGGACACTACTTATTTGCTTATTTATTATTAACTAGTGCTCACCAGTGGTCGAAATTTGACCGTAATTAAGTAAAATTATAAGTTTGAACTTTATTAAGGTTTTGTTGTCAAAAACTACACTTCTATAATAATAAACAAAAAAGTTAATATGCGTGTGTGTGTCAAATACATGGTAGTGTGTCTAATGTTTATTTTATTGATTTATTGTATTTTTTATGCATAATTTAAAAAAAATTAGCATTCTGCAGTCCTTCTCGATATAAACTATGCTATAACTGTGCGAAATCTCCGTCCGCGCAATTTTTGTAAAAAGGGGTACAAAGTTTTGGCTTCACGTATTAATATATAGATAATCAGTAATCTTTTTTTTACGTGGGGAAAATCCATCATGGATACCCTCCGGCGCGGGGGCACCAGAGGGTTATGTCAGACTCCTACTGACCAAAAACCATCCACGTGTGAGCAAACATCCGCCTAAGTGGGATGAGATGGGGTCGCGTTAGCAGTCTCCACCCCGCCCCGGCGGTAGGCCCGGACGTCTGAACGTCCGGGCCCCGGCACAAAGTTGGGGTGGCCTCGCTCACAACAAGGCCACCCCGCAGACCTGTGGGGTCACGTCGTCCGGCCAGCCGAAGTCCCCCGACTGTCGGCCGGCGACCCCAATCAGTAATCTAACCTAACCGAGTTTAAGAATAAATCTAGATATTTATATGTCGGGCAATCAATGCAAGATAGTTATTAATGTTGGTACCTGCGATGTTGTCGATATTCATCTACCCTCACTCATGCTATTATTCGAGTCATTCTGTCGTCGGCTAAGGCAGTCTTGGCTCTGGCGTGGCACGGCGCGCTTGTGTGTCCTGCTAGTAGCTTAACCTCGACTCTTCTAATAGTTAGTTTGTGTACACGAATTAATTGTTACATTCTATTGTGGGCAACTCGGGCAGTGGAGGTGAGTGCCTATGCGCATTGTAAGGACGGCCGTCCCTAAACCTACACTCGGGTCACAAGTCCCGGGCACTGCTCTGAGTTGTCCCTCTGCCACGCGATAGACACGGTACCCGCTCGGTGAGTCCATTGAATGTAGTTAGTCTCCACCCCATTAACTAATCTGTGTAACTATCTTGTGTTAAATTACATTGTGAATTAACCAGTCTGGCCGTCCTTCCTTCTTCTGATTCCGATATATATATATATATATATATATATATATATATATATATCAGACCACGGCAAACATCTGTATGGCCAATACAAATGTTTGTCATGTGCGGGTATCGAACCCGCAACCACCAGCGCAACAGCGACAAACCAGTGCTGTGACCGTTGCGCCAACGCTTCGTTAAGTAGGTATAGCAGAACTATTTTTAAAAAAAACTTTTGTTTTTTATGAATACTATGTATCATATGCCTACAATAATTATGGATCTTTTATTAGTTATTGTTATCTTTTATCTTCAAATATTTATGATGTTGGTTTTTTACAAAAAATAAATCCGATCATTATCTATTTATCGTTTAGTGTAATAAATTTGTGTTATTAAAGTGAACGTACGTATCATACATAATTATAAGGTTGGTCAGTAGCTAACTCAATAAAATTACTTAAATTCTTTATTTGACAGATAAGAAACATTAATTTTAAAAAGGTGTAGGTATTAAAAAAGTTATAAAACGTTTTTACACTTTGATGCTCGCTGTCTATAAAATAAACATGCCTTAGTGTAAAGAAATGGATTTATTTTAAGGACAAAAAGATTGTAACCAATCAGAAGAAAAATAAAAACGAGGCACCGTAGAGTGACCTGGTGGTCCTTGTAAGGACAGACATCCAAACCAGTAACAAATATTTGTAAATACAAAATATCCATCCCGAGCTGGACGCCAACCCGCAAACCACCGGTGTGTTGGCGCCGCCGACACGAAACACGCACCACTACACCAGAGTTAAATTACAATTTTTGTCTTTATGAGATTAATTATTCATTATAGCAGCATTTATGGCATCGTAATGATTTTCTAAATTAGCATATAAGATTAATGTAATAACAAATCATTGTTACTAATTAATTTATTAATACTTAACAATATTACGCAAGTCAATATTCACAAAGTTTTAAAATATAATTTAAAATATTTTAAAATGAATTGGCGGTAAATTGAAAAAAAAAGAGACGATCCATGTTCTTGTTACTGTCGTGCGCCCCAAAACAATTTATTGTAGGTATTAGATTATTTCTCCGTTCTAAATATTAGATTATGTAAACGGTATAACAATGATAAAAATTTATAATCTTATAATCATTAGAATTTATTTCTTGTTATTTTATTTATATTTCACGTGAAATACAGACAGTATTATCGTGATTACGGGCCATATAACCGGTCTGAAATTTAGACAAATTCATCAAAAGCTATATACTAAACCTATATACATTGGTATGTATTCGTTTCATCGTCAAAATTAAAACGTGAACTAAACTAATTATATTATAAGTTATCAATGACAACAACATAAACATTAATGGTGACAGTGCTACACAGTGATGCATCGAGCTTATCGTAAAATAACGAAAGGAAAATGAATAAGAATGTGGGGCTGAAGGAATTTTACAGTTTATTAGTTGAGGTGAAACAAACTCGAAGAGCCTGTTTTACAATTATGTCAAACCACTGACGTACATAATTATGTATGTTCACCTACGCGAGCTGCAGCTAGTGCATTAATAACATTCTGGCTAGTCTTTAGATTAAGAACGGGGCGTCGGTCGTTCGGTCGGAAATTAGATAGGTTAGGGTTTTTTTTTTGTTTCTGTGACAAAAATAATTATGCCGATAAACAGTCAACCGTTCTTAATCTAAAGACTTACCATCCCAAAGAAGCTCATAAGATTACTTTATAATAAATTAAGTATTAGTTATCTATGCTAAATAGAGGATAGAAAATAGGGAGATAAATCGAAATTCATGTGAATATCAATTTCAGACTAAAACAGACAAGAAGTTAAAATGAATATAACGCAATGGCATCCTCAAAGTGATGCGGTGCACTGGTACATGCAGGAGCTAAGCTCGCGAGTGGTGGCGCAGAGCGGTATACCGAGTGATAGACATCATCTGGGAAAACTGATTTTACAATGTTTCAAAGATTCACCAGACTTTATTTTACAGGTAAAAACCACATGGTATTGAGTAAGGTTTCATATCATTAAAGCAGATGTAAGTATTTGAATTAAAGAGCTTAAATACTAAAAAATAACCATCTGACAATATTATATTTTAAACGTTATTCCGATATTAAGTAGAGTTTTATTTCGAAACTAGCTGTGCCCGTGACTTCATCCGCGTGAAATTTAACAAAAAGTTATTGTTCAGTTTGCAGTTATAAAATAAATAAATTTCTAAAATAAAAGTAGCCTAAGTTATTCCTTATTACATCAGCTATCTGCCAGTGAAATTCCCGTCAAAATCGATCTAGCCATTTCAGAGATTAGCCGAAACAAGCAGACGGACAGACAAACAGCAAGTATTGTAAAAAAAATTATTTTGGTATATGTACCATGTATTATACATCCATAATTATGCATTTTGTAAAAAGCGGTTATTTTAATATTACAAACAGACACTCCAATTTTATTTATTTGTATAGATGTATAGATATAGATATAGATAATAACAGCACAAGTTATGTATGATATGGCAGGGCTAAAATATCCAATTCCAACCTTCGAATTGTACAGTGAAAATTGAATGTTCTACCCCAAATGCAAACCTTCAATTAGACAAACCGTTATGTACCATGTAAAAC
This sequence comes from Melitaea athalia, assembly GCA_905220545.2. Taxonomy (NCBI): domain Eukaryota; kingdom Metazoa; phylum Arthropoda; class Insecta; order Lepidoptera; family Nymphalidae; genus Melitaea; species Melitaea athalia. The sequence continues at coordinate 7,434,570 of HG992196.1, forward strand.
TAATTTTAGTGGAATTATATCATAATAGAAATAGGTCCTTTGGCCATTTTTCTAGACCTTGTCGACTTGTGCCTTTTTACTCCATAGTAATGGTAAAAAAGACAGTAACAAATATGATGTAAATTGAAATCGATCCAAAAATTTTTGCTCGTTTAATAGAAAAAGATATTAATCTTTTACTTTCTTAATATCTTATACTGACTTTATAAAAACAAATATCCATCGCGAGCAATTACATTTTGACAATATATTTTTACGTAATATATTTTTACTTAATATTTAACTAAACAAGCTATTGTTATTTATATATATGAAAATCAATTGCTGTGCGTTTTTCCTGCTAAAACTCGAAAATGGCTATACTGATTTGGCTAATTTTGATCTTGAAATATTTGTAGAAGTTCAGGGAAGGGTTAAACGGTAAGAAACATAAATAATAAGTAATGGAAAATACTAAAAACAAATTTAATTTTCCTATACAAATTGTTGCCTAACTGTGAAACATTCATTTTTGGTTGTCAAATATTTATAGGTGCGTTCAGTAAGTCTTTTGTCCATATTTGTTACAAATATATGTAGGTGATGCGAAGTTCACCGGGTCATCTAGTTCATAATAAAATTTTACGCACATTGCATAAACTACCTATACAGATTTAGTATCACTGTCAGATTTGAATGTTAAAAAATGTTTTATACCAGTTAATAAAATTGATCCCACGTGGAATGTTTGAACTCCAACATCATCTCATCATGTTTTTACAATTTATATAAAAAAACGAGTGTGCTTTAAACCTCACAACTGATACGAAACGTAACTCTCTCTCTTTCTCTCTCTTTCTATCTTCACTAACTTATATCTCCCTCTCAACTTCAGTTCGGCTCACCTGATCACACTTTTCGCGGCGTACTCGTCACGCATTCGCTAGCTTACTCCCTACGTCAAGTGTGCGTAAAGAAGTTTTACTTGAATAATTCTCTAATTTAATGCAGTCGTTTGGAAGTTACATGCATAGAATAAGTTACATGCATAATATACATTTTTTGAAACATTCATTTTTGTAACACAAGAAGAAAACAAATGACGTGATTTGGCATTCTCTACTGGATTTATATCACCTCTTATAAATAATAAAATAGTACAACGTGAGTTTAGATATTTAAACTTATCGCCTTACGTCTACGCAACGCTTCAGCCTGTAATATCCTACGGCTAGGCATAGGCCTCTTTCCTCATGTAGGAGAAGGCTCCGAGCTTAATCCACCACGCTGCTCTAATGCTATCTTATCGCCTTAGAAGAACTAAAATTGCAATAATAAATTATCGTCTATAAAAGTAATTTTTATCAATCTAATATCAACATTATTATTATCACTACTATATGTATTGTTATTGATAAATTGTTTTAAAAATTAAACCTGTCGGAACCATAACGTTTCCACTAATATTACATAGATACGAAAAGATGTAGGTACCTCATATTATAGGACTGATAAATATAATCTATCAATGAAAACGAGAGAAATCTACAATGAGATGATCCGCCATCTTACTCGTAAAGTACATTACCGTTTCCACGTATTTTTGAAGTTGAAAATTTTGAGAAGATGGTTTTATACAGTAAAATTTACGAAAGCATTCTTTAAATCGTCTAAACTTCTAAAGAAATGAACTTCGCCTCTAAATATAACATGCCTAAGAATTTCTTGGATTTCCTCCCTTGAAGATAACGAAGAGGGCGCTTAAAGTTTGTGTAAAACTAAATTACTCAATATCAAAATAACTTGAAATGTAGTATTGATATTATTGATACTGTTAAAAAGATGCATGTTTAAAGTTTTTTTCTTTTTTAATTCATCGTTAAGCAGTGTAAAAAGAGTTACCTCTTACAAGTAAATAATGGTGTTATTTATGTTTTGTAATCTAGTCTAAAAATGCAGAGTTCTTATGGAATAGGATAACATATTACCTAAGCGATAATATTAAAATATTATGCTAACTTGTTATGGTTTTTTTAATTTTCAGATAGACGGAGCTACAGATGAGTTTGAAACATTTAGTTCTGCCCTAACAAGATCAGTTCAGTGTGCTACAGCGTTCAGAAAGTTAGGTCTGAAACATGGAGACGTCATCGTGTTGATGGCTCCAAACCACATTCACCTCACTATACCTATGTACGCCGCGTTTTATCTCGGTATAGCTGTTGCGGGAGTCGATGTGACACTAGGACGAAGTGAGTACATAAATTGCTTAGATTAAAAATAATAAATTTTCCTTTTTTGTAGTCAAACTAGCGACATGTGGTATTTTTCAAAACTTTTTATCGTATATTTCACAAGAGTACTTATTTCAAATTGAATAAAATCAAAAATTAAATCGTGTTTTGTTATAAAATTTGTAATATCTTGCATGTATGAAGTACGGCTCCACAAAATCCACACATTCTTTTTCATTACTATAACTCATTCATTAATTTATTTTTAATACGATCTCACTTTACTCTTTATATGAAGTTTAAAAAAAAGATCAACGTCAACTCCTCAAGCTATACAATTGATAAAATAAAACACTAAAAATCTTAGACATTAAAAATCCTCCCTCTATCCTAACCTTATAAAGTCTTAATACGTAATGTTCAGGAGTTTGCAATTTGGATCCACTATCTTGAAACCGAATAAGGTACAACATACACATTGGCACAAAAACATAGTACAACGCATCTTCACTAGCCGGGTCCACACCGGACAATCCAACGCGCGGTGTCGACGGTTGTTTTGGTTCGCACGATCCACCTGACCATGGACATCTCGGAAAGTCGCCGTCTGATATCCATTTATAAAGAATATAAATGTTTATGGGATCCCAAACATTTAAGCAAAATAAAAGTTCCTGCTGCAACGGCAAGACGCCGCCGTTGTACTTGTGACTCCATATCGTGCAAGAGTTAGACCGAATCACGGATCGCCTTGGATCGCTTGGAGCGGATTTTAAAGTATTTTCTGTAATACAGAGCTGTCGTAAGATCCGTTCATGGTGGATGCCTACTAAATGTACTGGTTAACAAAAAACGTTTTTTTTTTCATGTAACATAAAAACATGTATCTTGTTGTTTAAGATAAAGATATGGATAATAAAAATAAAATTAGAATGATTCATATACGAATAATTTATTTTAAATAAATTTAAAATACAATATGGAATCATCAAGTTTGAGCGCAATTATGAAAATTTTCAACTAAGTGTTTTATTAATTACTAGCTGACCCCGCAAACGTTCTTTTTCCATATATGTTATTAACCCCCGCAACCTCTTGTGGGTGGAATTTCGTAAAATCCGTTCTCAGCTGACCTCTACTCGGCGCAAGGAATATTCCTACCAAATTTCAAGTCATTACGCCTTATGCTTCCAGAGATATCGACGAGTTAATATACCTATGGGTGGAAATCTCGTATATAGATATAGATTATAAGTATTGTTATAAATATGTAAAAATTTAAATATGATGAAATTGGGATTAAATTAACGAAATCTGGCCCTAAAGCAGGTTGCAGCCTGGAATAGCACAAAAATTTGATCACAAAAAAAAACGTACGTTACTAAATAGATATCCAAGAAAAAAAATTGCGTGCGCACAAAGTAGGGTACACATGTCAGAAGTGAAACTTCTATGGAAAACTAATTCTAATAAATTAAAAGTAAAAAACCTTTTTAAAAAACAAGCTTTTATTTGAATGCACTAAAACGAAAAAAATAAACTTTTACTATCTACTTATAAAGTCATTACACATAATCTATATGATAGAAAAGCTTGTCTCGAGATAGTACTCGTATTTCCTTAGTTTGAAAATTTTAATAGTTAAAATCAATCACATCAATTTATTTAATTTACTTGTTTACAAGCAAATCTTGCGACAAGCTTTTATATCATATATATTATGTGTAATGACTTTATAAGTAGATAGTAAAAGTTTATTTTTTTCGTTTTAGTGCATTCAAATAAAAGCTTGTTTTTTAAAAAGGTTTTTTACTTTCAATTTATTTTTGACTTTTTAGTCGGTTATCACGTCACTTTATTCGAATTATTCTTAGCAAGCCTTTTCATTTGATACCCATATTGTAGAAGTGCACTAAAAATAACTAGTCCGCACTCTTGGATATGCCGCCATATTGGATTTAGAATGACGTCACAAAGGTAACCATACATTGGCATCCAAATTTAACCTATATACAACATTTCAGCTCAATTGGTTGAAGATGTCTGCTTCAAAATTGAGTTGCAAGATTTCACCTGAACAAACATACATACATACATACATACAAACCATGCATTGTCATCCAAATTGAACCTGTATACAAAGTTTCAGCTCAATTGCTTGAAGATATTTGCTTCAAAATTGAGTTGCAAGATTTCACCCGAACAAACATACATACATACAAACCATGCATTGTCATCCAAATTGAACCTGTATACAAAGTTTCAGCTCAATTGCTTGAAGATATTTGCTTCAAAATTGAGTTGCAAGATTTCACCCGAACAAACATACATACATACATAAATACATACAAATCATGCATTGTCATCTAAATTGAACCTGTATACAAAATTTCAGCTCAATCGGTTGAAGATATCTGCTTCAAAATTGAGTTGCAAGATTTCACCCGAACAAACATTCATTCATACATACATACATACATTGCAAGTTAAATAAAAGCTTGTAAAAAACAAATTTAAAATACAAAAAAAATAGTTGGAAAAAAAACAAAAACTCAACGTCGCGGTGTTCCCAGGCGGTCACCCATCCAAGTACTGACCGTCATGACGCTGCCGCGTTATCGGTCGCTCAAATTTTACCCCTCATGCCCTCGTGCCCAAAGAAGTTTCACTTCAAAAACGCGCACAATAGTTTCGTCTAAATAAATATAGTTATAGTATTGTATCAGATATAAATCAGAAGATCTCCCTTTGACTAAACTGAAATCAGACAAATACCTACTGAGGTAGGGCACAGCAGGAAATTTCCTGCTCGAAATGTGGAACAGCCCGACTGGGGTAGTACCTCGACCTACAGAAGATCACAGCTAAATAATACTGTTTTCAAGTAGTATTGTGTTCCTGTTGGTGAGTAAGGTGACCAGAGCTCCTGGGGGGATTGGTGTTATAGGGTCTGCGCCGCGGCGCGCGGCGGCGCGCTTGCGATGCTTCTGGTGTTGCAGGCGCCTATAGGCTACGGTAAACGCTTACCATCAGGTGAGCCGTACGCTTGTTTGCCGACCTAGTTATATTTTAAAAAAATGATGAGTACACGTCTACAACAACAATAACAAAGCTTTTAAAAAGAAGGATTTAATTAATAAAACAATTCTAACTTATTTTAATAACAAGGTACAGATTATTTTATTTCATTTCAGACGAACTTCGAAAAATTCTAAATTACAACACACCAAAAATGGTATTTTGCCAGAGTGAAAGAGTTTTTGATGTTCGTTTTGCAATACAAGATTTAAATTTTGAAACACAAATCGTTACATTTGATAAAATTGTGGAAAGCATAAATTTTGCTGAATTACTTGAAAAATACGGAAGTGATGTTTCTATGGAAGATTTTAGGTAAGCACGTTTTACATAATACAGTATATTACACTTAAATTTTCTTCTACTTCAAATTCTTATAATAATTTATTGACAACGCCACACTGTGATTGATTCTATAGTAGATAAACACCCTAAAGGAGTAAAAGGTAACTTCACACTAAAGGAGTTAGTACTCCTTCAGGATGTTTCCTCTTGTAATTGTTAGTATCAACTATCAAATACCCAGTTTAAGAAAAAAAGATATATCCAATATAGATAATGGAATCCGACCGTTGTTGGTAACCGCTGTCGACGCGTCCAAAAACAAATACAAAAATAATTTCAAGTTAAAAGACTTATCACATTTTAAGTAGAATTTTGTTATAATTATTCATCATTTAATTTTGTTGACAAAAGAAACAGCAGTTGCTGGTATCACTTTGTATTGAGCTTAAATGCAAACTGATAGTTACCATGACGTATTATTCCTACCACGAAATATTTCATTTTATGGCTAGGTTTCAAAACCTTAAAAATCACTATCTTTTTTAACCGACTTTAAAAAAAGGAGGAGGTTCTCAATTCGACGGTATTTTTTGGATAGTTACTGAATCGACCGATTTCGATGATTTTTTTAAATCAAAAGGTGGTGCTTGTCATGTGGTCTCATTTAAATTTTCAAAAGAGTAACTGTGGAGTTTCTTTCAGATTTTTCTCTGCAGAATCTACATTCCGAATCGGTGGTAGCTTTACTTTTTAAAAACTAATTAATCACTTTGAAATTTAATTGTTGTAAAACGACGATTCGAAAGTGCTCATGGGGCCTAAGTATTTGATATTTCAGAAAAATAACTTTATTCAAATAAACGAAATTTCTCAAAAATTAAATTTAAGTTGATTAATTAGTTTTTTTTTTTTTAAGTGAATCTATCACTAATTCGGAATGTAGATTCTGCAGAGAAGAATCAGTAAGCAACTCCACAGTTACTCTTTTGAAAATAATATATAAATAATGTGTTTTAATACAAAATTAGTAATATCTTGCATGAAATATAGTAAGTCCACACATCTTTATCAACTATGTAATTCTGCACCGAATAAATCCGCTTTATCTATTAATCTCTTTGTATCTTTTTTTACTTGTCGAAGTAATTGAAGTAGGTTTTTTTTGCGTTTGCGAGCAAACACAGTTACATTTAAATGAACTTCCATGTCACTAAAAGTTCGATGTTTATAAAATTTCACCAACAATTTCAGGGTTGAAGAGTTCGATCCAGCAGACACTATATCACTGCTAATGGGAACGAGTGGAACAACCGGTATACCCAAATCAGTCGCTGCTTCACATAAAAACATGGTGGTCTCAGTTCCGTATTTATGGTAAATATTAAAAATAAATCTGGAAATTTTGTTATATCAAAGACACTCATTTGAAATATTATCAGAAGAATAAAATTAAATAAAAGTTAAAAAGTCTTATTTAACTTTTTGTAAGAAATATTTCGACAAGAAAATAAAAGAAAACTAATTTTTATTAAGATGAAAAAAAAAACATGAATCATTCTGAATTGCCAATACTTTGACATTGTTTCAATGGTCGTAGGTACTCTAAAGTCCACACGGATTGATGTTAATAATGCCTATCGGTCTACCTTAGGCTTATCCATACACCTCTCACCTCTTATGAAAGTTCCTAGGACACACCCATTAACAAGTAATTGAAGTAACCGCGAATGCCATGATGACTAAAGGTATAAAGCGCTATTACGGATGAGGTGCATGTGAGCGAAGCACTTACTTCATGCCGATTTTTTTTATTGTTTTTTCCTATTGTTTTCTTTATTAAGCTTAGAGAGGCTATCTCAATGAAGCTAGCTACATATTATAGTGTAATAGTACCTATCTCATATAGCTTACTTGAGCGAGCTATATGAGAGTTATCAATTGTTTTAAATACATGAATAAATTAGTAAAAGAAGTAATGAAAAAATTACAGGATTACCTATAACAAATTTCCGTCACCTACACGTCTGTCAGTAATATTTTCCCCTGCTCACTGGTATTCGGCGCTGTTCCAGTTCGTGTTTTCACCGATCTTAAGGCATACTAGACTACAATCGTCAGCTCCAATGACGAAGGAACATGCCTTCTATCTCATTAATAAATACAGAGTACGTATGTGTTACGATACTACCTAACTTTTTTTTAACTTTTTTTTTGTACCTAATTTTTTTTTACAATTAAACGTTATACATATTTACAAGTCACAACTTAAGAACTAAATATTTACAGATACTTATAATACAAATCATGTCCGCGTGGAATTGTGCCAAGAATGCTGGCAGCATTTCCCCGTTGAATCGCTATGGCGATTCTCTGGGCAAAAAATGCACCAGCACTCTTGTCACCAGTGGAGGCAATAAGGCGAGGAGTTATCTCGTTTAAGAATTTTTAGCACTGCTACTCCAAGGTCCAGGTGTTTCGACTGCAAACGGCACAAACATGTAATTTGGAATTAGTGACGAATATTTGTGCCATTTCGTCGTTTCAGCTTTTTCCGCCGCGGCTCCCGCTTTTAAGGCTGTTTCCCTGACATGAGACGAAGCAAGTGTGTCAACGCAGGTTGCGTCCCACAAAAGCGCCCGTCCCCTTTCCCAGGGAACCAACGTCAATCCATCAGGTCTCTTGCCACCATCGCGACTAATTCCAGTAGGCTCGATAAGAGCAGGAACGTCGATGGTGGCAAGAGCTCTCTTTATGGTATCATTTAGGGAACCGTGGCGGGAAAACCTACCTGAACTCTTGTTGCAGGAAAGGCCGTGTAGTCCGAAAGAATCAACCTCCTTTCCGCACGGACATCTGTGTTCAAAGCACAGTGGAGTTCCCAACCGGAGACCGACAGCAAGTCTAAAACTTTCAGTGTCTAAAAGTATCCCAAGGTTTTTTGACGGCATTGCGTGTAACCAGTGACCTGACTCTTTATTTGATAAAGCTAGAAGCCTATCACGGTTTTTGTCACTTGTAAGATTTAGCGTCAAATTTATATAAGTATTGTGAACTATTGGTATATCCTAAAGTTTTTGTTTTGTAACATCCTTCGGGATATCGCCATTAGGACAACAAACTTCCAATTTTCTATTGCATCTGTAGCATCTGTAATTTCGACTGAATTTGATTTTAAAATGTCAGAACATAGACCCTTGATACTATGAACAGAAGCAAGAAAAGCAGGAACAGCGACACTAGAAATTTTTCTCACGCCGATGCCACCGCCTCTAATAGGTAAAGTAGCTTGGGTCCATGATATTTCATCAAAAGATAAATTTAGAATTTTTTCTAATGAATTTTTTAAAGTGGCATCAAGTTTTTCGGTCAGTCCAGGAAATTTTCAAATTGGGCTTGCGCGTAATATATACATTAATTTCGGGACAAATAGACAATATTTTAAAATGGTATAGGCAATATGAGAATTTAGATTACCCAATTTGTTAGTGTTTTCAACGAATATTTTAATTTTATTACCCAAAATTGGCTGTATGCCTTCATCAGAAGTTGGTACACCTAGGAGACAAAGTGTACTTCTTTGAAGTATTTTTAAATTAGGAGCAATTTTATTAAATAATTCCGTTGCCAAATTAATTTTGGAAAGTGATAAAAGATCCGTGAAAAAAATTTCACATTTCGAAAAATTTAATTTAAGAGCAATTCATTCAGCAAACTCGTTTTTAATTTTGATTAAGTCTTCAACGACATCGTCCACTTTACCTCCTATGGTTCCATCATCTAGGTACCATATGTTCAATTTTGATTTTAAATTTGAAATGCATTTGTGGATACCTAGACTAAAAAGAGTCGGACCTAGTGGGTCTCCTTGCTGAACGCCAACATTAGATAAAATAGTATTTTCGCCAAAAAGTAGTTTAGATGGTAAACTGTAACATTGCCAAACATAAGGGTAAATTTCAGGGAGATGTGATGAAACTTCGTTAAGCAAGGTTGCTCTGTCTAAAGAATTAAAAGCATTATTTACGTCAACTTTCAGCAGAACTTCTGCCTCATTACTTTTTAAAAAAAGTACGAGCCGCGTGAACTGCTGCTTCACAGCCTCCTCTGCTTCCAAAACCTACTTGAATTGGTTGGAATTTTGATTTTAGGGTGGAGACTATGTGTCTACATGCTAATTTAGACGCCAGGCGGCGAAATGTGGTCCCAATAGCAATTGGACGGATGCTACCGTCTTTTTTGTTAAAGGCATAAAAAGACAAAAAAGATGAAGTTACCTTGCCAGATAACATGAAATTACAAAGATTGGTTAGGTCATTCGAGAGAGCCCTGCCAGCGTCACCGGCTGAGGCACTCACAAGATCTTTAAGATGTTGTGGTGTGATGCCGTCTATACGACATAATTGCAGCATAGGTGTCTTCATCTTTAACCTGTAAAACATTATTGGAAATAGGTAGACTTGGAAGCAAGGACGCTGAATTCGGTAACGGATGCTTTTCGCGTAGGGCTTCTAGCGTTTTATTATCAAAAGGTGCGAGGGTATCGCTAGAGAAAAGAATGCGAGCTGCATTCTTAAGATCTCCATCCATTGCTTTATTTTCAATGATTTTGTTAGAGTCAGAATATAAAGGTCGTGGGTAGTTTTTAGGAATAATAATCGGAATGTCTAATAAGCTATTCTGTTTTAATTTTGTTGATAAAGAACCATTTTTGGTTTTATCAACATGTAAAAGTTTGTAGGAAAACAAAAAAAGATTTTGCCAGGCCGAATCAGTGTCCGAAATACATTTCTTAATCAAAGCTGATAGAGATCTAGCTAGAGACATCATCGCTCCTCTAGGAACTCGTTTAACAAGCGGTATATTTTGGTGACATTTCAAAATAAATTTTTCGAATGGAACCGAATTATTATTACTGGTTACGGTTGATGAATTATCGGTTATAATAGGTAATGAATGCACTAATTGATCGCTGTGGCAACGGGTGGTGTGAATTTTTAAGCCTTTGCGGCCTCTAAACAACCTTCCGTTGGTGCATTCGGGACAAGTGAAAAGTTACGCTTGAGATACATCGTTTGTTTTAAAACTATTTGACATAATATAGCACTAAACAATGTACACTTAAATAAAAACACATAAAGTCACTATAATGGCGTTGCTGCGGCGTCGGCAGCACGGAGACCCGCTGCAGGGGCAGCCGGCTGCCTGCCTCAGGCTGCTGTCATTGCTCGGCAACGCCGATATTGTCGGAATTATTTTATGCAATTTGATGTCAATTTAATAAAGAAATATGATCGAAATAATCTCTATATATATAAAAATGAATCGCTAAATGTGTTGGTAAGCGCAAATCTCGAGAGCAGCTGAACCGATTTCGCTAGGTAATTCTTTTTTTATAATATTCCTTGAAGTACGAGGATGGTTATTACGGAGAGAAAAATTTTAAAAAAATACCTGACAAAGTCGAAAAACAACACTTTTCTATATTCCCATACTAAAGAAGTTTAAGTGTTAGTGGAGGAGTTTCGGGAAGGATAAATATTAAAGAATCGACTGTTAGGCGGTACGAAGTTCGCCGGGTCAGCTAGTAAAATATAAAAATAAAATTTAGTCAGAAATTTTTTGAAGTTGACATCAAATTGACATCCAAATACCGTACCTAAATTCATTTAAAAATATCAAAACGAAGACATTGAAATTTTTCCACTATGTACTTTGAAGATTACAACTTATCATTTTATTATCGATGTACTTATCTATCAGCCAATAATTGTTAGTGATAACACTGATAACACTATTCAGTGGCCTACTGCTTATCTGAATTTACAATACTATGGAAAAGTACAAAAAAGAAAACAAGTATACGAGTATCTCGGTTAGAAACGCTATTATTATTTTGTTATCTGACACCATAATTTATTAATTCCAGCGTTAAACAGTAATACATACATTTTATACTAGCTGTGCCTGCGACTTCGTCCACTTTTTGGGTATACTTACATGTTCAACGTGATTCTTTAAATTGGCATAGGTAACTTTTTTATTTATGAACCGATTGACGTGAAACAAACACTAAATGTTAAGTGAAGCTTACCACAATACGAGTAAATTAGTGAAAATCATATCTAAATCAAATAAGCCGTTTCTGAGATTAGCGTGCACAAACGCTCAGACAAACGGACAAAAAGAAATCTAACAATAATTATTTTGGGAGCTATTTGCGTTCATAAAGGTCCCAATAATCTTTTTTCTCATATATCTTCCACGTACCTACATACAGCGATCCGTTATATTTTTATTATATGTATCGATTAGTAAAATATTGCATGTAGATACTTTAGCGCTACTAAATCCACATATTATGTAATAACATCTTTACTATAATTTTGAACCTAATGGTATAATTTAGCTAATAAATTATTTTTAATAAAAAAAATTAAAAAATCTTAGCTCCAAATTAATTGTCTTTTTGAAATTATAGTTTTAAAAAAATTGTTATGCGTTATAACAGATTTGTTATAAGATAATGCTTAGAAAGCGGCAGAGCGGGAGAGGGAACAGGATCCGAACTCGCTCCCGATTCGCCGCGGAAGGCGCGTTCGGCGGCGCACGGCCTACCTGGCCTGCCGCCGTAACGCCGGACCAGCGGACGATAGATTGGGGGATCTATCGTCCGCATTGCACGGTCCCGAGAAAGTAGGTGACCTTAGTGTTTGAGAGAGCCTCTCGGAGGTTGCTTATGCAACGGTCCCTAGTTTGGGCAAACGCCGGCGCGCCGGCGGGATCGCGGAAGTGCACAGCGTCCCCGTGGTCCCGCCCCAGGCAAGAGGTGGAACACCCAAGGGGTTTTAGTCCATGCGAATCGGACATAACCCGCGGCTCCCCCGGGCCGTGGGTATCCGTTAGGGATTTCCTCTGGGCCAAAAAAAAAGATTTGTTATAAGAGCAGAAACCATTGTAATGGTTTTCATGTAAAAATACGCAAGAACAGCTTAGCACCATGTGCCAAATAAATTGACTGATTTTCATATTGTCTTTTACACTTTAAACCAATTACTTATTAATAAGTCTTGGTTACGTAACTCACAAAACGTTTTCTTTCACAGCCAACATTCACAATGGTGAGTCCTAATATGTTGGCAGATTTTTTGAAAGTCAGCGATCGTAAAAAATGTGACTTTACATGTTTTGAGACCATTCACGCTGGTGGGAGTGCAGTTCATCCTAGTCTCTTTGGAGATATGAGGGTTTGTGTTTTTTTTTCTCTAAAAAAATTTTTTTTAATACAAAAATAATAACCAGTAATATACTTTTATTTTAGGCAGCTTCTCCAAACACATATTTAATCGTAAATTACGGTATGACCGAAGTGTCGGGAATGGCTTTTAGTTTTGATGCAAATCATCCAGATTCTCTCGGAAAACCTTTACAGAACCTGGAACATAGAGTGAGTATAAAATTATTACGAGAATAATCATTAGTAAATATTTTCATTTATACTTCAGAGTTCACTGATATTTATTAACTGTGTGTGAAAAATTTTATTTTATTTATTTCAGCTAGTAGATCATGAAACATTAAGAGACGTAACAGAGAGTCACGTGCCTGGAGAACTGTGGTTAAAAGGACCAGGAGTATTTATGGTAAGAAATAAAACTATAAAACAAAATATTATTTATTATCATATCAAAATTTCGATCCAGTGGGATTGGAACCCACACCCCCGACATACCGTATAAAACCGAACGGAAAATGGTATCAAAATTTCGATTCGGCTGGACATCGTCCATAGCTTAGTTGGCTAGAGCACCGACACGGTATGTCGGGGGTGAGGGTTCGAATCCCGCCGGATCGAAATTTTAATATGATAATAAATAACATTTTATAATTTTCTCATGTGTGGTAAACACAAAAATAAAAATAGTACGAACTATAAAACGACTTAATGTTACTTTTAATTATAAGTTTTTAAGCTTTCGTGGTTATAAAAAAAGGATATTAACCATATTTTTTGTTGAAACACTAGTATAAAACACTCTTTCCTCCTTCCTTTTTTCCCTCTTTTATTTAACTGAACGTCGCACCATTACAAGTTGTCGTATTCTTCCAAAACAAATAATTTACTAATGAGGGCTGCCGTTTTCTGAGAAAGAAACTGTATACTTATATATGTATAAACAGTCTTCAGGCTTTAATTATTTATGTTAAAAGTTGCATGTAGTATTCACTAATAGCATGTAGTATTCACTAATTTTTTATTGTTTCACTAAATATTTATTGTTACTTAAATTTAGGGTTATTACAATAACCCTGAAGCTACAGCACAGGTGATGATGGAGGGTGGCTGGTTAAAAACCGGAGACATCATGTACAGAGACGAGCAGTCATACTACTACTATGTGGACCGGATGAAATTATTACTGGTATACAAAAATAAACGAGTAAGTACCTATATTTTGAAAATAAATTTTGTGTGAACATTTTTAAACCATTAAGTGAAGTATAAAAATCTGGCCTAATCGAAATAGTTTGTAGTCAATTTAACATGTTTTTGAGATAACCAACGGTATAAAAAGGCTCTTGTGAGTTTCCGTGGATGGCTTTAACTTTAGGAACTTAAATCCCTTACCCTAAGCTGAAGTAATTAAGTATATAAAATTATATTATAATATGAACAAAATATATATTTTAAGCTTTTTTGTACACAGATATCTCCCTTGGAAATAGAAAGTGTTATAGCTAAACATCCAGGCGTATTTCAAGTAGCAGTTACTGGTATACCACACGAGGAAGATGGAGATCTACCAGTGGCTTGTATAGTTCCTCATGCAGGATGCAAAATCACTGCACAGGAAATCAAAGACTTAGTCAAAGGTGACATACATATTATATGTTTATAAATAATTAATACTGTTTATGAATATTAAACTAATTCTACTAATTTCAAATTGATTTCCGCAGTACATAAGTATAAGAATGATAGTTAATATAAATATATTTTACTACAAGTACGTGTGGGTCAGAAACGGTAGGATATTTGTGAGAAAAAATGAAGGTGATGAACTTATTTAAATCAGGAACAAAAATTGCTTAAGTAAAATTATATAAATAAGTTTTCTTTTCTATTTTTATATTTTGTTGCTTGTATATAGATCTCATCATCATCATCATCATCATATCAGCCTGTTGCAGTTAGATCTACTTATTGTAAAATTCAGTTGCAATTCAATTTATAATATTTATTGTAATGTTTTTTGCCGTAATAATATCGAAGTGTTGACAAAAAAATGTATGAATAATAATATACTGTACTGTAAGCTATTTGTTGAGCGATGTGAAAACTCCAGAAGTGGTGGGGGATTTCGGTATGTTGGGCTTGGTGCTGGGGTATTGATCGGGGCAATTACCACTAGTAAACAAATTAGCTTGATGCGTATTAACCATTGGCAACGTAGGTATGTGGATATCTTATTTATTCTCGATACATCTATGTATAAAAAATCGGGTAAGTTGGTTCATTTTGCGGATATATTACAACTTAAACAGAAATACACTCTAATACCAAATGGGAACTTTACATGTGCAATGAGTATGTGTGTATCCAGACTTGTATTTATACATAATAAGCAAAAGCTTAATTATGACAGTGCTTCTGATATTTATTTCCTGATAAATCATGCCTTATCACCAAATAATTTGTGTGTCACACCTGGAAATAGCCGTTACTTGTTTGTGTTGAGTGCGACCCTCTATATTTACAGTTTATCCGACACAATTCGATTCTAACCTGTTGAACAACGAACTTGACTCCTATAAAATTGCGTATGAATCTGTCTGTGACCCGGAGGAGTGCCGAAGTCTTTTGAAGGATAACCCTAATTCACTAAATATCCTTACCCAAAATATTAGGAGCATAACTTGTAACTTTGATAATTTTAGTACCCTTCTGGCTAGAATCAATCTGTCCTGGGATTTCATAATTTTAACTGAATGTTGGCTTCCATCGGCTAAATACATTCCTGTATTGGACAATTATTCCTATGCCATAACTAATAATAAAAGTACACAAAATGAAGGAGTTGTTGTATATTATAGAAACGATATTAGTCCATTAATTGATGAACCACAGTTTGTTGATGCTAATTGCTTAGTTATTAAAATAAATTCTGCCACAGTGATAATTGCCATTTATCGTCCACCAGGATATAAGGAGCCTTTAACTTTTCCTCCTTGAATTCGCTCCTCAACAACTTAAAGCAGTTCCAAAACATTATTTTGATTGGAGATAATTTAATATAAATATTGACATTGTTCCTGATACTGGGGACCAGCGCTCATGGGACTACCTAAATGTCCTCGCAGGGTTTGATATACATGCTGGTCATACCACTCCAACACACAATCGTACTTGTTTGGACCATGTCATGGTTAAATCAGATATAGTGTCGAGGTGCTGCGTTATTAATTCTTCAGTTACAGACCACTGTGGTGTGGCAGTTCTAATTGACGTAAGTAGAGAGATATCTACCCCTTGTAAGACGAAATGCATTGTTGATCAATCTGGATTAGACGCGTCGATTAAAGGAATAAACTTTTCACCTTTGCTTAGCATGCGCGATGTCAATGAGGCTTCAAGGTTCTTAACTGATTGCTTAACTAAAGCAATACACTCTAATACTAAAGACGTCCCTATTGCTGGAAGGAAAAGAATCAAAAAGCCCTGGATAACTCCTGGTCTGTTGAGATGCATGCGACATAGGGACAATTTACATAAACAAACAGTTGAGTATCCGAAGAATGCAACTCTGAACTTAATTTATAAGCGGTACCGAATTTTTTGTAATACATTACTTAAAAAAGTTAGACGTGCATATGAAAGACAACTAATAGGGGACGCATACGGCAATAGTAGGAAGCTCTGGGAGACAGTAAATAATATTACGCACTATAAAAAACCAAAGATATCATCCATGGATTTAATTGCACGCGGTAATCCGCAAGATTGTGTCAATAGGGTTAATAAATTCTTCACAAGTATTGGGGAAAATTTAGCTACTAATATATGTAGTAACTAGTAGTACCGCCTCTCTGTCAATTAATGCTATTTCTGCCACCCCTGGGTCGTTGGCTCTTAGACCTACGGACGTGGTAGAGGTTAGTAATCTTGTCACGAGCCTAAAAAATAGATGTGCCGTGGGTATCGACCAAATATCAGGCTCACTACTTAAAAAATATAGTGAGATCCTGATCCCACCAATAACTTATATATGTAACCTATGCATGGAGACGGGTGTTTTTCCCGATATATATAAGAAATCACTCATTATACCTGTCCATAAGGGTGGTGATAGGGACTGTGTTAATAACTACAGGCCCATATCTTTGCTTCCCATACTGTCCAAGATTCTGGAGCGATTATTAAACAAGCGGCTAACTGACTACCTTCATAAACATAATATCCTCTCGCAATCACAGTATGGTTTTCGTGCAGGAAAATCAACCGATGATGCGGCCCATTGCCTTACTGACTTTATAGCAAGGAAAATGGACGGAGGGGAGAAGGTAATTGGTATTTTTCTGGACTTGGCTAAGGCGTTTGATACAGTTTCTATTACTACCCTCCTAGGAAAAATGGAAATACTGGGTGTTCGTGGTGTTCCGCTTCGTCTCTTTACTAGTTACCTATCAAATCGCTCCCAAGTTTTAAAAATTGGTGACTGGACTAGTGGAGAATTGCCTGTAGAACTGTCGGTGTTCCTCAGGGCAGTGTCCTTGGCCCCACATTATTCCTCATCTACATTAATGACCTTTTAGAGACAAAACTGCTTAACGGAAAATTTGTAGCTTTTGCGGATGACACTGCTCTGCTATTTCATGCTACTACATGGGAAGATGCTTTCCGGTATGCTCAGTTGGGACTGAATTTGGTTACAGATTGGTTAATGTATAACTCTCTCTCACTAAATGTAATGAAAACCAAATACATCTGTTTTTCCATAACTAGACGGGGTCTTCCTACTGGTCATACATTGACCACGCACTTAGGCTCATGTCTATCTAAGACGAATTGTCACTGTCCTAATTTGCAAACTACTGTGTTACGTTGTAACAAGTATAATACTTATTAAATTATAATTATATTTTTTTAAACCGAAAATATCATATAATTTAATTAAAACTATTTTTTTAATTAAAACATTACCTTTACATACGGACAAATCGCATAATTAGTTGTTATTATCAAACGGAGTCCGCGCGCGTTAACTAGTGTCAGGACTGAGCCCAGTTTCAATACCATTTATGTTAATGGTTGCACGGCAGAAGCGATATTCTTTCGAGAACATTGTACATCGTCCTTCCTCCCCCCAGCGGCTAGTAGCCACTACGTCGTTTTGGCCCTGAGGTCCAGGGGTAGTCAAATTTGGGTCGTGTTACGACTTCGTTTCATCGTCATATTCTTGCAGACCACTAGTTCACGAATACTGTAATACTGTTAATACCATGCTATTTCAACCTTTAGGCCGATGGTCCGTATAATCACTTATAAAATGTAATTTTCTCCTTTTGGTGTGTATTAGTTAAAGATAAAAATACAATCGCTTAGTAAGTTCATTTCGGTAAGTTTAGCCTTACGATTGTTGCAATTTATTTACAATAGAATGATGAGCGGACAGGGAATTTCATTTATTTCTCCACGCGACCATACACTTAGTTGTCCCTGGAGTTGAGTAGCAATGCTTTGTTAGAATTCTCCTGATTGGTCGATTCAAAAGATCTAGAAATTCGGAGGGCAAGCCCCCTTCCCCCGCGACGGATAGCAAACTCATAACGAGTATTTATAAGGCATTTCTGCCGTACGAAATTTTTTCCTGTCAACGCCGCAGTAACATCTAGTTAAAGTATTTTAGAAAAAATCGTGTTAGTGCAATTTTCTGTGAAGTGAAGTTTACGTGTCTCGTCTTTAAACCCCCTTGGAAACTGGGGGTTCACCCTGCGGGCTAACCCTACATTTCACCCTGCGGGTTGATTTCTACATTTCATCCTACGGGTTGAGACCTGCACTTCAAACGTCGGGTTCACAATCGACGTCTGCACATCACCCAACGGGACAAAGTCCGACCTTGCACTCCACCGTAAGGGTGGGAACCAATACTGCGGCCACCGTCTACAGCTGAGGGTCCTTCTACAAGGCCACCGGGACCCGCTACACATCCCGAGTTCCCGACGGCATCGGACAGCCGTAACCGTGCCACGCGTCACCGGATCGGACCGGAATAAGATAAGTCCCCAGTGCACGTCGGTTTATTGTACAAAGTGCCAAAAGAAATTTTCCTGTTGCTTAGGACCTACTCCCTGAGTGTTAAATTAATTATTAAAGACTTTAAGTATAGTCAATTCAGTTGTTATTACTATCATTATTTATTATTTTGGTGAACTGTAATTAATTATTTATTTTTTTTGTTTTACAATATACCTTGTAATTTTATTTTTGTGTTTTTTATTGTTACCTCGCCGTCAGGCGGACGTAACAACTGATAAAGTAAAATATCTCGGAGTCATGATAGATTGCTGCCTTAACTTTCAACCGCATTTGGATCTTCTGGTCTCAAGAATTAGGAAATTAATTTACATGTTTAAAATTCTTCGTCATATCGCAAACCACTCTACCGTAAGGATGATATATTTATCACTGTGACAATCCTTGTTGGGATATTTCATTGGGGAGGTGCTGCAAAAACTCACCTTATAAAGGTAGAACGTGTGCAGAGAGCAGTGCTGAAAGTGAGCGCTTTCCTTCCATTCCTTTGTCCCACTGTTGACGTGTACAGGCATTGGAAGGTTCTAACTGTCCGTCAGCTCTTTGTTTTGGCGGTGGTGCTCCGCAAACATTCTATACTCCCATATAATCCACAGTTGAATATAAATAAACGAAAAAAGCATGTTGTTTGTACCGGCATGCAATTCAGAACTAAATTTGCTCATAGGTTCTTTTGTTATCTGGGTGACCATCTTTATAATAGAATTAACGCTTTGCTAGACATATACCCGCTTACAAAGCATGGGTGTAAATTGAAGGTTACAGGATTGTTGTTGGATCTTAATTATGATAAAACTGAAGAATTAATTCAATGATAAATTAATCAATCCACAATTATAGTGTTCAGTTGGCGCTGGTGGTTGACATGGGATGCTCACACATGCATAAGCAATCAGTACGTATCACTCGTTCATACAAACAAATACTCACCCTCATACACACACGCATGCACACACACGCACGCACACACACACACACCCACACTTAGAGCGAGATACTCACATACACACGTAGATACACCTACGCATATATACACAATGCAATCAAATGGGTTATAACATTAGAAGTAGTAAGCCTTGCATAGATATTAACTTTTTGTCAAAGTTCGATCGTATGTTACTACATACGAGATGCTAAAGCTACATGCGATGCTAAGTAGTCCGGGGTGATGCGAGACTGATGACCTGTAATACAGGTATTTCTATACCTAGCATAGGTATCAGACTCACATCAACATTGACATACGTTTTGAATGTCTAATTTACTTTAATTGTGTAAATGAATAAAGAACTTGCTCGATGAAATTGTAAACCTTTAACCTGTGATTTGATATAACTGTAAAATTATTTTTTCTGTGTAATGCTTTGTAAATTGTGTTTATATAAAGAAATAAAGAAAGAATTATTATTATTATTTTAGAAACGCAAGGAAATTTATTATTTAAAATTTTTGTTTTAGATACATTGGCAGACATAAAACAACTGAGAGGTGGAATTATATTCCTGAAACAGTTACCTCAAACATCGACTTCAAAAATTAATCGACGAAAATTGGCCTCTATGGCTCTGTCTATGGAAAGAGAATAAAATTTGACAACTTGAAATTTAATAAAATTAAGTTTTCAAAAATGTGTTACCTTTTTTGAAAAAGATTTTTTTTTCATATATAAGTAGGTCGGCAAACAAGCGTACGGCTCACCTGATAGTATAGATTACCGTAGCTTATAGACGCCTGCAACACCAGAAGCATCGCAAGCGTGTTACCTACTGATCTTATCCCCAATCCGCCCCAGAAGCTCTGGTCACCTTACTCACCAACAGGAACACAATACTGCTTGAAAATAGTATTATTTAGCTGTGGTCTTCTGTAAGGTCGAGGTACTACCCCAGTCGGGCCGCTCCATATTTTGAGCAGGAAATTTTCAGCTGTGCCCTACCTTGACGCCGCGTTGGCGCAGCGGTCACAGCGCTGGATTGCGATTGGCTGTTGCGCGGGTGGTTGCGGGTTCGACCCCGGACACGACAACATTTGTATTGGCTATACCTTCAGTCTTCAGTCCTTGGGGGCCTCCCCACCGTGCCTCGGAGAGCACGTTAAGCCGTCGGTCCCGGTTGTTATCATGTACACCTGGTAGCGATCGTTACTCATAGTAGGGAATATATCCGCCAACCCGCATTGGAGCAGCGTGGTGGATTAAGCTCCGATCCTTCTCCTCTATGGGGAAGATATAGGCCTATGCCCAACAATGGGATATTACAGGCTGAATCGTATCGTGCCCTACCTCAGTTATTTTATTATTTGACTGATTATTTCACTGATATTATAATTATCTAATTCGATTTATTTTACACTAGCTGCTGCCCGCGACGTCGTCTGCGTGCGTTCACTGCTCGTTCCCCGTAGGTGATAGCGTGATATTATGTAGCCTATGTTCTGACCCGACTTCTTAATAATATTCGTGCCAGAAGTAAATCCATGCAGTACTTTTTGAGATTATCCCGGACATACATTGACTTTCCTCTCATTTTATTATATGTATAGATTTTTTTTTAAATTATCTTGCTCATCTCTGAAACGAATTAACCGATACCTACAATTTTTAAGAAGAAAATGCAAAACTTCATCTATGACTTTTAAAAATAACAATTAACCTCGCCAACATAATAAAATTTAAATTATTTATATCCAAAAAGGGATTGATGATGATGTTTTTAAAATCTCATAGATGGCGCTGCGTTAAATTTGTCTTGAACTACTGATATTCATTTAATTACGTTTATCGGAATAAATTACTTATATTGCGTAATTTTTATAGTGTGAAGCTAGCTTGTAGCATGGTTATTATTGACATAATAACAACAACATTCAAATATGCGTCGTTAGATTACACGTTGTTACAGAATGCGTTGAGTAATAAATGTTCACTGTTCGTTCCCCGTAGATGATAGCGTGATAGTAATATTATGTAGCCTATATGTTGACGCGTGTTTTAAGATGTATTAATAAAACTACATACAGTTACTTGTTTTATGATATATTATTAAACTATAGTTACAATCTATAGAAGATATTATTAACTATAAGTTTAAGTACACTTTTAGCTTTCACAATTCACACAGCCGACCTCTGTTAAACTCAACTTCCGTGATCCGTCCATAGATATTTTCACAGATAATCAATCATAAACTGTTCTCTCAACATCTTTCCCTTTTTAATTTAAATTAAGAAAAATATATAATAATATAATTATTATAAAATTGCTATTCAAATCCAAAGATATATTTTATACATGAGTATTGATTGAGGTAACTAAATTTAATTAACAGAATTTGAATATGTGTAACTATAGCATTCTTAAACAATTTAACACTCATAATCATCTAAATATCTAGGTCGTCTAACAAGTCTTTCAGATCTTCTTTGAACTTGCTCTCCATTATTATTTATAGATTCTTCCTCCGCAGAGCTTGCTATATCTGTATTAATCAATGTATCATTTTGATCTGAAACACTCGTTGACTGACATTCAGTATTATTATAACCATTACTAAAAAACTCATCAAAACATGAAACACCCGAATCCCCATACGATGGATTACAATCAATTGCTTTATTCAGATGCCATCTATTTCGTCTATATTTCCCTTTACTGGTACTTACAATAAAAGACCTAGGCTCATCACATTTTTTAATAATAGTTCCATAACACTTTAAATCGGTAACCCACACTTTATCATTTATCTCTAATTCTGATAATTTTGAGACCCTATGTCTTTTATTATAATAAAAAGCACTTTTATACTTGCTTTCTTTTTGTTTGTTTTTAAATTCTTTATCTATTATTACAGGTTGATTTAACTTACTTGGGACTATAGGCAAAACATCTCTGAGTTTACGATTAAACATAAGTTCTGCTGGGCTATAACCCAATTCCAAAGGTGTATTTCTATAGACTAGCAATGCCAAATATATATCTGTATTCTTTGACAATAATGTTTTTGCAATCTTAACTCCCGACTCTGCTAAACCATTACTTTGTGGGTAATATGGACTACTTGTAATTAACTTAAACCCATATTCTTTAGAAAACACATTAAACTTGGATCTAAATTGTGT
The DNA here is from genome assembly GCA_905220545.2 of Melitaea athalia. Taxonomy (NCBI): domain Eukaryota; kingdom Metazoa; phylum Arthropoda; class Insecta; order Lepidoptera; family Nymphalidae; genus Melitaea; species Melitaea athalia. The sequence goes on from HG992196.1 coordinate 7,457,577, forward strand.
GCCACAATCTGTTCTCACAATCTCTGGAATGCCATATCTTGAAAATGCTTCCTTACATTTAATTATTACTGTTTCTTCTGTCATGTCAGTCAGTTTGGCAATTTCTAGAAATCTCGAATAATAATCAATCATTACTATATACCAGTTATCGTTAAATTTAAATAGATCCATTCCTATCTTCTGCCAAGGTCTATCGGGTAATGAGTCTATTATCATTTCTTCTTTAGGATTTTTTGAATGTTCTAAGCATGTTGTACATGACTTTATTTTGTTTTCTATTGCTTTAGACAACCCTAACCACCACACTGATTGTTTTGCTCGCTCTCTACATTTGGAAATTCCTAAATGACCCTCATGAATTTTGTTGAGTATATCTTGTTGCATTTGTTTAGGTATAACAATCCTTGAATTAAAAAGAAGTAGCTCTGATTCAATTGAAAAATTTTCCCTATATTGATAATAATCCTTGAAAATTCCTAATTTATTTTTGCTTGGCCACCCTTGAATTATAAATTGCTTTAATTTACAGCATATCTCACAATTGTTTTGTTCTACCCTAATCTTGTTTAATGTATCATATGACAATGTTTCACTAACAAAAAAATTTAACTCTAATTCTGAATCTATAAACTCTTTAGTGTTTTCAATAGGTAGAGGTTGTCGTGATAAAGCATCTGCTACTGCCAAGTCTTTACCAGGAGTATATTTTATTTCATAGTTAAATTTAGTTAACTTTAGTCGTAGTCTCAGTAACCTTGGGCTCAAATCATTTAATTGTTTTTTTTGTAATATTTGTAAGAGTGGTTTATGGTCCGTTTCTAAAATAACATGAATCCCTATAATATAATCTTTAAACTTTTCTGTAGCCCATACCAAAGCTAGGCACTCCTTTTCTATTTGTGCATAGTGTTTTTCTGCTTCTGTAAGAGTTCTACTAGAATACATTACTACAGACCTTTGGCCCTGCCTATTCTCTTGCATAAGTGCAGCCCCTAACCCAAAAGAACTACTGTCAGCCGATACAATAATCTTTAAACTCGGATCATAATGTGATAAAGTTGGTGCTGATTTAAGTTTTTCTTTTACTTGATTAAAAACTTGATCTTGAGTTTTTCCCCATATGAACATATTACTGTCTTTTAATAACATATGCAATGGTTCTAATAAATGAGATTTATTTGGTATAAATCTACCTACAAAATTAACCATACCGAGAAATCTAAGAAGCTCTTTTTTATTTGCTGGTACTTTGAATGCATTTATTGCTTTGAATCTGTCAGGATCAACTTTAATCCCCTTTTCATTTATTAAATGACCTAAATATGTCACCTCTTTTACTCTAAATACACACTTTTTTCTGTTAATTGTTAATCCTTCATTTTGTAACCTATTTAGTACTTCCCTTAGTATTCTATCATGTTTTTCTTTAGTTTCCTCAAATACTAAAATATCATCCATATGTATAGCTACTTTTAAATCTTTGAACAAGTTAGAAAATTTCATACTAAAATATTCTGGTGCACAATTTAGACCGAAAGGTAAACGATTATAAACATACCTACCAAAAGGTGTTATAATAGTAGTAATTTTCTTTGATTCTTCGTCTAGCTTGATTTGATGAAACCCTGAGGTAGCATCTATTTTAGAAAAATATTTAGCCCCTTTCAGCTTTGCTAATGTATTTTCCACCTTTGGTATTGGGTAAACCGGTCTTAAAATACTTTTATTAACTTCAGTATAATCTCCACAAATTCTAACTTTATCATTTTTAAATACTACTACAATTGGTGAGACAAAATCAGTAGGTTCTTCTATCGGGCTGATTATCCCGAGTCTTTGCAATCTATCTAGTTCAGCTTTAACTTTTGGTAATAATGGAATTGATACATTTCTAGGTGTAGCATGTACATAATGTTTTGGATTTGCAACTAATTTGATATGGAATTCGTCTTTAAATACTCCTAACTCATTAAATATTTTGGGATATTCTTTTTCAATTACTTCACTTATATTACCATCAGAGTTGAAACAATGAGAAATAGCACATATAGTAAGTATATTCATATTTTCAATAGAAGGTCTCCCCAAAATAGCTCTACTTAAATGTTTTATAATATAAACTTTACCTTCATATACATTTTCTTTGTACCTAAGCTTTAAATTAGTAGTTCCCAAAACCTCTAATTTTGTCCCATCTGGTCCTTTAATCACATCATCACTTTTCACCATAGAGATTCCAAATCCTTGTATAATATTGTCTGGTATAGCACTTATGTCTGCTCCTGTATCGATAAGAAATTTAACTTTACTTATAAACTGGTTCTCTTGAAAGACATCAACATCTATTAAATACTTTTGTTTTGACTCACAGAAACTAACCTCATATGTACTTCCTGTTTCTTCCTTCTCAATATTTTTTACCATCTTGGCCTTGCACAACCTAGCAAAATGCCCGGTTTTCCGACACTTGAAGCATGTTGTATTTAATGCCGGACATTTGTACCTAGGATGTCTTTTTTGTCCACAAAACCAACAGTTTCCTTTTAATTGCAGTTCTTCATTGTTTCTTTGTGTTGTTTCTGTTCCTACTCTCACCCTATTTATTTCACTTTCTTCCTTATTTTCTCTTATAATCATACTCTCCTTTTTTTGTATTTCCGCTTGCTTTCCCATTTGAATAGCCTCCTCAAGCTTTAAGTCATTTTTTAAAAGCATCCTGTCACTTATATTTCTATCCCTTATGCCAATCACTACTCTATCACGTATGAGTTCTTCTTTTAGCAAGTTATACTCACATCCCTCTGCTAACTTATGCAGATCCGTGACAAATTGATCAAAATCTTCCCCTTCCCTTTGTATTCTTGAATTGAATTTAAATCTTTCGTAGATTACGTTTTTCTTGGGAGAGAAAAATTTGTCAAAATTCTGAAGCAACTCTGTATAAGATAAATCTTTTTCAAATTGAATAATTATATCCTCGGCCCTGTCTCCCATCGAATATAATAAAAAATCTATTTTACTTTTATCATCCAATTTTTCATTTCCCGATACGCTCATATATCTCTTGAACCTCGTGATATATTTCGACCACTCCGCTGGCACGAAACTGAATGTTCCCGGAGGCGCCATTTTGATGATTTGGTTTCTCTCAGTATCGGATTGTCGGACTGAGGAAGTTTGTTCTTCATCTGCCACCATGTTTTAAGATGTATTAATAAAACTACATACAGTTACTTGTTTTATGATATATTATTAAACTATAGTTACAATCTATAGAAGATATTATTAACTATAAGTTTAAGTACACTTTTAGCTTTCACAATTCACACAGCCGACCTCTGTTCAACTCAACTTCCGTGATCCGTCCATAGATATTTTCACAGATAATCAATCATAAACTGTTCTCTCAACAACGCGACTTCTTAATAATATTCGTGCCAAATTTGAAGTAAATCCATGCAGTACTTTTTGAGTTTATCCCGGACATACGTTTGAAGAAATAAAGGTTCACTGCTCGTTCCCCGTAGGTGATAGCGTGATAATATGTAGCCTATGTTCTGACCCGACTTCTTAATAATATTCGTGCCAAATTTGAAGTAAATCCATGCAGTACTTTTTGAGTTTATCCCGGACATACGTTTGAAGAAATAAAGGTTCACTGCTCGTTCCCCGTAGGTGATAGCGTGATAATATGTAGCCTATGTTCTGACCCGACTTCTTAATAATATTCGTGCCAAATTTGAAGTAAATCCATGCAGTACTTTCTGAGTTTATCCCGGACATACATACAGACAAACAGACAAACAGACAAACAGACAAACAGACAAACAGACAAAAATTCTAAAAACTATATTTTTGGCTTCGGTATCGATTGTAGATCACACCCCAAGTATTCTTTTAAAAAAATATTCAATGTACAGTTTTGACTTTCCTACCATTTTATTATATGTATAGATTTGAAATTATTCTATTTTGCTATTAGAAATCTACATACATGTCATAAAATGATAGGAAAGTCAATGTATGTCCGGGATAAACTCAAAAAGTACTGCATGGATTTACTTCAAATTTGGCACGAATATTATTTAGAAGTCGGGTCAGAATATAGGCTACATATTATCACGCTATCACTTACGGGGAACGAGCAGTGAACGCACGCAGACGACGTCGCGGGCAGCAGCTAGTATCAAATAACAATACATTAAAAACTTTTATCTTGTTTGATATTATCACCTGTCAAATAGTCTCCTAATTATCCACAACTGGTGATACAGGCCCTAAAGACACCTTTCACACGTCACCAATAAAGTTTTAAATAGTTCGTTATCTGGCGTATAATGTTTCACCTTAAAACTGCCTGCTGAAAGAATTTACAGATATAATAGAGTAGTCTTAATCTAGATTAGCAACGTTATAAAATTTCTTTTTCAACATTTACCGTGCCTTTAATGTAAATCCTAAGACTTACCAAGTGAATGGTGGTAAAAGTGCGAATCGCAAAATCGTTTGGGCTTTTACCATTAAGAGTTGGTAAATCTTTGGTGTTACTCTTAAATCTTAGGATTGACCATAATTCGTGCTTTTACAGTACCTAACATATGCACGATACATATACCAAAATAACATTTTTTATAATTTTTGTTTGTCTGTCTTTCTGTTTGTTCCGGCTAATCTCTAAAACAGGTGGACCGATTTTGATGGGACTTTCACTGGCAGATAGCTGATCTAATAAGGAGTAACTTAGGCTACTTTTTATTATAGATTTTTTGCGAACAGAACAATCTAACTAATTTAGCAACTATTACTTTGCAATTAAATTATATTAAAATTCTTTGTTACTTGACGTCATAATGCATGTTGTGATAATCTGTAATCAAAAGAACATTGACATCCTATTGTAAGCTTATGTGTAAGATACTATTATAGTTTATCTTTTGTTTTTTATCCTTTAATAGATAATATATGTATTCATAAAATTTAGCATCACTTTTGACTTTTGAGTAATCTTTGATTATTGTATTCTCCATTCTACGTGACATTGGCGAAATCACCTGTTCTCTTTCCTATACACTTTTTTATAAATTAACGAAGGTTGTAATCTCGACCGCACCGATCAATCTCCTTCGTTTATTCTCCATTCTACGTGACATTGGCAAAATCATCTGTGCTCTTTCCTATACACTTTTTTATAAATTAACGAAGGTTGTAATCTCGACCGCACCGATCAATCTCCTTCGTTTATTCTCCATTCTACGTGACATTGGCAAAATCATCTGTGCCAATTTGGCAAGAAGAAGATAATTATTTGACGGTGCGTACTATTGCGACGTCATCTATCGGAATGCAGTAAAACTACTTCAGTTCGGGCTATCGATCAAATGATGTTACATGGCAAAGATGTAGATCTTATAACGTAGTGAACTATATTATCCACTAGAGGGCCGTAGCAGTTTATTCTTTATAAATAATTTTGATATATTCTTCCGTTTAGTTATCGGCACAGAGCACAATAGTTATCGGTATTTGCGCGCGTACCTATCTCTGCACAAGGATTGGACGATGAGGTTTGACGAATAGACTGATGTTTGTATATACCTAGCTGATGGTAGGTATATACAACTTTCACAGGACTCCGGTATGTAAAAGACAAATCCCTCGCGATACTTGTTGTCAGGCATACTGCATACAGTACCTTATTTCGAAAAGATTTTCACTATCGCAGGCAACTGGTTGTATCCGATCCAACGAATACAAATTATATGCACCCGACAGTCTCGCCGCCATTACTATGGATCCAAACTGCTTGATCCACAATTAAACGGTTGCAATTTATGCCGTTTTTGAATCAGTTTATTAAAATACAGGCAATAGTACGCACCCTAGACCTAGCATTTACGCCAAAGCGGTACGATTTTTTTTTCTTTCAGCTTTTAAGAATTTCAGCAGAAATACATGTATTTTTCTCTTATATTTTTTAATTTATTTATTATGGTTATTCTGGTACATACTAATAATATCATGAAAGATAATAGATCTGCCAATTTTAATACATTCACAAATCAGTATTCTTTCATTTATTTACGTGATAAACAGGTAAACAGACAAATAGAGAAATCTCAAAAATAGATCTTAATGATACCTACTGTGGGTAAGACTCACAAGAAAGAACAAAATGAGTAGATCCAGACGAACAATATTTGTTAATCGTCGACAACAATAAAATTAATAATTATAAGTACCTAAGCAATCAGTGTTATCTTACCTATTATCTTTATAATTGTATTCTGTCATTGAACTCGTACTTATGAGTCAGAAAATCACAATATATTTATAAGGAATACCTCTGACAAACCAGTCAGTACAGAACAAGTTCTGTTGTGTTCATATACATACCTATACTTAAAAACAAAACATATTAAAGTGCTGCGTATAATAAGATACATAGCCGTATACTACACACAAATACCGGAAAAGTATACTTTTATATGATATTTAATCTTTTGTTATATAGGTATGTGTTAAATTATTACATTTATTATAGTCACCCATTCATTTAGTAGCTACTACTTTTTAGTTATTAATGTAAGTGATTTAAGAATAGAAATTTGAGTACAACGACAAAAAAGTGTACTTTGTTTTTAATTTTAACTTTTTGAGTTATTAATTTAAGTGATTTAAAAATAGAAATTTCAGTACATCGACAAAAAAGTGTACTTTGTTTTTGATTTTAACTTTTTAGTTATTAATGTAGGTAAGTGATTTAAAAATAGACATTTCAGTACAAGTACAAAAAAGTGTACTTACTTTGTTTTTGATTTTAACTTTTTAGTTATTAATTTAAGTGACAAACGAAAAAAAACCGACTTCAATTACATCGACAAGTAATACAACGTAAGTAGACGAAAAAATAGTCGCTAGTAAATACGCGCTATTATTCAAAAAGTAGTGATCAGTGATTAAAACAAGAATCATCAAATTTATTTATAAAGAAAGCTACCCTAGCGCCTAGTTGATAATACAGCGCACTACGTTGCATCCTTGGATTGATTCTACACTGAAGTAGTTTTAACATAGCCCCATAGATGGCGTTGGCGTAGCGAGACGGTCTTATATGCGCGTCATCAATGATTACTCAATTACTCAAAAAGTACTAATTATATCTCGATCACATTTAAATAAGACCACATGATAAGTATTAGCTTTTGATTTATAAAAGAAACATCAAACTCGGTGCACTCAGTAAAAAGTTATGAGATATAATACAAAAAACAGTCAAGTAAATACGCGTTATCAAAGATTACTTGTAAAAGAAGACATTAGATCTCGATCAAATTTAAATAAGATTACATTACAAGCATAAGGTTTCGAATAAAGTAAGAATTATCAAAATCGATAAACCCAGTAAAAAGTTATGCGGTTTATTACAACGTAGGTCGACGAAAAAGTTGTCAATTAAATACGCATTATTAGATATATCTCTAAAAGTACTTGTCAAATCTCAATGAAATTTAAATGGGACCACATGACACGCAAAACCTTTCAGTTAAAACAAAACTCATCGAGATCGGTCCACCCAGTCAAAAGTTCTGAGCTAACATACCTACATAAAAAAAAAAAACATACGTGTCGAATTGAGAACCTCCTCCTTTTTTGGAAGTCGGTTAAAAATAGAAATTTCAGTACAAAGACAAAAAAGTGTAGTTTGTTTTTAATTTTAACTTTTTGAGTTATTAATTTAAGTGATTTAAAAATAAAAATTTCAGTACAACCACAAAAAATTGTATTTTGTTTTTGATTTTAATTTGTACATAGCAATTATTTAAATTACAGAAATGTATAGACACGTTTCGGATGCAATATGGTGGTACCTACACGAGGTAACTTCACGAGTGGTCGCTGATTCTGGGATTGCTTCAGACAAATATCACATTGGAAAAATTTTACTACGTTGCTTAAAGGACGCACCCGATTACATACTGCAGGTATAACTTCTAACACACGTTTCTTTATAATGATAATATTACAATTTTAATTATTTTATTTTGTCGTTTTATATAAACGAGATATTAATCTCCGAGTAGAAGCTTCACTTCTGTACATTTAATATTACATTATATAATACCTCTATAACATATTAACATATAGTATACATATCTACATTGATTTATCTAATATAAAGTAATATAAGTAGCTCTTCTTCTTTGTATTAAATTGTCCAATTATATTATCCTATTATATCTCAAATGTGGCAGGTGCGTTACACAATCCGAAAGGCATGACGTTAAATTGCCTTAAACCCTTACCGGTTGAGAAAGCTGTCTTCTCCTTGTCTTCTGGATGAATTTCCACCTGCCAGTATCCAGATTTAAGGTCTAGGGTCGAAAACCATTTCATGCCACTCAAGGTCTCCAAAGTATCGTCGATTTGAGGTAACGGATAACTGTCCTTCTTAGAGACATCATTGAGACGCCTATAGTCCACACAAAATCTCGTGCTACCATCTTTCTTCTTCACTAATACAACAGGTGAGGACCACGGACTTGCAGATGATGGTTCAATAATCTTATTCCTTCTCATGTCCTCCAAAAGGACTTCAACTTCCTTTTCCTTTGCAATTGATATCCGTCTTGCTCGTTGACGAATCGGTTTCTCGCTTCCGGTATCTATCCTGTGCTGAACCATCGACGTTCTTCCAAGGTCCCTTTCTTGACTGGAGAAGATATTCGCGTAGCACCAGAAAAACTTCTTGGTTTTCATGCCCTGCTAATAAGTTAGGTTACTCTTGCAGTCATCAAGCAGTTTAGTCACTATTTCGTAGTTGTGACGTGTTAGGGTTCGAATGATTTGGAGAGAAAGACCTGCTGACTCTTTTAGAGACTTTATTCACTAGTACTAGGTCCAACACAAAGCACTAGGTCCAATCACTAAGCACTAAGTAAAACACTAAGCACTAACAATGTCCGAGATCTTAGGCAATGTCGTAGGTTTCACTGGTATCACTCTTTGATCACTAGTTTTCACTTCGAAGTCACCACGAAGATAGCTCAACTTGAACTGAAGTCTCTCGCCTACCTGCGGCTTTTTATATCGATCGAGTCGATTCCCAGACCATTCTGGAAAGTTCGTACATGTACTCGGTTTTCGAGTCTATTCCTCTATATAGCTCCTCTGGCGCCATCTAGTATTGAGTAGAGGTTTCATGTTGTCTTTATACAGCATACAAAGTGGTTTTACCGCTTAACGCTAGATGGCGCTAGTTCCTTTATTTTGTGTATTCGTAACAGTATTTCTCAGTATAATATATGTACTTATAATACATCTATCAATTATTTTTTGACGTGACAAGGTCTAATAAATCGATGAACGTCGTCTGTATGCACGAAAAAGGATGACTCATAGTAGCGTTACGTTCATTGTCATGTTACGCTCATTGTACGTGTCCGCCGCATCTAATTCTCTTCCACTCGATTGGACTATGCATCCGAGGAGATGTTTTATTATGACGTTGTTACGTTAAACTATCGTCCGTAAACCAACTTTACAGACAACCAATTTTTTTACTACTAAGGGCGCGTTCCCACTATGTCGTGACGACAGATAATCGTGTAGTTTTAAGTGTCGTGGCTCATATGTTTAAATGGAGGTGTTCACATATAGAACGACACGACCAACTGTCGTCTACGACACTTTTTGCAGTGATGACAGATTGTCATAACAGTGGGAACGGCTAGCACGACAGTCGTCTAACGATAAAAAATCGTTACGACTAAAACGTGACGGCAAATCTATCGTAGCCACGTAGAACGTAGAGGCGACTGTAGATTTGTAGCTTGCTAATGATGTGTAAACAGCAAAGCGACTGCCGTGAAACGATAAAATATCGTCACGATCCAATGGGAACAGCTAGAGACGACAGTCGTCCAATGATAAATTAATCGTTACGACATAGTGGTAACGCGCCCTTAGACAAAGGCTTGTCCAGCTTGAAACAAAAATAATGTAAACAAATCTAATATATAAAATTCTCGTGTTGCAGTGTTTGTTGCCAAACTCCTCCGAAACGGCTGGACCGATTTTTATGAAATTTTTTGTGCATATCGGGTAGGTCTGAGAATCAGCCAAAATCAAATTTTCATACCCCTAAGTTACAGGGAGGGGGTTAAGGGGGCTAATCTATACTAATATAATAAAGCTGAAGAGTTTGTTTGTTTGTTTGTTTGTTTGTTTGTTTGTTTGTTTGTTTGTTTGTTTGTTTGTTTGTTTGTTTGTTTGTTTGAACGCGCTAATCTCAGGATCTACTGGACCGATTTGAAAAATTCTTTCAGTGTTAGATAGCCCATTTATCGAGGAAGGCTATAGGCTATATATCATCACGCTAAGACCAATAGGAGCGGAGTCCACGCCGACGAAGTCGCGCGCAGAAGCTAGTAATATATATAGCGAAACGAAAAAAACCTGACTTCAACTACATCGACAAGTAATACAACGTCTATAGGTAGACGAAAAAATAGTCAAGTAAATACGCGTTATCTAAGATTACTCAAAAATTTTTAATCAGATCTCGATGAAATTTAAATGTGACAACGTGGTAAGCATCAGCTTTTGATTAAATTAAAAATCATCAAAATGGATACACCCAGTAAAAAGTTATGCGGTATAATACAACGTAGATCGACGAAAAAATAGTCAAGTAATAACGCATTATTAGATATAACTCAAAAGGTACTGGTTAGATCTCAAATAAATCTAAATAGGACCAAATGACAACATCACCTTTCGATTAAAGAAAAAATTATCGAAATTGGTCCACCCAGTCAAAAGTTCTGAAGTAACATACATTAAAAAACATACAATCTAATTGAGAACCTCCTCCTTTTTTGAAAGTCGGTTATAAACAACGTTTTCTAGATCAGCTAGTAACTCAATAATTCTAAAACTTTTATTTCTATTCAATTTAATGTAGGGTTTTCAATTTGTGTATCTAACAGCTAGCTGTATAGTTCTTGTATGATGTATTGTGATATTGTCTAAAAGGTTGACTCTTCTTCACTTGGTCTTGACCTCACGCTTGAGCGCCTCAAGCTTCTCTGACCACCGCGGCATTGACAGTCCTTTCCTGCTCCTAATTTTTCAGAATCGATCCAGAACAAGCTTACCTTTATCATTAAACTAAGACCAGTTTACCTTTCATTTATTAAAAATTCGTGGTTCTTTCATAATTTTACCCCATTTTATATTTCACCTTGTAATAGTAATTATCGTCGAAATTCCTTTATTTGTATATCTTCTACAAAATTTAATGACTTTTTGCGCGATCACCGTGATGTTTGTTGATGTTTTTCTGTTTAAACCTTATTCTAGTAGACGGTTGGTGTCCACGGAATACTTATCTTCCTAAAACTTATATTATCTAACCAGTTTAACCAGTTAGCTAAGTTCTCAAACCATCCTTAGTTTAATTTTTTTTTAACTCTCAAATCGTTAAATAATATAGCACTCTTTAGTTGTTAATTATAAAAAACTTCTAAATGGATTTTATGTTTTTAATTATATGTCATTTCTAATTTGTTATGTATAGCTGTAAGTTTTTTTGAATTAATTAAATAAAATATACTAATATTTTGATTTTGATTTTTTTTTTATTTAAAATATACGATTTGAGAGTTTACTCAATATTGTATCTGTACAATGATTAACTGGAAATGTATTTCTCTAGTCATTGTAACATTGTGAAGACGCTAAAACTTTTAACTACATTTGCCCGTTGTAGCATAATTTCAATGTGACTGGTGCAAATGCCAAAGTGCACAGAACATCAAAACGCTAACTATTCTAGTTTTTAGCAAAGACAATGAAACAAGAAGTTAATTTTATGTAAAATGTCAATTTCTTTTTAGGGTTCCGTACCCAAAGGGTAAAAACGGAACCCTATAACTAAGACTTCGCTGTCAGTCCGTACGTCCGTCCGTCTGTCCGTCCGTCTGTTATAAATTATGTATTTCTGTTGCCGCTATAACAACAAATACTAAAAACAAAATAAAATAAATATTTAAGGGGGCTCCCATACAACATACCGCGATTTTTTGCCTATTTTTGCTCGATATCAATAAATGGTAACAGGTAGGTACTTGAAATATTCACAAAATACTTAATTGTATATTTACTTTTATAATAAACTAGCTGACTTCGTACCGCCTAACAGTCGATTCTTTAATTTTTCATTTTTTTAATACTTATCCTTCCTGGAACCCCTCCACTAACACTTAAACTTTATGGTATGGTATTAAAGTTCAAATTGACTTTTAAGTATTATTACGAATCTTTTGTATGGAAATATAGAAAATTGTTGTTTTTAGACATTTTCTGGGATTTTTTTAAATTTTTCTCTCCGTAAGAACCATCCTCGTACTTCAAGGAATATCATGAAATAAGAATTAGCGAAATCGGTTTAGCCGCTCGCGCTCTCGAGATTTGCGCTTAGCAACACATTCAGCGATTCATTTTTATATATATAGAGATATAGATAGAGATAATAAAGTTAAAATAAAAAAAAATTATTTAGGGGGCTCATACAACAAAAGTGACTTTTTTGCAGCTTTTTGTCCGTTATTAAAATCAAGATACCTACTGTTGTTTACCTAGTCAATGGTACGGAACCCTTCGTGCGCGAGTCCGACTCTCACTTGGCCGATTTTTTATAGATAGATGGAGCAACTGACGAGAGAGACACATTTCAATCGGCGCTAGAACGTTCTGTACGATGTGCTACTGGACTTGGGAAAATTGGTCTTCAATATCAAGATGTTGTAGTCATAATGGCACCCAACTTCATTGACCTGTGTATTCCAATATACGCAGGTTTCTTTCTCGGCATTGCGGTTGCAGGGATAGACAAGAATTTAGGAGTGAGTGAGTAGTGAAATTATAGAATATTTTCATAAAAAGATGCCATATTTATTTTATGTAACTAGATTGCCAAGTATGCCATCATTTATCAATATGGTAATAGATGGTTATTTGTCGAAACTGATCCTATTAAACTCACTGTTGAATGTCATGGGCAAATATCAGATTTTAAACTATTAGGTACTGGCATATTGAATTTACCGCCAAACTGTAAAGCCTTCTGCAGAAATAAAGAATTTTCAAATAGAAATAACTTTAGTATAATTGTAAAACCTGTAACGTCAGATTTTAACTTAATTAATGACCCTTGCTGTGATGAAATGAAATTTAAATCCCTGGAACAAAACTTAGAGCCAATAAAATTAGTTGAGATAAATTTGGAAAAACTTAAAAATGTCGCTAATGACCAATTCATAACAGATATCGATAAAATAATAAATGAACCTAATCCACTTGTCAAATACGATTCAGATTATCCTATACTTACATACTGTGTAATTGTTTTAATTTTAATTTTTATATGTTTTAAAATGTACAAGAGATTTGGCAACTGTTTTAATATTAAATCAAAAAATATTACAAATCCCGATGCAACAATCGGATTCAGTCAGGAAACGGATGAAATACCCGTTCCAAGACTCAGGGTAATTACCTGAAACTTAGCATTAAAATGTAAGTTTCCTCTTATCGGGGGGGCTGTTACATCCCTGTACTGTAGGGATTAATAATGAGTAAGTGCTTCATCAGCACCTTTAATCCCGGGCATTTATTCATTGAGTAGTGTTCGAGCTCAGTTCGGATTTGATCGCGGAACCATAAGCACTTGCCAAATTTCTTAAGTTATCCTATCTGAAATAATAATTTAACCTGTGTTAATAAATAAATTCTTTTTTAAAAAGACTTTAATTTTTCCAAGGATAACAGTACGGCTCACCCGGTGGTAAGCGATTACCGTAGCTTATAGACGTTTGCAACACCAGAAGCATCGCAAGCGCGTTGCCAACCAAATCCCCAGATCCCCCAGGAGCTCTGCTCACCTTACCAACAGGAACACAACACTGCTTGAACACAGTGTTAATTAGCTGTGATCTTCTGTAGGTCCAGGGTACTACCCCAGTCAGGCTGCTCCATATTTTGAGCAGGAAATTTCCTGTTGTGCCCAACCTCAGCTATCATTAGTTTTGGCATGCGTTACTAACAAAACAGTTAAATAAAGTAGATGATTTCTAGGACTGGAGAAAATGGGATCTTAGCTTTCAGCTCTTTTGCTGCACAACTTTAGTAGCTACTTAGGTTAGGTTTTACCAAAATGATGGTCTAAATCTGTTTACATACTCGTAGATAAATTTACTAGGAAATTATGAAGTTTTAACGTATTTTTTTAATTACAGGTGAACTTCGAGAATCGTTAGAAATCACAGCACCAAAAATAATATTCTGTGAAAATGCAAACGCAAAAACTGTTCAAGAAGCATTGAGTTCGTTGAAATTTTCGTGTCAGGTTATAACATTTGGTGAAAAAAAAGATCATATGTCCTTTACAGAATTCCTCGATACATACGCTGATGAATTGAATATTGATAAATTTAGGTATTTATTGATTTCTAATTACACTCATATTTAATAAAGCACATATTTTTTTACTGATTGCAGACAAAGTAATAAATATGTTTTAATTTACGCTTCAGCCTGTAATATCCCACTGTTGGGCATAGACCTCTTTCCCCATATAGGAGAAGGATATCCACCACGCTGCTCCAATGCGGGTTGGCGGATATATTCCCTCCTACTATGAGTAACGATCGCTATCAGGTGTACATGATAACAACCGGGACCAACGCGGACGGCTTAACGTGCTCTCTGAGGCACGATGGAAAGACCCACAAGGACTGCACAGACACCCAGATTACGACAATGTTATCGTGTGCGGGGATCGAACCCGCAACCGCCAGCGCCTGTTTTAATTTATTCATGCGTACTTCATTCATTCATGTTTATTATTACTTATTATATGGCTTAAAATCAGTTTAGTACAATTAGAAAAATTGAATTGACAAATAATGAAGAACCTTTTTACTAAGATAAGTCAATTTTTAAGTTCGTTAAAAGTTCAGTTTTACTAAAACAAATAAATACTCATTTTTATTTAAAGTGCAAATAAAGTAACACGTAACTATAATATATATACTATCCCTTTATTGGTTACTAAATCCGTTCTTATTTCAGACCAGCAGACTTTAACCCTGAATCGACGAAAGGTCTGTTAGTACCAACAAGTGGATCAACAGGGTTACCAAAATATGCTGCTTTGACACATGCCAACATATTTAATGGTTTTCCTACTTTCATGTACGTTAATATAATCTTAAAATGAATTCAAAGGGTCATTAATTTTACATATAATATAACTATGTTCAAAATTATGATTAAAAAGTTTACGACTATTTATTCCTATATCGCAAGACATGGTGTATCGCATTTTTTAAGACATCGTTCACATTGTTATCTTCTGTTACGTTTGAATCAAATAATCCACAATTCGATTTTCTAAATCAATGAATTTGAATCAGAATCTGAAATAGCCTTTAAATATCCGATCTGGTGCCGGCTTGATCTTCATATAGAAGAAGTTATCAACTGTGAGTTGCGGATAAAAAGTAATTATTACTATTAAGTTTATGCAAACATGTGGGACCGACGGCTTTATGCTCTCCAAGATAGTTACAATGTGGAGACTAAAAACATACCTAGATATTAGTACTCCGATACTTGACTCTTAAATATTTTTATAAACCTCTGCTTCGAGCGTGAATTGAATCCACGACCAACGGTGTGAAGACATGTCTCACAACTTCAGCAGAAGGGTTGTCAAAGGTTTGTAATGAAAACATTGGGGCAAATAAAAAAGGTATAAACAGAAAAGAATTTAAATTGTATGTAACATTAACTTGTTTTTAGGGTTTGTAATAATAAATTTCCAACACCATTTGAGATGACTCTGGTTACATCCCCGGTTCAATGGATTTCAGCAATACTTCGAATAGTGTTGTCACCAATTTTAAGATATACAAGACTGCAGACATCATTACCAGTCACTCCTGACCACGTCTTTACACTCATAAATAAATACAAGGTGAGATTTATTGTCAAAAACGAAAAATCGTAGTGTTATCCACTGCACTATGCATATTCTCAAAATTGTTCCCGCTATCGCTAACATTGGTTTAATTTAAAGCCTAAGCAGCTAAAAATGTATTCTGTGTTAAATTTAGATTGGTTACTAGCAATCATTTTATGAACAATTTGAAGCAGTATTAGAAACGAAGCTACCTGTTAAACGTAACCATTAGTCTGTGGTGCTAATGACAAATAGGGAGTTTATGCAGTCATATAAAAAGTGGGTGCTTAAGACTGTATTTATACCAAAAAAAATTCTCTCATAAGTATTGTATGTCATTCAATGACGGGACGCCTCCGAGAACCTGTAAAAGTAGGTAAAAATTATATGATCTCTTACATGAGAAATCGTATAATACAAACATTGGTTTTTGAAATCGTATCTGAAAATGTTCTAAAAAATTTAAACTTGTTTTTGCCGTGGCGTTGCTTAAACAAAATGTAAATGCGTGCAAAGGTAAATTTATTTTCAGACCCATAGGTGCTAATTAAATTATTAAAACATTCAAAACTTTAGAAATTAAGAACACTACTGACCTCTGGGGTAAATCTGTTAAAATTATTGGTACAGTTTTTGATATCAGAGCACCCCACTTAGCGACCATATTTAATTAATGTATTATGAGTGGTGAGTTTCCTGATCTTATGAAGAATAGTAAAGCTAAGTATTCCTTTGTTTAAGTCAGGTTGTCATACAGATCCAACGAATTACAGGCCCATTTCTATTTTACCTGCCTGTAGTCTACTACTGTGTAACTATTTGAAAAAGTGGTTCTCGGTCAGTTTTTAATCATTTAACAAGAAATGAACTTTTTATTTATTTATTTATTTAGGACAACTTACAAAACATACACTGATAAATGGATTACAAACGTGTTTTACAATGTTTTGATGAGTGCTGCTTTTTTTACAAGTTGTCACAGCATGGTATATGTAAACATTTAGAGCAAGAAAAACAAATATATATATTTTATACACATAAAAAAAGAAAAACAAGAACAAAATGCTTATACATAAAGATCAAAATAATCTGTCAATCGAAAGCAACTTATAAATAAATCCATATCAAAGTAACAATATCAGTCAGAATTTAATCAAAATAATGTTTCGAAAATAATGTTTTAAAAATGATACGTTTGAAATTTTTGAGACCGAAATGCAAGATGTCCAAGTCTTTATGGGTTTGAGACAAATGGTGATAAGTGCGTGTTATTCTGTTTACCGGAGAATGCTTTCCCAACTGAGTCTTAGTTTTTTCATAATAAGTAATTCGTTTTCACTAGAGCACGCTCCACTAGTGATGCCGTTGTTGAGCTTTTTACTTCGATAATCAATGCTTGGGAGGAGTCACGTGATGCTCTAGGTGTATTCCGTGATTTATCCGAGGCATTTGGCTGTGTTCATCATGACACAATAATCAGGAAACTCAGTCACTATGGCATTTAAAATCTAAAACTTCTGAGTTCTTATCTTAGTAATAGAACTCAGAGGGTTGAAGTAAATGGTACTAAGTTGTCTGGGTCTTATATACAGATGGGGGTCCCAAAGGCTCAATTCTTGGTCCATTTTTATTTTATATATATACTAGCCGACCCGTGCCCACTTCGTTGGGCGTTAATTATTTTTGTGATGCAAATAATATACTTTATACTTAAGTTTTCATCTCGCTCACATATAACTACCACCCCCTGTTTAAACCCCAAAAGGGAGTTGATTTCAAAAGATACATTATTTGGACACCTCATAACCATCTATAGAGCATACATTTTAAATTTCAAGTCTCTTACTTCAAAAACATAGGACTTTCATACAAACTTCCAACCCCCGTTTTACCCCCTTAGGGGTCGAGTTTCATAAAACCCGTTCTTAGCGGATGTCTTCGCCCTATAAGGAACCTACCTGCCAAATTTCAAGTTTGTAGGTGTTATAGTTTCAGAGATTTCGTGATGAGTGAGTGACCTTTCGCTTTTATATATATTATTATAGATTAATGACCTATAATATTTAGTAGAGAAGAAGCATGTGATTGTATTGTTTGATAATGATCATCATCATTAATATTTAAATTGCGTGGACAAGAAACAAACTATAACGGGTGCATTGGTTTAGCGTGAATAACTTACTTCTCAATAGTAAAAAAACTAATTGTGTCAAATTTTCTTCTCCAAATGTAAAACAAGTTGATAAGCAACCAAAACTCAATGGTGATAAACTGAACTTCGTTAAATCAACCGTTTTTCTTGAAATCACCATTGATTCAAAGTTACAATGAGGACCCCATATCTGTCAATTGACGAATAGACTCAGTTCTGCAGCATACGCGGTTTAAAGAATACGGTTATTAACGGATGTCGATACAGCTAGATTAGTTTATTTCAGCTATTTCCATAGTATAATATCTATTATGATATTATTGTCATTTTTATTCTGCAGAAAGTAGCGACTTATTTTTCTCCTCTGCTTAGATACTCCTAATTTTACCCGATGATGTTATCCTTGAGTAACGTAATAATAATTAACAAATTGTTTTTTTTTTACAGCCGGAGCATATTATAACCAGCCCAACTTTTATGACAAATCTATTCAAAAGCAATGAAATACACAAGTGTGATTTTAGCTCAATTAAATACATATTACTCGGCGGCAGCGCTGTTCCGAAGAAAGTTTTGAATAATATTACGGTAGGTACATTTTTTATTTATTTCACATTTTTCTTATTTCATTTTTTATAACATAGATATAATTCATTAGTCATGGGGTACCCAGATTCTGGGCCAGGGGGGGGCAAATAAAATTTTATAAGCACCTAGTCAAATAATGTCATTAGTTATGAGTAATACTGCTGAATTTTGCATAATAGTTACATCAATTTCGTATAATATAATAGTATATAGAAATATGGGATTTAGTTTATTTAGACACATCAATTATTTCCTATTTAAAAATGTAAATATTCAGTGTTTAGGTAAGTTGATTGTTTATAGAAATTTATACCAAACGCGTGTACGCAAATTGGATATGGATTAACCGAAGCTTCAGGAATGGTGTCTAACTCGGTGTATTCCCCGCCAGGCTCTGTGGGTGTTCCACTAAAGTGCTATGAGTTTAAAGTAAGTTAGTACTAGAATCATATTGCAACTTAGCATATTTCAATTACTTGAGGTAATATAAGCCAAGATATAATATATTAAACTTTAATTCATAATTATGAACCATTTTTAATGTAGGTATGATGATGAGATGAAACTGCTGCGTTCTTAGAAGAATACGAGTAGGTATCATTAAGAAATATGTCACACTCAATTTTTGGTACATACCTACGCTAGGCACTTCAGCTTGTTATATCCCACTGCTGGGCATAAGCCTCTTTCCCCATGTAGGAGAAGGCATCTTCCCATGAAGGAGCTTAACCCACAACGCTGCCTCAATGCGGGTTTGGCGGATATATTCCTTTTCCTTTCCTTACTATGAGTAACGATCGCTATCAGGTGTACATGATAACAACCGGCTTAACGGTAGGGAGACCCACAAAGACTACACAAACACCCAGACCACAGCAAACATCTGTATGGCCAATACAAATATTTGTCGTGTGCGGGGATCGAACCCTCAATGACCAAAGCAACAGCCACGAACCAGTGCAGTGCTGTGATTGAGGTTTTTACATCATCAATTTTTTTTTTGACTGTCTGCTGCCAAACTTGATAAGGCAAGTACAACACGGAACAATGATCAAATATTTGCGCTTCTAAAAATTGATTAGTGTAATTTTCGGACCAATACTAGTAACGGTAGTGGAGGTCAAAAACCTAAATAGGGATTTACTCGAGCGGTGTGGAACAGCCATTAAAAGCACTGTTGTTGATTATTATCAAAACTGTCTCCAAGTATAATATAGCAAGGTTGTTACAATGGTAGATTAATGGTCAATATTTAATAACTGAGGTAGAGCACACAACTGAGGTAGGGCACAGCAGGAAATTTCCTGCTCAAAATATGGAGCAGCCCGACTGGGGTAGTACCTCGACCTTACAGAAGACCACAGCTAAATAATACTGTTTTCAAGCAGTATTGCGTTCCTGTTGGTGAGTAAGGTGACCAGAGCACCTGGGGCATTGGGGATAGGGTCGGCAACGCGCTTGCGATGCTTCTGGTGTTGCGGGCGTCTATAGGCTACGGTCTTACCATCAGGTGAGCCGTACGCTTGTTTGCCAACGTAGTTACATAAAAAAAAATATATATATATATTATTATGATATTGGTATCAACTCACGATCACGATTTAGCCTGTAATATCCCACTGTTGGGCATAGGCCTATTTCCCCATGTAGGAGAAGGATCGGAGCTTAATCCACCACGCTGCTCCAATGCGGGTTGACGGATATATTCCCTACTATGAGTAACGATCGCTATCAGGTGTACATGATAATAACCGGGACCGACGGCTTAACGTGCTCTCCGAAGCACGGTGGGGAGACCCACAAGGACTGCACAAACACCCAGACCACGACAAACATCATTCTGTATGGCCAATACAAATGTTGTCGTGTGCGGGGAATCGAACCAGCAACCGCCCGCGCAATAGCCAATCGCAATCCAGTGCTGAGATCGCTGCGCCAACGCGGCGTTGACGGTGGTATTAACCATAGAGCAAAAACAAATGTTTTTTCTCTATGGTATTAACTATACTTGTAAATTTTTAAGTGGTTTATTGCAGCTGGTTGATCTAAGCACGAATAAAGATATCAATGAACCAAATATACCTGGAGAGTTACGACTAAAAGGACCGGGTGTTATAAAGGTATTACCTACCTTACCTTCAAATCTACTTTTAAATTCTTATTTTTTTAGCATTTTTAGAATTAATATTGTTTTCTGTAATAAAATAAATAATCAAATGCAAATATTATTGATTGCACATCTATACATCTATACAAATAAATGGAGTGTGTGTATGTATTACTAAAATAACCGCCTTTTACTAAATTCATAATTATGTATGTATACACGGAACATATTATAACAAAATGACATTTTTAATTAAAAAAAATTGTCTGTCTGTCTGTTTGTTCCGGATCATCTCTGAAACGGCTGGACCGATTTCGACGGAACTTTCACAGGCCGACAGCTGATGTGAGTAACTTAGGTTACTTTTATTTAAGACTAGCTTCTGCGCGCGACTTCGTCGGCGTGGACTCCGCTCCTATTGGTCTTAGCGTGATGATATATAGCCTATAGCCTCCCTCGATAAATGGGCTATCTAACACTGAAAGAATTTTTCAAATTGGACCAGTAGATCCTGAGATTAGCGCGTTCAAACAAAGAAACAAACTCTTCAGCTTTATAATATTAGTATAGATTCACAGCTTAAGAACTATTATAGGTATATTAATTTATGCATGTCCGTAGGAATACCACAATAACCCGAAGATGACTGCAGCGGCGTTCGATGAAGACGGTTGGTTGAAAACTGGAGACATTTTCTACAGGGACGAATATTTTAATTTCTACTTCGTTGATCGATTTAAATTACTTTTAAAATATAAAAGTTATCAGGTATTTTATTTTTTTAAATATCATCTTTGTCTTTAAAACAAATGTATTTATACGTCATATTGGAATATTAGACAGAAATGTTACTATCTATTAATAACGATTAATGTTAATATTCATAGTAGAGGAGACGTGAAAGAGCGACCTTCACCGATCTGATAACTCGCCTATCGAAAAGTGTTCATAGCTACTTTTTTTGCAGGCAAGCCTATATGATTTGTTTTGTAATTACAATATTTTATTTATTTCATTTTATTTTGATTTATTTGGAAAACAGACAGCATACAAAGACTTAGTTTAAAAACTAATTACCATAAAAAATGAAAATACACCATTTAAAAGTTTTCACATATGATTGCTACATAAAAAAGCGAAAGCTTCTACAGTAATTAATGACTAAATTTAAAATGGTTACATATAACGTTGAATTAAACATATTTACAACAGATCTAATAAATTACATTAAACAAGTACTTTGTCAAGACAATTGAAGCTATTACAATTAAATTAGAAGCTATTACTCAAAAGATTTACAAGTTTTTACATTTGCTAAATAAAGACTAAAGCTTGAGCTGAAGGTTATGACTAACATAATAATAATTCATAATGCACACAACAGCTATAAGAGGACGCATCAAACCAGTGCCTTGTCATAATTCTTTTAAAGAGTTTTCCGGTAATTGGTGCTACTAAATGGAGTATACAAGAGAGTATATTTCAAACATATTTTAGATAAAAGAAGGGGAGAGTCTATTTTATTCTGAGCAATTTTTAATAAACTAACAATATCAGCTATACGACGTCTTTCAAAGAGAGGGAGAAGATGGAATCTCCTAGCTCTAGATTCATAACTAGAATCGTGTTTGTTTTGCATTTACATTACATATTTAATGAATCTTTTTTGGATTGACTCTAGCCTATTAATATAAATAAGGTATTGCGGATTCCAAACCTGAGAACAATACTCCAGGGAGCTAAGAACATAGGAGCAGTAGAGAATTTTTATGCTTTATGCTTATTATACGTAAGCTTTGTATCATGAATGACACCGAGATCACGAACTTCTGTCACCTTTATTTTAGTACTTGTGCTTTCAATTTATAAGGGAACTGTATTGCTTTAGCAGAGCGGCTGAAAGTTATGGAAGAACATTTAGATACGTTAAGGTCTAAACTATTATTATGGCAATACTCTGCGAGTCTGTCCAGGTCTTCCTGTATTAAGTTACAGTCAGTCAAATATTTTATAGTCCTAAATACCTTCATGTCGTCAGCATACAAAAGAAATTGTGAAAACATGAGCTTATGTCGTTTACAAAAATGTTAAAGAGAAGGGGTCCCAGTAACGATCCCTGGGGCATGCCTGATGATACATGCAGAAGAGAAGCCATTAAGAACTACAGCCTGAGATCTATTTTCGATATAAGAAGAAAACCACTTGAAGAGACTGCTATGGATCCCCGCCAAATAGAGCTTTTCGAGAAGCAAAGAATGATCTATACGGTCAAAAGCTTTGCTGTAATCGGTAAATACAGCGTCCACTTGCCCTCGCGAATCCATACCTTCAGATACATAATCAACGAACGTCAATAAATTAGATGTAGTTGACCGATGCTTTAGAAATCCATGCTGCTCATTAATGAAGAAGTTTGAAAAAAATCTATATACTTGACTGTAAACAATACGCTCAAATAATTTGGCAAATATACATAATTTGGAAATGGGCCTATAATTTTTAACTTCGCATTTACTCCCACTTTTAAAAATTGGGGATATGAAAGCGGACTTCCAGATTTTTGGGACTACGCCTTCTTTAATGGAACGCTGAAATAAAAGTGTAAGAGGTTCGGTTAAGGAAGCAGAGCAACGTGAAATGAATAGAGGTGGAATGTTGTCAGGACCCATACCCTTTGTGAGGTCAATATCTTTTAGTAAACTCCTTACCTCATCCGGGGATATTACGATATTACATATGGTAGAATTATTGCTATTAAAAGTTAGTGATTTTTTACTATGCCTATGTATGTTATGGGTTTGCGCAAGGGAATTAATTTCGAAGTATGAAGAAAAAAGAGAGCAAACATCTGGCCCTGTGTTAGCTGTTTGTCCATTCGTATTATTTTTATTTTTGTGTTTTCCACACATAAGGAAGTTCGAAAATGTTATTATTATCGTATCAAAATTTTTCGATCCAGCGGGATTCGAACCCGCACCTCCCGACATACCGTGTCCGGTGATCTAGCCGTTGAGCTATGGATCTATGTCCAGCCGCATCTAAATTCTTGATATGATTTTTATTCGGTTCTGTTTGTCCATTATATTGCAGGGATGAAGGAAGGCAATTAGTGCTATCTTGTTTTTAATAAAAGACCAAAAGAGCTTAGGATACCTGTTTATCGAATCTTCACACTTTTTAATATACATCTGATAACAAATTATTTCAAGTAGCTTAGCTCTCCTACGAAGCAACGAAAAAGATTCATAATCTGCAGTATTGCCATAAACTCTATATTTACGAAAATAATTGGATTTTTTCTTGAGAAGTTTCTTAAGTGCAGGGCTGTACCAAGGTGGAAATTTAGTATTGCTCCTGATAGTTTTATATGGTATATATTTATCTATAAGATCACGGAGACTTCCATAAAAATAAGTTATAGCATCCTCTAAGGAGTGCTCATTTAGATCGTGACTCCAGTTTACTCGTATATTACTAAGATCTGAATTAATACTATTATAGTCCCCAGACGCAAAAAAAAATATTTAGTTTGTATATTAGTTTCGAGAAGCTCAACGTGATGGAGATGTAGGTGACTTTCTAGTGATTTATGGTGTGCATCTTCAGGCACTAATGGTGAGTCACAGGTAATAATAATAATAATAAACTTTATTTGATAAACACGCTGATCCTAACACAAATATATAATTACTAGCTTCTGCCCGCGACTTCGTCGGCGTGGACTCCGCTCCTATTGGTCTTAGCGTGATGACACATAGCCTATAGCCATCCTCGATAAATGGGCTATCTAACACTGAAAGAATTTTTCAAATCGGCCCAGTAGTTCCAGAGATTACCGCGTTCAAACAAACAAACAAACAAACAAACAAACAAACAAACAAACAAACAAACTCTTCAGCTTTATATATTAGTATAGATATAACACATATAACATCTAAGGTAAGTATTACATTTGATGTTTTAATGTTTAACACATTAGGTAGAAACCAAGCAATCAGTATTAGACAATACTAGATCTAAAAGCCTGCCGTAGATATTATGACAGTGGTTGAATTGAGTTAAATTACATTGAGCTAAGGTATCAAGAAAATCCTCGGAGGGGACTTGTCACTCCCGAGCGTCATCACCGCGATGCTCGGCAACGACGAGTCCTGGAAGGCGATGGTCTCCTTCTGCGAGACAGTTATGTCCCAGAAGGAGGCTGACGAGCGGGTGAGAGAGGAGGCCGCCGACGTGGCTTCCACCCGCGGGTGACGAATGGGGGTGCGTAGGAGGCGCTACTTAATGCGCTTCCAGTAACGCCCCTGTGCCCGTGTCGGGCCGGGATGGGAACCCGGGCCTGCTAGACACGGCGTCGTCGGGACTGTTCAGAGGTGAGCCGGACAGTCCCCATGGAGGAGAAGTCTGGCCTTATCGCCGAGGCCAGCCTGTCGCTGGAGGGATCCTGTTGCCTGCAGATCCGGGACCCTCCAATTAAAGCGGCTGAAGGCTCCCGCAGGGGGTTTAGTGTGGTAGTAGCACCCCCAAGTGCTGAGTCCGACATACGGTCTAGGACTGCCTACCCGGGCGTCCTGGATATCACCCGTAAATGGGTTACCCTGCGATATCAAAAAAAAAAAAGGTATCAAGAAAATAGACTTGTGACCTGCTGCGTTCGAGAACTGCGGGGAATTGTATGCTTCGCATGACCAGGTAATATTACTTAAGTTGAAATCTCCCATAATTACAAAAAGTCCTTTGGACATGAATTTAAATTCATTGATAAGTTGTCAGTAAAGTTTTGAAGTTGCACATTAAATGAATTAACCTCGGTAATTGATAGCACTACAGAGATAGGCGGTACAGAAGTGGATTTTTCGCAATTTACGACTATCTCTGCTGCATGATAAGGTAACCCATAAATCTTCCGCTGTAGAAGACCATTCAGGTCGTTCTACTGCCTTGAATTTCTTTTTCGCGCCAAAAAGTACACCTCCACCCAACTTTTCTTGTGTGATAAGATAGTTCCTATCTCTGCGCCAAACTATGTACCGATTATCGAAGAGCTCATTATTCTCAGAGCACCTATGCTGTCGAGAAGCCAGGTTTCCGTTAACGAAACGATGTCATAATTATATGAATTTAATAGCAGATTTATATTAAACCCGTAAGTTTTTGTTCGCAGTTCCCGAATGTTTTGATGATAGATATGTAAACTGTGATAACCCATTATGTTGTAGATTTACTATTACTAAGTAAATAGGAAAATAAGAAATAAATAGGTCGATAAGCTATGATCACGTTTCGATAGGCAAGTTATCATAGGCATATTTGTTTATAAATTATATTGGAATGAAGTTCCTTATCGCTCGTTGCGAAAGGGGGCTAGACGGAAAAAATTAAGACCAAAAGTTGTAACGACACTTTTTGCTATAGTTGTAAGCCGTGCGGCGAGCGCGTGTTTCTCTGTCTCTCTCTCTCTCTCTTTCTCCCTCTCATAGAAAGCAAGCCAGTTATTGTCCTTTTGTCTTTCTATTTCGCGTTGGTGTTTACTAAAATTGAGCTTACTGATTAAGTTTATATCTATACTTAATATATAAAGCTGAAGAGTTTGTTTGTTTGATTGTTTGTTTGTTTGTTTGTTTGTTTGAACGCGGTAATCTCTGGAGCTACTGGGCCGATTTGAAAAATTCTTTCAGTGTTAGATAGCCCATTTATCGAGGAAGGCTATAGGCTATGTGTCATCACGCTAAGACCAATAGGAGCGGAGTCCACGCCGACGAAGTCGCGCGCAGAAGCTAGTTACATGATATTTGTTAATAATTAAAAAAATATTATATATTATATCTAACTTTAAAAAAAAGTGTGTGTGTCAGCTCCGACGCACGACTGGAGTTTACTTATTCAGATCGACTGTCTAAATAGGCACAAAAAAGACTTTATAGTCTAAGAAAAAGATTAATACCATATCAAATGGTAAATAAATGAATCCATCCAATCGTTTTCTAACCAATATAACCTAATAAAGTCCAATCGTCCAACGTCGTAACCGATACCGTCGTAACCGTCGTAGCCGGTACCGTCGTAAACGTCGTAGCAGATAGATAGCGCACAAAAACGTAACGAGGTCATTCGTTCAGTAGATTTTACTCCTCATATTTTTTTCATACCGGGGGCCTTATATGAAAATCGATTATTAAGGTCTCATCGAGTTATCAGATCGGTGAAGATCGCTCCTCCACGTATTTTAGACAATCAGTAGAAAGCACAAATGACTTCACCATTTATACATATAAAGAATGAGATTAAAACATAATAATTATGTGTTTTATAATATTAAACCAATAATATGTCATCTATAGCCAAGTACTTTAATTGCAATTATGTGATAAACAAATCGAATATCTTTAAACGGGCTTTAATTATTTTTCAGGTACCTCCTTTAGAAATAGAAAGAGTTATCATCAAGCACCCTGGCGTGCAAGACGTGGCGGTAGCTGGCATACCTGATGAAGAATGTGGTGAACTACCAGTGGCTTTCGTTATCCCTATCGAAGGTCACAATGTTACGGCACAAGAAATAAAAGATTTGGTTAAAGGTTTGGAAAATAAACTAATATTTATTTAAATATATAAATGCTATGAGTAATAGAAAAGAGGACAAACGATAATCACTGGCCATTATTCAAAATCAAAGTCTAAATATTTGTTTCTCACAGATCTTTCTAATAGGAATCAGTTACCACTATAGGGTGTTAATCCTGCTGAAAAATTATTTCAATGACCTCGATAGTTACTCTGTATAAGGGGCCATCCATAAATTACGTCACACGAAATTCTCGATTTTTCGACCCCTCCCCCGTCCTTGTCACAGATGGTCACATTTATGAGCCCCCCCCCCCCCCCCACATAATTTACAATTTTGCATGAGCAAACTGATGAGTTTCGACATTATTTTTATTTTCATTTTAATAAAAGTCAATTCACCTATAAAACAAAAAAACTTTAATTTTTGAAGTTAATTTATTGATAGGTAGTTGAAATATCATGTTTTTGTACTTACGTTTTGATATTATTATATTTGGAAATGTGACGTAACAAAATGTTGGGCCCCTCCCTCCCCCTTGTCACACAATGTCACACTTCGTCGACCCCCTACCCCCCCCCCTTAACGTGTGACGTAATTAATGGATGGCCCCTAATGTATAAATATTATTTAGTTACGACTTTTGTAAAATACAACTTTATGAATTATCATAATCTTTTACTCGCGGCTTTACTCTCACATATAACTATCACATTTATAATTGATTAAAAGATTTTAGATATAAATATATATCTTTTCCTTGCTTTTCTCTGCAGAATCTACATTCCGAATCGGTGGTAGCTTCAATTTTACAAAAATAATAATGAATTTAAAATTTTTATTTGAAAATGACGATTCGAAAGTGCTGTTGGGGCCTACTTGATTAAAGTTATTTTTGTTTTGATTTGATTTGATTCTTGTGGTTGTAAAAATATGTAAAGTATTTTTAACCCTATAATTTCACATTCCAGCGTCTCTATCTGATCCAAAGCAACTAAGGGGAGGAGTGGTATTTATGAAGGAAATGCCTACCACTTCAACGTTTAAAACTGACCGAGTAAAATTGAAGCAAATGGCGACTAATTTAAAAAATAATAAATAATTTTCGAAATGAAAATGTTATTAATATAAAAACAAATAAAATTATTTGTAATATTATAAAATTTTAATATACAGTGTTCGACTCCTAACTGCGTTCCTTCAAATGAGCAGTTCTGTAGGTGTAAAAAATAGGTAAAAAAACTTTTTAAGTTAAACGGTTTTATGTTAAACATACATTGCAATGTTTAAGATAAAAGTACTAAAAACCAAAAAATAATAAAATAGATACAGTCGTGGGAATTATAAACATATGCATAGACTAGACTAAAATAAAACCGTGGGGCACGTCAATTGTCTACAATCGTTGATTAAAATGTTTGTTTTGTAATGTTACACTATAACATCTCTTTTATTTA
Source organism: Melitaea athalia (assembly GCA_905220545.2). Taxonomy (NCBI): domain Eukaryota; kingdom Metazoa; phylum Arthropoda; class Insecta; order Lepidoptera; family Nymphalidae; genus Melitaea; species Melitaea athalia. The sequence continues at coordinate 7,486,470 of HG992196.1, forward strand.
CATGGAGTGTATAACTATTGGAATTTCCATGAGCAAGAAAATAGTAAGTAATTTCCTCACCGTCTGCGGGCCAACTGCCTAACGACGAATCAAACGATTCTTCTATCGCACATTAAGTCGATAATTTGTAGACAATTGACGTGCCCCACGGTTTTATTTTAGTCTAGTCTATGCATATGTTTATAATTCCCACGACTGTATCTATTTTATTATTTTTTGGTTTTTAGTACTTTTATCTTAAACATTGCACTGTATGTAACATAAAACCGTTTAACTTAAAAAGTTTTTTTACCTATTTTTATTTTCTAGTTTTTAGTTTTTATTTCGCATTCTTTGATACCCATATTGGTGGGATTGATAAAAAATTGTTATCAGCCATTTGGTAGCGGCGGCCATCTTAGATTTCAATTTTGCATAGTAAATTGTATTCTACTTGTTGAGACCTTTCATTTGATACCCATATTGATGGGATTGATAAAACCTAAGTTATCCACCATTTTGTAGAGGTCACCATCTTGGATTTTAATTTTATATAGTACATTGTATTCTACTGGTTGAGCACTTTCATTTGATACCCATATTGATGGGATTGATAAAACCTACGTTATCCGCCATTTTGTAGCGGCCGCCATCTTGGATTTCAATTTTTTATAGTATATTGTATTCTGCTTGTTGAGCCCTTTCATTTGATACCCATATTGATGGGATTGATAAAACCTACGTTATCCGCCATTTTGTAGCGGCCGCCATCTTAGATTTCAATTTTTTATAGTATATTGTATTCTGCTTGTTGAGCCCTTTCATTTGATACCCACATTGATGGTATTAATAAAACATAAATTATCCGCCATTTTGTAGCGGCGGCCATCTTGAATTTATAATGATAATGAATAAACATAATTGTAGTGTCACCAAAATCCAAAGTGTATACAAAATTTCAGATTAATCGGTTGACAGGAAGAGGGTGAAATTTGAATTACTAAATTTGACCCAAGAATAAATAATAAATAAAACAAACGGGGTGAGCTAAATAAAACCGTTTAATAAGATCTCTCTGCGCCTAATAAGGACCGGGTTTTGGAAATTCTTATCACTCAATTTTGGAAAGTGTGTTTGTTTATAAGACGTCATCATAATCAAATAAACTATTTCTCTTAGAAAAGGAAACATTTTACAGAAGCAAGACACCTAAAAAAAGTTTTTTGACAGATTGTCTATGGCCCTTATTGGACACTAGGTCTCTCAATGAAGGGCCAAATTGAACTGTGAGATAATGTTTTTTATTATCATATCAAAATTTTCGATCCAACGGGATTCGAACCCGCACCTCCCGCTCCTTGATATGATAATAAAAAACATTTTCGAATTTCCTCATGTGTGGGAAACACAAAAATAAAAATAATATGAACTGTAAGATTTTAGGCGTTGTGTGTCAGAAGATATCTTATACTATTAAACGAGCAATTCTTGTATGTATATATATATACATATATATATATATATATATATATATATTATGAATCTCGGAATCGGCTTCAACGATTTTCGTGAAATGTCGTTTATTATTGGGTTTTGGGAAAATAATAGGCGGTTATATTCTTTAGCTTCTCTATTCTGTATAGGTAATTATTATATGGACTTAAGATTAACAAACTAATAAAGCAACTGTAGAACGGCAATTAATTAACAACACATCTTTAGGTCACCATCACCGGACGTAGACAACCGAGAGTAATGCCAGATACAAAAATACAAATTACACTGGATGTGAACAGATAATTAAATGTTTTTATTGTTCTATATTCAACACCCTTCCTCAATAAAAACATACAATAAACTCATGACTCTACTTCTATACTATAAATACTTCTATATAAAAATACCTATTAATATTATTCTTTTACTGACATTACAAACTAAAATAAGACTTATTCTATTAACAAATTCAAATCTATACAAAACTTCTTAAACTTTTCTCTATTTAAACACTTTGTAAATATATCTGCGAGCTGTCTGTCGGTACATATATATCTCAATATTACTATTTGTTTTCTAACTTTATCCCTTATAAAATGATATTTTAAATCTATGTGTTTAAGTTTTCTATGTTGTTCTGGATTTTTGGATACATATATAGCTGACTGATTATCTACAAAAATAACAAAACTATTACATTTCAATCCTATTTCTTTTAATAAATTTCTAACCCAACATCCTTTTTCTATTGGTGTAGCAACTGTATTACAATTCTCCATTTTATATAATTTTAAAATATCTTTTAAATACTCTTTTTGATCTAATGTAATTTTATTATCCGACTTTGTTATATTAATGCCTAAGTATGTAAATTTATTATTATTTCCCAAGTTTGTCATATCAAATTCTTTCTGTAATAAACATTTTAATCTTTCTATATCTTCTTTCTTCTCACATAAAATTATAAGATCGTCTACATATAACAATAAGTAAAACTTTAAATTCTTTTTAAAATATAAACAATAATCTGCCTTGCTTCTTTCAAAACCCTGTTTGATCATAAAATTATTAAATCTGTCATTCCAATTCTTTGGAGACTTCTTTAGTCCGTATAGACTTTTTTGCAATTTTAATACTTTATTCTTGTCCGTCACTTCTATACCCTTTGGTAATTTTAAATAAACCTCTTCTTCTATCTCTCCATTTAGAAAAGCATTCTTGACATCCATCTGTGATATATTTAAATTGTATTTACAAGCTATAGCCAATAAAATTCTTAGTGTTGGTAATTTTGCTACTGGAGCATAAATTTCACTATGATCTAATCTGTCTTGTTGTTGAAACCCTCTCACTACAAGTCTGGCTTTGTACTTATTTTGTCCATTTTCCTTTTTTATTTTAAAAACCCATTTGGTGTCTATCGCTTTCTTATCCTCTGGTAAATATGTCTCTATCCATGTTTTATTCTTCTGTAATGCCTGTAATTCTGTCTGTATAGCTTCTTTCCATTTCTCCGAATATTCACTATTAATCGCCTCTTCATAACTTAACTCACGGTTATTCACTGCTGTAAATCCTGTATAATAATCCTTTAAATGACTTGGTTCCTTTATAATACGTGACCTAGTTCTCTTTGTCCTGTCTTCTGTAATTTCCTCATCATCGTTGTTATCATCGTCTATACTTATATATGACTCATCATCTATATCAAGGTATTCTTCTTGACTGCTCTGACTTAAGTATTCTTCTGTATCGCATGATTTATCTATGTGTGATTGTCCATCATTACAACTTTCTTCTGTTTCATGGCTGCTATATTGATCCCTTACTTCTGTACTATATTCTTGAATATTTGTGTCCCTTCCTGTGTTGTATTCGTGGTTTCCCTCTTCTTGAAAACACTCCTCTGTGTTTCCAGGTTCTGTACTATTTTGGATATAGTTTTTCTTTTCAATTCTGTCTTCTTTTTCAATTTCTTCTATTCTTTTCGGTGTATTCTGTTCATCTTTCTTCTGTGTTATAAATATTACATCCCTGTAAGTACCTATAACTTTGTTGTCTATTAGCCATATCCTATATCCTTTCGTATTAATCCCATATCCAACAAATATTCCTTTTATGCTTTTACTATCCCACTTTAATCGTTTTTGAGTTGGTATATGTACATACACTTCTGTTCCAAATGTTTTTAATAAAGTAATATCATACTTCTGTTTGTTGTAAAATAATTCAAATGGTGTTTTGCCAGCCTCTTTTGTCCTACCAGTCCTATTTATTACGTAAGTTGCAGTACTTACTGCCTCAGCCCAAAATTCCTTTCCGAGACCCTTTGCCTGTAACATTGTTATCGCTGCTTCGACGATAGTCCTCATCTCTCGTTCAGCTCTGCCATTCTGTTCTGGTGTGTAGGGTACTGTAGTTTCATGAATAATCCCTCTATTTTTACATACATTTTTAAATTTACTATTAATAAACTCGGTACCATTATCAGATCTAAACCTTTTAATTGTAGACCTAGACTCATTACTAAAAGTTAATATGAAATCTTCTATCAAGTCAGCTGTTTCAGATTTATTTTTTAGAAAATATACAAATCTATAAGAACTATAATCATCTTTAAGAAGTAAAAAATATTTAGAACCTCCTAACGATTCCTTCTCCATAGGACCACATAAATCCATATGAATTAATTCACCTACAGAACTTGCTCTATAATTACTTTTACTAAATGTTAATCTATGCTGCTTTCCTTCTATACACGGTATACATTGTTCTATATTTCCATTATATTTAATATTATAACTATTTAAACTTTCTTTTACTAAATTATAATTTTGATGTACAAAACGTTCATGCCATTCTGTCAAAGATGTTAATGCTACAGAGTCATTAAATTTAAAATTCATAATGTATAAGTTATTAACCCGAGTAGCAGTACAAGTAATCTTACCATTCTTAACTAAATGACAACCATTTTTTGTTGACTTCATAACATAACCTTTATCCATAGCGCAAACAACAGAAAATAAATTTACTGTTAGGTCTGGAACATAGAGCACTTCAAGTAAGACTGACTCTTCAAAACTGTTACCGTTAAAAGCCAAAAATTTAATTTTACCTTTACCTTCTACTCTTAACTTGTTTCCGTTTCCTACTGTTACATATTTGTTGCACTGAAGCTCTCTATATTCTGTAAAGAACTGAATATTTTTACACATATGTTCGCTTGCACCTGTATCTAATATCCAACAACTATCATTAAAATCTAAATTTGCCATATATGCTTTTGATACACTGTTATTACTCTTATTACATTGTTTAACTTTATTTATACGCAATTTACAGTCATTATAAAGATGTCCTTTCTTACCGCAATAATTACACTGTCGAGAGTTACACTGATTCTTAAAATGCCCATATTTACCGCAATGATAACACTTATTACCACTATCACTCGCACTATTTGTAAGAAACTCTTTCTTTGGTAAATCTCTTCTGTATCTGGATTTATTAGACTTATTTGCCACAAATGCCTCTGTAGTCTGTCCTCTGTTATCATTAACTTGCAGTCTCTCTTCTTCGACCAATAATCGAGCTGTCAGATTTTTTATGGTTTGCTCCGAACTCTGAACACTTTCCCATGCTGAGATGAAATGCTTATATTCTTGTGGTAGACATAATAATATCTTAGTAATAGTCATATTTTCTGATATTTCTTCCCCGTGTGTTTTTAATTGGTGTAATAGCTCTTCTATCTGTGCTATAAATTTAGCCATAGGTCCTTCATATTTTAGATTGTAGAACTTCTGTTGTAGTAAATGGATTCCTACCTTGGATTTCGCTTCGTAGATAGTATTCAGTTTCTCCCACATGTCGTAAGCTGTTGCACAACTTGTCAGTAGTGTTAAAATATTTTCTTCCACTCTCGTTACAATTAATTCTTGAGCTTTCTGATCTTTTTCGCTTTCTTCTTTGGTAGGTTTCGCGGTAATCATGCTGTATAAACCTCGCGACTTTAAAACAATTGATACTTGGAACCGCCATGTTGTCCAGTTTTGTTCGTTTAATATAATTGCCCGTTCCATTTTTCTTCTGTATAATTTTCTTTTCTATATATAAATAATCCTTCTATAACTTTCTGTGTTTCTTCTATATTGCAATCTTTGTTGCAACTTGTATCTTCTGTCGTGCCTCTTTAATCTTGCAAGCACGCTATAAAACCAAAATGGATATTGGATACCGTATGAAAATAATCTTTTATCATCCGGTTTTATTCTTCTCTTTTGCTGTTTTGTGTCTGGGCCCATAACCTATTGGGTTTTGGGAAAATAATAGGCGGTTATATTCTTTAGCTTCTCTATTCTGTATAGGTAATTATTATATGGACTTAAGATTAACAAACTAATAAAGCAACTGTAGAACGGCAATTAACCCTTAAACCCTACCCATCCTAGGAGAAACATTATTCCTACCCAGGGGTTTCATAGACCCCAATATATAAATCATTAATACTAAATAAATTAAACACAAATTTAATGAAAATGTTATTTATATAAAAAGAAAGCTTCACTAGCATTATAACAAAATATTTATTTTTTTGGGTCACACATTCCTCACATTTTGGTGCTGTATGTTCACCGCTGTGAGGTTTACGGCACATGCCACAAAAAACCTTTGTTTTACGGTCCTTCCCCCCTGGGCAGACAGCACATATTTTTTTTACCATGGGAGAAGGATATGCGTCGACTAAAGGAAGCTTTTTTTTTAAATTTCTCTTAGGACGTCTTGGAGATTTGTGGGCAAAAAAGGCCATAGTAATTTTTCCCTCCATTTGATGGGTGATCAAGTCCAAGGCAAGTTGTTTTGGAAACAGACGTCTTTTTAGTGGCCATTTTAGCAGATCACATATGAGTTAACACGTACTATATTCATAAGGCCAAAAAAGTGCCATTGGCCATCTCTTTGTCCTCCTAGATACACTGTATTTGTGGCATAACTGGTCTGGAATAAAATCAACGCCAATTTTTGTCTTATTATAGAACTCGACTATCTCCGCTTGTCCATTTATTGCATCATAATCTGCTGTTGCATGCATAGTTGACAACATGGGGACTATTGTTTTTTGTGTCAATTTTTCCAACAATTCTTATGCAACTGGAATCGAGTGAACCAATTATCACAAGTGAGGTTACGGTTTGTGCCATGACTTTTCTAGGTCAATTTCAAAGTAAAGAAATGAGCAAAGGGTACATTCGTAGGACATGAACCTTTGCCCAAATATACATAAGCATCTAACATATAGGCTGTTTTGGCATGGTAGGTCATCAAAATTTTTATACCATACTCGTACTTGCCTGGTTTGCTAGGAATGTACATTTTAAACATACATCTGCCTCTAAAACCCAATAACATTTCGTCTAATTTACAGCAATCTGAATGGCAGTATAATTTACTTGACACATTGACAACGTGATCAAAATATCTCTTATAGGTGCTAATCTGTCATTTTGTCGTCGAGAAAAAATATTACTTTATTCCTACCCTGGGGTCCAATAAACCCCAAAACAGCAATTATTACGTATACAGTACACCAATGCTAACGCACTACGGATGAAAAGATGGCCGCTGGCGTCATCGAGGATTAGCTTGAGTCACGTGTTCATGCGTTTCGTTTCCGCAAAAATATTTTCAGAAAATGAAACACTGGGGTTTACTGGACCCCTGGGTAGGGTTTAAGGGTTAATTAACAACACATCTTTAGGTCACCATCACCGGACGTAGACAACCGAGAGTAATGCCAGATACAAAAATACAAATTACACTGGATGTGAACAGATAATTAAATGTTTTTATTGTTCTATATTCAACATTTATTCCCTGTTTTTAGGCAATGAAAAAAATATCATTAGAATACGAAGCTTAATTTCACCGTTGTCATTATAGCTGTAATGGCGTAATTAGGAAGTCGGCGGGTGTCGAATCGTGTTGACTCGGGTTCCAATCTCAGTCTCCAGATCAATTTTTTTTTCTTTTTTTTTTTTTAATTTCACTCGTGATTTATTATTTAAATAACATTAATATATAAAAATACCGAGCAAAAAAAAAAAAAAAAAAAATACCGAGCTAGGCTCGGTCACCCAGGTACTGGTCTTTAAAAAGCATTGGCGTTAAATTATATAAAGTTCGTGGTTTCCAAAAAATGTAAGGGAAATTCATACAAAATAAAGTCGTAGTTCTTGACAAGTTAAGACTTATGTAAACGGAAACGTATATAAGCTATAACTAATTGAGGAGCTGGGGAACATAACCGGAGTAGTCCACTGTAATTCGAAAGTTTTTTTTTTTCGAATCGTAATGTCTGGACCCAGTTTCATCGATCACTGTTAATATTTTCAATCAAAACCGGCTCCAAGCAGACAAAAAAAGGCTTTAAAAAGTGCATTTTCAAACAAAACCGTATCAGTCCGATACACAACGTAAAGATTTTAATAAATTTATCTTTTTTCATTCTGAAGTGGACTTGTCCTTTAAAGTATGCATTTCTTCAAAACATTTCTAATCAAAACCGGAAATATACAGCTTTTGCTGCATAGTTTTTTTTCCACGAAAAAAAACTTTATTGCTCAGACCCCAAGAATATCATGAAGTTTATGCTAAGCATGGAAAAATCAAGGTATCTGAGGATTGGAATTTATTCGACATATAAGGGCTGGAAACTTATTACAAAAAACTAGAACCTTCTTAAGCAGGGACTATACCATCCATCACTACTTCGAAGAATGCCTTCAGTAAATGAGATTAAACCTCAAAAGAAGAAAGACGTTGAGCGTATTTTGGTAATGCAGTTTGGTGATGACTGGGTCAAGCATACAGAAATAGAATGGTATAAAGAGGTAATATAGACTGAGTCTGGATCTACAGACACCGTTGAGATTGGCGAATCAGGTGAATGTGATGACATTGACGATTGCGAATGTCTGGAACTAGACATTACCGAAGTTATTATCTGATTTTTTTTTAAACAAAATACAATAAACCTTTCAAATCTATAATTTTTGTTTTCATTTTAAGTTCCTCTTTTATACAAATCCGGATTTGTCCGATACTAAAAAAACCGGACTTGTCACAAATTTGCACTCACAACCGGTTAAGTCCACCTTTTTCAAACAAAATCGGTTTAATACATTTTTATTTCTTGAATAACTTCTAGAATATAAAAGTATATGAAAAAATAGTTACTCATGCGACAATAGACCTAATCCACCTATATATAATAATGCAATATTATGTTATTAATCATCTCCATATATTGATATTAGTTTTTTAGCCAGTGTGTAAAATTTATTTTCGCGGACTAAGCCGGTTCTGTTCGCCAGCTCCTCAATTAATTTTTTCGTTATAAGTGAAACAAATCGTAGTTTTATAAAAAAAAAATATAAATTCTAGTATTAAAAATCAGATTATGTTAATATTTTTTTGTTTTTTTTTTCGGTTTTAGCCGTTAGTTCTTATTATGTACCACGCTTTCTTTAATCATAGTCTGGATCTTGTTAAGCGTTTGAAAATAATAAATATAACAATAACTGCAGCAAAGGCTTAAAAGATAAATATTCACATATGTTCATTTATGTGTATAATTACTTATCCTTATTTAATTTTTTTTTGTGCTGTAATCAACATAAATGTAAATAATAGTTGATTCATCATACAAAAACTAAGTTGAACTTATAGGAAACCTTGTAACAAATAAAAAAGATCAAATTAATAAACATCGCCTTGACACATTGTATTTTAAAGATATTATATATTTATACTAGCGACCCGCCCCGGCTTCGCACGGGTGCAATGATGACATTTTTAAATGACAGGATCTTTACGTAATATTCCGACGTGGCGGCTGAGGTACTACTCTTACAACACGTAATATTACGGCGATGGCGGTTAAAGGCTTAAATGTTTCGCTGTTAATTACTTCTAACGACGATATCTGAAAACCTATTCATCTGATTGATATAGTGTAAAGGGCAATTTTAATCTGCATTAAATTCCTAAGCTAACTAAAATATTTGTTTGGATAAGGATTAATACTGAACTAAAGAAAATAGCTTGGAAAATAACGTAATGTTTTTAATTAAAAATTTGAACATAAAAGTGGTTATTGTAAGTCAACCGTAAGAGATAGAGATATGCTATCGCGGACTTTTTTGTAGCATTTTTATAGATTTAGAATTCGCTAGTACATTACTCCACTGTATCTTTGCTAGTTTACGCGGCGTTTGCGTGGAAAGCTCCCAGTTGGCGCGATTTTGTGCGACTTCTTCAACATTTATCGCCGTATTTCTGCTAATTTACATAAAACTATACTAAATTATATACATAAACCTTCCTCTTGAATCACTCTATCTTTTAAAAAAAACCGCATTAAAATCCGTTGCGTAGTTTTAAAGATCGAAGCATACATAGGGACATAGGGACAGAGAAAGCGACTTTGTTTTATACTATGTAGTGATAAAAATTAGATAAAATTATATTTTATATAAAAAAATTTCTTTTCCTCCTGGTTTCCCTTTCCTCCGCGCAGGGCCGGATTTAGGAGAGGGCAACAGGGGCTACTGCCCTGGGGCCTCCACAAAAGAGGGGCCCCCACAATAGAGACTTTGGAAAATTCAAATTCAAATTTTTCAATTTCATAATATTTTATTCAGCATAAAATTATTACAATTTCTTAGGTACTGAACGTCATTCAGAAAGAAGAAACCTGAGAAGAACTGGCGAAAGAAACTCAGCGGGACGAATATCATTTTTTCTTTATCGGAATGTTTTTTTTTTCCAAAGCAGATTGAAATTACCAATAATTTTATAGGTTGAAATAGCCTGGCGGCGATCACATCATTCCCAACGCGTACTGTCTTCTAGAAAATCGTTAATCGAATAAAATATCCTTTAGTAAACAAACGTTCTTTCACATTTTTTTTAAATTTGGCAATAGAAGCTTTTTGAACGTTTTCTGGGAGCCTGTTGTATAAGCGTATACATTGTCCATAGAAGGAATTACTGACTCGGCGTAGGCGCGTTACAGGCATTACAAGTTTACGTTTCTTCCTAGTATTAATGCTATGCATGTCGCAATTTCTAGGAAATTCATGTACATATATTTTTATGAACATACATAACATTTTCGTACACATATTGAGAAGCAACAGTCAATATTTTTATTTCCAAACCAAATTATGCACCCGAAAGCCTCGCCGGCATTACTATGGCTCCAAACTGCTTGACCCACCGTAAAACGGTTGCAATTTATGCCCTTTTTGCATCAGTTTATTAAAATAGAGGCCGTAGTACACACCCTAGACCTAGCCTTTACGCCAAAGCGTTACGGTATGGTTTTTTTTTTAATTAAGTTTTCAGCAGAAATGCATGTATTTTTTCTCTTATATTTTTTAATTTACTTTTTTATGGTTATTCTGTACATACTAATAATGTCATGAAAGATACTAGATCTGCCAATTGTAATACATTATCATATCAGTAGGTATTCATTTATTTACGTGATAAACAGATAAATAGACAATTAAAGAAATCTCAAAAATAGATCTTAATGATACTATGGGTAAGACTCACAAGAAAGAATAAAATGAGTAGATCCAGACGAACAATATTTATTAATCGGCGACGATAATAAAGTAAATATACATAAGCCATCAGTGTTAACGTACCTATTATCTTTATGATAGTACTAGCGGCCACCCGCGACTTCGTACGCGTCGAGCTAGTTATTTCCAAATAATTTTTAATTATATTCGAAAAAGCTAAAAACGAAAATAAGAAAAAATTAAAGAAAGATAAAAACAATTAATATCTAGACGAATTTTTAGTATCAATGACATCGATGGATATTATTTTTCATTGGACTTTCATACAAACTACCATTCCCTGTTTTAACCCCAAAAGGGGGTTGATTTCTAAAGATACATTATTAGTACACCTCAACACCATCTATAGACCGTACATTTTGAATTTCAAGTCTCTCACTTCAAAAACATAGTACATTCATAGAAATGTCCAACCCCCGTTTTACCCCCTTAGGGGTGGAGTTTCGTAAACCCGTTCTTAGCGGATGTCTACTCTCTATAACGAACCTACCTGCCAAATTTCAAGTTTGTAGGTGTTACAGTTTCTGAGATTACGTGATGATCAGTGACCTTTCTATTATATATATAGATTCTGTCATTGTCGTACTTATGAGTCAGAAAATCATATATTTATAAGGAATGTATCTTACAAACCAGTCAGTATAGATCAAGTTCTGTTGTGTATAATACATACCTATACTTTAATACAAAACATAATAAAGTGCTGCGTATAAGTTACATAGCCGTATACTACACAAATACCGGAAAAGTATATTTTTATATGATATTCTCTTTTTTATATAGGTAAGTGTTAAATTATTACATTTATTATAGTCACCCATTCATTTAGCAGCTACTACTTTTTGAGCTTTTAATGTAGGTGATTTAAGAATAGAAATTTGAGTACCTACAACAATTAAAAAGTGTACTTTGTTTTTGATTTTAATTTGTAAATTGAAATTATTTCAATAATACAGAAATGTATAGACACGTTTCGGATGCAATATGGTGGTACCTACACGAGGTAACTTCACGAGTGGTCGCTGATTCTGGGATTGCTTCAGACAAATATCATATTGGAAAAATTTTACTACGTTGCTTGAAGGACGAACCCGATTACATACTGCAGGTATAAGTTATAACACACGTTTCTTTATAATGATAATGTCATTATTTTAATTATTTTATTTTGTCGATTTATATAAACAAGACATCAATCGCCGAGAAGAAACTCCACTTCTGTATCTCTTATAATATAATACCTCTTTGGGATGCCTACTTGAGTTGAAATCAAAATAAACACCCCAAATCTTCTTTAAGTGTGTATTTTATAAGCAATGATATAAAGATTACAAAGGCGATAGCTAAGAGCGTTATTATACAGGATTCGGCACTCGAAGTGTTACTAACTTTACGTTGCCATAGCAACTAAACTGTTTACAGTATGGCGCCCATTTTTTCACATTCCTTAGTCTATTGTATTGTTAATCTATATACAGGGTTCGGCACTCGAAGTGTTAGGTAATAATACAAAATGCTGTAATTTTGTTAATTATGAGCATATCTTCTATCTATACTTATCTTAATATATATAAATCTCGTGTGAACTGAACGGATGTTTGTCCTCAATGGACTCCTAAACCACTTAACCGATTTTAATCAAATTTGCACACCGTGTGCAGTTTGATCCAACTTGAAAGATAGGCTATATTTTATTTTGGTATATGTAATTATTATATTTAAGAAAAAAAAAGGCGGTACGAAGTTCGCCAGGTCAGCTAGTTATATTATAAAAATAAGTCCCCCGGCCGCGTCTTTCTGTCCTCCTGTCTGTCCTCCTGTCTGTCTGAACGCGATAAACTCGAAAACTACTGAACGGATTTTTACACGGTTTTCAACAATAGAAAGAGTGATTCTTGAGGAAGGTTTAGGTATACAATTTATTATGCTTTTAAGTAAATTAGCAGAAATACGGCGATAAATATTGAAGAGGTCGCAAAAAATCTCGCCAACGGGGACCTTTCCTCGCGAACGCCGCGTAAACTAGCAAAGATATAGTTAAGTAATGTACTAGCGAATTCAAAATCTATAAAAATGCTACAAAAAAGTCCGCAATAGCATATCTCTATCTCTTACGGTTGACTTACAATAACCACTTTTATGTTCAAATTTGTAATTAAAAACATTACGTTATTTTCAAAGCTATTCTCCTTAGTTCAGTATTAATCCTTATCCAAATAAATATGTTAGTTAGCTTAAAAATTTAATGCCGATTAAAATTTACCTTTACACTATATCAATCAGATGAATAGTTTTTGAGATATCGTCGATAGAAGTAATTATTAAAAATAATTAATGCGCAACGAAGTGGGCACGGGTCGGCTAGTTTATTTTAAAACTTTAGTATCGAAAAGAAAACATATAAAATAAATAAAAAAGAAATTATTGTTCAATTTAACCATCTTTAGCGCGGATAACAGCATCGAGTCTGACCGAGAAGGCTTCACACGCTGCACGAATGTGGTCTGCTGGTATTTTGTTCCATTCTCTGCGGAGAGCAATCTTTAAGGTGTCGTCCGTCACATATTTTTTTGTTGACACTTTGGCTTCTAGAATTGACCATATAGAAAAATCCATTGGATTTAAGTCCGGGGAATATGGTGGCCATTGTTGCGAAGAAATGAAGCTTGGAACATTTTCTTGTAAAAAATTTGGGTTTCACGTGCTTTGTGGGATGGTGCCGAGTCTTGTTGAAAGGTCCAATGATTTGTACCAAATTTTTTACGTGCCCAAGGTAACAAAGCATCGTTTTAAATGTTTTTATGGTAGATCTGCTGGTTTATCTTTACACCCTGGTCAATGGAAACGAGAGGTGAGCGTCCTGTGGCAGTTACCGCAGCCCAAACCATCACAGATGCGGGTACTTGCTTTCGCAAGGCAATTCGTTGGTCTAAATTGTAATTTGATTTACACTTTAACCATACGCGATCGTTTTGTTTGTTCACATATTGCTGAACCGTAAAAATTTTTTCATCGGAAAATACCAAATTTTCAAGCATGCCACCAACGTGCGAGTGCTTTAAGTTCTTAGCTCTTTCTAGACGAGTTTCCTTTTGTGCAAGTGTTAGGTCTTGCACTTTTTGTAATTTGTAGGGCTTCAGTTGAAGTTTATTTTTCAATATGCGTCCTATGCTCCGGACATCTGTCCGAAATTATATATATATATAATCTGAATCTCGGAATCGGCTCCAACGATTTTCGTGAAATTTAGTATGCAGGGGATTTCGGGAGCGAAAAATTGATCTAGCTAGGATTCATTTTAAAAAAATGTCGTTTTATCCCTGTTTTTAGGCAATGAAAAAATATAATTAGAATACGAAGCTCAATTTCACCAATGTCAACATAGGTGTAATAGCTTAATTAGGAAATCGGCTGGTGTCGAATCCTGTTGACCCGGGTTCAAATCTCAGTCTCCAATTTATTATTTTTTCTTTTTTTATATTTCACTCGTGATTTATTCTTTCAATAAAATTAAAATATAAAAATACCGAGAAAAAAAAACAAACAAAAAAATAAAAATACCAAGGTACTTTTATGTGAAATGTCAATTTCTTTTAATAGATAGATGGAGCAACTGACGAGAGAGACACATTTCAATCGGCGCTAGAACGTTCTGTACTATGTGCTACTGGACTTAGAAAAATTGGTCTTCAATATCAAGATGTTGTAGTCATAATGGCACCCAACTGCATTGACCTGTGTATTCCAATATACGCAGGTCTCTTTCTCGGCATTGCGGTTGCAGGGATAGACAATAATTTAGGAGTGAGTGAGTAGTGAACTTATAGAATATTTTCATAAAAAAGATGGCATGCGTTACTGGCTAAACAGTTAAATAAAGTAGATGATTTGTAAGAATTGAGAAAAGGGGATCTTAGCTTCCAGCCTTTTGCACAACTTTAGTAGCTACTTAGGTTAGGTTTTACCAAAATGATGGTCTAAATCTGTTTACATAGATAATCTTCAGTACATATTATAAAACAAAGTCGCTTCCCGCTGTCTGTCTTCCCTATATATGCTTAGATTATTAAAAACAGTTTTTTTAATAAATAGAGTGATTCCAGAGGAAGGTTTATAATGTATAATAATATATGCATAATATAATAAAGGAACACTGATCATTTTCGCAACGTGCGAAGCCGGGGCGGGTCGCTAGTACTATAATAAATTATGAAGTAATAATGTATTTTTTTAATTACAGGTGAACTTCGAGAATCGTTAGAAATTACAGCACCAAAAATAATATTCTGTGAAAATGCAAACGCAAAAACTGTTCAAGAAGCATTGAGTTCGTTAAAATTTTCGTGTCATGTTATAACATTTGGTGAAAAAAAGGATCATATGTCCTTTACAGAATTCCTCGATAAATACGCTGATGAATTGAAAATTGATAAATTTAAGTATGTATTGATTTTTAATTGAGGAGCTGGCGAACAGAACCGGCTTAGTCCGCGAAAATAAATTTTACACACTGGCTAAAAAACTAATATCAATATATGGAGATGATTAATAACATAATATTGCATTATTATATATAGGTGGATTAGGTCTATTGTCGCATGAGTAACTATTTTTTCATATACTTTTATATTCTAGAAGTTATTCAAGAAATAAAAATGTATTATTTATAATACACACTTTATATAATAAATACTCGTATATATATACACAATATTACGTCACAAACCAAGCATTGTGCTCTCTCACCGTAACAGGTAGTAACTGAAAATCAGTCGATCTTTCCTAGGATTGATCTTTTAAGTACTGAGTTACTTACCTTTTTGCGATTCTGCAGCACACATACACTTTATTTTAATGTGTTTTTATTAATCCTATTAAGATGTTTTTATTTGATACTTTTTATTTTTATTTTACTTTTACTTTTTTTTTTTTCATTCTTTTTTTTAATTGTGTATGTACCTAGTGCGGAATTGTAAATAAAGTTTTTATCTATCTATCTATCTATTAAACCGATTTTGTTTGAAAAAGGTGGACTTAACCGGTTGTGAGTGCAAATTTGTGACAAGTCCGGTTTTTTTAGTATCGGACAAATCCGGATTTGTATAAAAGAGGAACTTAAAATGAAAACAAAAATTATAGATTTGAAAGGTTTATTGTATTTTGTTTAAAAAAAAATCAGATAATAACTTCGGTAATGTCTAGTTCCAGACATTCGCAATCGTCAATGTCATCACATTCACCTGATTCGCCAATCTCAACGGTGTCTGTAGATCCAGACTCAGTCTATATTACCTCTTTATACCATTCTATTTCTGTATGCTTGACCCAGTCATCACCAAACTGCATTACCAAAATACGCTCAACGTCTTTCTTCTTTTGAGGTTTAATCTCATTTACTGAAGGCATTCTTCGAAGTAGTGATGGATGGTATAGTCCCTGCTTAAGAAGGTTCTAGTTTTTTGTAATAAGTTTCCAGCCCTTATATGTCGAATAAATTCCAATCCTCAGATACCTTGATTTTTCCATGCTTAGCATAAACTTCATGATATTCTTGGGGTCTGAGCAATAAAGTTTTTTTTCGTGGAAAAAAAACTATGCAGCAAAAGCTGTATATTTCCGGTTTTGATTAGAAATGTTTTGAAGAAATGCATACTTTAAAGGACAAGTCCACTTCAGAATGAAAAAAGATAAATTTATTAAAATCTTTACGTTGTGTATCGGACTGATACGGTTTTGTTTGAAAATGCACTTTTTAAAGCCTTTTTTTGTCTGCTTGGAGCCGGTTTTGATTGAAAATATTAACAGTGATCGATGAAACTGGGTCCAGACATTACGATTCGAAAAAAAAAAACTTTCGAATTACAGTGGACTACTCCGGTTATGTTCCCCAGCTCCTCAATTAGGTACACTCATATTTACTGCGATTTTTAATATTTTTTCTACTAATTGCAGACAAAATAATAAATAATATGATTTAATTTTGTTAATGCGTATTATACATTTATGTTTTTTATTTATTTATTTATTTATACTTTATTGTACATCACAACTACAAATATCATTTACAGACTTTGAAGTACAATGGGCGGACTTATGGCTATTTAGCCATTTCTTCCAGACAACCCAAATATATATTTCCTACTATGAGTAACCATCGCTATCAGGTGTACATGATAACAACCGGGACCGACGGCTTAACGTGCTCTCCGAGGCACGGTGGGGTAACCCACAAGGACTGCACAAACACCCAGACTACGGCAAACATCTGTATGGCCAATACAAATGTTGTCGTGTGCGGGAATCGAACCCGCAACCGCCCGCGCAACAGCCAATCGCAATCCAGTGCTGTAACCGCTGCGCCAACGCGGCGTCAGCGCGGCGGCAACGCGGCGACGCGGAGTCACGCGGCGTTTTTTATTACTTATTATATGGCATACTAGCTGTGCCCGCGACTTCGTCCGCGTGGAATTTAAAAAAAAATTGTTCAGTTCGCAGTTATAAAATATTTAAAAAATCGAAAATAAAAGTAGCCTAAGTTACTAGTTATTACATCAGATATCTGCCAGTGAAAGTCCCGTCAAAATTGGTCCAGTCGACAAACAGGCAGACAGAAAAAATTCTAAAAAAAATGTACTATGGTATATAGGTATGTGCTTTGTATACATCCATGTGCATTTAGTAAAAAGCGGTTATTTTAATATTACAAACAGAAACTCCAATTTTATTTACTTGTATAGATAATATGGCTTGTAATCGGTTTACAATTAGAAACATTAAATTGACAAATAATGAAGAACCTTTTTACTAAGATAAGTCAATTTTCAAGTTTGTTAAAAGTTCCGTTTTATTAAAACAAATAAAAACTCATTATATTTTAAAGTAGAGATATAAGTAGAGAAGTTGGTCTGGAAATCAATGCCAGCAAAACAAAATTGATGACAAACTCAAGGGAAATAGACGTTATGGCAACAAGATCGAATATGTCAAAGTATATATTTACTTAGGACAGATAATATCCCCTTCAGATGAAACGACAAAAGAAATAAACAGGCAAATAGCCCAAGGATGGAGAAAGTACTGGTCACTGAAGGAAATAATGAAAAGTAAGGATCTAGGCAATCACATAAAAAAGAAAACATTCGAGATCTGTATCCTACCAGTCCTTACTTATGGCTGTGAAACTTGGTCAACAACACTTTACCACAGGGAAAGGCTAACAAAATGCCAACGTGCCATGGAAAGAAGCATGCTAGGGTTAAAAATCAAAGACAGAGTCAGGAACGTAGACATAAGAACAAGAACAAAACTCACAGACATTCTTACCCGGATAGACGTCCAAAAATGGAGATGGGCTGGACATATGCTACGCCACCCCATTAACAAATGGAGCAAGCAAGTCACCCTCTGGCAACCAAGAGACGGCAAAAGAGGCAGGGGTCGTCAAGTCAAAAGATGGGAAGACGACTTGAAACAGACAGCGGGACCTCTCTGGTGGAGAGTAGCAAGGGACAGGACTCATTGGAAGGAATTGGAGGAGGCCTATGCCAAAAGGCACACCGAACTTAGGGACCTCTTGTAACCCTATGTTTAGGAATAAAAGGCTATTATTATTATGTTCGCTGTCACTCCACCCGTTTAATATATATTATATACATATATATAATAAATACTTATATGAATAATATAATAAATTTACATATACTTACATATATAAATATAAGCGGGTGGAGGATTACACCCCGGCAGGGAGATCAAACGGCCGGGGGTTAGGGCTGTAGGCTGAGAAACCGGCGGACAATCCTAGCCGAGTCAAGTAACACCGCCTTCTGCATCCTGCCTGCGAGCGAACCGTCCCGGATCCCCAGTTGCCTCAGATGGTGAGCGAGGCTAACCGGGATCAAACCGTTGGCAGATATTACGATAGGAATTATTTCAGCGGACCCCACACCCCACATGTCGACAATCTCGTGTGCCAGATCCAGATATTTACGTTTCTTTTCAGTTTCGGCTTTCACGAGGTTCTCGTCATGTGGGATGGTGATGTCCACCAAAAACACCCTCGACCGTGCCCTGTCCATCACCACGATATCAGGCTTGTTCGCCAGTATCGTCCTGTCTGTGGCGATAGGCAGGTCCCAGTAGAGTCGGACTCCGTCGCGTTCGAGTACTGGCACCGGTGTGTATTGGTAATACGGCATCCTCTGTTCCAGGAGACCGTACATAAGAGCAAGCTCTTGGTGGAGAATCTTGGCCACTTGGTTATGTCTGTGCAAGTACTCAGTGTTAGCAAGCGCAGAACAACCCGAAAGCACATGCCTGAGTGACTCACCGGGATGGCGACAGGCTCGACAGAAGTCGGGGGTGCCATCCTTCAGGATGTGCTTTCGGTAGTTGTTCGTCTTAACCACCTGATCCTGTATTGCACAGACAAAACCTTCGGTTTCCCCAAAGAGGTCGCCGAAACGCAGCCACTGCACGGAGGCCTTACTGTCCACGTGAGGCGCATGGAGCGCCTTGTAGAACCGTCCATGCAGCTCTTTCTCCATCCATACGGTCTCCCGGTCAGAGGTGCTCAGTACGACCGGTTTCTGCCAGTTCTCGTTGGCCAAGGATAGGGGGGTTAGTCCTTTGTCACACACTACAACATCACCATGCATAGCGCTGTCCCGCCTCGTTTCAAAGTAGGCCCTGAGGCTGCACACCTCGCGGTTATGCATGGTCTTAGCGTTTAGCATGCCTCGGCCACCACACTTCCGCGAGATGTACAATCTCATGACCGACGACTTAGGGTGGTGCACGCGATGGTGCGTCATAGTTGTGCGGACTCTTCTGTCCAGGGCGTCAAGATCGGTCTGAGTCCATCTGAGTATGCCAAAGGTGTACAAGAGAGTGGGCATGACCCAGGTGTTATAGGCTCGGACCTTGTTGGCGCCCGACAAATAGCTCCGAAGAACTTTTGTCAGCCGTCCAAAAAAGACTTCGCAAACTGCCTGTTTCATGTCCACCTCCTTCACCCCTATGCATTGTGACATACCCAGATACCGGTAGGATTCAGCTTCGGAAAGGGTCTTGAAGGATGTTAATTCAAGGCTAAACTGCGCCGATTGAGTCACCTGACCCCTGTCTACATGCACGACCGCACACTTATCCACTCCAAGCTGCATCCTGATGGAACCACTGAATTCCGTGGTGATTTTCAGCAATTCCTGCAGGCGTGCAGCGTTAGGTGCCAGCAATTTGAGGTCATCCATGTAGAGGAGGTGGGAGACTTTAGTACCTCCTCTCCGAAACTGAAAGCCTGTCCCCGAACGCTCCAGCAGGGTGCTTAGAGGGTTCAAGGACAAGCAGAACCATAGCGGGCTCAGGCAATCACCCTGGAAGATACCCCTCCTTATCCTGATTGGATCATCCGCGTCCGTCAGTCGCTCACCCTGGAGACAAAGGATCGTACTCCATTGCCCCATGCATACTCCGAGGAAGTCTCGAACTGCCTCGTCAATCTTGTACAGTTCGAGGACCCTCAGGAGCCATGAGTGAGGCACCGAGTCGAAAGCCTTTTTGTAGTCGATCCAGGCGGCCGAAAAGTTCCGACGGTTGCGTCTGACAAGTTGGCCCGCCACGGAGTCAATGAGAAGGAGCTCCTTTGTACCGCGACCGCCTCCACGACATCCGTTCTGGGCTGCAGACAAGATGTTAAACTCACCAATATGTCGTGAGATCTTACAGCTCAGAACGGATGTCAGTGTCTTATAAATGGAGCTCAGACACGTTATGGGGCGGTAGTTGGTAGGATCAGCGGTGTTGGTGGATTTAGGAGCTAAGTGAGTGATCCCGGTAGTGAAAAGGTTCGGGAGTGTCTTCCGATCTATTGCCTCTTGGTATTGTCGAGCCAAGGTCGCATGGCAGACCGAGAGCCCTTTCAGCCAGTAGTGATGCAGACCGTCAGCCCCCGGACTTTTCCAGTTCGGAGCCCGCCGGACCGCACCACTGACGTCCTCCGTAGAGATGGCGATCGGGTTCATCGGTTCGACTTTAGCACATGCGTCCTGTACCGCCGCAATCCAAGGGCCCTCCTCATGCTCTACCTCCCTTGACCATATGTTGCGCCAGAAGGCGACGAGGTCAACCGTACTCGGTTTTAGGAAAGCAGAGCATGGTATCGGGTTCTCCAGTTTTCTATAGAACCTTTTCTGATCACTCACGAAGAGGCGATTTTGTCGGAAGCGCTCAACTCTCTCAGAGTATCTGCGAATGCGCTTTCCCCATGCCGCAATTCTCTGCTTCAGGCCGTCGATGCGCTCCGTTAGTCTATCGGCTATGTCAGGCTGGTTGAGGCTGACGCCTAGCCCGTTGAAGGCCATTCTAACGGAGCGCACAATCCTTGGCCTTGTGTTGCCCGACCTGAAGGCTAGCAGCCTACCAATGAGGACCCTGGCCAGGCTGATACGGCGTTCTATTCTCCTCTTCCAGGCTGGTACGTCGCTATTCTTATGACTAGCGAGTCCAGGCTCCTGGGTCTTGGCTCCGACAAGGCGGTGCACCGCTAGAGCGGCACCGAAGAGAATAGAACCCGTATCCTCCAAGCCAAGGCTGCCTTCCAAATAGGGAGGTAACAGCCTGTTGGCTGCCTCAATGGCACTCCGCGTCGCAGCATTGAGGGGGAGGCGAGAAAGTCGCGGTCTCTGTTCAAGAGGAGCGCCCCGAGTCTCGGAAATCGCCTCTTGCAAGATCCCTCTCATCTGCTCTACTTTTTGGGCGACTGCTCCCTCAGTGATCGCCTCCACAGGCGCTTCGCTACGAACGCTTTCTTGTTGCGTTGACACTGCGTCGCGCTCTGCAGACACGGGTTCGTCTTCAGGAGCAGCCTTACGTCGAAATCGTTCGAGCTCGGCGGCGTCAAATACGCCCTTTCGTTGGATGAACCGAGCTCGATCTGCCAGGTTCTGTTCCGTGACAGTTACAGTTGGCTCAAGCAGCAGGAACTCGCGGTGCATTACTGCCCGGTAGCCAGTCCGTCCGGTTTCCCGTCCCACAGCCCTATAGTACGCCCGCATGACACTCTCGTTCATCTTCAGTGTCCATCTCATGCGACGTACTCCACCAGCGGCGGGAGCCGAATGCTGAGTCCCTTGGGGCTCTGTCGGCGCCAAGCCATATGGTGGGGATGGTGGATTAGCCGACCGGTCAGGTAGTGGTGCCGGTCGGCGGGGGTGGCTGGCGGCCCGCATGCTGCCACGTCCAGCGCCAGCTCCAGACGCGCCCTGGCGTCCCCCAGGCAGCGGCCCTATGCGCTTTCCAAATTTGTCTTCCATCCATTAGTATTTTTGAGTGCTAATGTACTCACTCGGAGAGGCACTCACGCTCTCCGAGGAGGCTGCGCAGGTGTAATGCAGCTTTGTTTGCCCTCAGTCGCCTTTTACGACACCCTGGGCATAGGAAGGGGTGGCCCTATTCTACTCTGCCGGGAACCACACGGCTATTATTATTATCATTATTATTATTATTATTATTATATATTTTAAAGTACAACTTTTTAATGAATAAAATTAAAGTAACATGTAACTTATTTTCCCTTTATTGGGTACTAAATGCGTTCTTGTTTCAGACCAGCAGACTTTAACCCTGAATCGACGAAAGGTCTGTTAATACCAACAAGTGGATCAACAGGGTTACCAAAATATGCTGCTTTGACACATGCCAACATATTTAATGGTTTTCCTACTTTCATGTACGTTAATATAATCTTAAAATGAATTCAGAGTTAATGATCAAAATGTTTACGACTGTTTATTCCTATATCGCAAGACATGGTGTATCGCATTTTTTATGACATCGTTCACATTGTTATCTTCTGTTACGTTTGAATTAGATAATCCACAATTCGATTTTGTAAAATCAATGAATTTGAATCAGAATCTGAAACAGCCCTTAAATATCCGATCTGGTGCCGGCCTGATCTTCATACAGAAGAAGTCCTCAACTGTGAGTTGCGGACAAAAAGTAATTATTGCTGTTAAGTTTATGCAAACATATGGGACCGACGGCATTTTGCTCTCCGAGATACAACAATGTGGAGACTAAAAACATACCTAGATACTATAAAAATCAATATTTTTATAAACATCTCCTTCGAGCGTGAACTGAATCCACGACCAACGGTGTGAAAACAAGTCACACCACTACACCAGAAGGGTTTCCCAAAGGCTTGTAATGAAAACATTGGGGCAAATAAAGAAAAAGGTAAAACAGAAGTCTTTAAATTTTATGTAACTTTAACTTGTTTTTAGGGTTTGTAATACTAAATTTCCAACACCATTTGACATGACTCTGGTTATATCCCCAGTTCAATGGATTTCAGCATTAGTTCAAATAGTAATGTCACCAATTTTAAAATGTACAAGACTGCAGACATCATCACCAGTCACTACTGACCACTTCTTTACAGTCGTAAATAAATACAAGGTGAGATTTATTCAATTTGTAAAAAGTGAAAAATCGTAGTGTAAAGTGTTATCCACTGCATATGCATGTTCTCAAAATTGTTTTCGCTATCGCTAACTTTGGTTTAATTTAAAGCCTAAGTAGCTAAAAATTTATTCTGTGTCAAATTTAGATTTATTACTAGCAATTCAATTTAAGCCTCATTTTACGGAGACGCGGCGCATCGCGCTGCGATAGGTTGCGCGGCCCACACTATATTCAAATGTTGGGCGTTGGATGAGTACGTTTACGGAGAAGCGATTTTACACGCGTTCATTCACATACATATTTCACACGTGCGACGCCACGCCACACGCGACGCGCGACGCCCCGCGTCTCCGTAAATAAGGCCTTACGTATTTTAGTTGTAAGCGTCTACTGCTGAATCTAGCTCTTTAATAGATTTGCAGCCCCGAGAGGGTTGAAAGGGCTACATCTCCGGAAATTAGGGACTTGTTTTTCTCCTCTGTTCAGATAGTCCTAATTTCACCAGATTATATGATCCTAAAGTAACGTAATAATTGTTAACAAATTGTTTTTTTACAGCCCGAGTATATTATAAGCAGCCCAACTTTTATGACAAATCTATTCAAGAACGATGAAATACACAAGTGTGATTTTAGCTCATTTAAATACATATTAATCGGTGGCAGCGCTGTTTCTACGAAAGTTTTGAATAATGTTGCGGTAGGTACCTACATTTTTTTTTAATATCTAACATACCATACAAATAGGTAGATATAATTCATTAGTTACGAATAATGATTGCTGAATCTTGTACAATAGTTACATCAATTTTGTATAATAGAACTAGCTGCTGCCCGCGACGTCATCTGCGTGCGTTCACTGCTCGTTCCCCGTAGGTGATAGCGTGATAATATCTAATTATCTAGCCTATATGTTGTCCCGACTTCTTAATAATATTTGTGCCAAATTTGAAGTAAATACATACAGTAGGTACTTTTTGAGTTTATCCCGGACATACATTTACTTTCCTACCATTTTATTATAATATATATATGTACCTATAGATAGTATATATAATATAAACTAGCGACCCGCCCCAGCTTCGCACGGGTGCAATGATGACATTTTTAAATGACAGGATCTTTACGTAATATTCCGACGTGGCGGCTGAGGTACTACTCTTACAACACGTAATATTACGGCGATGGCGGTTAAAGGGTTAAATGTTTCGCTGTTAATTACTTCTAACGACGATATCTGAAAACCTATTCATCTGATTGATATAGTGTAAAGGGCAATTTTAATCTGCATTAAATTCCTAAGCTAACTAAAATATTTGTTTGGATAAGGATTAATACTGAACTAAAGAAAATAGCTTGGAAAATAACGTAATGTTTTTAATTAAAAATTTGAACATAAAAGTGGTTATTGTAAGTCAACCGTAAGAGATAGATATATGCTATCGCGGACTTTTTTGTAGAATTTTTATAGATTTAGAATTCGCTAGTACATTACTCCACTGTATCTTTGCTAGTTTACGCGGCGTTTGCGTGGAAAGCTCCCAGTTGGCCCGATTTTGTGCGACTTCTTCAACATTTATCGCCGTATTTCTGCTAATTTACATAAAACTATACTAAATTATATACATAAACCTTCCTCTTGAATCACTCTATCTTTTAAAAAAAACCGCATTAAAATCCGTTGCGTAGTTTTAAAGATCTAAGCATACATAGGGACATAGGGACATAGGGACAGAGAAAGCGACTTTGTTTTATACTATGTAGTGATATGGGATTTATTTGATTTATACACATCAATTATTTCCTATTTAAACAAGTAAATATTCTGTTTTTACGTTAATTTTTTTAGAAATTGGCACCAAACGCGTGTGCGCAAATTGCATATGGATTAACCGAAGCTTCAGGAATGGTGTCTAGCTCGGTGTATTCCCCGCCAGGCTCTGTGGGTGTTCCACTAAAGTGCTATGAGTTTAAAGTAAGTAGCTACTACTAGAATCATATTACAACTAATATTTCAATTACTGTAGGTAATATGAGCCCAGATATAAAAGGTCATATAAAAAGTATCCGCGGTTTTTTGCCACTAGATTGTAATGATGCCTATATATCGGGCAACACTCACCCGATTGTCTCCAACGAACATGTGCTTAAAAGCGGACATTACAGTTTACATTTTTTGTGAAGATATTTATCTAATTCGTTACTCGTGTAAAAAGTTATATTGATTTTAAAATGAGTGAAATATCTGAAGAAATACGCTATGAGATGCTTTTTTACTATAAAAAAGGTACAGACGCTCCAAAAACATGCCGAAATTTTTTTGAAGTGTACGGTTAGAATGCTGTGAGTGAACGAAGGACCCAGGAGTGGTGGTTTGTTCGATTCCGTCCCGGAAATTTCGATGTCAAAGATGCACCTCGCTCTGGCCGGCCAGTCACTGAAAAAGTCGATGAAATTTTGCAACTGGTGGAGCAAGACCAGCGCGCAAGCTGTTAGGAAATAGCGGAGGCACTAAACATCAACCACATGACAGTTTGGAATCATTTGAAAAGAGCAGGCTACAAAAAGAAGCTCGATGTTTGGGTGCCACATGAATTAACGCAAAGAAATTTGATTGACTGAATTACCATCAGTGAAATGCTGCTGAAACGTAACGAAACCGAACCATTTTTGAAGCGAATCATTACAGATCATGAAAAATAGGTGCTAAACGAGAATATCAAACGCAAGCGATCATGGTCAAAGGCTGGTGACCCTCCACAAACGACTTTTAAACCTGGATTATCGGCAAACAAGGTTATATTGAGTGTTTGGTGGGACTGGAAGGAAATTGTCCATTATGAGCTGCTGTAACCTGGCGAAAACAACGACTCGGTACTATACTGTGCACAACTCGACCGTTTGAACAAAGCAATCCAGAAAGAGCGACCAGTATTGGCCAACAGAAAGGGAGTTTTGTTCCATCATGACAATGACGGCCACACACATTTTTGATGACTCGGAACAAATCGAAGGAACCAGGTTAGCAAGTTTTGATGCATCCACCGTATAGCCCGGAGGCTAGGGAATGCAATCCCGCAACAAAATTTTAATCCCGGTATTTGCGGGACTGAGAGGTCTAAGTCCCGCGGGATCCTGGTATTTGCGGGATCCCGCATGTTTCTTAAAGACATTGAGAAAAAAGGCGAAATACTGTATCATAAATGCATCTAGAACTAAAAATGAAACAAAAATACCTATACTATTTAAAATTACGTATTGAGAGATTAATAAAAATATGTAATAAAAGAATAAAAATTATAACAAAGAGACAATAGGTAGTTTAGGTATTATTTTGAAAGTAACTGCGCATAAAATATAGCATGTTAATTGTTAAAAGTCTTGTCTGCCAAACGACTCCTAACTTTATACGCCAGATACCAGCAGCTGAAAACGCTCGTTCTTCTTCAACACTTGTGGCTAGATACAACTGTTGATAACGCGTTGTAGACGAATTGAAATTATTCGCCTCTTAATCCACTAGACTCAAACAAATTCATTTCTTTCTCGAGAGAATGAACTCCAGAATGAGTGCGACAAGCAGTTTTAAAACTCGATAGAGTTTAAAATGTTATTTATTATCATATCAAAATTTCGATCCAGCGGGATTCGAACCCGCACCCCCGACATACCGTGTCGGTGCTCTAGTCAACTAAGCTATGTAACGATGTCCAGCCGAATCGAAATTGTCTATAGTGAGTCCTTTAGAGCACCTAACTATTCGAAGTTTCATATTACAATGAATTCTTTGACGAGAGACGACACCATGCTATTTTTAAATCGTATTATTTTTATTTTTGTGTTTCCCACACATGAGGAAATTATAAAATGCTATTTATTATCATATCAAAAATTCGACCCAGTGGGATTTCAACCCGCACTCCCGACATACTATGTCGGTGCTCTAGCCAATTAAGCTATGGAACGATGTTCAGCCGAATCGAAATTTTTGATATGATTTTATTCGGTTTTAAGCAACCGTGGATGGAAGTGGTGAAGAAACCGGATTCGAATCCCGCTGGATGGAAATTTTTATATGATAATAAATATCATTTTATAATTTCCTCATGCGTGGGAAACACAAAAATAAAAATAATACGAATCGATAGAGTTTGTTCAAGTTCATCTCGAAGAGACATCGGTTCAGGCTCCGCAGTTTCAGCTTGCATCATTGCGGCCACTGTAGCAAGAGAGCCGAATTAGCTCGCGCGCTTTCGCGTGCCGAACAACACAAGGCTTTTACCGTTGCGCAGTCCCGCTAATCCCGCGGGATCCCGCACGATTTATGTGCGGGACTGGTCCCGCAAAAATAGCGCGGGATCCCGGTATTTCGGGATCCCGGTATCCCGGTATTGCAATCCTTAGCCCGGACCTTGCACCGTCTGACTACCATTTGTTTCGGTCTCTGCAAAACTCTCTTAATGCCAAAAAATTGGCTGACTGAAACGCCGTTGAAAATTACTTGACTAAGTTTTTCGACGATAAACCACAGAAGTTCTACACCAATGGAATTATGAAGCTACCCGAAAAATGGCAAAAGGTCATAGATAATAATGGTCAATATGTACTTGGTCAAAATTGATTTTCAATAAAAAATATTTTATTAAACTTTAATTCATCATTATTTGCCATTTTTTGATGTAAAAATCAAAATCAAAAATATTTATTTCGTCTTAAGGTGGTATTGTACACACTTAACGAAAGTCAAAATAAAAAAATAATAAAAAAATCATTTACAAAAAAAAAACCTAAACAATGCAATAGAAAGTTAAGGCAGCAAACAATCAAACAATAAAATAAAAAATAAATACTGGCTACTTATTTTTGGTCATGGCTACCTGGCAAGTAAATGTGAACAGGTAGGCCAATATAGGTAACTACACCGATCTGTTAACCAATCGAAATTGATATCATAGGTAAGATATTGTAATTACAAAAGCAATCGAATGGCTTGCCTGCAAAAAATCGTTCATAAAATATGATTGCCAAGCTAAGTTTTGGAATTTTAGCTATTTGATAGGTGCGAGAAAGAAAATAGAGCGTAGGATTAGATTTGTTTTTGATTATTTCTTAGCTGTAAGTATATGTATATAGTGTGAAATAATATAAAAAAATTTGATCGAAATTAGAGTTATCTCTATATATATAAAAATCGGCCAAGTGCGAGTCGGACTCGCGCAGAAGGGTTCCGTACCATTGACTAGGTACATTAATTGTAATAACGGGCAAAAAGCGGCTAAAAATCACTTTTATTGTATGAGAGCAAAAATAGGCAAAAATGACGTTTTTTGTATGGGAGCCCCCCTTAAATATTAATCTTATTTTAATTTTATTATTTATTATTAAAGTAAAAATACAACTGAGTATTTTGTGAATATTTCAAGTGCCTACCTGTTGCCATTATTGATATCGAGCAAAAAAGGGCAAGAAAGTCGCAAGCTAAGTGATATCTCTACAAATGTACGAAATGTGTATTTTTATTTACTGTCATATATAAATCTCTATATATATAAAAATGAATCGCTGAATGTGTTGCTAAGCGCAAATCTCGAGATCAACTGAACCGATTTCGCTAATTCGTTTTTTATAATGTTCCTTGAAGTACGAGGATGGTTCTTACAGAGATAAAATTTAAAAAAATTGCCTCAAATAGTCTAAAAACAATACTTTTCTATATTATCATACAAAAAATTCGTAATAATACTTAAAAGTCAATTTGAACTTTAATTCCATGCTATAAAGTTTAAGAGTTAGTGGAGAGGTTCCGGGAAGGATAAGTATTAAAAAAATAATCGACTGTTATGCGGTACGAAGTTCGCCGGGTCAGCTAGTATGTAATAAAAATTAGAGTTCAAAATTACTGTCAAGTGTAAATAAATGCTGTTACTCACATGTACACGAGCATGCGCACTCGGATACACTCAATGGTCAGGTAGCATGCAGCTGCTATCAGTGGCGGATTTACACAATAGGCTGAGTAGGCTGGAGCCTAGGGCGGCAAATTCTAGGGGCGGCAATTTTCGGCAACTTTTCATTGCTGTTATAAATATATAAAATATACAATAATACATGTTTGTTTGTTTGATTTTTTTAATTTATCGACATGTATATTTATACACGTACATATCTCGACTGTACTAGGATGTATAGGATATCTAGTTTCAAAGGTCACTAGGGGCGGCAAAAATTTAATAGCCTACTGGCGGCATATTTGTAAATCCGCCACTGGCTGCTATGTTGTGTCCAATTCTACCACACGGACCTCGGACGCTCTACTTTCTCTCTCACTATATAAAACTACATATATCAAATAGCTAAAATTCCAAAACTTTATAGCTTGGCAATAATATTTTATGAACGATTTTTTGCAGGCAAGCCATTCGATTGCTTTCGTAATTACAATATCTTACCTATGATATCAATTTCGATTTGTTAACAGATCGGTGTAGTTACCTATATTGGCCTACCTGTTCACATCTACTTGCCAGGTAGATATGACCAAAAATAAGTAGCCAAGCCTACCTAGGCATATTCTGTGTGTTAAAAACTATCAATTGAGATAAAACTCATTCGGTTATCATGAGTGAAGGTGATGAAAAAAAATTGATTAAAATTAATTAAATTAAAAATAGCTATGACGGCTTTTCGATAGGCTGAAGTTATCATAGGCATATTTGTTTATAAATTATATTTGATAAAAAATATGTCTCATCGAGTTATCAGATCAGTGAAGGTCGATCTTCGACGTCTCTTAGACCATAGGTAACATTATTTAATAAATAATGGCACACTCAATTTCTGATACATAAAATTATAAAATTGAAGTTTTTTCATCAATCAATTTTATTTTTGTCTGTCTGCTGCCAAACTTGATAAGGCAAGTTCAACACGTAACAATGATCAAATATTAGCGCTTCTAAAAATTGATTATTGTTATTTTCGAACCAATATCTACTAATAACGGTAGTGGAGGTCAAAAACCTAAATAGAAATATACTCGAGGGGTGTGGAAGCCTATTGATCCCAACCATTAAAAACGCTGTTGTTGATTATCAAAACTGTCTAGTTCAAGTAAATTATATTCACCGTTAAACTACCATTGTAACTAGCTTGCTATAATACACTTGGAGATCTGTTATTATGATATTGGTAGATACTAACTATATACTTGTACATTTTTTAATTGATTTATTGCAGCTGGTTGACCTAAGCACGAATAAAGATATCAATGAACCAAATATACCTGGAGAGTTACGACTAAAAGGGCAAGGGGTTATAAAGGTATTACCTACCTACCTTACCTTCAAATCTACTTTTAATTTCTTAATTTTTTAGCATTTTTAGTATTATTATTGTTTTCTATAATAAAAGAAAATAATGTAATAAAAATATACAAATATTATAAACATAAAAATATACAAATATTCTTTAAAAATATATATATATGTACCTATTTAATATTAAAGTTTGCTATGTAAGCTACTTTAAGTTACAATAAAGTTGTTTATTATTATAATTATTAAACATAAAAAAGCAACGAAAAACAAAAAAGGGTATCATAATTATCTCTTATAAACTTAAAAACCGATCTCTTCCATACAACCTTTGAACAAAAGACTAAGTGCTAATTATCCGGTATACGTGGCAATGTTCTAATTATTATAGCTTTATATTATTCCAATCAACATAATTATGCATGTCCGTAGGAATACCACAATAACCCGAAGATGACTGCAGCGGCGTTCGATGAAGACGGTTGGTTTAAAACTGGAGACATCCTCTACAGGGACGAATATTTTAATTTCTACTTCGTTGATCGATTTAAATTACTTTTAAAATATAAAAATTATCAGGTAGTTTAATTTTTTTATATATATCATCTTTGTCTTTAAAACAAATGTATTTATACGTAATATACCTACGAGTATTATACCCCGTCCGACCACTTATTATCTTTTTGACAGCTCACGCCTATAAATTACAGTTATTTTTTTTCGGAATAACGTACTAAAAATTCTACTGTAATGTCATACTTTATTGACAATTTGACTGATTGAGTGAAGTACCCTGTGCATAACAAACAACCACAGACTATGAAACAGTTCTTGAAATAATAAATCGATAATAAATCGATCATATGATAAAAATAATTTTACGTCATGTGATTATTGTTTCTATAAATTTAATAAAAAAAGGAAATAAAAATAGTATCTATGACCCCAAGATTGATTACTTGCAAGGAATTAAGTCGAAATCTTGAAATTTAATTGCTAACCAAGAATAAAGAGCAATAGCTCTGTTAGTTCATTTATTTATTATTTATTTATTTCATTTATAATTAAAAAAACTAATAAACGCATAAATAAATAATATTTTTAAACTAAATGTATTTAATTAAATCGATTGAAAGTTCTTCTTAAATAAAATCGATTATTATTTCAAATCGAATAAATAACGTGTTAGTCACAACAGTCACTAATGTCAAAATTTCTTGAAGTGTCAAAAAGCTAATAAGTGGCCGGACGGGGTATAGACATAAATGTTAGTATTCATTAATAACGACTAAGATCCGAGAAGCTAAATCTTCCGTCATCTGTTAAATAGATGAAACATTTTTTATAGGCTGATTTCAATATTGTGAATTTATAAAAACAACCTCTGCCACCATAAGCCTGCTGCAATTTTTTTTTATATATATTTTCCCTCTCATGGTAATTACATGTAGTAAGCTAAAACCGTCAATATTTTACATTATATACCTGACTGTAGTAGGCACCCATCTCTATGATTGCTACACTTACCTGCAGCCAGGTCAGTAACCTCAGTCAGCAGTAACCTGGCTGTAGGTAAGTATAGCAATCATAGAGATGGGTGCCTACTACAGTCAGGTATATAATGTAAAATATTGACGATTTTAGCTTACTACATGTAACTAACATGAGAAGGAAAAGATAAAAAAAATTTTTAAGTATTATTATTTGCAGCAGGCTTATGGTGGCAGAGGTTGTTTTTATAAATTCACAATATTGAAATCAGCCTATAAAAAACTGTTTCATCTAATTAACAGATGAGGGAATATTTTGTTATATCCCGGATCTTAGACCATAATATTGAGTAGAAAGCACAAATGACGTCACCAATGGTACATAGAATGAGAAAACTAGAAGGAGATTAAAACATATGTGTTTTATAACATAAAAAACCAACAATATGTCATCTATAGCCAAATACCAAAGTATTGCAATTATGTGATAAACAAATGTATACCTAAAATGAAATAGATTTTTCAAGAGGGTAAAATCTATTTCAGCATATCGCTTTTCTTACCATAACCTAGGGTCTTTTAAGATCTTTCTTGTGTTAAAATGCAACAAAAGTATGTAAAATTAAATGAATAATTTTTTCAGGTATCTCCTTTAGAAATAGAAAGAGTAATCATCAAGCATCCTAGCGTGTTAGACGTAGCGGTAACCGGCATACCTGATGAAGAATGTGGTGAACTACCAGTGGCTTTCGTTATCCCTGTCGAAGGTCACAATGTTACAGCACAAGAAATAAAAGATTTGGTTAAAGGTTTGGAAAATAAACTAATATTTAGTTAAGTATATAAATGCTATGAGTAATAGAAAAGAGGACAAACGATAATCACTGGCCATAAATCAAAATCAAAGTCTAACGCCCGGTTTCCCAAAGGCTGATCAACGCAAAAATTAACTAATTATCTGTCAAATAGTCCGGGCTCCCTAGTACATTATTTTTTCCACTTGATTACTATCAAGCTAATTTTCCGGGAGTAGCTTCATTTTGATGAGACGAACAAAAATTTCCATTACGGAAACTCTCGATTGTGGTTGGTAATAGAGTTAGCAGGGGATAGAGCAACAGTGAGCGTAGGACCGAGATAACGTACCACGCAATTTGTAGGACAATATTACTATTAAATTATTTAAATATTAAGTAACTAAAAGAATAAAAAATCAGAAAAAAAAATCAATTTTTGATGACCTTACGACTCGTCGCCTTGTCGTCGTCGGTCCTACGCTCACTGCTGCTCTATCCCCTGCTACCTCTGTTAGCTACCACAATCGAGAGTTTTCGTACAGGGAAATTTATGTTCGTCTCATCAAAATGAAGCTATTCCCGGAAAATTAGCTTGATAGTAATCAAGTGGAAAAAATTTACTAGGGAACCCGGACTATTTGACAGATGATTACTTAATTTTTGCTTTGATCAGCCTTTGGGAAACCGGGCGTAAATATTTGTTTCTCACAGATCTTTCTAGTAGCAAGCAGTTACCACTATAGAGTGTAAATCCTGCTGAAAAATTGTTTTAGGACCTCGTTAGTTACTCTGTATCTGTAGTTACGACTTTTGTAAAATACAACTTTATGAATTAATTATCATCTTTTGCTCGCGGCTTTACTCTAACATATAACGATCACATTTATATGGTTAAAAGATTTTAGATATAAAAATATCCTTTCCTTATTTTATCCTATCATATTGATTTTTTTTTCGTTAGTATTTGTTACTAACTTTTAAAAAGTTTTAGCTACTTTTTCCAGATTATTTACAAATTTAATTTTAAGATTAAATAATAAAACACCTTTTTTAATTTTTAAACAAACAAAGTTAAAATATGAAACATCCAGCTTTAATGGTTTTCATACGAATACCAATATAAATATTCCACCCCAATTTCGAAGGCATCCTTATGCTGTGCACCTGACCAGACGTAAGGTGTCGTGATTCTTGTGGTTGTTAAAATACTATGTAAAGTTTTTTTTAATGTAACTATGTCGGCAAACAAGCGTACGTCTCATCTGATGGTAAGACCGTAGCCTATAGACGCCTGCAACACCAGAAGCATCGCAAGCGCGTTACCGACCCCTTCCCCAATCCCCCCAAGGAGCTCTGTTCACCTTACTCACCAACAGGAACACAATACTGCTTGAAAACAGTATTATTTAGCTGTGGTCTTCTGTAAGGTCGAGGTACTACCTCGGTCGGGCTGCTCCATATTTTGAGCAGGAAATTTCCTGCTGTGCCCCCTACCTCAGTTAAAGTTAGTAGTTAAGTATTTATTAACTTGTTTATTTCACATTCCAGCGTCTCTATCTGATCCAAAGCAACTAAGGGGAGGAGTGGTATTTGTCAAGGTAATGCCTACCACTTCAACGTCTAAAATTGACCGAGTAAAATTGAAGCAAATGGCGAGTAATTTAAAAAATAATGAATAATTTTCAAAATGAAAATGTTATTAATATAAATACAAATAAAATTGTTTGTAAGAGTGTTCGACTCCTAACTGCGTTCCTCCAAATGGTCAGTTCTGTAGGTGTAATAAGGTCATTGCGCCTAATAAGGACCGGGTTTTGGAAATCCTTATCAATCAATTTTGGAAAGTGTGTTTATTTATAAAACATCATAATCAAATAAACTATTTCTCTTAGAAAAGGAAATATTGTATAGAAGCAAAATACTTAAAAAAAGTTTTTAACATCTTGTCTATGGCCCTTATTGTACACTAGGTCTCTAAACGAAGGGCTAAATTGAACTCTAAGATTTTAGGCGTTGTGTGTCAGGAGATATGACCTTTAAAAAGCAATGGCGTTAAATTACTACTAAGTTCGTGGTTTCCGAAAAATATAAGGGAAGCTCATACAAAATAAAGTCGTGGTTCTTGAAAGTTAAGACTTACGTAAACGTAACGTAGGTATATAAGTCATAACTAATTAATTTTTCGTTATAAGTGAAAAAAATCGTAGTTTTATACAATTTTTTATAAACTCTAGTATTATAAATCACAAAATGTTAATAGGCAATTAGTTATTTTTTTCTTCGGTTTTAGCCCTTGGTTCTCATTATGTACGACGCTTACTCTGGATCTTATTAAGTGTTTGAAAATAACAAATTTGACAATAACTGCAGCAAAGGGTTAAAAGATAAATATTCACATAATTATATTCATAGTGTATATTTACTTATCCTTATTTCATTTTTTCATTGTGCTGTAATCAACATAAATGTAATTAAAACAATTTTATAAATAAAACAATAGCATTTTTCACCCAATAATAGTTGATTCATCAACAAAAAATATACCTACTTTTATTTTTATTATTATTTATCTTTACTGAAGACAACTAATTTATATCAATGTATGACTAAAATGGTGATAAAGCTATATATTTATGTCAAAATCTAACTGATCATACCGATTTCTACACTATAAATTGAGATAAAAAGCAATAATATTGGTAACTTACCCTATTGATCCACGTTCTTATAGTATTTTATCATTACTATTGCCGAATTATTACATGTAAATTAGATTTTATTACTAAACGAAGTAAAAAGTTTAAATTAGACTTTCTTAAAAATAGACGAGCTACAATAATCTACTCGATCGTTCCGCATGATACCTTTCGTGAGCACATAAGCCGGACTATAATTTACAATAAAAACACTACGAGAAAAAGAAGTCATTTCCATATGCGGTTCTTTAGTTTTATGCGGCAGTTAGAATTAAAATTTCACTTTATTGACGTTCTTTTTTAGGGCTAGGAATATTTTCTTACTATATACCGTACCGTATTAGATGGTTATTAAGAAGTATGTTGCTAGAGTAGCAAATGAAAGTAGGTATATAAAAGACATATAGGTATAT
This sequence comes from Melitaea athalia, assembly GCA_905220545.2. NCBI lineage: Eukaryota > Metazoa > Arthropoda > Insecta > Lepidoptera > Nymphalidae > Melitaea > Melitaea athalia. Next base: position 7,522,778 of record HG992196.1, read on the forward strand.
ATATACATATAGGTAAGACAAAGTAAAATTTAAAAAAGGCTAGAAATTTTATTCTCACTCAGAACCACCTATTTGAAGGAACGCAGTCGAACATAATTATGTTCTGTTGAATATTCTGCTTATCGATAAATACTTAAAATATTATTTTATTAAGAAACACATTTAATTGTACAATTTTAATATGCCTTTTATTAATTTGATAATTATTATTTTATTAATACGATAGTATAACTCCTTACATTAAACTTGTATCTATTTTTACATAAATAAAATTTTAGCCATAAGACCGCCTTTGTACATCTTCCTCTAATTGTACTACTTTTGTTTGTATCTTTTAATGGTGTGCAATAAAGATTATTGTTATTATTATTAAATATATGAAAAAAAATATTTACACATATTGTAAATATTTTTTAAATATTTTCTCCTCAATTCGTTTTATTTTTTATTTTTGTGTTACCCACACATGAGGAAATTATAAACATTTTTAAAATCATATAAATTTTTTTCGATCCAGCGGGATTTAAACCCGCGCCTTCTGACGTGCCTTGTCAGCGCTCTGCTAACTGAGCTATGGATCCACATCAAGCTGGGTCGAAATTCTTGATATGATGAATTGGATCAAAAAAATTTGATATGATTTTAACAACTCTACAGTACACTATTCTTATAATACTTACCTATTATAATTATCAATTATATATATTTTTTTATATCGTGGCCCTTTGTTTCTTCATTGACCCTTTTTTTTACGTGGGCAAAATCCATCATGGTTACCCTCCAGCGCGGGGGCACCAGAGGGTTATGTCAGACTCCTACTGACTAAAAACCGCCACGTGCGAGCCGTCGTCCGCCTGAGTTGGGCGAGATGGGGTCGTGCTAGCAGTCTCCACCTCGCCCCGGCGGTAGGCCCGAACGTAAACGTCCGGGCCCCGGCACAAAGTTGGGGTGGCCTCGCTCACAACAAGGCCACCCCGCAGACCTGTGGGGTCACGTCGTCCGGCCGGCCGAAATCCCCCGACTGTCAGCCGGCCACCCCACTATTACGAGGGGGGGAGGAGGTGGGCAAACCGCCTCCTCCTTGCCCCCGTACGTCTGCGCCGGAGCGGGTCTGCGGAGACATCGTTCTCCCTGGCCCGCTCCGCGGCCTCCTTCTGCGTCATTACCTCTTCGCAGAAGGAGACCGCCGCCTACCACGATCTCTCACTGCCGAGCATGGCTTTTACGATGCTCGGCAGCGAGAGATCCTGCCCGATGACCGCCGAAAGCGCGCGCCACTGTGATTTCCACGCGGCGCACACATCCAGCGTGTGGAGCGCCGTATCCTCTGGCGCCCCACATTCGTGGCAAGCTGGAGTCGCCTCCCGTCTCGCGATTTGGTGCAGATACTTACCGAAGCATCCGTGTCCGGGAAGCACCTGCACCAAACGGAAGGTCAGCGGGCCGAACCGCCGCCTCACCCACTTCTGAAGGACCGGCCTGACCGCGTCCACCGTTCACTGCCCGGGGACCGGCGGGGCCAGGTCCTCCGTCCACTGCCGAAACAGGGTGTCCTGCGCCTGCCTCCGCATGCGTCCGACCTCCTCCCACGTCGGGGGCTCCCCCCGGGATCTCCTCGCCACCACGAAATGATACGTTTCGGCGAGGATCTCCGCCTGCAATTCCCAGGGGGGATCGCCAGCCAGCACGCACGCTGCCGTCCAGGACACCGTCCGGTAACCGCGTATCGCCCTCGTCGCGATGACCCGCTGCGGACGTCGCAGCAGGGTCTTGTTAACGCGACCGAGGGCGTCCGCCCAGACGGGCGCCCCGTACATGGCCATACTCCGGATGACCCCGGAGTACAGCCGACGGCAGTTGGCATTTGGACCACCAACGTTTGGCAGCAGCCTTCCGAGTGAGGCGGCAGCTCTGACGAATCTTGGGGCCAGCTGGGCAAAGTGAGCCCCGAAAGCCCATCTCCCGTCCAGGGTGAGGCCCAGGTACCTCATCTGGGTCCCCACCCGGACCGGGACCCCGTCCAGAGTTACCCGCATACCTGGAGGTCTCGTCTCGTCTCGGTCTTCGTCAGGGCGACTTCCAGCCCCAAGGCCCGTATACGGCCGACCACGAGAGTTGCGCCGGCCGTGGCCGACGGCATCACCTCCGCGAGGTCCCTTCCTTTGGCCACGACTAGTGTGTCGTCGGTGTAGCACGAGACCCGCACGCTTGCGAGCAGCGTGCCCCGAAGCACCCAGTCGTAGCCGATGTTTCACAGGAGCGGTCCAAGCACTGACCCCTGCGGAACTCCGCACGAGACGCGGCGTCGCCTCAGACCGTCGCGCCCCGGCACCAGGACCGACCCTGGAGGTAGTCGCCCAACAGCCTCCGCAGATACAGGGGCACATGGTGGTGGCGAAGCGCCTCCTGTATTGTCGCGTGCGGGAGGCTGTTGAAGGCCTTGGCGATGTCCAGTGAGACAGCCAACGCTTTTTCCCCCTCGCGGACCGGCACCTGCGTCCAACTTTTGAGCCAGAGCAGGGTGTCTAATGTGGACCGCCCCACTCTGAACCCGTACTGGGCCTCGGACAGCCCGAGCCCAGTTCCCTCCAGGTGCCGAATGACACGGGAGGCTACAACAATCTCCAAGAGTTTACCCGTGTCATCCAGCAGGACGATGGGCCTGTATGCGGAGGCGAGTCAACGGGTCGCCCCTCCTTCCGCAACAGGCACAGTCTTCCTTCCTTCCATGGCTTTGGGAATCGTCCAGACGCGAGGCAAGCGCTGAACAACTCCCGAAGCCGGTCACCCATCTCCTGGAGGGCGATTCCCAGTACCCAGCCCGGGATGCCATCCGGTGGCGGACCGCAACCTCCATTTCCGCCTCCGACACAGGCGGGATGGAGGCCTCGTCTAGCTCTTCGACGAGAGGGGAAATGATCATCGACGGAGGGGTGTAGTTGGGGTCTCTTGCGGGGAAGAGCCCATCCAGCACCCTGTCCAGGACCGCGGGGTCCAACAACTCGGCGACCGGGGGCGTCTGGTGCCTGCCTCGATCTTTAAAATCTTGAGCACATCTCTTGCGATCTTAGTGTTGCGTTTGTGTATGGACACCTCTAAGCTATGCTAGAGAATAATTATATTGTCGTTCTGGCATTCATCGCTGGAGCGATAAATGTGCCAATTGCGTTGTCACCATTATCTGCGTAATAGACACAGCCCGCCTGAGGCACACTGACATGTACCTGGAGTTTCTCTGGCTTGCTCTGGACAATGATGATGTCATCGAAGGACTGACCCTGTGCTTCATGGATGGTCATGAAGTGCAACCCTTCACCGGTTCCGCATTCTTAGACAAATAGGATTTCTTTTCCTCCTGCTTGTAAACCAAGTAGAGGGTTCCACGTTTAGTCATCGGTATTTGAGCGCCAGTGTACCTATCCCTGCACAAGGATTGGACGATGAGGTTGGACCAATTGATGTTTGTATATACATACCTCGCTGATGGTATATGCAACTTCCATGGGACTCCGGTATGTGCAAGACAAAACAATCGTGATATTCGCTGTCAGGCATACAGTACCTTATTTCGAAAAGATTTTCACTATCGCAGGCAACTGGTTGTATCCGACGAGTACAAATTATATTATGCACCCGACAGCCTCGCCGCCATTAGTATGGCTCCAAACTGCTTGATCCACCGTTCAAAAACGGTTGCAATTCATGCCCTATTTTGAAACAGTTTATTAAAATGGAGGCAATAGTACGCACCCTAGACATAGCCTTTACGCCAAAGCACTACGGTTTGTTTTAAACAGGTTTCAGCAGAAATGCATGTATTTTTTTCTCTTAAAATTTTTAATGTATTTTTATGGTTAGGTATTCTGTACGTACATACTAATAATATCCTGAAAGATACTAGATCTGCCAATTATAATATATTCTCAAATCAGTATGTATTTATTTATTTACGTGATAAACAGGTAAACAGACATATAGAGAAATCTCAAAAATAGATCTTAATGATACTATGGGTAAGAGTCACAAGAAAGAATAAAATGAGTAGTTGAAGACGAACAATATTTGTTATTCGTCGACGATAATAAAGTTTATAATTATACCTAAGCAATCAGTGTTAACCAGGTTAACGTACCTATTATCTTTATGCTTGTATTCTGTTAATGTACTCGTACTTATGAGTCAGGAAATCATAATTATATTTATAAGGAATGCCTCTGACAAACCAGTCAGTACAGAACAAGTTCTGTTGTGTTCATATACATACCTATACTTTAATACAAAACATAATAAAGTGCTGCGTATAAGATACATAGCCGTATACTACACAAATACCGGAAAAGTATATTTTTATATGATATTTACTCTTTTGTTATATAGGTAAGTGTTAAATTATTATATTTATTATAGTCACCATTAATTTAGGGGAGAGTTGGGGAATACCGCGCGGTTGATAATTCCGCGCGGTATTTAAAAACTAGCATGAATCAAAAACTATCCACTATTTCTACTATGCAGTGCGTATATATCGAAGCCGGACATGCCTACGCCCTTCCCTACACATCCCCATTACTGTCCCTGTGACGACTGAGATAGCACGTGCTGTAAACTGCTGTATATGTTTTTTTTTCACCACTCCTTATAATTTTTCGTGTACTTTCGGAAAGAGATAATAAATACTGTATTTATATTGTAAAACTTTGATACTATACATTTTTAATGCTGGTATACTGTAGAATTAATGTTAGAATACTTTTTTACGTACTATAATATTTTCCATATAATTTTTAGGTAAAAAAATAAAATGATGAAGTTTGATAATTCCGCGCTGGGGGCGGTTCCCCTCAATTTCTCCGGGATTCCATCATCAGATCCTGTTTTCCTTATCATGGTACCATACTTGGGATATCCACTTTCCAACAAAAAAAGAATTATCAAAATCGGTTTATAAACGACGAAGTTATGCCCGAACATACATTAAAAATATATACATATATATAATAATATATACGGTCGAATTGAGTAACCTCCTCCTTTTTTGAAGTCGGTTAAAAAGATTTGGGTGTCCCTAACATCACGCAAGAAAATTACTTAGGCTGGTATCCATTTTTTTTTTACTTTTATTACTTACCCATTTGTGTGCAATTATAGGTAATTCAATCAACGAAGACGCGCCCCACTCTTTTCCGCAATCGTTTATAGTGCAAGTGTGCAATGTCAAGTACAATAATGTGAGTTCTGTTGCTACGCAACGAGTAACAATGTGACACATGCACACAAAGTTAAATGACAGAAAATTTCACAACGGACTGGAAATATGCTCTACTTCATTTCATCTACTTTAAAAAATAAAATATAAGTCGCGGTGGTCCTTTATAGAATGAATTATCGTGATATTGTTTAATAATAATATTTTAGTAAAAATAAATAATGTATCTAAAAATTATTATAATAAAACACGACTTTATGGAAATAATTATTTTATTAATAACATAAGAAAATCACTCAATTACACTTCGATATTACACATTAAAAAAAAACAAATAAAACAACTCTAAGAACATTATTACAGATTAACAGAAAACAGTTCTATATATATAAAAATCAATGCCACTTTTCGTTGTAATTTTATAACTCAAGAACGGGCTCACCTATCCAAACCAAATGTTTAGGCTTTGTTCGGACTATTTAGTAGATGGTAGTGAAGTTTGCACAAAATCGGTCGAGCGGTTCTTCATTTATCACATTTTTTGTAACAGAGGAGGATCATTTTTTTATGGGGATTTTGCTGTCAAATTGAAACTTTTTTCAGTGTTGACAGTACAAGCATGTTGTTATGTCATTCATTTCTGTCATTTCATTTTGGACGTGCTTCGATTAAAGCCAATTAAGACAAAAATCCCAAATTAACGCCCAACGAAGTGGGCACGGGACGGCTAGTCTATTATAACAATTAAATTGATTTTTCTAGGCAAGACCAATAACCTCGAAAGTATACGATTTTATGAAAAAGGAAGCATGTAATAATTATATACATATCATCATACCTTAAATTAGTCGGAATCGTCTTTTAATTCAGAAATACTTGATTCAGAACTCGATGAATCACAGAAATTTATGATAAAACTAAAATCTAAATCAAAGTATTTCAATTACTCGTCTTTTATTTTTAAATAAAATGCTTTCTATTTTTTATTTTTTTTAATAATATAAATTACTTGATAATATTTGTAGATAATTTATTCAAGCCTCAAACCAATTTTCTTCCTATCTGTTAATGTCAATATATATTACTTTTTTAAATAATTTATATTTATTACCGACCTAACAATAATAAAAATAATACTATTGACTAGTCCGTTAGCGCAGTTTGTAGTGACCCTGCTTTCTGCTCCGAGGGTTGTTGGTTCAGGGTTCGATTCCAACCCGGAGTCTGGGCGTAATGTATATATATATATATATATTTTTTTTTTTTGAAAAAGGTTCTTTAGTTTCATAATTATTTGGTTTTCTTGAATTAAATTTTTTAATTATGGTTTAATTTCGACCTCTGGGCGACCACTAGTTTATATAATTATGTATTATTTATACCTAAGTAAGTTTAAATGAGTAAGTTCGAAAAAAAAATGTAGCTATAACAGTCGGCTGTTACCAAGTATTAAGTTGCTTACTTTAGGAACAGATGGCCATGTGTGTATTGTGTAGATATTTATTATAATATAATAAATATATCATATATTTATTATTATAAAAAAAATTAAAGTAGAGCCAGTTTCCGATGGGTCACGATACGCAGCGACGCAGATCATATTAAACGTCTACACTGAGCCGTGGTCGACTCAAGACTAATGATCGGACTGAACTCCCCGCACCCCACTGTTTCCCCTCGCGATAAATAGTGGGGCGCGTCTTCGTTGATTGAACTTATCTATAATGTGGGCATGGTTTTGTCAGACCAGTTTGACAATACCGCTTTTTCCTTTTTTTTGTAAATTGACAATAATTACTTTTTGTTTAAATTTTGGAAGTTTTTGTTATACAGTATTCGTACCTAAATAAATGTCCTACTAATTACTTAATTTTGTTTCTTTTAATATCAAACAGTTTCCTAATTATAGGTCCAAGTCCTTAGGGGGTCGGTAATTACCAACTCTTCCCTACCATTCATTTAGCAGCTACTACTTTTTGGGCTATTAATGTAGGTGATTTAAAAATAGAGCGTACCTACAACAATTAAAAAGTGTACATACTTTGTTTTTGATTTAAATGTGTACATTGCAATTATTTCAATTACAGAAATGTATAGCCACGTTTCGGATGCAATATGGTGGTACCTACACGAGGTAACTTCACGAGTGGTCGCTGATTCTAGGATTGCTTCAGACAAATATCACATTGGAAAAATTTTACTACGTTGTTTAAAGGACGCACCCGATTATATACTGCAGGTATACCTAAGTTATAACACACGTTTCTTTATAATGATAATGTCATTATTTTAATTATTTTATTTTGTCGATTTATATAAACAAGACATCAATCTCCGAGAAGAAACTCCACTTCTGTATCTCTTATAATATAGTACCTCTTTGGGATGCCAACTTGAGTTGAAATAAAAATAAACACCCGAAATCTTCTTTAAGTGTGTATTTTATAAGCAATGATATAAAGATTACAAAGGCGATAGCTAAGAGCGTTATTATATGTATAATGCATAATTGTGTTTGCTTGCAAACGAAAAAAAAAACCGACTTCAATTACATCGACAAGTAATTTACAACGTAGGTAGACGAAAAAGTAGTCAAGTAAATACGCGTTATCAAAGACTACTCAAAAAGTTGTAATCAGATCTCGATGACAACATGCTAAGCATCGGCATTCAATAAAATTAAAAATACAGAAAAAAATATTTAAGATACAGTTGTTATCGGAGCTGATCAGGCCCTCGAGCACACCCCAGGCCTCCATCAAACCTAGAAAATAATCGTGACCATTTAGAACATTTTATGCTTTGTTTACCTACATTTCGAATGCTTGATTAGAATAGGGTATAGTTATTTTAAACACGTATATAGGATTTGAGAGTTTATTCAATATCTATGTCTGTACATTGACTAATGTTTAACTTGAAATGTATTTTTCTAGTCATTGTAACATTGTGAAGACGCTAAATCTTTTAGCTACATTTGCCTGTTGCAGCATAATTTCAATGTTACTGGCGCAAATGGCAAAGTACCACCACCACCACTACAGCCTATCACAGTCTACTGTTGGACATAGGCCTCCACAAGTTCGCGCCCGACATTACGACGCGAACTCATGTGTTTTGCCCATAGTCACCACGCTGGGCAGGCGGGTTGGTGACCGCAGGGCTGGCTTTGTCGCACCGAAGACGCTGCTGCCCATCTTTGGCCTGTGTATTTCAAAGCCAGCATGGATGGTTATCCCGCCATCCGTCGGCTTTTCAAGTTCCAGGGTGGTAGTGGAACTTATCCCTTAGTCGCCTCTTACGACACCCACGGGAATAGAGGGGGTGGTTACATTCTTTAGTGCCGTAACCACACAGCACCCGGCAAAGTACACAGAACATCAAAACGCTGACTATTCTAGTTGTTAGCAAAGACAATGAAACAAGAAGTTAATTTTATATGAAATGTCAATTTCTTTTAATAGATAGATGGAGCAACTGACGAGAGAGACACATTTCAATCGGCGCTAGAACGTTCTGTACGATGTGCTACTGGACTTAGGAAAATTGGTCTTCAATATCAAGATGTTGTAGTCATAATGTCACCCAACTGCATTGACCTGTGTATTCCAATATACGCAGGTCTCTTTCTCGGCATTGCGGTTGCAGGGATAGACAAGAATTTAGGAGTGAGTGAGTAGTGAACTTATAGAATATTTTCATAGAAAAGATGGCATGCGTTACTGGCTAAACAGTTAAATAAAGTAGATGATTTGTAAGAATTGAGAAAAGGCGATCTTCTTCCAGCTTTTTGCACAACTTTAGTAGCTACTTAGGTTAGGTTTTACCAAAATGATGGTCTAAATATGTTTACATAGATAAACTTACTATGATAAATTATGAACTGATAATATTTTTTTAATTACAGGTGAACTTCGACAATTGTTAGAAATCACAGCACCAAAAATAATATTCTGTGAAAATGCAAACGCAAAAACTGTTCAAGAAGCATTGAGTTCGTTGAAATTTACGTGTCATGTTATAACATTTGGTGAAAAAAAGGATCATATTATGTCCTTTACAGAATTCATCGATAAATACGCTGATGAATTGAATATTGATAAATTTAAGTATGTATTGATTTTAATTACACTCATGTAATTACTAAAGCGATTTTTAATAATTTCTCTACTAATTGCAGACAAAACAATATAATAATAAATATGTTTTAATTTTGTTAATGCGTATTAATTATACATTTATGTATTTTATTACTTACTAGCTGTACCCTGCGCGTGTTTCTACACTTTTTTTTGGTCGTACAAACTCAGAAATCTTTGTGGGCTCATACTCAACACTTTGCTGAAGAACATGACATGATCAAATGCATAGTTTACGATTCTTAGGACATACAGACAAACATTCATTTATATATATATATATATATATATATATATATATATATATTATATGGCTTAAAATCAGTTTACAATTAGAAACATTGAATTGAAGTCAAATTTTTAAGTTCGTTAAAAGTTCCGTTTTATTGAAACAAATAAACGCTCATTATAATTGAAATAAATAATAATCATAAAAAACTCTTTAATGAAAAAAAAATTAAAGTAACATGTAAGTTATTTTCTCTTTATTGGGTATTAAATCCGCTCTTGTTTCAGACCAGCAGACTTTAACCCTGAATCGACGAAAAGTCTGTTAGTACCAACAAGTGGATCAACAGGGTTACCAAAATGTGCTGCTTTGACACATGCCAACATATTTAATGGTTTTCCTACTTTCATGTACGTTAATATGACCTTAAAATGAATTCAAATAGTCATTAATTTTAGATATAAGATAAATATGTTCAAAATTATGACCAAAAGTTTCATCATCATCATCATCATCATTTCAGCCTATTGCAGTCCACTGCTAGACATAGGCCTCCACAATTTCGCGCCAAAAATGTCGTGAACTCATGTGTTTTTCCCATAGTCACCACGCTGGGCAGACGGGTTGGTGACCGCAGGGCTGGCTCTGTCGCACCGAAGATGCTGCTGCCCGTCTTCGACCTGTGTATTTCAAAGCCAGCAGTGGATGGTTATCCCACCATCGGTCGGCTTTTTAAGTTCCAAGGTGGTAGTGGAACTATGTTATCCCTTAGTCGCATCTTACGACACCCACGGGAAGAGACGGCGACTGTTTATTCATGTACATTTATGTTACTGTGTATCGTATTTTTATGACATCGTTCACATTGTTAATTTTAACAAATTAACTTCTTCTGTTACGTTTGAATCAGATAATCCACAATTCAATTTTGTAAAATCAATTTGAATCAGAATCTGAAACAGCCTTTAAATATCCTATCTGGCGACGGCCTGATCTTCATACAGAAGAAGTCCTCAACTATGAGTTGCGTATTACGACGATTACGATTACGATTCAGCCTGTAATATCCCACTGTTGGGCATAGGCCTCTTCCCCATGTAGGACAAGGATCGGAGCTTAATCCACCACGCTGCTCCAATGCAGGTTGGCGGATATATTCCCTACTATGAGTAACGATCGCTATCAGGTGTACATGATAACAACCGGGACCGACGGCTTAACGTGCTCTCCGAGGCACGGTGGGGAGACACAAGGACTACACAAACACCTAGACCACGGCAAACATCTGTATGGCCAATACAAATATTGTTGCGTATAAAAAGTGATTATTGCTATTAAGTTTATGGTAACATGCGGGACCGACGGTTTTGTGCTCTCCAAGATACACTGTTGAGACTAAAAACATACCTAGATATTATAAAAATCAATATTTTTATAAACATCTGCTTCGAGCGTGAACTGAATCCACGACCAACGGTGTGAAGACAAGTCACACCACTACACAAGAAGGGTTGTCCAAAGGTTTGTAATGAAAACATTGGGCCAAATAAAAATAAATCGGCCAAGTGTGAGTCAGACTCGCGCACGAAAGGTTCCGTACCATTGACTAGGTAAACAACAGTAGGTACATTGATTTTAATATCGGGCAAAATAAAATCACTTTTGCTGTATGAGATCCCACCCTAATAATTTTTTTTTTTAATTTTATTACTTATTATTAAAGTAAATATACAATTAAGTATTTTGTGAATATTTCAATAGCTTGGTTTCCACTGTCTAAGGTTCAAAGTCTTTAAATTTTATGTACCTAACTTTAACTTGTTTTTAGGGTTTGTAATACTAAATTTCCAACACCATTTGACATGACTCTGGTTATATCCCCAGTTCAATGGATTTCAGCATTAATTCCAATAGTAATGTCACCAATTTTAAGATGTACAAGACTGCAGACATCATCACCAGTCACTCCTGACCACTTCTTTACACTCATAAATAAATACAAGGTGAGATTTATTAAATTTTGTCAAAAGTAAAAAAGTCGTAAGTAGTGTTATCTACTGATGCACTATGCATGTTATCAAAATTTGTTCTCGCTATCGCTAACATTAGTTTAATTTAGAGCCTAAGTAGCTAAAAATTTATTATATGTCTAGATTGATTACTAGCAATCTAATTTCACGTACTTATTTTAGTTGTAAGCGTCTACTGCTGGACCTGGATTTTACAGCCCCGCAAGGGTTAAAAGTCCTCAATCTCCGGAAAGTAGCGACTTGTTTTTCACCTCTGCTTAGATAGTCCTAATTTCACTAGATAATATGATCCTAGAGTAACGTAACAATAGTTAACAAATTGTTTTTTTTATAGCCTGAGTACACTATAACCACCCCAAATTTTATGACAAATCTATTCAAGAGCAATGAAATACACAAGTGTGATTTTAGCTCATTTAAATACATATTAATCGGTGGCAGCGCTGTTTCTACGAAAGTTTTGAATAATGTTGCGGTACAATTTTTTTATTTCTAACATGTCATAACATAAATATAATTCATTAGTTACGGATAATGATTGTTGAATTTTGTATAATAGAATAGTTAGAAATATGGGATTTAGTTGATTTAGACACTTCAAATATTTCCTATATAAAAAAGTAGGTAAATATTCAGTTTCTACGTTATTTTTTTTAGAAATTGGCACCAAATGCGTGTACGCAAATTGGATATGGATTAACCGAAGCTTCAGGAATGGTGTCTAACTCGGTGTATTCCCCGCCAGGCTCTGTGGGTGTTCCACTAAAGTGCTATGAGTTTAAAGTAAGTTAGTACTAGAATCATATTGCAACTTAGCATATTTCAATTACTTTAGGTTTAGGTAATATGAGCATAATTCATCATTGTTTACCATTTTTTGATGTAGATATGACGATGAGATGAAACTGCTACGTTCTTTGAAGAATACGAGTAGGTATATATATTTGATAAGTATGTCGTACTTAATTATTGGTGCATAAAAACATAAAATGGAGGTTTTATCATCATCAATTTTATTTTTATTCTTATCTGTCTGCTGCCAAAGGTTAAAATTATTGATAAGGCAAGTTCAACACAAAACTATGATCAAATATTAGCGCTTCTAAAAATTGATTATTGTTATTTTCGGACCAATACTAGCAATGGTAGTGGAGGTCAAAAACCTAAATAGAAATTTACTCGAGGGGTGTGGAAGCCTATTGATCCCAACCATTAAAAACGCCAAAACTGTCAAGTTCAAATAAATATTCGCATTTAACTACCATTGTAACAACCTTGCTATAATACACTTGGAGATCTGTTATAATGGTACTAGCTTCTGCGCACGACTTCGTCCGCGTGGAATAGGACCAATTCTGTCATACATAATTTGTGCGAAACTTTAACCGTTTACGCAGCGGAAGCTCTCAAAAAGAAAAACAAACCCCGATTTTGAAACATTCTTCATTGGTGCTAAGCTCCTTTTGCTCTTAGCGTGATGATATATAGCCTATAGCCTTCCTCGATAAATGGGCTAACTAACACTGAAAGAATTTTTCAAATCGGACCAGTAGATCCTGAGATTAGCGCGTTCAAACAAACAAACAATCAAACAAACAAACTCTTCAGCTTTATTATATTAGTATAGAGTATAGATTGGTATCAACTATACATGTACATTTTTAATTGATTTATTGCAGCTGGTTGACCTAAGCACGAATAAAGATATCAATGAACCAAATATACCTGGAGAGTTACGATTGAAAGGGCCTTGCGTTATAAAGGTATTTATTACCTACCTACCTTGATACCTTCAAATCTACTTTTAAATTATTATTTTTTTAGCATTTTTAGAATTATTATTGTCTGAGTCATCTCGTTACGGGACCGGCCGATTTCTCACCTGAGCTACTATATAAATATACAGGGTGTCCCAGAAATTGCACGCCAGGCTGACACGGTGGGTGCATTGCTAAACTAAAAAGCGATTACAGTAACTAAAAAGTTTTAAGTTGAAAACAAATAAAGTCGGCTTAACTTTGTATTAAGTATTATTTTTTATTTGAAGTATTGCGTAAGGGGGCGTTCAAGTATTACGTAACGCAAATTTTAAAGATTTTTGACCCCCCCCCTCCCCATGAGACGCACCGTAACGTTTTCCTTTACACCCCCCCCCCCTCCTACCCTATAAACGTTACATAACACCCAACTGACCATTTTGACCACTGTTTTACCCAAATGTCACAAATTTGTTGCGCAAACTAACCGGAAAGTCGCAGTTTCTGAGACACCTATATATATTTCTGAAAATGAATCGTAGCTAGATCGATTTATCGCTGTGGTCTGTGATCGCCCCCGAAATCCCCGGCATATTAAATTTCATGAAAATCATTGGAACCGTTTCCGAGATTCAGATTATATATAATTATATACAAGAATTCCTCGTTTATAGGTATTAGATATACATTTAAAAAAGTAACGAAAACCAAAATGCATACAACACATATTACACATATCTCTTAAAAACTTAAAATGCGATCTCTTCCATACAACCTTTGAACAAAAGACTAAGTGCTAATTATCCGGTATACGTGGCAATGTTCTAATTATTATAGCTTTATATTATTCCAATCAACATAATTATGCATGTCCGTAGGAATACCACAATAACCCGAAGATGACTGCAGCGGCGTTCGATGAAGACGGTTGGTTTAAAACTGGAGACATCCTCTACAGGGACGAATATTTTAATTTCTACTTCGTTGATCGATTTAAATTACTTTTAAAATATAAAAATTATCAGGTATTTTTTTTTATAAATTATCTTTGTTGTTAAATCAAATGTATTACGTTTACAAATGTTAACGTTAAGTTAAAATGTTACTATCCATTAATAACGACTAATATTCAGTAGAAAGCACAAATGACATCACCAATTGTACAAGAATGGAAAAAGAAGGAGATTAAAACATATGTGTTTTATATAATAAAATCAACCAATAAGTCTTTCAAGGCATTTCTTGTGTTAAAATACAAAAATAAATTTAATGTAAAATTAAATTAATATTTTTTGTCAGGTATCTCCTTTAGAAATAGAAAGAGTAATTATCAAGCATCCTGGCGTGCAAGACGTGGCGGTAGCTGGCATACCTGATGAAGAATGTGGTGAACTACCAGTGGCTTTCGTTATCCCTGTCGAAGGTCACAATGTTACGGCACAAGAAATAAAAGATTTGGTTAAAGGTTTGGAAAATAAACTAATATTTATTTAAGTATATAAATGCTATGAGTAATAGAAAAGAGGACAAACGATAATCACTGGCCATAAATCAAAATCAAAGTCTAAATATTTGTTTCACAGATCTTTTTAATAGCAAGCAGTTAGATACCACTATAGAGTGTAAATCCTGCTGAAAAATTGTTTTAAGCACCTCGATAGTTCTCTGTATCTGTAGTTACGACTTTTGTAAAACACAACTTTATGAATTAATTATCATCTTTTGCTCGCGGCTTTACTCTCACATATATCTAACGATCACATTTATATGATTAAAAGATTTTAGATATAAGAATATCCTTTCCTTATTTTATCCTATCATATTGATTTTTTTTTCGTTAGTATTTGTATTTACTAACTTTTAAAAAGTTTTAGCTACTTTTTTCCAGATTATTTACAAATTTAATTTTAAGATTAAATAATAAAACACCTTGTTCTTTCTTAATTTTTAAACAAACAAAGTTAAAATATGAAACATCCAGCTTTATCTAATAGTTTCCGTACGAATACCAATATAAATATTCCACCTCAATTTCGAAGGCATCCATAAGTTGTGCTCCTGACCAGACGTAAGGTGTCGTGATTCTTATGGTTGTTAAAATATGTAAAGTATTTATTAACTTGTTTATTTCACATTCCAGCGTCTCTATCTGATCCAAAGCAACTAAGGGGAGGAGTAGTGTTTATGAAGGAAATGCCTACCACTTCAACGTTTAAAACCGACCGAGTAAAATTGAAGCAAATGGCGAGTAATTTAAAAAACTATGAATAATTTTCGAAATGAAAATGATATTAATATAAAAACAATTAAAATTATTTGTAACTAGCGACCCGCCCCGGCTTCGCACGGGTGCAATGATGACATTTTTAAATGACAGGATCTTTACGTAATATTCCGACGTGGCGGCTGAGGTACTACTCTTACAACACGTAATATTACGGCGATGGCGGTTAAAGGGTTAAATGTTTCGCTGTTAATTACTTCTAACGACGATATCTGAAAACCTATTCATCTGATTGATATAGTGTAAAGGGCAATTTTAATCTGCATTAAATTCCTAAGCTAACTAAAATATTTGTTTGGATAAGGATTAATACTGAACTAAAGAAAATAGCTTGGAAAATAACGTAATGTTTTTAATTAAAAATTTGAACATAAAAGTGGTTATTGTAAGTTAACCGTAAGAGATAGAGATATGCTATCGCGGACTTTTTTGTAGTATTTTTATAGATTTAGAATTCGCTAGTACATTACTCCACTGTATCTTTGCTAGTTTACGCGGCGTTTGCGTGGAAAGCTCCCAGTTGGCCCGATTTTGTGCGACTTCTTCAACATTTATCGCCGTATTTCTGCTAATTTACATAAAACTATACTAAATTATATACATAAACCTTCCTCTTGAATCACTCTATCTTTTAAAAAAAACCGCATTAAAATCCGTTGCGTAGTTTTAAAGATCTAAGCATACATAGGGACATAGGGACATGGGGACAGAGAAAGCGACTTTGTTTTATACTATGTAGTGACTAGTGATGTTATAAAATTTTAATATACAGAGTGTTCGACTCCTAACTGCGTTCCTTCAAATGGGCAGTTCTGTAGGTGAAATAAGGTCATTGCGCCTAAAAAGGATGGGGTTTTGGAAATCCCTATCAATCAATTTTGGAAAGTTGGTTTATTTATTAAGACATCATAATCGAATAAACTATTTCTCTTAGGAAAGGAAATATTGTGCAGAAGCAAGATACCTAAAAAAAAGTTTTTTGACAGCTTGTCTATATTAGTACGGGATCCCTAGTAGGTACATATTTTTCACCTGATTAGTATCAAGCTAATTTTCCGGGAGTAGCTTTATTTTGATGAGACGAACAAAAAGTTCCTCTTCGAAAACTCTCGATTGTGGTAGATAATAGAGTTAGCAGGAGATATAGCAGCAGTGAGCGTAGGACCGGGATAACGTGCCACGCAATTTGTAGGACAATATTACCATACCTAGTGTTAAAAATCACAAAATGTTAATAATTAGTATTAATTTTTTTCAGTTTTAGCCCTTGGTTCTTATTAATATATACCACGCTTACGTTAGTCACAGTCTGGATCTTATTAAGTGTTAGAAAATAACAAATATAGCAATCACTCCAGCAAAAGGCTAAACGATAAATATGCACATATACTCGTATATTCATTGTGTACTTATAATATTTACTTATCCTTATTTCATTTTTTTTGTGATGTAATCAACATAAATGTACCTAATGAAAATTATAATAAAGCTGAAGAGTTTGTTTGTTTGTTTGTTTGTTTGTTTGAATGCGCTAATCTCAGGATCTACTGGTCCGATTTGAAAAATTCTTTCAGTGTTAGATAGCCCATTTATCGAGGAAGGCTATAGGCTATATATATCATCACGCTAAGACCAATAGGAGCGGAGTCCACGCGGACGAAGTCGCGCGCAGAAGCTAGTAAACTTATAAATTAAACAATAGCATTTTTCACCCAATAATAGTTGATTCATTATCATACAAAAACTAAGTTAAACTTATTGGAAAACTTGTAACAAATAAAAAAAATCAAATTGATAAACATCATCGCCTTGACACATTGTATATAGGTATTTTAAAGCTCACTCACGGATATTTTGAAGATCAGTTTGAGACCCCTGTTGTGTTTTTTGCGAAGCATCAATTCTTATCTTTACTGAAGACAACTAACTTATATCAATGACTATAATGATGATAAAGCTATATATTTAATGTCAAAAGCTAACTAATCATACCGATTTTAAATCATCGTACTGCTAATAAGAAGAAATCTCTTATTTTTAAGTTAAAAAGTGGAAAATCAAATAAAATTGAGATAAAAAGCAATAATATTGGTAACTTACCGTATTGATCCACGTTCTAGAAGTATTTTATCATTTATATTGCTGAATTCTTACATGTAAATCAGATTTTATTACTAAAACGGGCCTATGCAAACCGCGTTTTTTAAACGCGATACAGACGCGATGCAAACGCGCGTGTGACGCGATACAAACGCGATGCAAACGCGCGTATGTCGCGATACAAACGCGCCGTCGACGCGCGTTTGAATCGATACAAACGCCAACAAACTGCTCTGTAGGATAAAAACGCGCCGTCGACGCGCGTGTCACGCGATACAGACGCGATGCAAACGCGCGTATATCGCGATACAAACGCGCTGTCGACGCGCGTTTTAGAAACGCGCGTCGACGGCGCGTTTAAAAAACGCGGTTTGCATAGGCCCTTAGTGAGCACATAAGCACGGCTATAATTTACAATAAAAAACATTTTACGAGAAAAAGATGTCGTTTCTGTATGCGATTCTTTAGTTGTATGCGGCAGTTAGGATTAATATTTATTTATTTATTTATTTATTATTTATTATATTTTTCACTTTATTGACGTTTTTAGGGCTAAGAATATTTTCTTATAATATACTGTACCGTATTAGATAGTTTTTGAGAAGTACGTTGCTAGAGTAGCAAGTACCTATATTAAGACAAAGTAAAATTTAAAAAGGGCTAGAAATTTTATTCTCACATAGAACCACCTATATGAAGGAACGCAGTCGAACATTCGGCTTATTGACAAAAAATACTCAAAATATTATTTTATTAAGAAACGCATTTAGTTGTACAGTTTTAATGTGCTGTTTATTAATTTGATAATTATTATTTTATTAATAGATACGATAGTATAACTCCTCACATTAAACTTCTATTTTTACAATAAATAAAATTTTAGCGATAAGACCGCCTTTGTACATCTTCCTCTAATTGTACTTAGGTACCACTTTTGTTTGTATCTTTTAATGGTGTGCAATAAAGAATATTATTATTATTATTATTAAATAAATGAAAAAAATATTTACAATATGCCTTGATATTTGCTGTTTAAAAGTCTATTGAATTATTATTTAATTATAATTTAATAAAGGAAACGTTAGAATTCAAGCCTTACATTTTATTTAAAACAAAATGACAAAACTTATAGCGACCAGGCTATATCCCTAACGGATGCCTCCAGCCCGGGGGAGCTGGTGGGTATGTCCGATTTTCACGGACTAAAACCTCTGGGGTGCTCCTTCATTCGCCTGGGGCGGAATTACGGGGACGCTAGACGCTTCCGCGGTCCCGCCGGCGTTGCCTAAATAGGGCCTATCACCATAAGCGACCTCCGATAAGCTCCCTTGAACACTAAGGTTGCCTCCCTCCTCGGGATCGTGCAATGCGAACGATAGATCCCTCAGTCTATCGCCCGCTGGTCCGGTGTTACGGCGGCAGGTTGACCAGGTAAGCCCTGCGTCGCCGACCGCGCCTACCGCGACGAGCCGGGAGCGAGTTCGTGTCCTGTTCCCGCTCCCGCTCAGCCGCTTCCTTCCGCAACATTACGGCGCTGCAGAAGGTGAAAACTGCGTCCCAGCTCTCCTCACTGCCAACCATAGCTACAATCAAGGCCGGCAGTGAGAGATCTGCCCCGATGACTGCCAATAAGGCGCTGCGCTCCGCACTACACGCTTGGCAGGCCACGTGCGTGTGCTCCGCCGTGTCCTCGGCGCCGACGTCGCAATGGTTACATCCCGACGTCCGCCGGGCTCCCACCCCAACACTCGGCACAGATAGCGACCGAAATTGCCGTACCCGGTCAGCATCTGCGCCAAGTGGAACGACACCGCACCGTGTCGTCTATCGACCCCGCCACGTAGGCCGGTCCTAATTGCCGCCACCAGCTCCCGGCTCACCTCCGGGTTCTCCAGGCTCGCCGACCACTTCTGGATGAGATCGTCGCGAGCTGCGCTCCTCCATTGTACGACCTCTTGCGGAAGAGGCGGTTCCAACCTCAGGCGCGCCTCCACCACGCGCCAAAAGACCAATGTGTGGACTTCGGCCTCTAATTCCCACGGGGGGCTGCTGGCGAAAAGCCACGCGTGCGGTACGCTCGTGCAGCTCCTAGAACAATGTCACGTTGTTTAAAACATGACTTAGGACTTGCAGCCTATAAGAGAAGCACTGGTAATTTCTTAATTAATAATTTAAAAAGAATAGGGTGGTAAAATCAAAACAACTAAGGGAGGTCACAGAAAATTTTTGTTTACGGATGAGATTTTTTACAATTGAGCAATATATGACCGTATTTATGCTCAAAGCTCTAAAGAAGATTCCCAATTAGTCAACAGAGTACAGCGTGGGTATTATCCGACTTCAGTGTTGGTTTGGTGGGGTGATAACTATGAAGAAGTGACTGAGCCATATTTTTATGAAAAAGGTATCAAAACATCGGCACAATGGTATCAAGATACCATTCTTCAGAAGTTAGTTAAGCCTTGAACAACACCATGTTCGCTAACCAAGAATGACTCTTTCAAGACTTGGAAGACTTGGCGACTAGTCATAACCCTGCTGAAAATTCCAAATAAAAACGATGGTTTGTATGGGAAGTCATTATTAAAATTTTCATACAATTTAAATCTGTTTTTACCTGGGGCTATCTGGATCCAGATAAGTCCAGATAGATCTATTTGGAATCCAGATAGCCCAGATAAAAAGATAAAAATTGTATAAAAATCGTTATTGTTGAAAATAATTAAATTTAAAATATATTTCTCCTTGTGCAATTACACACGTCAACAGGATCTATACCTGTACGGCTGTACTCGTATGTTAGATTTCAAAAGGCAGATCCGATCCAAGCTGATACTTATTGAAACACATTCAAATCAATACGTGATTGAATATCCCGTCACAATGTTAATTCATGTAATTATTATTAAAATAATAAGGAGGTATTATAAGATTTAAATTTAAATTAATTAAATTAGAAGTTTCCCATGCAAGTAAATTTTTTCACTCAAAACTTTAATTTTTGAAGTGAAACTTCGTAGGCGCATGAGGGGCAAAATTTGAGCAACCGGTAACGTGGCAACACCGCGTGACGTTGGAATTTTGATTTATTTATTTTTTCAATTTTTTTTTTTCTTTGTATTTTAAATTCATTTTTAACCGACTTCCAAAAAAGGAGGAGGTTCTCAATTCGACTGTATTTTTTTTTTTATGTATGTTAGCTCAGAACTTTTGACTGGGTGGACCGATTTCTATCAATTTTGTTTTAATTGAAAGGTTTTGCGTGTCATGTGGTCCCATTTTTTTTTAAATTAAGATCTGACAAGTACTTTTAAAGTTATATCTAATAATGCGTATTTACTTGACTACTTTTTCGTCGACCTACGTTGTATTATACCGCATAACTTTTTACTCGGTGTACCGATTTTGATGATTCTTACTTTAATCGAAAGCTAATACTTGTCATGTAGTCTTCGTGAAATTAGATCGAGATCTGATTACAACTTTTTGAGTAATCTTTAATAGCGCGTATTTACTTGACTATTTTTTCGTCTTATTACGTTGTATTACTTGTCGCTGTAATTGAAGTCGGTTTTTTTTCGTTTGCGAGCAAACACAATTATAATAACAATTTTTTTTAATTCGTTTTTTTGAAGTGAAACAACTTCTTTAGGCGCATGCAGGGCCGTAGCTAGGGGGCATTGTGGGGTAATGTCCTACCTTGAAATCACAATGCCCTACCTTAAAATTACCAAAAATTAAAATAAAATATTATAATTAAATTGTTTGTTCATAGTTTGAGTTAAAAAAAAATTGTAGCCAAATAAACAAAAACTAGAGGTTGATTATGATTGTTTGTAGTTTGGTTAAGTGAAGTGTACCTACGGTTAAAAGGTTTTTTGTAATAATGTCAGCTATGCTATTCCTTCTGCTATTGCATAAATCGGAAAACCAATAAAAAAGTGGTTTTAAACACATATCCAAAACAACATAACAGAGGGCCTTTGTTTTCGATTGGTTCAAGCGTTACAAATTGTTGCAGTATTCTGTCGAGAAAGATGCTGCTTTTTGCTATCTATGCCAGCCATTTTTACTTCGTGGAAGCAAACAGAAGCGTATACTTCCACAGGATTTAGAAACTGAAAAAATGCCATTGATTCTAAAACTGTTTTTCCAAAACATGGAAATAAAATGGTTCTACTGATAAATTTAGATACGTTTGAAAAAATTTAATAATTAAAGTAATTGGCCATGTTTCATTTACAATTTTAATTAATTTTTCAAGTCGGAAAATTGCATCAAGAGAAGAGGCTAGTGGGGTTAAAGCTTACTTAACGAGGATAAAATGAAAATACATTTCAAGTTTTGTACAAGCAACGAGAGACGTTAAAAGATATACATATATGAACTTTTTGCATCTGTGGCGACCATAGGATGTAGCACTGTGCAGTGTGCGAATCTAAGTTTTCAACTTTAACTGCAATCAATAGGCCTCAAACTGAAAAGCTGTCAATGGTTCACGAGAGAATGGCTGGTATGGTATTTCGGGCGTTTGAAAAAAAGAGACAAAATCAATTGATCTTAACGAAGTTCTTTGCATATAACATGGAAAATCGTAGAATTCAGCAGTTTTAAAGAATTTTGTTATTATGTCAATTATTATAATAAGTTTGCAAAAACAATATGATTTGTTTATTTATTTATTTATTTTATTTACATACAAAGAATCTTAACTAGAAACATTACTATTTATCGGTGTGACAAAAACCAATGTTGATTTATCCGCACACCGGCATTCGATATCGTACGCTCACAATATCAAAAATATATCGTAGCAATGATAGCATTTTAACAAGTTAATATTAACCATACTAACAACATTTTTACATACTACCGTCCTAGTTTTACAAATGATCGAATCCATTACAAAATAATGTAGTCGCAGTAGCTTGTGGGTACACGCGGGGTGATTTACGTTGTAGGGTATTAATTCATATTATTTTTTAGGGTTCCGTACCCAAAGGGTAAAAACGGAACCCTATTACTAAGACTTCGCTGTCCGTCCGTCCGTCCGTCCGTCCGTCCGTCCGTCCGTCCGTCCGTCCGTCCGTCCGTCCGTCCGTCCGTCCGTCCGTCCGTCCGTCCGTCCGTCTGTCTGTCACCAGGCTGTATCTCGAGAACGGCTATAGCTAGACAGTTGAAATTTTCACAGATTACCTATGTATTTCTGTTGCCGCTATAACAACAAATACTAAAAATAAAATAAAATAAATATTTAAGGGGGGGCTCCCATGCAAAAAACCCAATTTTTACCTATTTTTGCTCGATATTTATATAATACCTACTTATAATATTTAAATATATATTACCTAGTCAATGGTACGGAACCCTTCGTGCGCGAGTCCGACTCGCACTTAGCCGATTTATTTTTAGTCGTATCTATTTATTCGTATCACCCCACCTAACAATTAATTATTACCTCAGTCTCACTCAGACGTGGATCTCTACATCCAAATCTGGAAGTTCAACCATCTTGTTCGCTTGTTCTACATCATTGAGGATTTAATAGTTCTTAGACCATGCTCATTGCTCATGTTCTATCACATAAATTATTTGTCTACGAATAACTAGTGAATGTACAACTTTGACCTAGAGGTCAGTGATATACATAATTATGTGCATTTAATAACTATTCATGATGATTGATTTAGGAGCCCGTGCTTCGGAGCAGACCAATTATGATAAATTTTTTACCGCCCTACCTGTAACCAATGCTGCCCTACCTTAAATTCGACTCTAGCTACAGCCCTGGGCGCATGAGAGGTAAAATTTGAACGACCGGTAACGTGGCAGCGTCATGACGTTCAGTACTTGGATGGGTGACTGCCTGGGAACACCGCGTGACGTTAGCTTTTTGATTTATTTATTTTTTCAATTATTTTTTTTTGTATTTTAAATTCGTTTTTTTAACAATTTTTTTAATTCGTTTTTTTGAAGTGAAACTTAACTTCTTTAGGCGCATGAGAGGTAAAATTTGAACGACCGGTAACGCGGCAGCGTCATGACGGTCAGTAATGGATGGGTGACCGCTTTTTTTTTCAAGTAGTTTTTTTTTTTTTAGTGAAACTTCTTTAGGCGCATGAGGTAAAATTTGAGCGACTGGTAACGCGGCAGCGTCATAACGGTCAGTGCTTGGATGGGTGACCCCTTTTTTTTCAACTAGTTTTTTTGAAGTGAAACATAATGTAATTGTTATTAATAACTTTTGCAATTTTTTTATGTGCTAAAACACGCTTTTATACCATATTACTATCATTTTCAACTTGTCGACTAGACTACTGAGCGGTTTTCAGCGGTCGTGGTCGATGGCGTTGTGGGCTTTAGGTGGAACAACCCCCTCCCCACCCCAGCCTGTAAATTTGAGATATAAAAAAAATACCAATCGATGTATTTTAAATAGCACTAACATTACTAAATGCTACACCGTCGAAATCACGAGAATTGTTCAAATTGTTGGAATTATATTATATTAGAGGAGAGGACAATATACAAATTCGAGATTTTAAATAGTCCAGTCAAATTACGAAATAACAAAACATAAAATACCGCATTTTGGGGATTATGACGGTCGATCGGTGTATTCTGAGAATAAATTTCAATTTGAGGGGTTCTACGAGGGTCAGCTCACGGTCATTTCGATGAAAACACGTTTAATTCGATATCTCGAGGACGGTTAATGTAAGGCAAAAAAATTTAGATATCTTTTCTTTTATAAACTAAATTTACAAATTTTTTATCTGAATTTTTTTTTATCATCAATACTTTTCAATTTATTACTTCCGCAAGGCAAAAATTTTACATTTTCTTCTCCCCATTTTATCTTTCGCCATTATCTCCCCAACCGTTCAATTTTATGAAATACTTATTATCAAAGTTACCTATTGAAAAAGTTTCAAATAAAGAAGTTAATAAATTTAATTTAGATTATCATTATAATATTATAATCCCCAAACAGCGGTATGTTATGTTTTTTTAACCCATTTTCAGCCGTAATTTGACTGGACTAATCTATATCTACGAAAATGTTTCATCTGAGTTTTAGAATTATACCTATGTAACTTTTCTCATAACTAAAAATATAATAATTTATAATTGTGTTTGCTAGCAAACGAAAAAAAAAACCGACTTCAATTGCGTCGGCAAGTAATAAATAATTAATAAATTAACAAACGCACTAGTCGTCACAACGATTTTCGAGGGTTTCCCTCGATTTCACTGGGATCCCATCATCAGATCCTGGTTTCCTTATCATGGTACCTAAGTTGGGATATTCCCTTTCCAACAAAAAAAGAATTATCAAAATCGGTTCATAAACGACGAAGTTATCCCCGAACATACATATTAAAAAAAAAACTTATTTACGGTCGAATTGAGTAACTTCCTTGATTCATGTTCCTCTAATGATAAATATTGATTCAAAATTATAATAGCATTCCGTTTTAAAATTATTTTCGTTGTTTTATTGAAATTTCATTACGTACGATTTTTTCCTTAAAATATAGGCAAAATACGATCTTTTCTAGGATATGGTACGATCTTCTGAAAAATAAAGTTGGCAACACTGTGAGTCACTGACGTCTGACCAGGGCTGCCAGATGTACGATTTAAATCGTACTCATACGATTTTTTAGCATTTTTACTCATGTACGATCGCTAGACCAAGATCGTACGCAAAATGTACGATTTTTTATATCTTATACTATTAAACGAGCAATTCTTGTATATATATATATATATATATATATATATATATATATATTTTCTGAATCTCGGAATCGGCTCTAACGATTTTCGTGAAATTTCGTGTGCAGGGGATTTCGGGGGCGAAAAATTGATCTAGCTAGGATTCATTAAAAAAAAATGTCGTTTTATCCCTGTTTTTAGGCAATGAAAAACTATTATTAGAATACAAAGCTTAATTTCACCGTTGTCATTATAGCTGTAATGGCGTAATTAGGAAGTCGGCGGGTGTCGAATCGTGTTGACCCGGGTTCCAATCTCGGTCTCCAGATCAATTTTTTTTCTTTTTTTTTTTAATTTCACTCGTGATTTATTATTTAAATAACATTAAGTAAAATATAAAAATACCGAGCAAAAAAAAACAAAAAAAAAAAGAAAATACCGAGCTAGGCTCGGTCACCCAGGTACTACCTATAATACCTGGAAACATTTCATAATGAAACAAACGTCATCCACCGGCAAGCATGAATTTCGGGGAATTCTCCAACTACCTAACGCGTGACTAGATGTTTTACTTGAATGAAGACTCTTTAAACAACCATGTAAAGGCTGTATTTGTTTGCATTCTTACGTAACTCTCCTGCGACTTGTCAAAAACCAAATATTTTGGATAAAATTTATTTAACCATGAATACCGACAAGTTTTGGGGCGTAATCAAAAAACAATTTGAAAATTATAAAACACTGGCTCAATTTGCTTTAAATTTGTTTTGTTTGCCCCATTCTAGTGCAGATTGTGAACGAGCGTTCAGCGAAGTTAATTTAATCAAAACAAAACTTACAAACAGTTTATCCATTGGTACACAAAGAGGGCACATTATTAGCCAAGCAAATTAATAAGAAGAAACGAACCAAAAAATTCTTTTGTAAAAAATATGACCACTGAAAATTTGTATCAATCTAACAAATAGTTTTATTGCATTTATTTTCTAAAACTAAACGAATTTTGATAATTTATAATAAGAACTTAGTACTTGATTAGTACTTAAAAGGATGTACGATCTTTTTATTTCAAAACTACCTTGGCATACGATTTTTTTTGTAGTTGGCGTACTATCACACTTTTTTTGCATCTGGCAGCCCTGCGTCTGACAGACTGACAGTGACTAGTGACTACTGACTGTACGTACGTACGTACTACTGAATGTACGATTTAAATCGTACTCATACGATTTTTTAGCATTTTTACTTATGTACGATCGCTAGACCAAGATCGTACGCACAATGTACGATTTTTTATATACCTATTACCTGGAAACATTTCATAATGAAACAAACGTCATCCCCCGGCAAGCATGAACTTTGGGGAATTCTCTAACTACCTAACGCGTGACTAGATGTTTTACTTGAATGAAGACTCTTTATACAACCATGTAAAGGCTGTATTTGTTTGCATTCTTACGAAACTCCCCTTCAGTAATAATTGCGAATTGTCAAAAACCTTTGGATAAAATTTATTTAACTATGAATACCTACCGACAAGTTTTGGGGCGTAATCAAAAAACAATTTGAAAATTATAAAACACTGGCTCAATTTGCTTTAAATTTTTGTTATGTTTGCCCCATTCTAGTGCAGATTGTGAACGAGCATTCAGCGAAGTTAATTTAATCAAAACAAAACTTACAGTTTATCCAATGGTACACTTATCCAAGGGCACAGTATAAGCCAAGCAAATTAATAAGAAGGAACGAACCAATCAACCAAATAACTCTTTTGTAAAAAAAATATGACCACAGAGTATTGTATTAATCTAATAAATAGTTTTATTGCATTTATTTTCTAAAACTAAACTAATTTTGATAATTTATAATAAGAACTTAGTACTTAAAAGGCTGTACGATTTTTTTATTTCAAAACTTCCTTGGCATACGATTTTTTTGTAGTTGGCGTACGATCACACTTTTTTTGCATCTGGCAGCCCTGCTGCAACTGTACTTGCAGTTGTGCACACTGTAGTAGTAGTACTTTCTTTAATCTTAGGTCCACAGAGTACAATAACTATACGGGAACTTAGGTCATAACTCATAACCAAAGAGCTCTGTGCCAAAGAGTCTCTTAACTATTCCGTGTTCGGTTGTTCCTTATTGTGAATTGTCGGCGATTTAACTTTTTTACTCTATTAATTTGAATTGTAGGAGTAAAACCTTGTAATATAAAATATACAAAAGTTTAGAAGCATGGCTGACATCGGAAAATTAAGTATTGGTAAGTAGATAAATTTCATTAATAACCTAGCAGGAATTAGGTATATTATTAGTAGATAATGTAAAAATTAAATTATAGGAGAAATATACACATCCGATAAGAATGGTAGCGATGAAACTGGAGACGGTTCAGCAGAAAAGCCATTTAAGACAATCTTGCAAGCCATGCGACACGCTGGTAAAGAACCCTTTCCAACCATCTACGTGGACTCTAAAGATGAACAAAAGCAGTACGACGTAGCTGCGAAATCACAGCTGAAGAAAATTCAAAAAATTTGGTGTCGGGAGAACTACAAGACTGCCGAAAAAGCTAAAGTCGACGAAGAAAACATTGAAAAGAGACAACAAAATTTGGAAGAAGCGAAAAAAATCGTAATAAACGAGGACCCTAACTTACCAAAAGCCACGACAGTGAAAATACTTGATGGTAAGATTTTTTTTTGTTACACAGATGTTACATTAAGACTTTTTTTATTTATTTAGGTGTTGTCTGTTGAGTTAGAGATTTTTTATTATGAAATTGATTAATAAAATTCATTAATTAAACATTAACAATCCATTATATTTAATTATAAAATATATTGTAACACTGCTGCTAGCTGGTGCTTTATGTACATAATTATGTTGCATCACTTTTATTGCATCTAACATATACATTAAAAGTGATGCAACTTTTATTGCATTTTTAATCATCCATTATATAGACAACTTTAACAAAAATGTTACTAAAAGTAATAGAATCTAAGTAGGAATATAGTCATATTTTACTCATTCTTTCATTCTGAAAAAAAAATTATGCTTTATAATTATATGAGGATGATTTTATGTTAATTTTGATAAGTTCTATTACCTCCTTTTATAGATTACAACATTTTTGTCTTATATTTAATGGAAATATGAAGATTTTTTTACGTTAGGTATAACTGTTCTTTTTTAAATATTTAACAAAAACAATTATGGCTTAAATATTAGGTAATTAATAATTATTTTGAAGAAACTAGCAAATAATTCACGCTAAAAAAGCAAAAATGTAGGTACTGACTGTCAATCATGTTGATGCTGTTTCAAAATTAAAGTCGTCAAATATGTAATTTTAGTAATTAATTAATTTACAAAAACAAAAGCAATAATAAATCTATACTAATATATAAAGCTGAAGTTTGTTTGTTTGATTGTTTGTTTGTTTGTTTGAACGCGGTAATCTCTGGAACTACTGGGCCGATTTGAAAAATTCTTTCAGTGTTAGATAGCCCATTTATCGAGGAAGGCTATAGGCTATGTATCATCAAGCTAAGATCAATAGGAGCGGAGTAAACGCCGACGAAGTCGCGCGCAGAAGCTAGTTTTTTATATATAGACACACATTTTATTACTAAAAGTAACGTAAAATATAAGTACATACATAAATGTACATTACACCCAAACTCAAAGGAGAAATCAAAGCCACACATCCTAGTGCAGAAGACAGGTTCTGAAAAGTGCTGCGACAATCTATTCAATACTACACAATAGAGTAAACTTGCTTACTTACGTAAATTTATCTTTTTAAAGCTGGACAACACCGTGGGGAGAGGATATGTGTCCGTGGTTGGGTGCATCGACTAAGACGTCAAGGAAAATCATTAGCTTTCCTTACACTGCGTGACGGTACTGGATACCTGCAATGTGTCTTACATGGAATTCTTTGCCAGACTTACAATGCTTTGGTTCTTTCCACGGAGTCATCGGTTATTCTTTATGGGAAACTTGAGGTAGTTCCCGAAGGCAAATCGGTGAGTTATATTTTGAGAATAAAAATATATTTTCTCTTATTTAATGATCTGTGTAGATTTTCGTTTTATTTATTTTTTTTAAACACTTACCATTTTATAATATTGTTCTTTAACTTTGGTATTTTATGTTATTTATTTTATAAATAATCAATAACTTTATTGCATACAAATTAAAGTGTCAAAAAGCTACAAAACAAAACTTAAACATTTTTTTTGCATTAGTGTAATAAAATAGCTATGTAAAATTCAATCATTTGTGAATATAAATTTCTTTAAGCTGCAGCTAAAATAATTCTAATTACTTCTGTCTACTCTTCTCTCTCATATTAGTTTAATTATAGTTCAATAAAGTATAACTATTATATTCTTCAGGCACCAGGAGGTCATGAGTTAACAGTTGATTACTGGGAGCTAATTGGCTTAGCTCCGCCCGGTGGTGCTGACGCAATACTGAACGAAGATGCTTTACCTGACATCCAACTGGATAACAGGTAAATAATGAGAATATTTGTTATGTTGGTAACATGACATAACTTTCATTGAGTTGGCACAGTAGCAATTGCTCTAAATGTAGAGCAACCCATCAGGGGACTGCTTACCATCAGGTGAACCATACGTTTCACGCTTTTCAATATCTCGAATATTCATATGATTTGAGATATAGGAAAACGTGTACCTAGGCTTATACAGGATTTTTAACAAGAACTTTGTTTTATAAAACGAGATAGTCCCACTATTTTTTGTCAAAAAGTGATTAAAAACGTGATGGTGGTGAACATTTAACAGAAATTATTTTCCATTCATAATTAGGCTGAGTCAAAAATCATTTTAACATGAATTTCTTCCAAAGAATGATCCGCGGCGAGAACACGAAGGTGTTGCGTGTGCGTGGTGCTGGCAAAACTCAACTCAAACTCTTATCTATTTATATAGAAGAGATTTCCACCCATATATAGACTCATCACGATTTCTCTGGAACCATAAGGCATAGAGAGGTGAAATTTGGTTGGAATATTCCTTTCGCCGAGTAGAGGTCAGCTAAGAACGGATTTTACGAAATTCTAACCACAAGAGTGGGGGTTGCGGGGGCAAATAACATAATGGCAAAACAACGTTTGCGGGGTCAGCTAGATGACGCTGAAACTAGCAGCCACTGTTTATATCTCTGCTTCTAAACAACAGATTAAGTTGTAACTTTACACAAATTAGTATCGTTATATCATCTAACTATGGAAAAAAGTCCAAAGGGTAAATACCACCCCTTCTATTTTTTTTTTAAATTAAAAAACCAAAAAAGGAGGTTAACTCCATATAAAAGCTAAAAAATATATGTTTCTAAGCATGAAACAAGGTTAAAATTTAAAACAAAGGTCATTTATAATAACAAGAAACATTTAAGAAGTAAGATTAGAAATAAAATTAAAAAAAATTCACCACAAAAATTTTTTTTTTTTTTTGGAATTTTTCTATTGTTAAAGTTATCATATCTCGGCTCATAGAGACTGCATTTTGTTGTAACTTGGCAAAAACCTTTTCTTTACTGTCAAGAAAAGACTAGAAAATTTTCAAAGGGGTTACTCAACCCCTTCTATTGTTTTAAAAAAAATTTTCTAAGACAATGCCTATGTACTATTTTTTCAAATGTCTATATCTCTGCTCCACAACACTACATTTTGTTGTAACTTCGTAGAAACCTTTATTATACCGTCTAGAAACGATTATTAAAATTTCGAAGGGGTACCCAACCGCTAAAATTTTAAAAAAAAATTTCTTTTATTTTCTAAGACAATGCATATGTACTATATGTTCAAATGTCTATATCTCTGCTTCACAAGACTACATTTTGTTGTAACTTCGTAGAAACCTTTATTATACAGTGTAGAAACGATTATTAAAATTTCGAAAGGGTACCCAACCCCTAAAATTTTTTTTTTATTTTTCTTTTATTTTCTAAGACAATGCATATGTACTATATCTTCAAATGTCTATATCTCTGCTCCACAACACTACATTTTGTTGTAACATCGTAGAAACCTTTATTACACCGTCTAGAAACGATTATTAAAATTTCGAAGGGGTACCCAACCCCTAAAATTTTTAAAAAATTTTCTTTTATTTTCTAAGACAATGCATATGTACTATATGTTCAAATGTCTATATCTCTGCTCCACAACACTACATTTTGTTGTAACTTCGTAGAAACTTTTATTATACCGTGTATAAACGATTATTAAAATTTCGAAAGGGTACCCAAGCCCGAAAATTTTTTTTAAATTTTTCTTTTATTTTCTAAGACAATGCATATGTACTATATCTTCAAATGTCTATATCTCTGCTCCACAACACTACATTTTGTTGTAACTGTGTAGAAACCTTTATAACACCGTCTAAAAACGATCGTAAAAATTTCAAAGGGGTACCCAACCCCTAAATTTTTTTTTTAATTTTTCTTTTATTTTCTAAGACAATGCATATGAACTATTTATTCAAATGTCTATATCTCTGCTCCACAACACTACATTTTGTTGTAACTTCGTAGAAACCTTTATTACAACGTCTAGAAACGATTATTAAAATTTCGAAGGGGTACCCAACCCCTAAAAATTTTTTTTAATTTTTCTTTTATTTTCTAAGACAATGCATATGTACTATATCTTCAAATGTCTATATCTCTGCTCCACAACACTACATTTTGTTGTAACTTCGTAGAAACCTTTATTACACCGTCTAGAAACGATCGTAAAAATTTCAAAGGGGTACCCAACCCCAAATTTTTTTTTTAATTTTTCTTTTTTTCTAAGACAATGCATATGTACTATATGTTCAAATGTCTATATCTCTGCTCCACAACACTACATTTTGTTGTAAC
The DNA here is from genome assembly GCA_905220545.2 of Melitaea athalia. Lineage (NCBI taxonomy): Eukaryota > Metazoa > Arthropoda > Insecta > Lepidoptera > Nymphalidae > Melitaea > Melitaea athalia. The sequence goes on from HG992196.1 coordinate 7,555,148, forward strand.
TTCGTAGAAACCTTTATTACACCGTCTAGAAACGATAATTAAAATTTCAAAAGGGTACCCAACCCCTAAATTTTTTTTTTTTTTTTCTTTTATTTTCTAAGACAATGCATATGTACTATTTCTTCAAATGTCTATATCTCTGCTCCACAACACTACATTTTGTTGTAACTTCGTAGAAACCTTTATTACACCGTCAAGAAACGATTATTAAAATTTCAATCGGGACCCAACCCCTAAATTTTTTTTTAATTTTTCTTTTTTTTTTCTAAGACAATGCATATGTACTATATCTTCAAATGTCTATATCTCTGCTCCACAACACTACATTTTGTTGTAACTTCGTAGAAACCTTTATAACACCGTCTTAAAACGATCGTAAAAATTTCAAAGGGGTACCCAACCCCTAAATATTTTTTTTTAATTTTTTTTTTATTTTCTAAGACAATGCATATGTACTATTTATTCAAATGTCTATATCTCTGCTCCACAACACTACATTTTGTTGTAACTTCGTAGAAACCTTTATTACACCGTCAAGAAACGATTATTAAAATTTCAAACGGGTACCCAACCCCTAAATTTTTTTTTTAATTTTTCTTTTTTTTTCTAAGACAATGCATATGTACTATATCTTCAAATGTCTATATCTCTGCTCCACAACACTACATTTTGTTGTAACTTCGTAGAAACCTTTATAACACCGTCTAAAAACGATCGTAAAAATTTCGAAGGGGTACCAAACCCCTAAATATTTTTTTTTTATTTTTTTTTTATTTTCTAAGACAATGCATATGAACTATTTATTCAAATGTCTATATCTCTGCTCCACAACACTACATTTTGTTGTAACTTCGTAGAAACCTTTATTACACCGTCAAGAAACGATTATTAAAATTTCAAACGGGTACCCAACCCCTAAATTTTTTTTTTAATTTTTCTTTTTTTTTTTCTAAGACAATGCATATGTACTATATCTTCAAATGTCTATATCTCTGCTCCACAACACTACATTTTGTTGTAACTTCGTAGAAACCTTTATAACACCGTCTAAAAACGATCGTAAAAATTTCAAAGGGGTACCCAACCCCTAAATATTTTTTTTTAATTTTTTTTTTATTTTCTAAGACAATGCATATGAACTATTTATTCAAATGTCTATATCTCTGCTCCACAACACTACATTTTGTTGTAACTTCGTAGAAACCTTTATTACAACGTTTAAAAACGATAATTAAAATTTCAAAGGGGTACCAAACTCCTAAATTTTTTTTTAAATTTTTCTTTTATTTTCTAAGACATTGCATATGTACTATTTCTTCAAATGTCTATATCTCTGCTCCACAACACTACATTTTGTTGTAACTTCGTAGAAACCGTCCTTACACTGTCTAGAAACGATCGTAAAAATTTCAAAGGGGTACCCAACCCCAAAAATTTTTTTTTAATTTTTCTTTTTTTTCTAAGACAATGCATATGTACTATGTCTTCAAATATCTATATCTCTGCTCCACAACACTACATTTTGTTGTAACTTCATAGAAACCTTTACTACACCGTCTAGAAACGATTGTATATTGAGATATGATAACTTTAAGAAATATTATATAATTGTCTGTTTAGAAAATTTCAAAAAAAAAAAAATTATTGGTAATAAATTTTAATTTTTTTTCTAATCTTTCTTCTTAAATCTTTCTTGGTATTATAAATGACCTTTGTTTTCAATGTTAACCTTGTTTCATGCTTAGAAACATATATTTTTAGCTTTTATATGGAGTTAACCTCCTTTTTTGGTTTTTTAAATTAAAAAAATAGAAGGGGTGGTATTTACCTTTTGGATTTTTTTCCATAGTTAGGTGATATAACAATACTAATTTGTGTAAGGTTACAACTTATTCTGTTGCTTAGAAGCAGATATGCAAAGCGTGGCTTCTAGTTTCAGCGTCATTTAATTTTGGCTGCTAGCTGCTAGCTGCTAGTTTCAGTTTCATGTCAGCTAGTGATATGATAAATTAAAAGTTATTCAGAAAATGAGAAAAGTTCAGAAAACGTAATCATTTTAGTAGACGACCGCTTGGGGTAGTGGTACGTGTGCCGTGTCGGCGGTGCCTAAAAACCGACGGTCGCGGTTTCGATTCCCGCTCGGAGTGGATATTTGTGTTTATACAAATATTTATTTACGGTCTGGTTGTTGGTCCTTTTGGGTCACCACACAGTCAGTGACGGATTTAGGCTTGATGCCGCCCTAGGCCCTGTTTATCGCGGCGCCCTTAATGTTAGAATAAATTTAGTTAATTTTGATACACTATTTTTATTTTAAAATTCATACTTACTTCAGCCTATTGCAGTCCACTGCTGGACATAGGCCTCTATCGCGGATAGTCTCATTTCTAATTCTATCTTTGAAAGAAACCCTAAGCATAGCCCGTTCCATTGCACGTTGAGCGAATTTAAACTTATGTACCAGTCCCTTCGTCAGTATCCACGTCTCGCCTCCGTATGTTAACACAGGCAGGACGCATTGCTCGAAGGCTTTTGTCTTCAAGGATTGCGGAATCTTCGAAGTGAAGACTCTGCGAAGCCCGCCAAACGCCGCCAACCGGATCCTCCTATCCTCCTATCCGCCTCCTTATCGAAGTTGTTGCGGCCTAGTTGGATGGTATAGCCTAGGTAAACATAATCTCGAACAACTTCGAGAAGGATACCATCGACCAATACCAGTCTCGGTATGACTTGGTTGTTAAACTTAGCTCCCGATTTTACCAAGTTCATACCGAGACCGACTCTTTGGGAGGAGTCGTTTAGGCCAGCCAGCATTTGGCCTAGCTCATCCAACGTCTCCCCAAAGATGACGATATCGTCGGCGAAACGAAGATGAGAGATGTATTCGCCGTTGACGTTGGTGCCTCGTTGCCCCCAATCCAAGGTCTTAAAGACATCTTCCAGCGCAGTGGTAAAAGCAGTGGTAAAAATGGGTCTTTTTCTTTGGTCTTGGATATGAACAGTCATCGTCGTCGTACATACATCTCAGTACCTCGATATATCGCCAGTCGATATGACATCTCTACAGAGAGTCTATAGGACAGCCCAGGTTTCGACAGAGTCGAAGGCTTTCTCGTAGTCCACAAATGCCATACACAGCGACTGATTATATTCTTCTGTCTTTTGTATAATCTGCCGAACAGTATAGATGTGGTGTACGATGCTGTAGCCATTTAGAAACCTAGCCTGCTCCGGTGGTTGGAATCCGTCGAGTCATCTGGCAACACGATTCGTAACTACCTTCGAAAACAGCTTATAGACGTTGCTCAGAAGTGAGATCGGTTTTTGATTCTTTAACAGAGCCTTGTCGCCTTTCTTAAAGAACAAGCACAACATTGGTACACGTGGATCTTCGGTGTCCCAATTCTCAGGCTTGTGTGCGCTCGACTAGTAACAGCGGTCCATAAAATTTGTCGCCTCTTCTCGGATCTGAGGGCGGCTCTGCCATCCGCTGTTTTGAGCTTCGCAAGAAGGCTTCTCCCCAATGGTCGTCGCGATGCTTGCGAGATGCTTGTTACATTAAACACACAAAATCAAACGCGTCATTACCTCTGTTAAGCGTAGCTCTCTTGTTTTGAGTTTACGATCACATAAAAAAAAAAATCACTCGGAAAACAACAAAGATTTTTTTCTGGCTTTAGATGAAAACTAAAATTTCTGACATTTGAATAAATACTAACATGATATTTAATACATATTATATGCATATTATATTCAGTATTTTTATTTAACGCTAAAAACAAATTAAGCTTAAAAGTATTAAGATTTAGTAATTTTTAAAAGCTTCATAAAACGATTCAGCCTGTAATATCCCACTGTTGGGCTCTTAGCCATGTAGGAGAAGGATTAGGATTATTATTTTTCAAAGGAGACTCGTTACTTTTTTGTCTGAAATTTTGGTATTTCAAAAATTTTGCCGCCCCTCAAATTATGCCGCCCTAGGCCCGGGCCTCGCGGGCCTATGCGTAAATCCGCCACTGCACACAGTGCCTCAGAGAGTACTTTAAGCCCTTGGTCCCGGTTGTTATCATGTACAGCTGATAGTGATCGTTACTGACAGTTGGAAATATATATGCCAACCGGTATTAGAGCAGCGTGGTGGATTAATATCTGGTCCTTCTACATGGAGAAAGAGGCTTATGTCCAGCAGTGGGATATTACAGGCTGAAGCGAATCATTTTAATATTAATGAGATTGTTTCCACAGGCATATAATGATCCGCGGTGAGAATACGACGAAGGTGCTGCGTGCGCGAGCGCTGGTGACGCGCGCGTTCCGCGAGCACTTCGCGGCGCGGCTGTACACCGAGGTGACGCCGCCCACCATCGTGCAGACGCAGTGCGAGGGCGGCTCCACGCTCTTCAAGTTTGATTACTTCGGGTGAGGTTTTACTGTCGAAGATTTATTTATTGCACGCATCCAAGGAGGCTGTGCTTTGGTATGGTATGGTAACACGGGCTGATTTCCGCAAATCGACGACTAGGCGCCTATATTGCGTGCGAGGCTGTGCTTTATTCTCGCAGAATGAAAGTACAGGAAGCGCTTAGTCTTAAACACAATTATAAAATACACACTTTAATACAGAATACACAACAAACTTTAAAATAAATATCATGTTTTTTTAATACTGTTATAGTAAAAAGAGTTGATTTTAAAAAAATATTATATTTCACGTTAACTTTTTGTATGTACGGATGATAGCAAAACATCGCGAGAAGCCTATATACCAGGAGTCGTCAACTGGCGGACCGCGGTCCGTATCTGGACCGCCGACCCATTTTGTGCGGACCGCGAGAACACAGAAACTTACACTACAGAGTACATAACTTAATAAAAATATATCCCACACTACTTCAAACTCAACAGTCCTTAATGTGTAAAAAATACCTTTTTTATTTCGTTTGTTTAATAAATATTTTTTTCTATATAATAATGTGCAGACCTCGACGGTAATTTATTTCTTCAAACGGACCCCGAGCGAAACTAGTTTATGACCCCTGCTATATGCTATAAAGGCTGAAAAATTCTTTAATTACAAACTACCACAATAAATCAATTTTAGATGGTAAGATTATGTAAGAAACAAGAATATGGACCAAATACATATAAGTGGACAAACCGACAAATGAGTGTGCAGTCCGGCAACGATATCTATATTATGTGACCCTATGTGGCACTTAGCATATGAGTCGTGCAATATTTGGTTCAAATTAATTAAATAATTTTAGTGGTGGGTTAAGGGCAGAGGTAAGACATTTCATCAAATTTTTATTTTTATTTTATTTACAAAAAAATAAAAATAAATTTTATGTAACTAGATACGGCAACGGCAAACAAGCGGTACGGATCACCTGATGGTATGCGATTACCGTAGCTTATAGACGTCTGCAACACCAGAATCATCGCAAGCGCTTTGCCAATCCCATCCCAATTACCCCCCAGAAGCTCTGAAAGCAGGCAACGGTGGCCAATTATTTCGTCTACCGGCCGACCCCGCCCTAAGTTCAGCTTCATGCCTTGCTAATTCCTCAGCCTTGCGTTCTAAATATAATAGATAAATTTAATATTGCCCTTTTTAATTTAAAAAAATTAAATGTTTAAAGTTTTGTTTTTAATTTCAGGGAACAAGCGTACCTCACACAGAGCTCGCAGCTGTACCTGGAGACGTGCCTCGCAGCGCTGGGCGACGTGTACTGCATCGCGCAGTCGTACCGCGCCGAGCAGTCGCGCACCAGGAGACATCTAGCGGAGTAAGCCATAAACATTCTATATAATAAAGACTTAAAACCATAAACTAATCATGCAAGCTTACCTTTACTTACTAAAGCTAAATAATAATTATTCCCAATACAATATATATACCATGATGTTTTCTTCAGGTAGTTATGAATATTTTAGTAAGTAATAATAATAATTTATGCAGGTTGCTACTCCTAACCGGTAATCATATGGATATTTGTATTTGTACAAATGTTTGTTTCTTATCTCTCCAGAAAGCTTGTTAAGCTTTCGATCCAGTTTGTCATCATACACATCGGATAGCGATTGTTACTTATAGTAGATAATATATCCGTTAACCCACAGTGAAGCAGCGTTGTGAATAAGGCTTCGACCCTTCTCCAACATGAACAAATACGCCAATGCCCTGCAGCGGGATGTTGCAAGCTGAATCAATCAATCAATCAAATAATTTATATTCTAATTTTCGAAATTACAGATACAGTCACGTGGAAGCTGAATGCCCTTTTATCAAATTTGATGACCTGCTGGACAGGATCGAAGATCTCGTCGTAGATGTAGTAAACAGGGTGCTGGAGGCACCTGAAGGGCACTTGGTCTACGAACTTAACCCCAACTTCAGGGTTTGTTATATCTTTAACAAAAGTCTTATATAAAATTGTCATTGAAATAAATGATAAATTAGTTTTCACAAATTAATACACATTTTAATTTATAATAGCTTATTTTTTTTTTTAACTTCAAATGTTTATGATGCTGGAGCTATTTATAAAAATTAATTTTAAATAATAATAATAAAAAATTAAGTGAACACTTTTATCTGACCTTATTTCTACTGCATGTTTATAAAAATTTAACAATATCTTTTTCAATTTTATGTGCAGAAACCTGAAAAACCTTTTAAACGTATGACATATATTGAAGCTATCGAATATCTACGTGCTAACAACATTACTAAAGATGACGGGACTTTCTATGAATTTGGAGAAGTAAGTATTAACACATAATCTAACTTACGCTATAGAATATCTGGCTAAGATTTATAGAAAAAGCAAAACCCAATAATTCCATATTATCTGCACATCACCAAAACTTAATAGATTATAATTAATGACTAAGTACTACTTAGTAAGTAGTGAATTAACTTACCATAATAATGTAGAGTAGTGTTGTGTAGTTTGGGAGAATTAAATAACAAAAATTTTGTTTCTTAAATACAGTAAACCATGGAGGAAAGATTTTCAAAATTCGCTCTTTAAAATGGTTATAAATAAAAAAATTCATAAATCCTAAGACATCACTGGTAAAAGTTACTGTGCAGCATCAGTGTTAATGAAATTATTATTAATACTAGTCCAATATTTATAAGAAACTAGCTGACCCGGCGAACTTCGTACCGCCTAACAGTTAATTCTTTAATTTTTAATTTTTTTTAATATTTATCCTTCCCGGAATCCCTCCACTAACACTTAAACTTTATGGTATGGTATTAAAGTTCAAATTGACTTTTAAGTATTATTACGAATCTTTTGTATTCGAATATAGAATTTTTTTAATACTTTTTCAGTCACTTTTTTAAATTTTTCTCTCCGTAATAACCATTCTTATACTTCAAGGAATATTATTAAAAAAAGAATTAGCAAAATCGGTTTAGCCACTCTCGAGATTTGCGCTTAGCAGCACATTTAGCGATTCATTTTTATATATCTAAAGATAGAGATTTGAACACTTTCATGACCTAAGTATTCTTCTAGGACATTCCAGAGGGTCCAGAACGGAAGATGACAGATGCTATAGGTGTACCAATTCTGCTCTGCAAGTTTCCGGCTGAAATCAAATCTTTCTATATGCTCAAATGTGAAGATGACCACCGTCTCACTGAATCTGTCGACCTTCTCATGCCAGGTGTTGGAGAAATCGTTGGTGGGTCTATGAGGATGTGGGATCACGAGGAATTAATGGAAGGTATGACATTTATATATTAAAAAAAATTATTAAGTGACTTAGTCAGATTATGGCAACAAAAACAGCCCTATAAAAAATTATTTAATCTTTTAATTGTCTAAGACAGTTTTTTCTTAACCTTATAAGCTAAAGTACCTTCTATTAAGGATAGGTGTCGTCCATTTATCACGCGATTGTTTCAGCAACTTCTTAACGCCCTTGGTGATATTTGGTAGAGGTTTTCAGAATATTATCTTTAAGTACAGTTATAATCATATAAAATTTGGAAAACTAAGCATTGTGTTATACATTTCTAGACACAGCATCAGGTTGCAGGGTCTTTGTCCTCCCTCCTTGTGATATTTAGATGTATTTTCGAATCAATAGCAAAACCCAATTGACATTTAGACAAATAAGTATAACTTATAGAGTATATTTTTAATTTCAGGTTACAAGCGTGAAGGTATAGACCCAACTCCATACTACTGGTACACCGATCAACGAAAATTCGGTTCAGTACCACACGGTGGATACGGCCTCGGATTAGAACGCTTCCTCTGCTGGTTACTCAACAGATACCACATCCGCGAAGTGTGCCTCTACCCTCGCTTCTTGGAAAGATGCACACCCTAAAGGCCATAATAAAACTATTTGCTTTTATTTGCATTTTATATGTTAATTTTAACTTTAAACATAATTCCACCCATAAATAATAAAATACAAAAGACTACGAACAAGTTGAGTTGTTCCTAGTAAATTTTAATCATTCGAATTAAGGGATGTACCACAAGATTTTATAATGTTTAATAGCCAACTTTTTCTTCTAAATATAGTCTAAAATATGATTCTAGCTTGTCAGGTGTAGACAATATAATGTTATTGTGATCTTTCCTCTAACATACTATCTATATATCTCTAGTATGCCTCAAAAATAAAATATTTGATTTACATAAACTAGTAGTTGAAACAGTAGAAAAACTGATAGTCTGAGATGTACATATATCATTGAATAATTTTATAGTTTATGTACATATTATGATTCGCATTTACATAGGTTTCACTTAAGCTGGGTTATAATAATCCCGCAGATTACATCGAGTTAATATTTATTGAGATTCATATAACGTGACATGGACATGATATATAAATCTTTATTAATACCATATAGGTATCAATTATAAAATTTTGATGGCTCTATTTATCTTCAAACCAAATTGCTTCAATATTTGGCGTACTTCGACTGCTTACTACGCCGACTAAATAATCTCTAAATCAACTTTTTCTATTACTACACCTTATCGGCTTGTTTATTACATACATTAAAGATTATCATTCATAAAACGATGTACAATGACTTGCGTACCTCTTTTTGAATGCTCATCTGTCACGTCGTATGCTGGATGGAGGAACTTTGTCTCTAAGCAACTATTTAACATGTTTTTTTTTTGCTAAATTCGAACTGACAATGAATGAATGTTCGATATTTATTTTTATATTTTATGTCGCGAAGCGTGATCAATGTACTCGTTACGCCAGTGTTTGTTTTTAATTAAAACCTTGGAAAAAAAACTGTAATGTATAAGGTATAAGAAAACCATTATTTTCCGCTATAATTAATTTATTCACAACATTTTGTACAGAATCTTTTGCACCGAGTGACAGACCACTTGTCATATATTTACTTACATCATAAATTCAAATTCCTTACTAATTCTAATTACAAAGGAGATTCCTAACACCCCCTCTCAATATGGAATTGTTTAAATTCAATATTGAAAACTGAAAAAACACAACTTGTTCTATCGATAACATCGATAACTTGTTTTATCGACAACATCCCATCACTAAAAATAACATCGATAACATTAACTTACATGTCTCATCACTATACAATATTTTAATGACATACATGACACAACTTGACACTTCTATAGTAAATTAATATAACTCAAGGAAATAAATAAAAAATTACTACTCTATAACTCTCATCTTTCTTGTAAAATCATTATGTTTAATATAATTTAAGGGCTTTGTTAACACATCGGCTATATTTTCGTTTGTTGGTATATATGATATTAAAAATAAATTCTTATTTACACAATCCTTTATATAATGATATCTTATATCAATATGTTTAGTGCGTTTACTATTTACATTACACTCAATCATTTTAATCGCACTCTGATTATCGACCAAAATGTATGCAACTGTGTCTACACCATGGAAAAATGAACAAATGCCTTTCAAATATACTAATTCTTGTGCTACCATTGCTGCTGCTATATACTCCGACTCTGCCGATGACAGCGATACAGTGGACTGTTTCTTGGAGAACCACGACACTAAATTACCATTATAGAATATTGTACAACCACTTACGCTTTTTCTATCTAACTTATCACTTCCCCAGTCCGCATCAGAATACGCAATTAATTGTTCTGAATTATCTCCAGACTTTGTATATGTCAAACATTTATGTGATGTTTGTTTCAAATACCGTAACACACGCTTTCCAACGGTCCACAAGCTATTTGTCGGTTTGTCCAAATACCTGCTTAGAAAAGACGTCGCATAAGTTATGTCAGGTCTCGAAATGCTTGATAAATATGTTAAACAACCTACTAATTTTCTATACGGTACATTTTTTATTATTTCTTTTCCAGCTATGTTAATATTTTGTTCCATTGGTGTCTGTGCCCCTTTGCATTCTTCCATACCAAATGTTTGCAGTATCTTATCTATTAACTTTCTTTGACTAATTTTTAAATTTCCTTTATCCATTAAGATTTCTATGCCTAAATAATCTTTCAATTCTCCCAAATCACGTACATTGAACTCTTTCCTCAATTTATTTATTATCTTACTGTTATCGTTTTCTTTTCCATTACTATAATGTCATCTACCCATATCAGTATCCACGCATTATCTTTCTTATATAAACAAAAATCGTGTTTAGATTGTTCAAATCCTTCTTTTATCATGTAATTATGAAATCGCTCATTCCAGCATCTAGGCGCTTCTCTTAATCCATACAATGCTTTATGTAGTCTTAGCACTTTGCCTTTTGAAACTTTAACTCCTTCTGGGGGTTTTATATACATTTCAACATTCAAGTCCCCGTTTAGAAAAGCTGTAGGAACATCTAATTGCCTTGCCTTATAATCTTTCTGTACGATTTGACTTAACATCATTCTAATTGTGGATACTCTTGCTACTGGAGAGTAAACATCGTAAGCACTTTCTGTTTGAAATCCTTTTGCAACTAACCTGGCCTTTTTGCGTCCATCTGATTTTGTAGTAAATATCCACTTTGTATCAATAGCTTTCTTACCTCCTGGTAGTTCTGCTTCCTTCCAGGTCTTCAAGCTTTCCAATGAGCTTATTTCTTTATTCACAGCTTCTTGCCAATCTTCTCCTTTATTCATAGCTTCACTGTACGATTTTGGATCATCATTACTCATTAAACAATAAACTACATTTGCATCTTCATATTGTTCATCATTCTCGACTACATAATCGTTTAGATAATCAGGTGCCTTTCTAGTTCTCTGTGGTCTTTCATTTTCATTCTCTTTTCCGTTTTCATTCTCATTTTTATTTTCATTTTCATTCTTATTCTCATTTTCATTCATATCCACCATACCTATTTCCTTTGTATCTTCACCATCGTAATAATATTTATGTTCTGTATCTTCTCTTCCTTTTTCTTTATATTTAATATCATTTTCATCAAACCTCACATCTCTCGATATTATTATTTCATTTGACACTGGATCCCATAGACGATACCCATTCGGCGCATAGCCAACCATCCTAGTTTCTTTTGCTCTGTTTCTAAATTTGTCTTGTTTTGGCAATATAACTGTCCAAGCTTTACTTCCGAAGATTCGTAAATGCTCAAGATTCAACTTTCCGCGATAAATCTCTTCTGGCGTTTTATAATAAATTGTTCCAGATGGACATCTATTCAATTGGTACGTAGCACACTTGACAGCTTCTCCCCATAATTCTCTAGGTAACATAGATTCATTAAGAATTGTTCTTGCTTTGTTACAAATAGTCCGATTCATCCTTTCAGCAACGCCATTCATCTGTGGAGAGTATGCTACAGTATATTGAATCAGAATACCCTTGTTTTTACAGAATGTCTCAAGTGCATTATTTCTAAATTCTCTGCCATTGTCACAACGTATATTTTTAACTCGAACTCCTTGATCATTTTCTAATCTGTTGACGTAATTAATTAAATTTTCTGTTGCTTGACTTTTATTTTGTAACAAATAAGTGATACAAAAATGTGAATAGTCATCAACCACTACTTGATAATATCGCTCACCTTGTAAACCTGGTATTCTAGTTGGACCTGCGATATCAGTATGCAGCAGCTCACCAACATGTCTTGATCTTGGTCTTTTCGTGGGCCGGAAAGGTAACCGTGTAGACTTACCCTCTAGACAAGGTCCACATATTTTTGAACTTATCGGTAATCTTAAAATTCCAAGACCCTTTCGGTTAACATGTCCTAAGCGTCTGTGCCAAAGTTCTGCCTCTGACGATATTAAGCTGTTACAAGTAGCATGGACACTGTTGCATATGGTTCTTAAAATAAATAATTTACCTAAACAAGATCCTAAAATAACCTGATTTGTTGAAGTTGTAATTTTTACATTGTTGTTACTAAATTCAATCAAGTTTCCTTTAGCAACCATCATTTTAACAGACAATAAGTTAAAAGTTAAATTTTTCATAATCAAAGCATCTAATTGTATCGAAATTCCACCTACCGAAAATTGTATATTTCCTGCTTTCTCTGCTAAAAAGAAATTTCCATTTGCTACATAAATTTTAATTGGATTTTGCAACTTTCTGACTTTTGTCATGAATTTCTCGTATTTTTCTTGAACAATATGATGCGTACAGCCTGAATCAATTACCCAGTTTATTTCATTTTCCCTGTCAGTATTAATACAATTAGCCATACCTGAACTTACAAAAGCTAATGGATCGTTACTACTTTGTGCTGACGTATTATTAGAAGAATGTCCTGTTTCACTTGAACTCATGTAAACTCCTCTACCTCTCATGCCTCTATATGGTCTCGCACGTCCACGTCCTTTTCCTCTAAATTTATAACAGTCTCTTGCTATGTGTCCTGGTTTCTGACAGCGATAACATGTAACTAGAAATGTAGTCTCATTTTGGTTATTCAAATTTGGTTCTTTAGTTTTCAACTTTAATTCTTCATCGAGTAATCGCGCCTTGACGAAATCTAGTTTCAAATCTCCCGCCTTGTTGTCTTCTGTAGTTAAATCAGTATTACATTCTATTGCAGTAATGACTGTATCGTATTTTCCGTCTAATCCGGTTAACAAACAAGCTATTTTATCTCTATCATTTAACTTCTCTTGTGCACATTCTAATTCGCGTACCAGTTCATCAAACCGCTGAAAATAATCTTCTAAACTTTCATTTGTATTTTGCTTTAGATTCAATAATTTTCTTCGCAAGTGAATTATTGAGATGATACTCTTCCGTTGGAATATTTTCTTTAATGTTTCAATAATTTCCTTCGCCGTTTTACATTCTTTAATAAAATTAAGATATTTGTCCGGTATGCAATTTACAAATATACTTCTAGCCTTCGCATTATCTTTTAACCACTCGCTCTTTTTGCTTTCCTCCGTACATTCATCTTTTATCGTATATAACAACTGTTTTTCATCTAATAATACTTCAACTCTAAATAACCAATTGTTAAAATTTTCTGTCTTCAACTGCGGAAAATTCGCTGTAGCCATTTTATTTCGTAATAAATAGGTATATTTACTTTTATATAATTCTTATCTTTCACTTTATACCTTCTATACACTTTTACAATAGTATATTATCGCCCATAACCTTTGTAATTATTTCTTTAATTATCTGGGCCCATAACCTTTGTAATTATTTCTTTAATTATCTGGGCCCATAACCTTTGTAATGTAAAAGGTATAAGAAAACCATTATTTTCCGCTATAATTAATTTATTCACAACATTTTGTACAGAATCTTTTGCACCGAGTGACAGACCACTTGTCATATATTTACTTACATCATAAATTCAAATTCCTTACTAATTCTAATTACAAAGGAGATTCCTAACAAAAACAGTGTCTTATTTTGTATACATAACTAGCCGTCCCGTGCCCACTTCGTTGAGCGTTAATTATTTTTGTGATGTAGGTACTATATCCCTAGGTTTTTTGTCTTCATCATTTCATTTTGGAAATTTGGACATAATTTTCTTTAATCGAAGCACGTCTAAGGCTGCGTTCCGAAATGCGATGAAATCGATTACAGCGATTTCGTCGAAATCACCCGTTCCGAATTGAAATTAGTGTTATGAGACTAATAATCACTGATCAAATCGGAATGCACTTTGAGCGCTTTGAGCAAAATTTGTTTGTCAGTGTCAAATATCCCGATATCAGTTAATTTTTATCTCTTTGCGCTTGTTCAACATCTTGTTCATTTGAAAATTATTGAATTACTCTCCCTGTACCTTCATCGTGAACTGAAATAATATGTGTTGTTTCCATTTTTTTGTTGTTATTCAATTAGACAGTTTAGACAACCGACAAAAATGTCAAAAATGACAGAAGACTCACAACGCTTACGCCCGAGGCATAACCGCCCCTACCCCAGCCTATAAAAGTATATTTTTTGTAATAATAAAAATACTGACCGATGTATTTTAATTAGCTCTATCCAAAAACATCGCCAGCTTAAACTGCTCCACCTTATATTTCTAATGAAAAATCAATAAAGATTTGGGAAAAAAATTTTTAATCTTAATTTTGATACAGCCATATCTTTTTAAATAAACAATATTTCAAACTGCTCCAAACTGCTCCAAACTGCTCTACATCCATATAATACTGCTCCATAGTAATTTTTATCGGCTCCGCTATAGTTAACTGTAAAATAATGGTCTAAGATCCGGAATATAACAAAATCTTCCCTCATCTGTTAATTAAATGAAACAATTTTTTATAGGCTTATTTCAATATTGTGAATTTATAAAAAAAACCTCTGCCACCCTACGCCTGCTACAATTGATAATACTTAATAAGTTAATCAGTATTTTTTTATGATCTTTTCCCTCTCATGTTAATTACATGTAGTAAGCTAAAACCGGCAATATTTTATATTATATACCTTACTGTAGTAGGCACCTATCTCTATGATTGCTATACTTACGTGCAGCCAGGTCAGAAAAGGTAGATAAATGTAGATTATTTCCCTCACATGTTAATTAAAAAATCCAAGTACAATAATAAACGGCGGCGAATTCTAAACATAATAATGTTTGGCTGCCATATTAAAAGCTGATGCAGCCAAAGATAAATAGTAAAAAGAAAAAATTTATGATGACTATGGGAGCTCATTGCGAAGAGAGAGACAGAATAATACTAATTCCTTCAACGAAAAGAGACAGCGTAAAATTCATGCGCGCGCATCACTGGCTCATTTAAACATACTAGAAAATTCGAAATTTCGAAATTTTCGAAATCCCTAGTACATTTTTTTCACCTGATTAGTATCAAGCTAATTTTCCGGGAGTACATTCATTTTGATGAGACGAACAAAAAATTCCTCTACGAAAACTCTCGATTGTGGTAGGTAATAGAGTTAGCAGGAGATAGAGCAGCAATGACCGTAGGACCGGGATAACGTGCCACGCAAATTTGTAGGACAATATTAAATTATATAAATATTAACTAACTAAAAGAAAAAAAAATCAGCTGGTTAGTAATAATTTTTGATGACCTTACGAGGTCATCTAATTGATCGAGGTCGAACGAGGTCATCAAATTTTTTTTTGTCATCAAATCAACGACCAAAAATTTATTTATTTTTTGATTTTTTGTCATCAAATCAAATATTATTACTAACCAGCTGATTTTTTTTTCTTTTAGTTAGTAAATACATATTTATATAATTTAATGGTAATATTGTCCTACAAATTGCGTGGCACGTTATCCCGGTCCTACGGTCACTGCTGCTCTATCTCCTGCTAACTCTATTACCTACCACAATTGAGAATTTTCGTAGAGGAATTATTTGTTCGTCTCATCAAAATGAAGCTACTCCCGGAAAATTAGCTTGATTCTAATCAGGTGAAAAAAATGTACTAGGGATCCCGGACTAAAATAATTGATTTTCGCCTTACAATTATTTCCAACAAAATTTGATTTCACTAATTTTCTGTTTGTAATATGTTTATAATAATGGTATGTATAATAATAAATGAAACAAATATTTTTGTTTTTTTTTTTTAAAAAAAGTTAATTTCACCGTATCAGAATTATAATTTAAAGAACTATATAAAAAAAATTAATAATTGAACCATCAAGAAAATTTCACGGTAAGGGTAACTCAAAAGCATAATATATTTTTTTTTAATATTGCGCATTATTCCGTAAATTAAAAAAAAAAAAACTTGAAAATTTGGAGCAATTTTTTTGATTTATCTTTCTTATACATACTCAAATTCTCATCTTCTCTCTCTCTCTCTCTATTCTAGTATACATTTTTCTTAAATTTTCGAAATTTCGAATTCGCGAATTTTCTAGTATGTTTAAATGAGCCTGTGATGCGCGCGCATGAATTTTACGCTGTCTCTTTTCGTTGAAGGAATTAGTATTATTCTATCTCACTCTTCGCAATGAGCTCCCATAGTCATCATAAATGTTATCTTTTTACTATTTATCTTTGGCTGCACCAGCTTTTAATACGGCAGCCAAACATTATTATGTTTAGAATTCAACGCCGTTTATTATTGCACTTGGATTTTTTAATTAACATGTGAGGATAATAATCTACATTTATCTACCTTTTCTGACCTGGCTGCAGGTAAGTATAGCAATCATAGAGATGGGTGCCTACTACAGTAAGGTATATAATATAAAATATTGCCGGTTTTAGCTTACTACATGTAATTAACATGAGAGGGAAAAGATCATAAAAAAATACTGATTAACTAATTAAGTATTATTAATTGTAGCAGGCTTAGGGTGGCAGAAGTTGTTTATATAAATTCAAATATTGAAATCAGCCTATAAAAATTGTTTCATCTAATTAACATATGAGGGAATATTTAGCAATCTCGGATATTAGACCATATTTATGTTTGGCTGCAGCAGCTTTTAATACGGCAGCCAAACATTATTATGTTTAAAATTCGCCGCCGTTTATTATTGTACTTGGATTTTTTAATTAACATGTGAGGGAAATAATCTACATTTATCTACCTTTTCTGACCTGGCTGCAGGTAAGTATAGCAATCATAGAGATGGGTGCCTACTACAGTAAGGTATATAATATAAAATATTGCCGGTTTTAGCTTACGACATGTAATTAACATGAGAGGGAAAAGATCATAAAAAAATACTGATTAACTAATTAAGTATTATCAATTGTAGCAGGCGTAGGGTGGCAGCGGCTTTTTTTATAAATTCACAATATTGAAATCTGCCTATAAAGAATTGTTTCATCTAATTAACAGATGAGGGAAGATTTACCTTCTCGGATCTTAGACCATAAGTAAAATTCATTTTGTCATAAATGAGCTGACTGAAGCGGGTAGCGCGCAGGCGCGGATCTCATTCATTGCCGTATTGCCGGGATAAAGTTTTATTCGCATTTTATTCGAATATGAACTTGACTGAACTAAGTATTTGCAATTAATATTAGAAAAAAAATTTATCAAGTTACTACTGAGATCTATTAAATAAATTTAATAATCCTTACATCGCATAAAAAATAATAAAATTGTAATTGTATACTTTTATACAAATGTGGAGCAGAAATATTTCCACCAAGATCTAAAATATAGCCGACGTGTGAGGCCTTTTTCATTATTATTAAAAAATGATACGCTATTAAAAACTGTGTTTTAGTATTAACATTAAGACTGAATTTAAGTGAAATAAGCGTTTGTGAAAAGTAGAACAGTAAAATATTGTAATATTGTTGATACCTTTATTTATATTATGTGACTAGCTTGTGCGCGCGACTTCGTCCCCGTGGTATAGGACCACCCGATTTTGAAACATTCTTCATTAGTGCTACGCTCCTATTGGACTTAGCGTGATGATATATAGCCTATAGCCTTCCTCGATAAATGGGCTATCTAACACTGAAAGAATTTTTCAAATCGGTCCAGTAGATCCTGAGATTAGCGCGTTCAAACAAACAAACAAACAAACAATCAAACAAACTCTTCAGCTTTATTATTACCCGACTGCCAAGGAAGGGTTATGTTTTTCGCGCGTATCTTGTATGTATGTATGTATGTATGTAATATTCTTAATTACCTCATTTCTCTAGAACCGCTGAACGGATTTGCATAATTGAGATATCGTTAGATTTGTCTTAGCAGCCCAAGTGTTCTTAGATAAGTGACATTAAAAAAAACAAACATGGCGGCTGTGCGAAGCCATTGTAGTTAATGAAGAAATAATTTTTTTTTTAGAATACTATAGTATGGGTATCAAATTAAAGGGCTCAATACAAGGATTTCAAAAATGTATATTATGTTTATTATTACCGTAATAATAATAAAGAAATACAATAAGAAAGTTTAAAAAATCTTGACTTTGCTCTTTCCGTTTTTACGCAGGCGGGTTTTTTGTTTTCTTTTAATTATATTACTTGTATTAGTATAGATATTGTTGATACCTTTATTTATATTATGTGATTAATAAACAAATAAGTATACTATAGCGGAGCCGATAAAAATTACTATGGAGCAGTATTATATGGATGTAGAGCAGTTTGGAGCAGTTTGGAGCAGTTTGAAATATTGTTTATTTAAAAAGATATGGCTGTATCAAAATTAAGATTAAAAATTTTTTTCCCAAATCTTTATTGATTTTTCATTAGAAATATAAGGTGGAGCAGTTTAAGCTGGCGATGTTTTTGGATAGAGCTAATTAAAATACATCGGTCAGTATTTTTATTATTACAAAAAATATACTTTTATAGGCTGGGGTAGGGGAGCCCGAGGCATAATCGTTGTAAGCGCAATATGGCGGATGTAATGACGTCATCTGTGACGTCACGTGAGCGTTCGATGGCACGCTCACGACAAATCGGAACGGTGCTGTGAGCGCTGTAATCGATTTCATCGCATTTCGGAACGCAGGGTATAATGAAATGACAGAAATGAATGACATAACAACATGCTTGTTCTGTCAACACTGAAAAAGTTTCAATTTGACAGCAAAATCCCCATTAACAAAATGATCCTCCTTTGTTACAAAAAATGTAATAAATGAAGAACCGCTCGACCGATTTTGTGCAAACTTCACATAAACCATCTACTAAATAGTCCGAACAAAGCCTAAATATTTGGTTTGGATATGTGAGCCCGTTCTTGAGTTATAAAATTACAACGAAAAGTGGCATTGATTTTTATATATATAAGATAGAAAAGATAGAAGATAGAGATAGATAGATAATACACATTTTACTTTTTACCTCACAATATTTATTATTGTTTAATTACAGAAATACGTGGAACATTCACACAGGTATATTATAATTAGATATGATTTTAAGCCTCAAATAAAACCTGATGATGCCTCAATATTTTTATTTTTATAAAACGACGATTCGAAAGTGCTTTTGAAGCCTATTTGAATAAATATGTTTTTTATTTTGATTGTAACTAATCCGCTACGGATAAAATATACTGGATTGGCGGATATTATCCCTTCCAGTTACTACAAACAACGATCGCTATCAGGTATCCGTGATAACAACCGCGATCAGACACGCGGGCATTATATGTATATTGAAACTCGATCCACCGACCGAAAATAAAAAATATTATCAAGTTTTTAAACGGAAAATTTTATTACAAAAAAATATTGTAACTCAATCAATCTCCAATTTCTTAAAACTACCCTGTGTACCAAACAAATCCTCAACATTAGTTTTCCCGTTTAGACGCAACGATTCATTTACACGTTTTCGACCTTCTTCTTCGAAGTACTGCTTATTATCTTTCAAATGTTGTAGCACTTCGTCTGGAAAAAAAATATAAGATTGTGTTTTTATTAAAATTAAAAAATTGTGTGCAAAAAACAATGGACTCTGTTTTCTATATTTATATGAGATGACTATAAGTAACTTCATTCTAACTTTCTTCTAACACCATTAATAAAACTAGTCTGAATCAAACAAAGAAAGGCAAGCAATTCGTAAGATCCAAGTCCATTGGATATTTCATAGGGGCTTTACTCCTTACGAAACGATATAGGGCGCGAGCTATGAAAAAATATCGGGAGTGTAATCAGGCGAAATTATGAAATAGCAGTAACGATGAAGCTAAACACAGCAGTTTTACAGCAGTTTTACCTCCAGCAAGATATAAGTATAATAGTATACATGGCACATAATAAAAATAAAATAAATACATAACATTCGATTCAGCCTGTAATATCCCACTGTTGGGCATAGGCCTCTTCCCCATGTAGGAGAAGGATCGGAGCTTAATCAACCACGCTGCTCCAATGCGGATTGGCGGATACATTCTCTACTTTGAGTAACGATCGCTATCAGGTGTACGTACATGATGAACCGGGACCGACGGCTTAACGTGCTCTCCGAGGCACGGTGGGGAGACCCACAAGGACTGCACAAACACCCAGACCACGGCAAACATCTGTATGGCCAATACAAATGTTGTCGTGTGCGGGGATCGAACCCGCAACCGCCCGCGCAACAGCCAATCGTAATCCAGTGCTGTGACCGCTGCGCCAACGCGGCGTCAATAAATAACATTAATGACAATAAATTGACAATGTACATGTTTTGATTTTTAAACGACTTCCAAAAAAGGAGGAGGTTCTCAATTCGACTATTTTTTTAAATGTATGTTACTTCAGAACTTTTGACTGGGTGAACCGATTTCGATAACTTTTTCTTTAATCAAAAAGGTGGTGTGTGTCATTTGGTCCCACTTCAATTTATTTGAGATCTAACAAGTACTTTACGACTATATCTAATTATAAGTTTTTAGTTGACTGTTTTTTCGTCGACCTACGTTGTATCATACCGCATAACTTTTTACTGGGTATACCGATTTTGATGATTTTTAATTTAATCGAAACCCAATGCTTACCATATTCGATCACGATTCAGCCTGTAATATACCACTGTTGGGCATAGGCCTCTTCCCCATGTATGAGAAGGATCGGAGCTTAATCCACCACGCTGCTCCAATGCTGGTTGGTGGATATATTCCCTACTATGAGTAACGATCGCTATTAGGTGTACATGATAACAACCGGGACCGACGGCTTAACGTGCTCTCCGAGGCACGGTGGGGAGACCCACAAGAACTGCACAAACACCTAGACCACGGCAAACATCTGTATGGTCAATACAAATGTTGTCGTGTGCGGGGATCGAACCCGCAACCGCCCGCGCAACAGCCAGTCGCAATCCAGTGCTGTGACCGCTGCGCCAACGCGGCTTACCATATTGTCACATATAAATTTCATTGAGATCTGATTACAACGTTTTGAGTAATCTTTGATAATGCGTATTTTCTTGACTACTCTTTCGTCTACCTACGTTGTATTAATTACTTGTCGATGTAATTGAAGTCAGTTTTTTTTTTCGTTTGCGAGCAAACACAATTATTAATCCCGCCTGCATCAATTTTTTTATTATTATTATTGTTAAAATTGATTTTCTTGTCGTTTTTTTTTTTGTTGTTGTTGATTCGTCTGGAAGTTAAAGTACTGACTAGTAGGGCAAGAAGAAAACATGTTTCAAACAAAAAAATCTGTTTTACTATAATAAATTTTTTTGTGTAATGTTTAATTAACTTTAATTATCATTCACGAATTCATTCTGTCAGGTGATATGCATTATAGATACATATCACCTGTTCAGCAAAAAATCAAAAATAACAGTTATATGTATATGAAAGTGATACTCTTAAATATGAATAAAATACGAGTACCTACCTATATAAAATACTTTTCTCCAAAATCCTAATGTGTGTGAAGAATGTCCAGAAATAACTGAAACGATTTACCTCTTAAAGTAATGTTATCCTTATAGTTTCCTCCTAACTCTTTCGGGAATGCACTTTTCGGCACGTATTGGTAAATTGAGTCGGACCCTCGCTCATGAATTTTGATAATGTCCAGTAACGACTTCTTCGCGAACAGTCTCACTAATGACATTACTCGATCCATAAAGTAAGTGGCGTTTACAAAATGAACTTCTTTCACTTTAGTAAACATGCATTCCTGAAATAGCATAAAGCAATATGTATTAATTTTTGAAGTTATACTTCTTTTGGCGCGTTAGGGCAAAATACTCATAGAATACATAAATTTTTATAATGCGCGCGCACACCGTCACGAAAAAAACCGACACCCTGAAGTTAGGTAGTCAACAAAGAAGTTAGCAACGTGAAGTTAATATATACATTATATACTGGGTGTATTTGGAACGCTTGAAAAGATTTAAACCTAAAAATATACTATATATATTACATAATGCATATAACCATTTATCTCAGAAACGTTTTTTTAAAGAACATTTTAGGACTTATGTATGACGCGCGACTAGTGCTGGTCTAAGAGACGTGGAAGAGCGACCTTCACCGATCTGATAACTCGATGAGACATAATTTTTTTTTAAATATAATTTATAAATAAATATGCCTATGATTACTTGCCTATCGAAAAGTGGTCATAGCTATTTTTTTTAATTATTTTTTTTTAGTTTTTGCAGGCAAGCCTATATGATTGGTTTTGTAATTACAATATCTTACCTATGATATCAATTTCGATTCGAACGATCGATGTGTGATCGATGATTTTTGTTTATAAATTATATTTGATAAAAAATATGATGTTTCACGTCTCCTCTACTATGCGTGGGAGAGTACGTTGACCTCGAGCAGGTCAGCTGATGACGCGCATGAACTTGTGTGAATCTTTAAATTTCTGTTTCATTATTTTTCCCAAACCGGATTATACCAAAAAAAGTTATGAATAGAGGCAAGAAAAAAAATTCTTTGTTTAATTTTTTTTACTTCGCGTTTTTTTCACTTGTAGGTATCATGTCAGCTCATGCCTACACTATCATACCTCTTCGTTTTTCCAAGCGTTCCAAATACACCCGGTATATATACTAGATGGCCCGGTGAACTTCGTATCACCTAAACAATACCTATACACAAAACACTTTCTGAACGCACCTATAAATATTTGACAACCAATTGACAACGTTTTTGACAAAAGACATTAATTTTTTGTATTGGAAAATTAAAACGTCGTTTTTAGTATTTTCCGTTACATATTATTTATGTTTAACTGAGGTAGGACACAGCAGGAAATTTCCTGCTCAAAATATGGAACAGCCCGACTGGGGTAGTACCTCGACCTTACAGAAGACCACAGCTAAATAATACTGTTTTCAAGCAGTATTGTGTTCCTGTTGGTGAGTAAGGTGACCAGAGCTCCTGGGCGCTTGCGATGCTTCTGGTGTTGCAGGCGTCTATAGGCTACGGTCTTACCATCAGGTGAGCCGTACGCTTGTTTGCCAACCTAGTTACATAAAAAAAAAATGTTTCTCACCTTTCCTGAACTACCACAAACATTTCAAGATGAAAATTAGCCAAATTGGCCTAGCCATTCTCGAGTTTTAGCGAGACTAACGAACACCAATTGTCTTTTATATATATATATATATATATATAGATTACCTACCTGGTGGAAGATTACGATCTCTTTTAATGTCGCCAAATCGATCCTTGCTAGATGTCCAATACTAGCAAAATCCATGTCTATTACAACAACGAGTCTGAAATTAAATAAATAATTATATACTTTAAATCAGCTTCACAGATTTCTTGGGATGCATTTATCTAACATTCAGGAACATGTTTCTTATTCTAAATCTGTTGTGTGATCCTTGTACCCTTATATTTGATTAAGATAGGTAGGGCACAGTAGGAAATATCTTGCTCAAAAACAGGAACATCCTATCTGGGGAAGTACCTAAACTTTACAGAAGATCACAGTTAACTAACACTGCTCACGTAGTGTTGTATCCCTGTGATACGTCAGGTGGCCATAGCTTGTGGGGAGGGCCGGGTGTAGGGTTAGTAACGCGATTGCCATCGCAATGTTGTGGAGCTGCAGGTGTCCATAGGCTATTGTAACCACAACTACAATCAGGTTGCCCATACATTTGTTTACCGCCCTAGTCGTATAAAAAAAAATACTTTCTTCAGTTGTTGTCGAAGCAATAGCTTATTTTTCAAAACCACTCACGCAAATAAAAATACTTATGTAACAAACTGTGTAACAATTTGTGTTTCATATCCTGAAATTTTAATTAAAGCAGGAAACGTTTATGTCCAGCAAGACTCAAACACTCAAAAGTCACTACAATATTTAAAATTAGGTAGCCTAGCCCAGAAAATCCCTCTCTAAACAAAAATTTTGCCTTGTAAGTGAGTTACCATCCAAAACCTAATCTACTTACACCTACTAATTTGCGTTAGTAATATGACAGATTATTATTGGATTTCTAAGAACTTCAGTTCTCTTGGTAATTTTAACTACACTAGAAAATTTTTAAAACTAGGACCTACTTCTGCCGATTTCTTTATTTATACTTACCCTGGCCATGTTCCTTCTGCATATTGGTACAAATCGAAGACCATTCCGAATAAGCGGGCGACATCACTTAAGACGAAATTTTTAGGATCTGTGTCTAATAACCGACCGTATATCACTTTGTAACCGTCGGCTGTGAATGTTGGGAGAGGAGTTATTAAGCTGCAAAAATGAAAGCTATTAATATTGTCTACATATACTTGAACTGGTCTAAGTTACCTTGCTCAAAATGTAGAGCAGATTTATTGGGCAAGTACCGAGATCAAAGCACATAAAAGCAATTTCTAAGAAACGGTAAGGTCACCAGAACTTAGGGATTGCAATCCCTAGATACCTACTAAAACTCCTGAAAAATAATCGACACCTCGCTTGTTAGCTTGTTACAACGCTCTTGACCGCGTCGCAGGCGTTCATAGCGTTAGGCGCTAGCCGATTACCATTAAAAATGTCTGTTTAGTGGTGAAAAAAATTACTTGAAAGTTACTACTGATCAAGGGCCTCTTCTACTGTATAAATTTATCAGAAATTCTATAAAATCTACCGGAAAATTCACCTTGGGCGTGGTCGATACATGTGAATACAAACAATCAAAGCACTTTTGTGTCTGAAAAACTTACGCTAGGTTCGTACATTGGATGATCTTCTTATCTACTACTCTGTTCTGAAACCAAGTGGTCAAGTGAGTTCTGAGCGTGTAGTGGAGATCCAGAACTTGCTTAGAGACTTCAGCACTCTTCTCGCAACAGAAGAAAAGTAATATGAGATCTAGATCTGAAAAAGAAAATTCTATTTATTTATAATAATCAATGTGAACAACATTAATTTAAGTGTAATTATTATTATACAGGGTGGGGATTATAATACAACGATAACTTGGACAGCGTATATGTAATGACATTCCAAGCCCACATACAAAAAATCAATAAAATACATCCAGTAGTTTAGTCACAAATTATGATTTTTCATTTTTTAAAATTTCTACGTATGTATCATACTAAAGACCTGACCTACCCTAAAACCGGCGGTTAACGACTCAAGGACAGCTATTATTATTTTTAAAAAGATTGAGCATAAAAATAATGGATATGGGATCGACTGCCACAAAAAAAAGGCAAAATTTTTAATCATTTCCATTTAGTGACAGTTCGCAGACCAAATAATATTATAATAACTAATGTTTAAAAAAAAAATAACTTATTCAGTATCTGCTACTGATCAGTTCTGCATATTTAAAAAAAAATTGATGGTTTGAGAAAATTTAAATCAAATAGTTTTTTATTCAATTTAATTTTAAATGCGTAACAATTTATTTTAATTTACTTTTCTAACTTACTATTTTTTATTCAATCAAAATAATGAAGTTTTGTAGGTACAAGCACATACCACTTCTAAGGACTTTGCCGCGTAGAAACAAGGTCACGCGCCTGTTACACGCGCGATGACGCGTGTAACAGGTCAGTGATCCTGTAGTTACAAAAATGATGTTATAAAATTTTATTAAATTATATTGAATTAGTTTGTATGAAAAAATCTTTTTTTTTTATTTTGATGTTAGGACTTATCTGATGGTTTTGAAATACTTCTTTATACTAGTACTAACGGTGTTTTCAATTATCGTTCTATTGTCATCCACACCTTGTATAGTACCTGGATATTAATGGATACCTTTTTTTTGGAAAATCGTGGTTTTTGGAAATTTTATTTAAATACGAATTACGTATCTACATACTGATGAAATATGAATACTATTTTTCGATCTTACTGACATAATAAATATGGACTGGTTATTTTAAAAATGAATCCAGCTAGATCGATTTTTATCACCCCTTAAAATCCCCTACATACTAAATTTCATGAAAATCGTTGGAGCCATTTCCGAGATTCAGATTATTTAAATAAAAGAATTGCTCGTTTAAACTTAAAGGTACTTATTAGATTAGGCTGATTCAAAAAAATCGACGAGAGTTTTCCTGCCCCCATTGAGAAATATCTTCAGAGTAGGTACCGAAAAAAGACGCCTGTGAAAATTGGAGCTCTTCATTTTAATATTTAGCGGTCGTGTATCGAAGATTTCTATTTTCTATTTAAATAACACGGGGAAAGAATTTTTTTTAAAACACCATAAGTAGACGCAAAATAGTCAAGTAAATCTGCGTTGTCAAAGATTACTCAAAAAGTAGTCATAAGATTTCGATCAAATTTAAATGAGACCACAAGATCAGCTTTTGATCGAACCAATAATCATATTCAAAATTATTTATAATGATTATGTTTGCTAGCAAACGAAAAAAAACCGACTTCAATTGCATCGGCAAGTAATAAATAATAAATTAATTAAGGGATATAATAAGTCAAGCCACAGAATTTTTTATTGGCCACGTGACCTACCTTTTTATTTTATAACTAAGCAACGGGAAAACGAAATAGCCTCTAATAAACTAATTCGTCTTTTTTACAACGCCAACTAATCATTCTATAAAAAGCCTCAAATAAAGATCACCAATTATTTTTACTTGTCCTTCTTATTTTTATTTGCCACATAATTTACTAATTCAGCCACGAATTTTATATCTTATTACCATTTAGCGTTTTACAGCTTTAAAACAAGGTCCTCAAAAAATATAATTCAAGCCTTCATCGATGGTATCATTTATTATAACTTAGCATGTAAAATAATAC
This sequence comes from Melitaea athalia, assembly GCA_905220545.2. NCBI lineage: Eukaryota > Metazoa > Arthropoda > Insecta > Lepidoptera > Nymphalidae > Melitaea > Melitaea athalia. The sequence goes on from HG992196.1 coordinate 7,582,246, forward strand.
ATCATATTCTTTTATCTTGAAAATAGCCAATGCATGATTAGGCGCGAGCGCGCAAGACGACAACGACCGGCCATTTGCACCAATCAGATCTCCATCTAAAGCCGAAATCAATCTTAGAGTGTTTAAAGAAAAACACTGAACCTAAAATAGCTACAAAACGTGACGCCACCATTAGAGGCAAATGCGCAACCGTTTGGATTATAATTGTGTTTGCTAGCAAACGAAAAAAAAAACCGACATCAATTACATCGACAAGTACTACAACGTAAGTAGACGAAAAAAAACAAATGCACTAATTGTCACTACGGTTTTCGAGGGTTCCCCTCGATTTCTCTGGGATTCCATCATCAGATCCTGGTTTCCTTATCATGGTACCTAAGTTGGGGTATCTCCTTTCCAACAAAAAAGAATTATCAAAATCGGTTCATAAACGACGAAGTTATCCCCGAACATACATAAAATATATATATATATATACGGTCGAATTGAGTAAGTAGTCCTCCTTTTTTGAAGTCGGTTAAAAAAAATAAACTGCTACTGCCCTTTAGTTAATAACATAGCTCACAACGCCAACGTTATAGTATATCGAAAGTCCGAATCGAAGTAGTTTTATTGAATGCCGATAGGTGGCGTCGCGCGTCGTGAGTACGCACCACAGATTTAAGAAAGAAGCACAGTCACAAAACGCGTCATCAAAGATTACAAAAAAGCACTCTATATCTCGATCAAATTTAAATGGGACTACAAGACAGCAACAGCTTTCGATTACAACAAGAATCATCAAAATCGGTACACACTACACACATGTGAAAAGCTATGCAGTATAATTAGTAGCGGTTTTAGTACTATCAGCGCCCTGGGCGAGATTTCAAGGGCGCCCCCTGATTGCAATTCAATCCCATGTTAAATAAAAGCAATTGATGTAATTACATGACTGTTCAGTACAATATATCTCAATCTAAATTGGAAATAGGTTTTTTCAAAAGCTTAAGCTTAGAAGAACTCAGCATCCGTTACAGGTAGGCATAGTTAATAATATACACAACTCAATTTATACATTTTTATACAGTTGTACTTTTAAGTTGCAATCTTCTAAAAATCAGATAGACTCAAAAAATCAGATAGACTGTGGGGCCCTTTTATATCTAGAGCCCTGGGCGGCCGCCCCACTCGCCCTATCCACTAGGTACCTATAATACAACGTAGGTCGACGAAAAAATAGTCCAGCAAATACGAATTATTGCATGTACCTAACTCGAAAAGTACTTGATACTTGATAGATCTCAATTAAATTTAAATGGGACCACATGACACGCACCACCTTTCGATTAAAACAAAATTGATCGAAATCGGTCCACCTAGTTAAAAGTTCCAAGGTAACATACAGCAAAAAAATACAATCCATTTGATAACCTCCTCCTTTTTTGGAAGTCGGTTAAAAATAATTTATTACAAAACAAAAATATTCAGGGTTACTTTAAATTAATTTGTCTATTGTTTCAATATAATTACACGTAATTAATAGTTTTTTACTGCCTAATTTAAATAATTTTAAGCATTTAATGTCAATTAAAGCGGATTTCGCAGCAGTGATCCTGGGTGTTTAACTTATTTTTTTATTAAACATACAAATGATAAGTAGGGAAAATACGTACAAAAGGACATAGTTGTATATTACAAAACGACACATGTATCATTCCAATTTGGTTATAAGCACGATGCTGAGTACCATATCAGGTGGTACCATATGGGCTATACTTGGGCTATACCTAACCTGTCGAAATTTAGACGTACTTTTCTCTCTTTCTTACAATGTTTCATATTTTTTCTTCGCAAAAAGTTTTTTGTTTAGGTACCTTAAGCTAATCTGTATTTCATTTTAAGCGTAGGCGCGTCTATTTATCTTGACATGGTTTTGCATATAGGTACATTTTTACAAGACAAGAAGCTTCATTTTAATCCTAATCCCATATTAAAAATTCATACGGCCTCGGGATATGATCGCCCTCGCAACCTTGAGTACACAGTGTATTATGTTACTGGAAATGCACAAATTAGGGTAAATCCTAAGATTTAAGAGTAAAACCTAAAATTTACCAACTGTTAATGGTAAAAGCCCGAACGATTTTGCGATTCGCACTTTTACCACCATTCACTTGGTAAGTCTTAGGATTTACATTAAAGGAACGGTAAATGTTGAAAAAGATATTTTATAACGTGGCTAGTCTAGATTAAGACCCGCGTCGGTCTAATATTGAAATTAGATAGGTTAGTGTTATTTTTTTTGTAACGAAATTATATAATTATTATATAATACCGATAAACGGTCTACGGGTCTTAATCTACCAATTTAAACGTTTATTTATTTATTTATACTTTATTGTACATCACAACTACAAATATAATTTACAGACTGTGAAGTACAATGGGCGGACTTATAGCTATTTAGCCATTTCTTCCAGAAAACCCAAATATATATTTCCTACTATGAGTAACGGTCGCTATCAGGTGTACATGATAACAACCGGGACCGACGGCTTAACGTGCTCTCCGAGACACGGTGGGGAGACCCACAAGGACTGCACAAACACCCAAACCACGGCAAACATCTGTATGGCCAATACAAATGTTGTCGTGTGCGGGGATCGAACCCGCAACCGCTCGCGCAACAGCCAATCGCAATCCATTGCTGTGACCGCTGCGCCAACGCGGCGTCGGCGGCAACGTTTTGACTGAAATAAATGAATAAGAATTAATCTTTGTTTTATTCCCAAAACCAAGTTTTACTAGCTGTCAGTGGTAAAACTTAGCATGTACTAAATTCTAATAGTAAAAGCCCGAAAACAGTGTCAAATTTTCATAAATCCTTACATTTACCAACTCACGTCGGTTAATCCTAAGACTTACTCTTCACGATTCAGCCTGTAATATCCCACTGTTGGGCATAGGCCTCTTCCCCATGTAGGAGACTTACTCTTAAATCTTAGGATTTACCGTAGTTCGAGCTTTTACAGTAACATATTATACACTATGGAAACTCTATAGACTCACCGTAAATGCATTGTAATACATCGTATATTTGTTCAATTTTTACACGCTGAACAGTACGCTGATGCTGAACTAGTTCTAATGTTCAAATGTTCATTAGCTATTTTAATTTACCTCAAAAAATTCAATATTATTATGTAAAATTTAGATTCAATGATATATGACTTACCTACGTTTATACATCAATAGTTACAATGTAACTTTATAGAATTATTTTATCTGTTTTTATGAGTTAATATTATTATACATTCCGTATTTATAGTTACTATATAATCGTTCCGTAATTATATATTTAAACTAGCTGCTGCCCGCGACGTCGTCTGCGTGCGTTCACTGCTCGTTCCCCGTAGGTGATAGATATCCAACTTCTTAATAATATTCGTGCCGAATTTGAAGTAAATCCATGCAGTACTTTTTGAGTTTATCCCGGACATACATACAGACAAACAGACAAAAATTCCAAAAACTATATTTTTGGCTTCGGTATCGATTTTAGATCACACCCCAAGTATTCTTTTAAAAAAATATTCAATGCACAGTTTTGACTTTCCTACAATTTTATTATATGTATAGATTGTATTGTTAAAAAATACATTAATTTTAATAATAGAGAGAAAGTTGAAATAAATCAAATTTATAATATGAATATTTCAAGACATTTTTATTAATTTTTTTTTTTTAGTAGAATAGCTTAAATATTACGATGTCTAAACATCGTAATATATAAGCTAGATAGATCTTAAACTCTTATCGGTAGTCCCAATAATTGCTTTAATTTAATTATACAATCAGATACGAGCATGTTATTGCATTCGATTTTTTCTAAATTAATAATTGCCATAGTAGTCCAGTCATTATAGTAAGTTCACCTCGGAATTCGAGATACCCAGCTGTAAGTCTGTAAATACTTGTATATTGACACCCTAAAAGTTATCTCAAAACCTACATATCGATACCAGAAGTATCAATTAACGTAAGGGACATTTTGGCGAAAATGAGTTATATATATCATTGGATTCAGAATTTTCCGCTCTATCGAATGGTATTATTGAAATTTTTCTATCGTTAAAAAAAATTCCCTTACATTACAAATTTTTGCACTACGTAAAACGATTTAAGACAAAAAAATTGATTTAACGGTCATTAAAAAAATTTATTCGCAGAAAAATAAAGTAAGTCATCGAATTAAATAGTTTACACCCTTACCTTAAGCCTCACATCAGTCAATTTAAATAACATGTCCCTTACTTTAATTCATGATTAGAATTTTTTAAGAAAAATTCTCTTACATTAATATCTCACAAAACTATCTTCAATATATGCTCCTTACTGTAATATGCCTATGAAATAACAAGTAGAAATTAAGTTCGTATTTGCTTTATTTTATTTATTTAAAAGATCATTGCTAAAATACCGAGTATTTAAATTAATTTGATTCATTTTTTGATCAATTAATGTAAGGGACAAACCACGGTTTTTCGGGAGAGCCAAAAAACGATTTTATTTTTTTTAATCTGTCCATAACTTTTTACGGTTCGCTCCAATTTTAATTGTGTCTAGAGCAAAGTTTCTTAGAATTTCCTCTTCTTTTATGCTATAAACGAAAGATTTAGGAATATCCAGTGGTTTAAAATTTTGCATGTCTCTTACATTAAAAAATTATGTTTAGTTGTCCCTTACAATACTAAAAATTTATTTGTAAACCGTCGAGCATACTGTAAGAAGCAAGATAAATAAAAAAAAATGTGTAATGCTATTGTAAAGGACTTCAACAGTGTTGCAATTTGATGTAGCTATAGATTATCTACTAAAATTGATAGTATTTTAACACCATGGAAATAAGTTCTTTGGATGTTCATGTTAGTATGAAGCAACATTAAGCAATCAAAGCAAATTTATACGTTAGTTTCATGTTTTACATCTTAGCTATCACAGATTTTAATGAAATTTATGTAGGTACGATCACGATTCAGCCTGTAACATCCCACTGTTGGGCATAGGCCTCTTCCCCATGTAGGAGAAGGATCGGAGCTTAATCCACGACGCTGCTCCAATGCGGGTTGGCGGATATATTCCTTACTATGAGTAACGATCGCTATCAGGTGTACATGATAACAATATAACTATTATAAATTCAATACACTAAACAGTCTTTAAAGCTTTGTGTTAAGTTTAGAAGGTCTAAAAAGAAGTGTCTTACAAACCTTGTAGTTAGCAATGTTAAAATAATTAGTTTAAGTTAACTATATGGATATGGACTCTACAAACTCTGGACTTTTATTAATTATGTTTAATTAGTTTTATAATTGTAAATTTATAATCATCATTTGAACCATCACCAATTGAATACAAAAAAACCTCAGACTTAATCAACAGTTTTATTTCATTTGTAATTGAATGAATGAACTGGAAAAGACGATTAGGAAAGTACTGAAATAAGTCAAAGCAACACAGACAATTTTCCATCTCTATATAAAGAGGCTGCAAATTTCCATTCCAAAATACAAAGACCTAAAAAAATTGTGTGATTTCATGGAGAATATTTGACCCTTCCGAATATATCGCCAATTAAAGATACCCTCAATGAAACCGACGATGATGAAGATGACCTGATCACAGCTAATGATTACGACTAGGCAAAATGCTAAATAGAAAAAGTTGTTCAAACTATTTTAAAGACGCAAAAATATGTCATTTATATTTATTCATTCGTCTTTCACACAATTCATGCACCTCTTATTCGATCTTCTTCCCTTACCTACATCTATTCGTCCCTTCTATTCGTCATTTCAACTTTCACTGCCATCATACTAATCATCTTTCACATAATTCATATTCTGTTTTCTTCTTGGGTCTTTCGTTTCCAATTCATTCATTCAATTACAAATGAAATAAAACTGTTGATTAAGTCTGAGGTTTTTTTGTATTCAATTGGTGATGGTTCAAATGATGATTATAAATTTACAATTATAAAACTAATTAAACATAATTAATAAAAGTCCAGAGTTTGTAGAGTCCATATCCATATAGTTAACTTAAACTAATTATTTTAACATTGCTAACTACAAGGTTTGTAAGACACTTCTTTTTAGACCTTCTAAACTTAACACAAAGCTTTAAAGACTGTTTAGTGTATTGAATTTATAATAGTTATATTGTTATCATGTACACCTGATAGCGATCGTTACTCATAGTAAGGAATATATCCGCCAACCCGCATTGGAGCAGCGTCGTGGATTAAGCTCCGATCCTTCTCCTACATGGGGAAGAGGCCTATGCCCAACAGTGGGATGTTACAGGCTGAATCGTGATCGTACCTACATAAATTTCATTAAAATCTGTGATAGCTAAGATGTAAAACATGAAACTAACGTATAAATTTGCTTTGATTGCTTAATGTTGCTTCATACTAACATGAACATCCAAAGAACTTATTTCCATGGTGTTAAAATACTATCAATTTTAGTAGATAATCTATAGCTACATCAAATTGCAACACTGTTGAAGTCCTTTACAATAGCATTACACATTTTTTTTTATTTATCTTGCTTCTTACAGTATGCTCGACGGTTTACACATAAATGTTTAGTATTGTAAGGGACAACTAAACATAATTTTTTAATGTAAGAGACATGCTAAATTTTAAACCACTGGATATTCCTAAATCTTTCGTTTATAGCATGAAAGAAGAGGAAATTCTAAGAAACTTTGCTCTAGACACAATTAAAATTGGAGCAAACCGTAAAAAGTTATGGACAGATTTAAAAAAATAAAATCGTTTTTTGGCTCTCCTGAAAAACCGTGGTTTGTCCCTTACATTAATTGATACTTCTGGTATCGATATGGTAGGGTGTACGAAACTATTAATGTTCAAGGTCAAAGGTCACAAAAATTGTTTTTTGCGCTTTTTTTGTAAATATCTCATTTCCTATGGGTTTTTTGCTATTTATATTTATCATCAATATTGTAGAATACAAAATTCTCTACAAATTTTGTTTAAAAAATTTTTTCATACGGTAAACCGTTTTCGGGATAGAGGGCGGAGAGCGCGCAGTCACTCCGATTATTATAAAAAAAAAAAATTTAGCGAAATCGGTTCAGCCGCTCTCGAGATTTGCGCTTAGCAACACATTCAGCGATTCATTTTTATATATATAGATATGCTCTGTGTTATCACCGCGGATTTGGTGTGTAAACGCCGTTGGTGTAACGAAAATCATCTGTGGAAAAATGGAACAGATCCACTATGGAAATACCGTGGAAAGTTGGAAACTGCGTAGAATCCACACGGTCCGTCCACACTACGCCGTAGATTATACGGCGTTCCCACAAACATAGGTAGGTACTCGTAGTGTTTCCACGGAGAGCTCAAGGTTGCGAGGGTGTGAAAACGTATCAGATAAAAAGGTGGACAAAGTTATAATATGTTTAACATTTATACTCACTAATTATCTTGTGTTTTACCTTACCTGTTAAGTACTCTTCTGGCAGATGGGGCTGCGTCTTCAGCCACTCCCGCAGCTTTCTGATATCCTCTGGAGATATATCCGGATTCTTCTCATACTCCTTCTCTACTGGAAATGCTTCTACAACCGGCATCTTATGAGAACTGTCCAAAAACGTATTTTCCTCTATTATTACAAACCCACAAACACACAGAAAACAAAAAAATAAAAAAAATAAGGAAATACCGAAATTAAAGTAAGATAATTAATTAATTATTTTACTTTCTAATTCGTTTAAACTTTACCTTAAAAAATTAATATTTTTTTTTGTTATATTTATTTAACTTTTACAACTTGTGACCGATTTTATTTGTGATTGCGTAGAAGCTTGGTACTTCAAAGTATCTTTCCAAAACTCGCAGTTACTTCTCAATGTTTTATCTTTATCAGCGAGGAGAAAATAATAATTTTAAAGACCGTCTGACGTTGATGACAGTCTTATATTTACTGAGTCATTTTAAGTTAGCAATATACATAAATAATATAATAATAAACATTCATATTTACACATTCGATTGAAGGTCAAAATATTAGAGACTGTTAAGTGTCAAAAACTTCTTAAACTTTTCAAGTTATTATTGCATTAGGTATATACGAAAAACAAAAAATAAATAACTTCATAATTTGTAAAAGTAACATCAAACAAGTTCAAAGAAGCGACTATTTTATTTTATTTTATGTAGGTAGGCATAAAAACATTTCCAAATATCCAAAACAAAGGCTCTGGTGGTGCGAGTAGGCTAATAAACACCGGCGGTTTGCGGGTTCGATTCTCGCTCGGTATGGATATTTGTACAAATATTTTTTCCGGTAGACATCTAAATGTCTGTCCTTTTGGGTCTCCCCACTTCGTCTTGGAGAACACTACTAGCAGCCTATGCCCAGCAGTGGGATTTTACAGGCTAAATTTACATACAGCGAGCGTAAAGGGCCCCGTAGACCAGTGTTCCGCAAAGGGTGTGCCGTGGTCGTTTATTGGTGTGCCTCGGAAAAATAAAGTTTACGTTTATGGATTAATAATAAAATATTGTTTCAATGATTAATAAATAAATGTTGGTTAACACTAGAAGCGCGGAACATCCTGACACCCCTAGAAGCGCGGATGGGTCAATTTTGTCCATTTTATTTTCGCTACAGTAATGTGAAGCTATGTATACAAATGAAACTTGTAATTATGATAGACTAGCTTCTGCGCGCGACTTCGTCGGCGTGGACTCCGCTCCTATTGGCCTTAGCGTGATGATATATAGCCTATAGCCTTCCTCGATAAATGGGCTATCTAACACTGAAAGAATTTTTGAAATCGGACCAGTAGATCCTGAGATTAGCGCGTTCAAACAAACAAACAAACAAACAAACAAACAAACAAACAAACAAACAAACAAACAAACAAACAATCAAACAAACAAACTCTTCAGATTTATTATATTAGTATAGATTATTTTTATTACGTATTACACATATTTTTGATGTACTTTGATTAACTTTTCAGTACCACTGTACTGTACAACTCTTCTTTTGCTTGTTCGATGCAAGCAAGTATACGACGAGACGACGAGCTTTATATATTGTACCAACAACACTTGTTCCATTTGATTTTGGATTTTCAGCAAGGGAAAGAGACGTGCAAAAGTTATCACGTGATATTTATTCCCTTCTTTAGGTACGGCTAAATACAGCAATTCCAATGCCACATCGCCCCCCCCCCTCCCTACACCACCTTACCGCTTCGCTGCGAATTTACAGCGCATTAATACCTACATAGGCCAATCAACGACATTTTTTGATTAACTTAGAAGAAATATGAAGTTAAACTCTGACATCCATGACTGGGTTATAATTGACCCAATCGCGCTTAGAGGTAAATGAGGGTAAATAATTTTTTTTATTACATATACGTGGTTGAAGTCTCGTATAAATAATAATCATCATATTTCATGAAAAGTCATAAAAAGTTACGATTATACGCATAATAATAAGTATATTAATTAGAGCAGGAAAAACATCGAAATGGGTCAAATTTGGAACGCCCGCACTTCTAGTGTTAATGTTACTTAAAAATGATTTTTCATTTGTGGTGTACCTCCAAAATATTTTCCTATTCCTAGGTGTACCTTGAACACAAAAAGTTTGCGAAACACTGCCGTAGACGATCACATATTTGATCAAATTTCATATTAAACTGTTTTACAAACGTGTTTGTCAAATTTTATTTGATCGTGTGCGGGGCTGCGGGCTTTTTTGATATGTTTGTTATATGAAAACATGAAGTTTGATCAAACAAGTTTGAAAAACAAATTTGATCGTTTACGAGGCCTACACATAATCTATACAAATAAATAAAATTGGAGTATCTGTTTATAATATTAAAATAACAGCTTTTTACGAAATTCATATGGATGTATACCTACACGATACATATGTATACGAAAATAACATTTTTTACAATTTTTGTCTGTCTTTCTGCCTTTCTGTCTGTCTGTTTGTTCCATTCGCATTTACAACATTACAGTTATATATATATATATATATATATATCACTAAGTCGGCAAACAAGCGTACAGCGCACCTGATGGTAAGCAATTACCATACATAGCCTATAGACGCCTGCAACACCAGAAGTATCGCAAGCGCGTTGCCGACCTTACCCGCAATTCCCCCCAGGAGTAGGAATCAAAATTAGATTATACTAAATAAAAATATTTAAACAAAAAACGAATGAGATAAACAAATGCTAATCAAACTCACTCTTACATATGCAACACACATAATTATATTTACGATTTCTTGAAACAGGTACGGAATCTTGATACGTGGTGGCCTTGTCGCAAGCGTTTGAAATAAATTGTTGAAAAAACTCAATTCAACAAATTATTCTAATTAAAATTATCGTCATTCTACACCGCCAACAATTGGCCGTTAAACTTATATTTGTTTATTTTATTCTTTATTGTACACCACAAATATATTACAAACAAAGCTTAATAAAATAATAAGTACAGACAGTGAAGTACAATGGGCGGACTTTTATGGCTAATTAGCCATTTCTTCCAGACAACCCAGACATACTTAGCCTAATAGCCATTAGATAACAAATGTCATAAGCAAAAGGCTGCATATTTCACTTTCAAGAGAACTTGGCAAAACTTAATTTTTTGAAAATTAATATTGGAAAACTTTTTCGGTGTCGACATAATTATCGAGCTCCGCAGAACGAAAATAATAAATATGGTAATAATAATCATGGTATCCCGTTTTCGAATAGTTTTAGTAATAGAAGTAACCATGTTAAACTGTTTTTGATTTTAATATTTTAAAGAATACTTTTTATGTACAATACTTGCTTGTACTTACCTATAGATATTCATAGGGGCTCTAGCACATAGATGTATCATCTTTTTGTTTGCGTTAAAAATCTCCTTTGCTTTTTTCTATAATAAATATAGTCAAAGAATATAAAGGCATAAAAATTTACGGGAAAATATCTCTACGAATAACACTTTTTGGTGTTATCACATCTGCAACTTGACAGGAACAGCAGCTCCAAAGTAAGGCTGATAAATGCGCCCCAAGGGTTATTTGAATGCAGATAATAATCGGACTGGAGATATCTGGACTCGAACCTGGATCTTCTGGTTTCAAAACCGCCCGATTTCCCATCTGAACTATTATAATGGCGAAATTTTCCTTCGTATTCTAATGATATTTTAACAATTTTTCATGGCCTGAAAACACGGATAAAATTACATTTTCTAAAAATGAATCCTAGCTAGATTTATCGCCCCCGAAACCCCCTGCATACTAAATTTGATGAAAATCGTTGGAGCCGTTTCCGAGATTCAAATTATCTATATAGATTATAGACTAATAAATAGAGAGCCGGTTTTTTCGTTCGGTTATACTGCGAAAGCTGCTGAACCAATCGAAATAATACTTATACAGTCTTATACAGATGATGAGACATAAGATGCAGCGTGTTTCTGAAAAGATTTAGTATATGTTGGTGATTAGTGATTACTTATCGTGTAAAAAATATGGACGGTCAGAGGTCGCTAGAGTATATACTCGTATATACAAGAATTGCTCGTTTAAAGGTATTAGATACATATCAAAAGAAATCAGAACTATAAAAATCGTTTTACTCTTTTAATTGTCTCGGCTTACAATGTTTCCTCTGCTGTTACTTAACGAATACAACATCCGCGAAGTGTGCCTCTACCCTCGCTTCTTGGAAGGATGTCGGTAGGCCTTAAACATAATCATAAAAATATTTGTTTTTTGTTCACATCTTATGTGTTAATTTTTTTACTTTTTCCCACCTGTAAACAATCATTAATACAAAAAATTCAAGTCTAATTAATTAAAATAACTTCGAGTTTTTAGTAGTAATTGACGTAGTTATATTTGTTTATTATGTACCTAGTATTGGTTTTTTCTGCATAGAACTGCTGCTCTTGTTGTTGTTTGTCTGCTGCTCTGCTGCTTGCTCATCAGAGCAAGAAACGATCATCACATCGAGTAACCATAAGATGATTCTTATTGTTCAACATGTGCTATCTGTCTTGACTCCGATGTAAAATATGATCTATCTTTTATCTGAACTTGCCTGTTAGTTATCACTAGTACAAGCTTGTTCAAATAGGGCTAAAGGTCTTTCATCATTTTTGTATAACGTTGCGAACAAAACTCAAATTCTTTTTACATAAAAATGTTACGTGGTCGACGTGGCCGAGTATACCCTTTTTTATGTTAATAGGTTGGCAAACAAGCGTACGGATCACCTGATGGTAAGACCGTAGCCTATAGACGCCTGCAACACCAGAAGCATCGCAAGCCCGTTGCCGACCCTATCCCCAATCCCCCCAGGAGCTCTGGTAACCTTACTCACCAACAGGAACACAATACTGCTTGAAAACAGTATTATTTAGCTGTGGTCTTCTGTAAGGTCGAGGTACTACCCCAGTCGGGCTGTTCCATAATTATATTGAGCAGGAAATTTCCTGCTGTGCCCTACCTCAGTTAAAACCCTGGAGCTCTTCAGACATTAGTGGACTCCGTTGTAACCGCAATGACACTAAGTATTAAAGTATAAAATAAATAAAGTATTCCGAGAACTCAACAGCCGCAGCTATTGTTAACCACAAACAACGGTTATCATTTATTTCAAAGTTATTAAAGTTATGAAAAATGTGGGGTTCGGCTGTCTATAGATTAAGACCCGTGTCGGTCTAGTTTTGATTTTGAAGATAGATAAGTTAAGGTTATTTTTAGAGTTTACTCCTTAAGAATCGGTTTTCATATAAGGCCCCCGGTATGAAAAAAATATGAGGAGTAAAATCTACTGAACGAATGACCTACTTACGTTTTTGTGCGCCATCTATCTGCTACGATGTTTACGACAGTAGCGGCTACGGCCTACGACGTTTACGACGGTATCGGTTACGACGTTTTCTAATAATGCCATCCATCGCGATGGCGTTATTTGATTCGTTTAAATACCAGTTGATATGGTATTAATCTTTTTCTTAGACTATGAAGCCTTTTTTGTGCATATTTAGACAGTCGATCTGAAGATGTAGGTAAACTTCAGTCGTGCGTCGGAGCTGACACACACTTTTTTTTTTTGATACCCAGCCACATCGAAACCGATTTAAGACCTAATCCATGCTCCATATATAAACCTTTTACACGTTTAAGATTTCTGTTTAAAACGCAAGAATATGGTCTTAAAATAAAATTAAAAATATGACCGTGTACACTGTATTTTCTGTTAGCACCTGACTGTGGCTATCATAAAAAAACGTCAAATGAATTTTTTACTTCAGTTGCCAGGCTTCTTAACCATTAATAATTAAAATTGTGGGAAAACCGTACTGTTCGTACGATAACATTGTTTTATAGAATAGAGCTTATCTTTTTACCCGACTGCCAAGGAAGGGTTATGTTTTTCGCGCGTATCTTGTATGTATGTATGTATGTATGTATGTAATATTCTTAATTACCTCATTTCTCTAGAACCGCAGAACGGATTTGCATAATTGAGATATCGTTAGATTTGTCTTAGCAGCCCAAGTGTTCTTAGATAGGTGATATTAAAAAAAAACAAACATGGCGGCTGTGCGAAGCCATTGTAGTTAATGAAGAAATAAATTTTTTTTTAGAATACTATAGTATGGGTATCAAATTAAAGGGCTCAATACAAGGATTTCAAAAATGTATATTATGATTATTATTACCGTAATAATAATAAAGAAATACAATAAGAAAGTTTAAAAAATGTTGACTTTGCTCTTTCCGTTTTTACGCAGGCGGGTTTTTTGTTTTCTTTTAATTATATTACTTGTTACAATGAAAATTTAAAATAACTTTGTTCAAGTACCTAGTAGCACCCTTCAAAATAATTTTAAATGCATGTATAGAACCATGTTTTAATTTTTAATAAATAAAGAATTCAACCCGCACGTGTTCGCTTTTTATAAAATAACTAGCGACCCGCCCCGGCTTCGCACGGGTGCAATGCTGATACTAAATATAAAATAAATACCTATTTGTAATGTAAGTGCAATAAAAATGTGTTTATTTTACGACATCACAAAGAACCTCTAACACAAGAAACCTCTAAAACTATCTGTGTTCCTCTACTATATTATGCATGTACTATACGTATAAACCTTCCTCCTAAGATCTAAGCATACAGACAGCGGAATTCGACTTTGTTTTATACTATGTAGTGATTATGTAGATAATTATGATGACATTTGGTAGTGCGAGGAACAGGGTGTTGCGTTCCTCATCGACCACCGCAAAGGGAGGATCCTCCAACCAGACGGGAGTTGCGTCTGGCGGGCTACTACCCCGACGCTTGTTGTCGGGTTCTTGTATATATTGTTCAATCGCTCTGATAACTTCGATAGCGCGATGTAAAATCGTCAGTTTTTAAGTTCGTTGATGATGAGAATATGTTGAGATGTCGCTACAGACCTATTTCAAACGCTTGCGCATACGAAATACAAATCCTCCTCTAATCTTTAACTATCACTGTGGGTGTGAAATGTCTGATTTGGGATTAGCAGATGTTATGAAATATAACCAAAAATACTAACGGCGGCCATTGTCAAATTATATAAATCAACATTACACGAATTGAAATGAACATGTATATTTTAAAATGATGATTACAATTAAGATGTTCAATTATCTTGAAATGTTTGAATGTGCCACTAAAACAACCCGTATCTTCCATCTCAACGCTGGGCAAAGGCCTTTTTCTTCATATTATAGCGAAGAGACAAAGCTTAATCCGCTGCTACTCCACTACGAGTTGGCGGGTATCCCTACCATGAGTAACGGTCGCTATCAGGTGTCTATGATAGCCCACCACCACCACTACCCACCTCTACAGCCTATCACAGTCCACTGTTGGACATAGGCCTCCAAAAGTTCGCGCCCGACATTATGACGCGAACTCATGTGTTTTGCCCATAGTCACCACGCTGGGCAGGCGGGTTGGTGACCGCAGGGCTGGCTTTGTCGCACCGAAGACGCTGCTGCCCGTCTTTGGCCTGTGTATTTCAAAGCCAGCATGGATGGTTATTCCGCCATCCGTCGGGTTTTTAAGTTCCAAGGTGGTAGTGGAACTGTGTTATCCCTTAGTCGCCTCTTACGACACCCACGGGAAGAGAGGGGGTGGCTACATTCTTTAGTGCCGTAACCACAACAGTCTATGATAGCAATTGTCATCAATTACCGTGATTTTATGAACCGTGATTAAAACTCTTATACCTAAACCCCAATCAAAAAAAGAACTTTAAAATTTTTTAAACAGAAAATTTTTATTCTATAAATAATTAATGGTATCTCAATCAATCTCCAATTTCTTAAAACTACCCTGAATTCCGAATAAATCCTCAACATTAGTTTTCCCGTTTGGACGCAATGATTCATTAACGCGCTTTCTGCCTTCTTCTTCGTAGTAGTGCTTATTATCTTCCAAATGGCGAATCATGTCGTCTGGAAAACAAATTTTTATAAATACATTTGCTACATTGTAAACAAAAAGTTATTTGGTCTATGTCAGAAATGTTCAAGGTTAATATTTTTTTCTGGGGCAAGTGGATAATTTTTTCTACATTTATATGTTCACCATCATTGGGTGGTGAAACGTACTTCCGTTGAATGATTATAGTGAAATTGAAAATCACTTTTTGTTCGTCACTTGAGCAACTAAAAGAAATTATTCCAATGTGAGGTATAAGTATTCGTTATGAACTTTTAAACGAGTCTTTTGCTCAGTTTCAAGGTTGTTCGATGAATGTATCAAACTTTTTTTTAACCGGCTTCAAGAGGAGGTTCTCAATTCGATTGTATTTTTTTCTGTATCTCAGAACTTTACTGGGTGGACCGATTTTGATGATTCTTCTTTAACCGAAAGATGATGCTTATTTTGTGGTCCTATTTTAATTTTATCGGGATATGATGACTTCTTTTTGAGTCTACCTACGCTGTATTACCTGTCGATGTACCTACTTAAAGTCGGTTTTATCTCGTTTACAAGTAAACACAATTATTTATTAGAAATAATAAATATCATAATACATATCATATTATTATTTCTGTAACTGATATAACTTGTTTTTTATACGTATGATAACATCGTATTCGTATGCTGTTTGTTTGTTATGTGGAAAATTTAAACATTTACCAATGCGTCGACGACTTTAATATTTTCTTGTATGTAGCATGTGTGATATTCCTATGGAGTTGCGTAGTTCTTATGGACTAACACTCCAAACGTGTATGAAAAATGTGTTTATCCAGAAATAACTAAAACGATTTACCTCTTAAAGTAATGTTATCCTTATAGTTTCCTTCTAACTCTTTCGGGAATGCACTTTTCGGCACGTATTGGTAAATGGAGTCGGAACCCCGCTCGTGAATTTTGATCATGTCCAGTAACGACTTCTTCGCAAACGGCTTCAATAATGACATAAATCGATCCATGAAGGATGGGGCGTTTAAAAAATGGATTTCTTTTAATTTAGTTAACATGCATTCCTGAAATAAAATCAAGCAATATATTACTAACTCACCGGGTAAATGTATCGGCAGTGATTATTTTAGATAAATGAAAAAACCACAAAATTCCTATAATAAGTTAAACAATAAAAGTAACAAATTTATTTTTCATAAAATTCATATAGAACCAACCAGTATCTAACTATCTACATACTTACACATAATTATATTTTAAAAATAAATAAAAAATAATCACTTCGAAAAATAATCTTGGGTCGGTAAACATGATCGCAGGTCTCGTAGGAGAGTCCCAAAAAACACTTATCATTCTTATAAAAAGTTGAACAAAATATGATTATAGTGTTGTGGACATAGTTTTGGTCAAAACCAAACATTAGTCTAAATAAGTGCAAACAGCCAGAGAGTCTAATATAAACTTACTTCAGTTATTTTAATTTTGTGTAAAAATCTACTTTTGGTATCCAAAAAAGAACTTAAATTCTACACCTAAATTCTATCTTAGGGTAATCAAAATTGTTTTTGAATTGATAAAAATAAATGTAGTCTTAGTTTTCTTAGTCTTTTTCTTTCTTTTTTCTACCTCATTTACCTTGATTAGTGACTACTTATTACCTAGGTATAGATAACATTTGCATTTTCTTCATCTTATCTTTTTTTATACTTTACACGGACCGATATCATCTAATTGGATTCACATTCAAGTTCATTCATAAGATATTTCATGCAATTTTGTATAAAAAATTCATGTTTAATCAAAAAAAAAAAAATTACGAAACTGAAGAATTATTTACAGCTACGCGACAAAGAACGCTTAAAGTTAAAAACATATATTACAAAAATACACTACTAAATATATGATATACATTTTGTATCGAATATAATATGTTTTACCTGATGGAAGACTAGAACTTGTCTCAATGTTGACAAATCAATTCTGCCTACATGTCCAATACATGTAAGATCCATGTCTATCAGAACAACAACTCTGAAAATTCAAAATATATAGGAAGGTTTGGTATATTGGACCATTCGTTAAGTTGGACCACCATCAAATAACTGTTTAGTGGTTTATTTATTTTATAATTGGCAACACCAAACGACAATCAACTAGCTTCACTACACATCGGCCATTTTGATTTCTCATAACACAGCGTGGCTAGTTGTCATGAACGAAAAACGAATTTCATTGTTTTTAATGTAAATTTTGGTGTTCTTTGCTAGTGGTGTAATTAAGGCAAAGGTAAGCTGTCTATATTTATATTTTTAATTGAGATTTCGTTCGTTATAAATTAACAATGAACTGGTGATAAACATTAACCGGCTTAGATAGGTTATGTTCTTGTCAAATTCGTTTTTTTTATGCGAGTAAACAGTTTGCTTAAATGGACCACATATTGTCGGTTAAAATGGACTGTTCTAATCCATTTTAACCGACTTTCCAACTTGTCCAATTTATCGAACTATTTCCTGTTTGTTACAGATGAGTGATGACTGAACAAAAATATTTTAAATGGAAAGCAGAAGATCTACAAAACGCTATACATGATTATAAGAATTTAGATATTGGTTTGAACGAGTGTTTTTGATGATTGTCTGAATTAATCTTTTTCAAACTTATTCAGAATTTTGACTGTTTTTTTTAAAAGTATTTTTAGTCAAAGTTAGGTTTCTATCGTTGTTGTTTGTAGTACGAGAGATATTTATCTTTAAAGTGTTTTTGTTTAGTTTTATCTAGGTAAGTTTTCTCTAAGTCCAAATTACCAACCGCGTGGTCCAATTAATCCTACCGGTTGGTTAAATTGAAACAAATATCTGATCTCATAAAATGATAATTATCTTAAGTGTTGCTAAAATTATGTTGATTTTTATTAATTATATGTGAAGCCAAATAAATATAGTTTCATTTAATACAGCTATTGTCTGTGCTATTTGCAAAGAAGCATTTTAAAACCCCATTTTTGTAAAAATGGTCCAAAATAACAGACTCTCCCTTATACAAATGTTAAATCACCTTTACAACTCTTCGTCACGCTAACGTTTATGAACATTTTTCCATTGTTACAAACTGTTGTGTGATCTTTGTAGTCTAATAACTTTCGACAGTGAATGATAAATCAGTTATTTAATTTTTAAAACCAATCAATCAAATAAAAATGACAAACAACCCCCGTATATGATTTATTCGAAATATTTATTGAGCCGCCTAGAATATAATGATATTCTACTTAGCACCACTAAGTTTTTTTTTTATATTTAAGCAGGATAAATTACGTCCAGTAGCTCTCAAACACTCAATACAAAGCCAATATTTATATTTTCTAGTTAGCCTATTCCTTAAAATCCAAAACTTGTCTGGTTAATTTAGATTGAGTTAGTCTCTAAAATACGAATAAGTTAGTAACGTAATTTATGTCCACCAGTTTGCGTTAGAAATAAGAACTTGAATTTATAGGATTTCTCAGTAATTTTAACTTCACTAAAATGTTTTGTGATTTAGGACCGACTTCTGCTGAAGCGATCTTCATTCATACTTACCCTGGCCATGTTCCTTCTGCATATTGGTGTAAATCGAAGACCATTCCGAATACGCGGACGACATCATTGAACACGTAACGTTTAGGATCTCCATCTAATAGTCGACAGTATATCACTTTGTAACCGTCGGCTGTGAATGTTGGGAGAGGAGTTATTAAGCTGCAACAATAGAAGATATTAATATTACATTATATTATATATTATTGTATTATACTTTATATATTGTACTTTTTTTAATCTTTATTTCATAAAGGAGTTTGGTTACAAAGTGATCATGTCACTCCTATAGGAGCTTCTTTACAATTAATCTCTAAAATCAAACAATCATTTCTTACAACTGTCGACGCCTTAACCCTGTCAACGCTAATTTATATAGCATTCATGCCTCTCCAGACGATGGAAAGGCCAGAATACTATTCCATATTCCTATATCAAAAGAATTTACATTATTTTTGATAAGAAAATCTGCTCTTTCTGCTTCGTTCCGGACGCATTCAGCTATTATGTGAAGTACATCTTCTATTTTGTTGCATTCTGAACAAGTTGGTGACGTAGCTTTGCCCATTAATGCAGCAAAGCTGTTTAGCGGGACATGTCCGGATCGCAGCCTGAAGGCAGTTACAATTTCGGTTCTTCTCATATTGGCACCAAGAAACCAAGGATGGTTACCTAAGTTTGGTTGTACTGTTCAATACCATATTCAAAAAAATATATATATATATATATATATATATATATATATATATATTGTACCTTATTATATGGTACACCACAAATACATTACAAACACAGCTTAAAGATAGGTACATATTATGACGTAGAATGGGCGGATTCATCGCTAATTAGCCAATTTCTCCCAGACAACCCAAACTTTGAAGAGAAAACTTAATATATCCGAGATTGGGTACCTAGGTGTTGTAATCTATAAACTTTTACATACAAATGTCTACATTCTAATACTTATTGAAAATGCATTAAAAAAAAAACAATATAATACACATTCCATCATAAACTAAATAGAGTTATTAATCGTACGATTTATTTTTGTGTTTATACCCACACATTAGGGAATCCTAAACATTTTTTAATATCACATCAAAAATCGACCGTTCCAGCGGGCTATATTATTATATTTAATATTGGCTAGTGCACCGACACGATTAGTCGGAGCTGCAGGTTCGATCCCCGCTGGAACGTTAGATTTTTGATATGATAATTATTAAAAAATGTTTAGAGTTATTAATATTGTCCACATAATTAAACCGGCCTGAAATATCTCGTACAAAAATTTTCAGCCGCACAACTCTTGAATACCATTATGTTCCTATGGTAAGGTCACCAGAGCTTAGAGATTGCAATCCCTACCAGAACTCCTGAAATATAAATAATCGACACCTCGCTTGTTACAATGCTCTTGACGTCGCAGGCGTCCATAGCGCTAGGCGCTACCCGATTACCATTAAAAATGTCTGTTTAGTGGTGAAAAAAATTACTTGAAAGTTACTACTGATCAAGGGCCTCTTGTACTGTATAAATTTATTAGAAATTCTATAAAATCTACTGGAAAGTTCACCTTGGGCGTGGCCGATACCTGTGAATACAAACAATCAAAGCACTTTTGTGTCTAAAAAACTTACACTGTATTCATACATTGGATGATCTTCTTATCTACTACTCTGTTCAGAAACCAAGTGGTCAAGTGAGTTCTGAGCGTGTAGTGGAGATCCAGAACTTGCTTAGAGACTTCAGCACTCTTCTCGCAACAGAAGAAAAGTAATATGAGATCTAGATCTGAAAACACAGACAAAATCAAAAATTAATTACACCAATCATATTTAATATTTAAAATAGTTACACTTGTCTGATAAACAATACCAACAAACAGTATTAATACAGTAAATAGGCTAATAGTTAAATACATTACATGTCTTTCTATGTAATTTTTTATAGACTTAATTGTCCCTGAAAGGATAAAAGAATGAGAAAAACTAAAAAGAAAAAAGATAAATACGTTGGTATAATCTATACTAATATAATAAAGCTGAAGAGTTTGTTTGATTGTTTGTTTGTTTGTTTGATTGAACGCGCTAATCTCAGGATCTACTGGTCCGATTTGAAAAATTCTTTCAGTGTTATATAGCTCATTTATCGAGGAAGGCTATAGGCTATATATCATCACGCTAAGACCAACAGGAGCGGAGTCCACGCCGACGAAGTCGCGCGCAGAAGCTAGTTAGTAATATTCAGTAAAACAGTTAATGTAATAAACTTATCGATTCATAAGCAGCTAGTAAACCGATTCGAGCAAAAAAAAGTTAAATGAGTTATCATTAATATGATTGTTGAATGTGTTATTATTAAAATTTATCATTAACCATCATTTTTATGTAATAAAAATATAGACAAAAAGACCGTTAGATGCGTACCAAATTCCTCTTTCCACAAGTGGTGACATTCCCGAAGCCTAGTAACATTTTACTATTTATTGTAAAACAGCTAATTATTTACCTATTTAAATTAAGTTAAACGCTTTCTTTTTAATTTAGAGCTAATTGCGAAAATTACCTCCCACTACTTACACATTATGATTCGCTTGTACCCATTTTACCCTACATTATTATTATTATTACGTATTTTCTCACTCCTTAAACCATAAACAATTAAATAATCAACATACTTAGCCCAGGGATATGGTAGTAAAAAAAAATTAGCACTAAATTATTTTATATCTTGCCTGTTATATATTTCTCTGGCAGGTGGGGCTGCGTCTTCAGCCACTCCCGCAGCTTTCTGATATCCTCTGGAGATATATCCGGATTCTTCTCATACTCCTTCTCTACTGGAAATGCTTTTACGATCGGCATCTTCTGAAAACCGTCCAAAAACATATTTTCCTATATTTATTACAAAATCATACACACTCACATCTACATCATTACAAAAATACCGAAACTAAATAAAAGATTATAATTTAAAATTATTTTGAACTTATTATTTGTTAACATAAATCTAATCTTTTTTATGTTGTATTTGTTATACTTTTACAACCTGTGAACGACTTTATTGGCGAGTGCACGAAGTATTGATGCGAGTGTTTAAACTTGATACGTTACACTTCACAGTAATTTTCCAAAGTACCCCCCATCAACTTATTTATGTGTTATTTTAATAAGAAAATGAATTTTAAAGACACCGTTGATGTCGATGGAAGCATTAATTTACTGAGTCATCTCAGCTTGAACAATACAAATATATACAAACATAATATTTACATTTATATTTTTATACATGCTTCCAAGTACCTACAACTTGATTGAAGGAAGTATTTTTATAAACATGTTTACATACCTTCGACGTAGGATATTTTAAAATTGTTACCACGTAGGTAGACAAGAAAGTAACCTTGCTTTTTTTAAACCACATCAAATAAGTTCTAGTAAGTGATTTATTATTTTTTTATTATATAAGTTATTGAAACATTTCAATACCTGTATAATTTCCTGCTCAAATTTTCTGCTCAAATTTCCTGCTCAAAATATGCAGCAGCCCGACTGGGGTAGTACCTCGACCTTACAGAATATCACAGCTAAATAATACTGCTTTTAAGCAGTGTTGTGTTCCTGTTGGTGAGTAAGGTGACACAATTATTATTTCATTTTACGATTTTTTATAGTAATCGCATCAATAATCAAAAAAAATTACATGATTTCTCAGGTATGGCAGTGTCTAAATATAGTCATAAAAATTGTGTTCGTTATGCTTGACAAGCGTAAGGAAATTCTACAATAATTTACTACAACTGCCTATGGACGACTCAAATATAAGAAGGATCACTTAGTGAGGCCGCACACCACAGCTACATTTGTATTACGATAATTGTAGCGCCACATTTGAAACGTGATACATTTATCGACCCCCTATATTTGTATGTAAACCCGCACATCAAGGACACATTTGTAGTAGGTGCAGTTTGTGGCAAGATGGCTGCCACGCCACACGAATTCAAGATCGAACACGTTCGTTTTATGTGGCGCGAACATAGAATAAAAACGCGCGAAAATGAAAGAATGTTGAATTTTATGTTGAATTTATTGCAGAGATTGAAAAAAATCCCGTTTAAATAAATTTATTGAACTGATTAATTGAACAATTTATAATTTATTGAACAATTTGATTTGATTGAACTAAATTTAGTAATGGTATGTATATGTGGTATATGTGGTTGGTATGTGTTTTCATATTCATTCTATGAACTTTTCTTCTTCGGATCGTAATTCTTGCGCAATTTTGAAATTTCCGTAAACTAGAATTTTGATTAAAAGGGTGAACCCAATAACGTCTTTTTTTTCTCATTAATCGCCTCATCAAAAAATCGTCATCGTCAGACGATGATGTCGACATTCTGACTTCTGTTGTTAGTGCCACGCTACAATTGTGCTTCCAATGTGCGCATACACGACACATTTGTGGCCGCTTAAATTTTATCGCAGTAATTGTGGCGCCGTAAATGTATGTTGAGTGTAGCATGTGGCGGCGGTGTGCGGCCTCACTAACGCGTTACTGGCCATACACATTCTTTGAAAAACGCACACTCAGGAGATTTGGCTATCTTATTTATAACTAAAACACCATAAGTGTATGGTCAAGTAGTGACTTGACAATAGTACCCATTATTTGGCTGTGGTCTGATGTATCTGTCAATCTCTTCACAATAAAATTGAAAAAAAAAATGACTCAATTGTTAATTCATGTGTCACACATTGTAGACATTATACCACTCTTTATTGCGCTCTCTCTTCCTTTCTCTTACTTTTTCACCTTCTTTCTTTCTGTAAGTGTTTATCCGTCTACCTATTTAGATTTCTGCTACTCTATGTCTAGTCAATTCGATAGTATAGACTATAAAATAATGGCAAAATATAAAAATGGCAATCGCTGCATACTCGCATTATAGACAGAAAAAAAACTAATACTACCTTGTTTTTAACCGACTTCAAAAAAAGGGGGGGGTTTCTCAATTCGACCGTATGTATATTTTTTTAATGTGTGTTCGCGGATAGCTTCGTCGCTTATGAACCGATTTTGCTGATTCTTTTTTTGTTAGAAAGGAGATATCCCAAGGGTGATGCCTTAGATTAAACCAAAAGAGGATAGGAGAGGAGTAGGATAATATGTCAATGGGTGATGCCATAATAAATAAACAAGGATCTGATGATGGCATCCCAGAGAAATCGAGGGTAATCTTAAAGATTTTAAATACTATGAGTATTTAAATTTATTATAGTGTTCTTATAGTGTTCTTCGAGGCACGGTAGGGAGAAGTACAAGGACAGACTGATATCCAGACCAGAAATAAATACATGTACAAATACAAATATTCACTTCAAGCGAAAATCGAACCCTCGATCATCGGTGTTAGGCGCCTACACGGAGCACGCACAACTACACTAGACCAGTCGTCATTTTTAAATACACTAAAGTAAATCTAAAATATTTCTGATTCATTAAACAGAATGAAGAGACAGAAATAAAGTTTGTTTCAAGTTCGGATGTACCTAATGCTAATGTTTTTTTAGGGTCGCCAAAATGTTCCTATCACGCAGTTTTTAGTAATAAGAAACGTAAAATCAGTGTTAATTTATTACATTATGCACAAGCTTGTTAGCAAAAAATATATGGAATTTTCCATGCTTACCGGCGCGATTCACTCGCTCACCCTTTTCGCACATATTAATCAACATTCAACGCTTTATTAATCTCTCGGCCTTTTTAACTGACTTCCAAAAAAGGAGGTTATCGATTCTTGATCGATTCGATTTTATTGAAGTGAAACTTCTTTAGGCGCATGTGGGGTAAAATTTGAGCGACCGGTAACGCGGAAACGACAGGGACGGTCGTACTTGGATGGGTGACCGCTTTTTTTTCAAGTAGTTTTTAAAGTGAAACTTTTATTACACCGTCTCAAACTTTTTCGTCTGTGTGTTGCATGTCGCGTGACGGTCGGTCGCGCGGTAAGATCGATAAAGCGATTTTTGTACCCTTAATATTCCAATATTATTCCTAATTTTTTTAGTTAAATGTTTATAATGTGAAAAGAAGTTTCACTTTTACCGTGGTTTCATAAAACCACACAGGTTTTTTTAAGTGAAACGATTGCGGATGGGTGACAGCCTGGGAACACCACGTGACGTTGGCGTTTTGTTTTTTTTTTTCAATTAGATTTTGTGTATTTTAAATTCATTTTTTTATTAGATTTTTTCTAATTAGTTTTTGATTTTTTTTAAACTAGTGTTTAAAAGAAGTTTCACTTCTAACATGTGTATTTTTTTATGTATGTTACCTTAGAAGTTTTGAGTGGTTGGATTTTTTTTTATTAAATGTGTTTCGTGTCAATTGGTCCCATTTAAATTTAATTGAGATCTGACAAGTACTTTTCGAGTTATATATCTAATAATGCGTATTTACTTGTCTGTTTTTTCGTCGACCTACGTTGTATTATAACCGCACAACTTTTCGCTGGGATTACCGATTTTGATGATTCTTACTTTAATCGAAAGCTTATGGTTGTCTTGTGGTCTCATTTAAATCGAGTACTTTTTGTTGAGTAGGTAATCTTTGATAACGCGTATTTACTTGACTATTTTTCGTCCAATTATGTTGTTGTTCTTGTCTATCTAATTAAAAACGGATTTTTTTTCGTTTGCGAGCAAACACAATTATTTATAAGAGGTATAGTTTGAGTATTTAAAGACAGCAAACATATGCGTTAAATCGCTATACGAACGACTACTTTCTAGGTTCTTACTCCTCATGTTTACTGCATCATGACAGGCACCATCAGCTCCAGGGTATAAATGAGCCTTAAAGGTCATTTGAAAGGACATGAATCTTCTTTAATGAGCACTGTCTTTCTTCAATGTAAGAATTTTATTTTCATTTATTACGTAGTTGTAATCCATAAATATATTGACTCATTTTTGACCAAAATTGCTGTCTGTTTTGTTCTATTCGTGCCTATCGGTAAATTCGATTAGGATTAGAGTTTTGAAGATCAGTTGCAGGCAAAGACAAAATTTATCTTTTAGTAAAAAACAAATTAAAGATGTTAAACGCCATAATATGTGTAACAAATTTGTTATATGTTAATATTTTTTTTTTAATTTTGCTAATTTAATTTTATTGTTAGTAGTATCACGATCACGATTCAGCCTGTAATATCCCACTGTTGGGCATAGGCCTCTTCTCCATGTAGGAGAAGGATCGGAGCTTAATCCACCATGCTGCTCCAATGCGGGTTGACGATTAGTAGTATAGTTTATACATAAAAAATATATTAAATAAATAAATAACCGGCCAAGTGCGAGTCGGACTCGCGCACCGAAAAAGTTACGTAAAAGTTACGTATACCTACGTATATTTTGCTGATAAATGAAATCGATAACAGTATAATGTGGAAAGCTGGAGGAGCATAAATTTAAGACACTCTCTTAAGACGATCTTACAGCAGCCTTTCAAAGGTTCTTACATCAAAGTTATTTATTTACAAATTTTTTAGTCACTATTTAGAAATCTGGTTCAAATATAGGTACTAATTAAGTATTAAATTAGCACCAGATCTGTAAATGGTGACTGAAATATCATGAATAATATGTGTTCCTGTTGGTGAGTAAGGTGACCAGAGCTCCTGGAGGGGATTGAGGATAGGGTCGGCAACGCGCTTGCGATGCTTCAGGTGTTGCAGGCGTCTATAGGCTACGATAGTCACTTACCATCAGGTGAGCCATACGAATGATTGTCGACTTAGTAACATAAAAAAAACATTGTGGTGACCTATATACAGTTATCACTCTGATATTAAACATTTCTAAATGCAAGCATTCACATTGGTTTTCACATAGTTGGGTTTTGATTCCATTGCGAGTACTTAGTTGAGAGTTTCAAAATATGCGGCTTAAATTGCTGTTTCTTTTGATAGTTTTGACGCAGAAGTTTAATTTTGTTACAGCTTAAAGGTATTATAGAACTGAGTATTTGATATGAATTTCAATTTAATACCATTACGCGTTCATGAGAAAAGGGGTAGTAAGTTTAAAATTATTAAAAATATTTTTATTATATGATTTAACAAAAAAATTTTAGTTTTCGCACTTTTTCCTTTATCTGTGCTATAAGGCGTTGCTCCGTACCAAATTTCAAGATTCTAAGTTCACGGGAAGTACCCTGTAGGTTTTGATTCCCTTGCGAGTGTCGAAAATTTGCAGCATAAACGGCTGTATCTTTTGATTGCCTTGACTTAGAAGTTTGATTTTTTCACAGCTTCAAGAGACAGTAGACTTGAGTATTTGACATGAATTTTAGCTTGATACCTCCACGTGTTTCTGAGAAAAAGGGTCTTGACAGACAGACGGAGAACAAAGTGATCCTATAAGCCTTATAGGATCAAAAAAAATGGAACCCTTATAGTATAAGGGTTCCTTTTTTTTTTGAGGTAATAACTGACAAACTTTCCACCGATATACAGCCAGTTGACATTAATTTGTAGCATGTAAACTATCACCAGGTAAATTTTTAGTTGAGAGGAAATCATTGACATAATAAAAAATTTTTTTTTCATATTCAAGTAGCCAGCTGACATATAATCCACCATGTTATGGTCAGCTGACAATATTTTTCATTTAAGATATTAAGTAAAGTATAATCTGACAAATTTTGAAGTGAGAAGAAATGACAAAAAAAAATGTTTTTTTGTACATCTTTCAAGGTACCAGCTGACAAACTTTCCACCGAGATACAGCCAGCTGACTTTAATTTTCATTCATAGTAGCATGTAAACTATCACCATGCAAATTTTTAGTTGAGAGGAAATCATTGAAAAAAAAATTTTTTCATGTTCAAGCAGCCAGCTGACGTATAATCCACCATGTTATGCTCAGCTGACGTTATTTAATTATTTTTCCTTCAAGATATTAGGTAAACTATAATCCGACATCTTTTGAAGTGAGAGGAAATGACAAAAAAAAAATTTTTTTCTCGATGTTTGGAAGGCTGCCACTGCCCAACCCACCCACGGAGTGGCAGCTGACAAAGACGAAAATTCATAAAAAAAATCCCTTTTTCATGTTACGAAGTTTCGATTGAGAGGTAATTTTGGTCATGTCAACCTGTCACTGGCTCCCGGTCCATACGGAACCCTACAAAATAAAAAATAAATAGTTTTCAAGTTAACAAAGCCGGATTAAATACTTGTCGATTTCGCGAAATATTCGTCTTGATAAACAATTATACAAATAATAGCTTAGGTACAATTATAAAAATGATACAAACAAAAATACTAAAAGATTGTTTTAAACCAAGCAAGGTTAACAAGTTTATTTACCTAGTTTTTGTAATAATAATACAAATATGCTTTATTGTATACACTAAAAGAATGATCTCTTCCAGACAACCTCAAGCATTAAAAAGGGATTGATAGAGAATAAGACAATTACAATAAGAAATGTACATATATAGATGGACATATTCATACACATGAATACACCTACATATACATATAACATAATTATATATAGGTACTCATAATTATACTACTCATAAATACACAATCACCACAGAGAGCACCTTTTAGAATAATATTGCAATATTAGTATTACGAGTAGTAGCTAAATAGTAGGATGTTTATCTATACATATAATAAAATGGTAGAAAAGTCAAAACTGTACATTGAATATTTTTTTAAAAGAATACTTGGGGTGTGATCTACAATCGATACCGAAGCCAAAAATATAGTTTTTAGAATGTTTGTCTATTTGTCTGTATGTATGTCCGGGATAAACTCAAAAAGTACTGCATGGATTTACTTCAAATTTGGCACGAATATTGTTAAGAAGTCGGGTCAGAACATAGGCTATATATTATCACGCTATCACCTACGAGGAAAGAGCAGTGAACCTTTATTTCTTCAAATGTATGTCCGGGATAAACTCAAAAAGTACTGCATGGATTTACTTCAAATTTGGCACGAATATTATTAAGAAGTCGGGTCAGAACATAGGCTACATATTATCACGCTATCACCTACGGGGAACGAGCAGTGAACGCACGCAGACGACGTCGCGGGCAGCAGCTAGTATTTTATAATACACTAATATACACTAATATTATAAAGAGGAAAGTTTTTTTTTTGTTTTTTTGTTTGTTTGTATTGAATACTGAATAGGCTCCAAAAGTACTGGACCGATTTTAACGACTTTTTCACTAATAGAAAGCTACATTATTAGCAAGTAACATAGGCTATATTTTATTTCTTAAAAACTTAGACATATGCAAAAAAAACGGGTTATGTTCACCAAGGTGTAAAAATCGTCTCAAATATTTCTTTCCTTCGCGTGCGCTACTTAAATGGTTAAAGATAAGACAAAATGATGTACGACTGAATGATATAGAGCAAGATCCCAGGGCCACCAGACGTCACGTATTTTCTGACGAAGGAAATGTGGACGATTGAGTAGTGTTAGTATGTACTAAGAACGCATGCCTACCTGCTAACTTGCTCAGACGGCCAATTTTCAGGTATCAGGCAATCAAGGTACATAAAAACCTCACGTAAATTCTCCAAGCTGATTTTTACGTACATTTTAGGCAATATCCTTAAAAATAAGTCGCCAATACTTCCAGACACTTTCCGTCGGCCGTATTGCTTTGCAGACGCTTTAAAGCTCCCAAAATAATTACTTAACTTCACGTAAATTCTGATGCTCTATTTTTATATATGTCTACCAGACAACTATTTTAAAATCTTTTACAAGAAGACCAACCGATCCAAGGGGCCAATCACCCCCTAAGCTCAATTTTAATGCCTCTGTGGGTAGGAGCGCGAGGGCGAGGAAAATTGGCCGTCTGAGCAAGCTAGCAGGTAGGCATGCGTTCTTAGTACATACTAACACTACTCAATCGTCCACATTTCCTTCGTCAGAAAATACGTGACGTCTGGTGGCCCTGGGATCTTGGACTAATAGGACTACAAAAGATCTACAAAAAAGTTCGGTGTATATCTATCCATAACAGCTTAGCTAAAAAAAGCGTTTTTATATTTTAAAATTTAATAAATGGGTGTTTGTGTTAAATTTATAATTCTTTTACCCGAGCGAAGCCGGGGCGAGCTGCTAGTAAATAAATAAATAAATAAAGTAAATATGAAATGAAATATTTCATAAGTTTAATCATCTTTTTAAATTTAGGGCTAAACTCAAGTTACTTTTCGTTCAACTTTATAGAGATTTTATTTCTTGCTTTTGCTCTAGCTGGCTTCCAATAGCTTCAGTCCAATGTCAATTTCTGTTACCTATTCCTTTCCACGGATAACTTTTTTTGCCTGCTTTCTAGAATGTGTACGAGGACGGCGGCATCGTCGGCCGACTATTTCAAGATAGCTGTCTTCATACTGTCTATGGGCCTGTTACTCCGGTTGTCAATAAAGTTTATATATATATAAATTTATGTATTTATTATGTATAGTTATAGAAATATCCCATAGGTAAATATGGAATTCGATAAAAAAGATAAATGTACCAAAACTTTTTCTGTTGTATAACGTCATACTTCAGATAGCTTCGGCAACCGGTGAAACATACCATAACAATTATTATTAAAAATAACAAGTGTGCTTTAGAACACGCGTCTGAAGTAAAACTTCTTTAGCTCCATCCATAAGTTAACGGAAGTTGAGAGGGAGATAAAAATCTTCTTGCCTCGCCCGTTCACACTTTTTGTAACGCTCTTGTTACGCATTCACGGCATTCACCAACTTACTCCCTAAGTCAAGCGTGCGTAAAGAAGTATTACTTCAAAAACGAGTGTGCTTTTGACCGCGCTATAGAAGTAAAACTAACGAAACGTAACTCTCTCTCTCTTATGCCTTCACTAACTTATATCTCCCTCTCAACTTCCGTTCGCCTCACCCGATCACACTTTTCGTAACACTCTCGTTACGCATTCACCAACTTACTCCCTAAGTCAAGCATGCGTAAAGAAGTTGTACTTCAATAAATATTTAAACTATAGTCATAATTCCTAAATTTCAGCTTTACAGTGTGTTTCCGTAGTGTAGCAGTTATCACGTGTGCTTCACACACACAAGGTTCCCGGTTCGATCCTGGGTGGAAACAGGGCTTTTTTTTGTTGTGGAGCTCATAGTTAGCAGGTAAAGGTTAACCTCAAATGTTAGGATTTTTTTTATGTTAGTAAGTCGACAAACAAGCGTACGGCTCACCTGATGGTAAGTGACTACCGTAGCCTATAGACGCCTGCAACACCAGAAGCGTCGCAAGCGTATTGCCGACCCTATCCCCAATCCCCCCAGGAGCTCTGGTCACCTTACTCACCAACAGGAACACAATACTGCTTGAAAACAGTTTTATTTAGCTGTGGTCTTCTGTAAAGTCGAGGTACTACCCCAGTCGGGCTGCTCCATATTTTGAGCAGGAAATTTCCTGTTATGCCCTACCTCAGTTAAATGTTAGGATACATTAAAAATTGCCTGTGTACAAAGTACACAATATGTCAGAAGTGAAGAAGGGTGGGTTCGATGAACCTCTTTCTTACGACGAAGAATCGTCATGAGGTAGGTTAATTTGTATCAGGTTCAATATTAAATTGATTTGGATTTTTAAAAAACAAGCGTGCGTACAAAGTAGGTACACATGTCAAAAGTGAAATTATGAAATATGACAATGAGAATTGCCAGACGATAAGGAAATGTAATATTCGCAGTTAATTTTTTTTTTTTACACAATTTAAAAGCTTTTTAATAATATATACCAGCATATTTATTTATTTACAGTTTACCTAATGTGATAGAAAGGAGTGGGGTTTAGACCAGTGTTCCGCAAACTTTTCGTGTTCAAGGTACACCTAGGGAAAGATAAATATTTTGGAGGTACACCAGAAATAAAAAAATCATTTTTTAAGTAACATTAATCAACATTTATTTATTAATCATCGAAACAATATTTATTATTTATCAACAAACTTAAAGTTTACTTTTCCGAGGCACACCTAACACCAATTAACGACCACGGTATACCAGTGTGCCGCGGTACACACTTTGCGGAACACTGCTTTAGACCACATGACTGAAGTAAAACTTCTTTAGATCCTACAGTAATATAAGAAACCGTAACTCTCTCTGTTTCTATCTTCACTAACTTATATCTCCTTCTCAACTTCGCCTCGCCCGATCACGCTCTTCGTAACGCTCTCGTCACGCATTCACCAGCTTACTCCCCAAGACAAGCGTGCGTAAAGAAGTTTTACTTCAAAAATACTTAAATTACTAATATGTATGCTATTTTTCATCACGAATAGATACGTGTATAATCGTTAGTGTCCGACCGAAAGTCGGTTTCCGGCCGAAACCGAAACCGAAACCGAATATTCGGCCGTGGCTACAGTTTCGGCCGAAACCGAAACCGAAACCGAAACTCACGTGGTCAAGTATAAAATTCCTTAAAATACTTAAATTTGGTGCATTTTACCCATTTACACACATTTTTTTTTATTGACATGAAATGGAAACACATTGTATTAATTGTGTTGTAATCATTTACGCGTTAATTGAAGGAAAAAATAGCCTTCCTCGTTAAATTGGCTATCCAAAACTAAAAGATGTCTTTAAATTCCAACCAGTAGTTTCTGAAATTAGCGTGTTTAAACAAACAAACTTTTCAGCTTGATAATATTTTTCATGCAATGTTTTTTAAAAACTGCGATATCTCCTTAAGATATTTATTGAAATCGAATGGTGTAAAGGGCAATTTTGTTTTAAATTAAATACTTGTGGTAAGAAAAGTATTTATTTGCATAAAGATTTATATCAATATGTTTATAAAAACACCTTCGCAAATATTGCATTATTTTAGAAGAAATTTGTTTAGCATAAAAAAGGTTCTAGTAAGCTAACCTTAAAAGATAGACATAATTATGCTGTCGCGGACTTTTTTTTAGA
Source organism: Melitaea athalia (assembly GCA_905220545.2). Taxonomy (NCBI): domain Eukaryota; kingdom Metazoa; phylum Arthropoda; class Insecta; order Lepidoptera; family Nymphalidae; genus Melitaea; species Melitaea athalia. The sequence continues at coordinate 7,615,372 of HG992196.1, forward strand.
ACTTTTAAAGTGAAACAATAATGTCATACATGATTTTTGCGAAACTTTAACTGTTTACGCAGCGCTCGCAGCGGAAGCTCTCAAAATGGAAAAAAAACCTGATTTTGAAATATTCTTCATTGGTGCGCCGCTCCTATTGGTCTTAACCTAACGATGTATAGCCTATAGCCTTTCTCGATAAATGGGCTATTCAACTCTGAAAGAATTTTTCAAATCGGACCAGTACTTCCTGAGATTAGCGCGTTCAAACAAACAAACAAACAAACTCTTCAGCTTTATGATATTAGTATAGATAATATAAGAAAAAAAATTGCGTGCGTACAAAGTACACATGTCAGAAGTGAAACTTCTTTGACAAACTAATTAAAAAAAACTAATCGTAAATGGGCATGACGAAAGATTTTCCGTAACCGTAAACTTGTTCCGTAATGTGGGTACACATTTACTATTTACGAAAATACCTATATTTTGGTAATAAACTTAAGTTTAAGGAAGATTAAAACTATTTTTCTAATATGTTTTCACTGTGCACGTCAAAACGGCAGCAGATGTCATGGCGTCGGCTCTGACGTCATGGCATGACACACTTCGGACGCGTTCAACCTAAGACCAGCATGAAATTAAAATTATAAATAATGGAGATAGAGTTCCAGGAGCTGCAAGTTTTTTTATTGTAAATTTCCTCCTCTTTCAGAATCTAATTTTGAAATTTCTTTAATATTAATAGTTTATAAAATATTGGCAAAAAACGGAAGGCCATTTTTTCCTTTTTTTTAATTGTTTATAACTTTTGCAATTTTTGATGTGCAAAACACACTTATAGAACATTTTTCTAGGCGATTCCGAATCCAATGAGTTATTACACATAATTTTAAGAGCAGTATCTCTATTTTCGACCTTTTTCAACTTGTCGACTAGAGTGAGTTGTAGGTGAACGCGCCTGATGTATTATATTGATGTTATAGCGTGACGTCATGCGTTTAAATTTGTGTTTCAATCAAAATGGCCGATTGCAGTATTTTAATGTTTTATTTTATTGAAAATCACAATAATCTTATTATTTTACATAAAACTAAACCAGTATTTTGAATTTTTTTAATATGAGTGTTCCTCTGAAATCATTAAATTGACGATTTTTTGATACTGTCGTCATGCCCATTATCGTCTAAATAATAATTGTAAGTTGCAGCGTTTTTTTTGTTTAAGTTTAACACGTCTACAACCAGATGGTGCCAGTAGTAGATTAAATCGCGCTGGCAAAATTATTTCTTGTTAGTTCATATATGACCACCATACATTTGTGTAATTATTGAACAATCGAATATATCATGTTGAAGCATCGCTAGTACTGGTTTAATTTGTGCTCCTGGTTGTCTCCTGGTAGGTTTTGGCAATTAACACTAATTAAAAAAAACGAATTAAAATACACAAAAAAAACTAGTTGAAAAAAAAGACAACGTTTCGCGGTGTTCCCAGGCGGTCACCCATCCAAGTAATGAACGTCATGACGCTGCCGCGTTACCGGTCGCTCAAATTTTACCCCTCATGCGCCTAAAGAAGTTTCACTTCAAAAATATTAATAATATTTTGATTATTTTTTCAAATTAAGTTCGCATAGCAAAATGCTTATCAGTTATCAATAATCAAATCACTAATTGTTACTGTTTCATTAAATACTAAGTATTGGTATTTTGAAATCTTATTAATTAAACTTTGCTTTGTATTTGTACTTAAAAGAATCATCAATCTCTTTTAGGTACCTCTTATATAAAAATAATAATTACTAAAATTACTATTACACTCTTAGTTCCAGTCTCGACAAAGATAATCAAATCACACATTTAGAATTAATAAAGATAGGTACCTAGATCACAATTATTAGAACAGTCATTCTTACATTTAGAATTAAGTAATCCACTACTAAGCAACAGTAAACATTTGAATTGAAAACAGTTAGGCGAGCGTGCACGACAACTTCCGAAATTAGTTTCGGTTTCGGCAAAAGTTTCGGCCAATTTTGGCCGAAACCGAAACTACCGCCGAAACTTGTTTTTTGGCCGAAACTCGGCCGAAACCGAAACCGAAACCGAAACTTCGGTCGGACACTAAATTAATCGTATCTACCTTTCGTAACGTAATGTTTGATAGGAGGTCGCTTCAAGCGTAACTTAGAGTGACATAGTTACAAAGAGGGATGAAGGGATCCTAAATATGTAATTAAATTCCAGGTACCGTATTTTCTAGACGATCCTTTCTTTTTGTAAGTATACTTATCGATATTGCACAATACGTCGATTTTACCTATACTAATATATAAAGCTGAAGAGTTTGTTTGTTTGGTTGGTTGTTTGTTTGTTTGTTTGTTTGTTTGAACGCGGTAATCTCTGGAACTACTGGGCCGATTTGAAAAATTCTTTCAGTGGTAGATAGCCCATTTATCGAGGAAGGCTATGTATCATCACGCTAAGACCAATAGGAGCGGAATCCAGGCTGACGAAGCGCGCAGAAGCTAGTAAAATAACATAATACAGTATAAAGTATCACAAATATTTTTTTTATTCTCAGTTTCTATCGAAAACATCTCGATTTGTTGAAACTTTAATTCCACTTTTATTGATATGGTAAATGTATATATACTATAATATTAAATAAGGTATTTTTTCGTTTTACTAAAACTACTTATAAGACGTATGGATTTAATTACATGGTATGGATTTTTGTATTAATTTTATCTCACAACCCCAAAAATTATCAATGAGCGAATTTGTAACAAAGTGGGTAAGTAAATAAAATATTGTAATCCTGTTAAAGCCCCAAAAGTACATAGCCATGATAATGGTTTAGTTTTTACTTAAATATTGATCAATTGTATCTATTTACTTGTCAAATCATCTTTACATGTGTTTTATATATCACAAAAATACATATTCCTTTTAATTTTATAACAGCAATAGTAGTCTATCGATAAATGAAAACTTATTGAAAACTAATTCACATAACTTTTAGTGTACCTACAACTTAACAATTGAATACGTTATTAAGAAAACATAAACTACACATTTTATATACAATAGACAACTTACCTCTCAAACTAAAACTTCCTCAGTCCTGTAATATCTCTGTATTTTACTAAGCAACTCAAGTAAATAGTTGCAACAGAAATAACGGGTTTTTATATTAATTTGTTTTTTTTTTTGTTTTTTTTTTTAATTATAACTTCTTTAGAATCGTGACTTGAAACACAATGAAACGAGACGAAGGACCGTGTGTGAATTGCACACATACACTTTTGTTCTTCTTCAACACACAGCCGTTCGCGACCAATACGTGCGAGACTTGAAAATAATTTAATCTTAAGGGGGCTTTACACGCTACGATAAATTGTAACAATTTATTAAACGATTTATCACTTCAACAAATCGAAAGAGTAGAGCACTTTTTACACGCTACGATAAATTGTAACGATTTGTTATCAAATGTCACTTTTTCGAATACATACGGGTACGCTTTCTTTCGTTACTTTTACTCTATTGGACACTGCGTGAAATCGTAGCGATAAATGGTGCAACTGTTACACGTTCCAACACATCGTTACGATTTCCAGAAATTGATGCCGGCCGGCTTCAACCATTCACTCTAACTCCAATCCCAATAAATCGCTACAATCTCCCGTTTATATACAACGATAAATTGTAACAATCTGATCGTTACGATAAATTGTTACAATTTATCGTTGCGTTTAAAGCGGGCTTTAAGCCCGGGTGACACGCTACGATAAATTGTAACAATTTATCGTAACTATCCAGATTGTTCCAATTTATCGTTGCGTGTAGACGGGAGATTGTAACGATTTATTGAGATTGGAGTTGGAGTGAATTGCGGCATCAATTTCTGGGAATCGTAACGATATGTTGGAACGTATAACAGTTGCACCAATTTATCGCTACGATTTCACTCAGTGCCCAATAGAGTAAGAGTAACGAAAGAAAGCATACCCGTATGTATTCGTAAGTTGTAACTTTTATTGCGTACTTTTCTCACTAAACAACTGATGTACAGCGACAGCAACACTACTTCCTCCATGGGTAAAATAGCGGTAAGTGACATTTGATAAGAAATCGTAAAAAAGTTGGAGCGATAAATCGTTCAATAAATTGTTACAATTTATCGTAGCGTGTAAAGCCTCCGCGTGCTCTACTCTTTCGATTTGTTGGAGCGATAAATCGTTCAATAAATTGTTACAATTTATCGTAGCGTGTCACCCGGGCTTTACAGTCTTACTTAGATATATGTATACAAACAAGTACTAACAAATTTATTAAAACTAGTGGTCGCCCAATGGTCAAAAGTTTTAAAGTAAAAATTTATTTTGTTCGTTTTAGCGTATTCAAACTTGTTTTATAATAACAAATCGGCCAAGTGCGAGTCGGACTCGCGCACGAAGGGTTCCGTACCATTGACTAGGTACATTGATTTTAATATCGGGCAAAAAGCGGCAAAAAAAATCACTTTTGTTGTATGAGAGCAAAAATAGGCAAAAATGACGTTTTTTTGTATGGGAGCCCCCCGTAAATATTAATTTTATTTTAATTTTATTATTTATTATTAAAGTAAAAATTGAACTGAGTATTTTGTGAATATTTCAAGTGCCTAACTGTTGCCATTATTGATATCGAGCAAAAAAAGGCAAGAAAATCGCGTTTGTTGTACGGGAGCCCCCCTTAAATAATATTTATTTTATTTTGTTTTTAGTAAGTATTTGTTGTTATAGCGGCAACAGAAATACATAATTTGTGAAAATTTCAACTCTCTAGCTATAGCCGTTCTTGAGATACAGCCTGGTGACAGACACACGGACGGACGGACGGACGGGCGGGCGGACGGACGGACGGACGGACGGACGGACGGACGGACGGACGGACGGACGGACGGACGGACGGACGGACGGACAGCGAAGTCTTAGTAATAGGGTCCCGTTTTTACCCTTTGGGTACGGAACCCTAAAAAGGTTTTTTACTTTTAATTTGTATACGCTTATTACTATCAAGTCAGATTAAACTATTCTTATTATCTTGATGTTGCAATTTTTAATTAAAAATATATTTTTAAAATAATTAAAATTGATTTTAATAATCAGAAATCAGAATATAATTCCAAAATATTTTTGTCAAATAAAAATGATTTTTATTTTCGACCTCTGCGCGACCACAAGGTTCGAGCAGAGGTCGAAAATCAATTATACCTATTAGGTATTATTTGGTTTAATGCCGCCAATAAATTAAAATATGATTATGAAAATATCACGTAGAAATCTCATGCGATGTGTGGCGTCGGGAAATAATGCAACAAAAGTTGATTCTCAGTTGATCATATTATATTGAAAGAAAAAGCAAGGTTTTATTCATTCTATCATTCTCACAATTTAACATATTATTAAAAAATAATAAGTTTTGTTGACGCTAAAAAAATCTATCTTGTTGGTAGTGTACCTACCTATAGTACCTACTTAGACTCGGTTTTCAAAAATCGAGGAGGTTCTCAATTCGATTGTGTTTGTTTTTTTTTAAAATGTATATTACCATCCCATTTAATTTTAATTGGGATCTTAAAAGTACTTCTCGAGTTATATATCTAATAATAAGTAAATACCTACTTGACTTAGACTTGTAAAAAAATAATAATTATAAATTGCTTAATAGCTATGAAAACAAACCATGTTAATTTAAAATTTAATATTTATAGGTTTTGGTAAATAGAATAGAAAATAATAATTGTGTTTGAGCAAACTTCAAAAAAGGAGCAGGTTCTCAAATCGACTGTATTTTTTTATGTACGAGTATGTATGTCAGAACTTTTTATTAGGTGGACCGATTTCGATGATTCTTTTTTAATCGAAAGATGGTGCTTGTCATGTGTCCCCGTTTAAATTTAATCGAGATTTGACTTTTCGAAGTATATCAAATAATATATAAGTATTTACTATTTACTTGACTATTTTTTCGTCGACCTACGTTGTTATATCTCATAACTTTTAACTGGGTTACCGATTTTGATGATTCTGAAACTTGAACTGGCGCTTGTCTTGTATTTTCTATTAAATTTTGTCGAGTTTACTTTTTGAATCATCTTTGATAACACGTATTTACTTGATTATGTTTTCGTCTACCAACGTTGTCCAATGTTAACTACAACTTGTCCATGTAATTCGGTTTGAAGTCGGTTTCGTCGGTCGAATTGAAGCCGGTTTTTAGGGTTCCGTACCCAAAGGGTAAAAACGGAACCCTATTATTAAGACTTCGCTGTCCGTCCGTCCGTCTGTCACCAGGCTATATCTCAATAACGGCGATAGCTAGAGAGTTGAAATTTTCACAAATTATGTAGGTATTTCTGGTGCCGCTATAACAACAAATACTAAAAACAAAATAAAATAAATTTTTAAGGGGGGCTCCCATACAACAAACGCGATTTATTGCCTATTTTTGCTCGATATCAATAAATGGTAAGAGGTAGGCACTACATATTCACAAAATACTTAATTGTGTATTTACTTTAATAATAAATAATAAAATTAAAATTAAAAAAATTTGGGGGGCACATACAACGAAAATGACTTTTTTGCCGATTTTTGCCCGATATTAAAATCAATGTACCTACTGGTGTTTACCTAGCCAATGGTACGGAACCCTTCGTGCGCGAGTCCGACTCGCACTTGGCCGATTTTTTTTTTCATTTTCGAGCAAACAATTATTAATTACTTATAATCTTTAGTTCTATATGAAGCTAAAATTCTAAACTTTTTATCATTTTAATGATTCTGTACTATGACAGTAATCTTGTCTCATGAGTAAATTTAAAATAAAAATTCCTAATATGTACCTTAATGCACAAAACGAAACCGTCGTCTGATAAACTATTTTCAGAAATCAAGTGATGTCTTTAATCTTGACTTTTCATAAAATAAACTCATGTAGCTATTTTTTTTATGTACCTAACTAGGTTGGCAAACAAGCTTACGGCTCACCTGATGGTAAGACCGTAGCCTATAGCACCGCAAGCGCGTTGCCGACCCTATCCCCAATCCCCCCCGGGAGCTCTGGTCACCTTACTCACCAACAGGAACACAATACTGCTTGAAAACAGTATTATTTAGCTGTGGTCTTCTGTAAGGTCGAGGTACTACCCCAGTCGGGCTGCTCCATACTTTGAGCAGGAAATTTCCTGCTGTGCCCTACCTCAGTTATATCAACACTATTGTTTGTAAGACCACAAACTCCAATGAAAGTGTGAGTAATAGTGCGTGATGATCAATATGACGTGACTTGTTTTGTTGACAAAGACATGTGGATTTAATAAAACCGGTTTTCAATTCATATGTTATAACTACATATATTATTATTGAATAATATACCTACATATTTACAATCTAAAAAATGTAACTATCGAGTTTCTTCAGAATCTGCATTCCCAATTTGATGGTCGCACAGCTTCACACTTTGACCATTACGGGTACATTAGTGTATAGGATGACGATTTAAAATTGCTTCTGAAGCTTACTAGAAGAAAAGTCATTTTTAATGTTGATTTTGTACTGTAACTCCTCAGCGAGGCCGTTAAATTCCTAATGAACACCTGAAAACTATTGTAATTGATATGGAAATTAACCACCGTCCGTAAACAAGCAGAATCACGGATTCAATTCTAACTCTTCTCTTAAATAAATCGAAGGTTTTGCCCAACAGTGGGTTGTTCACAGACAGTTTCGAGCTCAGTTCAGTTTAATGTATAAAGCTTGTATTTTTTATAAGCTCGTCATTAGTAATATCGATAATAGTTACCAGTATAACCGTACATCACTAGAGTTGAGAGTTTTGAACGAAATCGAAAGTGATGTGCCGTGGGAAAGAGGTCGATAAGATGTAACGAACGAAATAACCTTTTACTTTATTATGATCTTTATTTTAAAAGTACGAAGTACCAATATTGAAATAACAAAAATTATTTAAGATCTTGTGTAGGTCACTAGTCTAGGTTTCTGTAAGAACTGTGATCTTATAGTATCAAAGGCTTTGTGAGCTTTAATGTTATTATTAATTACATAGTCTTAATAAAGCAACAACCGTAAAGTAATTTAATAAATCTATTGAAGTATGCGTGTGCATGTGTGTATGTTACTGGACCTTCGATACTCATTCTATTGTAGTTTTAAAGTATGATTTTTTTTTAAATCTGATGTTGCTTTTAGTTATTGGTTAAAGAGGATAAGCAAACTAACAATCTCACGGAAAGTATAGGTACGGATTACACCTATAGTAATCTGTATGTTACATACTATACATATAAAAATCAATTGTTGTTCGGTTGTCTCGCTAAAACTTGAGAATACGCTTTAGCCTGTAATATCCCACTGCTAGGTCTAGGCCTCTTTTCCCATCTAGGAGAAGGGTCAGAGCTTAATCCACCACGCTACTCCAATGCGGGTTGGCGGATATATTCCCTACTATGAGTAACGATCGCTATCAGGTGTGAATGATAACGACCGAGACCGACGGCTTAACGTGCTCTCCGAGGCACAGTGGGGAAACCCACAAGGACTGCACAAACACCTAGACCACGGCAAACATCTACATGACCAATACAAATGTTTGTCATGTGCGGGGGCCGGGGATCGAACCCGCAACCGCCAGCGCAACAGCCACAAACCAGTGCTGTGACCGTTGCGCCAACGCGGCGTCAAAGCGCTTATTATTAGGTATTATTAATTTATTACGTAATTTGCCTAACTAAAAAGACATCAATAAAATAATCTATACTAATATAATAAAGCTGAAGAGTTTGTTTGATTGTTTGTTTGTTTGTTTGTTTGAACGCGCTAATCTCAGGATCTACTGGTCCGATTTGAAAAATTCTTTCAGTGTTAGATAGCCCATTTATCGAGGAAGGCTATAGGCTATGTATCATCATGCTTAGACCAATAGAAGCGGAGTCCACGCCGACGAAGTCGTGCGCAGAAGCTAGTAATTTATAAAATGTATATGTCACCAGCATCTCATTTGTTTTTTTTTTATTACTATTTATAAACATTTTTATATCGTCCCAATGCATGTGTTACGTATAACCGCGACAAACATGAGACATTACAACTTATATGTACCTATACTATTATTATTATTATGCTTATTTTGTTGCGTACGTATGTGTGTATGTACCTATGTATGATTGTTATGTATTCTTTTTTTGCTTATGTATTTATATTTATATACCACCTGCCCATCTGAAAAGCGATATCCCTTTCATTATCAGGTTGTCTGGAAGAGATTGCTTTTTAACAATAAGATCGCCTGGTTGAACAATTTGTGACTATAATTGCTTGTAATGTAAATTTTGTTCTTTATCTAAATGTACAACAAAGTATATTATTATTATTATACTAAGACAAACATATTAATTACTATGTACTATGTATGGCTACAATACATTTATCATGTACACTATATGTATGTATCATCAACACCCATTCTTACATACACCTCAACCATGTAATTACATACCTAATTCATAAATAAAATACCTAAGTATTTCAATAATTACTTACCAAAATACAGTTATGTAGATAACAATCCAATGAATTAACAAACAATAATTCAAAATAATAAGTACTAAGTAGTTTACGAAATCCAATAAAAGTAAACCGAGTTACAGAAGAACGAAGCAGAAAAAATTAAATAAATAAAAATAAATAAATATGTAAATATGCGGTCGTCTGTTCCTATGGTAAGCAACTTAATGCTTGTGTTACAGGTAACAGCCGACTGTTATAACTATATGTATATATGTATATTTTTTATAAATATACATAGAAATAATACACATATAAATATGTATATAAATACAAATATTACACCCAGACTCGGGCAGGAAACGAACCCGCAACCCGCGGAACAGAAAGCAGGGCCACCACAAACTGCGCCAAAGGGCTAATCAAATGAAACAACTAAAATACAGAAAAATAAGAAGCGCGAGTGAAATGCACACGCACACTAACACCACGCCACTCACACATAGACAAAGCAGTGCGGGGTTTGCGGGAGGCGCGGTAGCGGCTAACGGCAATAGTCAGTGAAACAGGAATAATTTATTCAAATACCTATTTTTCAAAAGTCCCTTAGGTATCCTTTCCTCTTAAGGGCCTATGCAAACCGCGTTTTTTAAACGCGCCGTCGACGCGCGTTTGTAGCGATACAAACGCGATACATACGCGAGTTAGACGCAGCCTGTAGACCTCTGCACACCTGTATAATAAAAGCGCGCCGTCGACGCGCGTTTTTAAAACGCGCCGATGACGCGCGTATGTAGCGCAGTATGTAGTACAGACGCGATGCAAACGCGCGTTACACGCGATGCAAACGCGATACAAACGCGATGCAAACGCGCGTGTGTATCGATACAAACGCCAACAAACTGCTCTGTAGGATAAAAACGCGCCGTCGACGCGCGCTTTTAAAACGCGATACAGACGCGATGCAAACGCGCGTGTGACGCGATACAAACGCGATGCAAATGCGCGTATGACGCGATACAAACGCGCCGTCGACGCGCGTGTCACGCGATACAGACGCGATGCAAACGCGCGTATGTCGCGATATAAACGCGCTGTCGACGCGCGTTTTAGAAACGCGATACAGACGCGATGCAAACGCGCGTGTGACGCGATACAAACGCGATGCAAACGCGCGTATGTCACGATACAAACGCGCCGTCGACGCGCGTTTGAATCGATACAAACGCCAACAAACTGCTCTGTAGGATAAAAACGCGCCGTCGACGCGCGTGTCACGCGATACAGACGCGATGCAAACGCGCGTATGTCGCGATACAAACGCGCTGTTAACGCTGTGACGGCGCGTTTAAAAAACGTGGTTTGCATAGGCCCTAAGATGTTGTCATAATTATTTTTAAAGTTTTCTGACTGCCTCGTTGGCGCAGTTTGTAGTCACCTTGCTTTCTGCTCCGGGGGTTGTAGGCTCGATTCCCACCTCGAGTCTGGGTGTAATATAATTATGTATTTATTTCTATATGTATTCTTTATGTGTATGTTTATCGAAAAAAATATGTAGCTATACCTGTCGGCTGTTACCTATAATACAAGCATTATGTTACTTTAGGAACAGACGACCGTGTATGTTGTAGATATTAGTAGATATTTATTTAAAAGTGATAAAGTCAAAATGTAAGTGAATGGTATGACATGAGTCTACCTTTGTGACACGAATGTTATAGTAGGATTAACCAGATTCAATTTCATACTAATCCAACGATTTATCACAGTCTACTTGGTAACTTCTCTATGACGTAATCGGTCATGACTCTGACTTAAATTCGGTATTACAAATTTGTAATTCAAAATGTGTCTCACAGTTTTCCACACAAATATAAAACTATTACTATTTGTCTTTACATAATATTATTGCTTATTTAATTTTTAAGTTGTCTTCTGTATTTTCACTGCAACAAAGAGAGGGTCCTCCTAACAAAGATATCTATACCTACTTAAAAGGAGACACGAACTATTATGAACTAAAACTAAAGATGTTAAATAAATATTTTTTCGTTTTCATTTTTTTAAATAATGTTTTTCTGTTTATAGTTCGATTCGACCGCTGTAAAAACGCGTTAAAACACAGACAAAATGTCAGATGATGAGTCTAATTTTATTGTTGAAATATTGACGATATTTTTTTATTGATCTAGTACTGAGGTATTTAACTAGATTAGTGTAGACAAGGCATTAGATAGAATCTGAAATGTAGTTATATTATGCTACTAATCACTTGCTATTACTAGATTTCATCACACACACACACACACACACACACACACACACACACACACACACACACACACACACACACACACACACACACACAAAATACTCGGTTTGATTGGTTTTACTAAATATTCATATTTTTGTTAATTCGGTCTAATAAAACTCTTCCAACAAAACACCTCAGTCTTGTTACAAAATTTATTGATCTTGAAGCATTCATTTTGGGGACTAGATTTTAAAAATCGATCTTGTACATATAAGATATACTAGTAATAGTAGAGGAGACGTGGAACATCGACCTTCACCGATTTGATAACCCGATGAGACATATTTTTTATCAAATATAATTTATAAACAAATATGCCTATGATAACTTGCCTATCGAAAAATGGTCATAGCTATTTGGTTTTTTTTTTAGTTTTTGCAGGCAAGCCTATATGATTGGTTTTGTAATTACAATATCTTACCTATGATATCAATTTGAATTCGAACAGATCGATGTAGTGTAGAATATAGGTATATATTGATCTGCCTGTTCACATGTACTTGCCAGGTAGCCATGGCCAAAAATAAGTAGGCAAGCCTACCTAGGCATATTCTGTGTGTTGAAAACTATCAATTGAGATAAAAATCATTCGGTTATCTATGAGTGAAGGTGATGAAAAAATTTTTAATTAAAATCAATTAAATTAAAAGTAGCTATGACCACTTTTCGATAGGCAAGTTATCATAGGCATATTTGTTTATAAATTATATTTGATACAAAATATGTCTCATCGAGTTATCAGATCGGTGAAGGTCGATCTTCCACGTCTCTTAGACCATAAGTATATCCTTGTTTAGAAAGTAGGTTATTATTTAAGTCAGGAATGCAGTTACGCGGAAACAAGTATTTAGGCTTCTGAAGAATCGCCTCTAGGAAATCCCATCGCTTACACGGTTATTCGTTATATAAGTTCGAGTAAATCCGCTAATCTATTCTATACATATAATAAAATGGTAGAAAAGTCAAAACTGTACATTGAATATTTTTTAAAAAGAATACTTGGGGTGTGATCTACAATCGATACCGAAGCCAAAAATATAGTTTTTAGAATTTTTGTCTGTTTGTCTGTTTGTCTGTTTGTCTGTATGTATGTCCGGGATAAACTCAAAAAGTACTGCATGGATTTACTTCAAATTTGGCACGAATATTGTTAAGAAGTCGGGTCAGAACATAGGCTATATATTATCACGCTATCACCTACGGGGAACGAGCAGTGAACCTTTATTTCTTCAAATGTATGTCCGGGATAAACTCAAAAAGTACTGCATGGATTTACTTCAAATTTGGCACGAATATTATTAAGAAGTCGGGTCAGAACATAGGCTACATATTATCACGCTATCACCTACGGGGAACGAGCAGTGAACGCACGCAGACGACGTCGCGGGCAGCAGCTAGTCTACTTTAATAAGAGCACTTTAGAGAACAAAACATTGACTTGCTCTCAACTTGACAAACATTTGTTTTTGTTCTCGATAGCTGTGTTGTGGGTCTCATCATCACAACTCGGTAATATATACATTTATACAACACTCGTTAACATTTGTTACTCTTGGCAGGGAAAATATTTCTACTTAACTTTACATTCTGTTTCAGTTCAGTCCTGTTATAATATCTACGTAGAATTAAAATATGTGATATTAAAGTAATTGTAAAAATCGTAAAATCCATTATTTGATTTGAAAGAACTAAGTACATACACATGGGAAATCAGATCAAATTATATTGAGTATAATATTGAAGTCGCGATTTTAATATATATGCTCTTAGCTCTATGATTAGGTAGGTACTGCTCCGCTTCTTAGCTTATCTTTATTTCTACTTATTATGAATTAGGATAAAAATGAAAAGTAATAAAAGTAACCGTTCGCGTTGAGAAGGTGCTCTGAACTTGACTGTAAGCTTACGAAATGTCTTTCTACTAGTGTCCGACCGAAAAAGGTTTTTTGGCCGAAGCCGAAACCGTAATTTCGGCCACGGTCTCAGTGTCGGCCAAAACTGAAACTCGCGTGGACAAGTAGTGTATATTGAAGGCTAGTATATTTTAACCAACTTCAAAAAAGGAGGAGGTTATTAATTTAACCGTACCTATATTTTTTGTGTCTTAACAACGGATCAAAACCAGTCAAAACCTTTTGACTGTCTTTACCGATTTTGATGTTTCTTTTTTTAATTAAAAGATGGTACTTGTGATGTTTTTTTTTAATTTACAAATCATTTTAATCCATCCCTGATTCCCATTTAATTTTAATTCAGATCTGACTAGTAGGTACCTACTTTTTAAGTAACTCATAATAATGCATATTTAATTAACTGTTATACAAACTACCTTGTCGATATAATTGAAGTCGGTTATGTTTATAATAAATTGTATTTGCAAGCAATTATAAACATAACCGACAAAGCAAGCATTAATAGTTATAAGCATTTTATTTCTTAAACTTTCATTTTGATATCATAGTGTTTGTGCTTACAATATTATTTAGATAATAATAGTTACTTCTTGAAACCTAAGCCAGCGAAGCAGGAGGGGGCTAAGTTAGCCGAAAGACGAATGACATTCCACAAACAGAGTTTCGGAGGGGCCGAAACCATAACTAAGGCTGAAAATAGATTTTTTGGCCGAAACTGGCCGAAAACCATACCAAAATTTCGGTCGGTCCTTACATTCTACACGACACAGCCTGTTTAACTTACTATGAAGAAGATTAGGGTTTATATGAAGCTCGAGGTAATGATGATGACGTCACGATGACGTAGCTTTGCGAAGGCTGCACTGACGTTCGTGGTCGGGGTCAGCAGTTTGGGAGTGCGAGGAACAGGGTGTTAAGTTTCTCATCCACCATCGCAAAGGGAGGATTCTCCAACCAGACGGGTGTTGTGTCTGGTAGGCTACTGCCCCCCATGGTTGTTGTCGGGTTATTGTATAGTTCAATCGCTCGGATAACTTTGATATCGCGATAGGATACGTCAATTTGTATGTGGTGATATACATGTCGCCACATACCAAAGGAGTGTCCTTAGTATATTTAGATGTAAACAGAAATGTTGCAATAGCTTTGACCTTCTCTATATTTTGACAACGTTGCGAAACATCCAATCCAGTAAGCTGTAGTGCTATTCTATAAAAAACCATTTCGATATCGAGCTTCACCTGAGTGACAGACCTCACTTCGAAAGCAAAACCCACTTGACCTTGATTTGGAATTCTGTAAACACAGAATACCGATACTCATACTCAAACCTACTCATACTATTAATGTCAACTTTCTCACGCAACAGGGTTCGACTCGTCGCTACACTCACCAGTGTGGCGCTACCAGGACTGTCGAGTTTTAGAGAATACGAATTTGATTTCTCACCGCGGATTCCGCTGTCGAGACACGTAAATGTTCTTACAGAATAGCACTACTGTAATGAATCCTTTTTAATAGGTACCTATTTCGTTTTCGTAATAAAGTATAGGTCCAAGAAGCCAATGCTTCAGGCACATAACTAATGGATTCAACATTTATTAATGTCACGGTTGTGACATTTGTTGATCCTGTTTTCAGATGGATTATGTGAAAGTAAACATTATAATGTATCCTCTTATGTTTAGTGCTTTTAGATCTGTTATCAGTTAAATATGTCCATTCTAGAGGAACATAAGAAATCTTCTCCTCATATAGAATACATAATGCAATGTATGGACGTAGTTACGGCAAATTATCGTAGTGTGTACACTGTACAGGAACATAAATCAACATACTGCCTTGTAAACGTTAGCGGTGCTTCTTTCGGGGGGGTGGCAGGTTGCGGCTGAGAGGCACTGTGAAATTAGTCAAGATCTTTTTTTAAACCGATCCAACACAGCAAGGAAGACGAAAGTGTCGTCGACCCAGCGTTTCAGCGCAACGCCCGGGTTGCATACTGCTAACACAAAGTAAAACTTTCAAGGAATGTCTTGTATGGGAGGGCAAAGAAGAATCTCTTTTATTATACTTACAATAAGAAGGTGATACATGTCACAACGATTATATTGCTAGAAAGTATTGTAATCATTAAAGTATTTTAAACACAAAAATATACATATAAAATAGATGTTTGTATGTAAATAAAGTTTTAAAATTATGTACCTACCTAAGACATGATATTGTTTGATAAAAATCAGAGCCATACGCCGCCGTCTATTTTGTCAAAAAAGCAAACCATTACAAAATACAATAATAAAAAGAATTAATGTTCCATAAGAATATATATATAAGTCATATTCAAGAATTGGTAAATATATATAAGTCATATTCAAGAATTGGTAATTTTTACTTATAATAAGCAAATCAATTTTAATTCATTTGTCAAAGCAAACTCGCTCTTATGAAAAGGTAAATAGTAGCAGTAGTGATTATAATTAGACATATGGTAAGTGCAACAGTATTAATCGACTACTTGATCTGAATTAGATAAACGTACCGTTAACAAAAAAATACACATTTAATATCAAATATTCCATTACGTAAATACATACCTATGCTTTTATTTGCAAATAAATATGTAAAAGCTAACAATATGATTAGTTTTATTAAAAAGTATTCATCTGTTACTTTTCTCCACGAAACTGTGAAAAAACTTTGCCTGAAAGTAAAATTCAATAAAATAAACAATTGCATAATTTACTTGTACTTCAAATTTACATTCAACTAGTTTCACAGTGGAAGAGTTTTTCTTGTAACCAAAATGTATCAATATAATGTTCCGCTTTTAGAATATCTTTAATTAAAATACGTGATTGTAATAGCTTCTCAGTGCTCACAAAAGGCTAATACTATTGAGTGTTAGTGTTAAATCCGCTAAGCTATTCCGAAATTTCCGGGAATACAGTAAAACGTTGCGGCATTATTTTGTGTAGGAATGATAGAGATCTGTAGTCTCGACATGAACTAAGATTTATAAAAGGATTTATCCTTTCATCAATTTCGTGTATGTAAATAAGGTTAGCAAAATAGAGTCCTGTACTAAAGAAAAAAACACTCATGCACGAAATTTAAACGCCCAAACACATACGGATAAATGCGTTAGATTTGTTTGATGTACGTCTCGATCGTCTTAATTAATTCTCGTATTGCCTCTTTTGAAACAGCCACTCAATCGTAATTCTTGAAATTGTGCGTCGTGTTTTATAATGCAATAATATATGTGTGTTATTAATAATAATTAAAAAAAGTTACCGAAGCACTGGTACATAAAGATCACAGACTACAGAATATCAAAATAAAAGCATCAAATTATTTCGAGTAATAATTACCGTATTACATATAGACAAAACAAAGGTCAAAACTTATTGAAACTTTACATTACACCAGACCCACAATCCAGATTACCTGAGTAAAATATTAACTAGTCTTTCCTTAAGGTATTGAGTCGTGTAAAAAAATTTTTAATTTTTTTTTTTATAAATAAGTTCCAAATTTAAAATAATATAAATAAACAAGTGTCAATGTCGTGCTGTCGCTACCGCAAATGTCGTCCACATACGCGTATGATGTGACGCAACGCGGTGGAAAGTTGCCTGTTAGTGATAACACGACATATCATAAGTTAGTCTAGATACAGTTCATACTGGTACATATACAGTAATTACATAATTCTACTGACGGCTGAACGTGCCCCAGTGAGTTACCTGCGACTTACTACCTAATGAACTTTATATACTTATACCTACATCTGTTGGTATTTAGAAATTTGGAAAGTAAAACTCACGGAGTATATCTGTGGTCTGTGGTAAAACTTATCAACAATACAACAAAGTAAAAGAATCTATTATTTATTCCTATATATGAGTTTCAGTAGTTCCGATTAGTTATATGATGGTTAAACAATAATTTTTGGAGTTCTGTATCTGTTGATAACTGTTCATTTTCTTGCTGGTTCTTCTTAGCAGAATCTACCTACCAAATCGATATCGCCTGTTATAACTTATTGCTGGGTATTGGCCTCTTTCCCCATGTAGGAGAAGGATCAGAGCTTAATAAAACACCTCGCTGTTCCAATGCGGGTTGGCAGATATATTCCCTATTATGAGTAACGATCGCTATCAGGTGTACATGATAACAACCGGGACCGACGGCTTAACGTGCTCTCCGAGGCATGGTGGGAAGACCCACAAGGACTAACAACCAGACCGGTAATAAATATTTGTATAAACACAAATATGCACTCCGAGCGGGAATCGAACCCGTGACCGTCGGTGTTTAGGCACCAGAATGATCGTCAATCATCATCAAATCGATATGGTAGCATAAAATAAACTTACAGCTATTTTGTAAAATGACGAACCGAAATTTCTTCTGAACTCTATTTCATCACATATTTATGATCACAACACTCAATTCATACAAAGCTTTATTTAAGTCCATTAAGTAGTTTCGATGTGATGCAAAACCAAGATACTGACACAAAGAAATACAAGATCAAATAAAAAGGAAAATAATTCATTTTTAGCTTCGTTATTTATTGTAAACTACCTTAAATTCATAAATCTATACTAAGAAATGGAGAGCCGGGTTTTTTGTTCGGTTATACAGCGAAAACTACTGACCCGATCGGAATAATATTTATACCATAAGATGCAACGTGTTTCGGAGAAGGTTTTAGTATATGATATGTTGGTGATTACTGATCTGGTAAAAAAATACGGACGGACTGAGGTCGCTAGTTTATACTAATAAATGTAGAGCCGGTTTTTTTTGTTCGGTTATACCTACTGCGAAAACTATTGAACCGATCGGAATAATATTTATACCATAAGATGCAACGTGTTTTGGAGAAGGTTTTAGTATATGATATGTTGGTGATTACTGATCTGGTAAAAAAATACGGACGGACTGAGGTCGCTAGTTTATACTAATAAATGTAGAGCCGGTTTTTTTGTTCGGTTATACCTACTGCGAAAACTATTGAACCGATCGGAATAATATTTACATAATATATATAATAAAAATGAAAGTTGCTAAGCGCATACCTGGCGAATGGCTCGACCAATTCGGCTAATTTTTTTGTATGTTCCTTAAATCCCACGAAAGATTTTTATAATTTAAAAAAAAAACATAACAGACAGAACGAAGTCTGTCCGGGCAGCTAGTAATGAATAATATATATAATATATATATAATTCTTTAATTTACAAATACATGTAAAATTAGATGTCAAGAACCTTTAAAATGTTTCGAATCAGTCTGTATCCATCCCACTGCTATAGGCATAGACTCTTTCTCCACTCTAGGAGAAAGATCGGAGCTTAATCCACCACGAAGCTGCTCCACTGCGGGTTGGCACAAATCAGTAACATGTTGAATAAACGGAATTTTTCAAAATCGAACCTATAAGCAGATGCTTGTTCAAGAATTGTGACATAACACGCTTGAATACCATCGGCCGTATTCAAGGCGAAGGTTCCGAAATTACACTTACATAATATACTTTTTCGTTAATTTTTTCATTGTTATTGCCTCTGGTAATTGAAAAACAATAACAGCATAAAAAGTTAAAAAATTAACTTGCTGTGTTTTTGTGTTTATCACGCATAAACAATACTATGGGCCTGTTTCATCGGTTGCCGTAAAAGCTATCCGGCGTTGACGTTATCCAACAGAAAAAAGTTTATGGTTTATAATTCTTTTCACCGTCGAATTCCACTTTATTTGTGGGATATTTTTTTATTATTTAACTACGTTGGCAAAAAAGCGTACGGCTCTCCTGATGGTAAGCGACTACTGTAGCTTATAGACGTCTGCAACACGTGCTCTGGTTACCTTACTCACCAACAGGAACACAACACTGCTTGAAAACAGTATTATTTTAGCTGTAGTCTTCTGTAGTCGAGGTACTACCCCAGTGGGGCTGCTCCATATTTTGAGCAGGAAATTTTCTGCTGTGCCCTACCTCAGTTAAATTTAATATTTCTATTCGCTACCTGAGAGTCTAAAATTTGTAATTAAATAATTGAGGTGATAATGACACTAATAAGACTTACTAACTTATCTGCTGGATAAACTTTATCCACAATCAGTGAAACAAGCTCTAATACGAAGATCCATAAAAAAATTTGAGTGCAATTTTAACTAACAAACATACATTTCGTTTGCATTTTTTGTGCAAGACGTTGCGTATGTCTATTAGTTTTCCTATAGCATCCTCCATTTATTTACGTTACAGACAAGAGGATCCGACACATGAGTATTCATATACTGCAATCACCGCGCTTGAATCCAAATTTTTAATTAAGTTCAAAATTGATGACACAGTTTAATAGAACTTTTTTTAGGTCATTCTGTATAGATTATTTCATATCGAATTTCGATCTAATTACTTTCTCCCCTTTATTGAACATTTTCGCCTTACTTGTCTAATCGGGTAGCTTTGCATTATGATGCACAAAAGCTTACTCTTCATCAAAGGTTGAAATAGTTACCGGGGATGGAAGGCATCAAGGTAGGCTTTCCAGCTACAGTACGTAAGAACTGCGCGCAAGTGACGCACGCACTTTGACGTTACGTTTGAATTTAGAATTTAACTTCTTTTTTTTTAATTTTTTTTTAATTGGGTTCTCGTGTTTGTGAATTGTTGCTGAGTGGCTAAAGAGGTTTGTGTTTTTATTTTAAATAATCTATTGTATGTGTTATTTTTTTATTGGTTTTATTTTATAACATACTAGCTTTTACACGCGGCTTAGCTCGCATTGAATTTTTTAAGTAAAAAGTATCCTATTTTACTTCTTATACCTCCAAGAATATGTGTACAATGTTTCGTAGTTTTCGCGTGAAAGCGTAACAAACAAACTTACATTCACATTTATAACATTAGTAGGGATGATTTTAATTAAATAAATAATCGAGAGTTTTCAAATATTTTTTTTTTACGAAAACAATGTCATAAGTTTATAAAGACCAATATCATAATGAAGTATCTTCTTCTTCTTCTTTAAAGGTTAAAGTATCATTAAATATTGTCTAATTCTATTCCATAAAAGATTTTACACAAATTTTTTTTAACAGCAGTCTCGGTAAATAGTTTTTCTTGCTTGTGTCGCCGCCAATTACTCTTGCTGCTTTGTGTATTTTTCTTTTCACCTTCACTCGGAGGAAACGTTACCGCCGTCGCGTCGTCGGTATTGGGTTTACCATAAGGGCTATGAACATGAAGTGACACACATAAAAATTATAATCAAATTGACAACCTCCTCCTTTTTGTCTAAAGAAGATAATTGTCGAAGAAATCTTCGAATTTGTCGAAATTCATTTTGCATTAGTTTGTAATCAATATTTGATAAAGTCCATAATTATTATAACATCACTCTAGGGTTCATAATAGTTTACTAGCCTGTTAATATCAACTAATGTATAAAATATAGAAACAGCGCGGGAGTATTGCTATGCTGCAATTATGAAACAAAAATAATGGCTACTCATTGACCCTAAGCTGAAATTGCAATAGTTATGCGATTATGTGGAAACATCAAACGGAGTGCGATCATTGAACGTAATTTATGGAAACTTTGCGTCTTAATGTACACTATAACATCTTGTAAATATCGTATCCGTACAATAAGATTCCGTATTGCAATATAATTTTGGTAGGTAATTAGCTCTAGATTGAGTTTAAAATGATCAGACTGAAACAGCTAGCAAAAATCGCACGGCTGGCTAATACTTCTCCAAATAAACTAGTCGGAGTATGCTCCAACCTAGACCCAGCCCCACCTGAAAACTGGCGGATGATTGGCAGGTAAACTGGTAAAGTTAATATAATTACACAAATACGGTCATCATATCTGTTCTACCGGATTTAAATATAATTAGAATTTGTTCCGTAATAGACAAAAAAGGTTTTGAGTCTGAGCTAGCGCGATTTTCATACTGAATTTTTTTATACTATTTTAACTTTAATTTTATATTTTGGTCAATCGATTTCAGATAAAACCTCAATTTAAAAACAGAAACATGGGTTTAAAACCAAATTAGCTAAAAACAATACCTTTAGTTAGCATAGGTAGGTACCTTTTCTCTAATGGGGATCACAAATCTTAGGAAAATGTATACCTAAAGGCACGTATTTCTGTGGTCTGTGGTAGGTAGTGAGCATTAAAAACTGTCAAATTTTGTCAATGTTCGTGCACATTAAATTACTAACCATAAAAACCTAATGTATGTTTGTGTTAATACATTAGGTCATAATTTTGCACATTTTTTGTGTATAATTATTTCGTGGTACGTAATACGCAAAAAAAAAAATACGGTCACAAATAATATAATTAACGCAGAGTTATTTAAGTGTGAAACAATAGTGAATAGCCTACGGTGTGTGTGTTCCGTGGAAACTGGGACGGCAGATCGGAATCATTGCGATACCTGATAACCTTTGGAGTTACCAACAACCTTTTTACGCTTTTCTAGGCTTTATTGAAGCAATTGTCAATTTCTCAGGCTAAGCCAAAAATTTACATATCTTAAATGTAGTTATCTAACAACGAATAGAAAAAATGATATACCTATTTGAAAATAACTTTGTAAAATAATTACTAACTTCTTTTAGCCTTATACCTACTTGAAAAGATTAGATGTCACATACATTTTTCATAATATAATTTAAACTAATTCTGGCTAAATCTGTAAATTTTCCTATTAAGAAAGTTTAGGAAAATTGTGACATGAAACTAATTAACAGCACAAAGCAAATATATATATATATACCTATCAAAATATATCAAAAAGATAAGATATTTAAGATATGATATATTTCTTCCGTGCCTCGGAGAGCACGTTAAGCCGTCGGTCCCGGTTGTTATCATATACACCTGATAGCGATCGTTGCTCACAGTAGGGAATATATCCGCCAACCCGGCAGCGTGGTGGATTAGGCTCCGATCCTTCTCCTATTTTCTGAATTCTAAAAAACAAAACATTACCTTTCAGCTTATGTTACTTGTATGTTACTCGCAAACACGTATCGACTATTATAGATAGGTACTCAATTTCACACATCACTCAAAATCGATTCTGCAATCTGCAATAATTGTCGCGAACACAAAAACCTAGATGTGTCTGTGACATGTCTGACTGACACACTATTTACGATGAGAAAATACAAAAGTTTGAAAAAGATTTCCATTGTTCTAATTGGGTTAATTAACTGTACACATATTTTTGTTTGACTTAATTATGAAATAAGAAATTTCTGACATATATCGTTACATCAAACACATTTAAATAAAAGCGGTAATATTTCGTTACTACATTTTATTAAAATAACGTAAGTTTTCTGTAGTCTGAATGAAATGAACTGCATTGCCAAGGACATACTCACAGAACTTTTGTCTAGTTTAAGATAAACTTAATCAGACACGTTGCTCCTCTTAGGGTTTACTGGAAACCCTATCAGGGTTAACGATCGTTATCAGGTGATTATAGTAGTGATTGGGATCGCTTTAAGAATAGTTTGGGAAAAAAGGAGAAAAACAAATGCGACGTTTTCTTGCTTCACCAATACGCCAGAGGAAGCGTCACGTGTCTAAAAGATCTTAGCTACAATAACGTATACCCAGACCGCAAGAAAATAAGTATTAGTACAAAAGTTAACACGAAATACGCCGAGCGGAAATCGGAATCGTGACCGCCGCGCGCCGTGTTAAGGCAAAATTTCGCACCACGACAACAGAACGAATTACATACCTAATTTTAAGAATAAAAAAAAGAAACTTTAATCTGATAACATTATTTTGGTAATCTATATTACAATGAATCCAATTATTTATTAAATTCCTTAATTTTGAAATCCCTGATAAAAAAAGGATCAAGAGTTGTACACAAAATAAACAAACAACAATAAATAAAAAGAACTTACATTAGTAAAAACTTAGTTAATAATGTAGTTAAATAATGCAGCCCCCTTACTCTACCAACTTTGAGGCCAATCTAAAAGAAACATCCAATATTTCATTTCAATTAAGTCTTACTTTAATTTGAATTGTTAAGCCATTTTATATAGATGACCGTGACAGCTTATATAATAATACAATAAAAATTAATAAATAAGAACTGGAACAAAAGATTGTCATTAAAATCTTAATAATGATGGAAACGTTCGAATAATTAATTTGTTATTACATTAAGTTTATAACGAAATTATTAGACCATTATGAATACCAAACGGCAATAAAGTCACTAATGCTCTATTCAATCAATGAATAAATAAATCTTTATTTCCGGTAACAAATAACCCATAGGACAATTCTTCTACAAATACAACTACAAATTTAAATGTCACAATAATTTTACAATTATAAAAAATAATACAAATAAAATAAGTAACAAGTAATTACAAATACAAAATATCATTTATTATTATTATTTTTTAAAGCTTTCGCTCCGGCACCATACAGCAACGTGTCTATCGCAGCCCGTGATCGCAGCAATGCCAAAGGTAGAAGCAGTCAAAACGTTCCTCGATCATTTTTAGCACACTGTTTTGGCTATACCCCTTACTCTACGCACAAAAGATGCACATCGTTTACGCATGGTAATATGGAATCAGTCGGTTCTTGCGTCAGAAGACATCTGTGCGGCGCTGCAGCATCAGAGCAACCCCAACAATATCCTAAATGCATTATTGTAGAGGACGCGGAGGTCACTCTATCTTTTCTTCGTAAAAGCCCACAGGCTGCACGTGTACAACGAAGTCAACCTGTCGTAAAAGTTCACTCGTCTAACAAAAATGGATTATTTTTACACTATTAAGAATAAATTTATGTACGAAATATTGATACATTAGTAGGTTATTATTGTCCTCCGTCTTTAATGAAAATTTAATGAAAGAAATTGTTATTCTCTCAAGAAGAAAAGGTGCCAAAGGATTATGAACGTTCCAAACCGTGGTAAGGACGGAATGCGGTCTTATTAGGTATATCAGCCGAAGCGCTATATTTCAGCCAAGAAGCAAAACGGCTGCCCAATTTCAAAACAAAGTAAGGGACAAATTTTTCGAAATCGATTTTTTAGCATTTTTCGTTCCAATGAAGTCGTTTGAACATGATTCTATTGATATATTCCAAAAAAATATTTTTTGTCACTTTTGAAATTGGGCAGCCGAAATAAGCCAAGAGAATTTTAACAACCAAGCTTCGACATGAACTTAAAAGAATTCAAACGCTCCAGTTCTTTTCTCGTTATGCCTTACTTCAAAACTTAAATTTACTGTTATCCTAAGTTTAAGGTGTCACTATATTTTTTAGTTTATATATTCTGTAACTACATTCCGTCTTGAGGTTTCTACATTTCTTGCTAGTCTTGTCTAGCCTTAACACGGCCATAACTTTTTAATTACAACATGGGTAATAGATATAATCTTAGATCACAAGAACTGTAACGAATTTGTCATTGCGTTTTTCTTTAGAACGCATATTTGCAATATTATCCTAAATGTTTTTGCCCTAAGTTACAAAAATTCACACACCACGTCAAGTTTCAGTTTGTTATAATCCTTATTACTGTAGAAATACTCACTAAGTTACAATACGTCATAATCCCAACTTTAGCCCACCTCTTAGCGACATATCAAAGTATCTCGATGTCACAATTTTCTCACAAATAATTGCACCATTCGAGGAATGTAAGCAACCCATAGCAGTTCTTAAAACAAAGGTTTTAAGACTTATAATAACTTGAAAACTTTTGTGGGATAAAATTCCGCGTTGTGCGTCCGTTCTGCACGTTTTATGAAACAGTCGCACGCGAAGCAAAAAACAGTGTGCATGAGTTAGTACGTTAAGAATGGTCCGTATCAGTCATTTTTAACCGACTCTTAAAACAAGAAGGTCCTGTGTGTTATCGTGTTAATATTGTTCAAAAATTAAGTGAGTTTAATTCGTTCATACGTTGTAGTGATAATAGCTCTCATCTGTTTAAAAACCCTAACCCAAAGATAGCTGAAAATTTAAATACGGTAAGCATCTTCTTTAATAATAAATAATAAGATATATTATATCCAGTAATAATTTTACTTATTATTACAGACATATTAAACAACAATCCATTGAACATTTGTTATAGAAACACCACTGCAGACGCGACCCTAAATGGGCATGAGTTTATCTTTAATCTTACGAATACTATAGTAGTACCTACGATAAAAATAAATATTGTATTTTTATCTATAATTTTTTCATCGATCGTTACGCTTCAGCCTGTAATATTCTACTGCTGGGCATGGGCCTCTTTCCCTTGTAGGTAGGGTTCCTATGTAGGAGAAGGATCAGATCTTAATCCACCACGCTGCTCCAATGCTGGTTGGCGGGTATATTCCCTACTATGAGTAACGATCGCTATCGATCGTAAGTTTAATGATAATTGAGAAGAAAGCTTTTCATACTAATGATTTTAATTGAATCGACGAACAGAAGATGCTTATTTCACTTATGATACATATACAATTTATTGCATTGTTTCTAATTAAATTGACGCTAATTAACAAAATATTCCAAGACAGCGATGACGATACGTTGTAACGCATAAGTCTTTAGACAACGATGTGGTTCATTGCTAAGTACACCTCATGTCATTGTACTAGATTTTAAAAATTATCTTTTCGAAAGCACGCAAGAATTACGGTTTCGGTAATGAAAAAGCTTGTGTTATATGTATATGTGGCCTATTAATTTTTGACGTTCATGGTTCATGGACTATAAAACATAACGAGAACACGATAAGGAATAACAAAATTGTAACTCCAAGTTTCCGACTGCGCAAAGTAAACGTCTCCTTTCTGGTTTATAATTTTCGCATGTATTATAATAAAATCCCGCAAACAATTTTACCAATGTCTCAACATCTATTTAATGTGTTTTTTAAAAAGAAATTAATGGATAAAGCGTGTTATTCGGTGCAGGTCTGCAGGATTACATAGACGGTAAAGATGTGTGGACTTAGTGACGCTGTATTTCATGCCAGATATTACCAACTTTGTACTAAAACAAAGTTTATATGTTATTTTCAAAAGAGTAACTGCGGAGTTTCTTGCCAATTCTTCTCTTTAAAATCTACATTCCGAATCAATGGTTAGGTACTTCACTTTGAAAAATAATAATCACATAAAAAAATTAAATTGTAAAATGACGACTCGAAGGTGCTTTTAAAGCCTATTTGAATAAAGTTTTTTGATTTTGATAAAGATATGACATATGACTTACAGGAGCGGAGCAGGAACCATAACTACATGTAAACCAATCTCTGATGTACAAAAAATTGACGCAAACACCACCGAGAAATATGTCTCTTAGTATCATAGTCGACTGATTGATGAACGTCGCTATAGCTCGTCTATTATCCATCACTAGAAAGTCAGTGTTGTAACTGTATCGATAATTTATAGTCGATTACTTTTTAAATGATCCAAGTGACAGTTATAGAGACATCTTTATAACATTTTCAAAGTTGTATAACGTATTATACAAAAGACGACAGTATTGTAAAATAACTTGCAATTAACATTGTTGTATAAATTGTGAAAGTGACATTCATACTAGTCTTTTAAATTGTAATCCTCAGATCTGTCTCTTATATTTTAATACTGTGCTGATAAATTAATTGAATGTAAATCAAGATTGCTGTGTGGCTACGGCAAAGAATTTAGCCTCTCCCTCTCTTCCCGTGGGTGTCGTAAGAGGCGACTAAGGGATAACATCAGGGGCGTAGCTACCGCCGTATCAGCCGTATCAATGATACGGGGCCCCCGAACTACAGGGGCCCCCAACGTTTGTAAGAAAAATTAGTAAAATGAAAAAAAAATTAAAAAAATTGTTATACGTGACTATGTTTTCACTTCAGAAATGACAAAAGTCAAAAAAGCAATCCCTTTTTTTCCCGAAATAAGCATACGCCTAAAAGTTTGCAACATCCTATATCGTTTATTGTGGGATTTAGTTATTCTGAACAATAAATTGCTGTTTTCTTATTACAATGGGCCAAACGAGCAGATGAAACCATCTGATGTTAAATGGTTAACGTCACCCATGGATATTTGCAACATATTACATAAGAGGAGTTGCGAGTGTGTTGCCGGCCTTTAGAGAAAAGATGTCTATACTCGACGCTTGAAAACCCCCAAATTATAGCGCTCAGGGAAAACCTCGGAGGAAGGTCATTCAAAGCTTCCATGCACGCGGAAAGAATGCGCGGAAAGAAGTGCGCGAAGCTAGCACATTGGTTGCAAACCATGCATCCAAATGATGTTGATGAAACTTAGTCCTTCGGTGAAGGGTGGGATGGTAAAAACGTGATAGTAGCACCATATCAAACAGTTCTTCAGGACACTCACCGTTGTACACACGGTGAAAAACACACAGGGAGCCAATGTCTCTCATTATACTTAGAAGTTATAAATCGTTCGTGATTTTGGTATCGTCGACAATGCGAACTGCCCGGCGTTGGATGGAGTCAAATGGGTGGAGTTGGTATTCAGGGGCACCTGCCCACAGGTGTGAACAATATTCAACATGGAGGTGGACCTGAGCCTTATAAAGCAGAAGCCGATGTCCAGATGTAAAGTACTGGCCCGCCCTGTTCAGAACTCCAAGCTTTTTTGCAGCCAGTTTGGCTTTGCAATCCAAATGACCCCAGAATTGGACCTCGTCTGTAATTTCTACCCCAAGGATCCCAATACTTTTAGCGATGATTAGTGTTGTTTTGAAAACTCGGTGCCATAGAAAAGGAGGTTTTCTTAGAGGTAAACAAGCAAATTTTTGTCTTCGAAGGGTTGAATTGGACGACGTTGCGTCTACCCCATTCGGAGACTTGCTCGAATTAAGCTTCGATTTCAGGCACAAGTTGTAATCTTCTCTCTTCCACTTCCGATCGAGGGATATTATCTGGGCCAGTGGATAATGCATCACCCGTACTATACTATCTGCATAGCAACGAATATTGCTTGTTTGCAACATATCGTTAATACACAGAATGAACAGTGTGGGGGTGAGCGCAACTCCAACTTTAATAGGCATGATTACCGAACATACTCCGTCAACAGCGGATGGAATGGATTATGGAAACTGGTTATCCATTTACATAATCCCTCGGGGAGGCCGTAAGATGGTAACTTCGCTAAAAGAACTTTATGGCAGAACCGTTCAAAAGCTTTGCGATATCCAGGCTGACTGCCATAGCTTTTTAGTGGCGAGAGGAACAGGGTGTTAAGTTCCTCATCAACCACCGAAAAGGGAGGATCCTCCAACCAGACGGGTGTTGTGTCTGGTAGGGCTACTG
Organism: Melitaea athalia; assembly: GCA_905220545.2. Classification (NCBI taxonomy): domain Eukaryota; kingdom Metazoa; phylum Arthropoda; class Insecta; order Lepidoptera; family Nymphalidae; genus Melitaea; species Melitaea athalia. Next base: position 7,644,530 of record HG992196.1, read on the forward strand.
CCCCGCGGTTGTTGTCGGGTTTTTGTATATATATTCGATTTCTTTGAAAACTTCGATAGCGCGATTTAGAATCTTCAGTTCGTTTGTGGCTCGATAGATGTCGCCACATCACTCCCCTCCGAGACCGGAGGTCGATAGCGGTTTTTGAGTTGTTCATACACATCTTGTGATGCTTGCCGGGCCAGTGGAATGTTCCAGTGAGTCGGAACCAGATGCCGCATAGTTCACAGTGAGTCGGAACTGTCTGCGGTGATGCCCCAGTGAGTCGGGGTGATGCTGCAAATTCTCCAGTGAGTCGGAGTGGTGCAGTGCTGCGTAGTGGCTGGCTGCTGCGTCGACCAGGAGAGAGGTGCGTCTCTGCTTGCTGACCGGCCGAAGTGCAGTGTGCTGTGCCAAAGTCGCTGAGAAGGCTGTGGGTGATGACCAGGTATGCGCGTCCACTGCATGCTGGTGGTCAGGACACCCGTAGTAGCCGTGGATGCTGGCTGGCTGTAGGACTCGCTGCTCGAAAGCTTGAGGAAGTGATGATCACGTCACGATGACGTAGATTGACGAAGGCTGCGCTGATGTTCATGCTCGGGGTCACCAGTTTGGGAGATGACAGGAACAGGGTGTGAAGTTCCTCCATCACGTCGGGGTCACCAGTTTGGGAAGATGTTGTTCACCGAAAAGGGAGGATCCTCCGACCAGACAGGTGTTGTGTCTGGTAGGGCTACTGCCCCGCGGTTGTTGTCGGGTTTTTGTATATATATTCGATTTCTTTGAAAACTTCGATAGCGCGATTTAGAATCTTCAGTTCGTTTGTGGCTCGATAGATGTCGCCACAGCTTCCCTCTTGCTTTTAATAGCGGTTACTCAGCGGTGTATTAAGTACACTAGAAGATCTCTAGTGCTGCGACCTCGACGAAATCCGTATTGTCGTTCACTTTTATTAGCTGGAAATTTTCCCGGTAACCAATGAGCTGAGTACTAACAACCCACTCAATAACCTTAGAAAGCGAGGAGGAAATTGCAATTTCCTGGTAATTGGATGGATCTGTGCTGTCACCCTTTTTGGGGATAGGGTGCACAATTGATACTATCCACGAAGACGGTACTATACCAAGAGAGATATGTAAGAGAGTGAGAATAGACGCGTTAGAATCGAAGTCGATTCAGGAGTACACGTTTTAAGCACGAGGGTCAGAATACTGTGAGGACCACTGCACTTCTTGACTTTGAGGGAATGCAGAACACGACGAACGACGCTTTGTACAAAGCGCATATTACGCATCGTGTGCTCGCACCGTGGAATATTCGGTGGTGCTTTTCCCTCATCGTTAAGAGTTGAATTCGACCCAAAAAGTCACAGAAGCCCAGAAATGAAGACTGACAGGAGTTACCTTCGACAGCTTTGGCAAGATACCAAAAGTCACGAGTTCCAGCTGGAAAGCCCAATAGTCTCTCGCCAATTCTGCAAATGTGTTTGAACTTTGCCCTAGTGATTTGCTTCCTGCAAGACCTGGAGGCAGCGTTGAATCTCTTCTCCAGGTTATACATCTATGAATCTCCCGCAACTATTGCTGCAGCCCAAGCTTGATAGCTCTCCAGCTTGAGATACAAGCTCTTTTAACATGCTTAAAATCCGAAACACAAAAAATTCATTCCATTAAGGAACTCATGGAGTTATTGCTGATAACATTCAATAGCCTTGCATCCAGTTTTCCGTAGGTAATAACAACATGTTTTCTATTCTTGACCCTTTCAGTTACAAGTTACAACCGCAACAGCTGAAAGAAGTTTTTCAAAACTAAAACTGATAAAATAACTAATTATTATTAGAACTTCGATGGGACAGTTACGGCTATCAGACTTGTCACTATTGTTTCTTCTTGGAGGAAGGGATAACTTATAATCAATAAATATTCATTTTTATTTAATGCGAGCATTTTTTTTTTTTTTGTTAGATATCTTTACCCTACATTGTTGGGGGCCCCCCAACAAATTTTGATACAGGGCCCCTCCATGGCACGCTACGCCACTGGATAACATAGTTCCACTACCATCTTGGAACTTAAAAAGCCGACCGATGGCGGGATATCCATCCAACTTCTGGCTTTGAAATACACAGGCCGAAGACGGGCAGCAGCGTCTTCGGTGCGACAAAGCCAGTCCTGCGGTCACCAACCCGCCTGCCCAGCGTGGTGACTATGGGCAAAACACATGAGTTCAGTTATCCCGCCATCCGTCGGCTTTTTAAGTTCCAAGGTGGTAGTGGAACTGTGCTATCCCTTAGTCGCCTCTTACGACACCCACGGGAAGAGAGGGGGTGGCTACATTCTTTAGTGCCGTAACCACACAGCACAATATCGATATATACTTATTTTAAAATAATGTTGATGTTCACAGCAAAAATTTTCAGCAATCTCTAAAAAATTTGGATTCATAGTTTAGATAATAATAATTTTAAAACATAACTAGCGTATGGGTGAATATTTGAAAATGTGCAAATCGCGCGGCGGTTGATAAAGAACCAATACAGCGTTTTTATTTTTTACTTTTGTGAATTATTTCTTATGTAAAAAAGTATCCCAAACATGGTGCGATAACTAAAAATCTTATTTATAAATTAAGTTAAGAGATATTACAAATCAAAGTGCCAAAATCTAATTACCATTCGTGTCCCATTTTCCATTTTCAATCAATAATTATCCTAAAAGTGTTAAATCCTTCTTGAAGATTACACTTTTGGTTAAATATTCATAAACTTAAGCTGTTAATGAACACATAAAACCATGCTATAACACGCAAAGAACTTAAGTTATTAAAAATAAGATCAGTTAAAAAATGTCCATCGATAACCTACTAATTACCATTTCAAAATATTTCGTAATGAATTTTCATATAAAAACTGGAATATTCCAATCCAAAATGACACAGCCGCGCGGGCGCTAGTCAGGGCTTGGACACCGAGTGCAGTGGTAGTGTCAAAGACCAGTCTTTTTGGCGCTAATTTTGATTTTCTGGTCCTCGTAGTGTTTTTGTCAAAATATTTTCTAATTACAATTTATTGTTTTTTAGGTAAGTGATTAATTACATATTTTTGATGACGTGTTTTATGTAGTCCTTTTAGTGACCCCTTTTGGGTTTTGAGAATAGAATTAAAATTTTCTAACAAAAGAATGATTCATTTAAGAAAATAGTTGAAATACTACTTACCATCTGTCTCATTACCGGTATTTGCCGTTCGCATAAGCGAATGGTAATTAGTTTTTTTAGAAATGGTAATTATGCTATAATCTATTATTATCTGGTATTATGTTAATTCTCGCCCTCAGATCCGAGAAGAGGTCGAGAAATTTTATGGACAGTTGTACTCGTCCAGCGCACGCAAGCCCGAGCCTTGGGACGCCGAAGATCCACGTGCACCATTGTTATGTCAAAATTCGGAGGACATCCTGGACATCGAAGTAGATATGAGATTAGTGCGGCGCTCAGACATTAAAAACGGGAGCTTTAAAGCCGTTATCCACCGAGGTACCACGCCGTAGGCGCTCCTGAACCACGCCGGAGGCGTGGTCCAGGAGTGTGGTGGTACTGTTCTTTAAGAGAGGCGATAAGTCTCTGTTAAAGAATTACAGGCCGATCTCACATCTGAGGCACGTCTATAAGCTTTTTTCGAGGGTCGTTACGAATCGTCTCGTCAGATTAAGACTCGACGAATTTCAACCAGCAGAGCAGGTTGGGTTTCGAAATGGCTACAGCACCGTAGACCACATCCATACTGTTTGGCAGATTATTCAACAGACAGAAGAATATAATCAGATGGTGTGTATGGCATTTGTGGACTACGAGAAAGCCTTCGACTCTGACCAATTTTCCTCCCGCGTGGTGTAAGACAGGGTGATGTCATATCACCGAAATTGTTTACCACTGCGCTGGAGGATGTCTTTATGACCTTGGATTGGGGGGAACGAGGCATCAACGTCAACAGCGAATACATCTCTCACCTTCGTTTTGCCGACGATATCGTCATCTTTGCGAAGACATTGGATGAACTAGGCCAAACGCTGGCCGGCCTAAACGATTCCTCTGGACGAGTCGGTCTCGGTATGAACTTGGACAAAACGAAAGCTATGTTTAACAACCAAGTCATACCGAGACCGATATCGGTAGATGGTACCCTTCTCGAAGTTGTCCAGGATTATATTTACTTAAGCCATACCATCCAAATAGGCCGCAACAACTTCGAGAAGGAGGCCGATAGGAGGATTCGGTTGGGCTGGGCAGCGTTTGGCAGGCTTCGTCAAGTCTTTACTTCGACGATTCCGCAATGCTTGAAAACAAAAGTCTTCGAACAGTGCGTCCTGCCTGTTTAACATACGGAGCCGAGACGTGGACACTGACGAAGGGACTGGTCCACAAGTTTAAAGTCGCTCAACGTGCAATGGAACGGGCTATACTTGGGGTTTCTCTCAAAGATAGAATTAGAAATGAGGCTATCCGCGAGAGAACGAAAGTAACCGCATAGCCCACAGAAATAACAAGTTGAATTGGCAGTGGGGTGGTCACTTGTGTCGCAGGACCGATGGCCGTTGGAGTAGACGTGTCCTGGAGTGGAGACCGCGTCTTGGCAAACGCAGTGTGGGACTTCCTCCGGCCCGTTGGACCGACGATCTACGTAAGATTGCCGATGTAGGCTGGATGAGGATTGCGGAAAACCGGGATGTCTGGCGCGAACTTGGTGAGGCCTATGTCCAGCAGTGGACTGCAATAGGCTGATGATGTTGTGATGACTGAGATATCATATAATATGGTACAACGTTTCTAATGCTTTAATAATTACTATAGTAATAATATTGATCTCTAAACATTAACTTTAAGACCGTTCAAAAATTGTTTTTATTTTCAATTAGAAGAGTTTTATCTGTTTTCCACTTTATTGTGTTAGACACTGATTTTATTATTTTTTATAAAAATATTTACGATTCTATTGGAAAATGTTTTTTTATTTTTATTTTATGTTTTAAGGCATGTTGCCTACGTTTTTCTAATGATTGTTTAGTAACTGATTTTCATAATTGTTATTATAGAAAAGAAACTTTAATTTTTGTTTAAAGTTAGTAACTTTTTTCATTTCAATAATGCTTTTATATCTTAACTATCAACACTTTTTTATTTTTTTCATAATTACCATTCGAAAACTACTCATTACACTGTAAGTGACCTAATTACCAATTATCCATATTTATCACTACCGTTCGTATGAATTTTGAATTGTCTATTATACAAAAAGTATATATTTTAGGACATGCCCTTCGATACTATTTTAAAAAGAAAGTCCCTGAGATTACAAAAATCATATAAAGAATCATTTTCATCACATTTTTTTCTTAATCTCCATGACTATGCCAATATGCACACTTTCAAATATTTACCCGTATACTTAGTTAAAAAATTATAGAATATGAGTATTACTCTACAACTTAATGGTGAAGCTGTAATTATGCACTAAGAAACAGGTGAAATCGCGTAAACAGTCGAGTGATACGATAAATACCTATTGCTTTAAATAAATATAAATGCGACGTTACTGTAAAACAAAATAATTTTAAGAACGATAACAAGATAACTATCTCAAATGAAGGCTCTTTAATAGTCGCTTTTTACAACATTTAAAACGATTTAACGTTTTATATTATTTTTACTTTAAACACTAAAATTCTCCCAGTACATAAATATCAAGGTTATTGTCCTTGGACGCTGTGAAAATAAATATATATAACTAGCTTCTGCGCGCGACTTCGTCGGCGTGGACTCCGCTCCTATTGGTCTTAGCGTGATGATACATAGCCTATAGCCTTCCTCGATAAATGGGCTATCTAACACTGAAAGAATTTTTCAAATCGGCCCAGTAGAACCAGAGATTACCGCGTTCAAACAAACAAACAAACAAACAAACAAACAAACAAACAAACAAACAAACAAACAAACAAACAAACTCTTCAGCTTTATATATTAGTATAGATTATAGTTAAGTAATGTTTCAAAGTTAAGTCCTAACGATGTAAAAATATTAGAACTTGCGATTCGCGAATTCGAATAAGAAAGAGGTTCCAAATTCGATATATTTTTTTTTTATGTTTGTTTCCTCAGAACTTCTTACTCAGTGGATCCATTTCTATGATTCTTTTTTAATCGAATGGTGACGCTTGTCATCTGGGGGACCACATTTAAATTTAATCGAGATGTGACTGTTACTTTTTGAGTTATCTCTAATAATGCGTATTTGCTTGACATATTTTGTCGTTAATCGTCGTTGTATTATACCCATTGAGTTACTATTACTAGCGTAAGTAATAATAGTTCAATGATTATACCTCATAACTTTTTACTGGGTGTACCAATTTCGATGAAGGTTTTTTTAATCCAAAGCTAGTGCTTGTCACATCTTCCTATTTTAATGATGATTGAGATCTGAGGAGTACCTACTTTTTGAGTTATCTGTAATAGAGCGTACCTATTTACTTGACTATTTCTTTTTCTACCTACGTCGTTTTTTTTCGTTTGCAAGCAAACACAATTATTAGCATAATAGCTATGTATATGTAACTATATATACATGTGTACTCGTAAGTATGAAGTTCAAGTTGCATTGATTAGCTAATATTAAAGTTGTAAAGAACTTTCATACAAAAAGGTATGTTTGCACGCTCTGAAACGTGACCGAAGTTAAGAAATAATAAAAGGCCTGAAGTATGAGAAAAATATGGGGAGTGAAATCGTAAAACTACTGACTGATGAGTAAACTCCCAAAAAATGAAACGTATAATTTCATCTACGCACATTGCTGCAGTGTCTTGGATTAAACCCTATCTTCTCTTTGATAGTAATAGAGACCTTTACCCTGGCAAGCGACGTTTAGGACTACACCGTACACAATGTATCTAAGTCTGCTGTACCGAATGCTACTAGAAGCTACACTGATCAAAGCCTCTCAAACGTTAGGTATAGCTAATAAAATAGTTTTAAAAGTTCTATTATGAAAAGATCCTCCAGAAAAAAATCGCAGTGAAAATAACAAAATTAAGATTTGTCGTTTTCTTCTGTCGTAGACATTAGACATGATTAATTACATAATCAAGAACAGTTTTATAACAATGAGTCACTTCTATATATTAAGGAGACCGCTTGGCCCACTACAATACTTCACTGCACATAGATCTGCACAATATTATAAATAGTGTGCGAGAAATCATCGGAATACAAAACTTCGCTATTTTTTATTTCAATCCGCAACCTTTTGGTTATTATAATTCAACTATGTTCTATCATCTGAACCATCTCGATTACATAGTAGTCATCCAAATTCAAAAGATTGTTAATCCTTGACATTACCCGAAGAAGCCGTTCACTCGAACTTGAAGAACTGGAGCTAATGGCGGAGCTTCAACCATTGGCGCGTGGCCTTTCTATACTTAACGAGCAACGAGTCTACTCACTAAACGAACTTAAAACTTTGCAACAATTTTTATAAGATACTAACTGTTTTAATGTTATAAGTTAATTTTAAGTAAAATATATTTCTAAAATAATTTTATTAAAATCAGAATTGATTTGTAACTACTGAATAGCTCTTTGGAATAGCTCTTCGAATATATACTCACGTGTATTTTCCTTTCAATATTAGTTTTCGAATATAATTGTAGATACTATACCACATAAAATAGTACTTACTAATACTATGCAGCACTATACTAGTTTGACAAAATCAAACATTAAAATGGCTTAAATTATTAACTGAAACAAAATAAAAATATAAGTTTCTAAAAATGTATGAGTTAAAAAAAGACTGTAGGTACTTAATAAACATTTTTAGGTTCAAAACCTTAATTATTCTTAGGACATCAGAAACGTAATTTATGAAGATACTTAAAACATTAATCTTTCACTTCCATTTCTGTTTTTATAGATATTATTAAACTATAAAATCATTTTTCATCTTCATCCGAAGACCTTATTGCAACAACAAGCACTTTATACGCTTTATTATTGCAAAGCCTCCGGCATTCGTTAATGAATTTATCGCTGTAATTTGAATATCACGCAAAAACCTACGTGTCTAGTATCCCTATATAGTTTTTACTAACATTATTGTGACATTTTATTTCCATTTGATTAGACTTTCTGCCTACAACTTTGAGCGGTTGGATTAAACGATTTTAGCTGGTCCGTCTTCCCCCGTTAAAATATAGCCTATTTTATTCACTGATAACGTAGAATTCTCTTTTTGAAAGTATTGTAAAATCGGTCCAGTCATTTTTGAGATAAACAAAAATCCAAATATATATCCTATTTATATATTAGTATAGATGTGACACTATGTAACACAAGCACTATAAGCTTACTGTTTTACTTGAGTTATTTCCGATGTCATAGGAATTTCGTAGTATTTAGAAGCCTTCTAAGGCCTTCTAAATAATATACCTATAGTCCTGTAGGCTTCTAAAGCCTATAGGACTATAGGTATATTATTTTGGTTCTTCAATTATCTAAATTCCAAGTTTCTTCACAATCAGACTTTGCGGGAAAAAAAATAACGAACATTGGTCCGTCCTTACTAATGACATCGTTACACTTTCACAAAGAAGTAAAATATCTATATTCAAGGAAGCTATTTAAAACTGGCAAAGTAAACAACAAATAACAAACAAAATCATTTAATATTTAACCTGTTAACATTCTTGTGACAATTAATTACTCTATATACTTTTTTGTTATCTGATCTTTTAATATAGGTATTCAATTATTGTAATATTATGGAGGTCATCGCATCTTTCTCTTCAGCGTTTCATATCACAGCGATTTGGTGCGTGACACGTACTTATTTCAAAAGGGCCGAAATATCAGAAATAGACATTTATATAAATTAGAAATTATGTAATTTATGTTTACGCAAAAATTACATTAATTTCGTAAATTCCACCTTAGAGTAATTAATAGTTTAGTAAAAAATTAAGCAACGGAAGTCGTTAGTTTTTAAGTAAAGCTAATGTAGTCCAATATGTAAGATAATCTTAACATTTTATATGTACGTATGTGTATGTAACTGACATGTGATAATGACGTAATACCATTTGCTCAATGACAGTAGTGACCGATCTTATTAATCAACCTCTGTTTTTGCACACCAGAAATAGATTAATTGACTTGTGATTAAATTTAAAATTAATGGTAGGTATTTTTAAAAAAGTTTTGCCAAGCGAGAAGCAAAAAGATTTACAGTGGACCCCCGGTAATCCGACAAACGTTTTGCAGGGCAGTGTCGGATTACCCAATTTGTTGGATATTATAGAGTACTGCCTAAGACCCGTCCGACTCGTCGTCGATTGTCCGGAATTTTTTTCAAAAGAGTACCTTGTAATCTGACAAATTACAGGTTCAATGATAGGATTATAATTATATGTTATACATAATTATGTACTCATAAGTACAAATCATACTACATTATGTATGTCAAATTTAGTAAATTAAACAACTCAATATGTATTATACATATTAACCGCACATACAGTTTAGCAGTGTAGCAGTAAAAAGGCCTTTGCCATTCGACCAGACTACTAAAAATATTCTGTAAAAAACAAGGTGAAGTAGCCCAGCATTATATACAATAAGGTAATTTGATACCATAAGGGTATCAGTCACAGAGCCAGAAGTAAATAAAATACTTTTAAAAAGTAAATACTTTTTTCAAAAGTAAATAGGTACTTACATTTTTTTTAATTAAATACTTATTTTTTACACCCTATAGCCAATAAGCCAATTGTTCGTTTTCTGGTTAAATTTCAATTAGAATGAAAAGTTAAATAAAACTTAAATATTACTATAATAATACCATTAAAAGAGGATAAATACCATTAAAATTTTGTATTATATAGACATTGTTATATTTAATAACGTTTTGTTAATAAAACCGCAAGTGGCGTGTAATATTACGTTACACACTAATTCTAATCATTGTATTAAATGTAAATCATACGTCATCATATCTGGCTTGCGGTTTAGCATCTAAAAACGCGTTTCACTAATTGTATGACTACCACACTAAACCCCCTGCGGGAGCCTTCAGCCGCTTTATTTTTATTTATTTATTTATTTATACTTTATTGTACACCAGAAAAATATTAAAATACAAATAATAAGGATAATTACAGACAGTGAAGTACAATGGGCGGACTTATGGCTATTTAGCCATTTCTTCCAGTCAACCCAAACATAAGAAGGAAACTTATTAACTAAATAGCGGGTAGGCGGTGTAGATGTAAAATAAACTTGCACACAAATGTCTACATTCCAATACTTATAGAAAATACATAAATAAATACAAGAAGATTAAAAATATAATATATAAATAATCTATCATAAACTAATAAAATATGTAAGCAATGAACATACAAATATTTACATAATGACATGCATCAAAAATAATAATTACATATATAGATACATACATTATATATATATATATATATATATATATATATATATATATATATATATATATATATATATATATAAAAATATGTAATACATAAACAAATACCTTATTAATTAAAAATAATATATAAAAATCATACAAATAATTGTTATTGATGATATGTTGATAGATAATGTTTTTTGACACGTCTTTTAAAGATTCCTATTGACTCCGCTTGGCGAATGGAGCTTTAATTGGAGGGTCCCGGATCTGCAGGCAACAGGATCCCTCCAGCGACAGGCTGGCCTCGGCGAAAAGTCCGGACTTCTCTCTTCTCTCTCTTCTTCTCTTCGGAAGGTGAGGGGCTTGCGTTTTCGACGCATCCACCGCTCAAGGGCCGGGCGCAGGGCAGCCGTTACGCGTGTGCCATACGGCTCCTCCGCCAGGTCCTCCCCCCACCTCCGCATTAACGCTTTCTGCCCTATCCGGCGCACCCGTAGGATCCCGTCAAACGTGGGGTTCTCACCAAGAGCCCTCCTACCCGAGACGTATGAGTAGGTCTCGGCAAGAACCTCCACCACGAGTTCCCACGGGGGGTCGCCGGCTAGAGCAGTAGCTGCAGCCCACGATACCGTACGGTACCCCCGAATCACCCTCACCGCGATGATCCTCTGCGCAGAGCGCAGCGCGGAGCGCAGTGCAACCTATTCCTCGCAGTAAGGCGATCCGCCCAAACCGGGGCACCGTACGTCGCCATACTCCGGCAGACACCGGAGTACAGCTGCCTGCAGGCGGCGCTGGGTCCTCCGAGGTTCGGGAGGAGATTGTATGACTAATTCAGAGTTATATAGCTTTTTATAATTTCTCATTCGTATTTGTTTACAATAGTGATTTGTAAACGGATATAGCTAGGCAAAAAAAATCACTTTTAAAAAAAAGAGTCTGCTACTATAGAACTTTAAAATATTAAGAACTATTTATCTTACAACTTACAAGAAAGAGGACTTACCTACATAAGATGATTTCCTATTTTCCAAAATATAATTAACATAGTTTTGGAATTTCAGGAAAACTAAATCGTTATTTTAGCTATTTTTATTCTTATAATACAATACCCTCACACTCTTCATTTTATCTACGACAAATTGCAATTGTACCAAACTATAGTTAACATCATCTAAACTTCCCACAGCTAAGACCTTCAATACTTTGTTTAAAAACCACATTTTGTTATAGAATCAAGAGATTATTTCAACCACTGTAATGACGCGATAATTGCGACAAACTGTGCCGTCTGCGGTCGTGCGCTATGGATTACAGTTATCTACAAACATATCATGTAACTAATTACATACATTATTTCAAATAAAAATTACATTATTGTTAATAAACATATGCGTTTTACATTCAACTGTCCTCAGCAGGGATCTAAAATTTTGGGTCCAGGATCCCGAAATAAACACAAAATAATCTCAATACAACCTCGAGTAACACCTATAAATGGCCTGTAAAAATATTCGTCATGTCCGGGTTCCATCAGCTACTCGCAAATGTATTAACAATCCAGTTACTTCTCTTGTTATATCATATAAAAATAATATTTTGTAGATACAACTTAGATTGAGGGTTAAGATTTCTAGCAGAAATACGAATCACTCAAAAAAAATTACTGTCTTCCTACGGCGGTAAAGAATATAGCCACCCCCTTCTTCCCGTGGGTGTCGTAAGAGGCGACTAAGGGATACCACGTTCCACTACCACCTTGGAACTCATAAGGCCGACCGATGCCGGGATAACCATCCAACTGCTGGCTTTCAAATACACAGGCCGAAGATGGGCAGCAGCGTCTTCAGTGCGACAAAGCCAGCCCTGCGGTCTGCCCATGGTGACTATGGGCAACACACATGATTTCGCGCCATTTTTGGCGTGAACTTGTGGAGCCCTATGTCCAGCAGTGAACTGCGATAGGCTGAAGTGATGAGTGATGATGATGAGTGAAAAAAAATTAACTCACTCTGTTACCAGGTGAATAATTTAATGAGTTGTGAAAACACATAAGCTATTAACACAAAGAAAACACATAACGCAAATGAAATTAAGAATCCCTTCTTAAAACTTTAATGAAACAAACCGGCAAATAAAAGATGACAAACAAAGTTACTTTTAGTTCATTAATTCGTTTACGTGACACACTTCTCAGGCGAAGGAGATAATATCGTTCATTGTTAAACATTTTCAAAAAAAAAATGTGTAAAACTTAGACGCATTCAACATATAAATTGGTGTTAAAAATCACATGCTATCGTATCTGCCATTGAATTATATATAATTGTGTTTGCTCGCAAACGAAAAAACAACCGACTTCAATTATACATCTACAAGTAATACAACGTAATAAGACGAAAAAATAGTCAAGTAAATACGCGCTATTAAAGATTACTCAAAAAGTTGTAATCAGTTTTCGATCTAATACAAGACTACAAGACAAGTATTAGCTTTCGATTAAAGTACGAATCATCGAAATCGGTGCACCGAGTAAAAAGTTATGCGGTATAATATAACGTAGGTCGACGAAAAAGTAGTCACGTAAATACGCATTATTGGATATAACTCTAAAAGTACTTGTCAGATCTCAATTAAATTAAAATGGGACCACATGACACGCAACACTTTTCAATTAAAACAAAATTGATCGAAATCGCTCCACCCAGTCAAAAGTTCTGAGCTAACATACATAAAAAAAAAACATACGTGTCGAATTGAGAACCTCCTCCTTTTTTGGAAGTCGGTTAAAAATACGAATTATGTAACCGTTTTTTACAGCAACAACCCACATCGGTAATAATTTAATAAGTAATAAAATAATACCTAATTTCTCACAAAAGAAAATTACCTGTATACATTTTTAAGCTTTCTCGGTCTCACTATCACCACTTTTATTTGTACGAAATAGATATCAAATCTGTTCTACTTGGATGATGTGCTTATACGTATTACTTAATTCATTTTTTTAGATACAAAACAATACATCTTTGTGATCTTTGTGTTTGAGAAATTGTTCATAGTTTAGGAATAAACACTGGACTAAGCGAACAACTTTTAAACTTGTACTGCGGAATTATACCTGTGTCAATTATGATAATTAAAATTATGAAGTTACGAATTAATTGTGAATATAGAGACTTATTAAGAATGTCATAATACTCATAATACACGTATGATCTGACGTAACTATAATATTATAGTATTCAAATTCACTGTAAAATAAAATAATAATAATAATAATACACATTACTGTACACCAAAAACAGAAATATTACATAGAAAATTTTTAACAAAGTATAAGTGTACATGTATACACGTCGAAACAATGGATGCATAAATTAACACACTACTAAGATGACGATTTTTCGCGGAAGCGCTTAGCGCCCCCGTAATTCCACCCCAGGCGAGTGAAGGAACACCCCAGAGGTTTTAGTACGTGCGAATCGGACATACCCACCAGCTCCCCCGGGCTGAAGGCATCCGTCAGGGATTTCCTCTGGGTAAAAAAAAGGACGATTTTATTAATTTGCATGAATTAATCTTCTCCGATTTTCAAAACAATATTTTGTATTTGTGGATGTAACTGCTTTAAATCTTATTTAAAAAAAAGTTTAGGGAAAAGTATTAGGCCATGCGCTGCGCTGTGTATTTATTCTACTTCAAAACATTTTTTATACATAATTATTAATTATACATAATTTGTAATTTGATGGAAATTGGCAAGTACGAATTTTACTGTCCTAATCAAGCTCTTATGTTACATTATATGTATATTAGTATAGATTCGGTATTCACCTTTACCTATGGCCGAATGTCGCTAACCGTAATATCTTCAGCCTCAAGATTACCTGGTATATCGACAACAATAAACTGAAGGTTTAATTGTAGGTTTAATTACACGTTCTTCATTTAAAATTGGTCTAAGAAACCCAGCCATCTTTATTATTCTATCGTTGTGTTATTTCTTATTTATAATACACTAGCTTCTGCACGCGACTTTGTCGGCGTGGACTCCGCTCCTATTGGTCTTAGCGTGATGATATATAGCCTATAGCCTTCCTCGATAAATGGGCTATCTAACACTGAAAGAATTTTTCAAATCGACCCAGTAGAACCAGAGATTACCGCGTTCAAACAAACAAACAAACAAACTCTTCAGCTTTCGTCCACTTAAAAAAAAAGATTTTAGCTTAGTCTTAGGGACTCGTCAGAAATCGCGAAGATTAATAACACAATAAAAAATACAGACAGACCTAGATTTACAAATTATGTAAACCAATGCATTTCCGCAAAATTACCGGTCCAAACTAGCAACGCCATATTTTAAATTGGTCTTTTTTAATAAACATTTATATTTCCGCGTTAATGTTGAAGCAATAATAATTCAAATTCATTAAAAAATGCCATATCACGAAAAAAAAACCGACTTCAATTACATCGATAAGTAATACAACGTAGGGAGACAAAAAAATAGTCAACTAAATACGCATTATCAAAGATTACTCAAAAAGTCGATCAGAGCTCGATAAAATTTAAATAGGACCAAAAGACAAACATCAGCTTTCAATTAAAATAAGAATCATTAAGGTACATCCAGTAAAAAGTTATGAGGTATTAACACAACGTTCACGATTCAGCCTGTAATATGCATAATTATGCATGCTGTTGGGCATAGGCCTCTTCCCCATGTAGGAGAAGGATAATACAACGTTGGTCGACGAAAAATAGTCAAGTAAATACGCGTGGTTAGATATAACTCGAAAGTACTTGTCACATCTCGATTAAATTTAAATGGGATGACATGACAAGCACCGACTTTCGCTTAAAAAAGAATCATCGAAATCGGTCCACCTAAAGATAAAGACTGAAATGAACAGAGCAGTAATCGTAAATATCAGACAATTTTGAAAATATTTAAACTAACGCGAAAAAACAGGTGAGCCGTCTAGTAAAATGATAAAATAAAACATCGTAATTTATTATCTTTTCACTGGCTAAGCGGAGTCATAAACCGTTGAAAAGAAAAAGAAAATTCTTAACTTTCATAATAGAATTTATAATCTTCGAGAACATAATCTAATCACGTTTTTTACGTAATATTTTAAGCGCGGGCGTAAATAATTGTGTTACGATCAAACTGGCACACTTTACTGGTTGCGAACTCAGAGGTCAAAATGACCAGTTCACTGATCCAAAACTGTGTATATTATAAGCACAGAGTACATTGAATATACTGGTTAAAAGTACTTCAAATAATTTGTAAAAATTAATTTCTTACATTTTAATTCAAAACTTTTTAGTCATAATAAAAAATATTTTTAATGCTTTTGATTGACGAATAGTATTTGTATTCAATCATTTTATTAGACTTTCGATATATTTTCGTTGCAATATATCGCTTACCTATAATAGGTAATCGATGTAGGTAATGAACAGAAGTAAAAAGTCGCCCATGCAACTGCGTAGAATAATTATTATTAATAAAATCACGATCACGATCACGATTCAGCCTGTAATATCCCACTGTTGGGCATAGGCCTCTTCCCCATGTAGGAGAAGGATCGGAGCTTAATCCACCACGCTGCTCCAATGCGGGTTGGCGGATATATTCCCTACTATGAGTAACGATCGCTATCAGGTGTACATGATAACAACCGGGACCGACGGCTTAACGTGCTCTCCGAGGCACGGTGGGAAGACCCACAAGGACTGCACAAACACCCAGACCACGGCAAACATCTGTATGGCCAATACAAATGCTGTCGTGTGCGGGAATCGAACCCGCAACCGCCCGCGCAACAGCCAATCGCAATCCAGTGCTTTGACCGCTGCGCCAACGCGGCGATTAATAAAATATTTTATGTTAAATCATGCCTTATTCCAATATCTATTATCCAACTTTCAATCCTTTTTAAGCGATAAAAAACTTTAAAGTTTTTTAGTTTTAAAAATTTACGTAATTGTAAAAAAAATATGACATTCATTAAAAAAAACGAAAAAAAATCAAATAGGCATTACAAGCACGTTCAAATCGTCATTTTTCAAATTAAAATTTTAAAAGTGATTATTCTTTTTATAAATGAAGCTACCACCGCACCGATTCGAGATTGTGCTAAGAAGAATCGGCAAGAAACACCGCAGTTACCAAAACCACATAACATTCTCGCAAAACATTTGAGCAATCGACAATAATCACCTTTCATTTTTATTAGGGTTCCGTACCCAAAGGGTAAAAACGGAACCCTATTACTAAGACTTCGCTCTCCGTCCGTCCGTCCGTCCGTCTGTCACCAGGCTGTATCTCGAGAACGGCTACGGCTATAGCTAGACAGTTGAAATTTTCACAAATTATGTATTTCTGTTGCCGCTATAACAACAAATACTAAAAATAAAATAATATAAATATTTAAGGGGGGCTCCCATACAAAAAACGCAATTTTTTACATATTTTTGCTCGATATTTATATAATACATATATTTAAATATATCAATGGTACGGAACCCTTCGTGCGCGAGTCCAACTCGCACTTGGCCGGTTTTTTAATTAACGATATCTATAACTTGACAATACTTGTAAAAGTCTTACGACAAGTAAGAGTATGTACATTTATTTACTTCCCTTTGATTTCCCAATTTTAGGTTTTTCGCATCTGCGTTACAACTTACAGCAGATAAATAATATGGTACTATACTTGATACTTATAAATAACTAGCTTCTGCGCGCGACTTCGTCGGCGTGGGCTCCGCTCCTATTGATCTTAGCGTGATGACACATAGCCTGTAGCCTTCCTCGATAAATGGGCTATCTAACACTGAAAGAATTTTTCAAATCGGCCCAGTAGTTCCAGAGATTACCGCGTTCAAACAAACAAACAAACAACCAAACAAACAAACTCTTCAGCTTTATATATTAGTATAGATTAAAAGGTATTACGACTGTAATCATCATTATTTTATTTACTATTGATAAAGTAGGTATACGTATTGATACTTATAATTGTTACACCATAATCTTATCTTAATGTAGAGTTAGATAGCAAAATTGCTCGAGCATAAGCAACATTAACTTAATCACATAAATGACCTTACGCGTAATTACTTTGTAGGTATCTACTTAACGGACAGACGAAACAAAACGAAGCAAATTATTATCTATATCTTTGCCATTGATTCTAACTATGATTGACTGTTCAATAGTAATAGATAACTGAAATAAATACTCAATTTCTATTTAATAGATAAAAGATATTTTGTAAAAGTACAGGCGTACATGAAAATAAGTGAATGTTTGTAAATTAGTTCAAAACTTTAACTTTGTTGTAGGCAGAGCTGGAAATATCCTATTCAAAATTTGGAGCAGCGCATCTGGGGAAGTACCTCAATCTTACAGAAGATTAATACTGCTCTACTTTATTATATTAATACTGCTCTACTAGACACAGCTATACTGCTCTCAAGCAGCCTTGGGATCCTGTGGCGAGTAGATAGGGTGGCTGGACCTCCTGAACAAGGTCAGGGGTAGGGTCGGCAACGCGGAATGCGCTTCTGATACTTTGATGTTGCAGGCGTCTATTGGCTATGGCAACCGCTTACCATCAGGTGAGCCGCAGGTACGCTTGTTTGCCACCCTGGTCCTTTAATAAGAAGTTATAAAGTATCTCCAGTCGGGCTGCTCCAGATTTGTAGCATGATATTTCCTTCTATGTCCTACCTTCATAAATCATAATCCTTCTATAAATCTAGCTTGAAATTGTATATTGTAAATTTGTAACTTTATGAACAAATGAGCTGTTAAGGGCAAAAAAACTGGTATCACGCGAAATTTTAAGATTAGGGTCCTTTAATAAAGGAAGTATACACTTCAGCTTAATGATATTATACAGGTAGATATAACTATTAATGGATAACCGAAACCTTATGCAATATCATCCCATTCTATTCATAAAAGCTCTTTCATTGTTGCCTGCGGCGAAGGCTTACAATACATAGTGTTGTCAAAATGAAATCGCCTTGAAATATTACTGACGTTTGGTCTTATTTATATCTTACAAGGACAGAGGTTAGCGAGTTAGTTTATTTCAAATTACATAAATGTTCGCGAATGTATGTCGAGTTAGAGAGCTCTAGATATATAATGCCAAAAGGTGCGGTCGAATTCGACAAGTAAAAATGGCTGTCTGCCTATCGTTAGTGGTGGAAGTGTCGTAAGTTCAGCAACGTCCCCTGGGGGCATTGTTGTAACTCAATTATTATTACTACAATATTTTATTTTCTTACCAAATATATATTAAAAATCGATATATTATATTTAGTTAAAAATACCTTAGAGGCATGGCGCAAGCAGATGCAGGAATAAGTAAAAAATACCCAATGACCGCTGCTTATTCGATACATTATTTATTAATATTTTATGACTGTAATTCGTTTAAAAATGTTTTATCTATAGACTTAAACTTTCTTTAATAAACATACTGTCAAATTAAGTATATAAATAATGATTAAAATTATACATGTAATTTTTGAGATCGAATAAGAAGCGCATTAAACCTAACGAACTCTTCGATCACCATTACTAGTAGCTACATAGGTATATGTACAACAACGTAATATTATAATTAATACCCCCAGATATTTAATTAATGGGTGAAATAAAAGAGAATACATATATGAATAATTATTCATTACACTCATCATCATCATCACTTCAGCCTATCGCAGTCCACTGCTGGACATAGGCCTCCACAAGTTCGCGCCTGACATTATGGCACGAACTCATGTGCTTTGCCCATATAGTCACCACGCTGGGCAGGCGGGTTGATGACCACAGGGCTGGCTTTGTCGCACCGAAGACGCTGCTGCCTGTCTTGGTCCTGTGTATATCAAAGCCAGCAGTTGGATGGTTATTCCGCCACCAGTACCTAGGCTTTATAAGTTCCAAGGTGGTAGTGGAACTCGGTTATCCCTTAGTCGCCTCATACGACACCCACGGGAAGAGAGGGGGTGGCTATATTCTTTACTGCCGTAACCACACAGCATAATTATTATTAAAATCTACAACTCGTAATTTTCTACTTAAAATTTTTAGAAAAAATAAATAAATCTAGAAACGTATTAAATGACATTTTGACATAATATCACGTTACAAAAATTACAATAACGTCACCAGAATATATTGATGTAACAACTATTCGCAATACACTATTAGATAAAAGCTGCTTGTACGGTATATCTTATGACGACTCACACAACAATACCTACTCGTATATCATATTATGTTGTGTTAAAGTAACTAAAAACTTACTTCCAGCGTATCAATGATGTATTAAAAGCTCTAAAACTTTTAAATTTTTTTTGTAGAACATTATTGTAAATATATTAAATGGGGTTTTCTTTATCTTCAGATGTCGATAACCTGCAATTGCCCGATGTCCCAGCCGGGCCCTACGCTGGCGGCTACGTGTGGTGGAGGCGCCTTCATGCTATTCATGGGTCTACTGGAAGTTTTTCTCAGAAGCCAATGTGACTTAGAAGACCCTTGTGGAAGAGCGCAGGTAATTTAGCTTGAAGGTTCACACTGAGAAAAGCTTGAAACAAAAATCCCGACCTCTGTTTATCAATGAAATCTGCTTGTAAAGTTTTTGTAAGATTTTGTAAGCTGTTGCACTGTTTTTTTCTTTCGAAATTTATGTATAGGTATAAAACAGTTGTATACTGTAAATTCATTTAGTTACTATATACATATATAGTAAAGTTTCATCACATATCGAAGTTGAATCAAAACATTTTCAGTTTTATTACGCTCAAGGTACCACAAGGTAAGTATTGTGCTATATCCCTATAACATCTACTACAAACCCAGTGGCGGATTTACCAGCAGGCTGAGTAGGCTGGGGCCTATGGCGGCATATTTTAGGGGGCGTCAAATATGGCTTAATTTTTTTTTCTTTTTAAGGAGTAAAAAAAACATATACATTTAAAGATTAGTTTTGAAAATTTAATAGTAGGGGCGGCAAAAATTTAAGAGCCTACTGGCGGCAAATTTTGAAATCCGCTACTGTACAAACCTACACATATTTAAACTGATAAGTTAGTTTTCAGGTATGCACAGATGATTATTTATTCTTTTAAAACTAAAACGTATTCCGTTAGTTTAACTATAGTACTTATACTTTTGAAAGTTTTTCTACTATTTTTCCAATAATAACTATGTCTAAGTATTTTGTAGCATATCGTTTTGTGGTCATAATCACATTAAAATTTAATTTATACATACATGCGATTGTATATTATGATTTTATTGGAGAAAACTGTCAATGTTACATGAAATAGGTACTTTACCAGGTCACGGCAGTATAGAATCAACCGCAAATCATAGCCGGCAGCGGTCGGCGTTTCACTGCCTGTTCTGATAGCTTCGAAAATTGTTCTTCATAAAATAAAACAGCATTTGAAATGCGTGATTATGTCATGTATTTATGACAGGAACTATAAAATAGATATAACAAATTTATTTAAACGCAATTTGACTTTATTCTGCTTATATTTAATTTAAAACACTTTTTTTTTTTTTTTTTATTTATTATTATCATACAAACATATAACAGAAATACATTTTACACATTCACAAAAAAACCAATTAGGTTTACATAGGAATATGTCGTTCAACAATCATTCGCAACAAGAATCGTAATACAGTTCTTAATCAAAACAAAACAACATAATTACATATGAAGGTAGTATTAAAAGAAATCCGGCAAGCCGGGCAGCTCAGTAAATAAAAAATATACATATTATCCATACAGAGACGCTATGTTTACGACACAATTTATATATACAGGCTGTTATAATTTATTCAAGTAATGCATCTTAAGTTTGTATTTTATATTTGTTGGAGTAAAATTATTTCTTAATTCTAGATCGAGATTGTTGATTAAAACTGGAATCAGATAAGCGCTGGTACGTTTGCCGTATACATTTTTGACTTTAGGTATATTTAATTTTTTGTTTGTTACTTGACGTGTGGAAATTTTGTGTTCTTTTAACTTTTGAAAATCTAAATTGAAGAATTGTTCTTTAAGTAAATTATAATTGACAAGGTCGTGAACGGGAAGTGTTTTACAGATTTTGAATAACATATTATCATTATTAGCGCAGTCCAATTTAATTTTAAGCGGTACAATGTTTTTAATTATTCTTATTTGCAATCGATAAATACTATTTAGGTAGGTGCGATAAGTGCGTCCATAACTACTGAGTCCGTAGGATAAGACTGAGGTTATAAAGGCATTATAGATCAGCAAGCGTGTATGGAAAGAGATGCGGTTTTTTATAATTACGATGTTGGCCAAGAATGCTCTTAATTTTTCACATATACGGTTAATATGCGGTTGCCAGTTAAAGTTGCGATCTATTATAAGACCAAGATATGTGTGGTTGTCTACAACTTCAATGGGCTGGCAATCAATCGGACAAGTCATGGGTAATTCTTGGTTATGAAGGCATAAGTGACAGCGAGATATTAGTTGGTTTTGAAGAATGTCTCTTTTATAGGGTGAGCTAATGTGGACCAATTTGGTTTTTTGTGCGTTTAGAACCAATCCTGCATCGTGGCACCATCTGCAGAGGGCGTCGAAGTCTATTTGTAATTTTTTGATTGCTTCGTTTACATTACTATCGGCAATGAGTAGACAGGTATCATCTGCAAATTGAAAGGTGGTGCAGTGGCTCAGCGTTCTATTAATGTCATTGACATACGCCAGAAAGTGAACAGGCCCTAGGACTGAGCCCTGGGCTGTGCCCTCGGTAACTTTTATGTCACTGCTATAGCAATTTTTTATCTTAACACTTAGGTACCGTTCCTTCAGATAATTTTTACACCATTCCAAAGGAAAACCCTGTATTCCTGTATTTTTTAAACTAATTATGAGCTTATGGTGGTCAAGGGTATCGAAAGCCCGGGAGAAGTCTATGAAAAGTGCAAGAACCTGTTTCTTATCGTTAAGATTTTGATTTATGTAATCTGTAAATTTGGACAGAAGCATCGTTGTGCTCTTACCTGGCTGGAACCCATACTGATGTTTGTTAATTATATCATTGTTTTTGTAGTAGGTGTGAATCTGATCGCAAACAAATTTTTCGATAATTTTATCAATAGATGACAATAGAGTAATGGGCCGATAGTTACTGACGTCGTCTTTTTTACCCTTTTTAAATATTGGACGCACACAACCCTTTTTTAATTCATCAGGATATATTTTTGAATATAGTGACGTATTAATAAGATTGGCTATAGCTATAGATATCTTGTCGCTGATATTCTTAATGTCTATCATTCTAATTCCATCTATCCCTGGCGCCTTATGAGTGTTCTGCTTCATAATTATTTTATGTACTTTAGCTGGAGTAGCTTTTACAAATCGAAAGCATGTAGTGGGTTTACTCGTAGAATTGTCATCAGATATTAGTTTAGATCTACATTTAGGAAGTATATTTTTGACTGCGTGACTAAATTCTTTTGCAAAATTATTAGCAATTTGTTTTGGTTGGAGATTTTGTGCTTCAAATGCTTTCAATATTGTCTGATCCAGAGATAAGTTTATTCTTCCATAGATCTCATTAATAATTTGCCAAATTTTCCGACTATTATTAAAATTGCTTTTAATTTTACTCTTGAAATACGAATTTCTATAATATTCTGTCACCTTGTGTAACTTATTTCGCGTTTTTTTGTATTCGTTTAGGAGAATAAAGTTTTTAGGATCTTTTTTCCATTTATTGTATAGTATATCCTTTTTATCAGATAGTCGGACAATATTTTTATTAACCCATGGGGCCACAATTTTATTTTGAGCTATGTTGGTTTTTTGCATTTGAGATTTTGCATAGGCAACCGAAAAAGCGTTTTTTATAAAAAAATAAATTTCATTTGGGGATTGCATGAAGTTAGTTTGGTTCCACTCAGCCTTTTTTAATTCCTCTATCAATACTTTGTTATTAAAAAATATCGTACGGTTTTTGCTTCTATAAAAATCACGCTGTATAAAATGTTTACTATAGCAGGCATATACAATTGCGCGGTGGTCGGCCAGTGTGGTATCGACAACCGCTGTGACTGGTTCTACTGATGTTGGGCGCACGAAAATATGATCGATACATGACTTTGTTATTTTGTCTAGACGTTTTTCAATACGAGTGTAATCGGTTATTCCACATAGCAATCCGAAACTACTTAGCATGTCGAGATATGATTCTGTTACATTAGATGATTTTTTTAGATCTATATTCGTATCGCCGAGCATTACCAGATTATCATTTTTATTAATTTTGGTGAGTAATGAATGCATTTCTTTGACAAACATTAATATATTTGTGCAGGGTGGTCTATAAACAGCACAGATAGTTATGGTTTGATTGCTGAGTGTTTTTATTGTACCGGTTATGTTTTCAAATGTGTGTGACTTTATAACCTGTTGTGTGAATTTAAGGTAGTTTTTAACGTAAATTATAATTCCACCACCTTTTTTGTCATTACGGAGATTTGACTGTATTGTATAGCCCGGAATATTGAACAAATGGCATAATGAATTTGATATACCCACTTCGCTAACAATTATTATATCAATGGGATGTATAGCACAATGAACAATGTATAATAGTTTAGAAAAGTTTTTTTATAATGGATCGAATATTGATATGAATACAAGTTAGACTAATTCTGTTTAATTTAAGTTGATCAAAAAATGAATTGACTGATATACAATTTAATAATTCGTTTACTTGTGTGATTTTATTCATTATTATTTAAACGAAAGAAAAAAAGAAAATAAAAAATAAACGAATGAAAAGCTAAACACCTTACTCTAATTACAACAAGATGGTTAAAGTGATTCATAACACAGTTCCTAATGCTCTGGTTCTTTGTTCTTATTACATGTCAATGATTTTATGTCTTCCACGGAGCGAATCGAGTGTATCTTACTGCCGCTGGACTGACGAGCATAGATTCTGCCTTCTTTACACCAAATAAATTGGAATGACTCGCTTAGTGCCCGTTTGGTATTGTAAAGGAGAGACTTCGTCTGTAAAGTGAGAGATTCGCGGATAAAAATGCTATCACAGGCTTTAGATGAGGGGGCGTCGCTGAGAACATCTCGAACCTTCAGTCTAAACTTCCTACTCGCCGCCACCCATTCCTCCCGGGAAGCTTTGGTTTTCATTTCCACTACAATCGGGCCGGGTTGATCCCTGCGGGCTGGTAGACGTCTAGCAGTTTGAATTTCTCCGACGTCAACCTCCAGTTTCTCACCTACATTTTTTACTAATTGCAGCACATTTTTATCCGAAATTGATTCCGGTATACCTGATATCTCCAGTGTATTAGTCAGGAATTTTTGAGCAATTTCCTGAATCTGCTGTTCCAGAGAAGCTACTCGGAGTTCGAGATTCTTGTTTTTGTTTATGAGGTCTATGTTTTTATTTTCTAATAATTTAATTTTGTTTTCCTGTTTTTGTATTGATTGTTCCATCATAGTAACTTGTTCGCTGGTAAATTCTAAGGATGAATGGATACTTCCTAGTTCAGCCCTGATGATTTTTTGCATTTCTTGACCTAAGTCGTCTAGTAGTTTTTTAACATCGATCGCCGCAGCTGGAATTTTTGACTGGGAACAGTAGTCATCTTCGCTGTCGGACTCCTCTCCAGGAACAAAGAATGACGAACGCCTTGATATATTACTTAGGCAGTCACTACAGCTCCACTCCAGTGCATTTGAATTGCGTAGCGAAATAATTTGCTTATTACTTAGTTTTGCACATTCGGGTGTCGCATGTACAATTTTGTTACATCGACTGCACTCCAAACCAGGTTGCTTTTTAGTTATGTTTTTATTGCAACTTTTGCATTTTTTTAAAACCATTGTTTAAAGTTTCTCTTTAAGTAGGTAGTCGTAATTCACTGCTTTAGCTGCGCGTAGACTAGCGTCACCAACGGCGAATGACAGAGAACCAACTTGTACACATTCTTAATTTTTATACCTACTTATTTCAAAATGATCTTGATATGTTATCTTACGTTATAAGACTCAGAGTCAAATATATCACATCAAAGCAACCTCATTACATAACAGGACTATTTCGAAAGGAAAAAGACTCCAAAATATACATAATTATATCGTTGATATCGTAGAAGAGAAATAATTATATATTAGGATCATCTTACCATTTTAAACTAAGGTACACCTAAGACTTACTAAAGGTACAAATGTTTTAAAGCTTTCCCTTTCATGCAACTAGTCTTAAAGTCTGCTCTGAAAAACGAACTCATTATTATTTTATGGGAGAGTAATTAGATTAGGAAATGAAGTCGATGTTAACGCCATTAAAAAATTAAAATAATCATGTTCCTTTTCTTACAATCTCATTTGATAAAATTTCATGCTCACAGTTTCAAAGTAATCTCGTACACATCGTGTGAACCTTCGTTCTTAATAAATGTATTACGTATTAGTGTAACAAAAAAAAAATAACAAAAGCAATATTGTGCATTTTGTAATCTTTATATAAAATAATATAACAATTGCCAGGAAGTTATTTGGCGGAAATAAGAAATATATAGTTATAATATACGATTTTTTTCTTTGTTAACGTGTTATTTTATACAACACTTGTAAATTTGTTACTTTTTAATGTTCTTACAATTTTACTAAGAATCAGATAAAGTTGCGTTCTAGCTTGTCATAAAAATTTGGTATTTATCATACACCATGTATTCATTTATTTTTAATGACTATTATACAACAACGAGTAGGTAGCTACGAGTAAAAACTTTAATCTATCTACTTACTAAATTAAAATAAGAATAATAGGTAAAGATAGGTAATTCCGATACAATTCCCTAGCATGGAAATCTTCAAAGTTTTTGAAAAAATGTTGTTGACTCCTAAGTCAACTTATATAGGTAGTTACTCAAAGACACCCAATAATTTCAAATTCTTGCTTCAGGCAGACTTACATTTTTCTTGTTATTTGTTTTTGTAGAGAAACCGAACTGAACTTCTACCTCAACCAAAGTATATACATATGTATATATAACTAGATCGTCAAACAAGCTCACAAAGTACGGCTAAACTGATGGTAAGCGAATACCGTAGCCTATAGATAGCCAGCACCAGAAGCATCGCAAGCGCGTTGCTAACCCTATCCCCAATCCCCAGGATCTCTGGTCTTACTCACTAACAGGAATACAACGCTGCTTGAAAACAGTATTATTTCGCTGTGATCTTCTGTAAGGTCGAGGTACTACCATCAGTTGGGCTGCTCCATATTTTGAACAGGGAATTTCCTGCTGTACCCTACCTCAGTTAAAGTTAGTATAAACTTTCATTGTACTATTAAATTATTACAACAATAGAAACACTTTTTTCAGTATCGTCGTCACATGGACTCCGTGTACGATTTCATCGTAGTTGGCGGTGGTTCTGCAGGTTCTGTGGTCGCATCCAGACTGTCTGAGGTCCCTGAGTGGAGAGTTTTGTTACTGGAGGCTGGTGAGAACAATTTATTGGCAATTTAATGTCTTAAATCTTTGTTCATTTCTATACCTACTTAGAAAACTGTTAAATAAACAAATCTATTTAGTGTTCTTAAAGAAATTGTGGTAAGTGGGGTCAAGGATAAACTTATTTTCGTATTATTATTATAATATGAAATATATAAAATAAAATAGAGGAGTAAGTAGGCTTTTTGGAACAAACACTCTCCAACTTATGCACTTTTTCAATTGCTCTCCTTAAGAAAATAATGTAGGTATAACTAATAAAAATAATAATGTATTTGATACAAAAAAAATAACTGAATAATATTTCTTTTAGAAAAAATTAATCAGTTTTTGTCAACGCATTTATTAATTGCTATAATAGTTAACAGTTCCTAACAAAGTTAAATTATTATTTTCAGGTTTCGATGAGCCCACGGGCGCCCAAGTGCCGTCTATGTTCCTGAACTTTATTGGATCTAGTATAGACTGGGGATACCACACAGAACCAGAACCCGCTGCCTGTCTCGGCGAAAAGGACAGAAAATGCTACTGGCCTAGAGGAAAAGTACTAACTAAGAACTAAACATATATTTATTCTTTTATCACAAATTCGTAGTACATAAATCACTACCAATCACAGCTATAATGTACCCTGAAGAAAAAATATATTGTTGATATTTATTGTTATCTGGATTTTTGTGTTACGTGCTTTTAACATTATTGTTTACTTGTCAGGAATTTCGGAACATACATTCTTATTTTAATTGAAAAACCTTGCCACTGACGACTTACATTTCAAGTACGTTAACTTACGTTACTTAAAATATTGTTCGTAGGTATTAGGTGGAACATCAGTAATGAACGGAATGATGTACATACGAGGCTCCCGCAAGGATTACGACGACTGGGCGGCGGCAGGTAATGAAGGCTGGTCTTACGATGATGTGCTACCTTACTTCTTGAAGTCTGAAGACAACAAACAGGTGGAGGAGATGGACAAGGGCTACCACGCTACTGGAGGACCTTTGACAGTATCGCAGTTCCCATATCATCCGCCTTTGAGTTACAGTATTATCCAAGCAGGAGAGGAGTTAGGTAAGTCGTTAACTTATTTAAAAATTACTGATGACTTTTGAGAAGTTGTGCCATTACCGTGTATAATGTATATATCATTGTTTTAACGTAATTTTACAACTTGAACAAAAAAATATTTTAAGTAAAATACTCAAAACATAGTTTTTGGATAGACAAAATTCACAAAACTAAAACTACAAAGCTAAATTTATTACTTGAATATTATAAAAGCAATGTTTTTGGGCATGTATCAAAATAACTAATAAAATTTCTTCCAGGCTACCAGGTTCGCGATCTAAACGGTGAGGCACACACAGGCTTCGCCATCGCCCAAACCACGAACCGCAACGGTTCCCGCCTGAGTGTAGCGCGGGCTTTCCTGCGACCGGCCAAGAACCGCCCCAACCTGCACGTTATGCTCAACGCAACTGTCACGAAAGTTCTCATTAACCAGACCACGAGGCAGGCGTACGCTGTTGAAGTTAGGAACAGCTTCGGCGGAACTGAAGTTATATTTGCTAATAATGAAATTATTTTGAGGTATTGATTTTGCTTTTGTGGAGTAATTTTTCAATTTGTCCACTGCAAATTTTTCCCTTAACTTTATTGTCGAAGAATCTTTCGAAAACTGTCAGTTTCCTTTTCTTGAGGATATTCGTACTTTTTAACTACATACTTGGATCTCTTTTTTTATTAAATAAGAAAACGGAAAAGAAATGTAATATATACCTGTTCTTAAAAATTCTTTGGACATTAATTTTATACAACTTTTTATCTATAATAAAATAATTATTAAAAGAAAACAAAAAACCCGCCTGCATAAAAAACAACTAATAGAAAATGAACTGAAAAGACTGGAACAAGTTAAAAATTCAAAATTACACAAAGCTAGCGAAACAAATCGAAACAATATCAAACATTATGTACTATACACTTAAAAATATCAATACGGTAGTCCTTCCAATATTTATGCAACATCGTACATAATATGCAGTCGGAGACATGAAATTGAAGGATAAGTCAAATCATTCTCTCTTTGTGCATGTTTCGCTAGCTTAACAAATTACGTAATCGGTTCAATTCATTAAAATAGTTTACATTATGTGGTTGATTAAGTAATTTATTAACGACGAAAAAAATGCGGCCGTTCTAAAGTTGCCGCATAAACCTATATTATTTTTATGTTTGACCAAGCATAACTTTTTACAGAGTTGTCCGAAGTTGATAATTCTTTTTTTATGGGAAAGGCTAGACCCCGAAATTGACCGTCGGACGTTGCCTAGGAGGCGAGGAAGAAGCTCGGCTCGCATCTTGCTTGCCTTAGGCATGGGAAAGAGCAAATTCAATATTTTTTAAACTTTCTTTTTGTATTTCTTTATTATTATTACAGTAATAATAACCATAATATACATTTTTGAAATCCTTGTATTGAGCCCTTTAATTTGATACCCATATTATAGTATTCTAAAAAAATATATATTTCTTCATTAACTACAATGGCTTCGCACAGCCGCCATGTTGGTTTTTTTTAAATGTCACATATCTAAGAACACTTGGGCTGCTAAGACGAATCTAACGATATCTCAATTATACAAATCCGTTCAGCGGTTCTAGAGGAATCAGGTAGTTAAGAATATTACATACATA
Organism: Melitaea athalia; assembly: GCA_905220545.2. Classification (NCBI taxonomy): domain Eukaryota; kingdom Metazoa; phylum Arthropoda; class Insecta; order Lepidoptera; family Nymphalidae; genus Melitaea; species Melitaea athalia. The sequence continues at coordinate 7,674,286 of HG992196.1, forward strand.
CATACAAGATACGCGCGAAAAACATAACCCTTCCTTGGCAGTCGGGTAAAAATATTGTTAACCTCCTATTATAAATATCGATTATTATATTGAACAATTAAAATGTACTTACGTCATTTTACCACTAGCTGAACATTTGCATTCCTCGTTAATGTTCCAGCGCCGGTGCAGTGGCGTCTCCTCAAATCCTACAACTCAGTGGTATCGGGGACCCCGACGTGCTCTCCCGCGCAGGCGTCCGCCTCGTGCACAAGCTCCCAGCCGTGGGACGCAACCTGCACAACCACGTTGCCCACTTCTTGAATTTCTACGTGAATGACAACAACACTGCACCTCTGAACTGGGCAACTGCGATGGAATATTTACTATTCAGAGATGGGCTTATGTCTGGGACTGGTTAGTTTATTGTTAAAATATTTTTTAATGTTTTTTGAAATGGCTCATACACAGCTAACTGTCCAGGTTTGGCAGGAGTGGTATAGCCTCAATTTATGAGCGTGCGGGCGAATGGCGATTGCATTACTCGTATAAGCGTTAGGTTAATTAACTGCTTCAGTTTATTTGCGATAGTAATTTTATTTTGAGATAACTCGTAAAGTAGGTACCTATACATTAAATACAATAAAGTCTGCTAATTGGAATAAGAAGAATTAAAAAACAAAATCTTATTAATTAAAACAATCTATTTTTCCACTTGAAAATACACACAACAATATGTAATAATGCTTTACTGACTTATTTCATTTAATGAAAAGGAATATCCGAGGTGACGGCGTTCTTCAACACGAAATACGCGAACCCAGAAGAAGACAACCCTGACGTGCAACTGTTCTTCGGTGGTTTTCTGGCGGACTGCGCCAAGACCGGTATGGTGGGGGAGAAGCTAGGGGATGGCTATCGTTCCGTGCAAATGTTCCCCGCCGTCCTGCATCCGAAGAGTAGGGGGCGCTTGGAGATAGCGAGCGCTGATCCTTTTGAATACCCAAAAATATACGCCAAGTGAGTTAAATAAGTTGTTTTAAAGTTTACACTTTACAAGTATTCCTCAGTAACAAAAGTATTATTAATTTGCTTTATTAATACCTAAATAAAAAAGCGAAATGATTTGAAATAAATAAAAATAACTAATATTATGCGATTAACCGTAAAAAGTATAGGTACTTACCTACCTATGTTTTATAATAAACAGAAAGTTAAAAGTGAAAAAGTTACTGATAGTTAGACAATCTTTTTGTTCCGTGATAAACATCATAAGAGAATATCGCATCTTTTCAGCTACCTCACTCACCCTGATGACGTCAAAACCTTAATCGAAGGCATCAAATTCGCAATCAAGCTGTCCGAGACCAAGGCTATGAAGAAGTACGGCATGAAGCTAGACAAGACGCCAGTGAAAGGCTGTGAGAAGATCAAGTTCGGATGCGATGCGTACTGGGAGTGCGCTGTGCGCATGCGCACTGCTCCTGAGAACCACCAGGCTGGCTCCTGCAAGATGGGCCCGCGGGGAGACCCTACCGCCGTCGTTGATAATCTGTTGCAGGTAAGATGAAGATATCCGTTAATTCCGTAATTTTTTTTAATTAACTGGGCGAACTAGCGATACGAGCTAGCAGAGAAAAAATAATAACTTTTCTCTGTGGCGTCTTTACACTTTAAATATATGTATATAGGTACCTACATTCATTATCCCAATATATAAGTCATAACGAGAGAAAATACATATTAATGCCATAGTGCGGGACATACATGCCACTGCTACAATTTAAAATACAGTATTTACGTCAAGAGCACATGATAACTTTTTTAAATTATGAATCTATATATTTCATTTCCTTATTTAAAAAAAAAGTCACCAGCCCGCCTGGCCAGCGTGGTGACTATGGGCAACACACATGAGTTCACGTCATTTTTGGCGCGAACTTGTGGAGGCCTATGTCCAGCAGTGCACTGCGACAGGCTGAAATGATGATGAAAAAAGTACTTACCATAAAATGTAGTAACAGATTTATAAATATTAGTAATGTCCTAAATACCAACAGGTGCAAGGTATTGACCGGTTACGAGTAGCTGACGCGAGTATAATGCCGGCTGTGACGTCAGGTAACACCAACGCGCCCGCCATCATGATCGGTGAGCGAGCCGCTGACTTCATCAAGAAACGCTGGTTAGGAGGATCCAACGTAAGTTCCAAATAACAATAAGCTTGAAGCGTAGGTATAGGAACCATTACTTTTTAATTGAGGTAGGGTACAGCAGGAAATATCCTGCTCAATATCTGGAGTAGCCCGACTGGGAAGTAATCGCTTACCACCATAGGTGAACCGCACGCTTGTTTGCCGATCTAGTTGTATTTAAAAATAAAACTTACTTTGTTCACTTTGTTCTAGAATACTGGAAGTGTATTTTCTTCTAATTATTTCTCCTTTTGTACCGTTTGAGGCTCTTTTTGTTTTGGTGGTAGTACCCTACTTGACATCTTAGCTCCAAAACGTAAGCTCTAGCTACTAAAATAAAATTCGATATTGTTATGATGCCGGTCATTTCGAATGCTTTTGGAGACCTTTCGATAACTTGTACCTTAAAATCGGGAAACAGAGAGGACGCACTGAATGTCACTGTATAAAGACGCTTATACACGAAATCCCTTTTTATGGCGTTTGAGTGCGGATATTAAAATTAGACAATAACTAACTGCTGCCCGCGACGTCGTCTGCGTACGTTCACTGCTCGTTCCCCGTAGGTGATAGCGTGATAATATGTAGCCTATGTTCTGACCCGACTTCTTAATAATATTCGTGCCAAATTTGAAGTAAATCCATGCAGTACTTTTTGAGTTTATCCCGGACTTAGGTACATTGAGTTTCCTATCATTTTATTATATGTATAGATTAACAATATATTTAAGCAATAATAGTTGCAAGAATCGGTTTAATCTACCAAACTTCTAAGCTATTATTGTGACATAAAACATAAGACGAAGTATAATATTTACTTCTCGTCTCACTCCCCAGATCCCGTACCCCCTCAACAATGAGGAAGGGGTGTCCAACGTGCTGTCAGTGAGCGAAAGCCGGTACCCGATCTGGCAGCGGTTCAACTGATCCGACCTCACCGTTAGTTTTATGACACCACTAGTAAAATACTCCTAGACTAAGCCCAAACAAATCTTACTGATATATCTTTTCTAATTTACCTTCAAGTTAATATAATCAAGATCATGGGCGTACGCAGGGGGGGGCAAGGAGGGGCAGCTGCCCCCCCCTGGATTTCGTTAACCTCCCTACTAACTATCTACTGTTGTCGATAAAAGTTCTTATTTTCAATCCAGTATAATACGTGAATTTTGTATATCTCTCTACTATCTACTGTTGTGATACCACCAGTCACAAACATATTACAGTCTAAAATGCTGGACGTAATAAGATGTGCAGAACATATACAAACCACTGCAGTTGCAGAACACAGGCGTTCTGCGGAAGAAGGAAGTGCAGATTTAATAAAATCAGCTGAAGAAATTGCTACGGCTTTGAACCTTGAGCAGCGTTTACCCAGAACAGCAAGCCGTCAACAACATAGGGCAAATCAACCAGCTGCTTCCCTTAGCGAATATTTTCGTCGCTCGTTATACGTGCCCTATTTAGATTCGTTATCATCTTCATTAGAGGCGAGGTTCGGCAAAGACCATTCACCAGCGTTTACTATTTCATTGTTGCCCTTGCTCAGATAATTAAAATTATAGCTACTAAGTTACAAAAAGGATAAAAAACGATTTATCTCGATTTCCGGCTAAACTTCAATCCTATGGAAAAAAGTTCAAAGGCAAAGTTGTAGCAAATAAAAAGATCTACTACTTTTGTATCTACACTTTTTTCGCATAGCCTCAAAATTCATGTGAGAAACAAAAAAATCAAGTATTTGGTTTTTTATTTTTATCTTTTAGAGAATTTTTTACGAAATTTGGTGAAAACTTGCCCTTTCACGTCCCAAATACACTGTAATTTTACAAGCTTTTATTTAACTTGCAATGTATGTATGTATGTATGTATGTATGTATGTATGTATGTATGTAACTTTAATGAATGTTTGTTCGGGTGAAATCTTGCAACTCAATTTTGAAGCAGATATCTTCAACCAATTGAGCTGAAATTTTGTATACAGGTTCAGTTTGGATGACAATGCATGGTTTGTATGTATGCATGTATGTATGTATGTTTGTTCGGGTGAAATCTTGCAACTCAATTTTGAAGCAACCAATTGAGCTGAAATTTTGTATACAGGTTCAATTTGGATGACAATGCATGGTTTGTATATATACATGTATGTATGTATGTTTGTTCGGGTGAAATCTTGCAACTCAATTTTGAAGCAACCAATTGAGCTGAAATTTTGTATGCAGGTTCAATTTGGATGACAATGCATGATTTGTATGTATGCATGTATGTATGTATGTTTGTTCGGGTGAAATCTTGAAACTCAATTTTGAAGCAACTAATTGAGCTGAAATTTTGTATGCAGGTTCAATTTGGATGACAATGCATGGTTAACTTTGTGACGTCATTCTAAATCCAATATGGCAGCATATCCAAGAGTGCGGACTAGTTATTTTTAGTGCACTTCTACAATATGGGTATCAAATGAAAGGGCTTGCTAAGAATAATTCGAATAAAGTGACGTGATAACCGACTAAAAAGTCAAAAATAAATTAAATGTAAAAAACCTTTTTAAAAAACAAGCTTTTATTTGAATGCACTAAAACGAAAAAAATAAATTTTTACTTTAAAACTTTTACTATCTACTTATAAAGTCATTACACATAATCTATATGATATAAAAGCTTGTCGCGAGATTTGCTTGTAAACAAGTAAATTAAATAAATTGATGTGATTGATTTTAACTATTAAAATTTTCAAAGTAAGGAAATACGAGTACTCATATCTCGCGACAAGCTTTTCTATCATATAGATTATGTGTAATGACTTTATAAGTAGATAGTAAAAGTTTTAAAGTAAAAATTTATTTTTTTCGTTTTAGTGCATTCAAATAAAAGCTTGTTTTTTAAAAAGGTTTTTTACATTTAATTTATTTTTAATTTAAAATATTTATTTTTTCACCTTATTTTGACATCAATATCGAAAATGTACCCTCATTTTCAATCGAAAATTTTCACGTCGAAATATCAGTTTTTTTTAAAAAGTTGGTTGGCTTTTTGTTCGTTGAAGTCTCTTTTTTCTAAAGGTGTTTGGGGGTGCGAAGGGACAGGGTGTTGAGTCTCTCATCCACCACCGCAAAGAGAGGATCCTCCGACCAGACAGGTGTTGTGTCTGGTAGGGCTACTGCCCCCAACGGTTGTTGTCGGGTTCTTGTATATATAGTTCATTTCTCTGAAAACTTCGATAGCGCGATTTAGAATCTTCAGTTCGTTTGTGGCTCGATAGATGTCGCCACATCACTCCCCTCCGAGACCGGAGGTCGATAGCGGTTTTTGAGTCGTCCATGCTCATCTTGTGATGCTTGCCGGGCCAGTGGAATGTTCCAGTGAGTCGGAACCAGATGCCGCATAGTTCACGGTGAGTCGGAACTGTCTGCGGTGATGCCCCAGTGAGTCGGGGTGATGCTGCATATTCTCCAGTGAGTCGGAGTGGTGCAGTGCTGCGTACTGGCTGGCTGCTGCATCGACCAGGAGAGAGGTGCGTCTCTGCTTGCTGACCGGCCGAAGTGCAGTGTGCTGTGCCAAAGTCGCTGAGAAGGCTGTGGGTGATGACCAGGCATGCGCGTCCGCTGCATGCTGGTGGTCCCCGGGATACCCGTAGTAGCCGTTGATGCTGGCTGGCTGTAAGACGCGCTGCTCGAAAGCTTGAGGAAGTGATGATGACGTCACGATGACGTAGATTGACGAAGGCTGCGCTGATGTTCATGCTCGGGGTCACCAGTTTGGGAGTAGATGTAGATTGACGAAGGATTCAGCAGAAGGTCAGATCAGAAGGTTGCGTGTTCAGATCACGTCGGGGTCACCAGTTTGGGGGTACGAAGGGACAGGGTGTTGAGTCTCTCATCCACCACCGCAAAGGGAGGATCCTCCGACCAGACAGGTGTTGTGTCTGGTAGGGCTACTGCCCCCAACGGTTGTTGTAGGGTTCTTGTATATATAGTTCATTTCTCTGAAAACTTCGATAGCGCGATTTAGAATCTTCAGTTCGTTTGTGGCTCGATAGATGTCGCCACAGGTGTAAAAAATACACATTAATACGGTGAATGTTCTCAGAAAATGCAAAGAAATAACAGGTAGTGAGGCCCAGACCCTCCTAGCCCCTTTTCCACTTCTCTATGAAATAGCTTTTGATGGTCAAAAATTTTCGGCAGGTCACTCAGGTACATAAGTTATCTTAAAATAGCAATAAATAAGCATCTACGTATATAATTTAAAGAAGATTCTATAACTTTGTGAAAATAATATATTAGATGTCTTATTAACCGACTTCCAAAAAAGGAGGAGGTTCTCAATTCGACACGTATGTTTTTTTAATGTATGTCAGCTCAGAACTTTTGACTGGGTGGACCGATTTCGATCAATTTTGTTTTAATTGAAAGGTGTTGCGTGTCATGTGGTCCCATTTTAAATTAATTGAGATCTGACAAGTACTTTTAGAGTTATATCTAATAATGCGTATTTAATACGTGACTACTTTTTCGTCGACCTACGTTATATTATACCGCATAACTTTTTACTCGGTGTACCGATTTCGATGATTCTTACTTTAATCGAAAGCTAATACATGTCTTGTAGTCTTGTTTAAATTAGATCGAAAACTGATTACAACTTTTTGAGTAATCTTTAATAGCGAGTATTTACTTGACTATTTTTTCGTCTTATTACGTTGTATTACTTGTCGATGTAATTGAAGTAGGTTTTTTTTCGTTTGCGAGCAAACACAATTATTAAATATTCTTTTCATTTTCTGAGCATTTCTTTGCGTTTTCTGAAAACATTTACGATAGTAATGTATATTTTTACACCATCAGAAAGTAGAGATTTCAACGAACAAAAACGCCAACCAATTTTTTTTAAACCTGATATTTTGACGTGACAATTTTCGATTGAAAGTGAGGGTGCTTTTTCGATATTGAGGTCAAAATAAGGTGAAAAAATAAATATTTTAAATCAATAAAATTACAGTGTATTTGGAACCAAAGGTAAGTTATCACCAAATTTTGTAAAAAAAAAAGAATTTTATAAGAGATTTAGACCAAAAACTTGTTTTTTTTTTAAATTTTTCACATGAATTTTGAGGTTATGTGAAAAAAAATATATAAATACAAAAGTTGTGGATCTTTTTAGTACCTACAACTTTGCCAATGAACTTGTCGTTTAGCCGGAAATCGAGATAAACCGTTTGGGTAGTTCAATACCCCCTACCACTTCCCGACCTCAGATGACAGATCGCCCGTAATTTATTTTTCCTATATCTATCTTTCTTATATAATATTATCTTTCTTTAATTATTAGAGAGAGAAATAATTAAAGAATTTATATAAAACATTATCTACCTATTTTAAATTATGCTTATTTATTTGACTAGGTGCTTATAAAATTTTATTTGCCCCCCCCTGGCCCAGAACCTGGGTACGCCCATGATCAAGATACCTATTTACACTTGGATAACATATGAAGGAACGACTCAGTATAATTATCTGTTAATTTATTAGTAAAAATTTATACAAATAAAATGTTCTGAAAATTATTTATACTTCAAATCGTCATGAAACAATGGTAACCCATAAATGATTAAAAATCAATATGACTAAAAATGTAAAATTTTATACCTTTTGTAATACCGTAATACTTTGTGGAAATTGTTCACTATCTCTGTATTTAAAAAAAAAAATCACTAATATTTAAAAAAAAGTTACCATAAACAAATAATTTAAATTAAGCTATAAATATTATTTCGTATAAGTATAATTTATAGATTTATTTCGTTATGTACAAATAGAATTAGCTATAGTTAATGCTTAGATTAATACATTATTTATTATGATAAAATTATACTTTTATACCTGTTTTCATATTCGGAATTGATTTGAAATCAAAACATGCCACATGTCAAGTTGTATTTCATACAAAAAAATAACGTTTTCTTATCAAAATACAGAGCTACTAGTTCCAAATAATTATGTGTAGAGATCGTTGAAAGTTGATTTCATTTTGAAAACACTTGGGAATTTCGAATGCTCTAACTGTAATCATTATTTTTTTTATCAATGTCATACTCATTACCAGTGGCGTAGTCAGGGCGGGCAAGGGAGGGACACGCAATTCGCCAAATGATGTACAAAACAAAAAATTGCTGGGCATATTATATGCTTTTCGATTCGGGGGGAGGGAAGGGGGTCTAAAAAGGTATTGTGCCCCAGGCGCGAGTTAACCTCGCTACGTCACTGCTCATTACTATCATAATTATACATTTTTCATAACCGATTCATTTATCTAAATTATTTATAAATAAATATTTTTATTAAAATAATAAAACTATATTTTTGAGCTTATAATATTTTATTTTTGCTACGACATGTTCCTATCCTTCAAAATAGTATCATAACAAATTAATACATACACAGGTAAGATCTTTACAAAATGAAAAAGAAATAAGAAAACGCATTGGTTTACTAAAGTGAAAACTGTTTATTGTATGTAGTGGTATTTTGTTAGATCTAATGACTGGTTGGACCGACAGTTGACTAAGTAAATATGATAAAATAGCGATATACCTCTAAACAAACAAATGATTACAAATCTGTGCAAAAAAAAACTTTATTTTTTGTCTATCACACACGTTATTATGACGCTTACTATAGCAGACGAAGTGTAGCCGTAGAAAGTCTTTCATTTTATTATTAAAATTTCAAGTACCTCAAGCAGTAGCGTGCATCACATATAGGCAGAAAGGCACTGCCTACCCTGGCATCTTACTAAAACTGATATATAAAATATGAACATTAAATATTTTTGAAAAAGACATAAACCATAATTCAATTTAAATCTCCTTCAATTTTAAAAACACGCCGTCGTATAAATTATAATATGTATGCGATATCAGCGCGCCGGGCCTTTTATGAACTACTAGCCTAACTCGAAGTTAAACTCCCCATACAATCTTAGTAATTTCAGAATGACATAATTATAATCCTACAATTTTATAAAGTCACGCGTCATATGGAATTCGAACAAAGTATTGTGTTTTTAACATTGGTCGGTTAACCAATGGTAGAGGCACTGCCTAAAGAATAACCTGTCAAATCAAATTGTCTCGTTTGTACCCATTTTGTACCAATAATTATGATTTTTGACACGGTCGCGTAATCGATTACGCAATCGCTGCCGCCGTCCAATCAAGTGGCACAGTGTAATATTATGACAATTCACTATTCAGTTTCAGTAGTCAGTATTCGCTTTGAATTTTTCGTTTGTGCGTTGTTTTTTTATGTAATTAGTGAAAATATCAATATATTAGTGATAGATAAGTTTATTTGTGAAATATGTAACGGAAATGTGTGTTTAATGAAAGTAAAGTGTTTTTTTTTTTTTGCTTGTTATTCGAAACTTCTAAATCAGTTTGGAATTGTAATGGGTACGTAGATTTGCACAATTTCACTAATGCTGTAAAAAAAAACATGTACAGTCCGAAAAACATCTAGCATTTTCTATAAAATTACATACTTTTGGCAAAAACCGCATCGAAACAAGCATTCAAATGATACATTGAACGCCATAATATAGATCGGACATTTGGAATCGAAACATTTCGACGGCTAATAATTAGCAATATTAATATCAATTATTGATATAGTGAGTTTTTTGGGTAAATAAGAACTACCTTTCAGAGGACATGACGACTTGACGAGTAACTTTTTACTAAATAAAGGTAATTATTCAATTAATAATTAATTAAGAACAGTAAATAATATCCATGTAAATTATTTTCTCGTTGTAATATAAAAAGTGACCTCTAGTGTAGAATCGAGTTTTGTTTCGTTTGGTATAGATGGCGCTATCAGCAGTTTGGTGATTTTTAATTGTATTTTTGTTTTTCAATTCGTTTTTTAAATTAGTTTGCCAAAGAAGTTTCACTTCTGACATGTGTACTTTGTGCGCACGCAATTTTTTTTTGACTGCCTACCCTGTCTAAAAACTTTATGCACGCCACTGACCTCAAGTAATCACTGATAATTATTATACATCAATGGTTCCGACACGCAGACTACAAAGAATAAACCTATTGAAATCAAAAATAACAATAGTTTGCATTACTAAGGTTCGTGTTTTAAGAAATTGCGCAGGAAATCAAACAGGACCTTAAAAACAATAAACTAAAACTCGAAAATAATAAACTAAAGCAGCACTTACGAACCGTTTAAATATGTATTTTAAACATTTTAACTGTTAAAACTCTCCCTCTAAATATTTGACGAATTTCTGAACCAGCTTATCTTAATAAGGTTATACATTATAATGTTTGCCTCAAAATGATATTACTATTAAAGCTAATAAACATATTTTCTTTATATTTTTTACAAAATGTGACGAGTACATTGTTTCTTAAAAATTTGAGACAATCACTAAAAACATATAATCTCTAAACACTAAAGTTATCATTGATAACTTATCAATTACAGCCTATAAAATGCACACTTGATTATGCTATTATTACACACCTAAAGATACCTCCCAGAGCTTCTACATATTTATCGAGACAAAACTAGTTATTGAAATATAGTACTAATTTTGAGCACCAAACAAAATTAATTAGCTAATTGAATATAGTCTTAAGTTTTTAAAAGATGAGGAAATTTTGGTCTCAACTCTCATACATGGTGGTGACTCTGTCTGAAGTTGTTTCTGTGTACTTGGAACTAAGACTTTAGTATACCAATTATACCAATGGGCATGACGACAGTATCAAAAAATCGTCAATTTAATGATTTCAGGGGAGCACTCATATTTAAAAAATTCAAAATACTGGTTTAGTTTTATGTAAAACAATAAGATTATTGTGATTTTCAATAAAATAAAACATTAAAATACTGCAATCGGCCATTTTGAACGAAACACAAATTACAGCGCCGACGTCACAACATAACATAATACGTCAGGCGCGCTTCAAAGAGTAAAGTAAAAAGTAAGGCCCAGATTATTTTGTGACGTCAGATTCGACGCCATGACACCTGCAGCCGTTTTGCCGCTCTCATTGAAAACATATTAGAAAAATAGTTTTAATCTTCCTTAAACTTAAGTTTATTACCGAAATATAGGTATTTTCGTAAATAGTAAATGTGTACCCAAATTACGGAAGAGGTTTTGAAAATCTTTCGTCATGCCCATTATAGGAAAATTTAATCAGCAATTAACTTATTTGAACAAGATAATGATGTAAAGGAGTTAATAATTATGTAGGTTTCTTAGCATGTAAGCTAGTTCCTTATCTCTTACTTATAGATCCTTTGTGAGATGAAAATCTTAACAAGAAAAGTAGAAGACTATTCTTCTCGATAGAAAAAATAAATAGATGGTTCGAATAAAATATGATTCAATATGGAAGAAGAAATTAGGATGAAATATCAGTACATATAACTTTTATGACTTTTTGTTTAAAAATATGTATTAATAAAGCCGTCAAACAAACTATATTTTAACACATTTAAATCTATACCTAAATTAAAAAATATAACAGTTTACAAATGTGAGTTCATTCTTCATTAAAATATTAAAATTATTTGATATAAGTTGCCTCGTAATAATAAAGACATTTTCAAATGTATGCGAGCTAATTCATATGTTTAAACTACTACATTATTATCGATATATAGTCGTTAATATTTCGTATTATTTTTATTTTTGTGTTTTCCCACACATGAGGAAATTCGAAAATATTTTTTATTATCATATCAGAACTACATTATACTTACCTACATCAAAAAGCTCAGACTTAAATTTAATAAGCAATATGTATTGACATATTGTTAACTTTAAAAATGTGTTTAATTACAATAACTAGAACTCTGCACAATTTTCAGTACTTCGGAACTCAAGACAAGTATATAACAATTACTTCAGAGGACATGACTAACTAAAAATATTATTTATAATTTTAGTTAAGCAATAAACTAATAGTTTAAAGTCGCCCTTTTGTTCTTAAATGAACAATATCATTACATTTGCTAAAAATTGTTTTGGTTTGTTCTTAATTTTCTATTTGAACCATAAATAAAATAGGCTACGAAACGTCTCAACAAAAACAACAACAAACGTCACGCGTACATCACAACGACGTTACAGGTACACTGCGGTCACGACTCAAAGGTCGACGTCGTTGATGTTGTAGGCGGATTGTTGCGGCTGTTTGAATGGTATATGAAATAGGACAGGGCACGTCTGGTCTCTGGTCGTGGCCCACTTAGACAAGAAATGAAAATGACGAGTGGACCAGAGGTCTTGGTTCGAGTGAGCAGGGCTCAGAGGTCGACGTTGTTGAGGTTGGAGGCGGAGTGCTGCGGCAGCTGGTCGGCCAGCAGCAGCGTGCCGATGGGCACGACGGCCTGGTCGCGCTCGCGCAGCTTGCCCATCTCGTGGCGCAGCTTGTCCAGCACGGCGTAGTTGGGCTCGTTGTGGCGCGCCTTGTCCTGCAGCAGCGTGATCTGCTGCTCCTCCAGCTTCTTCTCCTTGCAGCTCTTCACGGAGCGCGAGCCGTACAGCCGCAGCAGCGAGCCCCACGACCGCACCTGCGGGTGCAGCGCCTGGAGACAAACTTCATTTATTTACTTCTTACAAAAAACCGCTCAATAAATTATTTCCAGTCAGTCGGTCATTCCAGGTCAGTCGGTCTTTTCCGGTCAGTCGGTCATTTCCGGTCTGTTGGTCGGTCCGTCGGTCGGTCGGTTGATCAGTCGATTGGTCGTTTTTTTTTTTTACCTGTAGAATAGCTTGTGAGGCGCGTTGTTTAGCTGTCTTCTTGTTTTTGCATACGACCGTGGCACTGTGCTTGCCCACACGCATTGTCAGTTCAATTTTCTGATATTCAAGTTTCTTCATCTACAAAATATTATATTTTAGTTTTACACAATGTTTTAGATTTAGACATAGATGCGATCCATAAATCCATTAACTAGTATCCGATCTATTCACTAGTAAAAAAGCATAAAAGTTTTATGGAGTTACAATGAGCTGTGAAAATCTTATGAAATGCTTATAGCATTTTGTCACATTGTGACAATTATACAGATACTTCAGATTGTTTTGTTCTGCAGTGCTCTATGTGAAACTCATGTGCATACAGTATCAACTAGCAAGCAAGCGTAAGTTTTATTTAACTGTACTTGCACTTGAGGCTTGGGGTTCCGTTTCCGTTATTAGAATCGTAAAGACGTGCTATCAATCGCTCCTGGATTTTAATTAATAAGAGTGGCCATAGAAAGGCCAGAATGGAGAAGATTGGAGGAGGCCTTTGCCACGTAGCAAACTGACACGCAAAAGTGGTGCAAAAGGAAATTTTACGAATAATAAAAATTAGAGAAATATTGTCGTGTCCGAATGACGGCTATGAATGAATGAATGCACTTGAGGCAAGAAGAGAGGCAGAGTGTACGAGATGACGTATGCACATTTCCAAGTACCTCGGTGTGCACGTGCCAGTCGCCGGCGCCGAAGTTCCGCAGCAGGCAGGTGAGCAGCATGGCGTGCGGGGACGGCTCGCACGTGGCGGCGCAGAACTCCGCGACGCGCGGGTCCTCGATGCCCACGTAGTCGAAGAACTGCGGACAAATGACAATACCGAAACGTGTTACCACTGGGTCGGTGTAGATTGAGCGCCGTAAAACGAAACTGACTCGCTTAGTAGTAGATATTCTACAGCTATTATTAGAAAAATAATGCTTATTTTAGTGTGTCATGTTTATATCTAAATTATGGGCGACAATGAAGCAAATCTTTAGCTATATGTATATTGTATATAGCGCGTTGGCGCAGCGGTCACAGCACTGGATTGCGATTGGCTGTTGCGCGGGCGGTTGCGGGTCCGATCCCCGCACACGACAGCATTTTTATTGGCCATACAGATGTTTGCCGTGGTCTGGGTGTTTGGGCAGTCCTTGTGGGACTCTCCGCCATGCCTCGGAGAGCACGTTAAGCCGTCGGTCTCGGTTGTTATCGTGTACATCTAATAGCGATAGTTACTCATAGTAGGGAATATAATATCCGCCAACCCGCATTGGAGCAGCGTGGTGGATTAAGCTCCGATCCTTCTCCTACGTGGGAAAGAGGCCTATGAACAACAGTGGGATATTACAGGCTAAATCGTGACCGTGACCGTGATGTATATAGCTTCCCCAGTCCTTGTGTTACTATGTTGCTCTATAAAAAGTATTTATATGAACAGAAAAATAAAGGAAAACACAAAACCGTAAGAAAATCTTCCTTTACTTTACTATATAATCAGTTGCCTAAGAAATTTGGGAGTGGAGGACATTACTCACACTAAAGTCGGGCTCCGAGGGCTGCTGCGGCTGGGGCTCGAGGAACTGGCGCATCTCGGGGATGAGCGTCTGTATGGAGGCGCGCGCGGCCGCGTACTTGGCCTGCCGCTTGCTGGACCCGTGGCCCACGCCGTACTGCATGCCGCCGATGTACACCGTAGCTTGATACGGTGTCGTCGCGTTCTCTGCACGAAACATACCACGTCATTCAAGTTCCAACACCTCTTTTAACTTGTATATACCCTAAAACTATATTTAAATTAAACTTGTATTATCACTAATTTCTAATACATTGTATGAGTAAAAATAATAAGCACTTTGTATCAAGATACTTTTTTCTTTTACTTGCAAAATACTAACAAACTCTTTTAGTACAATGAAAGTAATTGTTAGCTTTTTAATAGCTGTTTTATTTTCTCCTTTTTTTATTCACTTACTGCACGAAGATGGTAGTGTAAGTCAAGAATGCCAGCTCCACGTATCGTTACGTATTATTTCCATATTATCAATGTATGCATCACCCTTATCTATCAAAGAACCCTCAAGGAGAATCGTCTCACCGAGCTGCTTGTACTCGTAGACGGGTTGCTTCTGCAGCGCCCGGCACACGTACTCGTGGAACTCAGACAAGTAGCTGCAACCATTCATGTTCATCACCCAGTCGCGCTTCGCCGTCTTGCCACCTGCACAGAACATTTACAATATTTGATATTGCAAATTGTAATAACAATATACTGTCTCCTTAAATTTTTATACATTTAGCATAGAATACATGATAACTTGTTACGGTTGTGTGTGTTTGGGTTGTCTGGAAGAAATGGCTAATCAGCCATAAGTCCGCCCATTGTACTTCACTGTTAGTACTTATCTGTAAGCTTTGTTTGTTTATATTTGTGGTGTACAATAAAGTATAAAATAAAAATAAATAAATAAATAAATAACTTGAATACTAAATAGTCCATTATGGTGTTTCAAATACACACACATTATTTTCGAAAAGAAATCACATTATTTTTTACTGATTTTCTGCCACAGGCAATGAATCAGCGTCGTAAAATTAAGCTTCAGCACCTCACACGCTAGCGATCGGTTTGATCGTGTGGTTGTGGAGTTCGTATTTTGGAACACTTGATATAGGATGTTTGTATTAGCGTAAAGCGTTTTTTATTTTACAAATGTTGCTTTAATTACCATTTTCTTGTCCTGTGCTGGTTGCAGGTATCGTGATTAATTTGGTCCCCTCGGGTAGCTTGGGATATTGAAGTGCTTTCCTTGCTTTTGTGTACTTGCGTCGGTCCGCCCAACGGCTGTACAGGACGTTAAATAAATAAATAAAAGTGTGACATAACCAACTAACCAAGTTTAGGCCAAGTATTAGACAGACTATTGTTATGGTCTAGTTTAGTAATTGTTACCCTGTGACTGTGAAATGTGTTATATTACTGTGGTGATCATATTTACATAAAACATATTCAATTTGATATAATCCTAATAATTTTACAAATAGTTACTTTATTTAATACTAGATACTTAACCCGATCTTGACCTTATTGTCAAATTTATTATACAGGGTGGGGATTATAATACAACGATAAATTGGACAGCGTATATGTAATGACATTCCAAGCCCACATACAAAAAATCAATAAAATACATCCAGTAGTTTAGTCACAAATTATGATTTTAGTTTTTTAAAATTTCTCCGTGATGTATTATACTAAAGACCTGACCTACCCTAAAACCGGCGGTTAACGACTCAAGGACAGCTATTATTATTTTTAAAAAGATTGAGCATAAAAATAATGGATATGGGATCGACTGCCACAAAAAAAGGCAAAATTTTTAATCATTTCCATTTAGTGACAGTTCGCAGACCAAATAATATTATAATAACTAATGTTTAAAAAAAAAAAACTTATTCAGTATCGGCTACTGATCAGTTCTGCATATTAAAAAAAATTGATGGTTTGAGAAAATTTAAACCAAATAGTTTTTTATTCAATTTATTTTAAATGCGTAACAATTTATTTTAATTTACTTTTCTAAATTACTATTTTTTATTCAATCAAAATAATGAAGTTTTGTAGGTACAAGCACATACCACTTCTAAGCGACTTTGCCGCGTAGAAAGAAGGTCACGCGCCTGTTACACGCGCGATGACGCGTGTAACAGGTCAGTGATCCTGTAGTTACAAAAATGATGTTATAAAATTTTATTAAATTAAACTGAATTAGTTTGTATGAAAAAATCTCAGGAACTTTTGGTTCGAATTGAAAAATTATTTTTGTGTTGGATAGTCCATTTATCGAGAAAGTATAGGACATATAACATCACGCTACGATCAATAGTAGCTTAGCATTAATAAGAAATGTTACGAAAACGGGAAAAGTCCTTTTTTGCGAGCTTCCGTTGCGTAAACGGTTAAAGCTACCCAAAAATTATGTATAACGGAATTGAGTGCCATTAAAAGTTGTCAAAAAAAGTCCGCGATAGCATATATCTATCTTTTAAGGTTTACCTCGTTACAACATTTTTTATGTTACCTAATCAAGTTTGTTCTAAAATAATGCATTATTTACGAAGGTAGTTTTATAGAAATGATATCCTTAATCCTTATCCAAATAAGTACGTTAATCATGACAAGTATAACAAATAATAATTAAGTAATTGAGATCATTTGATTTCAATGAAATTAGAAGACATCACAGTTTTAAAATAACTCTGCGAGGAATTAATGATAACAAAAAATGAAAGGGTAATTTCCTTGCATTATTATTAACCAGGCAAATGAATTCTCACGAATGAAAAATACTTTATCAACAAGGGAAGTTTATGAAGATAAACTTTGTCTTTTACAGCATTAAATTTGGAAGCATATTTTAGTAGATAATTTAAAATAAACGATACGGCGCCGCATTACGCCGCACGCCCGTGCAAGTGGCCCGAGTTGCACAGTAATTGTTTAAAAATATTTTAATTTCATACTTTTTTTATACAAATTAACGCGGGTGAAACCGCGGGGACAGCTAGTTTTATATAAAATCAATTTTTCACTTACATCCTTATGCGGATGTTGCTTCGACCGGCCGATCGGTGTACGACCGGCGACTGTGACAGTACTTTGCCGGCCGTGCGCTACTGCGCTCTGTGCGCACGCGTCGGCAACACTTATTTTAAATGTAAAATGGATAGTGGATAATGGATAATGGATATATAAATACATTGAAGAATAATTTAGTTTGTAATGTAATTAATAATTTTGTAATAATTTATAAATGTATTATAAATATGTAACATGTTTAGTTTTATGAATACTATTGAAATAATATATTATACAAAAAATAATTCTAAATGTATCTGTGGATTGTGGACTCCTGCATACTTTTTATATTTTACCCAAATTATTGTTATTAATTTCCCACGTAAGTGACTGTGTGTTTTAATGCGAAGTAAATATTCTTTTAACTTAAATTTGGTTTTGTTTGGCAGAATAGGTTAAATAACTAATAGCAGACGAACATTCGTGACTTATCTAATATGGACTACCTTATCTTTGAAAGATTCATGAGTTTGGTTACTGTAATTCTTGTAGAGGCATTGCCATTACTACTTACTTAAAATGCATAAAATTAACGGTTTTAAATTTAAAAAGCCGTTTGCAGTAGTCGTTAATCTGTTCTGCCGTAAGATGTTGTGTCTTCCAGCTTGTATTAACAGACTCGACTCTCGGAGACGGCATTACCATGCCATCAGGTAACACCACTGGTTGACGGGTGATGGGAATCTCATCATCAACTTTAGTTTCCTCCCCTTTATTTGCATCTTCGTTATCTGCGTTTTTATTATTTTCGTTCTTATTTTTTTCATTTTCATTATTTACGTTTTCATTATTTACGCCCTCACTACTAGCGCCGTTATCTTGTGAACCTTCACTAACATTTTCTTCTTTTATTGTGTCAATAACTGGTACTTCAATTTCTTTAGACTCTGCTGATGTTGATGCTTCGTTTATAATCTCGTTAGTTACAGTGATAGGTTCAGTTTGTGATCTACCTGGGCTTACGAGTACAACAGGTTGATTACTAAATGGACATTTGCCTTTGGAAGTTGTCTCAGTGCTACCGTTGCTTGCTTCGTTGTCATTATCAGGAGTATCTATTTTTATTTCAATGTCATCCAAATTATTTGTGTTATCTTTATCACTAGTTTTACTTTGATTAGCGCTATCTGTTTGGTTTTTAAGCCACGTTTTGTTTTTAATCTGTTCCTCAACACGGCGATCTATTTCTTTCTGCTTCTCTTCTTCTTCTAAAGCACGTCTATAGGCCAGACAAGGTATAGCGCTAATGGGGATATCATGTCTCTAAAATAAAAGTAAAAATAATAAAAATTGTTATTCAAAAAAGGACCTTACTTATAAGGGGCCATCCATAAATTACGTCACATGAATTTCTCGATTTCTCGACCCCCCCGTCCTTGTCACAGATGGTCACATTTATGAGCCCCCCCCCCCCCTACCTAGTGTGACGTCACATATTTTGCATGAGCAATCTGATGAAAGTTTCGACATTATTTTTATTTTCATTTTAATAAGTCAGTTCGCCTTATAAAAAAAATAAAAATTTTTAGGCCCTGCGCGCACTAGTGACATTTGTCACCGTGACAAAAAATTCTTTGTCACTGTCACGTCACCGTCACTTTCGTGACTGCGCGTACTTGCAGTGACAGTTTCTTGCATTCGATAAGATGGATCTCGAAGAGACGGTTGTCTGTGAACTCGTTTTTAGAAATAGAAAAAAAATACAATAATAAAAAGTATTGGGTTCACCCGCTTTGGAGTGATAGGCTGATAAGAGGAAAGTTCTACACCATGTTTGCCAACCTACGTACATATGACACGTGACATTTTGTTGCGTCACGGGCATGTTGGCGTCCTCCGCGGACAAAAATTCACCGAATTGTCAGGCATCCAAATGCGCGCACCTTCATTAGGGATGATGGACGCGGTGACAGTGACAAAAAGTCACGGTGACAAAAAGTCACTAGTGCGCGCCTAGCCTAATTTTTGAAGTTAGTTATTAATAGGTAGTTGAAATATCATGTTTTTGTACTTACGTTTTGATATTAATATATTTAGAAATGTGACGTCACAAAATGTTGGACCCCTCCCTCCCCCTTGTCACACAATGTCACACTTCGTCGACCCCCTACCCCCCTCTTAACGTGTGACGTAATTTATGGATGGCCCCTAATGAACGTAGTTCTTTTATTATTTTTCTCACCCTAGTGTTGCCCTTCCCAAGAAAATAGGGTTTCGATAAAGTACAAACACGTGTTGGTCTATGCATGTATATCGGCATACCGCTATAGTGTCTCACCATCATCCAATCCACTGGAAGTATTTCAAATTGATTAACGCCCTTTTCTGAAATAATACCAAATACAGCTTTAAAAGATTTCATGGTCTGTCTCATGTCTCAATTATAAAATGTACGTGACATTTTATAATTGAGACATGCACTCAAAACTGAACCGTACAAGGAAAAAAACAACAAAAAAACGACTTCAATTGACATCGACAAGTAAATACTAAGTAACCTACGTCAAAAACACAATTAAATTAAATACGCATTATAAGCATTATTAGAGATAATGGGTCGCGGTTCAAAAAAAATCACGGATTATAGCAAGGAAGAAGGGGGGAGGGGTTTCAATGAGTTATCAATTTTATTTTTCGTTGGACGCGGAAATTATAAACTAAACAAACAACCAAAACACACCCTCCAAACCTTAATGTCAGTCTGGACATTTTTATACGCTTAATCTACCTAAATTTAATCAGATTATGTCTGTATTTAAAGGTAGTATTATGAAAAATTCAAAATGTTTTGTACCAAAAATACATGTCATTTTTGGGTATGGCTTCACCACGTATGACCAGGGACACCTGTATGTATGTATACATGAGTATGGGGTTGAAAAGTTACTAAATACACATGTCGGAAGTGAAACTTCTTTGGCAAACTAATTAAATAAAAATAAAAGCTTGTAAAAAACTAATCGTTAACGCTGCAACTTACAATTATTTACTTAAGTTTTTTTTTTAAGTTTTTTGTTCGAGGTTTACCTCGTCTACTATACGTCTAGATTGCGCAAGTAGTAGATTAAATCGAGGTGGCAAAATTATTTCTTCTTGGCCACTATACATTTGTGTAATTATTAAACATTCCAGTATATTAAGTTGAAGCACCTCTAATACTGTTTTAATTTGTGCTCCTGGTTGTGTTGGACAAGGTTTTGGGAATTAAAACTAATTAAAAAAAAAAACTAATTTAAAATACAAAAAAAAACAAGTTGAAAAAAAAGCAAAAAGCCAACGTCACGCGGTGTTCCCAGGCGGTCACCCATCCAAGTACTGACCGTTCATGACGCTGCCGCGTTACCGGTCGCTCAATTTTACCCCTCATGCGCCTAAAGAAGTTTCACTTCAAAAATATCACCTAATGGACAACCCCTACCTCAATTTTTTCTAACGTTACCATGTACACAAGTACCAGCTTTCGATCAGAAATCGAATAAAATCATCAAAATTGATACACCCAGTAAAAAGTTATGAGTAGGTTAGTGGTACACACAAAAAATACGAAGAGATCCTTCTCTTTTTTTTAGGTTTGTTAAAATGTTACATTTACATGTGGTTTATATTAAATTGTACAGTTTCACAGTACCAAAATATACTTTATTGACTAGTAAATAAATAAACAATTACCTTCAAGAAAAGTTTTTGTACGTGTGACATAAGGTTTTTCTTTTGGTTTACGTGCTCCTTTAAAATCTTCTGGCAAATTCTCGTCCAGCATTTTCTCTATTTCCTCCTCAGGCAATTCCTCTGATTTGCCTAAAATCAACTTATCTACTAAGGAATATGGATAACGTTTTTAGCACCTAAATAATCAAAATGATTATTAAGAGTAATAAAAATGAAGAGTGCATGTTCCAAATTCTATTTATAGGAAGCTTGTGTAGACAGTCCATTTACCAAGGAAGGCTATAAGCTAAATAATATTTTAGTGCATTTTGCTTAAATATAACGCAGTTGAACCGCAGGGCAAAGCTCAATACAAAGTTCAATACAAAATTTATATGTATATTTTTATACTGTGTTGGTCCTATCAACTTTAAATTTGGGCACAATTTTTAGTATAATATATGGAAAAAAGTTTAAAAGCTTAAACAGTTAAAAAAATTCTTAGCCTTTATAGAAAACACAATTATTAAAATATTTATTAAATACCATCAGAACTGTCAGAATCTTCATCGTTACTGTCACCATCATTTGATTTCACTTCATCCAACACTTTAAATTCTTTAAGCTTCTCTAACTCTTCTTGAGTTACAAAGTTGTTACATTTATCGTCTATAGTGAACTTGTCTCCCAATGCTTCAGTATCTTCCGTAAAGTCTATATTATTTTCACTTTCAGGTCCACCAGCATTATGACTCTCATCTTCTCCGTCTAATACCTTCTGCTTCTTTGCTGGTGGAAATTCAGTGTCATATTCTTCATTCATTGTAGATTATTTACCTAAAATCATTATTTGTTAACATAAAAAAAATTATAAATATGTCATTTTAATTGCAAACAACTGTTTTTAACCTACTGTAGAGTAGTGTTTTTAAATTAGTTTTGTAGAAAGTATTTGAATATAAGTACATAATATTACTATACATTGAGTTTTGAAACAGATATCCTTCCGTTTAGTCATTGTAGACTATTTACCTAAAATCATTATTTGTTAACATAAAAAAATTATAAATATGTCATTTTAATTGTAAACAACTGTTTTTAACCTACTGTGGAGTAGTGTTTTTAAATTAGTTTTGTAGAAAGTATTTGAATATAAGTACATAATATTATTATACATTGTGTGTTGTGCTGTGTGGTTACGGCACTAAAGAATGTAGCCACCCCTTCTCTTCCCGTGGGTGTCGTAAGAGGCGACTAAGGGTAACACAGTTCCACTACCACCTTGGAACTTAAAAAGCCGACGGATGGCGGGATAACCATCCATGCTGGCTTTGAAATACACAGGCCAAAGACGGGCAGCAGCGTCTTAGGTGCGACAAAGCCAGCCCTGCGGTCACCAACCCGCCTGCCCAGCATGGTGACTATGGGCAAAACACATGAGTTCGTGTCATAATGTCGGGCGCGAACTTGTGGAGGCCTATGTCCAACAGTGGACTGTGATAGGCTGTAGTGGTGGTGGTGGTTGTGTTTTGAAACAGATATCCTCCCGTTTAGTCATTGTAGATTATTTACCTAAAATCATTATTTGTTAACATAAAAAAAAATTATAAATATGTCATTTTAATTGCAAACAACTGTTTTTAACCTGGTGCGAACTTGTGGAGGCCTATGTCCAACAGTAGACTGTGATAGGCTGTAGTAGTAGTAGTAGTAGTTTTTAAACTACTGTGGAGTAGTGTTATTAAATTAGTTTTGTAGAAAGTATTTGAATATAAGTACACAATATTATTATACATTGTGTTTTGAAACAGATATCCTTCCGTTTAGGGGCATACAGAGATACGTGGAGGCATACCATAGCCGATATTTTAAGTGAAAAAAATTAAAAAGTAGAAGATTACAGCTTATTGCTAAATAATTTTAAAATCGACACATTTGAAAAAAAAATGTTGTGAAGACAATGACATAGGCAAAGAGAATATAACTAACCAGATTAAGTGTAAACAGTTTTTTTTTTATGTTTCTATCTGACGTAGTTTGAGTGTCCAGTCAGTAATCGAGTCACCTGAGTTTTCTTTTAGTTAAAGAAACTAAATGGAAAGATACCTGTTTCAAAACACATTGTATACTAGATGACAATTTAAAATATTGATCTATATCCTGCATTATTTATTTTGTAACTAGCTGCCCGGATAGACTTCGTTATGTCTGTTTTTTTTTTTAGTATTGGAAAGTACAAAAAAAAATTAGCCGAATCAGTCGAGCCATTCTCCAGTTATGCACTTAGCAACATTCATTTTTATTATATAGATTATATCTAATTAAGATCTTGAAAATCAGTAAATTGAACTTAAGCTGTATACTTTGTCATTACAGGTATTTTTGGATAAAAATTTAAGTACCCACCTAAAGAATAAGTTTTTAGTTTTATAAACAACACAAAACGTTTCAAAGAATTTGTTAAATTTTAAAAGTAGAAAACATTATTTTACTTACAATGAGCAGAAAATATAAAATACATGGTAATTTTCAGAAATAATAATCATAAAAATTGACTTAGGCAATATAAATTTATTAGTAACTAAATTTATTTCCTGTGCGGTCTCGCTATCCTGTTTACTGGCGACAACCAATCAAAATCAAGTGCGAAGGGGAGTGTTGTAAGTATTTTCGTTAAAAGATCAGAAGACGATGGATAATGATCCATTTGATTTATAAGCAAAAAGCCCACACAAGTCTACTCAGCAATAGTAATTATTAACCGACTTCCATAAAAGAAGGAGGTTCTCAATTCGACAGGTATGTTTTACTTTTGACTGGGTGGACCGATTTCGATCAATTTTGTTTTAAGTAATTGAAAGGTGTTGCGTGTCATATGGTCCCATTTTAATTTAATTGAGATCTGACAAGTACTTTTAGAGTTATATCTAATAATGCGTATTTACGTGACTACTTTTTCGTCGACCTACGTTATATTATACCGCATAACTTTTTACTCGGTGTACCGATTTCGATGATTCTTACTTTAATCGAAAGCTAATACTTGTCTTGTAGTCTTGTTTAAATTAGATCGAAAACTGATTACAACTTTTTGAGTAATCTTTAATAGCGCGTATTTACTTGACTACTTTTTCGTCTTATTACGTTGTATTACTTGTCGATGTAATTGAAGTCGGTTTTTTTTCGTTTGCGAGCAAACACAATTATTTATTGAATGAATTATGAAGTTAGTCATTGCAGTCTTTGATTTCATCACAATTATAAATGTATTTATATAAGGGTCGATGAACTATTTTTTGTAAATTTTGTAAGAATTTTAACCAACAGTAAGTAAAAAACAAGGCAAATTTCTTTTACATTTTCTTTCCACTTTATTAGAATACTAGCTTCTGCGCGCGACTTCGTCGGCGTGGACTCCGCTCCTATTGGTCTTAGCGTGATGACACATAGCCTATAGCCTTCCTCGATAAATGGGCTACCTAACACTGAAAGAATTTTTCAAATCGGCCCAGTAGTTCCAGAGATTACCGCGTTCAAACAAACAAACAAACAAAATCTTCAGCTTTATATATTAGTAAGTATAGATTTACTAATCATCTTCTGATGTTCATTGATCTGTTTAGGATTACTATGTCTTGTCCATCTTTGTTTTTATTTTAGAACTTTCAAAGGCCGTAACATAGTGGACAAAAGTTTTGAAAACAATTTGGGGACACATTTTTTTTTTAAATAGTTAAATTAAACATTAAAATACTGGAAAACATGTAAATGGGTTTGGAAAATATTATAGATTGTGATAAAAAATGGAAATTAATACGTTTTCATATAATATTTTTAAATTAATGCGTCAATGAATAGCTGAACTAGTCATGAGGACAGCAATTATTTGTGTGGGAAGGAGATCTTGTCAACTATAAAGTTACCGTTAAAATAATTAATAATAATTGAATAATGATAATGAAATGCCGTTTAATAATTATAAATGCTGTATTCTAAAAATGATGATTCTGTTTATGATATGAAATTTGGTAAATTATTAGTTTTGTGAGTCCTACATATATATTAAGTGTAGCGACAATGTTTTTACAAAGAATAGTTGATTGATCCATAAATTATGTTCAATATGTTATATGATATAACCTAATAAAAATAATTCATACAATCACATTTAAAACATATTATAGCTGTAAACATGTAATATAAATATTAAACTACGATATACTATTACCAATATACATAATAGATAGTCACCCCCACAACCATTACAATACATAATATATACACATACCTATTTATTTTAGAACAAAAAAAAATATTTTAGATTTTGATACACAAAAATTTAAAAACTACTTGAAATTCTCTTATCTCTTTTTCATAGCCAAATTATACAATAGTTATATGTAATTAATGAACAGACAGTATGACATCTACATCAAGTTGAGAGCGCCCACTTTGTATTACTATTGTGAACCCTCACATTATCTCTAAAATGAAGTAAAGTTGGCTGCAAAACATTTGGTTTTGCTTAGTACCTACCCACTGAAATCATGCATTGAGTGCTTTCAAATTGATGCACCTTTCGGACAATCCCCTTGGTGTTATGCCTCTATTCCAGATTAGACTAGTTATTAACATATTATGTGGGTAAGGCCGTAGTTTTTTTCCACTTTTCTGTCAGTTCCTTGTCTCCTAGATGTACTTGATGTGTATGACATGAATTAATCATACAAATAAAAATTCTACTAGAAATGTGTAATTGTATCTCATAAAATGTAACATTTTACATAAAACTAGCTTCTGCGCGCGACTTCGTCGGCATGGACTCCGCTCCTAGGTCTTAGCGTGATGATACATAGCCTATAGCCTTCTTTGATAAATGAGCTATCTAACACTGAAAGAATTTTTTAAATCGGCCCAGTAATTCCAGAGATTATCGCGTTCAAACAAACAAACAAACAAACTCTTCAGCTTTATATATTAGTATAGATGATGTTGTCTTTTTTTACGAGTTACTTTGAATTCCAAGTCACTGTGGGTTTTTTCTTGAGTTTAAAATTGGTGTGATTATTTCCGTAATGTATTTATGAATGAAAAAACTACGGCCTTACCCATGTATTAAAATTAAATTACTTCTTAACAAACACAATTTTAAGAGTATTAGAAATATTTTAGTGAAGATATTTTCAGAAAATAGCTTCTCCCATAATCCTTTACATTATCAGGGTATCTTTCTGTGTACAATTAGATTATAGATTATCTACAAATAACGATAGCGTAAACATCCAATGAAGATGAACAATTGGATATTCCCCATCGCTATAAGCAGACATTCGATGTTGCTTTGAGCGAACTGCCCATCATATTACTATGAAGAAATTTAGCGACATTGCGAGAAACTGACTCTGATGCTAACAGAGTTCAGTCTTTTGCAAAGCCGCAATTAGTACAACGATCGTCGATGTTTCCGAGCGCAATCGTGAATCGGTTATTCTCGTCAGTCCTGTAAAGATCACACGTCAAATAATAAACATGCAAAATTGCAAATGTGGTCACATACAGTTCACATCATCAGACATCATTCAGTACCCACGAAATATTTTGTTATATTTATTTATACAATAAACCAGATAAGAGACCACATTGCAAGATCGCCAAGTTACTTAACCTTATCCTCACCTGTTTACGCAAGCTGCCTTACACGTAAAAACACCAAGTAAGTCACGACGACCACAGTACCACACGGACCACATCCAAAAAAATAGTACTGTTATACTGTAATTATTTAAATAACGCAATGAACAACTAATAGTACTTCTAAATTTTTTATAAATTGTTAGAACCACAGACTACTAAGAGAACAAGTTAGAACTTACAAGTAGACAAACTTTAAACTATTTCTGGCTCTGGCTAACGAAAGATGAGACTGAAAAAACGCGGCATTTTAAAAAAAACACACCCTGGCAACTTCAAAGACGCGCCATCTTGTTTATTTGTGACTTTTAATGTATTACCATACTCTGATTCGGATTCTTCCCAATCTCTGTTAAAATCGCCGAAATTTATCAATGTTTACAACAAGATTTATGTTGGCCAGTAATACTTAAAAAAAAAAAAAACAAAAAGACAAGATGGCGCGTTTTTGGAGTTTTGTTGTGATTAACTCGTTACTAATCTTTTAAGGATCGTGCGTATTAATATTGTTTAAAATGCCTAAAACTATTATAACTAAGTGGAGTGCGAGAGGTATTATTTAGTTTATTTTCCAAATGTGAAGCGACGAAATAGGCGAAAGATGCGGAATTTCACCAAAAACAAGATTGTTTACGTATTGTGAAGGAATTTTAGGATGGTGTGAAAAACTGATGTTGATACTTGATTACGCTCTATTTAAATCTTTTATTATTTGTTTATTCACATGAGATACTTTTAAGTTTTTTTAAGGTTTGCATTGGTTGTAATATTTGTATATTTAAATCTTAGAAGGTTTCCGCTAGTTATTTCCCAATGAATGAGGTAATATACCCGATGGTGGGAACCCACAGTGTTGTCATTTAAAAAGTATGCAAAAAAATCGAGTCTCATCTTTCGTTAGCCAGACTTATATAGATGCACAGAATCACAGATTATAGTCTGTCTATTCTCCATCTTTATCATATCTTTATAGTCGTGAAATTTAATGAGGGCGCTGTTAAACACGTAGCAAACACATAGCAACACTGTATAGCATGACATAAATGACTTTGATACTTGCAATATTTTATTTACCAACTATTGAAAACATGAGTCTGTGAGTGAATAGAGGCGAAAATGTCAGTTCGTTTAGGTAAAATGAGTAAATAAATAAGACGCATGTCATATTTTGTTTGTTTTATTATCTGCTGATTAAAAAAGTACACATTACGGCAAAAAGAGAGGATTAATTTTAGGTTCAAATCCGTCTCCAATCTATTATTTTTTTCTAATTTCACTCTTGATTTATTATTTAAATAAAAATAAAATATAAAAATACCGAGACCAAAACAAAAAAAATACTAAAAACAGCGAGCTCGGCTCGGTCACCCAGGTAAAATCTCGTTTACTAACCACAAAATTCACTATAATTATTGTAAATCTAATTCGTTTAATATCTTACATTAGCAAAAATCAATAAATCCTAAATAAAACTAATCGATTGCGAAATTTGATTTATTAAAGGGTCGATTGTGTTTACATATTATGGTCCATCCCTAGCCTAGACCACCAGCATGGAGAAATGGAGAATAGAGAGGACCACCAGGCAGGCGACACTCGCTTTGCCATACTTTTGATACCTACCAAAGTACCAACCTTGAATTTTTGAATAAATTGGCAGAATTGTACGTCAAAATGAAAAATTTTAAACGTCGGAAACATGGAGCATCTATGCTCCATGGTCGGAAACGTCGTAAGTCGTAAACGTCAAATATAAAAAATTATTTTTTTCAAATGTGATTTTAAATTTAAAGCTAACCGCCAAGGCATGCATGGAGCTCTATGCTCCATGCCTGATGCCTTACCATGGCCTTACCATATTGTATCATAGACAAGGATAATAACATCTTTGATCATAGACCACCGCATGCGTCTCATGTGGTCTCATTCTCATGCCTCTTTGCTCATGCCACCATTCGGTCCCTAAAAAATGTTACTGCGCAGTCTTTTCCGCGAATTTCGGACTTGCCAAGATACATCGTCCGTAGTGTACTTTTACTTTATTACGCGATTATTTTAATCGTAATATACATGATTTTGAAGTTCGCACGAGAAATTTTCAATAATTATAAGCAATAATAGAGTATTTCCTTTTTTTCGCATGCTATATAATACATTGATTAGGTATTGTTAAATTCTTGGTCTTAAATAAATAGTACATTTAAAGATGAATTGATATTATATTAATATTAAATGAAAGAACAAAAATGACACCCACTTATTTATTTATTTTTAAGTTATATCACAGTATGTTGAAATTTGTAAGCTAGAGCAGAGATACTAGAAAAGCTTGCTTTGCTTGTATATTTATACAGAATGTTTGACTACCTAACTGCGTTCCTTCAAATAGGGGGTTCTGTAGGTGTAATAGACACGTGTCAGAACCCCCATTTGAAGAAATGCAGTTAAGAGTCGAATACAACATATATATTTAAAAAAACTCATTAAACAAAATAACCAAATTTAACAACTACTATTCAGAAAAATTGTCTCTTCAAATATAATAACAAAAGTAGTAAGCAGTTCCTAAAATTTTCTCTGTATTTTTTTACAATCATAAATGTGTAGCTATTTACAATAGTCGCTTACATTCTACTATGATCTTACACTTCTTAAATAGGAATTAGTCATTGAAATATTATTTCTGCCAACGTAAGGCGGAAATGGCGTTTAGACGCACGTTATAAAAATTTTCTATTATAAAAGCTTAAGGCGTACGCCCGTACGGACGACTACATTCGATTGCCTCAATAGGTATTTCAGACTAATAAAGACAGAATAGTATTAAATAAATGAGAACCGAAATTAGAAAAGGAAAACATACGTTTTCCTGATCACCTTGAAGTAAAAGGCTTTTTAATTGGACCACCCGTGATTTTCTACAATGAATTTAGCGACATATAAACTATTTAAATTTGGGATTAGATCTTGACACCAGTGTTGAAAAAGTTAACAATTTTTTTTTTTACAATGCGCGCTAGATTTTTTATAAATATTATTGTGTTAACACAAGTAGTAAAACTATTTCCGCCGTCGACGAGGCTTGGGTGGAGGCTGTACTGTTACACTCGCAGAAGCTATCTCCTCCTGTGTGGCGCTTTCAGTCTTCTCGAGCTGACCCCGAGCCTCCACGAAGAACATCACGTCACGCAGCTGATCTTTAAGATCTGCAACCTGGTAAGCATACATCATTTAGCAAAAGTGTGTGTCAAAAACATTTCGAAAATATGAACCTAGTAAAGTCTAACATTAGGAAAATAAAGAAAATAGTATTTTTTACTGAGTTAGAGCACAGCAAGAAATATCTCAAAATCTGGAGCAGTCCGACGGGGAAGTACCTCAACCTTACAGAAGATCACAGCTAAATAATAGTGCTCTCAAGCAGTGTTGTGATCCTGTGGTAAGTAAGGTAGGCAGAGCTTCTGGGGGGTAGGGTTGCAACGCGCTTGCGATGCCTTGGTGTTGCAGGCGTCTGTAGGCTAGGGTAATCGCTTACAATCAGGTGAACCGTATGCTTGTTTGTCGACCTAGTTGTATAAAAAAATGTTGAGTAACCAATCAATCGAAGGTATTCTGTAGAGGTAAAAAAATATTGTCAAATAAATTTACAATAATAATAACAAGAAAATATAAATAATAAAAAAACATAGATGAATAATTAAAGTAAGTAAGTATATGAGTTTAGTATGCAATAATGAGAATGAGTGTGACTGTTTTATTCTGTAGTGGTGCGTCTACTCTTTAGCAGTAGTTTTAAACTTTAAGTTATGCCAAACTGTCTGTCTGTTTTGCCACAGACCATCAACTATTTGTGGGTAAAACCTTAAGTACCTAGCTATTTAATACAACTCTAAAGAATTTCGTAGGCGTATGTTTGTAATTGAAGATATTTTATCTTTGTTATTGAACTTTACAATAAAAATACTGTACAGAAAATACAAAAACCAGGAACAAAATCGAACAGAACAAATAAACCTAGAGACTCACTCACTGTGAGCCCCGCTTACGCGGACCACTTCGGGTGCTTCCGAAGCTAGCTTGGCTAGTGGTCCCCGGACCAAGGGCCAAGAAGCAATAGTGACGAGTTGTGTGAATGTGATAGTAAGTCGAGACAAGGTGTGCGATCATTGTATGTGCGCGCGTACCTCGGCCGCGAAGGCGGTCTCGCGCTCGGCGGCGCGCTCCTGCCACTGCGCGTGCGACTGCGCCAGCGCCGCCGCCAGCCCGCGCTCCTCCGCCAGCGCGCCCTGCAGCGTCGACACCCTGACTCGAACAAATATGTCATCAGTTTCACTATAATTGTATATTTCATTACAAGTGCGCAAAGGCTGGCATTGCATCGAGTTCCGACGTCCAGGTTGACAGTCGGAACAAGTTATTTTTAATACAGTTGCGAAAAAATGAAACAATTTAATAAAATAAACTCGCAAAGAAAATTTCTGAAAAATGGCGCCAACCGTAGAATATAAGCAGAGTTTTTTTTCTTCACCCATTCTGGTAGGCAAAGGGAAACTATGCCCATACAGCCAAGTCTTCAGTAGAAGTTTTTTATTGATATGAAATGAAAATGAAATTTAATGAGATGAAATGAAATGAAACCTAACCAAACTTATTCAATGAAATCATTAAATCTGATATTGAAACAAATTAGTAGCTTCTTTTAAGAAATATACGTATTTGCATGAATCATAAAAACTTCTATGAATTTTTTTAGTAAAAACTTCATTGTTGGTTTTTCTTTTTAATAGACATTATTTTGACAGTTGGGAAAGAGAACGCACGAGTGCGGGAAAGGTAAAAAAAAAGCACGCGTGTGTAATAGCCCACTTTCCGAACGCTATACGTCCCTGCAATACGCCACTTTTTGAGCAACTGTATTAAAAATATTTTTACATTTCTATATAAATAAAAATTAATCGCAAAACGTATTGCTAAACTAGAGAACGGATAGACCGATTCTAGCCGATTTTTTAAAAGTTATCTATACTTTGTAAAAGTTCTTATAGAATGAAAAATTAAGAAAACGACGCAAAGAAAACTAAAAAATTAAAAAAAGGCAACGAATATTACAATTACATGCATTTGACAGTTCACAGGACAGACGTCTGTGCGGTCGGCTATATGTGTCGGGTGTACGTCCACATTCAGGCACTCACTTGGCGGTGAGCTGCTGCAGGCGGCGGTCGAGCGCGGCGTGCTCGCGGCGCACTGCGGCGAGCTGCGCGCGCAGTGTCGCCGCCTCCTGCTCCGCCGCGGCCGCGCGCCCCTCTGCCGCGTCGCGCTCCGCCGCTCGCAGCCGCTCCAGTCTGCGAGGTCAAGGCAGTCACTCGTAGAGGTAAAAATTATATAACTATTCAGCTAACTATTATTGTTGAGTTGGGAACGTTTCCAACGGTTCACATGTCATACTCAGAGATTTAGATTATAGCATAGCGAGTCGGTCTCGGTTTTCTAGTATATTATCTATGGAGCTAGGCAACAGATCAGTTGAGCTGTTGAGCTGTTTTATGAGCCGATTTACAACTCCGGCTCAACGTCGTCAATCATGAGCTGATCTGCACAGCTCACGTTTCATGTGTGTCATTTTTGTTGAGTTACCTAGTCAGTAGATCAATGCTTTATTTTTCCGACACGATTCAATTATTATGATTCTGTCAAGTCCTTCCTCCACTAAAGACGCATAGCGTGTCAGTGTAGGAACGATGAACCATTGTTAAATTGTTACAATACTATATCATCAAAAACAAAACATTGTAAAAATATTGTTACGTTTAGGGTTCGAAGGATTTGGAGAGAAAGACCTGCTGACTCTTTTGGAGACTTTATTCACTAGCACTAGGTGCAACACAAAGCACTAGGTAAAAACACTGTTTAACTAGTAGAATTTCTATCCAGGATTGTGTATAATAAATTATCACTGACTCACTGTAATGAAATATTCAAACTATTGCACACTAATACGGAGGCTTCTGAGCTTCTGGAAGGAGCTGGGCTGGCTGAACAAGTCAGCCCTTTTTCACGCATCACGATTCAGCCTGTAATATCCCACTGTTGGGTATAGGCCTCTTCCCCATGTAGGAGAAGGATCAGAGCTTAATCCACCACGCTGCTCCAATGCGGGTTGGCGGATATATTCTTTACTCGTACTATGAGTAACGATCACTATCAGGTGTAAATGATAACAACCGGGACCGACGGCTTAACGTGCTCTCCGAGGCACGGTGGGGAGACCCACAAGGACTGCACAAACACCCAGACCACGGCAAACATCTGTATGGCCAATATAAATGTTGTCGTGTGCGGGGATCGAACCCGCAACCGCCCGCGCAACAGCCAATCGCAATCCAGTGCTGTGACCACTGCGCCAACGCGGCGTCTTTCACTTTCTTTCGTATTCTTTCGTCTTTCTTTTTTTTGCGTTTTCACGCATAATGGACCGATATTGGGTCTGAATGCGGAAAATCGAGCCCACACAACAATAACAACTACAACAACACTAATACTAAATAGAAACATTTTTATTTCCTTTTGGAACCTACGATCAGTTATGTAAACTATAATCAGACGAGTTGTAAGAGGTTGGGGGTTTGATTGACCACTGCTCCATCTTCCATAGTCAGGCAGCACGTCAGCTCTCTTGAGTCTTTTAAATAAATTCGGCTGCAGGAGCGAACAGGATACTGGATAACAGGTTTGGATGAGTTGTCAAATGGTCCTTGTAGTTGGCTAAGTATTTTACCTTGTTATATTACAACTAAGAAAGGCCACATCATCGGCAAACGTTGCTACAGCTATTTCAGGATATATGTTTTAGTAAAAATGTACTGAACCCTGGGGAACTCCGGCTCTGCAGCTAAATAGGGAAGATCTCGTGTCACGTAGCTTGACTTGAAATTTTCTGTTATTGAATTACGACTCCAGCAGCAGGTAGTAGAAGTGTGGAAAGTAAATAAAAACAATAAATAAAATTGAAAACAACCAACTCGAATCAGATGTAATACGACTAACAATATGATACAAAAAAACATCGCATGAATTTTTACAAAGCAATTGATATTGCATATTTTTTTAACGTAGATCTGAGTTATAGCTTGTACTCACTCAGCGATGCGCTCCTCGTAGTAGGCGCGCTGGCCGTCCAGCTGGCGCGTGAGGATGTAGGTGAACTCCAGCTGCGCCGCGTCCAGCTTGTCGTCGTGCGGCGCGCCCTCCGCCGCCACCAGCTTGCCGTCCGCCTTGTTCTGCACCAGCCGGTGCACGAAGTTATCGCCTGCGGTAACGTTCACATTATGTAGATTGTAGAGTGAAGCTAAACACGTTGACGGCTGAGTACAAAATTATGGGATAGAATAAATACACAAAGATAGGCTGAGGGTGATAGGAGTAAAATTAAAATTGGATTATTAAGTTTTGCATTTATTATAGAGGCCGGCCATAAAATGCGTCACGCGGAATTTGACTCTTTTGTCGCACAAAGTCATACTTTTAGCGACGCCCTTACAAATGTTACATCACAAAAGCTAGACCCAATCAATCAATCACCAATAAATGATTTTGTAGTTAAAAATAGTATGCAGAGTCACGATCACGATTCAGCCTGTAATAACAGTGGGACTGTTGGGCATAGGCCTCTTTCCCATGTAGGAGAAGGATCGGAGCTTAATCAACCACGCTGCTCCAATGCGGGTTGGCGGATGTAAGCAGGTGGTATGCAGAGTAACAATTCGATTTTCTAAGAAATAAAAAAAGTCTTCCTCTTGTCTTGTCTTTTTACTCTAAGCAAAACCCTTTCTTTCTATCATTTACAAACGTATTTTATGGACGACCTAGGAGGGTTTGTGAAAACAAAAAATAAAAATCTTGCTATTGGAGGTAAAATATTGTATTATTTTAAACGATACCTGCATAGTCCCACACTCTGTTGGAACCTAATTGTAAAGCATATGTATGATTTGAAGCCAGAAAATGTTTTGCAGCGTGCCCCTTCTCGTATCTGCAAATATAGTTTTATATTTAAGTATACTAAATAAAATAAAATCATCTGAAAAGTTTATAACCAACACTCAGTCAACACTTTCATAAGTATAAAACACAGTATCTACCGCACCTGCCGCAGCCCACGTGTCCACAGATGAGACAGATCCACAGCGAGCCGCATTCCAGCCCCTCGGCCGCCCCGGCGCCCTCGAGCCACGCGCCAACCTCGCCCTCTGCCTTCCCCTCTGTCACGTGCTTATTTTCTTCCTCGGTCTCCTCCTCGCCTTCTGTATTATTATCATATCCTCTAAACTTTGCCGTCTTTGACCAATGAAAACTTACTAATTGTGGCATAAATCTATACACTTAACACTACTACAGATAAATTTTTCTTATTGATTTCCAACGATCGCGATTACATGTCGCCAGAAATACCCCTATTATATTGTGCTAATCAATTTTTTTTGACCAGATTCTGTTATAGCTACGTATCTTCGTGCAAGGTCGCGCCTAGTACAATAGTACCTCGTATTACTACTAAGTAATCGTACCCAGCAGTGGGATATTACAGGCTGAAGCGTTAATATAGATTTAAAAGAAAGTTTAGATTTGACAAGAAAATTCTGAGTTCATTTCTCAATCAATGCCCATCCTACTTGCAATTAGTACATTTTTCTGTACTAGTTCCTGTGTATGTTATTTGATATTTTTAAATAGGCGTAGGTAGATAAAGAAACGAAATGAAGAATAATAAGGCTCTAACATCATAATATCATTCCTTATAAGATATGATAAAAAAAAATCATAATTAGATAAGATAGTAACCGGAAACAATTTCTAGAAGTGACTCGGTAGAGATAGGTCTAAGACACATTATTGTAAAACAGAAACACTAACTAAATTCAAATTTAAACTCTTGTTCTACTACAACAATCCTAGGATTTCGTCATTATACCTTTGTAAATATATTTACTGACTAGCTTCTGCGCGCGACTTTGTCGGCGTGGACTCCGCTCCTATTGGTCTTAGCGTGATGATACATAGCCTATAGCCTTCCTCGATAAATAGGCTATCTAACACTGAAAGAATTTTTCAAATCAGCCCAGTAGTTCCAGAGATTACCGCGTTCAAACAAACAAACAAACAAACAAACAAACTCTTCAGCTTTATATATTAGTATAGATCATTGAAACCATATTCTATAATACATCTTCTCTTTTCTGTAAACTTTATACAATTAAGTCTAAAAAAATATAATATACAAAAATAAGTTTTACTTAAAAAAAATATATACATATTTTTAAGTATAGTATGGAGCTAAATAAGTTTTACTTTAGTCGTGTTGTCTAAACTAAAGCACACTTAATTTTTTATTAATTCGTAATTAATTATGACCTTGGAATACAACTATATAAACAACTATACCATATATACCATTTTTTTCGTCTCCTGTAAAGTTGGTAAAAATTACTTATGCGGTTTTGTTAACTAAGGGACGATATGTATATATATATATATACATATATCTATGTATGTTTAGTGACTTATATTTTTATTTCGATATCAATATTGGAGAACTTTAATGTTAAGAAGAAATCATTTGAACTCTACTTATTATTTGTTTAAAACTAAAAAAGGTTCTTAAAATATACTACACTCACTGTCTTATATACAGGACATGCAACTGAGCCCAATTTCAATGGTGAGAAATTAGTACAATAGTGTCATATAGTCATATAGTCCAGTAAAATGAGGATTTAATTTGCCATCATAAAGCAGCCCTGCATTTTTCAATATAAGATTATTTTAGCATAGTCATGCCTTCTTCTTCTTCCTCTTATTAAATGCTAATGGCTTTCAATAGTGCCAAATGAGCACAGATGATTTTGCCAATGTCACGTAGAAATTATCGTCATGCCTCTGGCGGCCGTAAATTGAAAAGAAAAGCGCAACCATTAACCGACGACCCGACACCGACACCGACGTACCCCACTACTGTTGTTGCACGACCTGTGTAATAGGACCGTAACACACTACCTCAAGTTTCCTTATTAATATAAATGCTATCAATTAAATGCTACAGTCTATAAAAATATTTGTATGACATTTAGGGGGCTTTACGCGCTACGATAAATTGTAACAATTTATTGAACGATTTATCGCTCCAAGAAATCGAAAGAGTAGAGCACTGTTCACTCCAACTCCAATTCCAATAAATCGCTACAATCTCCCGTTTACACGCAACGACAAATTGTAACAATCTGGATCGTTACGATACATTGTTACAATCTATCGTAGCGTGTAAAGCCCGCTTTAGCTGTATAGTGTTTCTGGTTTTACTTCTCAAATTATTTTAACAAAATAAGTTTTTTAGAAAAAATGGAGTGTTTATTACTTTCGACAGGGTGGTTTATAATCTATATATTTACAAGCTACGATAAAATGTAACAATTTATTGAACGATTTATCGCTCCAACAAATCGAAAGAGTAGAGCACAGTTCACTCCAACTCCAATCCCAATAAATTCCTACAATCTCCCGTTTACACGCAACGATAAATTGTAACAATCTGGATCGTTACGATACATTGTTACAATCTATCGTAGCGTGTAAAGCCCGCTTTAGCTTTATAGTGTTTCTGGTTTTACTTTTCAAATTATTTTAACAAAATAAGTTTTTTTAGAAAAACCGGTGTGTTTATTACTTTCGACAGGGTGGTTTATCTATACTAATATTATAAAGAGGTAAAGTTTATAACTTTGTATATACGGGGTAATCTTTGCAAATACTGATCCGATCATGAAAATTCTTTCGCTAACAGAAAGCTACACTATTCAGGAGTGACAAGATAAAAGGAAAAAGATAAAAATATATAAAGATTTTAAATCAGCAGGATTTGAACCTGCGCCCTCTGACGTGCCGTGTCAACAATTCAATCTAATCAAGCATTATTATTTGCCTTAGAAATTAATTGGTGATTTTAAAACATTTATATTTATCTGATTTGCTGAAAATAGTGAGAGTGTATTGGAACATATCAAATTTCACCGTACCCTTCTTATGTGAAATGGATTATAACGCCTAACGAAGTGGGCACGGGTCGGCTAGTAATATATAAATCAATTGCTGTTCGTTAGGCTCGCTAAAACTCGAGAATGGCTTGACTGATTTAGCTAATTTTGATCTTGAAATGTTTGTGGAAGTTCAGGAAAAGTTTAAACGGTGAGAAACATAAAGAATATGTAACGGAAAATACTAAAAACGACGATTTAATTTTCCAATACAAAATGTTCCTAGCGGGGAAATGTCAAAAACTTTGTCAATGAGGATCTGTAACGTTTTTAGTTGAGAATGCAGATTTATAGAACTAAGAAATCCTTAACATACAGTGCAAAAATTTTTGTTCTAGGACAAAAATTGACGAAGTTATGATCAAATTACTAGCGGAGTTTACTAACCGGCCGGCCCGGAAGGCTGTGACGTCACTCAGACCTTCCATGCCAGTTAGCCCATAGCAGCGACAAGCTGCGATGGTGTTTTCATTTAAACTATGTGTCCTACAAAAAAATTGTAAGGACATAATTTGTAGCAAATTGCTTTGCCTACAAATATGTTCATATAACTTTTTGCCGAAATTTAAAAATTAAAGAAGTTATAAGCAAAAAAGTGAGAAAATTTCTATAAAGATTTTCTTTTTTGCTCTATAACTTTTTTTTTATACATTTCACAAAAAAAAATACCTCAGACCAGTCTTGTAGATTTGAGGAAAATTTTTCTCTACAATTTTTTGAATTTCATTCATTTAAAACGCTGTTACAGCGCTCCAAAGTTGACCGGGTTTGTCAATGCTCATGAGAATCCGGTCAAAACGAAATGTTTAACTTAGTTTTATGATCCGGAGTGAGTTTTATGAGTCGGAGTGATGCCACACGCATCCCGCATACACTGATCCCGCTTACATGACGACGTGTTGGCGCAGCGGTCACAGCACTAGCTGTTGCGCTAGCAGTCGCGGGTTCGATCCGCGCACATGACAAAAATTTGTATTGGCCATACAGATGTTTGTCATGGTCTGGGCGTTTGTGGTTGTGTATTGTGTGTGTTTCCGGACCCCCGACACAGGAGAAAATCGTACTGGGGGCCGTTGTTGTGAAACGTTTATTATTTATTATTATTATTACTGACGTAGCGGCAGGAACGGCATAATGTTTATAACTTAATATCTTCGTAAGTAATGGTCCGATTTGGATAATTCAAAAATAAATAGCTTTCTTTTATCATAGAAAATAACGTGGATACTAGTTTTATTGAATTTGCTATAACTTTATTGATCCTCATTATACATACGTGTAGAAGAGTACTTTTGAGTCTCAACCAGTTTCGGAAATACTAATGTTTTCCAAAAATTCGTTGACTTCTCTTAATCTTCTTCGAATGTATCTACTTAGGTAATCAAATATCTCATAAATCATATTTTTCTAACGTGGTATTCCCAGTAGGCCTACCCCACAGACAGCTTATGCCAATGAATCAGTAAAGTTGTAGGCAGGGATTTAACAAAAAAAAAATAAGAATATATTTACAATAAAAAAAGGATCATAAAACTAAGATAAGCATTTCGTTTTGACCGGATTCTCATGAGCATTGACGAACCCGGTCTACTTTGGAGCGCTGTAACAGCGTTTGAAATGAATGAAATTCAAAAAATTGTAGAGAAAAATTTTCCTCAAAAAACCATCTACAAGATTGGTCTGAGGTATTTTTTTTTTTTTGTGAAATGTATAAAAAAAAGTTATAGAGCAATAAAGAAAATTTCTATAAAAATTTTCTCACTTTTTTGCTTATAACTTCTTTAATTTTTAAACGGCAAAGTTATATGAACATAATTATTTGTAGGCAAAGCAATTTGCTACAAATTATGTCCTTACAAATTTTTTATAGGACACATAGTTTAAAAGAAAACACCATCGCATCTTGTCGCTGCTAAGGGCTAACTGGCATGGAACGTCGGAGTGACGTCACACGCATCCCGCGTACACTGGCGTAGCGGCAGGAATGGCATAATGTTTATAACTTAATATCTGCGTAAGTAATGGTCCGATTTGGATAATTCAAAAAGAAATATCATTCTTATGTCATAGAGAATAACGTGGATACTAGTTCTATTGAATTTGCTAGAACTTTACTGATCCTCATTAGTTGTCAAATATTTATAGGTGCGTTCAGATTTCAGAAAGTGTTTTGTGTATATTTTTCACAAATATACGTAGGTGATACGAAGTTCACCGGGCCATCTAGTCATCAATATAAATACATATTGCTTTTTACTTTAAAAAAAATTGCTTTATTAATTGTGATTAGTGTATAACATTCGAAAATCCATTAATAACTTTATTAATGTCATCAAGATATTATTTTTAAGTTAGTTATAAATTATACAAAGTGAAATGTTTTTAAAAAATAATATGAAAATGGTAATAAAATATTCAATAACATCTAATACATGGCTATACAACTTTAAATGAAAATCTTATCTATATCTATATCTATATATAATAAAATTGCGAGGACGGAGGAGTATGAAATTTCGCACGACGATCGACGATTTTAATTATGCATAAAAAATACATTAAATCAATAAAAAAAACTTTACAAACACTACTTGTCTAGTCGACAAGTTGAAAATGGTCCAAAATAGAGATACTGCAAAAGTTATAACACAATTAAAGATGAAAAAAAACTATTAATATTAAAGAAATTTCAAAAAAGATTCTGAAAGAAGTGGAAATTTCCAATAATAAACTCCTAGCTCCCGGAACTCTATCTCCATTATTTATAATCTTAATTTAATGCTGAAAGTGAGTCTCCGCGTGACATTTTTAGGTTGCGCACGCGGCGTCAAAAGCGAGTACGACACATTGATTAATTTATTTAAAGGTATTGAATTTTTTTTTAAATTGAAAAAAATATGGTATATTCTGAACACTATAAATACTTACTTAATAAATAATCGCCAAATATTTTAACTTGTATACAACATTCTTGTAACAAAATATAGAACTGTATATGACATTATTGTTTGTTTTATATAAATTCTTATACATCCAATACCTACTCAACTAAATTTAAAAGCACATTTTTCTTTACAATAACATTAACAGGAAATGTATTTCATCATAATAAGAATAACAATAATCTTTTATCAAGCTATCAGTGACAGTAATCGATTACACAATCGATTTACACACTTATCATTATTGTAGCAGGATTTTCCAAATAATATCAACTGTAGAGTATAAACAATTTTACAATGTTATAACATAAAGAATACATACGCTTTTCATAAATTGAAATATTTGTCTTTATAACTTTTGTACAATCCCATTGCAATTGAAATATATTTATAAATCTGCATTTCAAGGTGAAATCTTTGACCTCTGCATAATCAGGGTAACTAACTCGTATGTAGTGGACTTTCTTAAAATCAATTTTGTTAACAATTAGGTACTGTCTTCTTTATTAATTATTTTTATCACAAATCAAGATTTAAGTATGATAATAAATTACTATAATTTATTGCTCTATTATATGAAACAACATAATATACCTTTTGTTCTAAGCTCACTTTAAGTTATTTGACTTTTAAATGACCTTAGTAGAAACATAAAATTAAGAATGGAAATATTTGGAATGAGAATGAGAAAATACCTTCTGAGCTTAAATAATATACCTGTGCAGCAAATAAAAAAAAACAAGGTAAGGTTGCAATAAAATACCTCTACCTTTTTTTAAGATGTTAGATGTTTCTTAGTAGTATAGCCACTACTAAGAAGCTGTTGGTTTTTGCCATTTATAACAACCTGAATACTTAAAGTCACATTCAGCTAACATAGCATCTGCCTCAGGTGGTCCACGAGATCCATACACATAACTGAGAGGTTTTATGTGTTGCTCCTCTAATTGTTTCAACACTGGTGTGAAAATACGCCATGCTTCCTTTAATTCATCATTTCTTACAAAATTCATCTGAGTTCCAGTAAAAACATCCAGTATTAATCTTTCATAAGCATCCGGTATGTCAGCCTCTTTGTAGCGCATACTATATGTTAAATCTAATTCAGTTTCTATTAAATCAAATTTCATTCCTGGAGATTTACTCATCACCTTCAAATATAAGGCTTCACCAGGTTGAACACGTATCACTAATTCATTTCTTTTTGTATGACCTTTAAAGATATCTCCGGGCACATCTTTATATTGCACTCTTACCTCAGCTTTTCTTTCATTCAGAGCTTTTCCACATCTTAAAATGAATGGAACACCTTGCCATCGTGAATTATCAATGTATAAAACAGCTACTGCATATGTTGGAGTCACAGAATCTTTAGGCACAGTTGGGTCATCAAGGTAACCAAGTTTTTCTTGTCCTTGACCATTAGGGTTGCCAACATACTGTCCAACCAGTACATTTTTGAGTTGTATAGGCTTTATGTGCCTTAGAACTTTAACTTTTTCATCTCTAATGTAATTAGGATTTAAAGTTACTGGTTTCTCCATAGCAATTAGTGAAAGTATTTGCAAAAGGTGATTTTGCATAACATCTCGCACTATTCCAAAATTATCAAAATAACCTCCCCTACCTTCGGTTCCAAAGGGTTCTTTAAAAGATATTAAGACTGAAGCAATATTTTCTCTGTTCCAAGAAGGGGTGAAAATTTGGTTGGCAAATCTCAGTGTCATCAAATTCTGGACCATTTCTTTACCAAGGTAGTGGTCAATTCTATAAATCTGTTCTTCTTTAAATAAACTGGCCAAGTGATTATTTAATTTATCAGAACTTTCATCATCTTTACCAAATGGTTTTTCTATAATGACACGAGTATATCCCTTGAGAGCAAGACAAGCATTTCTTATGTTTAGCGTAACATCTTCAAATACTGTGGGTGGCACGGCTAAGTAAAATATTCTATTAGCAGTTGGTCCTTTTTCAAACTTGCTAATATGTTGATTTAAAAGTTCATAGTCATCTCTTTTATCATAGGAACCAGAAACATAATCATTCGCTTCCCAAAACTCTTCCAGTTTCTTTTCATCACCGTGTCGCACTTTTATATACTTCTTTGATTTTTCCTTGATATCTTCCAACGTCTGTTTCGTTCGAGCATAGCCAATGAATTTTGTATTTTTCGGTAATAAATTATCACGATACAAATACCAAATTGTCGGATACATTTTTTTCTTAGCAAGATCACCCGACGCTCCAAGAAGTACAAAAGTATGAGGATATTGGAAATCAATTTTATTTTCCATTGTGTTTATTCCTTAAATATTATGATGCAGTGAAATATTAGAGACAACTGCAACAACCTGTAGCTTGTAT
Source organism: Melitaea athalia (assembly GCA_905220545.2). Lineage (NCBI taxonomy): Eukaryota > Metazoa > Arthropoda > Insecta > Lepidoptera > Nymphalidae > Melitaea > Melitaea athalia. The sequence goes on from HG992196.1 coordinate 7,717,645, forward strand.
TAAACTGAACGCGGAGTAAACTGATATTAAGTATTTTACACTTAAAAATAATTCTCTTTTATAACTCGTCATTTTTCTTCCGCGTCATTTTTATCGCTTTGGTCGATTCATAGTGACAAGTAATATAGCATATCTCATAGATTTTATCGATAATATATCTACGATAAACAAAAATTACACGACAGTTTTTAAAAAAAAAACAGAAGAATTTTTTCATAATTGTCATGCCCTGAATAAGCATTACAATAAGTAAATGATGACATTTCTTTTATACTTTTAGATAACAGTCATATCGACCCAAAACAAAAACGTCATGACAGGATTATTTAGTATTTATTTAAAAGTTGTTGTAGTTCAAATGTATGATTAATTTATTTCTTTTAATAATTATTATAATGATGTATAAATTTATTAGTAACTCAATTTATTTTCTGTGTGGTCTCGCTTTCCTGTTTACTGGTGACAACCAATAAGAATCGAGTGGGGCGGGTTGTTAAAAGGTCCGAAGAAGATAGGCGAAATTCGTTCGATTTTATCAGAGCAAGAAGCCTACACAAGTCTACTCTTTAACTGTAATTATTTATTGAATAAATTATGAAGTTAATCATTGCAGTCTTTGATTTCATAACACAATGAAAACAACGCATCATGCATTCAGCCTGTAACATCCCACAGCTTTAGGCCTCTTTCTCCATGTAGAAGGATTGGAGCTTAATCTAAAACGCTACTATGAGTAACAATCGGTATCAGGTATTTATGGTAACATCCGAGACCGACGGCAGACCTCCAAACCGGAAAGAAATATTTGTACATATACAAATATATCCCATCCCGAGCAGGAAGCGAACCCGCAAACCGATGAAAACAACAATCGACGATAACTTGAATTTAAATTACTTTATAGTTAAACATTTTTTTAAATATCATATCAAAAATCGACCGTTCCAGCGGGGATCGAACCTGCATCTCCGAATGACCGTGTCGGGCTATGGAACGATGTACCCGTTAGATCGAAATTTTTGATATGATGATTTTATAATCGGTTTTAAGCAGTAAAAAAATTCGTTATTTGTTTCTAAGGCCTCGTTTACGGAGACGCGGAACGTAGTGCGTAGCGGTAAGCTGCGCGGCCCGCACTAAAATACTAAATTCAAATGTAGGGCGTTGTATGAGTGCGTTTACATTACACATAATCACGCCTCTTTCCCGTAGGGGTAGGCAGAGACCACTTCTTTCCACTTGCTACGATCCTTACATACTTGTTTCGCTTCGTCCACTTTCATTATTCCTTTCATACATGCTCTTCGGTTTAGGGTACTCTTGACCTGGCCTTTTTTCAAGACGTCACTGATTTGGTCTTGAAATGTCCGCCTAGGTCTACCCCTTCCAACACTCCCATTCACACTTGCCTTATACACTTTTTTCGTCAATCGCTCTTCATTCATTCTCTCAACATGGCCAAACCATCTCAGCATACCCTTCTCAATTTTTGTCACTACATCTTCTTTCAGACCACTACGTTTCCGTATCTCACTATTTCTTATCCTGTAACTCAGTTTAACTCCTATCATACTTCTTAACGCTCTCATCTCAACTGCATTTATTCTGCTTTCATGTTTCTTCTGCCATACCCAACTTTCACTTCCATACATGAGTGTCGGAACCAACACCCCCCCTATGCACAGCCAAACGAGCCTTGTTTGTGCGTTTACGGAGAAGCTATTTTACACGCGTTTGAGCGTGTTTTACGGCCGAGTATCATATCATATATATAAAAATTAATTTTGTAATTTATGACTGTTTTGCAGCTTCAACATGGATGAGCGGAAGATCAAAGATTTACTCAATTACAGTGATTTTGAATTATCTGGGGATGATGATGATGAGGAGTACATGCCTCTAGATTTCGCGAGAAGCGAGGCCAGCTGAAGAAAAAACTGAAGATCGAGGAAGTAGGAAATTCAACACATTTATTCTGGCGCACTAAGGTAATGCTTGTTCTCTTTTCTCGAATATTTGGGGCTAGATTTTTGCGAACTTGTAGCAGAACAGTGCAACATTTATTCGGCACAAAAACGGGAGTTGAAATCAATAGATACAATTGATCTTGGAATGATCCATTTTTCTCGTGTGCAATTGATGATGGGCAACCCTCAAATATCCTCAAGGGAGGCTCTATTGGAGGGACACAATTATTCAGTGCTAGAGTTTGCCAAAGATCTAAAGATATGTGAATAGACGAACATATGATTCCATTTTCAGGAAGATGTGAGCACGATCAATATGTCTCAGCCAAGCCTTATCAACCTGTACTAAAGAACTTTGTGTTGGCTGCCCAAGACGGAGTAGTGCTGGATTTTGATATATACGCTGGTAAAGATACACTACCTCAAGATGTCATGAATAATCTTGAACTGGGGGCGGGAATTGTACGAAAACTTTGCCACACAATTGACGTCAACTGTATGTTGTATACAGATAGATTATTTACGAGCCTGAAACTATCAGAACACTTGTTACAGAAAAAAAAGGATATTTTTAAGGAGGGGACAGTAATATTGACAAATTGGATTGGAACAGTAGCACAGAACCTGCAAACGTTGGTGGAAAAAACAGAACAGAAAAATTTACATAGATCGTCCAGTCAGAAACTATAACACCTGCATGGGTAGCATTGATTTATGCGACAGATTAATTGTATACTACGGAAGTGAAATGCAGATAAAAAATGGACAGTGAGAACCTTCTGCCATTTCCTCCATCTGGTTGTTGTCAATTGCTGGGTAAGGTACACATGCTGCTGTACTGAAGAAGATGTACAACGCAAGGACAAATTGGGCTTACACCAAACACAATACAGGCTGAATCTGGCCAAAGCGATGAATTATGATGGAGGGAGCAAAAATCGGGATCAACCGATCCTAATTTTTTGCTTCCTGGATCAAGATCTCGTCCCAGTCCTTCAGTAAGTTCCCACTTGGATGGGATTGGGTTGGCCCCCTTAGGGGCCATCCATAAATTACGTCACACGAATTTTTCGATTTTTTGACCCCTCCCCTCCTCCCCTCCTCCTTGTCACAGATGGTCACATTTATGGGACACCCCCCCCCACCTAGTGTGACGTCACATATTTTGCAATTTTGCATGAGCAAACTGATGACAGTTTCGACATTATTTTTATTTTCATTTTAAGAAAAGTCAATTCGCCTATAAAACAAATAAAACTTAAATTTTTGAAGTTAGTTATTGATAGGTAGTTGAAATATCATGTTTTTGTACTTACGTTTTGATTTTATTATATTTGGAAATGTGACGTCACAAAATTTTGACCCCTCCCTCCCCCTTGTCACACATTGTCACACTTCGTCGACCCCCTACCCCCCTCTTAACGTCTGACGTAATTTATGTATGGCCCCTTACTAGATATCTTCATTTTTGTCACTCAGATTAATTAATTTTGATTAACTTTATCTGTCTATGACGGACTTGGAGTGGAAAATGTGTTACCTTTCTCACTCTCGCACTCCGCACAGACGGCACGCTCGCGCGGCTCCGGCGTCTGCGCGCAACGGCACACAGGGCAGCGCGCGTCGCGCCAGCGCACGAGGCACTCGGCGTGGAACGCGTGCGCGCACTGCACGCTCAGCACGCCCGCCACGCTCTCATCCATGCGCTCTGAAATATAGCCATGTAAGCTAATTATCTGAAAGAAAGGTTAGCTGGTTAATCATTTTGTGTTATTAACTTTGAAAATCAAATAACTAGTTTTCATCAAAATCAATCTCAAGGCTACTTTTAGTTTTTTTTTTTTTTTTCTATTTCTCGTGATTTTCGATTTAGCTCACACTCACTTTCAATTTTCAAAATTCACATAAAAAGCAAAGACTAGAATAAAATTGTACACATTCTGTCTAGTTGTTTAGCCAAAATATAATTTAAAGCAAATAAATAATACCTAAGCATACTGGACAGGTAGGCAGTTCTGTGTGCGACGGTGGAGCTGCTCCATGACGTGCCCACTCGACTCGTGACACCCATGCCATATGGCAGAGAGCCTGTGGCTCCAAGCTACTGTATGGTACTCCAGAAAATGCAGAGTGGAACTCTCTAGCTGACTGACATGTTCGAAACCTATTTAAATGAAGATGAAACCTTACTATCATTACATTACTTTTATTACAGGCATTGTAAATTCTACAACAGATGAATTTACCAACTTAATTAATCTAATTCAAGCTAGTGCAAATATGGAGTGATATTAAATAACATTAATTTTATATAGACCATTAACACAATTAACATTAATTTTATATATATTTTTAACTGAGGTAGGGCACAGCAGGAAATTTCCTGCTCAAAATATGGAGCAGCCCGACTGGGGTAGTACCTCGACCTTACAGAAGACCACAGCTAAATAATACTGTTTTCAAGCAGTATTGTGTTCCTGTTGGTGAGTAAGGTGACCAGAGCTCCTGGGGGGGATTGGGGATAGGGTCGGTAATGCGCTTGCGATGCTTCTGGTGTTGCAGGCGTCTATAGGCTACGGTCTTACTATCAGGTGAGCCGTACGCTTGTTTGCCAACTTAGTTACATAAAAAAAAAAAAATAGACATTGTTGAGATTGTAATTGGTAAGTTTGTATCACTGTTAATTTAAATAAAATTCAATCTTCATATTGCAATCTCAACCAATTAATCAATCTTCTACATTAAATATCTCAAGGTGAAATCATTCACAATAAAGTTATTAAATCTAAGAAACAAATCATAATTTAGACACATCTACTGAATTTTTTGGTATTTTTAAAAGAAATTCGGATGAGAGAGACATCTAAATGTAAATATATCTAAATATTTTAACCGAGGCACAGATTTCCTGCTCAAAATATGGAGCAGCCCGACTGGGGTAGTACCTCGACCTTACAGAAGATCACAGCTAAGTAATACTGCTTTCAAGCAAAAGTGCTCCTGTGGTGAGTAAGATGACCAGAGCTCCTGGGAATTGGGGGTAAGGTCAACACATTTGCGATGCTTCTAGTGTTGCAGGTGTCAATAAGCTACAGTAATCGCTTACCATCAGGCGAGACATACATTCGTTTGTCGACCTAGTAGTATTAAAAAAATATATATATATATTTTAATACTAACGTGAGCAGAGCCATGTAATGATCAGGTGAACCATCCCTTAAGACCCTTACATGAGAAATATCTTCCTGACAAGCTGCAGCAAATGCTAATAGATCAGCAGCACCTAAAGCTCCAGGAACTGACAGCAGACACAGTGTTTTAGCTTCCTCAGCTTCTTTCAATTCACTAAAAATAAAATTATTTTTATTATTAAATAAATAAATAATTAAACGCCTCACACTCAAAGGCCCTTACTAGGATTTTCTCTTGTGTCGGGGGTCTGGTAACATACAATACATAAGGACAAACACCCAGAACAGAGCAAACATATTTATTATATATAACTATTATGGTCAATACAAATGTTTGCCATGTCCGGGAACTGAACAGGGACCGCCAGCACAATAGCCTCAAGCCAGTGTCGTGACAGCTGTGCTAACGCATTATCAATTATTGTAAAGTATAGAGTAATATATAAAAATGTATAAAGTAAATATACATACTTTTCCTTATACAAGTGTAGGACACCTTTAGTAACTTCTACCATGGGATTGCCACAGAAGAAACTAATAGTATTCTCATCTTCTGAGGTGCTGCCCTCGCGGGGCGATCTGCGAGAACTAGTAGGTAGTATACCAGAAACACTATTAGGACCCATTAGAACACTGGCATACGTTTCCACTGTTATGATCTTAGAATCACGGGAACCTCTGTCTTTCTTCTTCTGTTCTTTGGCATGCTCTAAAATTGAGTTAAATTATTACTATTCTATATAGATATTTTTTCAATTTATTATAGTTCCTAGCAGAAAAAATGTAAATGTAGGTACATTACTATTTGAAATCTTTTTTATTCATATTGTTTAAAAATTATATCTCACTTACCGATTTCAGCTGAATTATCACCCATTTCAGCTAGTTCTTCGTCTATTTCTATCCGTAAAACGCACAAAGATACAGACATTTAAAAAACAATCCTCAGTGTTTCACAACAAAGAACAATCTGTCACGCACGACATAACGCTTTCTATTTATCTAACGAAATGACATAGTATTTAACTTTATTTCAACTTGTCCTAAGTATACAAATAATTTATACTTAATATAGATATTCGCTAGAATTTTTATGAATAAAGGTGAACTAAATTATTTTGCAAATGATTAAATGAGCAACTTTATTATCATTATCAAGCAAAAAGCAAAGCAAAAGCCACAGAACATTAAATACTCTAGGAGCACAGAGTACACTAGTACCACAGAGTACATACTAGTACAGTAAGTATACGGGCAAAAGCATAAAGCCGTAGACAGCATAAGGCCGGCTACACACGTTGGCCCCAACGCTCGTACCAACGTTGGACTGCAAATTCGGAGAGCCGTACACACGTTGGCTATCAAACTAGTTTTGTCCCGTCAGGGCCAATGTGAAGATGTCCGATATGGAAATCGAAATTGCTCTGAGCGCTTTTATAGTACTGACTGCACAATGCACATTTATATTTTTGTTACTGAGAAAAAATAAAAATCCACGTCAAAGATCGAGTAGAGTCACTAATTTTTTTTTCTGTAAAGGCGATATGTGTTCATTAATGATTCTCGCTTTTTTTTTAAATCTTCAATTGAGAAATTCATTCCCTTATTCTGTTGAATGGTGCGCCATGCATCAGCTAATAAATTTTTATTTTTATGATCCTTTCGAGTAGCGTCCCATATTATTGGATGTGAAAAAGTCATGGAATTTATTGAACTTTATCAAAAGTTCAACAAATTCTATGATTTTTCATTTGTCCATGCCGGTGGCGATTTTGTGGATGAGGAAGCCGTTCTCACTCGACGTACGCACTCGCTGCGTGTTGCAACAGAACTGAGTAGTCTTGGGTAGCACAAGTACGATGTGCTAAAAGGTAACGTTACGTATTGAGGTACTAAATGTAATAGCACCAAACGTCAATCGCTATTCGTACCTAACCGGACTAACAGCACACTGTAACAGTACAGTACTGTTAAACTACGTTCACCGCGGTCCGACAAGTTTATGTATTGTGTCACTGTCCGAGTGTACGACTGTACGGTGTGCGGTTACAGTCCGACGGTCCGATTAGGCGCTTAGGCGATCACAGTACACTGTACTGTGATGATATTATTCGTACACCGTTCGTTAGCTCTAAAATGAAACAGAGCTATACAGCAGAACGGTACGAACGAACGCTTAATGTTGAATGTGTTCAGTAGTTACATCGCGTCGTGCATTTCGCGTTTTAATACTTTTAATGTGCCCTTTTTAATTAAATATTTATGAACATAACGTAAACTAATTCCTTTTACGTAAAAGTAAACTTGTTTTTGTTACCTACCTATAGGTTTTGTTTAGCGTAGGTTAGTAAAAATTGAGAATTTTATTAATTTAAAAAAACTTTTTAACCGACTTCAAAAAGGAGGAGGTTACTCAATTCGACCGTATATATGTTTTTTTATGTATGTTCGGGGATAACTTCGTCGTTTATGAACCGATTTTGATAATTCTTTTTTTGTTAGAAAGGGGATATCCTAACTTAGGTACCATGATAAGGAAACCAGGATCCGATGATGGAATCCCAGTGAAATCGAAGGGAACCCTCGAAAATCGTAGTAACGACTAGTGCGTTTGTTAATTAATTTGTTGTTGTTAATTTTTTTCGTTTGCTAGTTAAATACGCTTTTAAGCTTTTACGCGTAAAAGGAATTTGTTTACGTTATGTATGTTCAAAATTTTTTATTATTTCTTTATTAAGGTTTGTTTGTGTGTGTGTGTGTTTTTCTTTTACTGCGGTGATGGTTAATAAATAATAACAGAATGACAGTCCTAAAAGCCTGTTCAAGTATGAAGGGAAATCAAAAAATGTGTATAATCTTCTATACTAATATATAAAGCTGAAGAGTTTGTTTGTTTGTTTGTTTGAACGCGGTAATCTCTGGAACTACTGGGCCGATTTGAAAAATTCTTTCACTGTTAGATAGCCCATTTATCGAGGAAGGCTATAGGCTATGTATCGTCACGCTAAGACCAATAGGAGCGGAGTCCACGCCGACGAAATCGCGCGCAGAAGCTAGTATTATAATAATGAGGTTTGTTATTTCACAATCGTATCTTTAGTGTTAAAAGACACTTAATATTATCAAAATGATGAAAAAAAATTGCGTGCGTACAAAGTACACGCCAGAAGTGAAAGTTTTTTAGCAAAGTAATTTAAAAAAAAAATTGAAAAAAAAAACAAAAATCCAACGTCACGAGGTGTTGAGTTGTTCACAGGCGGTCACCCATCCAAGTACTGACCACGCCTGACGTTGCTTAACTTCGGTTCAACGTGGTATGGAGGATTAAAAATTCGTAACTCGTGACGCGGTGACGGCGTGACGCGTTTCAAAAAATCTGTGTACTATTAAGTACTAATAAGGTGTACTAGTACAATTTTCGAATTGTACGAATAGTGCGCGCACCCAACAATGTCCGATTAAGCCCAAGACTAGAACTGAGCAACGTGCCAACGTGTGGACGGATCGCGAGCGTTGGCGCAGATTCCTTTGATAAAACCGACACGAGCCGGCGAACTACCAACGCTCGCCCCAACGTTGGGACGAATGCCATTTTCTAGATCCACACGTTGGACGAGTAGCGTTGGGGCCTATGTTGGGGCCAACGTGTGGAGCCGGGGTAAAGCACAGATTAGTATATAATTATGTAAAACATAAATAATACCTACTAACAGGACAGAGTACTCTGAAAATTTGTATTTACGAAAATGAACACTAAGTCAACTAATTAAGTATTATATTCGGTTGCGCATTATACAAATGCAAAAACGAGCCGAGAGAGATAGTCACAACGGAGGCCTTGTGTCTCGTTCTTTCATATTGCCAGCATAAAAATGTTTCTAATCAAAAATTATGGCTGACCTAAAACTCCATTGAAACAATTGTATTTTAATGTTATTTTAACAATTGTAAGTCAGCAAATCATAATTAAAATTAATTTCTTTAAATATATTCTTAGATAAAAAGAATATATATCTCTATGCCTCAAACTTACAAGTGACATTTGTCATTACTGTGTCTTGTATTTATGGTTAAGGGCTTTCTGTTCTTTCATATCGATAAAAAGTCGAGGTCAATGATATTAAAAAAAGCGTTTTAGCTCGAACTTTTTATAAATCATAAAAAGTAACTCGAACTTTTTATAAATCATAATTTATTTTTACTTTTTATAAATAATTAAAAAAAAAAGTTAAAACGGCCACTAAAGTTAAATAGTGTTATACTTAATGCGGCTTTGAGAGAGGCATTACTTCGTTTTTTGACAATAAGACCGTATGTCTTTCTCTGTGGTAACTTTTGCTTTAAATCTCATTGAAAATACTTTTAGTGTATCTTTGTCACCAAATTGCTAATACTTTTTTTAAAGGAGTTGCTACACGATAGTGGGGAGCCCCAGCTAAGGGCTAAGGCAATATGCCCCTAATACAAATAGACTTTTTTTGTTTTAATTAACATTTCTCTGTACTTTCATTAGTTTCTAAGTAGAAAATATTTAAATTAGATATTACAGTTGAATCCGTTTATAATGACATCGAAAGGAATTGACAAACACGTCATAATAAGCGGACGTCATACAAAGCGTTTTATGAAAAAAAAACGTGTGTCAGCTCCGACGCACGACTGGAGTTTACTTCTTCAGATCGACTGTCTAAATATGCACAAAAAAGTTTGATACTCCATTTTCTAATCTGCATATTATTGCACCTTTCTCCTCAATCTATAATGCATTACGGCGATGAGATGACATTTTTTTCACAGTATGTAATGAAACAATGAAACAATGAAAAACACAAACGACAAACGAAAAACAATGCGTGACCTTCAAGCGTCAATTAATTACTCAATGAGAAGACCAATAAGTTACTCTATGGACCAAACTGAGACTCAAAACAAAAACGATGCACACGTGGCTTGCACATGGCGACGCGTTCGGCAAGTCGAACGTCGTCAGGAATCAATGGAGGTGTAAAGAATCATGTCGGTCAATATAACCGGACATCATTTCTTAAAAATGGGTCATAATAAGCGACATGTCACTGTAAGGGAAGTCATTATATCCGACTTTTTTATAAAGAATTTTATATGAAAACCAAACTTCGTAGTGTAATTACGTCATAATAACCGGTTGGTCAATATAGGCGGAGTCATAATAAACGGATTCTACTGTAATTACATAGCCTTTTCATGCATCGCCATTTCGTTCGTGTTGTAAGTAATATCTAATAGGTTGTGAGTGTCAAAAGGTGTTAGAGGTTACTCTGTGTTTTGATAAATTTTACTCACACACAAATACCGAAAAGTACTTTCGGAAATCAATTTTGACAAATTTTACTCACACACAAATGCCGAAAAGTACTTTCGGAAATCTAATTTGAAACGCACATACAGGGTGCACCCTGCTAATGTTGCTAGTGTTATGTTGTTCAGTTTATCAACAAACTATCTATACTTAATATAATAAAGCTGAAGAGTTTGTTTGTTTGATTGTTTGTTTGTTTGTTTGAACGCGCTAATCTCAGGATCTACTGGTCCGATTTGAAAAATTCTTTCAGTGTTAGATAGCCCATTTATCGAGGAAGGCTATAGGCTATATATCATCACGCTAAGACCAATAGGAGCGGAGTCCACGTCGACGAAGTCGCGCGCAGAAGCTAGTTTGTATATAAAAATAACAGGAAAATATTTAAAAAAAAATTCAAATAATGTTATATGGATTTCCTAGTATACCATGCACATGGTTTTGGCCAGAAATGAAAAAATTCCACAAAGAACGAATAAAAACCTGATGAACGATACCAAACCTCTAAATCTAAATTCTTGTCTTTGCGTTTGTGTTTCTACGGCTCAACAACTTGGCTTTCGTTTGTGGACTTCCGATTTCTTTGTGATTTGGACCATGTTTATCTCCGTATTGATGACTATTTGCAAAGTTTTAAGTCAAGTCACACTATCCAATAATATAATTCGGTAGATACAGATTTCAAATGCGGTAGATACAGATTTCACTTTGTCAGAGTAGCAAAAAAAATTATTGTTTGTCTGTAAAATCGGTATCATCTCCATTTCGTTAGTGCTTAAGCGTTTACGCTAAGAGGAGGCGAGATAAACGTAGTATTTTTAGAATACTAATATCGAGTAGTCGAGTACCTAGTATTTTGTCACTGATATTTTAAAATAACAGTCACATGCACTGTAACAACTAGTATTGCCATGTACTTAGTAAGACAGAACTCTACGCACTGTAAGAAGTTATATATTTCCTACGTTCGACAACGAAAATCTTCAAAATTTGCGTTACGTAATACTTGAACGCCCCCTTATAGTATGGTGTGTTAAATGTAATAAATATATGTTAATGTTTCATTTAGTTTCATTCCTCATTTCATCCATATTATTTTCAATTAGAGGTAGTACCTATTACTTAATCTGTGGAAGTACACTAATTCTATGGCCTTGCATAGCGCCATGAGAAATGCATCATATTAAATTTACCGATATCGACATTTAACAACATACATCCCAGCACTATAGTAGTCTATGGTTACACATTCCGCCATACTAGGATGAAGGATACTCTGGATCTGCTACGCAATTATTATTACCGTGTGTGAACGAAACCACAACATACGAAAACTGTAAGGGGTGAAAAGGACACAAACAACATTTTTTGTCTTTGTCAGAGTTTCTGTTGGTCACAACTGAAGTTGCGACCAACAAATCAGTTGAGACCGATATTTACTTCGTGAATTTATGTGATTTAAGTGATTTACAGTAATTTAAGTTGTGAAACTAAGACGTAGTTGAGTGTTTTATAAGGGTTATCATGGTTATATGTTATATAATCGCCTGTAAAAGCCGTACGGAGACGAAATCACAAGACATAACCTTTCATACGTAAGTACAATTTTTTTGATAAAAATATGACTTGTTAGGCAAAAATATTAACAGAATGAGAGTCCTAGTATATTACCAAGTTATTATAAACAGAAATAATTTATGAAAACGTTATTTATCATCATAATAATAAATATATATTAACCGACAAAATTAAGTGGTAAGGTTAGTTTATCATCCTCGAAACAAACGTTAGGCTGGTCCGCCATTTTTAAGTACTTTATAATTTGCTCAGGTTATAGATTTTTTAGGGATACCAGCCGAGGTAACTGATAAATTACCCTAAAAGTGCGGTATTTTTTATTCAATCTTAAATTTCATATTACTTAATGAAACTGATGTTACAGATTTCCAAAGGACTCTGAAATTCGCCAATTATGGATTCGTTCCACTGGGCGACCAAACTGGCAACCAACCAAATATACTCGGATATGCTCTAGACATTTTGAACAAAGTTGTTTTAGAAAAACTGCTCGAAATATGACATATTTAAAACCATTCTCGATCCCTACACTTCATATCGTCGAACAGGTTAGTTACTTTTATTAGGCTAAAATTTACATCCTGGACCGTCGATATAGATGTTCATATTTTTTCTGTATATAGTAACAGTACTCATATATAGAAAGCTTTTTGTGAATTCTCAGGCTTTGGAAAATTATAATAATAATAATTATTATTTTTTTACTTAAATATATTTTTATTTTTACTTATTTACTGTCACATTATAAATTTTGAAGTTAGATAGGTTAGAGTGATTTTTTTTAACGAAATTATGCCGATAACCTGTCTAATTTTGAAAAAAAAATACCCTAACCTATCTAAGGTTAGGGTATTTTGTTTTGTAACGAAATTATGCCGATAAACAGTCTAATTATGAAGTTAGATAGGTTATTTATTTATTTATTTTTTTTGTAAAGAAATTATGCCGATAAACGGTCGACGGTCCAGGATCTAAATTTTAACCATGTCTACTGAAATGTGTTAATATTACTTTATCTTTTATAGAAAATTGTACTGATTAAATAGATACATATACAAAATTAATTGTATATTGTCCATCTAGTGTTTACTTCATCCTGGTTCATTAATAATATAAATTTTTTAAATTTAATATACAGGTACCGATGGAAATCTTGTCCACATCTATCGAACTGCCGGTAGACATCCCATCTACAGACTACATCTCACCACATACCAATGCAAATTGATTCCATACCTACACAGGTAATCTCTATATATATAAAAATGAATCGCTGAATATGTTGCTAAGCGCAAATCTCGAGATCAGCTGAACCGATTTCACTAATTCTTTTTTTATAATATTCCTTGAAGTGCGAGGATGGATCTTACGGAGAGAAAAATTTAAAAAAATGCCTGAAAAGTCTAAAAACAACACTTTTCTATATTCCCATACAAAAGATTCGTAAAAATATTTAAAAGTCAATTTGAACTTTAATACCATACAATAAAGTTTAAGAGTTAGTGGAGGGGTTCCGGGAAGGCAATTGAGTGACGTTAGTATCGTTTATATATTAATGTCAATATTTGTTAATATTTTTAATATGTATTTTTATAGCTAACCAGTAACCCGGTGTCACGAATAGCAGAAATAACTATTAAAAAAATTAAAAATTAAATAATCCACTGTTAGGCGGTACGAAGTTCGCAGGGTCAGCTAGTGAATTATAAAACTTATTCTGATTCAAATAAAATTTATGTTTTCCTTTCAGCTTCATTTTCTCTATTTATTATCTAATTGTCTATAACTTCAATGAGTCAAGTAAATGTATTTAATATATCAGAAGCAATTTTGAATTTTTGAATCCTATTTTTATAAATTTCAGGTTGAAAACTCCGAGTCCATGGAGATTGAGATGACACCACGAAAACAGAAACTTTTGAAACATTTAAATCGGAAAACACTTTTAGCCGAGAAACGAAAAAAGAAGTTGGCAGTATTGCGTTCAAAAAATAAGCGTCTCTTGAAGAGAAACGCTGAACTGTCCGCCATCATAGAGACATTAAAAGAAAAGCGGTTTATTAATCAAGAGGCAGCAGATTTATTATCTTCAAATACTGATCCGATTATGAAAATTCTTTCACTAATAGAAAGCTTCATATTCAAGAGTGACTATGCTATATTTTATTGTAATTGAACAAAAAATTCAATAAATAATAAAAAGAAATAAAAATAAAAATTGGTAATGACAGTTTTCTTCGTGAGTGTACATGCGCAAAAGTTCGCAGAGCCTATGTTCAGTCTCGTCAAGATACGTCGCGCGTACTATATCCTCACTCATTCTATTATTCGAGTCATTCTGTCGTGTACAAAACAATCGGTGCAACCGCGGCTAAGTCAGTCTTGGCTCTGGCTTGTCACGGTACACTTGTTGTATCCTGTTAGTAGCTTAACCTCGACTCTTTCGATAATGAATTCATGCAAAACGGATTAATTGTTACATTTTGTATAACGTTATTCTGTCCATTAGATTTTGGTTATCTTGGTACGTAATTGTTCTAGAGGTCTTACATTTTTACTTTTTGTTTAATTTTGGTATGTTAAATTGTTTTCAAAGTAGATTCGTTTTTGTAAATTGTATTCTTTAGGGTAGAAATAAATTTGTTTAAAAAAAAAACTTCTGTTCTTATTTGTAAGAATATATAAAGTATATTAATAAAAACTTAAATTTGGAGTAACTTGTTTCATTTTATTTTTTTTTTCATGAAATCATGCTAAATAAGTTCCGTTCAACTCCCAGGTTCAATTAAGAGTTAAAAAACAGAACATTTTTTCAGACCACATCTTACAAGATATTACTGTCGTATTTCATGCGACTATCAAAACTCAAAAGCAGAATAAAATAAATTCATTAAAAAATCGAAAAAACAATACAACATAGACTGAAAAACACATTACCCTCCTTTGCATTGCGCAGTCGGGTAAAAATCAGTGCCCGGTGAAATTTCAAGGCGAATGCACGACCATTTGTATTCC
Organism: Melitaea athalia; assembly: GCA_905220545.2. Taxonomy (NCBI): domain Eukaryota; kingdom Metazoa; phylum Arthropoda; class Insecta; order Lepidoptera; family Nymphalidae; genus Melitaea; species Melitaea athalia. Next base: position 7,732,734 of record HG992196.1, read on the forward strand.
ATTATTTTACAAATTGCAATATCAGAAAATATTGATTCATATGAATAAACCATAAGGGCGTTTGCGCAATGCAAGTCAATCGCATTGTCGCGGCAGTTATTACTACTTATAATAATAATATTATTATTATTACTGGTTTATCGTAAATTCCTGAAGAATACGGGGAAATTTTGGTAGGGCTGGCAACCCTGACATCTTATATACTTTTATGTTTGTCCCTTTCGGGTGTGGCACGCTTGTCACATCCAGAGTATTCTTCATCCTAGCCGCCATATTTGTTTACCTTTTAATTCTTTTATTTTTGGATGGACTATATGTCAAATATTTTGTCAAAAACAACAAATACTGAACAGCAAATACTTATAGCCAAGTGGGGACGCACCTTAACGGCACCTTTGGAATTGATAATAAATAATAATTTCTGGATTCGGTCCCCGCGCTCAAGGCCCGCGATAGAAGCTATGCAATAGCTTAAAAGCTCAAAAAGAAAATGTAGTTACTAGCAGGGGGGGTACACTCAAGTAATCGATCAAAGCGGCATCTGGTGATTGTTTGGTGTCGATTTGTGGTAAAGCAGTTCTGTAATTAAGCATTATTTTTATAGATGTCGCTTCTACTCGTATCAAATTGTTGATAAATATGGATGTTGCCACTTGTTATAGTATATTGCGCTTAAGGGTGTTTATAAAACTACCTTTACTGGGCCTACAGATACAAATTAAAAATTTAATCACTTTTAAATACATTTGAAATGAATTGAAGTTCAAAAAATCAATTATATATCCTATATAAATGTAATTGGCGGTTCTTTCAACTAAATAAATACAAAATATGTGGGAAATGAAAATAATAATCTAGCAACATTATAAAACTAAAACGAACACGAAGTTTTTGAATTTTGACATTTAATATGTGAAAAAAGAATAAGATAGGTTATTTTTGTACCAAAACTATTTATAATTATATTTTATTGTAAATAACTATGTAGAATGTTTATTAATAAAGTATTGTACTTTTAAGTGATTTGATGACTGCAAATGTTCAAAAGTGAAAACGATTTTCAAGTGTGTAATCCGATGAGCTCTCGTTTTGAATTTAAATTCATATAAGTTTTTGTTTGATATTGTTGAGTTTTAGGTTGTTTTTGTGTTTTTGGTACGTTTGTGTTTTATATGAACTATAAAAATAAATGATATTAAGTTTTAATCAATTGTTTTATTTTAAACTGTTCTTACTTTTTCTTTATTATGTAAATATCATATCTATCATCAGGTTTGCTAAACATAAAATCCATTACATAAATCACTCCTTTTGCGGGACTGATTTGTAATAGATTTTATTACTTTAACAAACCTGATTCGATACAGGAAAACTAATAAAATAAAATAACTAAGGTACGTATAATAGGTATAGGTACTAGGTAGGTACTTATATATACCTATATATATATATAGGTTATGGCATCGTAGTTTGCACCAAACATCCACCAGAGGCGCTACTTTCCATACTTGCAAAAAAAATAGCGGAGTTGGCTCTCTTTTCCCGTATAGTTATTGTACTCTGTGGTTACTAGTTAGACACAGACACGAAGATGACCTTTACAAGATTTTCACCGTGCGATATTTTATTTTGTTTCCTTGAAACCTTAGTAAAAAATGTAATTTTTGTACAGTAAAATCATTGCAGATTACGTATCAGTTACTATTTTGGTAATATATTCTGTAAATATTTTGTTTTTCATAGGTAAATGTGAAATGGTTGTTTTTTTAATTACACATATTCAAATTTGTTCATGTGTGCGTGAGTTTCAAAATGGTCGGTTAACGTTTTTCAAACACAGAATTATTGTTTTTGCGAATGGGCATGACGAAAGATTTTGAAAACCTCTTCCGTAATGTGGGTACACATTTACTATTTACGAAAATACCTATATTTCGGTAATAAACTTAAGTATAAGGAAGATTAAAACTATTTTTCTAATATGTTTTCAATGTGCACGTCAAAACGGCAGCAGATGTCATGGCGTCGGCTCTGATGCATAGAGTACCTACCTATAGTAAGTATATAGCTCTGACGTCATGGTATGACACACTTTGGACGCGTTCAACCTAAGACCAGCATGAAATTAAAATTATAAATAATGGAGATAGAGTTCAAGGAGCTGCAAGTTTTTTTATTGGAAATTTCCTCCTCTTTCAGAATCATTTTTTGAAATTTCTTAAATATTAATAGTTTATGAAATATTCGCAAAAAACGGAAGGCCATTTAAGGCCAGGTGCGGGTTCAAATCCCGCTGGATCGAAAAATTTTGATATGATAATTAAAAAACATTTTCGAATTTCCTAATGAGTGGGTAACACATAAATAAAAATAATACGAATTAAAATAGCTTGGCGTCGTCTCTTGTCAAAGAATTTCATTGTAATATGAAACTTTGAATCTTGAGTGCCGTAAAGGTCTCACGATAGATGGCACCACGGTTGCTTAAAACCGAATAAAAAATCATATCAAGAATTTCGATGCGGCTGGATATAGATCCATAGCTCAACGGCTAGAGCACCGGACACGGATTGTCGGGAGGTGCGGGTTCGAATCCCGCTGGATCGAAATTTTTTGATACAATAATAAAAAACATTTTAGATAGATACTATTGGGAAACAGAATAAGTAGAATCGACGACAAAAATGTATCATAATACTTTATTTTTTCGACATGTTTTTGCACCAAGACCACTTTTTCTCTCCCCCTCTGAAACAAGCGCAATTTTATAATTGACTAGCAGACCCGTGCCCACTTAGTTGGGTGTAAAATCGTAATAATATCGTGTATTTATTATTTTAAATTACAGAACCAAAAAACATACTAAATTTTATAGCACTTAATTAATTTTAGTGGCACGGCAATTTCAACGGTCGTGGTCGATGGCGTTGTGGGCTTTGAGTGGAACGCGCCCATTAGTAATACTCTTGATCACAGAGTACATTGAATAGGTCATGGACATAGAATAGGTATACAGGAATTACAGGAACTCTTGATCATGCTTTGATCTTTGTGAATGTGATTGATAAGAATGATAAGATTAATTTTATTTGTTGAAAACTTTGAGCAAGTACAAGTCATTCATGAGTTCACCCATATATTATACACATCATCATGAGTTTACCTTTATATACTCTTTGCATGAGTTAGTCAACGAGTATAAAAGATATCGTCTTCGTTACTTGATTTGCATAGTTTTATAGCTGCGGTATTGTCGAGTAGTGCAAAATATATTGAATAAAATGGCAGAGTAAGTTAATTTTGTAATTTTTTGCAAATAAATAAGAAAATAACAAATATTAAATCCTAATTGTACAATAAATACCCAATTGTAATATTGGTTAAATATTTCACAACTACGTAAACTATTTTTAACCGACTTCAAAATAGGGGGAGGTTACTCAATTCGACTGTATATATGTTTTTTTTTGTTTATTGGGGGATAACTTCGTCGTTTATGAACCGATTTTGATAATTCTTTCTTTGTTGGAAAGGGGATATCCCAACTTAGGTACCATGATAAGGAAACCAGGATCTGATGATGGGATTCCAGTGAAATCGAGGGGAACCCTCGAAAATCATAGTGACGACTAGTGCGTTTGTTATTTAATTTATTATTTATTACTTGCCGATGCAATTGAAGTCGGTTTTTTTTTCGTTTGCTAGCAACCACAATTATTATTGTTAACTAGCTGCCCGGACAGACTTTGTTCTGTCAAAAATTAAGCAAATATTAAATAAATTTATAAATGTAACGTTTTCTGAGTGATCATTTAATTTTTTTTAGTTAAAATTTAGATCCTGGACTGTTGACTGTTTATCGGCATAATTTCTTTACAAAGAATAAATAAAAATAACCCTAACCTATCTAACTTCATAATTAGACTGTATATCGGCATAATTTCGTTACAAAAAAAAAATAAAAAAAAATAACCCTAACCTAACTTCAAAATACACACATATTTAATGTATCTTATCACATTAGTACCTATCTTTTTAAAACATAAGTGGTGTTAGGAAATATTTTGAAAGACAAATTGATAACAAGGTTATTTGAAGGTTACCCTAAACACTCCTGCAAGTGCAAATACAACTATAAATATATATACCTACATATATATACATTTAATTATACTTTTTCTATGTGTTGTATTTAAAATTGTTTATAAAATAAATATGAACTTACTATCATAATTATGTTCAGTAAAAAAAGTAATAATTAGTTCTAGTATTTAGTATAATATGAGAGATTGAGTGACACATATTTTTAAAAGTATAAATTAATAAAGTAGTTAATTATTAATTGATGATTTGATTTCATAAAAAAAATATTACTTTTGTACTTATTTTTTTTTTAGACCTAAAGCAGATATTGCCCTGATAGGCTTAGCAGTGATGGGTCAAAATTTGATTTTGAATATGGATTCCAAAGGATTCATAGTTTGTGCCTTTAACAGAACAGTGGAGAAGGTAACAAAAAATAAAATATTGTAGTATGTAGCTATACACATGTATATACTCATAATAGTTATAAAACTATCACCAGGTCGACCAATTTCTTGCAAATGGAGCAAAAGGTACAAATATAATTGGTGCAAAATCCTTGGAAGATATGGTGGCAAAACTAAAAAAGCCACGGAAGGTGATGTTGTTAGTTATGGGTATGTTTACATTAAAAAATTGTTGTCTTAATAAATCTATTGATTCTAAAACAATCTCATAGTGCTTAGTCACATAACTACTTATTAGTTTTTCTGTTATTATATATAATTGATACAATACATTTTTTATATTTTCATAGCTGGGTTTGCTGTAGATGAGTTTGTAAAGAAGTTAGTGCCTTTACTTGAGAAGGGAGACATAATTATCGATGGAGGCAACTCACAGTACACAGATACTCAACGCTGGTGTAAGGAGCTGGCTTCCACTGGAATATATTATATTGGTATGGGGGTGAGTAAGTACATAAATTTAGAACAAATTTTAGGCATTTTTTAGCATTTATATTTATTACTAGCTGACCCGGCGTACTTCGTACCGCCTTAGTCGATTCTTTTATTTTTTATTTATTTTTTAATAGTTATCCTTCCCGAAACCCCTCCACTAACACTTAAACTTTATGGTATGGTATTAAAGTTCAAATTGACTTTTAAGTATTATTACGAATCTGTTGTATGGGAATATAGAAAAGTGTTGTTTTTAGACTTTTTCAAGCAATTTTTTAAATTTTTCTCCGTAAGAACCATCCTCGTACTTCAAGGAATATTATAAAAAAAGAATTAGCAAAATCGGTTCAGCTGATCTCGAGATTTGCGCTTAGCAACATATTCAGCTATCCATTTTTATATATATAGAGAAGAGATATACACTCAACACCAAAAAAAAAAAAAACCGGACACTTCATATTTTTCGTATTAAAAGCAAATTTTCAGCAATGTGTTTGTTTTTGTGGGTATTCTAGTTATTACAGAGAATGTAGGGTCTAAGTCCATTGAACTAAGCCCTTCAGGATTAGTAAACAATTAGATAAAACTTAGATTTGATTTATTTGTCTTGAAGTTGATTTACCTGTCGGACCTATTTTAAACTGTGAGTAGTTTTTCGCACATTTAAACATCATTAATTTTTTAACCAAGCCTTTTCTGTGATTAATAGACATGTTTTTTTTATTTCGGTCTAGAATAATGGTTCATTTAATGGGCATGACGAAAGATTTTGAAAACCTCTTCCATAATGTGGGTACACATTTACTATTTACGAAAATACCTATATTTCGGTAATAAACTTAAGTTTAAGGAAGTTTAAAACTATTTTTCTTATATGTTTTCAATGTGAGCGGCAAAACGGCTGCAGGTGTAATGGCGTCGGCTCTGACGTCACAAAATAATGTGGGCCTTACTTTTTACTTTACTCTTTGAAGCGCACCTGACGTATTATGTTATGTTGTGACGTCATGCGCTGTAATTTGTGTTTCGATCAAAATGGCCGATTGCAGTATTTTAGTGTTTTATTTTATAGAAAATCACAATAATCTTATTATATTACATAAAACTAAACCAGTATTTTGAATTTTTTTAATATGAGTGTTCCCCTAAAATCATTAAATTGACGATTTTTTGATACTGTCGTCATACCCATTGGTGAAAATGGGATGCCGCCGCAAGAGCCACGAACCAGTGCTGTGACCGTTGCGCCAACGCGGCGTCATTTCTTAATTGACAGTAAAATAATATTGAAGTTTCAATGATATCTCTCTATACTTAATTACTTAATACTACTATCACTTCCCACTGCACACATCCCACTGCTATGCCCAGCAGTAAGATATTACAGGTCGTCATATTTTACGTTACGTTACATCGTCTTACTTAACTTAATTTTATTTATTTTTGAATGAATTTAATAATAACGTTTATGTGTATGTTTAAAGGTAAGCGGTGGTGAAGACGGAGCTCGTTATGGGCCTTCTCTAATGCCTGGAGGTCACCCAGCGGCATGGCCTCATGTGAAACCAATCTTTCAGGTATTGTATACGCAGCTTTGATTTATGTTAGCAATATAGCAGTTGACCGATAACCTAAATCGACCTTCACCGAGCTGATAATAGAATAAAACATATTTTATTCCGTGTTTCCGCTCCACCACCATCACGCTCTGTCCCCGACCCGTCCACGTTCTAATGCCGTCCCGTGCACGTTACGTATGCAACGGCCTTAAATGGGCTACCGTGAAACGTCAACGATTTCGAAGCTCGCACTATAATTTTTCTATATTATTATTGAAATGTTGAAAATATAAGCAACTACTAATACTTCAATGTATTTAGTTTTTCCACCTGCTTATATTTTACTATTATTATAAAAAATTATAAAATATTATATACTTGTTCAACAAGATTTTTTACAAAATATTTGATGTTTCAAATTCCAATTCATACTTAAACTGGAGTGAACTGGAACCATAAAAGGCGAATTAGGGAAAAATGCCTAGAGTTGACAAAAATTTAAAATGAAGTACAGTAGATACGGTAGTTAATACAGTCTGACAATCTCACTTCTTCATTTATCTTGAAATTTAGTATTATGAATTATATTATAGTGCCCGTGTGACCGAGCTTAGCTCGGTATTTATACGAATTACATTATTGATAAAATATGAATATTTTTCAATTTTACCGACATAATAATAAAAAATTGGTTATTTAAATAAAAAATCACGAGTGAAAAAAAAGGAAAAAAAATCGATCTCGAGACTGGAATTTGAACCGTGGTTTTATCGGTCAATCCCGGCCGTCCGATTTCCCACCTGAGCTATTACAACTTTAATGACAATTGCGAAATTTACCTTCGTATTCTAACGATATTGTAGCCAATTTTTCATTGTCTAAAAACAGGGATAAAACAACATTTTCTAAAAATGAATCCTAGCTAGATCGATTTTTCGCCCCCGAAATCCCCTGCATACTAAATTTCATGAAAATCGTTGGAGCCGATTAAACGAGCAATTTTTGTATATATATATATATATATATATATATATATATATATATATATATATATATATACAAGAATTGCTCGTTTAATAGTATTAGATACCATTAATTGATAGTAACGGAACTAATAAATTAAGTCGGCTATACTTTTACTTACTATAATATAATAATAAGACTGATTTTTTTAATTACCTATTTTTTTATGAAAATTATCATGTTTGTTATTACTTTAGGCCATATGTGCAAAAGCAAATGGTGAGCCGTGCTGCGACTGGGTCGGTGAAGATGGCGCCGGTCATTTCGTAAAGATGGTTCACAATGGGATTGAGTATGGAGACATGCAACTCATCTGTGAAGCATATCATATTATGAAGGATGTGCTCGGTAAAAATTATTATTATTTATTATCTCTAGTGCATCAGAATTAAAATGTAATAGTCCAATTTTATTGGATAAGTCTAAGTAGTGGCATTGAGTTTGTCTTTTGTGGGGTCATTGTCGTTTTCGGTTTGGTCTTTTTTGTTTTATTAGAAAAAGTTAAGTCTTCTGACAGCTTTTATCCTCTCTTCTCTTTTTTTTTTTTAATTTCCCAATTCCGTCTCGGAAACGAGTAAAAAGTCAATTCACGATTCCGAGACTGAACATTTTTACACCCCACAACACAACAGTACCTCGTACCACCCATTTTTTTCTTTTTTCTTTAACTCTAACGTTTTTAACTGATTGAATAACGTAAACAACCGTACAGCTGATCGCACTCAAACGCCCGTGTGTTGCCTGAATTTGCCATAACGCCGCGCCACTAGCGCTATCCAGGAGGCCTATATAAACGGGCCAACTCGGGCGTGCGGGCATTAAACGTGTCCCTGCCGCCCGAAACAATTATGTACCAGCTCTATTGACCTTGAAATTCCCAGATAATTGTCATTAGTAATTTAGTAGTTACATACTGTATTGATAAATAAAAAATGGCCCACAGGTATGGAACAGGACGAGATGGCTAAAGTGTTTGATGAATGGAACAAGGGAGAACTGGACTCATTCCTTATTGAAATCACTCGTGACATTTTGAAATTCAAGGATTCTGACGGTCAGTTAAATGTATACTGTATATGTTTGTTAACTTTGCTATTTATATTTGAGGTGATAATAATTTTAGTTGATTTTTTGAAGTGAAACTTCTTTTAGGCGCATGAGGGTAAAATTTTTACGGATGGATGGATTTTATGTTATTTATGAGATAATTTCTTTAAATCTTACTTAACATATAAGGACAGATAATAATAATAATACTCTTTATTTTACACAACATCAATCAACACAATAACATATTACAAGTACAAAACAGTGTACAAAGGCGGTCTTATCGCTAGAAGAGCGATAGCAGATAATCATGATAATAAAATTACATAATTATATTGTTTTTATTTCCTTTTTGTATGGACTTTGTTCGTAAAGAAATTATTATTGTGTCTACAGGAAAATATCTGCTACCAAAAATTCGCGACTCTGCTGGTCAGAAGGGTACAGGAAAGTGGACTGGAATCAGCGCTTTGGAGTATGGAGTGCCAGTCACTCTAATCGGGGAAGCTGTTTTTGCTCGTTGTCTATCTGCTTTGAAAGGTATATACATACATAAATGAAAACCTATGTCTAATTCTTAATAATAGGTGTATAAAATAAAAACTATCATAATGCCTATTTCCTTTCTTTGTCTATAGTATATTACTTTTTTTATTGTATAAGTATTAGTGTGTCTATCTTCTCTAATTTCTCCTGTAATTTTTTGGATTTGCCACAAGAAATCTGTTTTAGCGATAAGATTTATACTTGTGTACGTGGCATAAATATATAAATATAAATCTCAAATTTCTCTTTGATAAGTAAATTAACTTAATAACTGACACAATGACAATGTCCAGATGAACGAGTTACTGCAAGCAAGAGTCTGCCGGGTCCCAACCTTAAGTTCACAGGCAATAAGAAGGAGTTCCTTGAACACTTACGTATGGCTTTGCTAGCAAGCAAGATTATTTCTTATGCACAAGGTTTCATGCTTCTCAGAGAAGCTGCTAAGGTATTACTTTTCTTTCTTAATAAAGACATTATGTTATTGTACATAATTATTGTGATTCATACATTTCAAAGTTAACTAGTGAAATAAATTATGACAATTTTTTACCAAATCAGCGAAGCTTTTCTCAATACATGTCTAATCTAATATTAGTATTAAATTAAAAAAAATGGTAATACAATAGATTCATGATTAATTTTATGTTTTGTTTTGTATTTCTTCAGAATAATAAATGGAATCTAAACTACGGAAGCGTAGCTCTCATGTGGCGTGGAGGCTGCATCATTAGAAGTGTATTTTTAGGAAATATTAAGGTATGTCACTTAGTTATTTTTAATAATACTAATGTAATTTGTAATAATTGTGTTTGCTCGCGAACGAAAATAAACCGACTTCAATTACATTAACCAGCAACACAACGTAGGTAGACGAAAAATAGTCAAGTATATACGCGTTATTAGAGACAACTCAAAAAGTACTTGTATAGAGATCTGACGATCTCGATTACAATAAAACGGGACCATAATATGGCACGCAACATCTTTCATTTAAAGAAAGAATTATCGAAATCGGTCCTTCCAGTAAAAAGTTCTGAGGTAACATACATTTAAAAAAAATGTCGAATTGAGAACCTCTTCCTTTTTTGAAGTCGTTTACAAAAATATATTGTAATCTTTTTACGTGGCTTGATTTATCATAAAAGCCCACATACTCAACGGCACCCAGCAGAATGCGCATACGCCCAGACTATGGCATGCATGAAAACTGCGACATTCTCGTGTTATAGTGAATCAAATAAAGTAAACATTAATAAAATAAAGTCACATCATACTTACATGCTACAAAAATGCATAACTTTCCACTTAGAATGTGCAATTCTGTAAATGGTCTTCAGTAGGTTTAAAAAAAATAGAAAAATAAAAATAGACACTTAAAACTTAAATAACAATAATGGGCATGACGACAGTATCAAAAAATCGTCAATTTAAGGATTTCAGGGGAACACTCATATTAAAAAAATTCAAAATACTGGTTTAGTTTTATGTAAAATAATAAGATTATTGTGATTTTCAATAAAATAAAACATTAAAATACTGCAATCGGCCATTTTGAATGAAACACAAATTACAGCGCAGACGTCACAACATAATATAATACGTCAGGCGCGCTCCAAAGAGTAAAGTAAAAAGTAAGGCGCAGATTATTTTGTGACGTCAGAGCCGACGCCATGACACCTGCAGCCGTTTTGCCGCTCTCATTGAAAACATATTAGAAAAATAGTTTTAATCTTCCTTAAACTTAAGTTTATTACCGAAATATAGGTATTTTCGTAAATAGTAAATGTGTAGCCACATTACGGAAGAGGTTTTGAAAATCTTTCGTCATGCCCATTCTATACTAATAAATAAAATTGGAGTGTCTGTTTTTAATATTTAAATAACCACTTTTTACTAAATGCGTATGGATCTATACACGGAACACATACCAAAATAACATTTTTTTAAATTTTTGTCTGTCTGTCTGTTTGTTCCGGCTAATCTCTGAAACGGCTGGACCGATTTCGACGGGACTTTCAGTGGCAGATACCTGATGGAGTAACTTAGGCTACTTTTAATTTCAAATTTATTTTTATAACTGCGAACTGAACAATAACTTATTTGTTAAATTCCACGCGGACGAAGTCGCGGTTCCAGCAGCTAGTATGTAATAAAAGCAAAGCAAAAATTAATAATTTTAGGTATTCCAATGCAAGATCCGTGTTATTTCAGTTTGAAAGCCTTTATTTTTTCTTTTAAATAGGATGCCTACTCAAAGAACCCTCAACTGTCCAATCTTCTCCTGGACCCGTACTTCAGTGAGCGTATAAGTACCTGTCAACCATCGTTAAGACAAGTAATAGCTCAAGCGGCATTACTTGGTGTGCCAGTTCCGGCATTCAGTGCCGCTCTTGCTTTCTATGATGGTTACCGAGCAGACATGTTGCCGGCTAATCTTTTGCAGGTAATTAAATTTAATCAATACTTTTTACTATCAAAAATGGCTTTATAATCTTTTTTTTTTTGTGTCACTTGTGATAACAATATTGTGTGCAGTCAGTATGACAGACATTTTTTTTAAATAGTTATTAAATTGACACATTTGATCAGGGAGGGATAGCATAGTATACAATAAAAAAATACTTTTTATTTAGATATATTTATATTTAGATGTCTCTCTCGTTTTAATTTCTCTTAAAATACCAGAAAATTCAGTAGATATAATTAATTGTTTCTTACCTTTAATAACTTTATTGTGAATGATTTCACCTTGAGATATTTAATGTAGAAGATTCATTAGTTGGTTGAGATTGCAATATGAAGATTGAATTTTATTTAAATTAACAGTAATGATAAGAACTTACCAATTACAATCTCAACAATGTCAATATAAAATTTCAATAATATAACTAAATATTTAGGGTTTTATTTTGATTAAATTTAATGATTATGATTAATATCTGATTTCAGTTTTCTTTTTAAAAAAAAAAAATTAAAATAATGGTATATATGTAAAAATAATATTGATATTTGTTTACGCAGGCACAAAGAGATTACTTCGGTGCCCACACATATGAGCTATTGACCAAGCCAGGTGACTTCATTCATACTAATTGGACTGGTCACGGAGGAAATGTTTCTGCTTCCACTTACAATAAGTAAAAATGTTCTCCAGATCTCTATTTATTTGAAGACATGTGATAAAATTATCAAAACATTTCTAAAGCATTTCAAACTTTTTAAATACTGTATAAACGTGTTTAAACACGAATGTAACGTGGCGTTAGTACAATAATAAAGTACAACTGGATGTAACCAGGCTTAAAGAACCGGCAATACGCATCAAGGCAACTACGGAAATAAATACAACTATTGAACACTTGAGCAAAGACCTTGTTCTAAATGTGGACGTACCAGGACTAAAATAAATAAAAATCTTGTTGATATTGGTAAAAGAATCCTCCAACCATTAAAATATGACAGAAAAAACTGCTGGATCACGCAGGAGATTTTAGACCTAGAGATGGGCATTCGAAACCAAACTACGTTCCGAATGGAGGGTTCTGTGGGTGTTATAATAGATGACGTCAGAAACGTAAGGAAACGCAGTTACTGGTCGAACCTCCTGTATATTTTTCTTAAATTATATTTTTTATTTATATTTTGCTGTTGCGTATAAAATATTGCATACTCTCCCAAAAAGTTGTTACGATATTTTTTAATTTTTATATATAAGTTTTTCTATTTAGATCATTTTTTTAATGTTATAAATTAAAAAAGAAAATATGTACCGTATATATTTCTTTATTTGCACAAATATTTATTTGTTGCTATCGTTGCTATTTGGGTCGGATGGGCTTTAGAGAAAAAAACTTGTGTGCGTTCTTGTATTTATTATACAGTGGGACCAAATTTATGTGAATACTATTGTTTTTAAAAGCAATGTATAGAGTGAGAATAAATGGGTAATTGTTATATTTGTTTTTCAATAATCCTTTATAATTTAAGATTGGTAACAGATTTTTATAAGCTAGGTCTTATTTGTATTATCTTAGTACAATAGACCAGCGTACCAGCTTTAAGAGCGCGCATAATGCAAAATTACCAATCTTCTATTTGTTTTGACATGAAAAATTCCAGACCAAATCTTAAAATAAAAATATATGACAAACTACGTGATATTTTGAGGGTTGACCTTTATCAAAAACATAAAATAAGGAAATTTCCTCGATAAAATATAATCACGAAGTAACCTCTAATTTTTATATTTTTTCTTTTTATACGCGATATGGTTATGACCATTAAGACAAAAATTTGATAATTAATTACATTTAAATATGAGTAAAGGCTATGCTTAGACATTTAATGTAATTACTATTACTATCGGAATTATATATAAAATAACATATTTGTCGTTTTTTACATTCGTAATGCGCTCAAAACTATATCGTCTATCGCACTCTGACACGAGGCTTTGTGTATATTTTGTTTCATCAATTAGTCACGGGCGCGCGGGTGAAATCTGATTTTTTGGTGAAAACTTACCTTTATATGTCCCAACACACTGTAATTTTTTGATTTAAAATATTTATTTTTCACCTTACTTTGACCTCAATATCGAAAAAGCATTTTCAATCGAAAATTCTCACGTCAAAATATCAGCTTTTAAAAAAAGTTGGGTGGACTCTTTGTTCGTTGAAATCTCTCCTTTCTGATGTTGTAAAAAATATATATTATACATTGCTATGGTAAATGTTTGCAGAAAATGAAAAGAATATTTAATAAGACATCTACAATATTTTGAGAAAGTTGTAGAATCTTCTTTTGTTATATAGCTTAGATGCTTATTTGTTGCTATTTTAAGATAACTTATTACTTACCTGAGTGAACTGCGGAAAATTTTAGCCCATCAAAAGCTATTTCATAGAGAAATGGGGAAGGGTCGATAGAGCCAACAACACTAGTCAATTCGAAAAAAAAAAATTGTATGCTTGCACTTCAGGAGGAAATGCACTTCTGTACACTATTCTCTAGCGTAAGCACTCGTGCATGCTCTTAATTGAATGTCATTACTGTGCCTTTTCACCGGTTGCTCTCAGAAAATCTCACCCTACGCTAAGTCTCTCTCTACTCCTCCTCCCTAACCGTTGGTCGTGTCATCGTGTCGTCGCATCCACGTCGTGTCGTCGTCCCTGTGTCTCCGTGTCGTCGTGCCGCAACTGCGTCGTCTGCCGTCTTCACAGACCACAGAAATGGGCGTCTCCCGCCCGCTACACTTTGTTAAAATAATAATTCAGAAATTAATTGTTTTTATGATTGATTAATTAATCAAAATTAATTAATCTGACCGACAAAAATAAAGATATCAAGTAAGGGGCAACTTAAGGGTAAATATTTGTTTAATTAATTATAAATTATTAAAAGACGAAAAAACAATTTTTACATTCGAACAATAACGAATTTTTTTTTATGGAACTAGGTTGGCAAACAAGCGTGCGGCTCACATGATGGTAAGACCGTAGCCTATAGACGCCTGCACCAACAGGAACACAATACTGCTTGAAAACAGTATTATTTAGCTGTGGTCTTCTGTAAGGTCGAGGTACTACCCCAGTCGTGCTGCTCCATATTTTGAACAGGAAATTTCCTGCTGTGCCCTAGGGCAAACCGACGACCAAAATGAACAAATAATTACAAATAAAAAATAAAATAAAAAAGTGGGGCCAAATTCAGTGAGCCAGACGTACCATACCATTTGTCTACACCAGCGCGATTGAGGAAGTTTTTTTAAACTGTATACTCCAGACCACTAATGTTAAACAAATGGTCTCAATTTAGACGACTGAATCTTAATTTTAATTTTTGCCGAAGAGTGCCGAGCGTGCCACTTGAGTGCCGAGCGCGCCACTGTACTACAGCGTACTCGTGTAAATGCATAATTTCCATAATAAAAAAATTTACGCCCGGATACGTATTTAGGTATGAGGTTAACGTAACCCCTGGAGGTCAAATAGAGGTCAAGGTATGACATCTTAAAAATCTCTCGTTTAGTGGTTTACTGCTAGTTAGTGGACGTAAAATTTTTTGCTTTTTTGATTCCGGTATAAAAAATAGGGGTTCCCATTTTAAAAAATGAGGTTGACCTTAAAATAACCTTGAAAATGAAGTTCAAGATCAAATCAAAGGTCACCGTTTGATTCCTAGTTGAAAGTTACCTAGGGTATGACCTTTGTTTTTGTTATACCACTAAGCTAGCGAGATTTTTAAGGTCATACTTTGACCTCTAGTTGGCCTTCAGGGGTTACGTTAACCTCATACTTAAGCATGTATCCTTGTATTATGTGGACGTAAATTTTTCCGTTCTTTTTGATTCCTGTATAAAATATAGGAGTGACCATTTGAAAAAATAAAATTGACCTTGAAATATCCTTGAAAATGAAGTTTAAGGTCATAGCAGAGGTCACCGTTGGATTTCTCATTGAAACTTACTTGGGGCGTGACCTTTGTTTTAAGACTAAGCCGTGCGGTTTTCCGAATTTTTAGGGGTTTCCATACTTTTTCCTCACCCACCGTACCAACACCGCACAATTTCATGCGGACATGATTTTTACAAAAACTATCTGTAAATATTTAGTTCTTCGGTTGTAAATTGTAAATATATTATAATGTATAACCAATTACAATGAAACGTCACTCAACGTGACAGGTGACTGCACTCATCGATAGTAGTGAGCAAGTGAGCACGAAGTATAGATATGAAACGGTATAGGCTTTTTGATAGTATTCATGGTATACAATATGACACGTGTGGTTCTTCCTGGCAGGTCGTAGGGCCTGTCTGGGTACGGGCATCCAGGCTATGCCTGCTTACCCGGGCGTTTCCTCTCTGGCAGTATCCACTACCGGGTCATTTGTTTTCGGCCTGATGGGCCGAGGATACACCCACCTAAAGTGGGTTGTACCCTGCAGTCCAGTTATATGGGTTGGCTATTACTTTTCACTAGCTTATTACGCAGTCTCCCCTGCGTCGTCCTCCTCGTCGCCACTGTCACCTTCGTCGGTGTTCTGCTGCGTCTGCAGCAGGAGCTCACGAGGTGGTATACAATAATGTAACCAGATCTTAGTTCTCTTTTTTGCCACTTGCTAGTGGCTGCGCTAGAGGCACGTATGTACCGATGCTATTATTATTTATTACTAGCTGTACCCGCGACTTCGTCCGCGTGGAATTTAACAAAAAAGTTAAAAAAAAGTTCGATAAAATGATCTATGATATTCTTTGATTTCCTTTATTAGCATGAGCAGGCGGTCGAGCAATGCGGGGCAGAGGGGATGGACTCGCCCGCGCCGTTATAGGCATATCAAGGAAAGAACGCTCAACGCTGGCTCGCCGAGCATTAAATGTTTCGCTGCTACTTACTTCTAACGATGATATCTCAAAAACTATTTGTCTGATTAATATAGTGTAAAGAGCAAAATCTGCATTAAATGCCTAAGCTAAATAACATATTCATTTGGATGAGGATTAATACTGAACTAAAGAAAATATCTTTAAAAATAACGTAATGTTTTTAATTAAAAATTTGAACATAAAAGTGGTTATAGTAAGTCAACCCTAAGAGATAGAGATATGCTATCGCGGACATTTTTGTAGCATTTTTATAGATTTTAAATTCGCTAGTACATTATACAACTTTATCTTTGCTAGTTTACGCAGCGTTCGCGTGGAAAGCTCCCCGTTGGCGAGATTTTTTGCGACCTCTTCAACATTTATCGCCGTATTTCTGCTAATTTACATTAAAACATAATAAATTATATACCTAAACCTTCGCCTCAAGAATCACTCTTTCTATTGTTGAAAACTGTATAAAAATCCGTTGCGTAGTTTTCGAGTTTATCGCGTTCAGACAGACAGACAGACAGAAGACAGGCCGGGGGAATTAAAGTATAGATTATTACACGTAACGAACAGCTGTTGAACAGTGGCGCGCTCATCACTCTTCGGCAAAAATTAGAATTAAGATTCAGTCGTCTAAATTGACGCCGCGTTGGCGCAGCGGTCGCAGCACTGGATTGCGATTGGCTGTTGCGCGGGCGGTTGCGGGTTCGATCACCATCACACACGACAACATTTGTATTGGCCATACAGATGTTTGCCGTGGTCTAGGTGTTTGAGCAGTCCTTGTGGGTTTCCCCACCGTGCCTTGGAGAGCACGTTAAGCCGTCGGTCCCGGTCGTTATCATGGACACCTGATAGCGATCGTTACTCATAGTAGGGAATATAACCGCCAACCTGCATTGGAGCAGCGTGGTGGATTAAGCTCCAATCCTTCTCCTACATGGGAAAGAGGCCTATGCCCAACAGTGGGATATTACAGCTGCGTTGACGTGAATGAAAAGTTATGACACTATCGTACTAATTCGTGGCAAGCCTTAATCTTTTACCCACACTCAGAGCTCCGTTGCAACTTGCAAGACCTGTATATTATAAAATCGTGGCATTACGTTTATAAGTTCATATACTCTTTGATTAAAGCTACAAGAAAGCACTTTTATGCAAAAAAGGGATTTTTTTTTGGGCTTTTGTTATGAAGCAATTCTGTTTTTTTTTTCTCTGAGAGTCAATTATCCGATTTCCGAACGTATGTTGAAGGTATGTAATGGAAAAATTAAAAATATTCAATATGGCTGATATGGCTACAGATCATACGACGTGAGCTGTCAGCTGTAATAATTTTTTTGTTTCTTTGTGTTTATTACGCCTAAAAATGTTATGATCGTTACATATAAGCGACTATGGGTGCGAAAGATTCAAAACCAAGTTTTATATCTTACGAAGATGCGGCTAAACGAGGTATACGGTGTTAAAAAATATAAGTGCGTTGTCTGTTGCGAAAAATATCAATGTATTATTTGATTTGCAGTGTCTGATAATGAATTGAGGCGTATACGCGAAGCATTTAAGAGATGTGCGGGAGCGAACGGCTCGACCCTGAGCCTGGAAGCATTTGTCCATGAAGTGTTGTGCGACGGAGTTCCGTACGAAGTCGCAGAGTGGTTGTACCAGGCTTGTGGAGGCACCAAGCGCGGTATTTCGTTCAAGGACTTGCTCTGTGGTGTTGTTGTCCTAACTAAAGGAAACATCGAAGAGAAGATAAAGTGAGAATATTTCTGTGAACTAATATCCACAATCAACATTCTATCAATATTTTATAAATAAATATTTAATCAATTATATTACTTAGTAAAAATTTATTAGGTACTTGTTATTCGTATATTTTCAGTTATATATCCAAACTATAAATTTGAAAGATCTTAAATCATATTTGAATTACATCACTGTCCTAAATTAACGTTTATCAACAATCAAAATTTAATCACAATTTGATAACTACAGGTTCCTCTGGACACTATATGTGAATAATCAAAGTGAAAATGGCACATACATTTACAAAAAGGACTTTGCTAAAGCGCTGCACTTGGAAAACTTATCCCTTCCAGTAACAGAAGCACATCGCACAGTGGAAATTCTCACAAGCCTGTTTGGCAGTGGAGAGAAAGTCACATTTGATCAGTTTCGTTCCTGGCTCCTTATTCACAAAGACGCCACAGTGCTATCAAAGTGGCTCCTGTATGATAGGAGCCATGTAGTTCAAGACTTGGAGACACCAACATTTTATCAAAGTCTAGCTGGTGTTACTCATCTGGAGGAAAGGGTAAGTTATTGTAGTTATTAAAACTATTATTTTACTTAAGACAGTGTTATTTTTTTATTGTTTGAAATCTCTCTCTTGTAATAATGAAAAAATTATGAGTCAAAGCTAACCAAAAACCGAGTAATATAAAATAAATATTTTGTCTGTTTGTCTTTCTTTCTGATTGTCTGAAACTACTAGATTTGTATCTTATCTTCTATCTTAGTATTTGAGTGAAATAACTAGATTTTTCTATTAAATACGACAATTTCTGCGTACAAAAAAAAACTAAAATCCCAGTTTTAAATTGTGAAACAAATATAAATTATAAAATTTAAATAGTAAGAAACAAAAAAAAATTAAAAACCTAGATTCTCCATGCCAAAAAATTTGCTGTTTTGTCAAGTCATTATAAATATTTTTTTTATTTCCCTGATAAATTAAAAACATTTTTAAATGTATATGTATGTGTTATACAACAGTCTCTGGAATGGCTAAAATAAGATAGAAGTCACATGGCAAGATATACTTTTTATCCCAGAATTATCACGGGACCAGAATCACACCATTAAAAGAATAATGAGTATCCAGATAGAATCTCCACGTGAAAGAAATCGCGAGTATAGCTAAATCTAAAAAAAATACATTAAAGTTTAAAAATGTTGAGTAATATAATAAATTTAGAAGGTTAATATGCAATATATTATCTAACTCATTATATCTGCACTCTTATCATTATGTACTATCTTTATTTATACACCAATAACCTCAGAAAGATATTTTTCTCGTGAATACATTGTCTGTATAAAAAGTCTCATTTTAATAAGATGTGATTATATATTTTGTTTTCACTTACCTATTATGTGTCTGTTATGTAAAACATTTTATATTGTTTTATTTATAACTAGCTGTGCCGCGACTTCGTCCACGTGGAATTTAAGAAAAAGTAGCCTAAGTTACTCCTTACTACATTAGCTATCTGCCAGTGAAAGTCCTGTCAAAATCGGTCCAGCGGTTTCAGAGATTAGCCAGAATAAACAGACAGACAGACAGACAAAAATTATAAAAAAATGTTATTTTGGTATATTATGTAACGTATACCTATACATCCATAAGCATTTCGTAAAAAGCGGTTATTTTAATATTACAAACAGACACTCCAATTTTATTTATTTGTATAGATTAGTAGAAAAGATTGTGATGTACTGCATCTGTTAGGTATTATTTTAAATAAAGAATGACCTTATTTAGCAATTCATATTTAGTCTAAAAGTATGTCAGTTAAATTTAAATTTGTAATTTTATATATTATGTTTATAAATCTACTTTTGTAGTTGATTTAGAAGTAGAATTTTACATTTTTCTATATATTTACGGCTTGTTTCACCACATTTGGATTACGCTATTTGACGGATGACGATACAAATAGACTTTGAAAGCTGGAGGTAGAATGGGCCAGTAGGATTTGTTTCCATGAAATATAGGCGATCCTCGTACTTACGGCATGTTAGGTTCTCGAAATACGCGAGGTAAATCAAACGACGTAAGTCGAGGCATATTTTTAGGGTTCCGTACCCAAAGGGTAAAAACGGAACCCTATTACTAAGACTTCGCTGTCCGTCCGTCCGTCCGTCTGTCACCAGACTATATCTCAAGAACGGCCATAGCTAGACAGTTGAAATTTTCACAAATTATGTATTTCTGTTGCCGCTATAACAACAAATACTAAAAATAAAATAAAATAAATATTTAAGGGGGGCTCCCATACAACAAACGCGATTTATTGCCTATTTTTGCTCAATATCAATAAATGGTAACAGGTAGGCACTTTAAAATGTAAAACTTTGTTTTGTCTATTACATTCAGATAAGTATAAAGTTTTAGTTAAGAAATTCAATTTATAAATTTAAAATATATAAAATTTTAAAATCATTCATAAACGCCATATGAAACTCACGTTCACTCAATAAGAAAAAGTTCAAATAAGTAACATTAGTTCATAAACTACCCTCTTCAAATATCGATTGGTCAATATAATTGAACCAATTCCTTGTCAATCAGTTAATTGATTGTGATTTATTGGGAGTCACGAACCAATCGATAATAATCGTACCGGCTTTGTACATGTGCGCCAATCGATAACGTTTATTGACAGTCTGTCCATATTTCTGAGAAATGTTACTATAGTTTATTTGTTAAAGAAACATAGGTACGATTGGAGTTTTTAATAACGACTTCGCTGAAGGACGCTTGACTTGCGGGTATAAATCATGAAATAATTTCGAACGTTTTTTAAATAAAATAATGAATGTTCAGTTTACTGTGATGTCACCTCATACCGTGACCTTGAACTTGTTATGGTGATTTTACGTCCTCTATAGTAGTTATTTACAAATACAATACTTACCTAAACTGCTTAAAAGTGTAAAACAGATTTAAAATAGCGTAAACTTACTTATTAGTATAAGGTTTCTTTAATCGATATTTTTATTTGTACACAAATTTGTTGTAAAAATATATCACTTCAGCCTATCGCAGTCCACTGCTGGACGTAGGCCTCCCCAAGTTCGCGCCTAAGGGGCCGTCTCCACGAGCGAGCGTATCGCCGGCGATAGTATCGTCGAGCCACCTATTTCTATACACTCTCTATGGAGCCGTCCAGAGCCGTCTCCACGAGCGAGCGTATCGCCGGCGATGCGACGAGTGGCAATAAGCGAGCGTATCGCCGGCGTATCGCCGCGCTAGCGTCGCGACTCGCCGCGCTCTCGCAGCGACACGCCGGCGTATCGCCGCGAGCGCGCTCTCAAACACAGCGTTTTTAACCAATTTCAAAAAAGGAAGAGGTTACTCAATTCGACCGTATATATTCTTTTTTAATGTATGTTCGGGGATAACTTCGTCGTTTATGAACCGATTTTGATAATTCTTTTTTTGTTGGAAAGGTGATATCCCCAGGGTGGTACCATAATAAGGAAACCAGGATCTGATGATGGAATCCCAGAGAAATCGAGTAGAACTTTCGAAAATCGTAGTGACGACTAGTGCGTTTGTTAATTTTTTTCATCTACTTCCATTGTATTACTTGTCGATGTAATTGAAGTCGGTTTTTTTTCGTTTGCTAGCAAACAATTATTTTAAATATCAGATTCTCGATATATCGATATTTATAAATATATCAATATCGGAGTTTGATGTATTTTTTTATTTTATTTTTATTTTTTATTATTAAGAAATTCGTATCGTATCGAAAAAAAATCGGATATTTTTGAAGTGAAACTTCTTTAGGCGCATGAGGGGTAAAATTTGAGCGACCGGTAACATGGCAGCGTCATGACGATCAGTACTTGGATGGGTGACCGCCTGGGAACACCTCGTGACGTTGACTTTTTGTTTCTTTTTTCAATTAGTTTTTTTTTTTGTCTTTTAAATTCGTTTCTTAAATCATTATTTTTTGTCTAATTACGTTTTATTAACTGTCTTGTCGATGGAATGGAAGTCCGTTTTTTTTCGTTTGTTAGCAAACACAATTATATTTCATCAGCTTTAAACATAATTTACACAGTTTATTATTCATATAAAGTTTTTCAATAAACAACACATTGTCAAATCCGTCGCGGACACGCTGCGATACGCTGGCGATACGCGACGATACGCTGGCGATACGCTCGCTCGTGGAGACGGCTCCGACGAGTCGCTGCGGACGCGCCGCGATTCCGTCGCGAGACGCGACGATACGCTGGCGATACGCGACGATACGCTGGCGATACGCTCGCTCGCTCGTGGAGACGACCCGACGATAGTTGGGCGTATCGCCGGCGATACGCTCGCTCGTGGAGACGGCCCCCAACATCCCGGTTTTGCTCAATTCTCATCCAGCCACCACCGGCAATCTTAAGTCGGTCCAGCGGGCTAGAGGGCGTCCCACACTGCGTTTACCAATCCACTCCAGGACACGTCTGCTCCAACGGCCATAGGTCCTGCGACACAGGTGACCAGCTCACTGTCACTGCAACTTGCTAATTCTGTGGGCTATGTCGGTTACTTTCGTTCTCTCGAGGATAGTTTCATTTCTGATCCTATCCTTAAGAGAGACCCGACCCCAAGCATAGCCCGTTCCATTACACGTTGAGCGACTTTAAACTTGTGGACTAGTCCCCTCTGTATCCACGTCTCGGCACCGTACGTTAAAACAGGCACGACGCATTGCTCGAAGACTTGTCTTCAAGCTTTACGGAATCTTCGAAGTAAAGACTACGAAGCCTACCAAAGGCCGCCCAGCCCAACCGAATCCTTCTATCAGCTTCCTTCTCGAAGTTGTTTCGGCCTAGTTGGATGGTGTGGCCAAGGTAGACATAATCCTGAACAACTTAGAGATTATGACAGATATAACTAACATAATCTTAAGTCCTCAGTGTTAGGTGTTTTTTATTATTATTACTTTTATTTTATCCCTCGTAGTAGTAGCAACTTTTGTCAATAATATACGAATATTCTTCTTCTAAATAGTCCTTCTATTTAATATCTTAATATTTAAAACACTAGTATAAAATGCATGCAGAAAAAGTGAATTAAAAAAATCGGCCAAGTGCGAGTCGGACTCGCGCACGAAGGGTTCCGTACCATTGACTAGGTACATTGATTGTAATAACGGGCAAAAAGCGGCTAAAAATCACTTTTATTGTATGACAGCAAAAATAGGCAAAAATGACGTTTTTTGTACGGGAGCCCCCCTTAAATATTAATTTTATTTTAATTTTATTATTTATTATTAAAGTAAAAATACAACTGAGTATTTTGGGAATATTTCAAGTGCCTACCTGTTGCCATTATTGACATCGAGCAAAAAAGGGCAAGAAAATCGCGTTTGTTGTATGGGAGCCCCCCTTAAATTTTTTTTTTTTGTTTTTAGTATTTGTTGTTATAGCGGCAACAGAAATACATAATTTGTGAAAATTTCAACCCTCTAGCTATAGCCGTTCTTGAGATACAGCCTGGTGACAGACGGACGGACGGACGGACGGACGGACGGACAGCGAAGTCTCAGTAATAGGGTCCCGTTTTTACCCTTTGGGTACGGAACCCTAAAAAGTATGAATGTCACTCTTACGGCTCCCGCTGACTGTGTCTTCTGTGTTTTATAGATTAATTTGGTCGTTTATCAGTAGTTTGATGTACGCAAGTGTGAAATTATAATATAGCCCTATGATTATAATTAACTACGAATATATTACAAAGTCACAAGTAAGTCGGTGTAAAGTGACTATTAGGCACTAAAGCTACGTTATGTAAAGTGAGTCGGTATAGCCAATAAAATTATTCTTTGCCTACATTTAGCTAAATGTTAATTAATGGTCTACAACACTCCAGGTTTGATCATTATACGATAGATTTTAAAGTGAACTCATACCTTTTTATTTCAACATAATTATCTCTGTATCCGCGAAAAGAATTCTCTCGTTTTTCTGTTGGAGCATGATTTTTTACAATAATAATTTTATAGCAGATTTTAATACAATAATAATTCTTCATTGTCATCAAATAATATATTTCTTCTGAAATATAACTTTATTTTAGCGATATGTCGGAGAAAATAATTTTTATATAACACATATAATATACGAACGAACTGTTTTCTGATTAATGCCTCGTTTCCACTAGGGGACATTTTGTCCCGCGACATGTCGCGGGACAAAATGTCCCCTAGTGAAGACGAGGCATTACCGCAACATGGGACAATTGTTCCGCGTCAGCCCCGTCTACACTAGGGAACATTTTGTCCCGCGACATGTTGGGGGACACGTCCACACACATGTTGCACAGTGTCCCGCAACATGTCCCGCAACATGTCCCACAGTGTGTACGTGTTTAGGGACATGTTGCTTGTTCCCGCTTCGAGATCGAAAACATTTGTTTCGCGTCAGCCGTCAATGTCGCATGGTAGGGCTTTTGATATTTTTTAAAATATCGGATTCTCGATGTATCGATATTTTTAAATACATAATCAATATCGGAGTTAGAGATATCGAAAAAAAATCTATATATCGATATTTTTTAATCGACTTCAAAAAAGGAGGAGATTACTCAATTCGATTTTAATGTATATTCGGGGATAACTTCGTCGTTTACGAACCGATTTTGATCATTCTTTTTTTTTGTTGGAAAGGAGATATCCCAAGGGTGGTACCATGATAAGGAAACCAGGATCTGATGATGGAATCCCAGAAAAATCGAGGGGAACCTTCGAAAGTCGTAGTGACGACAAGTGCGTTACTAAATTTTTTTCGTCTACTTACGTTGTATTATTTGTCGATGTAATTGAAGTCGGTTTTTTTCGTTTGCTAGCAAACACAATTTATCAATTTTATTTCATCGCCTTTTTTTCAACCGATGTACAAACGGAGGAGGTTATGTATTCGACGCGTATATTTTTTATGTATGACCACGCATAACTTTTTACAGAGTGGTCCAATTTTGATAATTAAAAAAACAATCGTGTCGATTTAAAAAATAATTAACACAGTTTATAATTCAGTATAATATTTGTTAAACAAATTAAATTATCAGTGATTTATTAAAATGTAAGGTTCTCAGTAATTATTGTTCAATTTTAATAAAACAATAATGCGTACCAATATTCAGTAAGATTTTAAAAATATTCGTTGTTTTATATGTTCAGTTGTCAAACAACTATTACTATTATTAGGCACTAAAAGATTGATTACAGAAGCAATTCGTTAAGATGCTACAGAAGAAATCAAATATTTAACAGCTATTTCTGAGAGCACCTGAGTGATAATATTTCAATATTTACTATCAATCCAAAATTTTAGTGCGTTTAATGACCTTGAAATATTTGGTTGATCTAAATACTGTTTAATTCAGCAGGTATTGCAACAAAAATTGTGCCAACAAGTTCATTGGCATTTGACGTATTTTTCATGAGCATATTATTAATTTAATTAAATAAATAAATAAATAAAAATAACTTCACAAATGATGGAGGTGTTTCTTTATCTCTATGAGGAACATGTTGCTGCATTTGTCCCCTAGTGTGGCCTACACAATGTTCGAAACATCTGTCCCGCAACATTGTTGAGGGACAAATGTTCCTCATTTGTCCCCTAGTGGAAACGAGGCATAAACTTTCCGTTGAGCTTATAATACGCGTTGATTTTTATATATTCTTCATAAAATTCTGTAGATAATATAGTTTTTGTAGGAAATAACATAATTAAAACAAAAGTAGTATAATGATAAACTGTTATTTAAAATTTCAGGTAAGTATTTACCTATTAGTTAACGATAAGAGATTTATTTATGTACTATTAAGCCTCGTTTCCACTAGGGGACATTTTGTCCCGCGACATGTCGCGGGACAAAATGTCCCCTAGTGAAGACGAGGCATTACCGCAACATGGGACAATTGTTCCGCGTCAGCCCCGTCTACACTAGGGAACATTTTGTCCCGCGACATGTTGGGGGACACGTCCACACACATGTTGCACAGTGTCCCGCAACATGTCCCGCAACATGTCCCACAGTGTGTACGTGTTTAGGGACATGTTGCTTGTTCCCGCTTCGAGATCGAAAACATTTGTTTCGCGTCAGCCGTCAATGTCGCATGGTAGGGCTTTTGATATTTTTTAAAATATCGGATTCTCGATGTATCGATATTTTTAAATACATAATCAATATCGGAGTTAGAGATATCGAAAAAAAATCTATATATCGATATTTTTTAATCGACTTCAAAAAAGGAGGAGATTACTCAATTCGATTTTAATGTATATTCGGGGATAACTTCGTCGTTTACGAACCGATTTTGATCATTCTTTTTTTTTGTTGGAAAGGAGATATCCCAAGGGTGGTACCATGATAAGGAAACCAGGATCTGATGATGGAATCCCAGAAAAATCGAGGGGAACCTTCGAAAGTCGTAGTGACGACAAGTGCGTTACTAAATTTTTTTCGTCTACTTACGTTGTATTATTTGTCGATGTAATTGAAGTCGGTTTTTTTCGTTTGCTAGCAAACACAATTTATCAATTTTATTTCATCGCCTTTTTTTCAACCGATGTACAAACGGAGGAGGTTATGTATTCGACGCGTATATTTTTTATGTATGACCACGCATAACTTTTTACAGAGTGGTCCGATTTTGATAATTAAAAAAACAATCGTGTCGATTTAAAAAATAATTTACACAGTTTATAATTCAGTATAATATTTGTTAAACAAATTAAATTATCAGTGATTTATTAAAATGTAAGGTAAAGTAAAGTAAGTAAAGGTAAAGTAATTATTGTTCAATTTTAATAAAACAATAATACGTACCAATATTCAGTAAGATTTTAAAAATATTCGTTGTTTTATATGTTCAGTTGTCAAACAACTATTACTATTATTAGGCACTAAAAGATTGATTACAGAAGCAATTCGTTAAGATGCTACAGAAGAAATCAAATATTTAACAGCTATTTCTGAGAGCACCTGAGTGATAATATTTCAATATTTACTATCAATCCAAAATTTTAGTGCGTTTAATGACCTTGAAATATTTGGTTGATCTAAATAGTAAATACTGTTTAATTCAGCAGGTATTGCAACAAAAATTGTGCCAACAAGTTCATTGGCATTTGACGTATTTTTCATGAGCATATTATTAATTTAATTAAATAAATAAATAAATAAAAATAACTTCACAAATGATGGAGGTGTTTCTTTATCTCTATGAGGAACATGTTGCTGCATTTGTCCCCTAGTGTGGCCTACACAATGTTCGAAACATCTGTCCCGCAACATTGTTGAGGGACAAATGTTCCTCATTTGTCCCCTAGTGGAAACGAGGCATTAATATCGACTGACACAAGTCTGTGGTTTCTGGACAAGGCCGCAAATTTATATTTTATTTTAATAAATTATGTCGACCTTATTTATCTTTATTATTTTATAAAAAAAATAGTCGGCCTAATTCAAAGTTTATAAACAAATTGCTTCACGATTCAGCCTGTAATATCCCACTGCTGGGCATAGGCCTCTTACTCATGTAGGAGAAGGATCGGAGCTTAATTCACCACGCTGCTCCAATGCAGGTTGGCGGATATATTCCTTACTATGAGTAACGATCGCTATCAGGTCAGTGTTGCAAAAGTGTAAAATAAAAAATCGGTATATTTGGCTCCGAAAAATCGGTAGAAATCGGTAGATTTTTACTCGGAGTAAAACAAAAGTATTTTAAGTCAATAATGCGTTAATTTATTTAAATTTGTTCCGTTAAATTAAATCAAATTCTTTATTTGCATGAATATAGTTAATACATAAGGTGTTATTAGTTACAATGTCTCATATAATCTACCTTAGACGGCATACAAATTTTTGTTCCATTTATAATTATAATTATTTTCGTTACAGAAAAAGAAATTACCTACTCAAAAGCAATACGTTTTATCACTAAGAAACATTATAATTATAGAAGTAGTCTACACAATGGAGACAAAAAGAAGTAATTTATTTATTTTATTTATTTATTTTGTTTACAAAACCAACAGCCTTATTTACTAAACATATCACTCCTCTCACTCACACACTCACTCTACAATCTTATAGTAACCTAATAACAGGTTTTCCTTAATTATCTGAGCATGTAATATTAACATGCCCTTTGATATATGCGAGCAGCTCCAGGAAAATAATAATACATACCAACTCTACAACAAAATATTTACAAAAACACAAACATTGATGAAATCCCCATATTTGAAGATAATTTTTTTTATTAATTAGTCGTAACTTAAAATAATGTCAAGTAATATATTAAGAGAAAGAAAAAGTAACTTATTTAATAAATTAAAATATGTCAATATGTAAGTTAGTAACACTGTGTCAATTTAGATACAATTTTGGTCATTTTGGCTAAGAAAGTCTAATATGTGGATACATTATATATATT
Source organism: Melitaea athalia (assembly GCA_905220545.2). Taxonomy (NCBI): domain Eukaryota; kingdom Metazoa; phylum Arthropoda; class Insecta; order Lepidoptera; family Nymphalidae; genus Melitaea; species Melitaea athalia. The sequence goes on from HG992196.1 coordinate 7,761,517, forward strand.
ATATATCTACATAATATGTATCCACATATTATATAAACATTGGTTAATAATTTTCGCCTTCATACCTCCTTTTACTGGCTATTTTTGTGTACATTTTGTCATGAATATTAAAATTACGAATGTTATTTTACCTTTTTTTTAGAAAATTATTTTACATTAGTTGAAAATTCAAAAATTCGGTAGATAGCACTGCTAAATCGGTATATCGGTAGACAAGGGCCAAAATCGGTAGATCTACCGAAAAATCGGTAGCTTTTGCAACACTGTATCAGGTGTACATGATAACAACCGGGACCGACGGCTTAACGTGCTCTCCGAGGCACGGTGGGGAAACCCACAAGGACTGCTCAAACACCCAGACCACGGCAAACATCTGTATGGCCAATACAAATGTTGTCGTGTGTGGGGATCGAACCCGCAACCGCCTGCGCAACAGCCAATCGCAATCCAGTGCTGCGACCGCTGCGCCAACGCGGCGTCAATTTAGACGACTCACGAAGTCACGACTGAATCTTAATTCTAATTTTCTTGATTTTTGAATCTGTGACCGCTGCGCCAACGCGGCGTCATTCTGCTTACATATAAATAAATAAATATATTACATAGAGGCAATAACATATATGTATATGCATTTTTGATCTCAGCAATAAGCCATAAAAATAATTCGATCTCATTTTTTTTATACAACTACTTCTTCCTAGAAGATATTTTAAAGTTTTTTTTTCCTTTTTCTCCGCAGTTGATCTGTCACACTCACAAGACTGCTATTAGAACTTCAGACGATAGCTACTTTAAATTTTAAACAAGTTTGTATTACTAAAAAAAACAAATAAGAATAAAAAATTAAGTTTAAAATAAAAGGTTTAATGGGGATCCTCTTCATCCTCCACTTTTTCTTATAAAAAAAAAAGTTTATCTCAATTGGACTCGGTAGGTGGCGTTGCTATCGCTATGTAAGCAATTAAATTTATTGATGTTGTTGTTCTGGGCATTAGATAGTGCATAGCCTATATCGATAGAATATATCGTTCTTATGATCGTTTTTAGTGGGCATACCTTGTTAGCAAAAACATCAATTGCGTGATATTAGGGTGGCAGAAACCCATTTAATTTGTGAAAATATCGCCTATAATAATTTATGTGTGAAATATTACACTGTTAATCTTTTTGCGACTAAAGCACCTCCTCGTGGTGGCGGTGGTAAAGGTCAAAATTTAAACTTTGACCGGCCAAGTCTCTGGAAATATGTTATCATGGAAGGAAAAGACTCAATAAAATTCTTCTATTGTACCTGCAAAAATGGGGTTCGAACCGTAGGCTGTTGCGCTCACATAGCAACTATTTCATTTGGTACTTAGGGTATGCAAGGCAGATGCCTCCGCATACATTTATTGGCACAGCCAATAAAACCTCCATCAACAGAAATGGCAGACATATTTATAAGATTTGACAGTACCGATGAAGAATCTTCACAGATATAAACGTAAATTAAGTAATGTTGGGTTGCCTATAATCATACACTCACTTCGAATAACGATGAAACTATTTTTCCGTGAATGTTCTCGTAAACCATGAACGCACCATGGCCCAAATCGGGACACGGTTCTTTACCCATGCAGCTGAGTATTATCACTATTTAGTCTCGTCTCGCAGTTATATGCAGTTAATTAAATACCATTAAATGTATCTAGTCGAAGGTCTGGCCTGTTTATGAGAATAAGGCCTTTAAGTGTTCCAACTGTAACAACATAATGATAGTTTTATGTTGTTGTTTACTAGTAAAACCCAGTAAAAGTGATTGCAACAGATAATTTTGTACAAGTTATTGTGATATATTCTACATGATAATAACCAAAAGTTACGAAAGCCATTAAAATATATTCGTTGTTTTCTGTAAAAACAATCTATTAAAATTTAGTAATACAAAATGTGTGTAATGTTCGTTTGGGTAAATATTGGTTTAATTATAATAAAATGTCCCTAGCAAATATTTATCTTTTTTCTTGTATTTCTTCAACTTATAATAAAATTTAGTTTATTAGTACTTTCATCGTAAAATCATGACTTGATAAATCTTATCTTTCTCTGATAAGTGTGAAGACTGTAGCGGAGACTTGCTGTATAACCAAACATCTTGATAAAATCTTTTACATTGTGTTCGAATGACATATCAAAGTCAATGAGACATTTTACTAATGTTATAAAAATAAAATATTATTTGTTTTTCTATCGCCTGCTAACTCCACAATCGAGAGTTTTCGGAGAGGAAATTTTTGTTCGTCGCATCAAAATGAAGCTACTCTCGGAAAATTAGCTTGATAGTAATTAAGTGAAAAAAATGTACTAGGGATCCCGGACTATTTATTAGCTTACGGCAATTAGATCAACTGTTTTTTTTATTTATACTTTCAAATTACAAAAACTCCGTCAGAGCTGAACTTTAAATAAAGTGAAATAGAGTTCCAAAATTCCCTATCGATTCCATGTGTTAAGAAAGTTATTCTTAGATATAGAGCAAAATTCAACTCTATTCGATATTTTGTGTATTTGATTACTATTTTTATGTCTAAAATTTACGTGGGTTAAAATCCGTTGTAGATCTTGTAAATTGATGATTAGACTAAAACATAACTTTTCAAAGGAAAATTCCAGTGAGCTTATTGATAGCACTTCATTGTAAAGTCAGACGTCTACAGTCACGCACAACGAATTGTTCACACGTTCATTAACTACGACACATTTAGGGAAGTGGTTTTTAAACTTTGGTCGCTAGGACATTTGTACCTGAAACTAGACAGTGTAAATGTCATACAAAATCTCTATATATATAAAAATGAATCGCTGAATGTGTTGCTAAGCGCAAATCTCGAGAGCAACTGAACCGATTTCGCAAATTATTTTTTTATAATAGTCCTTGAAGTACGATGATGGTTCTTACGGAGAGAAAAAATTAAATAATTGCCTGAAAAATTCTAAAAACAACACTTTTCTATATTCCCATACAAAAGATTCGTAATGATACATAAAAGTCAATTTGAACTTTAATACCACAGTTTAATACCATACCATAAAGTTTAAGTGTTTGTGGAGGGGTTCTGGGACGGATGAGTATTAAAAAAAATAATAAAAAAATTTAAGAGTCGACTGTTAGGCGGTACGAAGTTCGCCGGGTCAACTAGTCTCTATATATGTATATAAAAATGAATCGCTGAATGTGTTGCTAAGCGCAAATCTCGAGGGTGGCTGAACCGATTTCGCTAATTCTTTTTTTATAATATTCCTTGAAGTACGAGGATGGTTGTTACGGAGACAAAAATTAAAAAAAAAACTCTCTGAAAAAGTCTAAAAACAAAAAATTTCTATACTCCCATACAAAAGATTCGTAATAATACTTAAAAGTCAATTTGAACTTTAATACCATACCATAAAGTTTAAGTGTTAGTGGAGGGGTTCCGGGAAGGATAAGTATTTTAAAGAATCGACTGTTAGGCGGTACGAAGTTCGCCGGGTCAGCTAGTCTCTATCTCTATATATATAAAAACTAGCTTCTGCGCGCGACTTCGTCGGCGTGGACTCAGCTCCTATTGGTCTTAGCGTGATGATACATAGCCTATAGCCTTTCTCGATAAATGGGCTATCTAACAATGAAAGAATTTTTTAAATTGGCCCAGTAGTTCCAGAGATTACCGCGTTCAAACAAACAAACAAACAAACAAACAACCAAATAAACACTCTTCAGCTTTATATATTAGTATAGATGAAATGAATCGCTAAATGTGTTGCTAAGCGCAAATCTCGAGAGTGGCTGAACCGATTTTCTTAATTCTTTTTTTAAAATATTCCTTGAAGTACGAGGATTGTTATTACGGAGAGAAAAATTTAAAAAATTCCCTGAACAAGTCTAAAAACAACACTTTTCTATATTCCCATACAAAAGATTCGTAGTAATAATACTTAAAAGTCAACTTAAACTTTAATACCATATGATGATATAGTTTAAGTGTTAGTGGAGGGGTTCCGGGAAGGATAAGTATTAAAGAATCGACTGTTAAGCGGTACGAAGTTCGCCAGGTCAGCTAGTTAAAAATAAATATATTAAAATTCCATTAGTGGTTTAGAAACGTAAAACATACGCGAGTTTTTATTAGCTTTTTGATGTCATATTTAGGTACAGAAGCGGTACAGAAATTTTAACGTAACGTTAATTCGTCAATATCGATCAAAAGGGGCGGGATTCAATTAAGTCAAAATAATTGTGTTTGATCGCGAACGAAAAAAAACCGACTTCAATTACATCGACAAGTAATACAACGTAATAAGACGAAAAAATAGTCTAGTAAATACGCGCTATTAAAGATTACTCAAAAAGTTGTAATCAGATCTCGATCAAATTTAAACAAGACTACACGACAAGTATTAGCTTTCGATTAAAGTAAGAATCATCCAAATCGTTACAGCGAGTAAAAAGTTATGCGGTGTAATACAACGTAGGTCGACGAAAAAGTAGTCAAGTAAATACGCATTATTAGATATAACTCTAAAAGCACTTGTCAGATCTCAATTAAATTTAAATGGGACCACATGACACGCAACACCTTTCAATTACAACAAAATTGATGGAAATCAGTCCACCCAGTCAAAAGTTCTGAGTTAACATACATAAAAAAAACAGTCGAATTGAGAACCTCCTCCTTTTTTGGAAGTCGGTTAATAAGCTTATTTTATATCTTTCCGTTGTAATCCATACCATAGGTACTTATAATAAAACTAACAGATCCAACTTCGTATGATAAAACATTACCTTTTTACAATTTTAACTTTTCTTTAACTCCTCATATCACATCGCAATGTTTTATTGAGATTAATTATTTATTTATTATACGAATACAAAATCTTTCCATATAAATAAAAATGAATCGTCGAAATGAATGTACCCACGCGTAAAACATTATCTCCAAATTGGATCAACCTTTTTTCTTTACTGTCAGGACAAGGTTTTTATAAAAGAAAGTAAAAAAAAAAAAAACGTAAAGTTCACAAAAAAAGTCTTATTTCTTATTCTGTGCGAGGTTCGCCAGGTCGGCTAGTAAATTATAAATATCTATACTCACTTTTAGAAAGTATGTAGTTTCCTTAATTCTAATATAAAATATGTAATACATATTTGTTATAGTGTTTGCTTTGCATTTGGTAGGATATAATAGAGCTAGAGAAATGTTTCTGGTCGCTCCGCAACTCGGCGGCGACGGGCGAGCTGGACGCGAGCAGCCTCCGCGGGCTGCTATCACCGCCACTGCCGCGCGCCGCCTTCGAGGGCACCTTCCTGGCCTTCGACGAGAACCGCGACGGTCACGTCGACTTCAAGGAACTGTGCTGCGGCCTCAGCGCCGCCTGCCGGGGACCCACCACAGAGCGGCTCAAGTGTAAGTCAAGTTGAAATAATATACCACACTTAACTTATACTTTGGTGATACATAAATACCTACAGAAATTTAAGTGTCAAGAGACCTAACCATGGGCGTAGCTACCGCCGTATCAGCCGTATCAATGATACGGGGTCCCCGGCCTACAGAGGCCCCTAACTTGTGTAAGCAAAAATTAGTAAAATGTTATACACGATGTCACTTAATCTCGTGCTTCGTTGCTCAGGAGGACAGAAAGACGCGGCCGGGGGACTTCTTTGTAAAGATGTTATTTCATTTATTATTACCAATTTACATATATAATTATAAAAACCTTTTTAAGCACTTCAGAAGCTCAAGATTAATTAATATCTTAATATATATAAATCTCGTGTCACAATGTTTGTCCTCAATGGACTCCTAAACCACTTAACCAATTGTAATCAAATTTGCACACCGTGTGCAGTTTGATCCAACTTGAAAGATAGGCTATATTTTATTTTGGTATGTAATGTAATTATTATATTTAAGAAAAAAAAGGCGGTACGAAGTTCGCCAAGTCAGCTAGTTACATCATATAAAGCTTCTTAGCTAATATGACCGAATAAGAAAATACGTATATAATATTTATTTCAAGATAGGCTGGCCGAGTTGATTATTTGATAAGGTATATTTGTATTCTATGTACGTCGTACACATTTAAACGTGTAATTAATATCTTATACCGATCAAGTGTTCAGGATGAAAGAAAATTACAATTGTTGAACATTATATATATCTATAACTAGCTGACCCCACAAACGCTGTTTTGCCATATATGTTATTAACCCTCGCAACCCTCTCTAGTGGGTGGAATTTCGTAAAATCCGTTCTTAGCTGACCTCTACTCGACGAAAGGAATATTCCTACAAAATTTCAAGTCTCTACATTTCCACCCATTGACTCATCACAATATCTCTGGAACCATAAGGCGTAGACTCTACGCCTTATGGTTCCAGAGATATTTTGATGAGTCAATGGGTGGAAATCTCTTTTATATATATAATATACAATAGATAACAGAATTATTACAAGGGTCTACAACATTATCGACTCGTTTGAATACGCAAATATTCAAAGCGAGTACAAAATTCATATAAAAATACTGTACAAAAATATAGATTAATGACGATCGTAATGTACAGCTCCATCTTTAATTAAACTAAGTTTACTACACTGAAACGCCTGTAAATTATATGTGTAGCACAGACTCTTCCGTACAGGAGATGAATTGGAACCTATAATTAATAACAGATAACTGAGTAGGGCACAGCAGGAAATTTCCTGCTCTAAATATGGAGCAGCCCGACTGGGGTAGTACCTCGACCTTACAGAAGATCACAGCTAAATACTACTGTTTTCAAGCAGTGTTGTGTTCCTGCGGTGAGTAAGGTGACCAGAACTCCTGGGGGGAATTGGGGCTAGGGTCGGCAACTCGCTTGCGATGCTTCTGGTGTTGCAGACGTCTATACGATTTAACCAGTAACATCCCACTGCTGGGCATAGGCTTCTTTCTCCATGTAGGAGAAGGATAGGAGCTTGATCCACCACGCTGCTCCACAGCGGGTTGGAAGATAATTTACCTACCATAAGTCATTATTATTATGTGTTTTTGATAACAAAAACCGGTGACTTTCCGTTTTGTTCGTTCCATGATAAAGAATCTGCAAGGACAACGTCTATATCAGAAATGAGTTAAATACTCATTTCTGATATACTTACTGCCTATGCCGACCGACGACAATACGCGTAATGAGACGTTAGTTAGTTGGAAGTTCAGACTAACTGATCCGATTTAAAAAGTATTTTTTCTTTAAATAACCCTTTATTTTTGGAAGTAACTTAAATCGCAGCAAAAGTATAATAATTCAAATCGGACAAACCCACGTAAGACTAGTGATAAGATAGTATTTCTATTGCTTAGTAATCGTCAATGGATATGATGGGTTGAAGTCGAAAGACTCGATTGCAGATTTATTGGTTGTCTGAGTCACTTCTTAATCAGACGAATTAATTATTTAATAACGGTACCTATCACTTGACTAACAGATAAGAGTATAATATTTTTTTAAGTCAATTTATCTGATTCTTCGTCACGCTCACGCCGGCTATTTATGTCTAGAATTTGATCACAAACTAAATTTTTTGGTTGGTATATTTTTGAGTTACTTTTTAGTACTGTACTTAGAGTATATTCTTTGACTTACTTTCGAAATCTATAGAAACAAAATTCATAAATTTAAAAATCGTAATTTAGAATTATTGGAAATACTTTGTCGCCTTAATTATAATTGCGTTGTAAACCGACTGGGATAGTACCTCGACCATACAGAAGATCACAGCTAATTAATACTGTTTTCAAGCAGTGTTGTTTTCGTGTTGGAGAAGGTGAAGGTGACCAGAGCTCCTGGGGGGAATTACCGAATAGAGTCGGCAACGCGCTTGCAATGCTTCTGTTGTTCTGGTTGTTGCAGACGTCTATATTCTATAAGCTACGGTAATCGCTTACCATCAGGTGAGCCGTACGCTTGTTTGCCGACCTACTCGTAGTTATATAAATAAATAAAAGCAAACACGTTAGAAAATTTAAATCAACAATGTTGGTGAGTTTGAAAAATAACAAATAATTAAGATTGGTTTTATTATTCGCTAATCTGTTCTTTGTTAGGAGACGTTGTGGCTGCGAGATAAATCATGTTCAGATGATTAAAGAGACTTGCTCACTATGCGGTTCAATACAGCGCGCTTAGAATGTATTGTAGGTAACTTATAAGTTTCAAATGTCATATTTGTCGTCGGTTTTCAGGCCTGCAATTATGTCAAAATTATACAACTAGTAGTCAAAATCACAAATAACAATCAAATAACAATCAATAATATACAGGGTTACTGGTTAAGTCGAACTGGATCCTTTAAGGGGTTGTAGTTACCATCAATCCTGAATGATTTGACTACGAAACCCCATACCCTAAACTTAACCCTTCTCAAGTTATTGCCCTTTTAATATTTTTTTTAATAAAAATTACCTTTTTTGTCTATTGTCCCCCCAGTGTTTTTGTTTGTGTGTTTGTGTCTCTCTCTTTCTATCTTCACTAACTTATTGTCGTAACCGTTTGCCTCCCTCAATCACACTTTTTCTAACGCTCTCGTCACGCATTCACCAGCTTACTCCCCAAGTCAAGCGTGCGTAAAGAAGTTTTACTTCAAAGAAAGAAAAAGGAATATAAATCGAAAAAGCCAATCGCATTTCCGAAATAAAAATGTAAATTATATTTATAACTGATATTTGAAATAACTTTGAATGAAGGTACCCAATATTAAAATAAATTAGGTACATTATTACAGATTTGCACTTTACACATAATAAGGCAGATTTACATTTGTCATTGATTGAGTCAGTAACTCAGTCAGTGCACTGCCGAGTCAGTGCTGACCTGGCACTGCCATCGTGTAAATTGATTTCGAGTCATTACAGCACTCTCGCGTCAGTACTGACTTCAATATTCCCGCTTCATATTTTTCGGCGTCAGTCCGCTCCCCCCACCACCCACGCTAGGGCAACTGACGCCGTGTAAAATCTAAATGCCGAAGTCAGTCGCTGCCGCTTTATATTGTATGGGGACCACGCTGTGTTGCACCACATCACAAAATGATGCGATAACTGAGCGACACGGGGAACTTAAAGATTATTGAACTATACCGCGATAATGAATGCCTGTGAGATAATAAATCACAAAATGATAGAAATGAGGAAAGGTAAATTTTCTCAACAAAATAATTAACTCTGATTTTTTGCTGTTTTCGAGAATTCATATTTCCACACTGACTTATCAAACGTGTGGACACCATAAGACTACTGACGAAATACTGACTGCGTGTGAATCGTATGAGTCAGTTTTCGGCGACAGCACTGCCGACAGCTACTGACCCTGTGTAAATCTGCCCTAAAGATGGAATATTCGTAACCGCGGACCGCGACTATCTTAGTCTGAAAAAAATTCCTTCGTTTACCTTTCTTATTATATACCAGATGGCCCGGTGAACTTCGTATCACCTACATATATTTGTGAAAAATATACACAAAACACTTTCTGAACGCACCTATTAATATTTGACAACCAATTGACAACGTTTTTGACAAAAGACATTAAATTTCCCCGCTAGGAACATTTTGTATTTCAAAATTAAATCGTCGTTTTTAGGGTTCCGTACCCAAAGGGTAAAAACGGGACCCTATTACTAAGACTTCGCTGTCCGTCCGTCCGTCTGTCCGTCTGTGACCAGGCTGTATCTCAAGAACGGCTATAGCTAGAGAGTTGAAATTTTCACAAATTATGTATATTAATTCTGTTGCCGCTGTAACAACAAATACTAAAAACAAAATAAAATATATATTTAAGGGGGGCTCCCATACAACAAACGCGATTTTCTTGCCCTTTTTGCTCGATGTCAATAATGGCAACAGGTAGGCACTTGAAATATTCGCAAAATACTCAGTTGTATTTTTACTTTAATAATAAAGAATAAAATTAAAATAAAATTAATATTTAAGGGGGGCTCCCATACAAAAAACGTCATTTTTGCTTATTTTTGCTCTCATACAATAAAAGTGATTTTTAGCCGCTTTTTGCCCGTTATTACAATCAATGTACCTAGTCAATGGTACGGAACCCTTCGTGAGCGAGTCCGACTCGTACTTGGCCGACTTTTAGTATTTTCCGTTACCTATAATTTATGTTTTTCACCGTTTAAACCTTCCCTGAACTTCCATAAACATTTCAAGATCAAAATTAGCTAAGTCGGTCAAGCCATTCTCGAGTTTTAGCGAGACTAGCGAACAGCAATTGATTTTTATATAATATGTATATAGATGAGTAGCCAACCACAGAGTGGTAAACTGCGTTTAGTGTGAGAAACCTCTTATATTAACATTAACAGAACAATGCGCTTTGGTAGCCTTCTGATGTACTTTATGAGTGCTTGTAATCGAGGAAATAGTTACCGAGTTTTATTATTATTTGATACATTTGTAAAATAATGGTCATTAAAGTATTATTGAATTAGAAAAAAAAAATTAAAAAAAAATATAGTTATAAAAATGGGACCCTATTTGGTATGAGACAGAATCAACCGCATGCTTCTTCTCCAAGTAGAAGAACAAGTGTTGGAGCTTTATTCTTCTTAGTGGGCACAGCAGATGTTTATGATAATATTGGGATCGACAGCTTACGTGTTCTCCAAGGTACGATAGGGGACATATCTACAAGGACAAGAAAACTACGCCTAAAACAACTCTATACCTAAATGTATTTCTACTATTCTCTAAATGTATTCTGACTATTCATAAAATTTCGAAAATTACAGAAAGGGCAGGGTATCAGGGGGTGTTAGAGTGGACTTACAACTGTGAAAATTATTAGGATATTGCTAACCATTATTATTATTATTTTTTAATACTTTGGAATACATGCTTTGAGGTGTAAAACGAAAATGAAAGTTTTTGTAGGAAAACGTCGTTTTATAAAATTTTAATTATGGAATTTGGTTATTAACGGATGTAGTTGTAATTCTGACAACATTATTATTTTATAGGTACACTTCCGTATCGCTTTTGCTATGATGTGTTTTATACCCAAGTGTTAAAATGTAGCATTTGTATAGTATTTTCAAATCCTTACGGACTTTCGTACACGTAATAATATCACTTTTATATATTTTCTTTTGTGTGTCAATAAGAGAATCAAGAATACAGTTACCATAAAGACGATTAATAATAATCAGTCAAGGTCAAACTATTTATATCTTTCGCTCACTTACAAGTACAACACGTAATTATGTATGTAAGGATGTTATTTACGATACATTCTAGATATTTGCTCGACTCTGCGTAAGGTTGAGATTCCATCAAATTTTGCTTCCTAAAGAATTGTAGAGAATTTTGACACAAATTCAATCCGCGTCTTGATTAGACACATAAAATTGACTTCTTTATTATCTATACATATAATAAAATGGTAGGAAAGTCAAAACTGTACATTGAATATTTTTTTAAAAGAATACTTGGGGTGTGATCTACAATCGATACCGAAGCCAAAAATATAGTTTTTAAAATTTTTGTCTGTTTGTCTGTTTGTCTGTTTGTCTGTATGTATGTCCGGGATAAACTCGAAAAGTACTGCACGGATTTACTTCAAATTTGGCACGCATATTATGAAGAAGTCGGGTCAGAACATAGGCTATATATTATCACGCTATCACCTACGGGGAAAGAGCAGTGAACCTTTATTTCTTCAAATGTATGTCCGGGATAAACTCAAAAAGTACTGCATGGATTTACTTCAAATTTGGCACGAATATTATTAAGAAGTCGGGTCAGAACATAGGCTACATATTATCACGCTATCACCTACGGGGAACGAGCAGTGAACGCACGCAGACGACGTCGCGGGCAGCAGCTATATTACCTAAAATTTAAAATTTAAAATGAATAGTAAAATCTGCTTCCATTTAGCTGCACACTTGAACTATTTTATTACTATAAATAGTACTTTTATAATCAAATGTAAATAAACGACAGGTACAATAATAATTCTATCTCATTTGATAATTGTGTTGTTCCATTATTTGCGAATAAAGTATTTATTTACGCAACTTTGATAAGCTATCTGAGTAATATTATCTCTGCTCCCAATTCAATAGGATATAAATTAATCCACGGACAGCGGAAAATTGACAATTATTACGTATCTACACGAGGACGACACTATTTATCACAGATTAAAAATATTGTGGCGAGATTTATTATAAACTTTTTAGAAAGGTGTTAATTTATTACGTTTGTTGTGACTATTATCTTATACTATTAAACGAGCAATTCTTGTATATATATATGTATATATATATATTTTTTCTGAATCTCGGAATCGGCTCCAACGATTTTCGTGAAATTTAGTATGCAGGGGATTTCGGGGGCGAAAAATTGATCTAGCTAGGGTTCATTTAAAAAAAATGTCGTTTTATCCCTGTTTTTAGGCAATGAAAAAATATCATTAGAATACGAAGCTTAATTTCACCGTTGTCATGACAGCTGAAATGGCGTAATATTAGGAAGTCGGCGGGTGTCGAATCGTGTTAACCCGGGTTCCAATCTCAGTCTCCAGATCAATTTTTTTTCTTTTTTTTTTAATTTCACTCGTGATTTATTATTTAAATAACATTAAAATATAAAAATACCGAGCAAAAAAAAAAAAAAAAAACAAAAAAAAAGAAAATACCGAGCTAGGCTCGGTCACCCAGGTACTCTGATTTAATTGATTTAATTTTTTGATGATTTAAGACTATAAAATTGACGAGAATGATGGTTATGTTCTTGGGTTCCCATTTCGCGCGCTTTGTGTGCGGAATATAATAGCGTTTCGACTGATTAATGTTTATAGGCTATTTATTACAACTAGTAGTGGTCGCCCAGTGGTTGAGATTCGATCATAATTAATTTAAATTATAACTTTGAGCATTATTACGGTTCTGTTGTCAAAGCCTACTTCTATAATAGTAAACAAAAGAGTATTTATTTGACGTGCACGCATATATACTCTTTTGTTTATTAATGTAGAAGTATGGTCTTTGACATCAGAACCTTAATAATGTTCAAACTTATAATATAATTATAATCGAATTTTGACGACCCGGTGACCACTTATTTAAGTATAAAAAATGTTTGATTTATATTTTATTGTATACATTAAGGTAACTGCTGTACCATAAATCAAAGATTTTCCATTGATGTAATAATTGGTATTCGTAACGTAGGTATTGGGTTACATTTGTTTGTATAGAATTATAGATTATAGCGACAAATTTAACGGATATCCGGCCCTTTCCATTTACGTATCGTGTAACTGTTAATAGTGTTAAAGCATCGCAACTGTAGAGTATTAAAAAATTGTAAAGATTAAAAAATAAGATCGAGTAGATTGTGTCAATACGATGTTGATATAATATATATCTACGACTGTTCTCATGGGCAGCGACTAGGAAAAAAGCGTTATTTGAAATAGGCAAAGCCAGAGAAAGATACTAAAGATGAACAAGACAGGAGGAAGATCTTTTTTTATGTTAATAAGTCGACAAACAAGCGTACGGCTCACCTGATCGTAAGTGACTACCGTAGCCTATAGACGCCTGCAACACCAGAAGCGTCGCAAGCGCGTTGCCGACCCTATCCCCAATCCCCCCCAGGAGGTCTGGTCACTTTACTGAACAACAGGAACACAATACTGCTTGAAAACAGTATTATTTAGCTGTGGTCTTCTGTAAGGTCGAGGTACTACCCCAGTCGGGCTGCTCCATATTTTCAGCAGGAAATTTCCTGCTGTGCCCTACCTCAGTAAAAAGATCTGATTGATTTAGCATTATTTAATTTAGCATTCAATTAATTATACGAAAAAAGTTCACACATTTAAAATGTATATTAATTAGGAATAAATCAAGATATTACTGTATAATTAAGCGTATTGCGCCTTTGACTGCTTTTTTTTGGAGTAATAAAATCATTTAAAATTTAATTTTGATACATGATAATGATTTTTTTAAATCACAAATAGTAAATTAAAAACTGTTTGACATTAACCATTGGGTTACGGACACATTTATTACATAATACAAACATTAGTTTGTATTATGTAATAAATGTGTCCGTATCGATAACATTTTTTTAAAAATAATACTACGAATAGTAGTGGAATATTTTTTTATGAAATAAGACGTAGATGACAGTTTTCTTGATCACGGCTCAACAGAAGCCATTCTACCAGCAGTCTGCTATCTACTCTTCCCTTCTCCATTTTTTTAAATTGAAATTCTTAAAAATATTATAAACCAAATATAAAATAATGTTTTATATGTCATGTACTTAATATCCAAATTTAGTTGAGGGGTTACATTCGTTTGTATTTTTGTATAATATGTTCGCTGATATCTTTATCAATTGGGAACGGATTTTGAAGTCTTTATTACTTGGTATAAGCCAGAGGTCAATTTCGAAAATGTGTAATTTGAATAAACTCGTCAAAAATATAACATGTACCTTTGCTGTATTGTTCTCTGTATAATATGTATTGGTATGTACCTATCTATGTATGTGTGTACATTAATTTGTCTGAGGTTTCCGTAATTCTTTTTTTCTTACAATATTTTTTACAAATAATTTTATGTTATAAGACATTAATTTTTTTTAGCTGGTTTTACTTAATTTATTTTAAAAATCTGGTAGAATGCACAAAGATATTTTTGAAATTTTGGTACTGTAAAGTCTAGCTAAAATGAATTCGTGCGTAAGCTGCGACTTTTGTGCGTATTAAGCACAAAGATAAAAGATCTGGGACATAATAAAACAGAAGAATTCATAAATGCATCCCATAAGACGACACCCATAACATTACACAAATCTTTGAAGTAGGCTGTTTTATTACTGTGATTAACTTAACAGCTTAACCCATAAACGTAATTGAAAGCTTTGGAGCAGTAGCTAAACTCAAACATGTCATGACATTTATTTTCATACTAGCTCTGCCTTGCGGTTTCATTTGCGTTAATTTGAGGAAAAAATAGCTTATAGCCTTCCTTGGTAAATGGGCTATCCATCACAAAAAGAAATTTCAAATCGAATCAGTAGTTCCTAATATTAATGACAACTTGTAGAAATATACATACATACATACATAATTATAATCAAGCCTCTTTCCCGTAGGGGTAGGCAGAGACCACTTCTTTCCACTTGCTGCTATCCTTACATACTTGTTTCGTTTCGTCCACTTTCATTATTCCTTTCATACATGCTCTTCGGTTTAGGGTACTCTTGACCTGGCCTTTTTTCAGGACGTCCCTAATTTGATCACGAAACGTCCGCCTAGGTCTACCCCTTCCAACACTTCCATTCACACTCGCCTTATACACTTCTTTCGTCAATCGTTCTTCATTCATTCTCTCGACATGGCCAAACCATCTCATCATACCTTTCTTAATTTTTGTCACTACATCTTCTTTCAGACCACAACGTTTCCTTATCTCACTATTTCTTATCCTGTCACTCAGTTTAACTCCTATCATACTTCTTAATCTCAACTCGCTCTCATCTCAACTGCATTTATTCTGCTTTCATGTTTTTTCTGCCATACCCAACTTTCACTTCCGTACATAAGAGTCGGAACCAACACCCCCTCATGCACAGCCAAACGAGCCTCGTTAGACACCCTTCGACTGTTCATAAAGGAGTGCAAAGCTCCATTCACCATGTTTCCTGCATTCACCCTTCTTTCAATATCACTCTCACACTTTCCATCTTTTTAAAACTTTGTACCCAGATACTCAAAGAGTATAGAAATAGTGTAGAAATATTAACTGCTTAAAAATAATTATAAATTAAGTTTAAAGATTTCGCTCAGCTAAATAACGAAAAAAAATTTTTTTACAGTTCTTTTCAAGATATTTGACTTGGACAGAGATGGGATTCTGAACAAGAAGGAACTGCACGATATGGTAGAAATCTTGTGCACAGTTGCTAACGAGGCCTTAAAGAATCAGGGTTCGCGTTCCTCAACACCGTCAGACGGAGAATCCGAAAGCGACAAGGGTTTCGATCCTGTGACCATTTTGCTAAACCTTAGAGACAAATTGGTCGTAGTGCCCAACGAGGATAGGAAACCTGTATTTCACCTCGGACCCACTAATGGTGAAGATATAGCCGTTTCGAATAAGGTAAGCTTCCTATCAACTTATCTAAATAAATGTTACGTATGATCTACTAAACAATACGCTCCAGCCTGTAATATCCCATTACTGGGCATAGGCCTTGGGCCATTTAGGAGAAGGATCGGAGCTTAATCCTCCACGCTGCTCCAATGCTGGTTGGTGGATATATTCCCTACTATGAGTAACGATCGCTATCAGGTGTACATGATGACAACCGGGACCGACGGCTTAACGTGCTCTCGGAGACACGGTGGGGAGATCCACAAGCACTACACAAACACCCACACCACGGCAAACATCTGTATGGCCAATACAAATATTTGTCATGTGCGGGGATCG
This sequence comes from Melitaea athalia, assembly GCA_905220545.2. Taxonomy (NCBI): domain Eukaryota; kingdom Metazoa; phylum Arthropoda; class Insecta; order Lepidoptera; family Nymphalidae; genus Melitaea; species Melitaea athalia. Next base: position 7,778,046 of record HG992196.1, read on the forward strand.
AACCCGCAACCGCCTACGCAACTGCCACAAACCAGTGCTGCAGCCGTTGCGCCAACGCGGCGTCAAAAACTATACCTATTCTATGAAATGAAAATTGGTCGTTCGACAATTTGTTTCGTGCTTGTGCCGGGTCTCGTGTCTGTTCTAAATTATGAATATTTCTATTATTTTTTACAAGGGTTTTATTTATTTTTTATTATGTATATATTTATTTATCTTATCGATATAAATTTAATTCTTAACAGGAAAAACCCAACGAAATTGTTTACCTGTTAGTTAAAGATTACGGAACGGATTAGGTACAATTATTCACATTACTAATGCTACACAAATCTGTTATGTTGGCTATTACTGAAACAGTTGACTCACCTCGTTTGGGTATTCGGTTTGACAAATAAGGCGGAAAAATGTTAGTACTATATTTAGTCACTTTCTGTTGTTGCGCTTGAGCATAATATCTTTGTTCTCTGTTTACTCACTAAAGATTATTTGATCAACATTCAACGTTTGTAACAAACCTTATTTAAATAAGATGACATTTTTAAATAACGTACTAGTCACTAGATGGCACTGACCTCAGCTACATCACTTTATCAGTTATATGGAAGAATGAATATACTACTTGCTACCAATTGTCAAAATGAGGAAATGCACCTCAGGTAGTACTAGTCTCTAGTGCTTAGTTCGTGCACGCTCTTCATTGAGTGTCATTACTGTGTCTTTTGACCGGTTGCTCTCAGAAAGTTTCACCCCGGTAGGATAGATATTGCTCTACGCAATGTCCCTCTTTACTGCCTCCTCCCTATCTGTTCGTCGTGTCCTCGAGTCGTCGTGTCGTCACATCCTCATCCTGTCGTCGTTGTACCTGTCTCTTCGTGTCGTCGTGCCGCAATTGCATCACTGGTGTTCCGCCTCACAACTACACTTCGTTAAACGTTTAGTTTATAGGATTGAAATGCCATTTTACAGTAATTAGGTATTTCGACATTTTTGCGATCGTTCGGTCTTTTTTTTAATTTATTTATTATTTAAACTCATGTTACATCAAAAATTACAATAAATGCACTCCAAAAATAGCAGGGATTTGTCCGGAGTGTTGTTTGATTACATTTCATTTCGGCAATTCACTAACAAAAACAACAAAAGGTTTTTTAAACATTTTGATAAAGTTGATATTGTTTTGATATAGAACGTAGAAGAGCAAGCGCTCCGCGCCGAGGAGTTCTTAATATGGGCGGTAGAGAGCGCAGAGGCGCTGGTGACGCCCTTCCTCGAGCTGCTGTTCGACGTGTGCCACGTGGTGCTGGGCCTGCGCCCGCAGTGCCGCCACCGCGAACGAGACGTCGGTGAGTGTCGCGCTGCGTGTGTGTGTTGTATAATGTGATTATCATGAGATTCTTGCTAAATTATTTTTTAAGGTAGAGCACAACAGGATATATACTACCCAAAACTAGGAGCAGCTTGTCTAAAGTAGTACCTCGACCTTACAGAAAATCACAGCTAAATAATACTGTTTTCGAGTACTGTTGTGTTCATGTGGTGATTTAAGTGGACGGAGTTCCTGGAGAGGGTTGGGGATAGGGTCGAAAACGCGCTTGCGATGCTTCTGTGTCGCAGCCTTTTACGGTAACCGCTTGCCATCAGGTGGGCCATACTCTTGTTGAGCAACCTAGTTGTATGAAAAAAAAAATTACTTAAATAAAGTGCAAAATAATTCGTTCCCGTGAATGAAGTGTTATTTGAACTTAGTGCTGAGCTGGCTGCGGCGCGAGACGTGCCGCGGGCTGGCCGTGGGGCAGTTCTGGTACCTCGTGGCGGCCGACTGGTGGGGCGCCTGGCTGCACCACGCGTCCGCGCCGCCGCACGCCTGCTGCCGCCCGCCGCGCCTCGACGACCTCGTGTGCGACGACAGCTTCACCACCAACTCCACCGGTACGTGTGCAGTTGTGCACGAGCCACGAGTGCACTGAAACAGTAACTGCTCATCTGTTACAGTTTGAAAAAGTTTAAGTATTGATAAAATTAGTGATACAGGAATACAATAAATCCAGAAGTTTTATTAGCTTCTGTTAATGCTGTATTATATGCAAATTATTAGAAAAAAACAAAAAACAGGAGGAGTTTCTCAATTCGACTGTATTTTTTATACGTGTTACCTCATAATTTTTATGATTAGGTTTACCTTTTCTAATCGTAAGCTCCGAAATAGATTGATCAAATTTAAATTTTATCAAGATCTGATGAGTGATTTTGACTTATCTTTCTAATCATTTGGCGATGTAAATTGAAGTCGATTTTGTTTTTCATTTGCGAGCAAACACGGAAATCGACAGTCAGCATCGTGGTGAACGTCAATCGACTAAGTGAGGCCGCACACCGCCGCCACACGCTACTCTCAACATACATTTACGGCGATACAATTTAAGCGGCGACAAATGTGTCGTGTGTGCGCACATCGGAAGCACAATTGTAGCGTGGCACTAACAACAGAAGTCAGAATGTCGACATCATCGTCTGACGATGACGATTTTTTGATGAGGCGATTAATGAGAAAAAAAAGACGTTATTGAGTTGTGTCCTTGATGTGCGGGTTTACATACAAATATAGGGGGGCGATAAATGTGTCGCGTTTCAAATGTGGCGCTACAATGGGCATGACGACAGTATCAAAAAATCGTCAATTTAATGATTTTAGGGGAACACTCATATTTAAAAAATTCAAAATACTGGTTTAGTTTTATGTAAAATAATAAGATTATTGTGATTTTCGATAAAATAAAACATTAAAATACTGCAATCGGCCATTTTGATTGAAACACAAATTACAGCGCATGACGTCACAACATAACATAATACGTCAGGCGCGCTTCAAAGAGTAAAGTAAAAAGTAAGGCCCGCTTTATATTGTGACGTCAAAGCCGACGCCATGACACCTGCAGCCGTTTTGCCGCTCTCATTGAAAACATATTAGAAAAATAGTTTTAAACATCCTTAAACTTATGTTTATTACCGAAATATAGGTATTTTCGTAAATAGTAAATGTGTACCCACATTATGCAAGAGGTTTTCAAAATCTTTCGTCATGCCCATTATCGTAATACAAATGTAGCTGTGGTGTGCGGCCTCACTAACGTGTGCGTGTGTGTGTCGGCGCAGAGTCGATGGGGTCGTTGCTGTGGCGCGCGGAGAGCGCGTCGCTGGGCAGCGCGGGCGGCAGCAGCGGCGTGAGCGCGGGCGGGGGGCCGCGAGCGCCGCCGCACCCGGGGCCCGTGGACAACTCGCGCCTGCTGGAGGCCGCCGCCGCCGCGCCCGGCGCGCGCACGCTGACGGGCGAGGGCGGGCACCTGCGGCGCGACGCCACGCTGGCGCAGCACCGCGACTTCGAGCTCGTGCCCGACGCGCTGTGGCGCGCGCTGGCGCTGTGGTACGGCGCGCCCGACCCGCTGCCGCGCCAGGTCATCCGCCCGCCCGGTGCCGACGTCGAGCTCGAGCTCTACCCGCTGCAGCTGCACATCTACCGGCACGTGCCTAGCGTACACAGTGAGTCACACCACACTGATATCTGTTGAAATTTTCATTGTTATATAATCGATAATTCACGACGAAGTACAAGTATACTTTAAACATTTATTTCGACCAAAGAAAAAACATAATAATTATGTATTCTTATTTTATTTGGTGTTCCTGTCATTTTTAGTATGTTGATTTTTCTGCGTACCGTTTAATAGACGTCTCACACAATATATAAAGTATACATCAGATATCAAAATAAAAATATTCTGTTAAAAATTCTGACTCGTTAAAGTTATGGCATTATACTTCATACTAGTCGTCAATCGCTATTCGCAGATATAATCACTATACCCCGTCCGGCCACTAATTATCTTTTTGACACTTCAAGAAATTTTGACATTAGTGACTGCCTCACACGTTATTTATTCGATTCGAAGTAATAATCGATTTTATTTAAGAAGAACTTTCAATCGATTTAATTAAATAGATTTAGTTTAAAAATATTATTTATTTATACGTTTATTAGTTTTTTTTAATTATAAATGAAATATATAAATAATAAATTAAATGAATTAATAGAGTTATTGCTCTTTATTCTTGGTTTGCAATTAAATTTCAAGATTTCGGCTTAATTCCTTGCAAGTAATCAATCTTGGGGTCATAGATACTATTTTTATTTCCTTTTTTGTATTAAATTTATAGAAACTATAATCACATGACGTAAAATTATTTTTATCATATGATCGATTTATTATCGATTTATTATTTCAAGAACTGTTTCATAGTCTGTGGTTGTTTGTTATGCACAGGGTACTTCACTCAATCAATCAAATGTATACTAATATAATAAAGCTGAAGAGTTTGTTTGTTTGTTTGTTTGTTTGTTTGCTTGTTTGAACGCGCTAATCTCAGGATCTACTGGACCGATTTGAAAAATTCTTTCAGTGTTAGATAGCCCATTTATCGAGGAAGGTTATAGGCTATATATCATCACGCTAAGACCAATAGGAGCGTAGCACTAATGAAGAATGTTTCAAAATCGGGTGGTCCTATTCCACGGGGACGAAGTCGCGCGCACAAGCTAGTCGTCGATAAAGTATGACATTACAGTAGAATTTTTAGTACGTTATTCCGATAAAAAAAAATGTAATTTATAGGAGTGAGCTGTCAAATAGATAATTAGTGGCCGGACGGGGTATAAAATAAGTTTCAAAATATCAGTGTCAGTAACGGACGCTAGCCTATGAGAGTGTAACAGAGACCGGCGGGCCCGCAGGAGGCAGTCCGCTGGGCGCGCTGGGCGCGGGCGCGGGCGCGAGCGCTCTGTACGCGCCGGCCCCGCCCGAGCGACAACTCGCCTACACGGCCGCATTCTCGCGACTCGCCACCGTCAAGCAGGTGCGTCCATACGTACATTCTAACTTCAGTAATAACTGCATCTTTCAAAAAAGGAAACTGTGGAAAAACGGTACCTTGTGTCACTAACAGCAAGATTTTCATTTTTTAATTCTAAATTGTAATTGTGATATTTATGTAGAGCGAACCTAATGTTTTTTATTTACTTGGAATTTAAAACTAAATTGTTTGCTTTAAACCGATATTTTTGATAAATTTTAAATCGTCGTAATCAACTTTATTTGTTAATTTTCAAAATGATGCGTTACCCTAGATCCCATAATTAAATATTACAAATAACTTTAACTTAAAGCCAATGCATAGGTAACGTTTTTTTTCCCGTGCGGGACAGAACGTGAAGTTCGTTTTATACAAAATCACGTGCCCCGTCCCGTACGTGATTCTGTTGCGTATGCATTGTCCTATACATCTCTTGCTCTTTGCTACACATTTTGTATGAAACGATATTACAAAACTTCACGTCCTCGTCCCGTCCACGTTACGTATGCATTGGCCTTTAAAATAGAATATCATTCATTTTATATAAATAATAAAAAAGGACTAAAATATCTATGTTATAATATGTCATTGAATTTATTATCATTCATTATATTCATGACACTGATCCATTTTTGGGACATGTTGAATTCTTTTGAAAGAATATAAATTCTTAAAAACACTGGGTCGATTTGTAGTTTGATTTATTTAAGGGGCGCATTCACGATTTTTTGCCAATTATTATCTTTGTACATACACTTTTTAACTTTTTTCAACTTGGCATCCATATTTTTAATTGACCTTATAAAGCCAGCAAGCGTCTGCGAACTGCTTCTATAACGAGTGACCCATTTGAGCAGGTGACGGAGTTCCTGTGCGGCGCGCTAGGGCTGGCGCGCGAGGACGTGCGGCTGTGGGCGCTGGGTGCGAGCGCGCTGGGCGGCGCGGGCGGCGGCGCGCTGCTGCTCAACGACGAGCGGCCGACCCTGCTGGCGCTGTGCCTGCCCGAGCGCGCGCGCCTGCTGCTCGAGCTGCGCAACCCCGACCTCACCTGGCCCGAGGAGATCGGCGCGCTCGGGTGCGACATACACTGCTCTCAGAATATACATATATACTCCGTCTATGTAGGGGGATCGCTAACAAAGGGAAACATATTTATAAAATGTACAGCCATGGTTCGGTGGCGAGTGTTCACTGTGGGCTACAAATATTAGTGGCGAAATAATGCACAAGTTAAGTGAGAGGAAAAGATAGGATATAAAAGTTTAGGTATCAAACATTCATGGGTACAAAGACAATTTTATCGCTTTATATCATGCTTAACAGTGAAAGAAATTAAAAATTGAGTATGAACCGCTTAAAGAAAAACTTGAATAAAAAGCATCTAGCTTAGCCCCTTGACGTGCACCATGTACAACAACAAGTCCGTGTCGATCGGCAATGGAACCCTCAATGGATCGACAGTGACGTGTCCGCAGGGCGGGCGCGGCGGGCGGCGGCGCGGCGCGCTGGGCGGAGCGCCGCGAGACGCTGACGGCGCCGCAGATGGCGGGCGCCACGGGCCTGCACAACCTCGGCAACACCTGCTACATGAACGCGGCGCTGCAGAGCGTGAGTGCCACATACACTATTTTATCCCGAACCTTTCGTCTAATACCGGGATAATATCGGGATTACTTACACGCTGTCTCGAAGTGATGCCTGAATTATGGACAGAAAAAAGAGTATATTGAATGAATCAGCTATTTAAATAATAAAATCATTTTCAATTATAAGATAGCTGAATATTCATGAAATAGTCACTCTTCAGAAGTTAAACTGCACCAAATAAAATTTAAGATAAGTTAAAATAAACAACAGCATCTGTTAAACTTTAGAAACAATAATTAAGTCGGACATAATTTTTGCGTTGTTGTACGCATTCAGAGATCCGTATACTGGAAACCCGGAATCAAGTTTTCTAGTACCACTAACACACTAATGAGAAAAAGATAGAGATCTCTCTTGGCATTGCTCCCCACCCTTAACATTACGTGACCGCTCCTCAGGTGTGGAACACGAGCCCGCTCACACAGTACTTCAACTGTGGCATGCACCTGTACGAAGTGAACACAACCAACCCGCTTGGCACCAAAGGCATGCTCGCCACACGCTTCGGCGAGCTTTGCAAAGAGGTAACGTATGACGCGTCTCCATTTCTATATTTAATATTTATTATGATATGATTAATTTTTATTATTTTTAACAGTTTCGAAATATTTAATTATAATTTTTTCATGTTTATAAAATAACATTTACAATTTTTACTTTCACAAGGTTTTTCACACTGTCATTTACTAGTTCTACTTAGTACTTACGAGGTATTACTAGTAGTACAAAAGTTAACTATTGGAATAACAGGTTTTCTCTTCTAGGGATCTAAAAAATTACAACTTAGACATCAAAATATGTCACACAACGATAGTAAAACAATAAATATTTGAGGAAACAAATGTACAGGGTGGGGATTATAATACAACGATAAATTGAACAGCGTATATGTAATGATATTCCAAGCCCACATCCAAAAAATCAATAAAATCCATCCAGTAGTTTAGTCACAAAATATGATTTTTCATTTTATAAAATTTCTCCGTGATGTATAGAACTGACCTAACCTAACACGCAGCGTCACGCAGGTTAACGCCCTTTGAACGCGATCGCTACAAACAATCGATTCGTAATAATAATATTGCGCTTATTTCAAGATCGAAATATTCGCGAAACTTTTGCTCGAACAATTCAACAATGGGAAAAAGCCAACAAATAACAATAACAACCATTATTAATAATAAAGTACCATGTTATTACATTTAAATATTCAATCTTGCAACTGAATAAAACAAACAACCGTTAAAAATACTTATAAACAATTGACACGACGTTAAATAATAATAGATTAATTTTATTTAGACCGATAAATCGTTTCTGCGCAGCTTAAAGGCCACCGTTCTATTTACATGACGCGAACTATAGCGATTGTTACTCATAGTAGGGAATTATACGCCAACCCGCATTGGAGCAGCGTGGTGGATTAAGCTCTGATCCAATTTTTAAAAAAAATTACTTATTCATGTTAGAGTATTAAAAATATAAATCAATAATCAAAACATTTATTTTAAGGTTTAGCAACACTATCATTTTAATATCAGTAAAATCGGTTAATAAATTAAAAAAACATTTGATAACTCGTTTGTCATGGCAACACAGCTGACACTTTAAAAAAATATAGAACGTTGGCGGGAATCAATTATTTAGTTTTGGCGGTAGATCAAAAAGAGAGATAAAAGAGAATATATAATGGCTACGGGTGAGACGAAAAGGGCGGTCTCGTTACAACCTTAGTGGTGTTAAGTACTGATGTGTTAATTAATAAACTTTATAATAGTGTATATTGAGTTTTTTTCTAACAGTCAGAAGTGGGATAGTTAATCTACGTGCCCGATGCTGCGGTCTCCTCGATCTTGGATGTTAAGGTCAGATCTTAAAGTGTTATTTGACTTTCATGTGGCTACGTTAACATTTGCCGCCTCAAAATCGGTATCGAACCAAAGCGAGGAAAATTCTACTAGCGAGCTACTGTGAATTCCTTCAAAATTTAAACTGCTCCTGATTATCTCATTCGTGCAGAAGGTACGCGTGTGGTAAACAACAAACTGCACACATGCTTTTGGAAGTTTAGTGAAAGTGATCTATTTAATACCTAAACTATAATAATTAGGTCAGCGTTGGTGTTCTTTTTTTAATTTACAAGTGAAAACTATTTAAGCTGTTTTTTGAAGTACCTACACGTAGGCTACGCGATGTGTTTCGAAATAGTAACGTACAATTATCGTTGATCTTTGTTTTTAAACTGTTATTATTAATCTTGTATGACCTTTTTTTATTTAAACTACATAGCTATTGGTATATTTATACACTTTAATTAAGGTTCCATGTACTTATTGCCGCTGTTTCCGGATTTACTGCCGGTGTCTATTAATGCTGTGTTTAATATTGTGATAGTATATATTTAGTTTTGTTTTTTTTATATAAAATTTTGTATTTGTTGTTCCTAAGTATATCTCGAATCATTTACTCATTGCATCACTAGTGGAGATAATGGGAAAATCTAAGCGAAAACGGCGGGAATCGAGCGTAGATAGTACTTCTACAGATTCTAGTTTTAGTGACGATTATGAACGTAGGTCACGACGTAGAACGAAACGTAATCGAGGTCATAAGCATAGCCATAAAAGACATGGTAAAAAACGAGCGCATTCTGAGCGTCGCAGACATAGATCTCTCAGTAGGAATGTTAACCGGGGGTCGACTAAAACTCCCCCGTTGACATCGCCGATTCGATTAAATAGGTTAAATATTCCCATTGCAGTTAATGATCAAACTGATCTTTGTTTGTCGAACAATAACAGCGCAACAAATAATGTTACTAGATTAAATATCCCTAACAGTATACCTGCGCCAGTAACTCCAAATTTTTGGGCTCAAAACAATTTTCCAGTGGCGTTTAGTGTTGTTCCAGAATTTGACCCTAGTGAAAATAGTCAAACAATAGAAAACTGGATAAACAAGGTTAACGAATGTGCGCAGATTTATTCTTGGAATGACCGCCAAATATGTCATTATGCTCTTCCTAAATTAAGTGGTTTAGCCAAAAAGTGGTATCAGGGTTTATCCTCAGTCCTATATAATTGGGACGAGTGGACACAAAAATTAAAATTAGCATTTCCCTCAAACGAAAACTACGGTGATTTATTAACAACAATGTTAAAACTTAGGTGTAGGTTTGGGCAACCTCTAGAACATTATTACTATGACAAAATTGCGCTTATAAATAAATGTGAGATAACTGGTAAAAAGGCAGTTGGTTGCCTTATACATGGTATCGATGACAAGTTTGTACGAATGGGGGCAGGTGCCTGTATGTTTGAGGAACCAGAACAGGTCCTTAACTACTTGCGTACGGTATCCCAACATGAAACCAACACGCCATCCATCAATAATCGCAACCGGAATGGTTATCAACAATCCAGACAGTTTAATAAGGTAGCAAATGAACAAATTAAAGGCAATAATAGCACAGATACAGTTAGATGTTTCAATTGTAATGAAATGGGACACATAAGTTTAAAATGTAATAAACCAATAAAGAGGTGTAACTTTTGTTTAAAATTAGGCCACGAAACTAAAGATTGTCGCAAGAACAGTAATAATACCGGCGAAGCTAATAAAAATAATAGTTCGACGGAACGAACTAAGAGTGTCATGCGTATTACCAATAGTGAGTCCGATAATGCAAAATTTTACAAAGATGTCAAAGTGGGTGGTATAACATTGCGAGGATACGTTGACCTAGGTAGTAAGTGTACTCTTATACGAGAATCCGACGCAAAACTCTTGCACGATACTTGGGCTACTGATAACTTACCAATTTTGCAGGGTTTTGGCAATTCTTCTGTAAAACCAATTGTTAAAGTGGTAGTCACTTTACAAATAGGCGCCGTTAAGGCCGAAACGGAAATTCTAGTCGTAGAAAATCATTATTTAAAAACATCAATTCTGGTTGGGCAGTCATTTACGGAAAAACCTAATGTAATACTTTTGAAAACAAATGATGATTTAGTTTTTATACAAACCCCAGATGTGATTAATAGTGATTTAAAAATTAAAGTGTATGCAGATAGTGATTACGTTATTGAACCAAAAACTACTATGCCCATTGACGTCACTACAAATAGTAAATACTCGGAGGGGCTATTTGTTCAATATAATCTCCGAACTTTACCTAACAACGAATATATTGTTCTTCCAGGTATCTTTCAGTTCAATGCAGGTAAAGGGTATCTAATGCTAGCCAACTTGTCACTTAATGAGTTAAAAATTACTAAAGGAGCTTTGTTAGCTCGGGGTCAGCAATACCACGAAATAAATACAGAATATGTAGGTATAACTACAGAAACCAAACAGTATGAACCTTTACCCTTAGCGGATGTAAAAATAAGTACAATAGTGACCGAGGATCAGAAACAAAAATTGTTTAAATTAATCGAAAAATACAGAGATTGCTTTGCGATGAATTTAGGAGAATTAGGTAAAACAAATCTAGCGGAAATGGAAATTAACCTAACTGACAACAGACCTGTAGTATATAATCCATATAGAGTTTCCCAGAGTGAACGTGAATACTTAAATAAGATTATAGAAGATTTACTCTCCAATGGTATCATACGTGAAAGTACTTCTGATTATTCAAGTCCTGTTATTTTAGTCAGTAAGAAAAATGGTGATAAACGCCTGTGTGTCGATTATAGAGCCCTAAATAGAAAGACACTTAAAGATAAATATCCTTTGCCTCGCATTGAGGATCAATTAGATAGGTTAGGGGGTAATCAATTCTTTACAAGCCTTGACCTAACATCAGGGTATTACCAGGTGCCCATGTGTGAAAACAGTAAACGGTATACTGCATTTGCAACACCGGATGGTTTGTTTGAGTTTGAGAGAATGCCATTCGGGCTTGCTAATGCACCTAGCGTTTTCCAGCGAATCATTAACTCTATGCTGAAAGGTAAACAAAATCTAGCATTAGCGTATATGGATGATCTTTTAGTGACATCACAAACAATAGAAGAGGGTTTAGACAAGTTAGAAAGAGTTTTTCAATTGTTAAGATCAGCTCAACTTAAGTTAAATATAAAAAAGTGCGATTTCTTTCAGACTCGAATAAACTATTTGGGGTATGAGATCAGTGCAGACGGTATACGCCCTGGGGTAGCTAAAATTCAGGCGGTAATTGATTTTCCCATACCTAAAAACGTTCACGAGGTTCGACAGTTTGTTGGGCTCACTAGCTATTTCCGGCGTTTTATTCACAATTTTTCAATGATAGCAAAACCTCTGACGAATCTTACAAAAAAGAATGCTGTGTGGTGTTTTGATGAGCCACAGATAAAGGCTTTCAATGAATTAAAATCTAAATTAACCACCAGACCCGTTTTAGCATTATATGATCCCCAGGCCGAATTAGAAATTCACACAGATGCTAGTAAAATCGGTATAGGCGCCATATTAATGCAACGTATAAATTTAGAGACTTTTCACCCTATAGCATATTACAGTCGTCAGACCACATCAGATGAAAGCAAACTACACTCGTATGAGTTAGAGACTCTGGCAGTAGTTTGTGCTCTAATTCGATTCAGAGTCTATGTTTTAGGAAAAACGTTTAAAGTTGTTACAGACTGTGCCGCTATACGAAGCACAATGACTAAAAAGGATTTGATTCCTAGAGTAGCTCGCTGGTACTTAACTATGCAGGAATACGATTTCACGGTAGAGCATAGAGATGGGGCTAAAATGAGTCACGTTGATGCCCTATCACGTAATCCCAGTACGTCTGAATCGAAGGTCGTGGTAGACGTTTTCGATGTTTTAGCAATAGATGATGATGCGTGGCTGAGTACCGTGCAGGAACAGGACTCAGAGATACAAAGAATAATTAGCATCCTAAATGATCCAGACACTAAAGACATCGTCGATATTCATAAGAACTATACAATAAAAAATGATCGTTTATATAGAGTAGTAATTGATAAAAATAATGAAGTCAATTTAAAGTGGGTAGTTCCGAAATCGGTAAGGTGGCAGGTAGTTCGTATGAATCACGACGATGTTGGTCATTTCGGTTTTGAAAAAACTTACAGTAGAGTTAATCAAATTTATTGGTTTAAGAAAATGCGACGATTTATTAAAAAGTATTGCAATTCTTGCTTAAGCTGCGCACATAACAAAATACCGGCCGGTACTAAAGAAGGGGAACTCCATCCTATACCTAAAATTAGTAAACCATTTGATACGCTCCACACTGACCATTGCGGTCCCTTTCCTATAAGTAAAAAGAAAAATTGTCACATTTTAGTAATTATTGATGCCTTTACGAAATTTATATACATAAAACCAGTTAAAAATACCAAGAGTAGCACCACTATTCAAGTATTTACAGAATATTTCTCACTGTTTGGAGTACCACGCCGTATAATATCAGACCGTGGTACAAGTTTCACTAGCAAAGAGTTTTCAAATTTTATTAATGGTAGAGGTATCAAGCATATTTTGAATGCTGTTGCCTCTCCCAGGGCTAATGGCCAGGTTGAAAGGTACAATCGGACTATAGTTAATGCCATAACTGCTGCTAATCACGATAAACCTGAAAATGAATGGGATTTATGCTTACCACAAATTCAATGGTCACTAAATAATACTATTAACAAAAGCACCAATCGCACTCCTTCTGAGATGTTGTTTGGTGTTCAAACAACAGGCGTTTCGGACGGTATCATGAACCCTATAGTCGCGGATTCTCATTCCGCGTTAGATCGAGTTAAGATTAGGTCTGATGCAGAGTCCCGAATTCAAATTAATCAGCAAAAACAGAAAGAACGTTTTGATAGGTCTCACAAAAAACCAACCCAATATAAATTAGGAGATTTAGTAAGAGTCGAGAGAGATATTCGTTCAGATCCGGGACAGAGTCGCAAATTATTGCCTAAATGTGTAGGGCCGTTTCGAATCTCAAAAATTATCGGTAATGATCGCTATGAGATAGAAGACACCCCCATTACGAGAAAAGAAGGTTGTAGACCATATAGGTCGGTTTTTGCTGTTGATAGGCTACACCCTTGGCTAGTTTTTAATGATGCAATGTCAAGTGATTCAGAGTAGAAAGTGGATTTGTTTATAACTAAGTGATGGTAGGTGATATAGACCTTATAAACTGTTATATAATGAATTATTGATGTACATATGTATGATTTTATAAATAATGATATCATGGTAATGAAAGACAGTTATTTATGTAATACCATAAAAGTAAATATCTAACTATATGTTGAATTATAGGTACAATTGCATGCTGAGTGAATTGTAGTACTTATGTATTATAGATTACATTACGTATTCTGTATATGATTATACTATATTAAAGAAGTAAATTGAGAAAAAGTGTGAAGTTAATGTAAATTAATTGTAAGATTATTAGATAAAGATATACACTCTTAACATGTAACAATTACGAAAGTTAACCATAAAAGCGATTAATAAAAAGAATGAATGATTGTTTAACATATTGAGAATAATAAAGAGAGATAATTAGGTATAACTTATGGCTAGTAGTAATATATACTTAAATTATTGTATAGAGGCGAATCATCTTGTTTCAATACATTTAACTTACCAGAAATATATAAGAGAGTTGTGAAAAGTGAGCTTCTAAGAGATGTTAAAAGAGTGAGTCGCTATGGGTGAGAGTGCCTATAGTTGGTGTTAGTTTTAAGAGTGAGCCGCTATGGGTGAGAGTGCCTATAGTCGATGTTAGCTTTAAGAGTGAGTCGCTATGGGTGAGAGTGCCTATAGTCGATGTTAGTTTTAAGAGTGAGTCGCTATGGGTGAGAGTGCCAATAGTCGATGTTAGTTTTAAGAGTGAGTCGCTATAGGTGAGAGTGCCTATAGTCGATGTTAGTTTTAAGAGTGAGTCGCTATGGGTGAGAGTGCCTATAGTCGATGTTAGTTTTAAGAGTGAGTCGCTATGGGTGAGAGTGCCAATAGTCGATGTTAGTTTTAAGAGTGAGTCGCTATAGGTGAGAGTGCCTATAGTCGATGTTAGTTTTAAGAGTGACTCGCTATGGGTGAGAGTGCCTATAGTCGATGTTAGTTTTAAGAGTGAGTCGCTATGGGTGAGAGAGCCTATAGTCGATGTTAGTTCTAAGAGTGATTGGCTATGATTAAGAATGCCTGAGATTAATTGTAGATGTTGTTATTGATTCCTTTTTTTCTCTTATTGTATTCTTTCTTTTTTTGTATTATGTTGTAAACGCGAGGCCGCGTTTTACGTCAGGATTAGCCGAATGTTAGAGTATTAAAAATATAAATCAATAATCAAAACATTTATTTTAAGGTTTAGCAACACTATCATTTTAATATCAGTAAAATCGGTTAATAAATTAAAAAAACATTTGATAACTCGTTTGTCATGGCAACACAGCTGACACTTTAAAAAAATATAGAACGTTGGCGGGAATCAATTATTTAGTTTTGGCGGTAGATCAAAAAGAGAGATAAAAGAGAATATATAATGGCTACGGGTGAGACGAAAAGGGCGGTCTCGTTACAACCTTAGTGGTGTTAAGTACTGATGTGTTAATTAATAAACTTTATAATAGTGTATATTGAGTTTTTTTCTAACATTCAGTATCGGTTACTGATCAGTACTGCATGTTTAAAAAAAATTTATGGGTTGAGAAAATAAATGCGTAACAATTTATTTTAATTTACTTTTCTAACTTACTATTTTTTAATCACGTAACTCATTCAAATTTCGTATGTACACTACGTATTAAATAATACTTACAATACGTTGAACAAAACGGGTAAGTCCCGGCCCCGTTTCACAGCACATAAAGCCCCATCCACACGCTTGACGAACAATGGCGAACAGCGAACAGCAAACAGCAAAAACGGACGTGTGGATGGGTGTTTGTCGTTGTTCGCCTGTTCGTGTTTGTGTTCGGCAGTGTTCGGCATCGGTGTCGGTTTTTCTTCACACATCAAAGGATGTTTGGCAAACAGTTCGCGGTGTATCCACACGTTTGGCCAGCGATCAGTATGCGCGCGAGCTTCACGGGTGGTGGATGTGTCGCAGCTTAGAGTACATACATTACTTGTCGCAGTTTTTGGCGCGTTATTTGTAGCCTTTTAGGTACTCAAAATCATGTTTTAATATTGTTTGTGTGACGTCATGTAAAGGTTTTATTTCTTCATTTAAAAATATTTAAATGAATTACATTAAATTATTATTCGATAAATAATCGTAAAACAGTATATTTATTTTACTAGTACAGTAGTAGTTAGTTAGAGTAGTAGTACAGTATATTTATTTTAGTAGTATTAAGTACATTATAGATTTTATCCATCCGCCATGCCGCCGCGTTATTCGTCCGCCATGTTTGCCGATCCACAAAATACTAACACGTTCGTCAAGCGTGAGGACGACTGTTTGTGTTTGATGATTGTGGTCGATGTTTGGAACTTTGTTCGTGTTCGTGGCGAACACCAAGCGTATGGACGGGGCATAACGTTTTGGTCGCGAAAAATAAAATATCTAAGCGGTTAAGCGCTGCATGTTTTAATAATAAGTTTAGACAACAGTCGCTAGGTTAAGCGCTGCAGCACAGACCGGGTCACGCCGCGATTCACCCGCGCGGGCGGGCCGCCTCCCTCGACGACAAGATCCGACAGGTAATTTCGTTTGTTTATAGCTTACGCTAGTTAGTAATAATAGTAACTGAATGTATGCGCGCGAGTTTTGTTAGTTTTAATACTTTTAATTAATTATTGGATTATCTTAAAAGACGGAGTGAATTGTGCAATATTGACCGCTTTATTTTTATAGTGACGTAGTGTAAATAAGTTATTAAGTTAAATAGTTATTAAGTGAATTGTGCGAAATTAGACGCTTATGTGTTAATAGTAACAATAGTTTTTATTTTATTACAATGCCACGTTATAATTACACAGCTTCGGAGTACGCTGACATGATTTTTGTTTACGGAGAATGTCACGGCAATGCTAATTTAGCAATACAGAAGTACCGGGAGAGATATGGGACATATCGAGAATTTAAAAATTCAGTATTAAAAAATATGGCCGCCAATGGCGACATAATGTCAAAATGAATAAAAAACATTATAAGAAGATATAATATGTGCATCAGTGTTCATGGCGGACATAATTATCGTGAATTTAAAAATTTAGTAAGCTACTATCAACGACAAAATAACCCTACGCCACGAGTAGTTCGCCGCGCGTCAACAGGTCAGTGAACTTATATTTTCACAGGCTGTGATAAAATTTTAATATTTTTGTCCGATTTAATTTGTTTGAAAATTTTTTTTTTTTATTTTGATGTTAGGACTTAGCTGATGGTTTTGAAATACTTCTTTATACTAGTACTAACGGTGTTGTCAATTATCGTTCTATTGTCATCCCCACTCTGTATATATGTATTGTATGTCATGTTTTTGCGTGCTCACGGATGGATGTGTTTGAATGTTTGCGTGTGTATGTGAGTGGTTGTGTATGTATGCTTGAATGCATGCGCGAAAGTCTGTTTGTGAGAATGTGTGTTTGTGTTTTTGTATGTGTTACCAAACTAAGCTAAATTTTGTGCTTCGCATAAAAGGTGGGTTGAGCAAAATCACCCAAGATTTTTTCAATAGACAAAAAAAAAAGTAATGTTAAATCACATCCACAATGTAACACACAAAAAATACAGTGGAAAAGAGAACGCCCCTCCTTTTTTTAAAGTCTGTTAATGAACATAAAATGCGGGCGTTTATAAGCTACGGTAATCGCTTATCATTATGTGGGCCATACGATTGTTTGCCGATCTAGTTGTAAAAAAATACTATCTCGCACTGAAATACAATGTATGTCGAGAATAGAAGTGTAGATGGAACATTTTGTGTGGGGCAGGTGTGGTCGAGCAGCGCGCGCTCGGTGGCGCCGCTGCGCGTGCGCTGGTGCGTGTCGCGGCACGCGCGCGCGCTGGCGGGCGGCGGCCAGCACGACGCGCAGGAGCTGCTGGCCTGGCTGCTGGACGCGCTGCACGAGGACCTCAACCGCGCGCCGCCGCCCGCCCCGCGCGCCGCGCCCGCGCCGCCCGACTGCGACGACCGCGTCGATGACCGACCCGACCAGGTACGACTGCCGAATACTGTTTTTGAGGGAAATCGAATCGAGTACTAGATCTATGTTGTATCCTATTTCTGTCTACAAGTACAGAATCTTAAAATATGGTTTTGGCGTAGCTCACAAACTCGCTCAAGGACATAACGTATTAGACAGAGGTGAAAACAACTTTAAAACACTGTAGACGTAATACGGGTCGCTTTGGTCCTCCGTTCGAGCATCTCTGTTCGGCGTGACTTTATCAGCTTCCTCGACAACCTGTATTTCGAAGAGTTGAGAAGTTTTATTTATATGGCCAAATCCATCCGTAATTCTCAACGTAACTACACATAGGCACTATGACTCCTAAACTCCCTTCCCTCAACAAATACGACTGTTTCAATTGTGTCATGTGACCACACATACTGTATATTTTGTGGACCAAACAAGCGCCAAAGTGATTTGCATGACATTAACCAAATCGGTCGCTTTCCATTACCAGAGTTCATAATGTAAGTATGTTATCGCAATCGTTTTCATCCCCACCGCAACCAGATTATCACAAAGTTACGCACTAGTAATGTCTGCAGGATGTACACTAGGTACAGGTAGCGCTGTGTCCGCAGGTCCTGGCGGCGGAGGCGTGGGCCGCGTTCACGGAGCGCAACCAGTCCATCATGACGGAGCTGTTCTACGGGCAGCTCAAGTCCAAGGTGCGCTGCAGCGCCTGCGGCCTCGAGTCGCGCCGCTTTGACACCTTCAACATGCTCAGCTTGCCGCTGCCCATGGAGAGCTACGTGCGCGCCACGGTCCGCGGTATGGACACCAGTTAACACTACATGCACACGTAAACATATCTACCCAATTTAACTGCATTTTTATTGCAATTAGACTTCGTCCGCGTGGAATTGTTACTTTGGGCTAACTGGGGAAGCTCTTAAAAGGAATAAAAAAACTCCGATTTTGAAACATTCCTCATTGGTGCTCTGCTCTTATTGGTCTTAGCGTGATAATATATGGCCGATAGCCTTCCTTGATAAATAGGCCAGTAGTTCCTGAGGTTAGCGCGTTCAAACAAACAAATAAACTCTTCAGTTCTCAACTTTAGATGAATACCGGCTAATATGTAGTCTGGCAAAATTTGACATGGCTACTAGTTCCTAAACAGTTAATGAACCAATTTGTTTATGTACCTGTCTTGTAAACCCAGAAGCCATTTTGTTTAAATAAATAAATCAATTATATCATTCACACACGGTCGTCTGTTCCTAAGGGAACTAAAGGCTTGTTACAGGTAACAGCTGACTGCTTAATTTTGTTCTTAATATTTCTTTTTTGATAAATATACGTAGAAATAATACATATATAAATAAAAGGAGTTTGAAAAGATTAAAAGTTTAAATTCTAGTAGAGGAGACTTGGAACATTGGACCACTTTTCGATAGGCAAGTTATCATAGGCATATTTGTTTATAAATTATATTTGATACAAAATATGTCTCATCGAGTCGGTGAAGGTCGATCTTCCACGTCTCTTAGACCATTCCTAATGAGGATCAGTAAAGTTCTAGCAAATTCAATAGAACTAGTATCCACGTTATTCTCTAAGACATAAGAATGATATTTATTTTTGAATTATCCAAATCGGACCATTACTTACGAAGATATTAAGTTATAAACATTATTCCGTTCCTGCCGCTACGTCAGTGTACGCGGGATGCGTGTGACGTCACTCGGACGTTCCATGCCAGTTAGCCCATAGTAGCGACAAGCTGCGATGGTGTTTTCATCTAAACTATCTGTCCTACAAAAAATTTGTAAGGACATAATTTGTAGCAAATTGCTTTGCCTACAAATATGTTCATATAACTTTTTGCCGAAATTTAAAAATTAAAGAAGTTATAAGCAAAAAAGTGATAAAATTTCTATAAAGATTTTCTTTTTTGCTCTATAACTTTTTTTTATACATTTCACAAAAAAAATACCTCTTACCTCTTTAGTTTTATGATCCGGAGTGAGTTTTATTATATTTTCGATGTAACAAAGCATGAAACGATGCCCAAAACTAAAATTTTCTGAAACATCCTTTCCAGAGACAAAGTTTTTACTGATTTACGTAAACAAATTGAAATATTTATTTAATACACTTCCAAGAATACGAATCAAACTTTCTTGGCCATATATAATTTTTTTAATTTGTGGATTTATATAAACCATAATCACACATCAAAACTCGAGTCAAACGCTCAAATCCAAGGAAAATTGTAATAGCCCTCTTAACTTAGTTTTATGATCCTTTTTTTATTGTAAATATATTCTTAATTTTTTTTTGTTAAATCCCTGCCTACAACTTTACTTATTCATTGGCATAAGCTGTCTGTGGGGTAGGCCTACTGGGAATACCACGTTAAAAAAATATGATTGAGATATTTGATTACCTAAGTAGATACATTCGAAGAAGATTAAGAGAAGTCAACGCATTTTTGGAAAACATTAGTATTTCCGAAAGTGATTGAGACTCAAAAGTACTCTTCTACACATATGTGTAATGAGGATCAATAAAGTTATAGCAAATTCAATAAAACTAGTATCCACGTTATTCTCTATGATTTAAGAAAGATATTACATTTCTTTTTGAATTATCCAAATCGGACCATTACTTACGAAGATATTAAGTTATAAACATTATGCCGTTCCTGCCGCTACGTCAGTAATAATAATAATAAATAATAAACGTTTCACACTCAACGGCCCCCAGTAGGATTTTTTCCTGTGTCGGGGGTCCGGAAACACACACAATACACAACCACAAACGCCCAGACCATGACAAACATCTGTATGGCCAATACAAATTTTTGTCATGTGCGCGGATCGAACCCGCGACTGCTAGCGCAACAGCTAGTGCTGTGACCGCTGCGCCAACGCGTCGTCATGTAAGTGGGATCAGTGTATGCGGGATGCGTGTGGCATCACTCCGACTCATAAAACTCACTCCGGATCATAAAACTAAGTTAAACATTTCGTTTTGACCGGATTCTCATGAGCATTGACGAACCCGGTCAACTTTGGAGCGCTGTAACAGCGTTTTAAATGAATGAAATTCAAAAAATTGTAGAGAAAAATTTTCCTCAAAAAACCATCTACAAGACTGGTCAGAGGTATTTTTTTGTGAAATGTATAAAAAAAAAGTTATAGAGCAAAAAAGATAATCTTTATAGAAATTTTATCACATTTTTGCTTATAACTTCTTTAATTTTTAAAGGACAATGCCTATTTGTGCCCGGTACGTGCTTTGACTAGTTTAGACAATTCATATATTTAAGTATCGTTTATTAATTGAAACTAGATTTTTAATAATATTCTAAAAGTGATCAAAGCCGTGGTTTATAATTTAATTTTAAAAAATATTTTAGTTGTATTCCGCGTTTGTCATGTCAAAATAGTTTAAATATAAATAGCAAGTCGTCATAGCAACCACACAAACAAACGCTTTTTTTAAATTAAAATATAAACCACGGCTTTGATTACTTTTAGACTATTATTAAAAATCTAGTTTTAATTAATAAAGAAAACTTTAATATGTCAATTTTCTGGTCGTGTTGGGGTTTATAATTTAATTAAAAAAAGCGTTTATTTCTATAGTTGCGTTTCCGACTTGGTATTTATATTTAATATGTTTTGACAGCACAAACCCGGAATACAAATAAAATATATTTTTTAATTAAAGTATAAACTACGGTTTTAATCACTTTTAGAATATTATTAAAAATCTATTTTCGATTAATAAAGGATACTTAAATATATGAATTGTCTGAACACGTACCCGGGCACGGCTTCATAGAAAATAGGCATTGTCCTTTCGGCAAAAAGTTATATGAACATATTTGTAGGCAAAGCAATTTGCTACAAATTATGTCCTTACAAATTTTTTGTAGGATAGATAGTTTAGATGAAAACACCATCGCAGCTTGTCGCTACTATGGGCTAACTGGCATGGAACGTCCGAGTGACGTCACAGCCTTCCGCGCCGGCCGGTTAGTAAACTCCGCTAGTAATTTGATCATAACTTCGTCAATTTTTGTCGTAGAACAAAAATTTTTGGACTGTATGTTAAGGATTTCTTAGTTCTATAAATCTGCATTCTCAACTAAAAACGTTACGGATCCTCATTAATTGATTTCAATCTAAGAAATACTTGGGTTTAGGAAAAATGTGTTTTTGCTAACTTTAATTTCTACCATTTTTATTAATATTTGATGATATGCTGGATTAAGCATTGTATTATTGACGATCTTTTTGGTCAGTCTCAATAATAAATATATTTTTTTATATTTATTGGTATCTATATAAAAGTACTACGTATAAATTAAATAAACATTTCCATTCACCCTTAACTTTTCTAAAATAAGTTTTGGTTGTTGGTGTGACACTATTTGTTATTTTGATTTGATGCAATTAACTATATTAATGTTATTCTAGTGATACTCCAAGATGGGTCGGTGCCCGTTAAATATGGCGTGCGAGTCAACTCAGAAGGAACCTATTTGGACTTGAAGAAGAATTTATCTGAACTCTGTGGCTTAGCTCCGGAATCGTGAGTTTTATTTAACACAGACATATTTAAAAAGTTAAATTGCAATAAAACACTATTCAAATTATAAAGTTTTTGAGTATTTTTTAAATATAAAACAATTGAAATAAAATACTTTATATTAATATAGCCTATCTTGTAACAACGGTTATAGTCCAAAAAAGTCCTACTCCTAAACTACTTAACCGATTCTAATCCAATTTGCACACCGTGTGCAGTTTGATCCAACTTGAAAGATAGGTATTTTATTTCGATAAATATTATTATTATACTCAAGAAAA
Source organism: Melitaea athalia (assembly GCA_905220545.2). Lineage (NCBI taxonomy): Eukaryota > Metazoa > Arthropoda > Insecta > Lepidoptera > Nymphalidae > Melitaea > Melitaea athalia. The sequence continues at coordinate 7,800,584 of HG992196.1, forward strand.
AATAAATAAGGCGGTACGAAGTTTGGCAGTTCGGCTAGTAAAAAATATATTTTACAAGACTTTTGAACTGTAACCTGACAACCCAACCTTATGGTTGTAACAAATGGCTGGGCCAAACCTTTACATTATAATGAATAATATTGGACATGATACTAAAGTGGTTCTTAACCTTTTAGTGATGAGGGACAATAGGGTACTTTCCGTAGTGAAAAATAAATTATAAATTTTGATAAAAATTAAAATTTATATAGAAAGCACATTATTGATTTATTATATGGAAATTAAAAGTCGTATATTTTAATCTGTATATCACGTGACCTAAAACACGAGCCGCCATGGTGTGACGTCATACGGGCAATACCAAAGTTCTGTCAGTGCTGTCAACAGCTAGTGTACATACTAATATTTATCAATTTTAACTTCAAGGAGTAATAGTTGTGTTCTTTCGTATAATAACTCTTCATATCTTGTTCCAAATGAAATAATATGCATTCATTACTAATTTGTTGATGGCTGTCATAGTAATTGTAGGTTATGTTACTCTCCTACATACGTCATACACTTTTGTTATTGCCCATATTACGTCACCAAAATGGCTGTAGCGTTTTCGCGGTAATAAAAAAGGTTTAAAATTTAATTTAATTTTATGGCATGAAAACGTGTTTATTTTGCCGAAATATTTTTTTTTTGTGGCTTTTTATTAGAAAATCAACATTTTTAAGTACTTTTTCAAACATAGTGGAATACCCTATTTGTCAAAATGTATGTTTTGCTACGGACCTGTTTTGCGGGAACATGTGATATGCTTCTGGTTTGGTCCATGGACCACTGGTTAAGAATCACTGTACTAAACAGTTCCAGAATTTAAGTAGGCCACAGCAGGAAATACCCTATAAATCTGGAGCAGCCCGGCTAGGGCAGTAACTCGATCTTGCAGATGATAAATAATATCCCTCTCAAACAATGTTGTGTTCCTGTGATGAGTAAGTTGACCAGAGCTACTAGGGGGATTTAGTGGTAGGGTCGGCAAGACACTTGCGATGCTTGTGTTTTTGTAGACGTTTATAAGCTACGGTAACCGCTTAACAGCATGTGGGCCGTACGCTTGTTTGTTGACTTATTGTATAAAAAAAAAGTTCCAATATGCAATTATTAAGTGGTATTAGGTAATAAGTGCCCCCCCCCCTCCAGCATGCTGCTGGTGCAGCTGGCGGGCGCGCAGCTGGGCCGCGTGCTGGCGGACGGCGAGCGGCCGTCCGGCCTGGCGACCGACCTCGTCGCCTACCAGCTGCCGCCGCGCGACCCCGACCCCCACCTGCCCGACCACGGTACCTGTCTACTGCACACCGCCGCTGGATGTCTCGCTCTTGAACAACAAACTTATGTTTAACAACTACTTTTATGTTGTTGTTTGCTTTTGTAATTTATAATGACTAGTTTCTTTATCGGAAATATCTTTGTATAAAAATTTAATGACAGGATATATCAAATTTAAGCGATTGTTGAGATAGCGTAAAGTATTAATACGATTACAAAATTTTAATGAGGTATTAGTAAATGTTCGTTATAATTTCAGACTGAAACCAAGAACCGAAAAATGAATCTATTGTGTTAACTAACCCTACGTAAGTTTGAAGACTCGAATCGAGACATAAAGCGATATCACTTTCAGACTTCGACTTGGATCTCGACGAGACAGATTCGGGAGTGACGGAGGGCTCGGTGGACGGCGCGGCGGACGAGATAGAAGTCGATGCCGAGGCCGAGGCGGAGGCCGAGGCGCCGGCGGGCCGCGGCGAGGTGAGTGTGGCGCAGCGCGCCTCCTCCTCGCTCTGCATGCCCGCTCTCTTCTGCTTCAAGGTTAGCGCACGCGCCCGCACGCACACACATGCACATTGACACACACCCACACACACAAGGCACTTGTTATTAAATACGTTATTACAATTTTTAGTTTTTTTTTTTTGAACGAAGTTTCTTATCGCGCGGTACACGCATTGAGCGGGATGGGAGCGAGATAGAAAAAAAAATTAAAACAACACTTATTCTCGACACTTCTTGATTAGGTTTTTTTTTAAATTCCATGTATATTTTTGTACTTTTTACATATAGCATTTATACATTAAAATCATTATATAGAAATAAATATATGTTATTAAGAAATTTTTCAATTTAGCACTGTTAGCTTGATATTTTACAATAATATAAATTATGACTGTACAGTAAACTTCTGCCAAAAGGCGAAAGGAACTTCGTTCCGACCGGCCCATAGACCCTTCACGCCGTTTTTGTTTTTCTGCGTATGCGTGTACTTTTCGTCAATTACTTTATCATTATCTATACAAATAAATAAAATTGAAGTGTTTGTTTGTAATATTAAAAGAACCGCTTTTAACTAAATTCATATGTATGTATACACGGTACATATACCAAAATAACACTTTATAATTTTTGTCTGTCTGTCTGTCTGTTTGTTCCGGCTGTCCCCTGAAACGGCTGGACTGATTTTGACGGGACTAACTGGCATATTGCTGATGTAATAAGGAGTAACTTAGGCTACTTTTATTTTATTTTATAATTCTATGAACTGCACAATAACTTTTTTGTTAAATTCCACGCGGATTAAGTCGCGGGCTCAGCTAGTTATTAATATTTTTATCAGTAAATAAATAGGATAAAATTAAAAATTATTATTATTAATATGACTAAAACTATGTGTCAATATATTCTCTTATACTGATTAAGGTAATTACAGAGAAGATGATGTAAAAATACTATTTACGGATTAATCACAAAGTCTTTTAAGATTTCACTTTCCTGTAGACACACACAAACTAAAGGTACAAATTTATTGTTGAATATCATATTTAATCAGAACCGTAAGTAGTAAGCTCCCCTTCACATTGTCATTCACTCACTGCTCACTGCACTTTAAACATTGTAACTGCAAAAAAAAAAAAAAAAATAAAACAGAAAATTTATCATTAACACGGAGTCAAAATGTTTGTTGTAGTTTCTCACAGAAGCAGAATAGTTATGTTTTTAAAAAGTTTTTATTGAAAACAATCATAGCAACTTAAATCTTATAATTTAAGTTATATCATTAAAAACAATCTTACATTTTTTTTTAAACGAGTATCAGCTAGATTTAATATTTCTTAATAGAATAATAACGAAGTTTTTGATGCATTGATTGTTTTCCAACCACATTTGGCTAAACGTGGTATTACCATTAATTTTTTTTTTGGTCATGGTATTGTTTGTGTAAATATTTCGTTTTGTAAATAGTCACTCAATAAGCTTTCTTAAAATTTGACACGTTAATGTTTTGCTTACATTTTTTTTTACCATATTTTGGGGTTTCTTCGTAGACAAGAGTGTAAACGATAGATGTAGATTTTTTTATTAAAATTTATTTTACAGTTTTCGACCGATATAAAGCTTAATTTCATATATACAGGGTGTATTTGGAACGCATTGAAAAACGAAGAGGTATGATAGTGTTGGCTTAACCTGACATGATACAAGTGAAAAAAAAGCGAAAAGAAATTATTTTTTTTTTCCTGTTTTCATCATTTTTTTGGTATAGTCCGGTTTGGGAAAAATAATGAAACAGAAATTTGAAGATAATGCTTTAAAATAATCGTGTTTGGAACAAACTGTCAATGTAATGCAAACCGTTCATACGCGCCATCAGCTGACAGAGGTCAACGGCACGAGGTAAACGTACTCGCCGCCGCGCGCACGTTTAATTTTCGTTCCGCCGCCTCCCGCGCCCCGCGCGGCTCGCGGTCAACGACTACTCGTCACAATGTGTATGATACATTGCTGCCTCACACAATACATAAGTCCTAAAATGTTCTTAAAAAAACGTTTCTGGGATAAATGGTTATATGCATTATATAGTATATAAATAGTATATTACGTGGTTTAAATCTTACAAAGCGTTCCAAATACACCCAGTATATTACGTATTTATACGACGACTATAGGCTCATATAGACAAGTGGTCGTATAAATACTCGGCTACGTGTAGTGAGTAGTGTAGCGTGAATGCCCGCCCGCCCAGCGCTCCCGCTCCGAGGCGCTGCTGGCGCGCCACACGCTGCCGCGCGCGCGCGCCCCGCCCTCGCCCTCGCCCAGCGCGCGCTCGCTGGCGCCGCGCCGCGCGCCCGCCCCGCCCGCCCCGCCCGCCCCGCCCGCCCCCGACGTGCACTACCTCGTCGCCGTGCACAGGTGAGCGGTACCGGCGTATCTGAACAATTAAGCGCTGCTCCATCCGAAAGTCGAATAAACTCCAATTAGATGTAGTGCAATCTATTCACTCTCGTCTAAATAATTTGCTTACAAATCGAAAATGAAACATTTCTATCTGACTCGTAATCGATCCTTATTTCGATAACTGAGGCGTGTAACGGTCGCGTCGCAGGAAGCAGGTGGGCGTGGACGCGTACTTCGTGCCGTGGCAGCGCGCGCGCGTGGCGCTGTTCGGCGTGCCGCTGCTGGTGCGCGCGGGCGCCGGCGCCAGCGGCCGCGAGCTGTACGCGCGCGTGTGGGCGCAGCTGGCGCGCCTGCTGTCGCCGCGCGCGCGCGCGCCCGCCGCCAACCACGCCACCGACTGGTCAGTGACAGTGACGCACCAGCACTATTGTGTTTTACCACACACGAGGCAAAGCTAGGTGTCATATACGAAACAATCGAATTTTACACTATTGATAATTTCCCTAGGGATACAAATAGACATTAAGGGCGTTGCCTATCTGAATGACCTTGCGCATTTCAACTCGCTTGACATTTTCGGAATATTGAATTTGAAGAAGTAAAAAAGTAGTTATTGCGTCCTTTCGCTCATTTATAAATATAAATAAACAGTATTTGCACAAGCCAACAAGTAACAGTATCCTATCACACAAATTTCAAAATTGTAGGATCAATTATTGTAATAATTTAATAAAAAATCGGCGCAGCAAATGACACAGGTTTCTCGTCCGACGGCCGATAGGCGAATGCGTCTCGTCCCCCGCGCAGGCGAAACATACACACGAAATTCAATATTACAGATTTCTCAAAAATTCTCTATTTAATTGAAAAATCGGCAAACAGTATTGAAGAGTACTGCATTATTCACAACTGGTTTAAGTTTCATGTTTAAGCGTTGAATAATAAGCGAGTGGATACGGATTTTAGACCGAGAAAAGGGTTCACGGAAAATTAATTTTCTCGTGATAAGGTACTTTTTTCGATATATCAGTACACACGATTACAGATCTATTATCAAGCTAAAATATTGTCTTCAGAACTTTATTGTTTATTCAACGTTGAAGCATACTATAAGCGATGTAAAAGCAGTAAATTCGGGCGGTAGCCCCTTAAGATAATCGCTACTAGAGTTTGCTCCTTAAGAACAATAATCGTGATATTTAAATATACATATAACTATCTCTCATTGGCAAGTTATTTTTTTCAGTAAAACATCACTCTCGTCGAACTTCTTAAGGAGTAAATAGTAAAAATGTAATTAGAAGTGAATATGTTGTAAGCACGATGTGTGCCCGCAGCGACGACAGCCTGGGCTACGAGTTCCCGTTCACGCTGCGCGCGGTGAGCGGAGCGGCGGGCGCGCTGTGGTGCGCGCGCTGCGCCTGGCCGGCGCTGTGCCGCGGCTGCGCGCTGCCCTGCGACGACCGCCCGCTCGTCGCCGCCAACGGTGCGCCCCACCACTACTAGCGGCTCTTTATTCACTGCCAAATACCCGACACATTCAAGCTTATCTGAATCAGTATTTAAGTGTCCTACTGTTAGCCAAAGCCTCTTTAGTATACAAGAATTATTAGCGCTCAATTTTTTATGTACTCTCTGACCCAGAAAATCTCTCAACTCTAACACAAAAACACAGCTTTATTCCTGTAAGTAAATGTAATGTAAAGAAATCTTATTTGTACGTTATAGGCACGATGCGCGCACGACGACGCTCGATGGGTACGCGCTCGGCGGACGCGCCGGACTCCAACTCGCCCATCGCGAAGGCCAAGCTCAATCGGCAAACCAGCTCGCGGCTCGACGATAACGATGTTAGTTATACATACGTTTTACTTAAGCTTCTCATTGCCTTCAATGTACATATTTTTGCTTAAGTGAAAATTGCGTTATACAATATTGATCTTAAGAAAAGTACACGTCACATATTCAGGACACATCCGGTCGCGGTACACTCCGGCGACTAGAGCTCGATGGTCGCGTTATGTTGGCCGTCGACTGGGATCCCACGGCGCTACATCTGCGGTACCAAGCTGCGAGAGAAAAGGTTAGGACGATGATCTGACGCGGCTATAATTTGGAATAACATGGAATAAACCTACTGAATATTTTTTTAATGAAATTAAGGATAGAGATTTGCAAAGCATATAATTATTATCTAAGACAGCATGTTTCGACAGGCTTTTGTGGAGCACGGATCGGTTGCGGCGAGCGCCGCAGCGGCCGCGCGTGCCGTAGACCTGGCCAGCTGCCTGCGCGCCTTCACGCGCGAGGAGCGCCTGGAGCAGCGCTACCACTGCTCGCGCTGCCGCGCCAAGCAGCCCGCCACCAAGAAGCTGCAGATCTGGCGCCTGCCGCCCGTGCTCGTGAGTACCCACAGAGACCTGGCCAGCTGCCTGCGCGCCTTCACGCGCGAGGAGCGCCTGGAGCAGCGCTACCACTGCTCGCGCTGCCGCGCCAAGCAGCCCGCCACCAAGAAGCTGCAGATCTGGCGCCTGCCGCCCGTGCTCGTGAGTACCCACAGAGACCTGGCCAGCTGCCTGCGCGCCTTCACGCGCGAGGAGCGCCTGGAGCAGCGCTACCACTGCTCGCGCTGCCGCGCCAAGCAGCCCGCCACCAAGAAGCTGCAGATCTGGCGCCTGCCGCCCGTGCTCGTGAGTACCCACAGAGACCTGGCCAGCTGCCTGCGCGCCTTCACGCGCGAGGAGCGCCTGGAGCAGCGCTACCACTGCTCGCGCTGCCGCGCCAAGCAGCCCGCCACCAAGAAGCTGCAGATCTGGCGCCTGCCGCCCGTGCTCGTGAGTACCCACAGAGACCTGGCCAGCTGCCTGCGCGCCTTCACGCGCGAGGAGCGCCTGGAGCAGCGCTACCACTGCTCGCGCTGCCGCGCCAAGCAGCCCGCCACCAAGAAGCTGCAGATCTGGCGCCTGCCGCCCGTGCTCGTGAGTACCCACAGAGACCTGGCCAGCTGCCTGCGCGCCTTCACGCGCGAGGAGCGCCTGGAGCAGCGCTACCACTGCTCGCGCTGCCGCGCCAAGCAGCCCGCCACCAAGAAGCTGCAGATCTGGCGCCTGCCGCCCGTGCTCGTGAGTACCCACAGAGACCTGGCCAGCTGCCTGCGCGCCTTCACGCGCGAGGAGCGCCTGGAGCAGCGCTACCACTGCTCGCGCTGCCGCGCCAAGCAGCCCGCCACCAAGAAGCTGCAGATCTGGCGCCTGCCGCCCGTGCTCGTGAGTACCCACAGAGACCTGGCCAGCTGCCTGCGCGCCTTCACGCGCGAGGAGCGCCTGGAGCAGCGCTACCACTGCTCGCGCTGCCGCGCCAAGCAGCCCGCCACCAAGAAAAGAACTAAGTTTATTCGAACAAAATTATTAACTTTTTTTTTTGGTTTGGGCCAGATTGTTCTCAAATTAATGCTAAAATCATTTTGAAACTTCTGCTTAGCAATAAAACTATCAACGTATCAAACTAAACTTCATTGAACACTTTAACTTCTTTTCCAGATTATTCACTTGAAGCGTTTCCAGTACGTCAACAACAAGTGGATAAAATCACACAAAGTTGTCAACTTTCCATTCCAAGACTTCGATCCTACCCCGTACCTCGCCTCCGTTCCTCAGGAAACGATACTCCGGCACATGGAACTGACGAACATGAACAAAAAACGGTCTTCCATGTTTGTCGATGTCGACGAGCGCATATCGGAGAGTGATTCTGATCATTCTGACGATGAGGCGAAGTCCGTTGAAATGTCAAATGACTTGTCGAGAAGTGAGCCAGGCGATCGGAAGAGTCGAGAGTCCCTGGAGATTAGAGAGAGAAAGAGGCTGGAGTCAACGAGTCTGACGCACACGCCAGTGCTCGACGACAACCTTGTCGATTACCACCAGCACCGCCTCAAGCCCGATCAGGACCCCTTCGACCTGAAGTACCGCCTCTATGCCGTCGTGGTAAGTGTCAGCTTGTACTCAACCAGAGCCAGACAAAGATAGATACACAAAGATACCTATTCATCTTATTGATTAAATCGTACCAAATAAATAACAGTAATAATAATAACATAGAGATTTATTTTAAGATAATTTATTTTAAAATGAGATGTTTTAATATTAAGTTGAAATTTTTTAATGCAAAATAAATAATATTCAACGAATTGACTCATAAGTGCGTTAGAAAAAAAAGTTTTTACTGCAACTGTAAGTACAGTGCATGTGTTCCGCAGTCGCACTCGGGCCAGCTGTCGGGCGGGCACTACGTGGCGTACGCTCGCAACCCGAGCGGCGCGTGGCTGTGCTACAACGACTCGTCGTGTCGCGAGCTGTCCGCGCGGCCGGCGCTGGACGCGGGCGCCGCCTACCTGCTGTTCTACGAGCGCCGCGGCCTGCACGCCGACGCGTACGTGCCGCGAGTGCCCGCGGACGCGCCGCACGCGCCCCGCGCCGTCCCTGCCGACGACGACGACCTCGGCCGCGCCTGCGTGCTGGTCTAGGCTCTCCCGCACGTACGCACGTGCTCCGGCCTGTCTAGTGTCTCGCGCACGCACGCACGGACTCGTGCGTGTCCGTCTAGGGTTAGCGGCGACTGTCGATCGAAAGCGTTTGTGTCTTCGTATCTTACAACTAGGATGACGATATAGAACTTGAAGCACGTAATTTTACCTATATTACTCGTATATCTACGTACTGCATTCATTTAATGTACAGAATGTGTATTGCAAATATCGGTCGAAATCATGTAGTAAAATTTGCAGCAGCATTCAGTTTTTAAAAGTGCTCAGTATGGGGCCATCCATAAATTACGTCACACGTCAAGTGTGGTAGGGGGTCGACGAAGTGTGACAAGGGGGAGGGAGGTGTCAAAATTTTGTGACGTCACATTTCCAAATATAATAATATCAAAACGTAAGTACAAAACATGATATTTCAACCACCTATCAATAAGTAACTTCAAAAATTAAAGTTTTATTTGTTTTATAGGCGTATTGACTTTTTATTAAAATGTAAATAAAAAAAATTTCGAAACTGTCATCAGTTTGCTCATGCAAAATTGCAAAATATGTGACGTCACACTAGGTAGGGGGGGGGTCTCATAAATGTGACCATCTGTGACAAGGACGGGGGAGGGGTCGAAAAATCGAGAAATTCGTGTGACGTAATTTATGGATGGCCCCTATGCTATTGGCGTTTGTATAATAATTAATTGCCCATATGTACAATACCAGCTCCATCACTACAAATATCGTGTTACGATACTTTCGTATCAAACATAAACGCTAGACCACGAAGTTCTAAAACTATTAAAACTTTTGCGATGCTTAATAAAAATGAATGTATGTTTTGGTTTTTTGATTCAAACATTCCTGTTATACAAAGCTTTTAATGTTTCATTGTGATAAAATTTCATAATAATTATAAGTTATATTATTTGTTACATATAATACATACATTAATATAATAATTGTAACGAAATTTCATTTTTAAAATAGTTACAAATAGTAATTATTAAATGAATGTGATAAAATTATAAAATAAAGTACGGAACTTGAACAAAACAAGCAAATTATTAATATAATATGTAAGGCAATGATTGTCTGTTTATTTATTGGAGACTGATGTGAAGATAGAACTGCATATGAAAGTGTTGTAGTGTATATTATATAAATAACGAATACTCGAGTTAGAATTGTCTTACGAAAATTTACGCACTGTATAGCAGAATCTTATACTTAACTGCTTTACTTCGTAAATGAAATTTTATTTATAAGACCGATATTAGTATTTTAAGATGATTCTTGAATCACAATATTTGCAGCAATGTTTTAATTTTTTTTTTAGTACTGAATTTATTTGAGTGTACACGTAATAAATGAAAAAATATGGTGTATTCCATTTAATTTCTATTAATTACTTTTAAAATAATAATATAACGTGGTATACACATTTATAATAACGTATTTAAACTGTATGGTTTTATGAATAGTTCAATATAAATAAAAAATGATGGCCTACCAAAAAATTGCCATATACTGAAGTATATTCCTATACACTTAAAGAAATAGTATATTTCATTACAAGTGCGGAAAGGCTGTCATTGCAGACGAGTTCCGACAAATGTCTACCCGAGCCGAGGCGCAGCCGAAGGCGAGGGACAACACTTGACAGTCGGAACAAGTTGCAATGACGGTTCCGCACGTGTACTGAACGACTATTTTTAATACAGTTGCGAAAAAATGAAACAATTTAATAAAATAAACTCGCAAAGAAAATTTCTGAAAAATGGCGGCAACCGTAGAATATAAGCAGAGTTTTTTTTTCTTCACCCATTCTGGTAGGCAAAGGGAAACTATGCCCATACAGCCAAGTCTTCAGTAGAAGTTTTTTATTGATATGAAATGAAAATGAAATTTAATGAGATGAAATGAAATGAAACCTAATCAAACTCATTCAATCAAATCATTAAATCTGATATTGAAACAAATTAGTAGCTTCTTACGTATTTGCATGAATCATAAAACTTCTATGAATTTTTGTAGTAAAAACTTCATGGTTGGTTTTTCTTTTTAATAGACATTATTTTGACAGTTGGGAAAGAGAACGCACGAGTGCGGGAAAGGTAAAAAAAAACGCGTGTGTAATAGCCCACTTCCCGAACGCTATACGTCCCTGCAATACGCCACTTTTTGAGCAACTGTATTAAAAAAGTTATTTTTAAGTTACGTTAATTTAATGTTTATTATTTATTTTCATTATTTCGAGTTAAATTTTATTGACTATGCTTGTGTTGTAAGGCATTGCTGCTTATATGATAGGTAAGTTTCGAAACTAAACCCCAACACACTAACCAGTGCAGTATGACACTGTTATTAAATCACACCATGGCCTGATGGTTTCAAATTGATGTGTCTTTCACTGGTTGTATATTCTACTAATTTTCGGAACATACCGTATAAATATTGTATAAAAATAGAAAGTTATGATAATTTTATAATATATTATAGTGATGTGATGTATTTAAATAATATTTAAGCTTCATTTTCCAGTTATTTATTATATTAATAATTCAAAAGCAGATATAATAAAATAGTGTTAAGTAACATAGCACAATGATTTAAGTAAAAATAAAATTCAGTATAGAAATAATTTGTCCATGTTTAAATATATTACCTGTAAAGTTTTCAAAGGCGATAAAATTTTAATAATGACGCCAGGGTCGTCACAATCCATTCTGAATCACTGAGGTCAGGTAGGTAATTGAAAATTGTAATGGTATTTAATAACTTTGTACTCTACTTGCTACTTTTGATGATTAATATTGAGTAAAATACAATTTTGTGTCAATACATTAGCTTAAAATAAAACGCAATATAACTATGTTGCTGTAAATATATGTACCCTATAAATATTTTGCATTAAATAATAATAGATTATCAGTTTAGTAAATTTTATTATTTTATCGATTAATTGATATTTTTCAATATAAATATAAGTAACTATTAAATTCATACAATTAATATTACCTAAATAATATGATATTTAAATATATCTTAAATAAAATCAATTTCCTGGTGTGTACAAAGTTTGAAAGTCATAACATGTACATATATATTTTCATGTGTAATAATAATAAAGTTACAACGTAATTTCATTGTTATTAATGTTGATTGTATTACAATATCCCTGTGCAATAAAATATCATATTTTGTATATAAGATTGTTTTATTTCTGACGCTTGCCTTGTGTTTAACGTTTAATTCTTCATTTATAATCCATTTCACCTACTATTACAATGTACTCTGTGCATTTCACATAACACGAAGTATAAATAGGAAGGAGTCCGAACGGTGTAGGCTTTTCGATAGAATGGGCATGACGAAAGATTTTGAAAACCTCTTTCATAATGTGGGTACACATTTACTATTTACGAAAATACATATATTTCGGTAATAAACTTAAGTTTAAGGATGTTTAAAACTATTTTTCTAATATTGTTTTCAATGAGAGCGGCAAAACGGCTGCAGGTGTAATGGCGTCTGCTTTGACGTCACAATATAAAGTGGGCCTTACTTTTTACTTTACTCTTTGAAACGCGCCTGACGTATTATGTTATGTTGTGACGTCGTGCGCTGTAATTTGTGTTTCAATCAAAATGGCTGATTGCAGTAATTTAATGTTTTATTTTATCGAAAATCACAACAATCTTATTATTTTACATAAAACTAAACCAGTATTTTGAATTTTTTAAATATGAGTGTTCCCCTCAAATCATTAAATTGACGATTTTTTGATACTGTCGTCATGCCCATTCATGGTACACAATAATCATCAATAATGTAAGCACTTGTTAGTTCTCTTTTCTCCCACTGGCTGCGCCTGAATTTGTAACGTACCGACAGTGTTTCCACAATGAGGGCAAATTTCTCTTTTGAGGGGAAACCAGATTGTACAAAGGTTGTTCCTGTTATTTTCAATCCAGATTTTACGCACAGAATTGATCCAACTGTTTCATTATCGAGCTTATTACGTACATGTGTTTTAATATATTTTTTAAATCACTAAATAAAAAAAATCCTGATTAGGGGAAATCTCAACAGCGGCGTGGGAAAATGAAATGATTAAAGTAGAAACATTAAACGAGTAAATTACATGAACCTGTAAATACATAAACTGGACTGTGCAGTATAGTAAAAAAAACGAGCCGAAAGAGAGGTCCAAGAGTAGATGCGCGTCCTTTTCTAATAGGGTACTCATAAAATATTATCTTCTCGGATAAACTTGCAGGATCGATAAGTACTTACTGGATTAAAAATTATTTAAAACAGGTTTTACTGTATCAGAGATTTTATTAGGTATAATTAATATAATACATAAACTGATTTTATGTACCTATAGTCACCTGCCAGGTCATCCTATTTTGTTAAATTAGGTATGCTTAATAGAGTAGTCAGTGCTGGTGGTGCCGATGACTGTATCTACTTTAATCATTAGTCGATTTATTGAAACACGATACATTGATTTATTGGAATTTCCTCCTCTTGCAGAATCTTTTTTTGAAATTTCTTAAATATTAACAGTTTATTAAATATTGGCAAAAAAGGAAAGGCTATTTTTTCCTTTTGTAATTGTTTATAACTTTTGCAATTTTTTATGTACTTACTCCCGTAATTTTTTATGAGTCCCGACCATAATCCCAAAATCCCGACTTTTTGAAAATTTGTCCAGACATTTTAGTCTTCCCATCTGGTAACCCTACTACCAAAGTAGTTTTTATTGTACACTGGCATACTTGCTAGACAAGGACGCACTCCTATTTGTGTTATCCACAGAGTACAATAACTATACGGGAAAAGAGAGCCAACTCCGCTATTTTTTTTGCAAGTATGGAAAGTAGCGCCTCTGGTGGATGTTTGGTGCAAACTACGATGCCATAACCTATATATAGGTATATATAAGTACTACATTATTATACTCTTTGATAAGTACCTACCTATTATGGGCATTTTTACTTTTAAGTGTACCTTGATAAAAAATACGAATATTTTATTAAACTGTGTTTTTAAGATGTTTATAGGTCCTAGTTTGTACATCATAGGCTGACGGACAGGGAAGAGTATTTTATTTTGAATAATTAATATATTTTCCTTATTAAAAATGCAAAATAAATGGACATTGTAGAAAATAGTGGTCAGTTTGGTGACAATATAAAAATCATCCTGTTTTAATATTTTACGTAATACGACTTAATTTTTCGTTTCTATTAATAGAGAATATTGCAATCCATCGAAAATAATTTACAATAACCATCAATTGAAATCTAATTCTTCTAAAATTAGATTTTAACTACGGTTTTGTGACAAGTGACGCTACCAAGATCGCTTTTCTTTATATATTCATTTGATAATGTGGTTAGTCTTCGTTAATATTTTTAGTGTTTAATGTAGTTACTAGTTAAAACAATATCCAAACAGTTACTTAGTAAAAAAACTAAAAATAAATATGTAAAAAAATATTTTGTCCACCTGCAAATTGGGACAGTCACTGAACTGACACATCGAAAATCCTTAGGCTGAGGTTACATGGTACAAAGAAAACAGCATTGGTAATTATTATTTTTAATGTTTATAAAACATATGGTTTTATTAAAGTTATCTAGCGACTATGAAATAATGTAATTTGAATATTAATCAATATACTAAAGGAACATCCTCCATTAAAAAATAGCTGCGCAATTAAAATTAAAAGTAATTCAGTCTTCTATAGTTCTTTTATAAACGTTGCTAAGCTTTTCGATCTTTTAGTTTAGATTAATAGATTTTCAGATTGCCTTTTGACTAGTGGCGTTTAAAAAAAAAATGATATTCCTCATTGTCGATGTGATCCCAGCCTTACGTGTCAGTTTAGTGACATTTGTAGTCAGTCTTATAAGTGACGGAATAAAAATGTCACTGAACTGACGTCACATTTACGGGCAAGTTTATTGGAAAAATGTTTTTTAATTACAGTTAAACATTTTGCACTAGAAAAGTATGTGAAACTATTTCAAAATATATCAGATTCGTTTGAAACAGCTGGAAGATGTAAAAAGTCCTATATGGAAAGAGAAATAACATCACATACCTGACAAATAAAGTTGGGACAGCTACTGGCACCAACAAAAACCCCCTTTTACTCGAGACGCTATGGCAATTCTGATAATTTAAAATGGCGGAAGTGATCTTCTTTACAAAATGTCACGATTTTCGGTGCCATGACATTCTTTATTAATATTTTTGAACAATAGGGACCGTCACTAAACTGACATGTCCGACCGGCATCAAATAGGAACATTTTTTGAAAATGTATTTTGAGCTTGTCTCATTAGAGTTAAATTGCACAAATTTAATCTATGTGACGATAACGATGTATTTATAGTCGTACCAAAATTACTTGTACAATATGTATTCGTGGTACTATTTAAATTTCGGTTAATTCCATGTACGTAAGGGGTGGGACATGCTCATAAACAGTGACTCTTGATTTTAAAATATTCGTCATTTAATAAGTTGAACATATTTTACCAGGATCGCAGATGAATTCGTAAAATAATGTAACGATTTACCTTTATATTCCAAAAATTAGAAAATATGGCACTTATTAAACTTGAAATAAAATTTTGAATATTTGGGACAGCCTCAAATCGGCGGGTACACTTAAAAAAAAAATGCCCTTATACGTACCTTAGTTATTTTATTTAATTAGTTTTCCTGTATCGAATCAGGTTTGTTAAAGTAATAAAATCTATTACAAATCAGTAAAAGGAGTGATTTATGTAATGGATTTTATGTTTAGCAAACCTGATGATAGATATGATATTTACATAATAAAGAAAAAGTAAGAACAGTTTAAAATAAAACAATTGATTAAAACTTAATATCATTTATTTTTATACTTCATATAAAACACAAACGTACCAAAAACACAAAAACAACCTAAAACTCAACAATATCAAACAAAAAGATATATGAATTTAAATTCAAAACGAGAGCTCATCGGATTACACACTTGAAAATCGTTTTCACTTTTGAAAATTTGCAGTCATCAAATTACTTAAAAGTACAATACTTTATTAATAAACATTCTACATAGTTATTTACAATAAAATATAATTACAAATAGTTTTGGTACAAAAGTACCTATCTTATTCTTTTTTCACATATTAAATGTCAAAATTCAAAAACTTCGTGTTCGTTTTAGTTTTATAATGTTGCTAGATTATTATTTTCATTTCCCACATATTTTGTATTTATTTAGTTGAAAGGACCGCCAATTACATTTATATAGGGTATATAATTGATTTTTTGAACTTAAATTCATTTCAAATGTATTTAAAAGTGATTAAATTTTTAATTTGTATCTGTAGGCCCAGTAAAGGTAATTTTATAAACACCCTTAAGCGCAATATACTATAACAAGTGGCAACATCCATATTTATCAACAATTTGATACGAGTAGAAGCGACATCTATAAAAATAATGCTTCATTACAGAACTGTTTTACCACAAATCGACACCAAACAATCACCAGATGCCGCTTTGATCGATTACATAGAGTGTACCCCCCCTGGTGTTATCTCACCTGGCTCGTTTTTCTACATTTACAATTGGCAGGGGAAAAACAACTTTATGTTTATTGATTTAAAGAGCAAATTTGTAACCAAGAGATATAGTAGTGCGCGATCCAGTTTACACGAAGTTGTATGTAAATCCGTGGTAAATTATTATAAAGGACGCGCTCTATCGGCAAAATTAGAACTAAATTGTCAATTGTAAAGCCTGTTTTACGCCGAGGCAACAATGTGCGTCATTGTGGTATGCGGCATTGACGCATGAAAAATGTCGCACGTTGTGGCAAGAACCTTGCGGCACGGCAACACCTTGCGTCATGTGGCAGAGTGTCGCAGCTAGTGGTGGTTAAAATAACGGAAACGTCAAAGTGTAACACGTTTTTTGTTAAAAACGCGTAACGTTTGTTATTCCTACTCTGACTTCGCGTTATCTCAAAAACGTCTCAACAAACAATAGTCGAAAACGTCTGAAAACGCAAAACGTCGAAAACGTCTGAAAACGCAAAACGTCTAAAACGTTCCCACAGCGCGCAACGCTCTGCAGCGAGGCTAGAGCGAGATAACATTACAGTCGTAGACGCGTCGTCGGCCCGTGTTATTCGTTTTTAGGTTATTAGTATTACTCGTATTAATTTACCGTAAACGTTGTTCGCGTTGTTTCGTAAACAAACATGGCTCGTTCGTTTTAAATTTTTAATATAATAATTTGGTTGTTGTGCAAGTTGTACTACAGTACTATAATAATTGTAAATAATATAATAATTCTCTTTTCATACATTCGTCGTGCTGTTGTAAATATTGTGTAAATAATATTATAATAATTCTCGTTTCGTACAGTCATTCGTCGTGATAGTGTAAATATTGTGTTTTTAACCGAATTCTTCGTTTTTAAGAATTGTAAATAGGTAGGATATTACTGTGTGTTTTATGATAAAATCAATTTTATTATAGACAGTCCTAAGCCAAGTATGAAGGAAAGTTAGGTTTAAAGAACTTTATTTCTCATAAGAATTTACATTCATTACATTAGATACAATGATATTTTTTATACAATTGTAAGAAGACAGTTTTAACATCTGGGCCGTTGGATATAGAAGGCTTTCTTATTTACTATAGTGAGGATACAATATGATTTTTTAGTTTGGTTTTAAATGATTTTATACTATCACATAATTTTATTTCATCTGGTAGTTTGTTAAACAGCTGTACTCCTTCAAACATAATTGTTTTTTTACCATAATTAGTTCTTACATTATCAATATGAAGTTTATATTTATTTCTTAAATTCGAAATATGCGATCTCTCATAAATCCTTATTTCTGATTGCACGGAACCTGATTTAATTTTTTTGATTAGAATACATGTATTGTATGTGTAAAGTTGTGATATAGTCATTATTTTTGTATTATTATAAAGTTGTGTCGTTGGAGTAAGATAGTGATAGTTATAGAAAATTTTGATTATCCTATTTTGTATTCTCTGTAAAGTATTTAAATTTGAAGTAGCAGCGGAACCCCAAACCTGTATTAGATATTCTAGATGTGATTTTACTAATGAATTATATAAAATGTTTCGGATTCTTTTTGGTACACAAGTGGAGATCCTATTGATTGCTCCTAATATTGATTGTAACTTTGTTTTAATGTGGATAATAATTATGTATCTTGAAATTTAGTCTGTCGTCTAACCATAAGCCAAGGTATTTTTTATGATGAGAGCGCTGTAATATATCGTTGTTTATCGTCAGCGGAGTAGTCAGGTATCTTTTTATTTTTAGCAGAGAAAATAATAAATGAAGTTTTAGCTGTATTGATTGTTAATTAAAGTTTATTGATCTATAACGCTTCATGATATATTATTACATTCTTTCGTGTACAGAGCGTTGCGAGCAGGGATGTCAGACGTACCATTATAATGGTACACGTACCATTATTTTGCATTATTTTATACGTACGTACAGCAATTAATTAGAATATCAAAAAAAGAAAGGTTTGTTTTCTATTAACGGTACACGAAATTGATATATAAATTTTTTTCACTAATTATAGGCTGCGATTTCCGACAAAATTTACACATTAGTGTTGGCGTACCATGTTTTTGTTGCCAGTACCATTTTTTTAGCCAGTTCGGTACAATGATTTCTAAGTGGCCGTCTAACATCCCTGGTTGCGAGTAGTTTTTAGTTGCAAAGTTGCGACTAGCGAGAGGCGTGTTGTCAGATAAAATGACAATTTCTCCGCGTTGAGACTGCGCCCAAGTTTTATAAAAACGTGTTATTATGAAAACGTATAAAAAAACGCGTTAACTAAAGATAGTTAATAGTCGAAAACGCGTTTTTAGTTAATAACGGATTTGAACATCAATAGTCGCAGCCATGGACATAATACCTACTAACAGGACAGAGTACTCTGAAAATTTGTATTTACGAAAATGAACACTAAGTCAACGAATTAAGTATTATATTCAGTTGCGCATTATACAGTTGCAAAAACGAGCCGAGAGAGATAGTCACAACGGAGGCCTTGTGTCTCGTTCTTTCATATTGCCAGCATAAAAATGTTTCTAATCAAAAATTATGGCTGACCTAAAACTCCATTGAAACAATTGTATTTTAATGTTATTTTAACAATTGTAAGTCAGCAAATCATAATTAAAATTAATTTCTTTAAATATATTCTTAGATAAAAAGAAGACATAAATTATTATTTTGCCTATTTCTTTTTTTTCTTACGGTAAAAACATCACAGTGGACATTGTTAAGACTGTAATAAAACTGAATATAATGCTTAACACCTTGTGTTAATGTTCATTTTCGTATAAACAAATATCCATCGACAACTATGGTGACCATGCGTCACTTTATTCACTTTTATTGATATTAAAGAAATGTTTGTGTTATAAATACTATTTGTTGTTCAAATAAAAATAAAATATTAAATTTAAAATAATTGTAATTACATTATTTGGACTGTATTTACTTGCCAACTGTAACAAATATAGCATTAAGGTAAATTAATAAATAAATTACTCGTACTATTTGTATTGTTTACTAGCTGTGCCCGCGACTTCGTCCGCGTGGAATAGTGACTTTGGACAGCATTTTTTCAATACATGTTTTGGTTTATTTTGGATTATAAGCACCGTCGTTTGGTTATTTACATGTTCAACGTGATTCTTTAAATTGGCATAACTTTTTATTTATGAACCGATTGACATAAAACAAACACTAAATGTTAAGTGCAGCCTAGCACAATTTATTAGTGAAAACTACACCTAAATTGGATAAGCCGTTTCTGAGATGACAGACAAACACATTTCTAAAACAGACAAAAATTCTAACAATCATTTTTTGTGTGCTATTTGCGTTGATAAAGGTCCCAATACTTAATATTTTTTCTATATATCTTCCATGTACAGAAAGCGATCTGTTACATTTTATTATATGTATTGATTTTATAATCCATCCCTTGTGCAAATGTTTGTATATTGACAAGAAAAACAAATAATAAATGTAATAATATAATATTTATTATTTATCCATTATAAATAAATCTAATAATATAATAATAGTCGTCAATAATGTTGTCAGATTTTTCAAGTTTCCAAATCTTAATGTCACCCTATTAGAAAGGGACACAAGGCCTCCGTACTAACTATCTCTGTCGGCTCGTTTTTCAGCTGCGAGTGCTATGTCCTGTTAGTAGGTATTATGTCCATGGTCGCAGCTTGTATCCGATCACGATGGATTCCGTGCGACAATTTTTGATGCGTCAAGCCGGTTTCTAGGTTATGTTTTGATTGTACTTATTTATTTTAATTACAAAATGAGATAAATCGGACATGGAGTGGTGTAATGATAATTATATTTGTTAGCAAACGAAAAAAACCGAATTAGATCACATCGACAAGTAATACAATGTACCTACGTAGACGAAAAAAAATTAACAAACTCACTAATCGTCTGGTATCTCTAGAAATTCTACCCTTACTACAGAAAATCTTAAAAAATAAAATAAATAATATATAAAATCTACTTTTTTTCTTTTTTTGTCTGAAGAAATTCTAACCTATCTCTATCAATCAAGTAGGCAGACTAAAATTTGACAGCACGACGCTTAAAAACTGTTGCCTTGGCATAAAATACGCTGTCGCATGCCACATATACCGCAATTTGTCGCATGCCACAAGATGGCGCACGCCACAATATGTCGCATGCGACAATGCCGCACATTGTTGCCTCGGTGTAAATCAGGCTTTATATCACTGGAGCAATTACTAATACCGATGGAGCATTTGAGGAGCAATTTTTTGATATTTGGTTTAATAATTTTTATTTAATTTCTTCTTCTTCTTCTTCTTCTTTGGCTTTAGCTCCCTTGCGGAATTATACAGGGTGGGGATTATAATACAACAATAAATTGGACATCGTATATGTAATGACATTCCAAGCCCACATACAAAAAATCAATAAAATACATCCAGTAGTTTAGTCACAAATGATTTTTCATTTATTAAAATTTCTCCGTGATATATTATACTAAAGACCTGACCTACCCTAAAACCGGCGGTTAACGACTCAAGGACAGCTATTATTATTTTTAAAATCATTGAGCACGAAAATAATGGATATGGGATCGACAGCACCAAAAAAAAAGGCAAAATTTTTAATCATTGCCATTTAGGCCGCGGGCACGAAACTTGGCGACAGCGGGGCGACGGCGGTAGCGGGGCGACGCGACATGGAGCGATCAGACAGCGTTATCTCGGGTGGGCACGAAACAAGCTGGCGGGCAGTAGGGCTGTTGATATTTTTTAAAATATCGTATTCTCGATATATCGATATTAAAAAAAAGTAAAAGCTAATATGTAAATAAATAAATTAAAAGAGGAAAAGATAATGTTGGGTGTTACGATGTACACTTGTAAGTGACATGCACATTATCTACATTATGTATATGTCGCAGATCAGAAGTAGGCAGGAGAAGAACGGACGGATGACCGAACTGGTTTATTAACAATGTAATTTAACACAAGATAGTTACACAGAAACGGGGTAGAGGCCGAACTACTAAGTATTAAATGGACTCACCGAGCGGGTACCGGATCTATCGCGTGGCAGAGAGAGAACTCAAGGCAGTGCCCGGGAGTTGCGACCCGAGTCTAGGTTTAAGGCAGCGCCGCCTTTAAAATGCGCATTAACGCTCGCCTTCACTGTCCGAGTTGCCCACAATAGAATGTAACAATTAATTCGTGTACACAAACTAACCCTTACAAGAGTCGAGGTTAAGCTACTAGCAGGATACACAAGTGCACCGCGCCACGCCAGAGCCAAGACTGCCCTAGCTGCGGCTGCGTCAGTCTTTTATAGACGACTGAATGACTCGAATAATAGAATGAGAGAGGGTAGATGAATGTTGACAACAGCGCAGGTACCAACATACAAGTCAGAATAACTCAAATAATAGAATAAGTGAGGGTAGACGAATATTGATAATAATGCAGGTACCGACATTAATAACTATCTGAATTGACTCTCCGACACGGCCATCCTGACAAGTCACACATACCCGTGTGATGCCGTAAAAAGAAAAATGGTACTGCGATATCAAAGTCTCGTCTCGGCCTATCCTGACCCACACTTAACCAAGGATAAAGCGATAGTACAACCACTTTTTGTTGACACACCATACAACCATACGCGAATCTACCATTAAATCAAAATTGACCAATCCTTTTGGTATGAACATTACACCATCATTGCTTTCCACATAATAGTCGCCACTGTCACCTAAATCGAGTGACAGCAGCTCATGCCACCTCCATCGAGTGACGATAACCAACCAAAAGAGTCGCTACTGTCACCTAAATCGAGCGACAGTAGCTCATGCCACCTCCATCGAGTGACGATATCCAACAAGTCGCCACTGTCACCTAAATCGAGCGACAGCAGCTCATGCCACCTCCATCGAGTGACGATAACCAACCAAAAGAGTCGCTACTGTCACCTAAATCGAGCGACAGTAGCTTATGCCACCTCCATCGAGTGACGATAACCACTAAGTCGCCACTGTCACCTAAATCGAGTGACAGCAGCTCATGCCACCTCCATCGAGTGACGATAACCAACCAAAAGAGTCGCTACTGTCACCTAAATCGAGTGACAGTAGCTCATGCCACCTCCATCGAGTGACGATAACCACTAAGTCGCCACTGTCACCTAAATCGAGTGACAATAACCAACCAAAAGAGTCGCTACTGTCACCTAAATCGAGCGACAGTAGCTCATGCCACCTCCATCGAGTGACGATAACCACTAAAGTCGCCACTGTCACCTAAATCGAGTGACGATAACCAACCAAAAGAGTCGCTACTGTCACCTAAATCGAGCGACAGTAGCTCATGCCACCTCCATCGAGTGACGATAACCACTAAGTCGCCACTGTCACCTAAATCGAGCGACAGCAGCTCATGCCACCTCCATCGAGTGACGATAACCAACCAAAAGAGTCGCTACTGTCACCTAAATCGAGCGACAGTAGCTCATGCCACCTCCATCGAGTGACGATAACCACTAAGTCGCCACTGTCACCTAAATCGAGCGACAGCAGCTCATGCCACCTCCATCGAGTGACGACAACCAACCAAAAGAGTTGCTACTGTCACCTAAATCGAGCGACAGTAGCTCATGCCACCTCCATCGAGTGACTATAACCACTAAGTCGCCACTGTCACCTAAATCGAGCGACAGCAGCTCATGCCACCTCCATCGAGTGACGATAACCAACCAAAAGAGTCGCTACTGCCACCTAAATCGAGCGACAGTAGCTCATGCCACCTCCATCGAGTGACGATAACCACTAAGTCACCACTGTCACCTAAATCGAGCGACAGCAGCTCATGCCACCTCCATCGAGTAACGATAACCAACCAAAAGAGTCGCTACTGCCACCTAAATCGAGCGACAGTAGCTCATGCCACCTCCATCGAGTGACGATAACCACTAAGTCGCCACTGTCACCTAAATCGAGCGACAGCAGCTCATTGACGATAACCAACCAAAAGAGTCGCTACTGTCACCTAAATCGAGCGACAGTAGCTCATGCCACCTCCATTGAGTGACGATAACCACTAAAGTCGCCACTGTCACCTAAATCGAGTGACAGCAGCTCATGCCACCTCCATCGAGTGACGATAACCAACCAAAAGAGTCGCTACTGTCACCTAAATCGAGCGACAGCAGCTCATGCCACCTCCATCGAGTGACGATAACCACTAAAGTCGCCACTGTCACCTAAATCGAGTGACAGCAGCTCATGCCACCTCCATCGAGTGACGATAACCAACCAAAAGAGTCGCTACTGTCACCTAAATCGAGCGACAGTAGCTCATGCCACCTCCATCGAGTGACGATAACCACTAAGTCGCCACTGTCACCTAAATCGAGTGACCGCAGCTCATGCCACCTCCATCGAGTGACGATAACCAACCAAAAGAGTCGCTACTGTCACCTAAATCGAGTGACAGTAGCTCATGCCACCTCCATCGAGTGACGATAACCACTAAGTCGCCACTGTCACCTAAATCGAGTGACAGCAGCTCATGCCACCTCCGTCGAGCAATACAACCAAAACATGTTTCAGCAATGGATACTTAAAACAATGGCAACAACAAAATTAATCTCAATAAAATTGGTTGTATAGTGGTCTACATAGCTTCATCAGTTAACTTTAATCACAAAAAAACTACCAATCTATCCTATTCGCTCACGGACGAAAGGTTCCTCTAAGCGTAATTAAAAAAAAAAAGTTTTATTATTGACACAGTAAGATCACATATAACTCTCATGGCCCGGCTGCCTCAGCAGCTAGTGACAACTACCATTGCCACCCATATCGTCATCACCTAATGTGATACGACCAACACATATCGTCATCAACTCATATGATACGACCAACACATATCGTCATCACCTCATGTGTGATACGACCAAATTAGCATCAACAGCATTAAACAAATTAATTCAGCAGGTACATCAGTAAGTGGAATCCTTCGTAAACGATCGTGAACATACCTATAGGTTCTATTACCAGACAACTAAACTTTAAACGGTCCCTTGTATTTAGGATCTAAACTTAGTTACACAAATACCACAGCCATGTACCATCGACGTCATCCCAACCAAAACTATAGACGTACTCTACTTCGACAACAAGTTTCAACCAAGCTTGCAAAATCCTCGAGTAAAGACCTCTAACACCACGGTTCTCTAGACGAAGAGCATTCACAGTACATGTGTCAGTCACCCCTGTGACTACACGCTACGGTCTCAACAGACCACGACCTCCGCCAGTAAGTTAAACTTTGCACACCGCTAACACACGGGCTACTTGGGTTGCCCCAAGAGACGATTCTACCGGGCTACGACTACAAATAACTACACTGGTACAGTTGAACACATTACGGTCGATAGAGTCATTCACTCGAGTCTTTCCCTCTACTTAAACTTGAACATCATCATTATCAACAAGATTATAAATTACATCAATATCGTCTGGTACATGACGTGTTAGCATTTTCTTTAACCTTTCGTGAGCAAATTTGTAGGTACGTTTATAATTTAAAGCTTTAAGGGTATACCGATTACCTTCGAGAACTTCTATTACGCGAAAAGGGCCTCGATATTTCGGATCAAGTTTTATTTGATTACGCTCCTCATTTTGTAACAAAACAAGTTTTAACAGTTACTTACAACGACTACCCGTAATGGGCCCACGATTGTACCAAGGTGTTATCAATTACCTCTCTGTAATTTAAATGTCCTTAAAGAGAACAACTAAAGAAACTTTTAAACAGTTTGAATAAATGAATCAAAGGTAGAAAAAGACTGAAAACCCTCAATGAAACACTTATTTCTCACTTCAAACCTACAGTTATTCATTCACGACACACACTTTTAAGTTTTTAACTACATTGAATAAGCTATCACAGCAATCACTTATACGCCACGTATCGTGTAGAAAAGTTAAACAATAACTGCGTATTCACTTACAAATTACAACAATCCCGCCAAAAGATGGCACCAAAAGAGGCGACCGACCTATCAGAAAACCAGCATTAACTATTTGGAAGATGGCGTCTTTAACTTTACGCTCCCTCGGCACTTCAACAAAGAACAATAGCTAAATATCGTGTAAGATAGTAGAAACAAACTCAAAAAATATCCGTCACAGAGGGTAATCGGAAATACTCAAGCTAAGACGATATTAACACTATCACAAACAAGTGGGTAACCACAAAAACTTAACAAAAAACCTAAGTACCACGACTACGCTCGCAACATTGAATATTGTAACTTTGAACTTAGTCTGTTCCTCAGTAATACCAAGTAAACGTTTATGAAGAGACAGGTTACTACTACTATTAAATCGCTTTAGATGATGACGACTCGACTTGCGCTTCGATCGCGCGATAATTTAACGTGACTACGCGAACGCGATTCTCATGGCATCATGAAATAAACTACTCACTAGTACTATTAAATCGCTTTAGATGATGACGACTCGACTTGCGCTTCGATCGCACGATAATTTAACGGGACTACGCGAACGCGATTCTCATGGCATCATGAAATAAACTACTCACTAGTAACACTCTTAGTGGGCATGAGAACAGTATCCCACTTCTGATGTCGCAGATCAGAAGTAGGTAGGAGAAGAACGGACGGATGACCGAACTGGTTTATTAACAATGTAATTTAACACAAGATAGTTACACAGAAACGGGGTAGAGGCCGAACTACTAAGTATTAAATGGACTCACTGAGCGGGTACCGGATCTATCGCGTGGCAGAGAGAGAACTCAAGGCAGTGCCCGGGAGTTGCGACCCGAGTCTAGGTTTAAGGCGGCGCCGCCTTTAAAATGCGCATTAACGCTCGCCTTCACTGTCCGAGTTGCCCACAATAGAATGTAACAATTAATTCGTGTACACAAACTAACCCTTACAAGAGTCGAGGTTAAGCTACTAGCAGGATACACAAGTGCACCGCGCCACGCCAGAGCCAAGACTGCCCTAGCTGCGGCTGCGTCAGTCTTTTATAGACGACTGAATGACTCGAATAATAGAATGAGAGAGGGTAGATGAATGTTGACAACAGCGCAGGTACCAACATACAAGTCAGAATAACTCAAATAATAGAATAAGTGAGGGTAGACGAATATTGATAATAATGCAGGTACCGACATTAATAACTATCTGAATTGACTCTCCGACATGTATTACTGTTTAATTTTAAATTTTTATGTGTTTGTTGTGTTCTTTTCAAATATTTAAATAATATAGTGTAAATAAAGTTCAGTAGATTAAGTTTATAATGATGTTGTAGTTTAAATAATTAGCGGGAAAAAATAAAAAATAAGGTATTATGTATTTAAAAAAACGATTGCGCTTTAGACCACACGACTGAAGCATTACGAAACGTCTCTCTCTCTCTCTTTCTACTTTCACTAACTTATGACTTCCTCTCAACTTCCGTTCGCCTCAACCGATTACACTTTTCGTAACGCTCTCGTTACGCACTCACCAGCTTATTCCCCAAGTCAAGCATGCGTAAAGTTTTATATCAAAATATCGAGTGTCAATATACAATATATTTCAATATCGAACTATCGATATATCGTCCAAAAAGTATTAAGGTCATAGCTCATTAGACCCACCCGGCACCCGACCACCACCGTCTCGACTCGCGCGGTTAGTACCGTCAAACCTGGCAACTTTGCCCTTGAGCTTTGACTTTGCCCAGTCGGGTATTTTTTGATAAACTCGACACAGAGCAAATTTTACTGTAGTTAGAAGTATTTTTATGTCTGTGGTAGAGACTTCATTATTTTTCTGGCAACATTAAGTGACATAATATCACCCATGTTACTTCAGGTGCCTGTCAGAACTTGTAGAAATTGGTAGTGTTTTTTCGCGGGCAAAAACCAGTACAAAAACTTTGTCAAAAAGTGATAGTTGCAGCTACAGTAGGCATATAATTTTTTTGCCACCGTTAATATATATAAAATGATTAATATACACTAAAAGTATACGCAATAAATCTTATATAATCGTAAAATACGTTGGTGGGCAAAGTCACATGCATGTTTTTTAAGTATTGTTGACAACATTGCCCACCAAATTTTTTTCCGTAGGGTTGGCTCTTGTAATTTTTAAATTTATTATGTTAAGCTCAGGTTATTCTTTAGATCATTGGAAATCGATTTATGGGGTTTTGGGGGGAGGAGGAGGGGGTTACTCTCTGGTACCACTCCCACCATGCGAAACTCCATGGTTATGGAGATATCCATGGTTAAAGATTTGAGGTTAGGATGGCCTAAAGATTAATATGGTAACTCTTCGACTTTCTGTATTGTACGCATGTTACAATATGATGCCACATTTTTAACTTATACATTTTTTGTATTTAAATTTTTAATTTTTGTACTTATAATAAGATGAAAAATATGAAAAACAATTTGCATACCACGGGGAACCATATTGAATAAGGCAAAAGAAGTACATACGAAGCCGGTAGGGGGACAAAAGAAACTAAGGGACACTGAAGAAGAAAAACTTGTAAATGTTTTGGTGGCTGCTAGTGAATGTGGCTTTCCAATGACTAAGTTGGGCTTGAAAATGCTCATTTTTAATTATTTAGAATTATTTTTAATTAATTATTTTTTCAATACTTACCTATATTACTTATCAATGTTACATTTTCATCAATAAAATATTCCACATTAAAAAGTTTTTCATTAAGTATTTAAATGTAGCATTTATTCAATGGTGACAGCCCTTGGAAATTGATCATTATGATACAAAAAATGTTCTAGGCGGCTTTTTGACATTGCCCACTCAATTTTGAAAGACTACAAATATGTTTATTAATCTCATAATTTGATACTTTACTACATTGCCCTGTATTTTTATTTAGGCATTTTAAAAATAATGATACGGTTTATAATTTCAGAGATATATCAAGTTGGCAAAGTTGCCAAGAACCTATGATTTTTTGCCCAGCACGTATAATTGTATTTTTTACGAACATGCATACAGTTTTCAGCATATTTTAAGCAATAAATATCGAGACATAAACATATAGTATTGTGTGGTACAAACATAATATAACATACATTTACGTTTTCCAAAATAACTCAACTAATGCAAAAATATTTTGAGTTTAAGGGCAAAGTTGCCAGGTTTGACGGTATTCTTTCTATGGATTTGATAGATATACGCTCACTACATCAACACCGGATCGCCTCGTACACGAGCTGTCCACGGGTTGACCGCGCGCGGACCACTCGGTGACGACTCGCTGCTCGCACGCTTGTCTTGCGTTGACCGCGCACGGCTAACGTAGAGTTGTGTCGTACTAGGTACATGGCAATACTAGTTGTCACAGTGACTGTGATTTTAAATAAATCAAAAGTAAAAATCCGTCGTCCGCGGGTGGATGGCGCGTCGTCCACCCATTGACGACGAGTCGTTCTCGCGCCGTCCACCCGCGGACCACCCGTTGACAACGGGTGGAGGCGTTCCGGTGAGGGTCTAATGAGCTATGACCTTTACTAATAAATAACGCGTCACCGTCGCTCCACCGTCGCCCGTGCATCGCTCGATCACCCCGCTCCGCCGTCGCCCGTTTCGTGCCCGTCGCTATACTGTGCAATGCTTTTGAATACATCGCCGTCGCCCCGCTACCGCCGTCGCCCCGCCGCCGCAAGTTTCGTGTTTACGGCCTTAGTGACACGCTAGTTAGTTCGCAGACCAAATAATATTATAATAATTAATGTTTAAAAAAATAACTTATTCAGTATCGGCTACTGATCAGTTCTGCATATTTAAAAAAATTATTGATGGTTTGAGAAATTTTAAATCAAATAGTTTTTTATTCAATTTAATTTTAAATGCGTAACAATTTATTTTAATTTACTTTTCTAACTTACTATTTTTTTTTCAATCAAAATAATGATGTTTTGCAGGTACAAACACACTTCTGCGCCACTTTGCGGCCGCAAACCGAAGGTCACGCGTGTAACAGGTCAGTGATCCTATAGTTACAAAAATGATGTTATAAAATTTTATTAAATTAAACTGTATTAGTTTGTATGAAAAAATCTTTTTTTTTTATTTTGATGTTAGGACTTATCTAATGGTTTTGAAATACTTCTATAAACGAGTACTAACGGTGTTATCAATAGGGTATTCCACTATGTTTAAAAAAGTACTTCAAAATGTTGATTTTCTAATAAAAAGCCACAAAAAATATATATTTCGGCAAAATAAACACGTTTTCATGCCATAAAATTAAATTAAATTTTAAACCTTTTTTATTACCGCGAAAACGCTACAGCCATTTTAGTGACGTAATATGGGCAATAACAAAAGTGTATGACGTATGTAAGAGAGTAACATAACCTACAATTACTATGACAGCCATCAACAAATTAGTAATGAATGCATATTATTTCAGTTGGAACAAGATATGAAGAGTTATTATACGAAAGAACACAACTATTACTCCTTGAAGTTAAAATTGATAGATATTAGTATGTACACTAGCTGTTGACAGCACTGACAGAACTTTGTTATTGCCCGTATGACGTCACACCATGGCGGCTCGTGTTTTAGGTCACGTGATATACAGATTAAAATATACGACTTTTAATTTCAATATAATAAATCAATAATGTGCTTTTATGATTCTAAATCAGAATATTTAGGTGTATTTCTATATAAATTTTAATTTTTAACACAATTTATAATTTATTTTTCACTACGGAAAGTACCCTATTATCGACTATCGTAAATCGTTGTATTGCAATTGTATTGTCATCCAGCGTTGCCAACTCTACCAACTTTTCGGTAGATCTACCAACTTTCCGTGTCACACTAAAATCTACCACCTCACGAGAAAAATCTACCAACTTTTCAAGTTTTAAAAAAATTTAAATATTATGTTATTTAAACTAGAAATTTAAACAGCGTACATATTCGTTCGCGCACTCGTCACTTGGAATATATCGATGTAATATATTTCAACTTTTTAAGCAAGATTTCAAGTTGAAGTCGTGATGTTCTTATTGGTTGATTTGGACAATGCCCATTTTTCTATTTCTATGAAGCCGTGCCCCGGTACGTGCTTTCAACAAGTGTTCAGACAATTGATATATTTAAGTATTCTTTATTATTTGAAACTAGATTTTTAATAATATTCTAAAAGTGATCAAAGCCGCAGTATATTTTATTGTTTAAAAGAATGCATATTTTGATTGAATAATCTGTAAGTATAAGATAAAAAAATATTTTATGGTACGTAAACAAAAATTGCGTGCGTACAAAGTACACATGTCAGAAGTGAAACTTCTTTAGCAAAGTAATAAAAAAAAAAACAAAAGGCCAATTAAAAATCACAAAACCACTGAATAGCTCCATCTATACACGCAGAAACATTCTTCGCAGAACAAACAAGTATTTTTTATATCACAACCTGAAAACAATTTACATGAATATTATTTACTGTTCTTAATTAATTATTCATTTAAAAAACAAAAAAAAAATTAAGAAAAAAAAGCCAACGTCACGCGGTGTTCCCAGGCGGTCACCCATCCAAGTGGTGCGCGTTGTCGCGTTAGCGGCCTCTCAAATTTTACCCCTCATGGGCCTAAAGAAGTTTCACTTCAAAAATTAAACAATTTTTTTTATAAAAATTTTTTTAACAGAAAATCGCATTTCAGTTTCCGGCCCTCATTGTCAAGTAAATTATAATTATTACATTAATTTCTTCAGTCCATAATATGCTTCGATTATGTAATTGATATTGACCATTTTTTAGTTATTATTCCTTTTTTTACTATAATAGAAATGATTGTTTAATGATTATTTTTTTACGAAAAAAAAAATTAATTAAAAGTATCATATTTTAGCGTACTAGAATCGTATATAAAACTCGAAATTATAGTTGGTAGATCTACCTACTTTTCAAATTGAAGATGGTTGGAAACTACCAACTTTTCAAATTGTATCTACCTACTCGATAAAATTCGAGTTGGCAACACTGTATGTCATCCCCACTTGGTTTGTCAATTGGTTGTCAAATATTTATAGGTGCGTTCAGAAAGTGTTTTGTGTATATTTTTCACAAATATATATAGGTGATACGAAGTTCACCGGGCCATCTAGTAAACTTATTAAAACCTTATTGTATGAATAATTAAAGTTTTATTTCTAAATATTATTTTGTACTTTTGTAGTGAACGTTTTACGATTTACGCAAATTAATGGCAACATTGAAAGAGCGGAAACTGCCATTTCTATGACGTCATGGGCGGAGTTTAGTTGAAGATCGAATTTGGATTTGGTTGGCGGGCGCGGCCATCTTGGTGAATTAGTGACCTGGCGATTCGGTTTTAGTTAGTGAAAAATCATTTGTCATCCAATATGTCCGAGAGGGAGGATAATGTGTATAAAGCTAAGTTAGCTGAACAGGCCGAGCGTTACGATGGTGAGTACTTATTTTTGGTGTATCTATTAGTATCGGGACGTAAAATCCTTAGTATTTATGCCGACAGTTGAAAGACGAATTCTTTATACTTCAATTTTTTTCTTAGCATATCTCATTCTTTGCTATGAAATATGTATTTTAAAGCCCCAATACATGTACAATACATTCATTTTAAAGACTTTATTACCATAAGTTTTGTACATCAATGGCATTCGTTAGGCTTGGTCAGCGATCGATGCGTCATCCGCCGGTGGGATGCCCTTTACGTCTTATTCTGTGATAAAAGTATAGAAAGACCAAAAAAAAAAATCTCCTAACCAGACTTCTGAATGATTAATATCTCGTATTGCTATAGTCGAAATATTTAATTTGATGGGCGAATGACATTTACCGAGTAAATGTGTAAAAAATGTCCCTATTTCTTCAAACCGATGATACTCGATCGATGTCACCGAATTCATTCATGCGTAGCTTAACTTGGATAACCCAGACGATTAGAAATTCGGAATGTTCTAGATTTTTAAAGTTTTATGTAAAAGGTCAGCCCTTCTCTGTTAAGTTTTCACCTATTGTTCGAGATTTACATTAGATGTGAATATCTCCGACTTTTATCACACATTCATGTCTTTTGTATTTCATTAGAGTTCTTTGTAAAGGTATAGATCGTTAAAACTTTCACACGTATGATTCAGAAAGATATATCGTGGTGTCATATGTATAATAGCTTCGTTTTAGAAAATCCGTACCTGAACATTTTTAATTCATAATTGAATCGACTTGCCCTGCTTATTTCTAGGCCATTCATAAGACTTAAAACAGCAATTTTAAAATTATGATTCATGTCCGAATTTTATTTCAAAATTATAAATTCTTAGTTTCAACAGCTTTCTCTTTGTCTTGATAAATGATAAATTAACAATTATGGTAAAATAACAAGTGAGTGAAGAGTTCTAGATCTAAATCCATAATAATACTAATTTGTCGAAATTTTTGTTAGTCATAAAATTTAAATATCTTATTGAGAATACAAAATTAGAATACTACTAGTTCAATGAAAATGTCCGTGACTAAAATTACTACAGAGATAAGATACGGAAGAGTTAATGATTTAATTCTTTGTAATTGATTTACAAACTCCAGCTTTTTTAAGCTATTAAATAGTTAAGGGACTTTACATTGAGATTTTTTTTTTTCAGAAATGGTGGAGGCGATGAAGAATGTAGCCTCACGTAACGTCTCAGACAATGAACTCACAGTGGAAGAGAGGAATCTCCTCTCTGTTGCATACAAGAATGTGATTGGTGCCCGCCGAGCTTCCTGGAGGATTATTTCCTCAATCGAACAAAAGGAAGAAACTAAAGTATGTACATCTTTTACTTGACTATAATAAATAGGAGAATTTAGACTAATTAGAAAGTATTGATCATACCAATCTATACTTATTATAAAAATAAGTCCCCCGGCCGCGTCTTTCTGTCCTCCTGTCTGTCTGTCTGAACGCGATAAACTCGAAAACTACTGAACGGATTTTTACGCGGTTTTCAACAATAGAAAGAGTGATTTTTGAGGAAGGTTTAGGTATATAATTTATTATGCTTTTATGTAAATTAGCAGAAATACGGCGATAAATGTTGAAGAGGTCGCAAAAAATCTCGCCAACGGGGGATCTTTCCTCGCGAACGCCGCTTAAACTAGCAAAGATATAGTTAAGTAATGTACTAGCGAATTCAAAATCTATATAAATGCTACAAAAAAGTCCGCGACAGCATATCTCTGTCTCTTACGGTTGACTTACAATAACCACTTTTATGTTCAAATTTGTAATTAAAAACATTACGTTATTTTCAAAGCTATTTTCTTTAGTTCAGTATTAATACTTATCGAAATAAATATGTTGGTTACCTTAAGAATTTAATGTAGATTAAAATTGCCCTTTACACTATATCAATCAGATGAATAGTTTTTGAGATATCGTCGTTAGAAGTAATTGTTAAAAATAATTAATGCGCAACGAAGTGGGCACGGGTCGGCTAGTCACTAAATAAAAAGATTTTTTGGCACACAAATTCTATAGTTTTAAAAGATCTTATTATGAAAACTGTTAACAGGGATATTATAATAAATTCATATTTATTATTGAATGAATGTAAACAACAATTACATTATGTTATAAGAATTTAAATTCAAATATAAGTACAGTAGAGCGTCGATTATCCGAACTAATTGGGGGACTTGGGTATTCTGAAAACCGGTATTTTTGGATAATCGAACTACCCATATTATCTATATTGATTCAGCCATATATATTTAAGTACAAGTAAATGAAAAGCATATTTACATTTACATCTTTAATTACAAATATGAATTAAACAAAAAAAAAAAGTGCAGACAATCAACAACAACAGGTACAATTAACGCTTAAAAAATCTTCAATCTTCTTCTACCCAAGCAAGCCTACTCGCTTACGAGCTAGCCTAGATCGTGTACTTTTTTTAAGGACAGATATTTGGATATTCATTGGATAGCTTGGTTGCAGATTCGCCTTCCTCTAACCGTTTTATTAATCTCGTATTTATCTTTCATAGAAAGGACAATGCGTTTACGTTTAGGCATTTTAAATCAAAAGTTTTCTTTCACGCGGCAAAATTTAGTTTATCGACTAGCGGTTAATTGGAAGTGACATACGAGTATAATAACCAAAGACAATAACAAGTAAACAAGTCGCAACATGTGCACGACAAATGTAGCGCGGGATGCAGGAGAGAGGCACGCGGGGCTCGGTGGGCCTAGTAGTTCGGATAAGCGGTCGTTCGGTTAAGCGAAGTTCGGATAATCGACGCTCCACTGTAAAACTTTTTGCCCAACGTAAACCTTTTTCTTATAAGAATGATCAGTTAATGAAATGACAGATGCAATTGATAAAACAAGACAGTGTAATAAAATGTGCCACACCCACGTGGTTTGTCACAGATATCTATAAAAATCTTAAGTACATAACAATTATTATCTTACTGTAGGTTAAATAATAAATATACTGTGATAAAAACGGTAGAGGTATCATTTAGAATATTAAATTTCTTATGAAATGACTTAATTTTTTGGGGAATTCCAGTAACATGCTTAGTGTATTTTAATGTATATCAATAAATTTTAACACCTCGCCTTTGTTTTCTTAATAATTGAGGTACCTATTCTTTAATAAATAAATAAAATATATTAATTAGCAGGATTATCTATACACTTCTATACTTTTATAATTAAGAGGTAAAGTTTCTAACTTTGTTTGTTTGTAGGGGGTAATCTTCGCAAATACTGATCCGATCACGAATTCTTTCACTAACAGAAAGCTACACTATTCAGGAGTGATATCTATATAAAAATCAATGGCACTTTTCATTTTATAACTCAAGAACGGGCTCACCTATCCAAACTAAATATTTAGGCATTCTTCGGACTATTTAGTAGATGGTTTATGTGAAGTTTGCACAAAATCGGCCGAGCGGTTCTTCATTTATCACATTTTTTGTAACAAAGGAGGATCATTTTGTTAATAGGGATTTTGCTGTCAAATTGAAACTTTTTTCAGTGTTGACAGTACAAGCCTGTTGTTATGTCATTGATTTCTGACAAGAAACGAATCTGATGAAGACAAAAAACCCAGGGATATAGTACATCAAAATAATTAACGCCCAACGAAGTGGGCCCGGGAAGGCTAGTAGGCTATATTTTATTGTTATTGAACAAAAAATTCAGTGAAAAATAATAGTATATGTAAATAAGTCAAATGCGAGTGAGATGAAAACTTTACTATATATTTGCATCTCAAAAATAATAATTAACGCCCAACGAAGTGGGCACGGGTCGGCTAGTTAAATATAAAATAAAACGTCAAAGAGAAAACCCATAAAATTATTATAATTTTTCTAATTAATTGCCGTACTACTGTCATTATCATAGATAAAATGGTTTTAAAATACAACATCTTAAACATGTATGTTAAATAATCCCCTCTTATAAAAATTATAGGGACTTTTTTAAGGTATCTAGACTGATAATAATTTAACATTTTCCAAATAAACACTCCAGATTGTCTAAGGAGTGATCGCTAAGATAAACTAATCAAATTTAATATAAATAAATTATATACTACTGAGATTAGATGAATACAATAGTCATGTTCAAAATGGGATTTCCCTTTTAATTATATAACCTCTGAGACTAATTTCATTGGAAACTTTGGTTAGTGTTACCATATCATTAAAAGTTACCTTTGATGATATTGTTACATAACAAATATTGTTCATTCGAGAAGTCGCATAGCTAGTAGGTATGGTGGATTTATAATCGAAATGCATTTACACTTATTTGAATTACCTTTGATGATATTGTTACATAACAAATATTGTTCATTCGTGAAGTCACATACCCTAGTATGCTGGATATATAATAATCGAAATGCATTTACACTTATTTGAACGCATTGACTTACCTTTGATGATATAACAAATATTGTTCATTCGAGAAGTCACATAGCTAGTGTTAGCATTTAAATTTTTAATTCTGACAATTATTAAAATATTGGATTTTGTATTGATATTACTTTTATTGTTTATTCGTTAACACACATTTGTTAGATAACAAATATTGTTCATTAGAGAAGTCGCATAGCTAGTAGGTATGCTGGATTTATAATCGAAATGCATTTACACTTATTTGAATGCATTGAGTTAATCTTAAACATTATTCAAAGGTATTTCAGTAGTTGTATCGTTCTGCTACCCAGTAAAGGGGGAGAATGTGGACGAACCCACAAAACACAATAGCTTTTACAATTGACATCGTCAGTTGCTTTGTTGCTGCTTATTGAGTAAAAATATAATAATAAATAACCAACAATCAGTTTATTCACGTCGACTTGCCAGGTAGCCATGACCAAAAATAAGTAGGCAAGCCTACCTAGGCATATTCTGTGTGTTAAAAACTAGGTATCAATTGATATAAAACTCATTCGGTTACCATATGAGTGAAGGATAAAAAATATGTCTCATCGAGTTATCAGATCGGTGAAGGTCGATGTTCTACGTCTCACATACTAAATGATGTTTTTTGAATATCAGCAAAAATGATCATTTAGATTTTAGACTATCAAAATAATTAAGAAAATTTCGTTTCTCGTTTGGTTTCTGTATGAACGAATATATCTCAAACCTACCGATATTGGTGACACCTAGTATGATTACGACGTGTGTATCAAAGTCAAAAATATTAATGTCACGCAAAACTACGTAGGTCGGTTATTTTACCACGAGATCTTGTTATTAAGTAGTAGTTAAAGTAATAAAGTAGTAAACTACCATGACAAAAGATATAGATGATAAATTTGCGGTTTTTATCTTATGAAGGTTGCGTCGTGTTTCACGAGATTGTTCGCGAATAGACACATGTAAAGTATACTACCTGAACAGCTTCTTGTGCTTGTAAAAAATTGTGAGTGTAGTAATGTGTAGCTTGAACAAGATAGGCAGAAAATCAACAATATTGACAATTGAAAGGACGTTCTAACCATAAAGCCGTCTAAAAAAATAATTTGTTAGTTTTTAATGAGACTTTCGGATTTTATCGCGTTTTACTAATAGATCCGGAGCCAGGTTAAAATTCGGTCAATCATTTCCTCCCAATCGAAACTTCGTAACATGAATAAGGGATTTTTTTTATGAATTTTAGTCTTTGTCAGCTGCCACTCCGTGGGTGGGTTGGGCAGTGGCAGCCTCCCAAACATCGAGAAAAAAAATTTTTTTTAGTCATTTCCTCTCACTTCAAAATTTGTCGGATTATAGTTTACCTAATATCTTGAAGGAAACATAACATCAGCTGGCCATAACATGGTGGATTATACGTCAGCTGGCTGCTTGAACATGTAAAAAAAATTTTTTTTTCAGTGATTTCCTCTCAACTAAAAATTTGCATGGTGATAGTTTATAAGGTGATAGTATATGAATGAAAAATAACGTCAGCTGGCTGTATCGCGGTGGAAAGTTTGTCAGCTGGTACCTTGAAAATGTAAAAAAAAAATTTTTTTTTAGTCATTTCCTCTCACTTCAAAATTTGTCAGACACCATGTTATGGCCAGCTGACGTTATGTTTCCTTCAAGATATTAAGTAAACTATAATCCGACAAATTTTGAAGCGGGAGGAAAGGACTAAATTTTTTTTTTACATCTTTCAAGGTACCAGCTGACAAACTTTCCACCGCGATACAGCCAGCTGACGTTATTTTTCATTCATAGTAGCATGTAAACTATCACCATGCAAATTTTTAGTTGAGAGGAAATCACTGAAAAAAAAAATTTTTTTACATGTTCAAGCAGCCAGCTGACGTATAATCCACCATGTTATGGCCAGCTGACGTTATGTTTCCTTCAAGATATTAGGTAAACTATAATCCGACAAATTTTTAAGTGAGAGGAAATGACTAAAAAAAATTTTTTTTCTCGATGTTTGGGAGGCTGCCACTGCCCAACCCACCCACGGAGTGGCAGCTGACAAAGACTAAAATTCATAAAAAAAATCCCTTATTCATGTTACGAAGTTTCGTTTGAGAGGGTAGGTATTGGTCATGTCAACCTGTCACGGGCTCCCGGTCCATAAGTTTTTTAGATGCCCGTCGTTTCGGATACTTTACAGCCACCATGGTAACGGGAGGCGAGTCCTCTTTAAAAACTGAATAAACTGCGATAAAATGCGATAAAGTCGGTTCATCATAATGAGTAAAATTCGGTAAACATTAGAAAACTATTTATAATATATTGCTGCTATTATTGATTGCTTATAGTTTATTCCATATATGTATTTATATTTACAATAACCTGACCCCGCAAACGTTGTTTTCCCATATATGTTACTAGCTTCTACGCGCGACTTCGTCGGCGTGGACTCCGCTCCTATTGGTCTTAGCGCGATGATATATAGCCTATAGCCTTCCTTGATAAATGGGCTATCTAACACTGAAAGAATTTTTCAAATCGGACCAGTAGATCCTGAGATTAGCGCGTTCAAACAAACAAACAAACAATCAAACAAACAAACAATCAAACAAACAAACTCTTCAGCTTTATTATATTAGTATAGATTAACACCCGCACCCCCTCTTGTGGGTGGAATTTCGTAAAATCCGTTCTTAGCTGACCTCTACTCGGCGAAAGGAATATTCCTACCACAAGTCTCTACGCCTAAGGCATGCAGAACCGAGTCCGGTTCCAGGTTTCTGAAACCTGGTTCCAAATCGAGCTCAGAACCGGGTAACCCGGTTCTACCCGGTTCTTTTATAATACCACGGAAAAATACGAAATAAAACAATCCATCCATCTTCCAAAAATTTTATATGTGGTGTGCCGGTTGAACACAGTAGTTTGTGGTTCTTTAATCTCGCTGCAGTAGTAGCAGCTTCTTGCTGAATAAATAAATGAAGTGGAAGAATATTAAGCATGGCCTCCATTGCCGCTGTAGGAGTGGTTCTCATGCAGCCCGTGACTGCCATGCACACTAATCTTTGCCAGCTTTGTAGCTTGGATTGTGCTGTGGTGAGAAGTGTTCTGCGCCACCATACCACAGCTCCATAAGTGATCATGGGTCTGATGACCGCTGTGTAGAGCCATAGGGTCAGTTTAGGGTTAAGGCCCCAGCTCTTCCCAATCATTCTACGGCACTGCCAGAAGATGATGCTGGCTTTTTGTTTAATTTGATTTCCAGGTGTTTGGGCCAGTTTAGTTTATTATCAAGTATTACACCAAGATATTTAACCTCTGTGGGTAAATTCAGGGTTGAGTTAAAGAGCATAGGTAGAGTATAATTTCCTAAGTCTCGTTTGTTCGTGAACATCACTAATTCCGTTTTATTCGGGTTTATGGATAGATTATGCTCTTCGCACCATCTTTCTACTAATAGCAGGGCTGTCTGAGTTAGTTCGCAAAGTGTACTAGTGAACTTGCCTGTTACTAGAATAGCCAGGTCGTCTGCATATCCTATTGTATAATATCTGTTGTCGTTTAGCAAGGATATTAGATCGTTGACTACGAATTTCCATAGCAAGGGTGATAACACCCCTCCCTGGGGGCACCCTTTAGCAACAATAGCACCTTGTTTATTGTCGTTGTCTACCCTCACAATCCTACTTGCCAGCATGTTTCGGATCCAAGCAGTTATAGTTGGGTTTGTATTGTGGCGGTTTAGTGCTGTGACTATGCTGTTGAAGTTAGTTTTATCAAATGCACCTTCGATGTCGATAAAGGTGGCTAGACATGATTCTTTGATTGTAAGTGCCTCTTCGATCTTGCCCACTACAGCGTGTAAGGCTGATTCTGTAGATTTACCTGCACTATAAGCATGTTGATTCTTATGTAGTGGTACTTTTGGTAGTACGTTATCTCTCAGGTATCTATCGCACAGTCTCTCCAAAGTCTTTAGAAGGAAGGAAGTGAGACTGATCGGCCTATAGGACCTTGCATCTGAGTAGTCTGCCTTGCCGGGTTTAGGTATAAAGATAACCTTTACTTCTCTCCATGATTTGGGCACCTAGCCAAATGCCAGGCAGGCTTGAAAGATTGAGTTAAGTGTGTGGTTCAATCGTGTGCCTCCCCATTCGAGAAACGCAGGGCATACGCCGTCTGGTCCTGGCATTTTGAAAGGCTGGAAGCTCTTGATTGCCCACGCTATTTTCTTTGGTTGTATTACCTCACTCGCGCACGTCCAGGCGCTGTCTGTTGTAGTTAAGTTTGTATCCTGCCAGTTGGTTGTGGTAACCATAGTACAGTCCGGGAAGTGCGTCTGGATTAGCACTTGATGTGACTCTTCTAGTGATTTGGTGTAGGAATTGTCCAGTTTCCTCAGGGACACCAGCTCTCGTTGTGGGTCCCCTGTAAGGATTTTGCGGATTCTACTGGCCTGCACAAATGACTCAATCGCTTCGCAGAAGTTACGCCAAGCTCGAGTCCTCCAAAAACGTATCCGCTTCTTGTACAAGGCCTTTACATTTTTGTAGTGATCTCAATCCTGGTGATTATATGTATTCATGGCTCTATTGAGTGCTTTCCTGACCTTAGTTCTATGGCGTTTTAGCTCTGGGCCCCACCATGATTTTTTGCCGATTGGGTTCTCCGGAGGAGGAAATTCGCGATGCACGCGAGTCCGACGTTGCCAGATAGAATAATTTTTTTTAAATAACGCAGCAAAATATAAATAATACTTTACATTTTAATATTTTGGTCAGAACCGGGAGAACCGGGTTTTATATTATTCAGAACCGGTTCTCAAGATCAACAAAAAACCCGGGTTTTCCCGGGTTTTTGAGAACCGGGTAAACCCGGGTGCATGCGCTGTCTACGCCTTATGCTGGCTTTACACGCAACGATAAGTTGTAGCAATTTATCGTAACGATCAGATTGTTACAATTTATCGTTGTGTGTAAACGGGAGATTGTAGCGATTTATTGGGATTGGAGTTGTGCCCTACTCTTTCGATTTGTTGGAGCGATAAATCTTTAATAAATTGTTACAATTTATCGTAGCGTGTAAAGCCCGCTTTATGGTTCCAGAGATGTAATGAGTCAATATATAGGTGGAAATCTATACTAATATAATAAAGCTGAAGAGTTTGTTTGATTGTTTGTTTGTTTGAACGCGCTAATCTCAGGATCTACTGGTCCGATTTGAAAAATTCTTTCAGTGTTAGATAGCTCATTTATCGAGGAAGGCTATAGGCTATATATCATCACGCTAAGACCAATAGGAGCATAGCACCAATGAAGAATGTTTCAAAATCGGGATTTTTTTCCTTTTGAGAGCTTCCGTGGCGTAAACGGTTAGTTTCGCACAAATCATGTATAACAGAATTGGTCCTATTCCACGGGGACGAAGTCACGCGCAGAAGCTAGTCTCTTATATATATCGATGGAAAAATATATTTTTAAAAATCTCACATTATTATGCAAAAGATGTAATAATAACAATCCTTTTTATACACGCGTTACGTAAGTAACGCTTTCGGAAACTCGTGGGCCTACTACTAACGTACGGTACGCATTTGGGTCAGTGTATTGTCGAGTCGTTTTTTACAAGTTACAAATGCAAGTAAGGGGCCGTTCAAGTATTACGGAACGCAATTAGGGGGGGAGGGGGGGTCTTGTAAAACGTTACGATGCGTTACAGGGGGAGGGGGGGTCTCAAACAACGCGTTACGTAACGTTGTTTTTTATTTAAATAAAAAAACCTAGTGTACTAAAATCTCTCAAATTGGCAACCCTTTTCGTTTATATCCCTTTTTGTATATATATATTTATACTTACCGCAAACGCGATTTTTTTAAGCGACTACGGTAGTTTTCGCAACAAAGTTGTGACATTTGGGTAAAAATGGTCAGTTGGGGTGTTATGCCCCGTCCATACGCTTGGTGTTCGCCACGAACACGAACAAAGTTCCAAACATCGACCACAATCATCAAACACAAACAGTCGTCCTCACGCTTGACGAACGTGTTAGTATTTTGTGGATCGGCAAACACGGCGGACGAATAACGCGGCGGCATGGCGGACGGATAAAATCTATAATGTACTTAATACTACTAAAATAAATATACTGTACTACTACTGTAACTAACTACTACTGTACTAGTAAAATAAATATACTGTTTTACCATTATTTATCGAATAATAATTTAATGTAATTCATTTAAATATTT
This sequence comes from Melitaea athalia, assembly GCA_905220545.2. Lineage (NCBI taxonomy): Eukaryota > Metazoa > Arthropoda > Insecta > Lepidoptera > Nymphalidae > Melitaea > Melitaea athalia. Next base: position 7,843,216 of record HG992196.1, read on the forward strand.
TTAAATGAAGAAATAAAACCTTTACATGACGTCACACAAACAATATTAAAACATGATTTTGAGTACCTAAAAGGCTGTAAATAACGCGCCAAAAACTGCGACAAGTAATGTATGTACTCTAAGCTGCGACACGTCCACCACCCGTGAAGCTCGCGCGCTTACTGATCGCTTGCCAAACGTGTGGATACACCGCGAACTGTTTGCCAAACATCCTTTGATCTGTGAAGAAAAACCGACACCGATGCCGAACACTGCCGAACACAAACACGAACAGGCGAACAACGACAAACACCCATCCACACGTCCGTTTTTGCTGTTTGCTGTTCGCTGTTCGCCATTGTTCGTCAAGCGTGTGGATGGGGCTTTACGTAACGTTTATGGGCTGGGGGGGGGGGGGGGGGGGCAGGAAAACGTTACGGCGCGTTACATGGGGGGAGGGGGGGTCAAAAATCTTCAAAATTTGCGTTACGTAAAGCCCCATCCACACGCTTGACGAACAATGGCGAACAGCGAACAGCAAACAGCAAAAACGGACGTGTGGATGGGTGTTAGTCGTTGTTCGCCTGTTCGTGTTTGTGTTCGGCAGTGTTCGGCATCGGTGTCGGTTTTTCTTCACAGATCAAAGGATGTTTGGCAAACAGTTCGCGGTGTATCCACACGTTTGGCCAGCGATCATTATGCGCGCGAGCTTCACGGGTGGTGGACGTGTCGCAGCTTAGAGTACATACATTACTTGTCGCAGTTTTGGCGCGTTATTTACAGCCTTTTAGGTACTCAAAATCATGTTTTAATATTGTTTGTGTGACGTCATGTAAAGGTTTTATTTCTTCATTTAAAAATATTTAAATGAATTATATTAAATTATTATTCGATAAATAATGGTAAAACAGTATATTTATTTGACTAGTACAGTAGTAGTTAGTTACAGTAGTAGTACAGTATATTTATTTTAGTAGTATTAAGTACATTATAGATTTTATCCGTCCGCCATGCCGCCGCGTTATTCGTCCGCCGTGTTTGCCGATCCACAAAATACTAACACGTTCGTCAAGCGTGAGGACGACTGTTTGTGTTTGATGATTGTGGTCGATGTTTGGAACTTTGTTCGTGTTCGTGGCGAACACCAAGCGTATGGACGGGGCATAATACTTGAACGACCCCTAAACCAACGTGAAGTTTTCGAACAACACCGCTCCAATAAAAGTCGTAATATTTAAACGTTATAGCGTCGTATGGAAGAAAAAGTACAGTTTAGATTTAAAAAAAAAAAAACGCTGTTTCTGAGGTCAAATATAAGCAAAGGCGGCACGAGCCTGTTCCGATTTGCATATTGATCAAGTAATTTTCTGAACTGCCGGGTCACTTGTCCTGATTTAACGTAACAGTTGAGTTATGTACAAAAAAAAAAAAAATCAATGCCTATAATGCCAAGCGTGTTTTTGTAATGAACGTAGGAAACCAACTTTGGGGCCTTAGCTATGCCAGCCTCTAAAGATTGTGTGACTGAGGGGGTAGTATTAAGGTCATGATTCAATACATTCGAGGCGTTTAAGCTAATATGAAACCTCGTATTCCTCCTACGTCAAGTGTGTTAATTTTGTAACTAGTATCTAATAAAGGCTACAAGAATGACGAAACCCCGTTGTGTGTAATGCAAAAATTCTATTTGTGGTCTTCGGAATATTGACATGTGTAGTAGACTCTTTTGGTGTCACTTAGTTCTTACAATAAATAATAAAGATTATGTCATGAAAGAAGTTATTATTATTATTAAACAGTCTTGCTGATATTGGCATTTTTATTGTGTAGTCCGTTCGACTAATGTTTAGTTGTAACGTAACTTTGAACATAATTATTTATGTAGTTTAGTTATCCAGGGTTAAAGAAGTGACAATTTGTAATTAAAAAAAAAAACAATTTTTCAATTATTACGAAACAGATTATACCGAAATATATTTTTAAAAAATGATTTTTTACATATTTTAATAACGCAAAGTTCACAAAATGTATCACGTCAGTTGTACTGTGCAGCTGTCAATACAATAATCAATAAATCCACAAAATCTTAGTAAATTGATTTACAACAACATGCTTGTCTTATTTGAATTATGACATGAGTTATCAGGGTACCCTTAATTTGCGTAGCGAATTTGTTGTAATTTGTAAGTTAACTTCATTAATACGAACTTTAGGGTGCCTTCAAGTTAGGGGCTGTCTCCACGAGCGAGCGTATCTCCAGCGATAGTATCGTCGTCCCACCTATTTCTATACGCTATGGAGCTGTCTCCACGAGCGAGCGTATCGCCGGCGATACGCTCGCTCGTGGAGACAGCAATCTGTATGGAAATGTCTCCGCGAGCGAGCGTATCGCTGGCGATACGCTCGCTCGTGGAGATAGCCCCTTAGAGGCGTGAGGAAGCGCTGCAGGCAGTGGCGCGACTGTGGCGCAGCAGACGTGACTGTGTCTGATATAAAGGGCCCTATAAACAACAGTGCCTGTGACAAATTATTTGATCGTTTACGGGGCCCTTAATTAATGCTTTGGCAAATTCTAATGATGTTCCGAACATCATGTTCGTCAGTTACGCAATGGATTCCGACGAAGAAGCATTACTCTTGTTTGTCAATAATAATTAAAAGCGTGTCACTTAGGCGTTCTTATCCGTTGTATCGAGACATTGAAAATGTTGCGATTGTTTTATTGAAACAATCGTGACGTCAACACATACGTTTTAACTACGTTGCTGATTAGATAGAACAAAAACCGTAGTTAAGAACATTATCTTTATAACAATAAATTGATTGGCGGGGCTTTGCTATCGTGATAAAAAATAAGTTTTAAAATGTTACCATGGGTGTACCATGTAAGAAAATTTAAATTTTAAAACAACTACTTAATGGAAAAATAGATTTTTTAGAGAATTAGTGAACGAATATAAACAATCGTTATTGAGAAAGTTTGCAGATATTATGCAGGTTTAAATTTAGAGCAGGTGAAAACGCAAGGAAAATCTAGTACTTATAGGATAAATTAAATATATCCGTTTCATTTTCACAACGCTTACCTAATTCGTTCAGGGTTCCATCCGCAAAGTTGATAAAATTTTGTAACCTTGAAACGTAATTTATATACTTATCCGAATGACAAGGCCCCTAGGGCGTAGGAGTGCTGGCTTCTAGTTACTACCGAGTTGACTTACATTGCAAGTAATCATTACATCGTCATCGTTAAAGTTATGTGTGTTTTCAACAACTACATATGTATATAACGAATTTTGTTTTATCCTTGTTCTCATATCTTTGAAACTTCCTAACGACTAAAGTTTATAGCTTTCTGTAAGCGGTCTTACTTACAGTCAAAATAATATCTCGTTTAAATAAACAAAGCTCTGTAAAATTACTTTTTTTACTTATAAGTTTAAATTTATTGTTAAATGAATACATTTTTATGGTACGTTTACACGCTTGCCAAGCGTCGGCAATCGTCCACAATCGCAAGCGTGTAAAGAGGCCGATTGCGTGAAATTGCGGACGCTTGCAAACTCTTGGTACGTTTACACGCTTGCCAAGCGTCGGCAATCGTCCACAATCGCAAGCGTGTAAAGAGGCGATTGCGTGAAATTGCGGACGCTTGCAGACGATTGTATCCGATCGGGACTAGTGTCGGTTTTTTGACACAGATCAAAGGGCGATTGCGGCAAGCGCTTGCGAGGTGTTTACACGCTGGCGCGCGTTTAGTAGCCGCTGTGATTTCGTGACGAACGCACGTCTAATTTTTTTATACAAAATGAGTGGCTGGTCGAATGAAGAGAGTTTAATGTCATAACATAACGATATTATCATTTTGAATTTTTATTAATGATTTCTTATTGATAAAACTCATAAACTAATTCTTTGTATTACTCGACATATGTTGTGATAACCAGTAATTAAAAGAACATTTACATTCTATTGTAAGCTCATGTGAAAGAAACTATTATTAATTAATTAAACTATTATTATTAACTATATACGTCCGCCATGCTTGGATATCCGTAGCACACTGACGCATTTGCAAGCGTGTAAACGACTTCCAAACTAGGGTTGCCAACTTTTTTTACAAGAAATAAAGTATATATTCAGGTCTATAAAGAATATTAAACAGTATTTTAGAAAAATGGACAGTATTTTACATATATGTATTTATTGTTTTAAATACATATTTTTTTTGAACTTTTCGTACAACTTATTAATTTAAAATCTTTTTTAAAAACTTCATATGCCTCATCACAATCATAACTGAAATTAAAATAAATGAGGAGCTCATTTATTATTAAATTAATAGATGCTTTATTTCTATCCTCCCGCCACTTAGCATTCATTACTGAAAAAACTCTTTCAGTAAACGCTGGGGTGGCGGGAACAGAAAGTAGATATGAGACAATTTTAGTTAATGTTTTTAAATTCTTCTGAAGTGTTTACTAATAAATGGCTCCACTTTTGGTCAGTACTCATTTCAAGAAAATCTTTGTATTCTGATATTTTTTCATAAATTAGTTTGAAATTTGTTAATTCTGAATATAAATCACCCATACCAATATTGAGTCTATACAAATTTAGATTATCTATAATGTGTTAGCATTTTGATACTGAAAACAGTATTTTGTATACTTTATTTTTTTCAACAGTAAAAAGTATAATTTAGTGAAAAACAGTATTATACTGTTTAAAACAGTATGGTTGGCAACCCTGTTCCAAACAATTGTGAACGCTTGGGGATTGTGGATGATTGCCGACGCTTGGCAAGCGTATAAACGTACCATTAAATGTGTTCTCATGTATGGATTGATAATAAACCACAGACCACAGAAATACTATAGACATGGTAAGGGGCGTGACGCGTGTTACCGAGCTTATGATCAGGCGATCACACTGTTAACAAACGCATCTCAGTCGTAGTACAGACGCGGGTGACGTATTTAGTGACTTAAAAAATATTAAAATGCCGTGTTGTGTAGTATTGTCGTGTCGACAAGGGAGCTAAGGTCTAAAAGTTACCCCAGGAATGATTTCCTTTCACATATAAGTAGTAATTTACTGTAATTATTAATATTTGGAAAAAAGCCAGTCCTCTACAATGATTTTGACTTACAATTCATAATTGTAACAGTAACGATATACACTGCTGGCTAACCATTACCGATAGTCTGGGAACAACGCGCGTAATGCGCAATCTATTGCGCGGCTATAGTTACGCTCGCTACGCACTAATTCTTGGAGTACCAGGCGTCAGTGGCCCGCCATATTATCGACTTTACTAGTTGAGCAACGAATGCCTAATCCGTAGTTTATCGATAAATTGAATCTTTTTTTATTATAAAAGGTTTTTCGTTCGATGTTTATTATCACGTTTAAGACATAACGCCCATTTGCGACGATAGTGTGATATATCAAAAATCGTAATTTTACAAAAAACGACTTTTTAACTTTTGAATGACCATAACTCTTAAATTATGGTCAGGATAGCCTAATTGTGTATGAAGTAATTAAAGATAAACTATTAATGAATTAAAATATTAATAATAGGAAATAAATTTGCGTCTAAATTAATGAAATTATAGCGATCGAAAAAAAAAAGAGAAAACATATCACGTTGTTCTAGTAAAAAAATATATTTTGAAGATGGTAAGTTTAGTTGTCACGTTGAAGATGATGTAAAAAATATATTTTACCCAAGTCATTTTTTTAAATAACGTAGGTATATCAAATTAAAAAAAAATTATAGTAGTTACGCTGCAGCTAAAGCAACACTGTAATATCCCACTGCTGGGCATAGGCCTCTTTCCCCATGTAAGAGAAGAATCAGAGCATAATCCACATGCGGGTTGGCGAATATATTCCCTACTATGAGTAACGATCGCTATCAGGTGTACATGATAACAACCGGGACCAACGGTTTAAGGTGCTCTCCGAGGCACGGTGGAGAGACCCAACACAAGGACTGCACAAACACCCAGACCACGGCAAACATCTGTATGATGGCCATGTGTAGGGATTGAACACGCAACCGCCAGCCAACCACAAACCAGTGCTGTGACCGTTGCGCCTACGCGTCATCAATAGACAGATGGAATTTATTTATAAGTAATAAGTGTATGCAGTAACGCCAACGCGTCATAATAGTAGTTATGTTATAATAGTACAAAAATTACAAATTTTTGAAAAATGATCTGTTATAGCCAGGAATGTGGTTACTGTTCAGTAGTGAAAGAAGATCATGTTTCTTTTTTCGGCTAATGCCGGTTTTTTGTTAAGGAATTCTTAAGTTGGATCTCATTAACAGCTTCCCTTTTTATTAGTACAGCTCTTTTCATCTGATCCGAGTAAGAACGTTAGAAGAAGTACGGTAGTAAATCGCATTGGGATCATCTTTTTGAACTCGAACTATTTTGATTTCAGATGTTTTAATGACCTTTTGGTCTTCATCCTCGTGAATTGCAAAATTCATTTGATTAAGAACAGCCTTCTAATCATAAATGTCACTGTAACACAATTCGTATACATGACATTTTTCCGCAGCTTTGATTGCCCTAATAAATCCTTCAGAAGTAAAAATAGCTCAACTTCTTGGTTGCCTTTTCACTTCTTTCACCTGGTGTTCAATTTGGGAATGGGCTCAGTCTTCCTCATTTTGTGTGTGCCTCTTGATAAGAAATTTGTGTGTGATGGAGTTAATGTTTGGTAGGTTCTGCACAGCATAGAGGTACATAGCAATCATCATCTGAGTAAAAAACAACATCCATTGATCTTTGCCTTTCAGAAATCTACTTTAAGTACTCGTAAACACAGGTGGTAATCTCGTTCACACCCCTATGAGCCTTTACGTATCTCGACAAAGTTATTTGAGATCATAAATTTTTGGGTTTAATGCGTTAAGTTTTGATTTAAATTAGAAAACGGACATGTCTCCTTTTGGGCACTACATAACTCATAACTAAATCAAATACGGCTACAAAAATATACTTGTCTTTCTTATCTTTCGCCCTCTCAGTTCGCGACATCTTCTTTACTTCTAAGTGTTAGATATTGCTCCTTTTTATTTTCCCTGTCTTCGTGTGTACGTACTTAGTTTATAAGCTCGAAAAAATCGAATTCATCTTTTTTTAAAACAAAAAAAGATATATCGGTGTTGGGTCGGAAATAGTTTTACTTCCATCATTGTAATGTCTCGTGGAATTTGCTCTGATGTGATGGGACTCTTTTTTTAGTAGGTATAGCTTCTATGAAAGCTTTGACACCATTTTAAATGTGAAAAAGAAGAAAAGAAGAGTAAAATTCTTATAACTAGTAATAGTAATGTGAAAAAGAAAGCATTTTTGTTATCTCGCTTTGGTGCTATTGTTCTATCAGAATTAATTTTGACATGTCGCTGTTGTGGATTCACTTCTTCCATAGGCTGAATTATAAAAGACCATTATCTTTCAATTTCACACAAACTCCAGTACTCTTCTTTCTTACTAAAATGTTCATCCATGTTGCTTTTTGCTGTTTTATCATCATTCACAGTTTGTAACGGATTGTTAGAAGCGACTAGGTAACTGCTGCCGAGCGAATCCTCGGCTATATTGCGTTGTGCTAATTGTAATATTCGTTTAAACCTAGTCCCCATCTGTAAATATAACTGGAGTTTAGTATTACTGTTTAGTGTATACAACGTGACAAACAGACATACCATTCAATTTCATTAACGTCTATTCTGCAATAACAGAACATCAACAAATGACCTACAACATCTTTTCAATATAAGAAAAATTTTCATCATCTACAACGTTATCATTTAATATACCCCGTGGTACTTAGATTTTTTTACAAGAAGAACGTGACATTAAAAAAATGTCTCGTTAACTACGCTTTTTGTTTTACAAGAACATTGTGATAAGTATGTACATTACATTATCGAATAAAATAAAAACACTATAAAATACTTAACTTTTCGCCAATACCGCGATATCCTCGAGATGTCACGTTTTTAATGAACACCTCACATCAAAGCGCAGGTGGCAACTGACCTGTCACAGTGTCGAAGTCAACTAGATCGCCAAACGAGACAGCGCTATAAAGCAACATTTTGTCTTTTTCTCTCACAGTATTGTTGTTTTTAGAGTAACAAATACCATCTTTTTGGAGATAATAGAACACGATATCGCGATTCAGAATTTCGGTAAAACAAAAAATCGTATAACTCGAGATGTCACAGTATCGTCGCAAATGGGCGATAAGTATACTATATGTACAATTCGAATTTCCAATCGAATATCCATTTTTATTAGATTTCAAATTTTAATGAGTGAATGATTTTTAAAATTCACTTCACCGTGTCTTTCAGTTTATTTCATGCTTGGCTCCTACTGTTTCATCCCGATAGTTTTTCGTATATATTTTTTTGAACCCTCAGTTTCATATTGGTTTTAATAAATTTCTGACATTTGATTAGTATCCCAACAGTTTTATAGAACTACAGTCTACAGTAATAGGAAACTACCAGTTGACTATTAATGTGAGGTATTTAATGTGTAATCAGTGAACATAGATAATAATAATTATTGAATTTTATTGAAATAATACTCGTCCGTGTTATCATTTATCGATAAATCTGCAATGTTTATCGAAATGCCCACGGCCCTAGAGACTCATCTATGATTGTAGTAACGTGTAGCAATGCGTACACGCACACTACTTCGTAGCCAATTAGGATTAAGATTTTAATGTTGTAAATTGTGTGCGAACTTTAATATAATTGTGTGGGTGTAAAAGTTGGCTACGCTGGTTCTGAAGCAAATAACGTTCGATGCCGTCTCCATATACTCCGTGTAATAAACGTTAACTTTTTCTTTACTTTTTTATTTCTCGAACTGACGACGCGTTGGCGCAACGGTCACAGCAATGATTTGTGCGTGTTGCGTGACGGTTGTGGGTTCGATCCCCGCACATGACAAACATTTGTGTTGGCCATACAGATGTTTGCCGTGGTCTGGGTGTGTGTGCAGTCCTTGTGGGTCCTCCCTACCGTGCCTCGGTGAGCACGTTAACCCGTCGGTCCTGGTTGTTATCATGTACACCTGATAGCGATCGTTACCTACTCATAGTAGGGAATATATCCGCCAACCCGCATTGGAGCAGCGTAGTGGATTAATCTCTGATCCTTCTCCTAGATGGGGAAAGAGGCCCATGCCCAGAAGTGGGATATTACAGGCTGAAGCGTACATGCGTAGTTCTCTAAAGATAGAATAAATTAAAAGTAAAAAACCTTTTTAAAAAACAAGCTTTTATTTGAATGCACTAAAACGAAAAAAATAAATTTTTACTTTAAAACTTTTACTATCTACTTATAAAGTCATTACTCATTACACATCTATATGTATAAAAGAGATTTCCACCCATTGACTCATCACGATATCTCTGGAACCATAAGGCGTAGAGACTTGTTTGGTAGGAATATTCCTTTCGCCGAGTAGTCAGCTAAGAACGGATTTTACGAAATTCCACCCACAAGAAAGGGTTGCGGGGGTTAATAACATATATGGCAAAACAACGTTTGCGGGGTCAGCTAGTTACACATAATCTATATGATATAAAAGCTTGTCGCGAGATAATACTCGTATTTCCTCAGTTTGAAAATTTTAATAGTTAAAATCAATCACATCAATTTATTTAATTTACTTGTTTACAAGCAAATCTTGCGACACGCTTTTATATCATATAGGTTATGTGTACCTAATGACTATAAGTAGATAGTATAAGTTTTAAAGTAAAAATTTTTTTTTTCGTTTTAGTGCATTCAAATAAAAGCTTGTTTTTTAGGGTTCCGTACCCAAAGGGTAAAAACGGGACCCTATTACTAAGACTTCGCTGTCCGTCCGTCCGTCCGTGTGTCTGTCACCAGGCTGTATCTCAAGAACGGCTATAGCTAGAGAGTTGAAATTTTCACAAATTATGTATTTCTGTTGCCGCTATAACAACAAATACTAAAAACAAAATAAAATAGATATTTAAGGGGGGCTCCCATACAACAAACGTGATTTTCTTGCCCTTTTTTGCTCGATATCAATAATGGCAACAGGTAGGCACTTGAAATATTCACAAAATACTCAGTTGTATTTTTACTTTAATAATAAATAATAAAATTAAAATAAAATTAATATTTAAGGGGGGCTCCCATACAAAAAACGTCATTTTTGCCTATTTTTGCTCTCATACAATAAAAGTGATTTTTAGCCGCTTTTTGCCCGTTATTACAATCAATGTACCTAGTCAATGGTACGGAACCCTTCTGCGCGAGTCCGACTCGCACTTGGCCGATTTTTAAAAAGGTTTTTTACTTTTAATTTATTTTTGACTTTTTAGTCGGTTATCACGTCACTTTATTCGAATTATTCTTAGCAAGCCCTTTCATTTGATACCCATATTGTAGAAGTGCACTAAAAGTAACTAGTCCGCACTCTTGGATATGCCGCCATATTGGATTTAGAATGACGTCATAAAGTTAACCATGCATTGGCATCCAAATTGAACCTATATACAAAATTTCAGCTCAATTGGTTGAAGATATCTGCTTCAAAATTGAGTTGCAAAATTTCACCTGAACAAACATACATACATACAAACCATGCATTGGCATCCAAATTGAACCTGTATACAAAGTTTCAGCTCAATTGCTTGAAGATATTTGCTTCAAAATTGAGTTGCAAGATTTCACCCGAACAAACATACATACATACATAAATTAATACATACAAATCATGCATTGTCATCCAAATTGAACCTGTATACAAAATTTCAGCTCAATTGGTTGAAGATAAAAAAAAATCTGCTGGTTAGTAATAATTTTTGATGACCATACGAGGTCAGAATTTGATGACCTCGTAAGCTCATCAAAAATTGATTTTTTCTCTATTTTTATTTCTTTTAGTTAGTTAATCTATACTAATATAATAAAGCTGAAGAGTTTGTTTGATTGTTTGTTTGTTTGTTTGAACGCGCTAATCTCAGGATCTACTGGTCCGATTTGAAAAATTCTTTCAGTGTTATATAGCTCATTTATCGAGGAAGGCTATAGGCTATATATCATCACGCTAAGACCAACAGGAGCGAAGTCCACGCCGACGAAGTCGCGCGCAGAAGCTAGTATCTATATAATTTAATAGTTATTGTCCTACAAATTCCGTGGTACGTTATCCCGGTCCTACGCTCACTGCTGCTCTATTTCCTGCTATCTCTGTTAGCTACCACAATCGAGAGTTTTTGTAGAGGAATTTTTGAAGCTACTCCCGGAAAATTAGACCACTAATCAGGTGAAAAAAAATAATGTACTGGGGATCCCTACCTATTCGTTATTCCGTTTTTTATTTTTTTGAAAAACAATGTGTAACTGGTAGTACTAATAAATTTCATATCCGGAATCGCAGTCAATTTTTTAACCGACTTCCAAAAAGGAGGAGGTTCTAAATTCGACTGTATTTTTTAAAATGTATGTTAGCTCAAAACTTGACTGGGTGGACCGATTTCGATCAATTTTGTTTTAATTGAAAGATGTAGTGTGTCATGTGGTCCCATTTAAATTTAATTGAGATCTGACAAGTACTTTTAGAGTTATATCTAATAATGCGTATTTACTTGACTACTTTTCGTCGACCTACGTTGTATTATGCCGCATAACTTTTTACTCGGTGTACCGATTTTGATGATTCTTACTTTAATCGAAAGCTAATACTTGTCATGAAGTCTTGTTTAAATTAGATTGAGATCTGATTACAACTTTTTGAGTAATCTTTAATAGCGCGTATTTACTTGACTATTTTTTCGTGTTATTACGTTGTATTACTTGTCGATGGAATTGAAGTCGGTTTTTTTCGTTTGCGAGCAAACACAATTATTCATTCCCGAATTGAATTTCTCGCTCCAATTCTTTTAGCGTTTCGATGTTTTTCGAACCGTTATAACATAAATTGATTCAAATAAATGCATAATAAAATGAAAGAACTACATACTCCTACTTTATTTTATCGTATTATAACCACGAGCGAAATTGTTCATAAATCATTTGTCGGTAATTTTTGTACTTATAATATTTTTAGTTAATTGAATAAAATTGTGCCTAAATAGTGTGTATTAAGTTTTCGTTTTGTGAACTCGGATGTTACCTTCTATAATAATATTTTAAACCATGAATCGCGTGAATCAATATGTATTTCTAGTTTTCTACGTACAAATGCTACATACATTCAAATATAATATTATCTTGATCTATGTGAACGATTAAAGCAGGTCAACGGTTTTTAGACACGTGGAAGTTTGTTTATTATTAACGGATTATAGTTTTTCTCAATTATCATTGTCGACTATAGTAAAAAATATCTATATCCTATACCTACATATTATAAAAAGAAGTCCCCCGGCCGCATCTTTCTGTCCTCCTGTCTGTCTGAACGCTACAAATTCGAAAACTACCAAACGGATTTTTACACGGTTTTCAATATTAGAAAGAGTGATTCTTGAGGAAAGTTTAGGTATATAATATATTATGATTTTATGTAAATTAGCAATACGGCGATAAATGTTGAAGAGGTCGCAAAAAAATCTCGCCAACTAGGAGCTTTCGACGCGAACACCGCGTAAACTAGCAAAGATATAATTATGTAGTTGAGTAATGTACTAGCGAATTCAAAATCTTTAAAAATGCTACAAAAAAGTCCGCGATAGCATATCTCTATCTCTTACAGTTGACTTACAATAACCACTTTTTTCAATTTTTTAATTTAAATAATACTGTTTTCAAGCAGTATTGTGTTTCTGTTGGTGAGTAAGGTGACCAGAGCTCCTGGGGAGGATCGGGGATAGGCTCGGCAACGCGCTTACAATGCTTCTGGTGTTGCAGGCGTCTATAGGCTACGGTCTTGCCATCAGGTGAGCCGTACGCTTGTTTGCCCACATAGTTACATTAAAAAAAAAAATTAAAAACATTTCGTTATTTTCAAAGCTATTTTCTTTAGTTCAGTATTAATCCTTATCCAAATGAATATGTTAGTTAGCTTAGGCATTTAATGCAGATTAAAATTGCCCTTTACACTATATAAATCCGATGAATAGTTTTTGAGATATCGTCGTTAGAAGTAATTAGTAGCGAAACATTTAAAGCTCGGCGAGCCAGCGTTCTTTAACAATAAATATTTTGTTAAACTCGACGCGGACAAAGTCGCGGGTAAAGCTAGTCGTTTTAATAAAACAAGGCTTCATAAGTAATCATTACTTCCATAACGTTAATCACAAGTTATCCTGTCGTCGCGCGTCGGTCTGCTTCAATTGGATATTTATTTAATGTTCAATGGGCTATTCTGAAACTTGTCATTATCGTTATAATTGAAATGTTTTTATACTAGGCAAAAAAATGTCGAATTATAAAATTACTATTTTTTAAGGCTATATACTATTTATTTTTTCATTTAGGATTAAATTGGGAAACCTGAATTATTTTTTTTTCACAAAATTAATGTATGTTATCCTTATCACTTATCAGTAAATAAAGGTGGAAAAAATCTGAATATATATAAATTTAAAGTGTTCACTGTTTAGTAAATCTGTTCTTGTTGAAGGTAGATTTAATTTTAATGCAGTTTTATGCATTTACTTAGAGCCATCATTCTTTGAGAGCTGTATTACTCTCGTCTAAGTTGAAGCGGGCGGTGAAATGTGTCCTGTGGACATAATTATTAAGTTGACAATATGCTGTTCCTTTGACATCCTGCGTCCTTGTTGAAAAACAGGATTAAATTTTTTTGCATGAATGACTTGAGGGCCTTTATATATTTTAATTTAATCGTACGTTAGAGATTTAAAATGGAGTCCCACGTGTATACTAAAAAGGAAATTGACTAGTCGACATTAATTTATAAAGTATAATATAAATACATATTTCATCAAATTTACTTATTCATTTTTTTTTTTATTTTAGGTATTTTTGAAAAGATGGTTTATTGTTAGAATATACTTCGTTTACGGGGCACGTAATTAAGTCTCTAAAAAGAAATTATTGTATAAATTTGGAATGGGTGTGTTTATTAGCTAAACTGTTGCTTGTGTGCAGCGTCTAACTGGGTTCTGTTTGTGATTGCAGGGCGCCGAGGACAAACTGAATATGATCCGCGCCTACCGCAGCCAGGTGGAGAAAGAGCTGCGTGATATCTGTTCTGATATCCTCGGTGTGCTTGATAAACACCTCATACCGAGCTCGCAGACCGGCGAGTCCAAAGTATTTTATTACAAAATGAAGGTAATTAATTCCATTTGCTTACTAAATTCACTAACAAATCGTATTAAGAGAGCAAAATTACTCGACTTCTGACATCGGGTTCTTGCACATCATTTGGTCTCATTTTTAAATTTTCTATTATACGAACATAAAAATTACAAAAAAATACATCAAAATCGTCTGTTTTATTGAATTTGTTTGCGCATCTGATATATTCCTATTGAGCTCCTATGTTTGGTTGTCACACTTGTGGTAATCTTATCTACTCTTAGTTTGAGACGTCAACTACGATTATCTGTAGTCATTATTAAATGTTTTCATAAAGTTGTCGAAAATATATATTTTGCGTATTACTTTCACGGGTTATCGACGCGTCGATAAATTGTCTATTTATAAGTATAAACCGTGCCTCCTGTTATAAGTAAGTGATATATAAGCCGAGTTATACCGGATTTTAACGTGGGCATTATCAGAAGAAAAAAAAATTTTTTGTCTTCTATTCACGCATAATTATGTTTTTGCTAAGTGATATAACTTTAAAAAATTCGTGAATACAGATATTTGTCAAGTTGTACCCCCTTCGTCGTTTACACAAAGAAAAGTTATGTGTAAAGTGATTTAACTGTACAAGAATCACTTATTACAAAATTTAAGCACTCAATTGTGAAACAACTCAAAAAAATTTTTTTCGTAATTAACTTTAAAATTAAATTAAAAGTAATATATATATATACGAGAACTTGACGTAAATGTACTACAATTGAAGGAAACCCAAAGGAGCAGTGATAGGTCGTCGCGAGAGGTAACCCGATTTTAATAAACACTAATGAGGTTGACGACGTATTTCCTCATTAGGTACGTCACGTGCAGTTAATACAATTCAGAGCGTACGAATTTCCCGCGTATTGTATAATATTCTTAGAACATTTAGCTTAATTCACTTAAGTGAACATATTTAATTATTTCGAGGTTTTCGAAACATGTTATGCGTAGAAAGCGGAACAAGCCCGCGATGATCCATATTAATCAATTTCCTTCTAGTTCCTAATAAGAAATTTTTGTATAATATTTATTAATTTCTATTTATATATTTACAAAATTAATACAATAGTACACTCGTATATCGTATAAAAACTTCACATTTTTGAAATCATAACTTACGACATTGGATCTTACTTTTCGTATCCTATGTTAAGTGAAGAAAATACTTAGATAACATATTCAACTCGAAAAGGCACTCTTGGTTTATTCTCGAATTGAAGCCATCCAGATCTCATCCATTACTTAATGCATCCCCATTTAGGATAAAAGTATAACTTCTTACAGCGTGACGTAATATAGGGATAAAGCAACCAATATGCGCATAGCCTGTTTATGTAGTATCGTACACAGTTTTGGTATTAATTGAATAATTCTACTGATTAATTAAGTATTCAATGAATTGAAAACGTAATCGATTAAGTTATTCGCAATTGATGTAATCACGATTAGTTGGAGTAGTTGCGATTGATTTAAGTAATTCTTACTCGTCAATCATTTACTGGATATACATACTATTATCGTATATTGTAATATTTATAGTATGTACTAGCTGACCCGGCGAACTTCGTACCGCCTAACAGTCGATTCTTTAATTTTTTACTCTTTTAATACTTATCCTTCCCGGAACCCCAGCTCCACTAACACTAAATTTTATAGTATGGTATTAAAGTTCATATTGACTTTTAAGTATTATTACGAATCTTTTGTATGGGAATATAGAAAAGTGTTGTTTTTAGACTTTTTCAGGCAATTTTTTAAATTTTTCTCTCCGTAATAACAATCCTCGTACTTCAAGGAATATTATAAAAAAAAAGAATTAAGAAAATCGGTTCAGCCACTCTCGTGATTTGAGCTTAGTGCATTTAGCGATTCATTTTTATTTATTTATTTATTTAACAATTTTTGTACACTAGAAAACAATATACAACAAATAGCACAAAACAACGCTGGTACAAAGGCACTACTTATCCCATGATGGAATCTCTTCCAGTAGTCCTGCCACAGGAAAATTATAAAATAATCGCAAAATTAGCGTGTACAATAAAAATAAATAGAAATACTAAAAAATACTAAAAATAAATATATATGATAAATACATAATACTACAATTTGAAAAGCATACATACATAAAAAAAGTATACACACATAGATACAAATAATATAATACATACGATAATATATTCTAATACGCATGAAGACACTTAATTAAATTGATTTAGGTTATGATTGATTTATGTAAAATTCTCTCACTCTTTTCTTAAATAGAGATAACGTTTCGCAATCGCGAATTTCGTATGGTAGGGAATTCCAAAGTCTAATGGAATGTGCAGTAAAGGAGTAGGAATAAAAATCGGTACGGTGAGTGGGTATCTGAAGAAGAGAACGTTTATGAGATCTACACGGAGAATCATTAGCGTGAGAGAAAGAGAAGCGGTCCCGTAGATACGAAGGAGAACAAGGATCAAAAAGAGTCTTAAAAAGGAAACAAAGTATTCTAAAGTTTCTACGATGGCGGATAGGTAGCCATTGGAGCTGCTTACGAAAGTGACTTACATGATCATATTTTTTTAAGCCGAAAATGAAACGCAAGCATGAATTTTGTAGTCGCTCAAGTCTGTTAAGTAATTCTTCGGTGACATCTAAACAAGTGACATCAGCGTAATCAATGTTCGGATGTATGAGAGTTTGCACGAGAGAAACTTTAGTCTTGAAGGGTAAAAAAATTTGTAGTGCCTTTAGAGAATGGAGCGAAAAATATACCTTACGACTGATCTCATTGATATAGGCATTTTATATATATAGAGACTAGCTTGTGCGCGCGACTTCGTCCCCGTGGAATAGGACCACCCGATTTTGAAACATTCTTCATTAGTGCTACGCTCCTATTGGTCTTAGCGTGATGATATATAGCCTATAGCCTTCCTCGATAAACGGGCTATCTAACACTGAAAGAATTTTTCAAATCGGTCCAGTAGATCCTGAGATTAGCGCGTTCAAACAAACAAACAAACAAACAAACTCTTCAGCTTTATTATATTAGTATAGATTTATTAATAACTAGATAGCCCGGTGATCTTCGTATCACCTACGTATATCTGTAAAAAAATATACACAAAACACTTTCTGAACGCACTTACAAATATTTGACAACCAATTGAAAACGTTTTTGACAAAAGACATTAAATTTTCCCGCTAGGAACATTTTGTATTGGAAAATTAAATCGTCGTTTTTAGTAATTTCCGTTACACATTATATATGTTTCTCACCGTTTAAACCTTCCCTGAACTCTTCCACAAACCTTTCAAGATCAAAATCAACCAAATCAGTCCAGCCATTCTCGAGTTTTAGCGAGACTAACGAACAGCAATTGATTTTTATATTATTGAACTTCAGAACATCAGTTGAAAGGGGCCGTAACATTTACGCCCGGTTTCCCAAAGGCTGATCAACGCAAAACTTACTTATCATCTGTCAAATAGTCTGGGTTCCCTAGTACATTTTTTTCACTTAATTACTATCAAGCTGATTTTCCGGGAGTAGCTTCAATTTGATGAGTAGAACAAAAAATTCCTCTACGAAAACCCGATTGTGGTAGCTAACAGAGATAGCAGGGGATAGAGCAGCAGTGAAAAAATCCTAAAAATAAATATCCTTCTTTTGTGCATAATAATAATAAATAAATGTTACCTTTGTAGTATGTGCGGTACGTACTCTTTTTATATAAAATGCAGGTACTTTTGCTGATATAAACTACAAGAAAAATTCAATTAGATAGTTTGTAAGGTGGTTGTAAACATTGATTCTTTTTTTTATTTCCAAAAATTACTTTGTACGACGTTAAGTGGAATTGTGTCACCTCCGTATGTGCTTAGCCTAACGACTCGGTCGCGTCAGCAGTCGACAACGTCTGTGACGTCACGGCTGGCACCCGTTGAACGAGGTTGTACGAGTCCGCCGCTCGCCGTGACTCTAAACTAGGATAATCAATACGCGTGAAGAGGCTTTGGCACGCTCGCTACTTATGTAACCCTGCCGCGCTCGTTACTGCCTCCGTATGTCTATTAACTCTTATAGAGTAAATCACCATAGACTACTTTTGTAATAATTATACGAAGTAGTTTGACTTACCATACTCTATATGTATAGTTACAAATCATTACATTAGTATAAAACAAAGTCGCTTCCCGCTGTCTGTATGCTTAGATCTTTAAAACTACGCAATGGATTAATGCGGTTTTCTTTAGTAGGTAAATAGATAGATTCCAGAGGAAGGTTTATCTTATACTATTAAACGAGCAATTCTTGTATTATATGTATATACAGGTTGTCCCGCGATAAAGTGCAACCCCGAAAGAGGGTGAAACTAGACATAAATTATCGACAAAAAACAGAAAAAAATTAAAAAAGAATTTTTATGTTTTTTATTGACGAATTAGGATTTTTATATTATAGCTTGCCTATTTTGCCTATTTTATGTTGCAGCTTGCTGTAGCCTCTTTGTACAAAAAATGATGATTTTTGTACGTGTTTTTTGGGATACAGGCGTAAATTTTTTTATTATTTGAATGGCAATATGGTAAGAAATAATAATAAATCATAAAATTTCCTGGTATTGGGGGCATAATTCTGAGAAAATTAGAGATCATTGAAAAAAACAGTCATAAAAAATTGATTTATTTTCACAAGAAGCATAGTTAAAGACATAATATCACTTTTTTGCGAGCTAATTTTTATTTTATCCTTACCGCCAAGTACTTGGCGTAATATTTTATTTTATTTTAAAGTAATCGACCTACTGGACTACATTGGAAGAAATCATCATTTTTTGTACATAGAGTCTACGTAAGATATAAAAAACTTAAGGGGGCCTATACGAATCGGACAAAATCATGCTCTTTTTCAGGTCATTTTGTGACAAAACTAAACAAAATAATATATAACGAATAATTATTTCATAGAGATTGGGTCTTCATCTTCAAACAGCATTACGTTTTTTAAATCTAGTTCTTATATATATATCGTATTAAACGTTTTTCCATTACCATTTTCAAGAAAATGAACAAAACGGGCAGACTTTCGGGTGATGTTTGTTCTATTATACACATATATTAAGTTTTCTAAAAATAGTATGAGCAGGAGGATATGTTCAATTTTAAATGACTGCAAGAAAATAATACAAAAATGACACCAATAGTCTTAAAAAAAATAAAAACTGGAGCTAATTTTTATACACATTTTGCTATTAAAGATGATTCTTATTCCATTGCAGTAAGGTTTATTTTATTGTTGTTTTTTGTTTTGAAACATAATTCAATTTTTCGAACGAGACCTCACTTCGCGCTCGGGCGCTGTGGTGAGTGGACGCCATGTCGCTTTGTTAGCAACCGGTGACGTAGCAAAACAATTATTATTTTATGTATTATTTTTCGATAAACCAAATTTGATACTTGACAAAGTAAGATCATTTTATAATCACACATTTTTATTGCATTATTTTATTTCGCTAAAAGTACATAGCTAGTATTTTTGAAGTGGAACTTCTTTAGCTTGGAGAGTAAGCAGGTGCGTGACGAGAGCGTTACGAAAAGTGTGATCGGTCGAGGCGAACGGAAGTTGAGAGGGAGATATAAGTTGGTTGATTTTTGATTTGATTTTGAGTTAAAATTTGATCGATCGGTAACGCGGCAGCGTCAGTACTTGGATGGGTGACCACTTGGGAACACCACGTGACGTTGGCGTTTTTTTTCTTTGTTATATATTATATTTAATTAAAATTAAAATAAGAATTAGATTATTGATAAAATATGAAGCTATTTTATTGAGATCCATTTTATTGAATAATAATTATTTTAAACTACCTGTGCCCGCGACTTCGTCCGCGTGGAATTTAACAAAATAATTATTGTTCAGTTCGCAGTTATAAAATAATAATAAAAAATCTAAAATAAAAAGTAGCCTAAGTTACTCCTTATTACATCATCTATCTGCCAGTGAAATTCCCGTCAAAAACGATCCAGCCGTTTCAGAGATTAGCCGGAACAGACAGACAGACAGACAAATTATAAAAAAAAAATTATTTTGGTATATGTACCATGTATACATACATACATATGAATTTAGTTAAAAGCGGTTATTTTAATATTACAAACAGACATTTCAATTTTATTTATTTGTATAGATTTAATATGTACCTAATTTGTTTTATTTTATATAGCCTTTATTATATTTATGTCAAACAGTATTTTTAATAAATAACCCTGAAATCCTTTACTTATTTCATTTATTTACGAAAGTATTATTTATCACTACTTTAAAAAATCGGCCAAGTGCGAGTCGGACTCGCGCACGAAGGGTTCCGTACCATTGACTAGGTACATTGATTTTAATATCGGGCAAAAAGCGGCTAAAAAAATCACTTTTGTTGTATGAGAGCAAAAATAGGCAAAAATGACGTTTTTTGTATGGGATTTATTTTATTAACGCCTTTAGCGCGTTTTTGCTTGACTATTTTTGATCATCATCATCATCATATCAGCCTGTTGCAGTCCACTGCTGGACATAGGCCTCCCCAAGCTCGCGCCAGACATCCCGGTTTTCCGCAATCCCCATCCAGCCTACACCAGCAATCTTACGTAGATCGTCGGTCCAGCGGGCCAGAGGGCGTCCTACACTGCGTTTGCCAATACGCGGTCTCCACTCCAGGACACGTCTGCTCCAACGGCCATCGGTCCTGCGACACAGATGACCAGCCCACTGCCACTTCAACTTGCTGATTCTGTGGGCTATGTCGGTTACTTTCGTTCTCTCACGGATAGTCTCATTTCTTATTCTGTCCTTGAGAGAAACCCCAAGCATAGCCCGTTCCATAGCACGTTGAGCGACTTTAAACTTGTGGACCAGTCCCTTCGTCAGTGTCCACGTCTCGGCTCCATATGTCAACACAGGCAGGACGCATTGCTCGAAGACTTTTGTCTTCAAGCATTGCGGAATTTTCGAAGTGAAGACTCGACGAAGCCTGCCAAATGCTGCCCAGCCCAACCGAATCCTCCTATCAGCTTCCTTCTCGAAGTTGTTTCGGCCCAGCTGAATGGTGTGGCCAAGGTAGACATAATCCTGAACAACTTCAAGAAGGATACCGTCAACCGATACCGGTCTCGGTATGACTTGGTTGTTAAACATAACTTTCGTTTTGTCCAAGTTCATACCGAGACCGACTCGTCGGGAGGACTCGTTTAGGTCGGCCAGCATTTGACCTAGCTCATCCAACGTCTCCGCAAAGATGACGATATCGTCAGCAAAACGAAGGTGAGAGATGTATTCGCCGTTGACGTTGATGCCTCGTTCCCCCCAATCCAAGGTCTTAAAGACATCCTCCAGCGCAGTGGTAAACAGTTTCGGTGATATTACATCTCCCTGTCTTACCCCACGCCGGTTTTTGATATTGCCTATTTTTGATAGTAAGTAGTATTAGTGAAAATTCTTTAGAATCATTGTGATTTCAAACCGGATGCAACGGAAAAACGCCAGGGAAGGGCGCGCCGTGCTACTAACACGAAAAAGGATGACACATTGTAGCGTTACGCTCATTGTAGCGTTACGCTAATTGTAGCGTTACGAAATTTGTAGCGTTACGCTGTTTGTAGTGTTACGCTATTTGTAGAGTTACGCTCATTGTAGCGTTACGCTAATTGTAGCGTTACGAAGTTTGTAGCGTTACGCTGTTTGTAGTGTTACGCTATTTGTAGTGTTACGCTCATTGTAGCATTACGCTAATTGTAGCGTTACGCTAATTGTAGCGTTACGCTTATTGTAGCGTTACGCGCATTGTAGCGTTACGCTAATTGTAGCGTTACGCGCATTGTAGCGTTACGCGCATTGTAGCGTTACGCTCATTGTAGCGTTACACTCATTGTAGCGTTATGCTCATTCTAGCGTTACACTCATTGTAGCGTTACGCTATTTGTAGAGGTACGCTATTTGTAGCGTTACGCTATTTGTAGCGTTACGCTAATTGTAGCGTTACGCTCATTGTAGTGTTACGCTCATTGTAGCGGAAGTTTCACTTCTATCGTGTGTGAATCGCACACACACCTTTTTTTGTTTTATTACGTTGTATTACTTGTCGATGTAATTGAAGTTGGTTTTTTTTCGTTTACGAGCCAAACACAATTTTTACGTTTAGAATTCGTCAAAAAAATCGTAAAATGAGTAAAAATACTTTAAAAACAAGCTGTCCGCCGGGCTCCCACTCCTCTTGGAGGAGGAGAGAGTGTCACTTGTATCAAATCGCAGCTCTCACCCTCTCCACTCTACTTCATAATCTCAACCGTCTCATACCACACAATTATATGTATATGACTCACACCTCATAAGGAAAAACTAACAAAGTGAAACAAATAGTATCAAAAAGTGACTGAAGTGGGTATTGGTATATTTATAAATAGTTATTATTTACTAAAAACACAAACACCAATAAAATATATTTTCGTAGGTACCTACGTATCACAAAGAAATATAAATTGTAATAAAATAAAAAATATAAATAAATAAAAAATTGTAAAGTATCAAAGTAGTTCAATCCACTACTATTCTTACACCTAACCGTGCGTACTGCGTCGCTTGTGTGTGTGACTCGTGTAAATGGTCGATTCTATACCTATTAATTTTGTGAATACGTCCTTAATTCGTCAAAAAGAAATAAAATATTTTTTTCAAAAAGTTTTTTCTACGTTTTTTGTAGATTAATTTATGGTCTAGTTTCACCCCCATTCGAGGTTGCACTTTATCGCGGGACATCCTGTATATAGAATCGGAATCTCGCAATCGGCCTCAACGATTTTCGTGAAATTTAGTATACAGGAGATTTCGGGGGCGAAAAATTGATCTAGCAAGGATTCATTTTTTAACCGACTTCAAAAAAGGAGGTTACTCAACTCGACCGTTTGTTTTTGTTTTTTTAATTATGTAGGTTCGCGGATAACTTCGTCGTTTATGAACCGATTTTGATAATTCTTTATTTGTTGGAAAGGAGATATCCCAACTTAGGTACCATGATAAGGAAGCCAGGATCTGATGATGGAATCCCAGAGAAATGGAGGGAAACCGTCGAAAATCGTAGTGACAACTAGTGTGTTTGTTAACTGTTTTCGTCTGCTTACGTTGTATTATGTACTTGTCGATGTAATTGAAGTCGGTTTTTTTTTCGTTTGCTAGCAAACACAATGAGGATCCGTAACGTTTTTAGTTGAGAATGCAGATTTATAGAACTAAGAAATCCTTAACATACAGTGCAAAAATTTTTGTTCTACGACAAAATTTGACGAAGTTATGATCAAATTACTAGCGGAGTTTACTAACCGGCCGGCGCGGAAGGCTGTGACGTCATTCCGACGTTCCATGCCAGTTAGCCCATAGCAGCGACAAGCTGCGATGGTGTTTTCATTTAAACTATCTGTCCTACAAAAAATTTGTAAGGACATAATTTGTAGCAAATGGCTTTGCCTACAAATATGTTCATATAACTTTTTGCCGAAATTTAAAAATTAAAGAAGTTATAAGCAAAAAAGTGAGAAAATTTGTATAAAGATTTTCTTTTTTGCTCTATAACTTTTTTTTTATACATTTCACAAAAAAATACCTCTGACCAGTCTTGTAGATGGTTTTGTGAGGAAAATTTTTCTCTACAATTTTTTGAATTTCATTCCTTTAAAACGCTGTTACAGCGCTCCAAAGTTGACCGGGTTCGTCAATGCTCATGAGAATCCGGTCAAAACGAAATGTTTAACTTAGTTTTATAATCCGGAGTGAGTTTTATGAGTCGGAGTGATGCCACACGCATCCCGCATACACTGATCCCTCTTACATGACGACGCGTTGGCGCAGCGGTCACAGCAGTAGCTGTTGCGCTAGCAGTCGCGGGTTCGATCCGCGCACATGACAAAAATTTGTATTGGCCATACAGATGTTTGTCATGGTCTGGGCGTTTGTGGTTGTGTATTGTGTGTGTTTCCGGACCCCCGACATAGGAGAAAATCCTACTGGGGGCCGTTGAGTGTGAAACGTTTATTATTTATTATTATTATTACTGGCGTAGCGGCAGGAACGGCATAATGTTTATAACTTAATATCTTCGTAAGTAATGGTCCGATTTGGATAATTCAAAAAGAAATATCTTTCTAATATCATAGAGAATAACGTGGATACTAGTTTTATTGAATTTGCTATAACTTTATTGATCCTCATTATACATATGTGTAGAAGAGTACTTTTGAGTCTCAACCAGTTTTGGAAATACTAATGCTTTCTAAAAATGCGTTGACTTCTCTTAATCTTCTTCGAATGTATCTACTTAGGTAATCAAATATCTCATAAATCATATTTTTTAACGTGGTATTCCCAGTAGGCCTACCCCACAGACAGCTTATGCCAATGAATAAGTAAAGTTGTAGGCAGGGATTTAACAAAAAAAATTTAAGAATATATTTACAATTAAAAAAGGATCATAAAACTAAGTTAAGCATTTCGTTTTGACCGGATTCTCATGAGCATTGACGAACCCGGTCTACTTTGAAGCGCTGTAACAGCGTTTGAAATGAATGAAATTCAAAAAATCGTATAGAAAAATTTTCCTCAAAAAACCATCTACAAGATTGGTCTGAGGTATTTTTTTTATGAAATGTATAAAAAAAGTTATAGAGCAATAAAGAAAATTTCTATAAAAATTTTCTTACTTTTTTGCTTATAACTTCTTTAATTTTTAAATTTCGGCAAAGTTATATGAACATATTTGTAGGCAAAGCAATTTGCTACAAATTATGTCCTTACAAATTTTTTGTAGGACACATAGTTTAAAAAAAAACACCATCGCATCTTGTCGCTGCTAAGGGCTAACTGGCATGGAACGTCGGAGTGACGTCACACGCATCCCGCGTACATTGACGTAGCGGCAGGAACGGCATTATGTTTATAACTTAATATCTTCGTAAGTAATGGTCCGATTTGGATAATTCAAAAAGAAATATCATTCTTATGATATAGAGAATAACGTGGGTACTAGTTCTATTGAATTTGCTAGAACTTTACTGATCCTCATTATTAGAAAATGTGGTTTTATCCCTATTTTAAGCAATGAAAAAATAGCTAAAATATCATTAGAATAGGAAGGTCAATTTCGCAATTGTCATTAGAGTTGTAATAGCTCAGGTGGGAAATCGGACGGTCGAGATTGACCGAGAAAACCATGGTTCAAATCTGTCTCCAGATTAATTCTTTTTTTTCTTTATTTCACTCGTGATTTTTTATTTACCTCAGGGACCGGCCGGGTACTCGTTGAAAGGGTTTTTGAAGGGGTATTTTGAAGCGCTAAAAAAATAAAGCCTTTGATGCATGTAACACCTGCGAACGGCTTAAACCAACCCTTTTCCGATAAGGGATACCCTTTCAAAACCCTGTAACACTGTAACATGGTAAGCCAATCCAACAAAGTACATTAAATATGTACTCTTCGTAGTCGACATTAGATTGAGAATCGCTTAACCACTACCACACGTGGCATTTTCCCGCCGCGCCGACGCTCGCGCCGGTTTTTTCGTGTCTGAACTTGTTCATTCTCAGAGTTATTATTATAATATGTATTATCATTTCAATTAGAAAATTGGAAGTCGTAACTCGGACGAAACTACGGAAGGAATTAAAAACTATTTAGCAGTGATTTTGTGTAAGTGTGTTTTGTAGTGCCTACTTCATTTTTTTATTAGTTAATTCAGGGTAACCCGAATAAAACCTTTTCGTGTAGGTAACCTCCTCATAGGCTTAAGCCACTGAAGGGGTTAACCCCTTCACGTGGTTACTATATTAAAGGAGTTACCCGTTTCGCTGGGTTTTGAGGTGTAACTCGAATAAAAGGATACTCTGCGATAAGGGCTACACCATGTAGGGGTTACCCTGCGAAAAGGCTTAACTCTTAAGCGGTGTTGTCCGGTCCCTGATTTACCTAAATAAAAATAAAATACAAAAATACCGAGCTAGGCTCGGTCACCCAGGTACTATGTATAAATACGTGCATAATATAGTAGATCCACTAAGTAGAGGAACACTGATAGTTCTTGCAACCGTGCGAAGCCGGGGCGGGTCACGATCACGATTCAGCCTGTAATATCCCACTGTTGGGCATAGGCCTCTTCCCCATGTAGGAGAAGGATCGGAGCTTAATCAACCACGCTGCTCCAATGCGGGTTGGCGGATAACACAAAAAAAATAATAATATGAGACTAACAATTGTCTTACTATGACTTCTAACACCAAAGCAATATCTTGACCAATTATCGTAAAGAATATAGTACTAAAGATTGATACTAAAGATATTATGTACTGAAGGCAAAACAGAGTAAACTCAAATCTTTTTCTTATATGAGAAAAACATCAGTCTCCTTTTACATACTTTCAGAGTACTTCTTTCTGCTGCGTATTGTACTTGAATAAAATTTTTATTATGTAATTGTTATATTGAAGTTATCAGCCATAAACACTATTATCGTTGACCCATAACGTGTAGTTTTATATTCTCTCTACTATGATGAGACTGAAGAACCGGAACAATACTTAGTGCTTTAATTATGCATTCCGTGATTTAGTCCCTCTTTTATAGACATACCAGGGTCTATAAAAAAAGTTGTATACTTATAAGTTAACGTCTAAGGCAGGGGTCGTCAACTGGTGGACCGCGGTCCGCATCCGGACCGCCGACCCATTTTGTGCGGACCGCGAAAACACAGGAACTTACGCTACAGAGTACATAATAATTTAATAAAAATATATCCCACGCAACTTCAAACTACAGACAGATAGTCCAAAAAAAAAGTCATTTTTCTCATTAATGTGTAAAAAATACCTTTGTTATTTCGTTTGTTTAATAAATATTTTTGTCTATAAAATGATGTGCGGACCGCGACGGTCATTTCATTTCTTCAAACGGACCCCGAGCGAAACTAATTGGTGACCCCTGGTCTAAGGGATTTACCGAGCCGTGATTACACGAGCAAACGCGTGTCGGCACGGCAGACTATCTTTAAATTGAAATATGAATCCTCCGGCGTAATATCCTTTACGTGATTTATGTGATGATTGAAAGGCTGATATTAGTTAAACGATTTTAAATATTTTTTGGAATAATTTTACTCCACGCAATATTCTTAATTTTTATTCAATCAAGAATTTCTTCAATCTCGAGAACTTGCAACACATTTAGCTATTTAGTTTTATTTACATACCTACCTGGATTATACGTATATCAGTGGCGTGCATAAAGATTTTAGACAGGGTAGGCAGTCAAAAAAAAATTGCGTGCGTACAAAGTACAAATGTCAGAAGTGAAACTTCTTTGGCAAACTAATTTTAAAACAACTAATTAAAAAAAATGAATTGAATTTTTTTTTTTAAAAAGACAATCAAAAATCACAAAACAGCTCATAGCGCCATCTATACTAGTCATTTAAAACAAAACGCGATACTTATTACTTACACTAGATGTCACTAAGTATTTTTTTATATTAAAACCTGAAAACTATTTACATGAATATTATTTACTGCTCTTAATTACTTATTAATTGAATAATTACCTTTACTCATTGAAAAGTTAGACTCGTCATTTCCTCTGAGAGGTAGTTCCTGTAATGTATAGTTGTAATTTTTAATTTATCTGTAAAATCGAACGTATTGAATTTTTATGCACTATTTACTTTCATTAAACACACATCTCCATTACATATTTCACAAGTAAAATTATCCATCACTAATATATTAATATTTTCACTAATTAAGTACATAATTACAACAACGCACAAACGAAAAACTCAAAGTGAATACTGAATGACTGATTGTCATTGAATCCGCCAGGCGCGATGACAGACCCATGCAATGGCTAGCCAATCAAAATGTAATACACTGAACTGATCTGTGGACTGTGATTGGATGACGGAAGCGATTTGCGACCGTGTCAATAAATAATCATAATTATTAGTACAAACTCTATCGAATTCAAGACAATTTAATTTGACAATTTATTGAGGCAGTGCCTGTTTTTATTACTATACGACCAATGTTAAAAACACAATACTTTGTTCGAATTCCATAATTATGACGCGTGACTTTATAAAATTGTAGGATTATAAATATGTCATTCTGAAATTACTAAGATTTGTATTGGGAGTTTAACTCCGAGTTAGGCTAGTAGTTCATAAAAGGCCCGGCGCGCTGATATCGCATACATATTATAATTTATACGACGGCGTGTTTTTAAAATTGAAGGAGATTTAAATTGAATTATGGTTTATGTCTTTTTCAAAAATATTTAATGTTCATGTTTTATATATCATTTTTAGTAAGATGCCAGGGTAGGCAGTGCCTTTCTGCCTATATGTGATGCACGCTACAGACGTATATAATGAGGAATCTTCAGTACATAAAATCTTGAGATGTGACTGGAAATTGTTAAAATTGTCCACAAAACTGTGTCATGGCAACCGTGAAATTCGTCATGAAAGTCGTCCTTGTTTTTCGCTTTTTATCTTATAGTGCGTATACGTAATGAAGCTCTTTTTGAAAAAGTAGATTATTTCATTCTGTTCTAGGGTTTGCAACTAAAAAAAAAAGATAAATTGTGAAGTTTTTATATTACGCTCTTATTATCTGACCCCTCTCCATTTCACTGTCATCCTTTTTTTGCAGACTTATTTTACAAATGTATTATTAAATAAAATCTTTTTATTATGGAAGCAAAAAGTAAAGCCTTATGACACTGTATATAAATTATTGTTGAAATATATTGTTTTTTTAAATAGTTTGGTTATGTTATGTATGGTGCCATATTATGCTGCCTAATAAGAGTAATTTTAACTGTAGGATTGTATTGTAACTAGTATTTATTTCTTGCAGGGCGATTACCACCGGTATCTGGCTGAGTTCGCGACGGGCAACGACCGTAAGGAGGCGGCCGAGAACTCGCTGGTCGCGTACAAGGCCGCCTCCGACATTGCGATGACCGAGCTGCCTCCCACCCACCCCATCCGCCTCGGACTCGCACTTAACTTCTCAGTGAGTTCACCACCCGATTTCTCTGCTTTTCTCTCATGATGCCACTAGTAGTACTATAATAAATAGTAAATCTGTAATAATTATCAATGCCGAAATGTTTGAAAACAAAGACATTTTAAAAATATCTAGTATTATATGAGGTATAGAACGCTAGCTAGCTAGCTAGTGAGATAAGGAAACGTTGTGGTCTGAAAGAAGATGTAGTGACAAAAATTGAGAAAGGTATGCTGAGATGGTTTGGCCATGTCGAGAGAATGAATGAAGAACGATTGACGAAAAAAGTGTATAAGGCAAGTGTGAATGGAAGTGTTGGAAGGGGTAGACCTAGGCGGACTTTTCAAGACCAGATCAGAGACGTCTTGAAAAAAGGCCAGGTCAAGAGTACCCTAAACCGAAGAGCATGTATGAAAGGAATAATGAAAGTGGATGAAGCGAAACAAGTATGTAAGGATCGTAGCAAGTGGAAAGAAGTGGTCTCTGCCTACCCCTACGGGAAAGAGGCGTGATTATATGTTTAATGTATGTTTACTCACTCACTCTTGCACTCAGGATAAATTTTTCATCCCTAGTTACAAACTTAGGTTTGGTTACTAACATAATATGTAGTTTTATTACAAGAATAAACTTAATAAAAAATGAGAATTTAACCCCTTTATTTAGTTTTTTTTTAATTGTCTATGCCAGGGATGGCGAACCTTTTTCGATGTCCGTGCCACAAACTTTTAAAAATTCTTTTTTTAAAGGTAACGTGCCACAATGCGGATGACCTTTTTTTTTTTTCGCGGGCCAATATTATATCAGTATTTGATCGCGGACAAATTACAGTCGTTTCTTTAACACTGTACGTATTTAGAAAATACTCAGTACATCTACTGTAATTACACTGAATCTGGACACACTGGCGTGGCGAAACTATACGTAAGTATCTAGGACCTACATGGAGTTCGCTCCTACCACCGTTTCCGAGGGGGGACGTAAAAATTAAACAACTGCAAACGATGGGGACAGTCCATTTCGTTACGACGTTTTTGTGTGTGCCATCATAATTTTCAAACGTGCCACTTGTGGCACGCGTGCCATTGGTTCGCCATTCCTGGTCTATGCACATAATTAGCTTAGCTGATTAGTTTTTAAGCCAAATTGATCAAAAAACGTATTCGGCCCCTGGGGTGATCTTCAATTTTTAAACCGGCAGAGAATGTGTTTTAATCACCCGTTTGAGCGGACGGTGCGACACGCACTGATGTAATAGAATAAGGAAACCTACTTATTACTATAATGTGCTTATCTTTCTAAAAGCCTAAAATGTACCTGAATAACATAAAATACGAGATGTGATAGTGCTCCATGTGTTACATGTTTGGCTCTCGTCCAAAATCGTAATGGATATTTATATTGAATGTACGCGACGATTTATAGTTCAATTTTTATGTTTAACTAGCTGTGCCCGCGACTTGGTTCGCGTGGAATTTAACAAAAAAGTGTTTTTTTCAGTTCGAAGAGATAAAAATATGTATATATTAAAAAAAAAATTCTAAAATAAAAGTAGCCTATATAAGTTACTCTTTATTACATCAGCTACTTGCCAGTGAAAGTTCTGTCAAAATCTGTCCAGCCGTTTCAGAGATTATCGGGTACAATCAGACAGACAGATAAAAATTGTAAAAATGTTATTTTGGTGTTATTTTTAATATTACAAACAGACACTCCAATTTTATTTATTTGTACAGATAAATCTAAATTGTCATAATAAAATGGGTTTTTACTACAAAATCCATGATACTAAACTACAGTATAAGTATACTGTAGAGTTTTCATGAGTAATTTGATCATGATTTTGCCATATTGTTCAATAAAATCAGTTTCCCCAGAATGATATGAAGACTAATTGATGACGCTAATTTACTTTGGTTTAAAAAAAAAAATTGATTCAAACAAGTGATAATGAAGCGATCCAATCAACTTTTAGACTATCGATCGATATTGAATGTTTTGTGTTTTATGCAGGTATTCTACTATGAAATTCTGAACAGTCCGGACCGCGCGTGCCGGCTGGCGAAGGCAGCGTTCGACGACGCGATCGCCGAGCTCGACACGCTGTCGGAGGAAAGCTACAAGGACTCCACCCTCATCATGCAGCTGCTGCGCGACAACCTCACTCTCTGGACCTCCGACATGCAGGGCGACGGCGAATCGGGTCGGTGTCGCCGCTAGCCTTATATCGAATTATTTCTTCAATTGCAACACTATCGAATTGTCGCAAAACTTGTCTTTTTGGCTAAGCAGTATAACGAATTCAACAAAAGTTTTATTAATTTCTCAGATTTGAGATCGATAGCCTACGTAGGTAATGAGGAACCCTATAAAAAATTTATTACGCTGTAGTCTTGTCGTTCATTAGTCCTCACCAGCGACCCCCCACTGGCACGGGTAGTATATAATTTTTTTAGTGATAGTGGTACTGGTTTTGGTGCGACAAGTTACGGGTAATCCCGTCATCACTGTGAAACCTGCACTTGAATTTATTTATATCTTATTATAATTTATTAATATATAATTATCGGGCGCTTTAGTTTTTGCTTTGTGTTATATAACTTTCACAATATGCTTACTGAATTTATATGGTGCTTAAGAATCATTGTCTATTGGTGAAAACTGCATGAAAATCCGTTAATTAGTTTTTGAGTTCATCGCAAACAGTCAGGTACTCGGCAGGACTTTTTTTTTAATAGTATATAATTAAGAAATTTGACGAATCGTTGGCGCGACGGTCACAGCACTGGTTTGTGGCAATAGTGCTATTAGTTGCGGGTTCAATCCCCGCACATGACAAACATTTGTATTGGCCATACAGATGTTTGCCGTGGTCTGGGTGTTTGTGTACTCCATGTGGGTCTCCTCACCATGCCTTGGAGAACACGTTAAGCCGTCGGTCCCGGTTGTTATCATGTACACTTGATAGCGATCATTAGTCATAGTAGGGAATATAACCGCCAACGCGCATTGGAGCAGCGTTGTGGAATAAGCTCTGATCCTTCTCCTACATGGGGATAGAGGCCTGTTGCCCAGCAGTAGGATATTACAGGCTGAAGCGTAGCGCGTAAGCGTAAGAAATTTGATTATAAGGGCTCCGCGTAATTGTTACGACTCATGCATTCAAGATATACGTGGTTAATGAGGCTTTGCACAAATAAATATACGACTTTTACATCTATTGGTGCCTGCAACCTATGTTATAGAAAACTAAGAGTGATTCTATCCTCTGCCTCTATCTATTCTATCTCTGATTCAGTAGGTTGATCTAACTTGCACCTATACATTTAAAATTAGTTTATATGTTTAATAAGAAAAGTCATATAATAATTTTCATTACAGGTGAAGCTGAGCAAAAAGAACAAGCACAGGATGTTGAAGATCAGGATGTGTCGTAATACTTTTTAACATTCTATTTAAATATAATTAAAAAAAATAACTATAGTATCATGTTAAGACCCAGCCCTCTACGACAACCGGTTGCAAGGTACCAACGCGCTTCCGGTGTGCTCTCGAGCTACTCAAATACATACACTGAGTAAATTGGCCGTTACATTAAAATCAATGTACTTGCAACTTTCGTTTATGTATCGTGTCAAATTATCTATGAGTAATATACATTTTAAATATGTACTTCTTTTAATATATTCATTGTTTCGTTTTCGATTATGAGGAAAAAAATATAATGTTTAAGAAAAAGTACTTTGGTATTGCATTTTATCTGTAATGTTCTAAGAATGTATTTTCTTAATGGTTCACTTTAAATTGATCTCTAATGTTAACTTAGCTTTCTCTGCTCCGGCGTTTGTATCACTTCGCGTGTAACCGCGCAGCCGTTGTATTAGATGTCACCAACAGGGATTTATACTATATCGTAGCGATCGCTGATAGACTTTTCCATCTTTCTAATGTCTACTCTACTAAGGTGGGAATTGTAAATTTTCTAAGTATTTTATACCGTGTGTAAAATTAATGTATTTAATTCCGTTGTAACTCACATCGTACTAGCAACATAGCGACGAATTCGGTTACATGAATTATATATTTAATTTGTATACACTATAGTGAAGTGTATGTATTGTATTATGTGGATGTAATAGATAACTCTGTATCATTTGGCATCGCATCTCAGTGTCGATTTCGGTTTGCACAAATAGTCGTTTTATACGTGGACGTTTGATGTCGCGGCGGGCCTCGAGGTCGCCGCGGTCGGCGATCTCGACGCCCTCCGCGCCTTGCATTTGTATACATTTGATCGTTTATTGATATATTTTAAACGGTAACATTTATTAGATGATATATTGTAGTTACTCGCAATATTTAGCTAAGTGATAGTGGCGTCACCCTGTTGGTCCTACGTATCTATCGTGTCGAGCGTACGTACTCGTATATATCGCAACAAATTCGTGTAAATCGTGACTACTGTGTAGTACTATGGTTCGTTTCGAGCGGATTCATTAGCGTTCGGTTTCGAGACTCGACGGGAGGGGCCCGGCTGAGCTTGTCGTCGAAGACATTGTCGATGTGTCCGCGCTTCGTTCGTATTTCAACTTTTGGAGTATTCACACTTGAATCGCTTTAATTACTTACGAGTATTGTGATAGAGATTTTGTATATTTTAATTTATTTTTAATTTCGCATGTTTCTCGAAAATATCGCTGTAGCCCTACATCTCTACGAATGAATATAACAGGACAAACGGTAGTTCTAAAGTTGTGCTAGGTTAAGGTTATGCACTCGGGGAAAATTATTTATTAGCGACGTACCGCTCGGCGGCCCGCGGCGGTCGGCCGCACGCGCCGGCGCCGAGCGTCTCGAAGACATTCCATCTTCAAACCTATGTTAAAACTAAATATCTGGCCAATGACTGTTAATCTTCGAACTAGTGCGGCATGGCAGTGTGCAGCAAGTGCGTGCCCGAGTAAGATATTAGCATTATTTTTATTTGAATTTGTAATATTGCATATATTTTGTTAATTTATATCCACAAAAAATACTGATGCAATTAGCCTTAGTGTTATGCAATATTGATTTATGTCCTACCATCTACATGGAAATTTATTGTAAATGACAGTGTAAATCTAATATTAAAATTTAAAAAGTCATGTGTAGTTTTATTCTCTTTAATTTTACTGTTATTTATTTATTCACCTTAAAATGTACTTGGAAGTGGTATGATAGCTGTAAAAAATTACAAAAACGAAAAACCAATAAACTGAAAGATCTACAACTCCATCATAACCATCAATTATCTAGTCAAACCAGTAGTTCCTGAGATTAGCGCGTTTAAACAAACGAACTTTTCAGCTTTTTAAAATTACTACAGATAACTCAAAAAGACCAAAGAGTACATACTTGTCAGATCTCGATTAAATTTGGCTGGGCCCACATAACAAGCAGCAAGCCTAAGCCTTTCGATTAAAAAAAGAATCATCGAAATGGGTCCACGTAAAAAGCTATGATGCCTTTCGATTCAAAAAAGAATCATCGAAATGGGTCCACGTAAAAAGTTATGAGGTAACCATATTAAAATAAAATAAAAGTAAAAAACCTTTTATTTGAATGCCCTAAAACGAAAAAAAATAAATTTTTACTTTAAAAATTTTACTATCTACTTAGTCATTACATAATCTATAATATATTATATATATGTATGTATATATATATATATATACAGGTGTCCCGTAAGTCGACGCCAAGCCAGAATCGGGTGGTAGGTCTAGTCATAGTAGTTAAGGGCGTGTGGGTCGTGATTCGTGCAAAACACGTTTCTATGAATTCAGTTTTGAAATAGTAAACAGTGTGAATCTAATAAATTTAATTGATATTGTTGAGGGTATATTCTAGTTCAAGCTTTTGTCGGAAACATGATTTGATGGCTCGATAGAATAAATTCACAAAGTTACCTCTTTTCGGGTCATTTTATTTACTATGATTGGGTTTTATTCTTAAAATAACTGATTTGATATTATAAATAAATTACCAAAATAAAGTTCATATATAACTGGAATAATTTGATCGTGTGTTTTTTTTAATTACATAATTTTTTTTAAATCGATTATTCAAGTGATTTTCGACCGCTTTTTTGCTCTCGCGGCACTGTTTAACTGGCAGTCAGTGTCCTGTCGGACGTCATAGACGCTGGACGTGTGAAAAATTTTTCGATTTTTCCCGCGCAACATTTCGTCTTCCGTATTTTTTAAATATTAGTATGCATTCAATATTCGTACCTACTGAAATTTGAATTCGCTATTTATAAATTTAAATTAATATATTTTGTTGCTGTTTTTGTAAAAAATACCTATTTATCTACATAAAATAAAATTGGAGTGTCTGTTTGTAATATTACGGTTTTTAACTAAATTCATATTATGTAGGTATGTATAATATACATACATTGTATATATACAAAAATAACATTTATGAAGTGAAACTTCTTTAGGCGCATGAGGGGTAAAATTTGGTAGGTGGCGCTGCTATCGGTATGTAACTCCGAAACTACTGAACCAATTTGTATCAAATTTTGTAAGCATCTGTAATTTGGTCCAACTTGGGAGATAGGGTACTTTTTTCTCAATTAGACCCGGTAGGTGGCGCTGCTATAGGTATGTAACTCCGAAACTACTGAACCAATTTGTATCAAATTTTGTAAGCTTCTGTAATTTGGTCTAACTTGAGAGATAGGGTAGTTTTTATCTCAATTGGACCCGGTAGGTGGCGCTGCTATCGCTATGTAACTCCGAAAGTACTGAACCAATTTTTATCACATTTCGTAAGCATCTGTAATTTGGTCCAACTCGAGAGATAGGGAATTTTTTATCTCAATTTGACCCGATAGGTGGTGCTGCTATCGGTATGTAAGCAATCAAATTTGGTAGCTGTTTTCCGGGCAGGACAACGTCTGCCGGGTCCGCTAGTTTAATATAATTATTTTGTTGCTGTTTAAGTTTTTGTAAACACTATTTATCTATATAAAAATTAATAAAAATGGAGTGTCTGTTTGTAATATTACGTCATCAGGATTTTCAGGCCTGACCCCGACGCCCCCATTGACAATTTAATTATTTTTTTTTGCAATAAATAATGGTCGTAGACATAAATCTTCTACGGGTGCTGATTGCGCATGTAAAAATCTATCGATAAACATTTTTGTTGCTTTAAAGTTATTTATTAATAGTGTGTCAGAATATAAATTCAAAATACCCTAGCACCCGGAAGAAATTTTGGATTTTCTCGAAAACCAAAGCTCGCGCAAACGTCTAACTTGCAATTTTTTGATGCACTTTTTATGCGCAATCTATTTTTGAAACTCAAAATATAAATTTTTTTTTTCGAGTGCTACCTTTCAGGAGCTCTATTCTCCATGGGCGTAAGCGTTGTGAGTCTTCTGTCACTTTTGACATTTTTGTCGGTTGTATGAACTCGCCCATGACTATTAAAAACGTCGGATATGAAAAACAGCAACTTTACAGGAGAGCGATGCAAAGTGTAAAATGCGTGTATCTTTTTAATTATTTTAAGCAGGATCATGAAATTTTAGAGTAATGCTGTACAAGTTATTTATGTTTAGGACAATATTATTAATAGCCGGTATTTAATGTGTAAATATGAGATAAGTCACTTGTAACATTTTTAACGGGTTAAGACTAATACTGATTTGTCAGAAGTACCACAACCGACATTGTTGCTTGTACGAAATTGATGATTGCTTGTCGGAAATGGCATTTACGTCATTGTTAAATTATTATTGATAATAAATGTATGTCGTATGTAAATATTACTTTGAAAAATCACCAAAAATTTAAAGAAGTGATATATATTTATTGACAAATAACAACGAAAAGTTGGTCGAATAAAGATCTAATCGTCAAAAAAAAAAATAACTTTCTTATGACATATCAACTCAACAAATAATCACAGATCTAGGTTTTCTTAAACTAATATTCATATTAACTAAATATAATAATAAGCTCTGTGGTTACGGCAGTAAAGAATATAGCCACCCCCTCTCTTCCCGTGGGTGTCGTAAGAGGCAACTAAGAAATAACATAGTTCCACTACCACCTTGGAACTTAAAAAGCCGACCGATGGCGGGATAACCATCCAACTGCTGGCTTTGTAAAATACAGGCCGAAGACGGGCAGCAGCGTCTTCGGTGCGACAAAGCCAGCCCTGCGGTCACCAACCCGCCTGCCCAGCGTGGTGACTATGGGCAACACACATGAGTTCACGCCATTTTTGGCCAGGCCTATGTCCAGCAGAGGACTGCGATAGGCTGAAGTGAGATTAATTAATTAAGATCAGTCTTGTTCATCCAAGATTCCTTCCGATACATTATGTAATTCTAATAAAAATTGTGATACCTTCTGAGATTATGTCACTTTTACAAACTAAGTAAATCTTTATGTTTATTGCGGCTAATGTTTACTGCTTGATTAAAAATTCTCGAGATAATCTGGCTCTGTTCCGCGGACAATAATAGTTTTAAATGCGTTCTCCAAATTACATTTATAGAATTAAATAATTCTGTCGAAACTATGTCCATTAACTGTTACCTCCTTCGTAGGGGCCCAATGTAATTAATATAATGTATAACTTCGAAAGCAAAGATTTAAAATCCAATATTTCTGGAGTTATCATCTCTTTAACGTCATAAACACCTTCAGCTTTGGCCCAGCGAACGAGACAGTACCATTCCTCTGGCACATGTATCATCTTGCGTTCACTAGCGCGCTCGATGATTGAATGCACACTTCATTTTAGTTATGACCCTTCTCCATAAAACGGTTAGTAATCGTGACTCCAATTTCTGCTGCAAACAAGTATAGAGAAAAAACAATGCGGTCCTTTTGCTAACCAGCAATTGTTCATTTGCAACAGATTTTGCAATAGCTTCATGGCACATAAAACATGTAGCTTCTTTGGTAGTGCGTTAAGTATATTCCTGTTTTGTCTTTTATGTGCTTTACTATTATATTTCTTTTAATCTAACCGTTCCGTGTATAAGCTATACATTCGAGACGCGCTATCCACACCTTCTAAATGTATTTTCTTTAATTTTTTTCTGACGTAATGTGATTCTATCAATGAAAACAATTTGACATCATCACACACATCTCGTCATCTCTTCATCTATAATTCGGTTTTTGTGCTAATATTTACCACGTTGATCTACTGAAACTGAAAATTCTTCCTCGCATTTTTTCCATCATGTAGTGCGATGATGCGCTTACCTGCAGATATTGTATTTACAAACACTGCACACTAACTTTTTGACTTTTTCTTCTGCAAGGAAATAGTAAAATGTATTATTGTGGTCATTCTTAGTAGTTTGAGGTGGGGCACAGCAGGAAATTTCCTGCTCAGAATATGAAGCAGCCCGCCTGGAGTAGTACCTCAACATCATCGAAGATCACAGCTAAATAATACTATTTTCAAGCAGTGTTTTATTCCTGTTGGTGAGTAAGGTGGCCAGAACTCCTGGGGAAATTGGGGATAGGGTCGGCAACGCGGTTGCGATGCTTCTGGTGTTGCAGACCTCTATAAGCTACGGTAATCACCTACCATCAGGTGAGCCGTATGCTTGTCTGCCGATCTATTTATATTTAAAAAAATGAACTAACTCATCTTAAAAACTTCTCGGTATTGAAACTCAAGAGGAACTAATCATCATCATAGGCCTTTACGTCTTTTACAGACAATTTAAACAGTGTCTGAAGAGCATTTTTTCTGATCGCTGTACAAGCCGATACGGAAGCGGCAGACTCTACCACACACCCAACAGGGAAAAGATGCGCTAGTGTCATTATTGTCGCTGTTTTGATGTTTTTTTGATTCTCCTGTTCGATAAGAGTCCGAACCAGGCTTCATCATGGTGTTTTTGACCATCCTTCAGGCTCTTACGCCATCGGTCTCTGTTCTCGGCTAATTTTTTCCAGTTATTGTGGTTTATGTTAAAAGCCACCATATCGCTAGAGAGGAACTAAAAAACAGTTAAAATTAACTATTTTATATGTTTGGATGTTATATTTGGTACTAAAGACATTTAGAACTTCGAATGTAATATTACCGACATACAATAAATTAAAAAAAAAAGTTAAAAACGTCGGATATGGTAGTACAGACGTTGAACCCATTTGAAAAACGATAAACAACGTCAGATGTGGCACTAATGACATTTAACTCATATTGAAAACCGATTAATAACGTCGGATGTGGTACTAACGACATTTAACTCCTTTCGAAAACCGATCAACAACGTTGGATGAGGTACATCCTACAATTTTAAATTACTTTTTATAAAAGGCTTATATAATTTATATTATCTACTAAATGATTTGCAATAGTATTAAACCATGAACTTTATTGTTAGAAACCGTAAAAGTAATATAATAAATAAAAATAAATTCCTTTTTCTCACCAGGTTTTACTTTGGTCAAAATGTTTTCATCGGCATTTTTACTTCCATTACTATGTGTTTCTTTACCACGTCCAGTAGCTAGTTTGTTTAAACGTGCTGATCTAGTAGACATTGTGAAGGGTGTTATAAAGTAAAGAATTAACTATAAAATGTCGTAAAAAACAAGTAGCAACGCAACATCTGTTCATCCCGCTAACATAGTCTGAAGTGGGAGATCGCGCGCACTCACCCGCCCCTGCGCACCGTTAACAAATGGTTAACAACGTTAGTAGTTATTATCTGACTTTGTTAGCGAGCTATCTAGGTAATATCCGACATTTTTAAATTAAGTAATTCAAAAACTATGCAGAAAATAAAAAATTTCTTTTCATCCGATGATAGACTTGGTTATTTGGGAACGTTTTATGAAATAAACAAAAAAATGCAATTTTGCAGTTCCGACAATGTTAATAGTCACTAGCGAACTGTCTAATTGAATAACAACAAAAAAATGGAAACAACACATATTATTTCAGTTCACGATGAGAGTACAGGGAGAATAATTCAATAATGTTTAATTGAACAAAATGTTGAACAAGCGCAAAGAGGTAAAAATTAACTGATATCGGGATATTTGACACTGACAAACAAAAAAATGCTCAAAGCGCTCAAAGACCGCCCCTACCCCAGCCTATAAAAGTATATTTTTTGTAATAATAAAAATACTGACCGATGTATTTTAATTAGCTCTATCCAAAAACATCGCCAGCTTAAACTGCTCCACCGTATATTTCTAATGAAAAATCAATAAAGATTTGGGAAAAAAAA
Organism: Melitaea athalia; assembly: GCA_905220545.2. Lineage (NCBI taxonomy): Eukaryota > Metazoa > Arthropoda > Insecta > Lepidoptera > Nymphalidae > Melitaea > Melitaea athalia. The sequence continues at coordinate 7,883,893 of HG992196.1, forward strand.
ATTTTATCTTAATTTTGATACAGCCATATCTTTTTAAATAAACAATATTTCAAACTGCTCCAAACTGCTCCAAACTGCTCTACATCCATATAATACTGCTCCATAGTAATTTTTATCGGCTCCGCTATAGTTAACTGTAAAATAAGTAAAATTCATTTTGTCATAAATGAGTAGGGCTTGGAATACCGGTAAAAATTCGGTACCGGTACTTTGTCTCGGCAGACGTATCGTTATTTATGGAGTACCGGTACTTTAAATACCGGTACTTTGGAGCCATTTTACCGTTAAATTTTTTACCGGTAAAAACTCGTTTAACGTTATTTTTACCGGTACCTATCCATACCGGTACCGTTAATTGCTACTGTTACCTTTATAGGTACCGGTAATTATTACGCTAATAGAATACTACCTATGTACTTTTTTTTTATTTTTGATCTCACAGCGTTATAATCTAATGTCACGCGCTGTTGCCGCTCTTATCAGCCCCCCCTCCCCCGCGCAGCTTCGAGTTGAACATTTTTTCTTTGCACGGAGCGGCAACGTCGTAGAGGTACCGATAAAAATATCGTTAATCGTGACGTCAGAGGTACCGGTACCAGTATCGTTAAAATTCTATTTACCGTTAAAAATTACCGTTAAAAATCGTTTCCGGTACCGAATTACCTTTAAAACTTTTACCGGTAAAACAGGTATCGGATAAAATTAACGCTATTTACCGGTATTTTATAAAGGTAATTGGTACCGGTAACAAGCCCTGTAAATGAGCTGACTGAAGCGGGTAGCGCGCAGGCGCGGATCTCATTCATTGCCGTATTGCCGGGATAAAGTTTAAATTAAGGTCAAGAACATGGAGATACAAATGGTGGGTAACATGGAGATACAAATATCTATAGGTACAAATAAATAAAATTGGAGTGTCTGTTTGTAATATTAAAATAACCGCTTTTTACTAAATGTATATGGATCTCTATACACGGCACATATTCCACAATAACATTTAATTATATATTAATAAATTAATTAATAGGTTGTCTCCCGTGAGGTTAGATCTAACCTGTCATTATTTATCTGACGCATCAATTTGGTGACACTCATTTACTATACTTTGTATACCAAACTTGAATTTTTGTATAAATTGGCAGTAATGTAGTGTGTGAAACGTCATAAACGTCAAGTATATCAATTTTTTTTTCCAAATGTCACTTACTCTAAGAAAGAGGTTATTTATGTATGATATGTATTTTATTTCGGTAAGCCTTTAGACAATAGTATTTCGATTTATGGGGTTTTTTGAAAAAGTGGGGGGAGGGGGTGTGGTGGATTATCCTCTGGTGCCTCTCCCATCCCCAGCAATCTCATGATTATAACGATATCACGGCAAAAAATTTTAAGGTAAAAATTATTTAAATACTTACCGAATACCTAATTTTAATTATACGTATTTTAGCTCCGATGCTGCAAGAAGTGCATTCATACTCCGTTCCGTGGCTTTTAAAACACACATTGTAATAATACACGTATGTACGTAGAAACTATTTGTAACACTTTTATACATAATATTATTCGTATTCACGTTAAAAATATCTCTTGATTGACAAGAGTAATATACGATACGAAGTAGACATGGGTAACTCATGAGAGAAAGATATAAATGAAAAATTTCTTTTCAATTGAGCTAATCTTTCACCCGCTCACTTGCATTTCAAATGTATCTCCAGCTCACTAGGGTTATGATTCATTTTCGAGATACTGACGGACTGAGAGAGAGTAAACGAGACCGGACGATGGCGCTTATCATGCGAATGAGAGAGACAGCTGTAACTCTGTTACTGAGCCAGAGTAAACGAGACCGGACGATGGCGCTTATCATGCGAATGAGAGAGACAGCTGTAACTCTGTTACTGAGCCAGAGTAAACGAGACCGGACGATGGCGCTTATCATGCGAATGAGAGAGACAGCTGTAACTCTGTTACTGAGCCAGAGTAAACGAGATCGGACGATGGCGCTTATCATACGAAAGAGAGAGATAGCTATAGCTCTGTATCTTTTCGATTCATATTGTATCATACGATGAAACACTTGTCAGTTGTCATTCACTGAGCCAAATGAGATGAAGAGACAATTGAGTGATATATATCCTAAGATCAAAATGATATATATCTCTCTTATCTTTTCAGTGATATAAACTTCGCACGGCTAATACGAAGAACAGATTAATATGAACTGACATATCGATGTAGATGTTTTCATTCTATCTATCAAACAGGCAAAAGTCTAAGACCATACAGCCTACTCAGTCGGGATTCTTTTCAATACATTTTTTTATATGAAGGCAAAACCTATTTAATCGTAAATCTTTTTAATTTTGAGCTTAGATAAATTAGATTATCGACATAATTTCGTTATAAAAAATAAATAAATAACCCTAACCTACCTAACTTCAAAATTAGACGGTTTATCCACATAATTACGTTACGAAAAAAATTTAACCTACCACCATTGAAATTAGTATAACACGGCTCCGGCGCGGAAGGAGGACAGACCTCTCCCGCTGTGCGAAAGCGCATGAACGAATGCGTAGGGAGCGGATGAGGCTTATCCGCTCCGGGCTCTCAACAGAACACTCTAGGGGTAAGACAGACCAAGACCACGTGGATAGTGGGGTGCTCGGATTGGGTTCTGGGTATTTTTCGGATTTCTGTATATATATTCTAACACACAATTTTACTATTTTCGTTAGAATATTATGTCATTCTAATTTGTCCTACAATGCACAAGTATTAATTTAATTTAATATAAAGACTATGAGTTAGATTTATGAGATAAATTAGTTTATCCATATCCATCCATATTGTTTTGAGCTTGTTCATTTGAGTTTTCAATTTAGTTTTAAGAACAACATTTACATTTTTATTTCTTGCATTAGAAAGCCAAAAAATTGACTGTAAATATATAATTCTGGAGTCTTACATTGTAAATACTAGCTGCTGCCCGCGACGTCGTCTGCGTGCGTTCACTGCTCGTTCCCCGTAGGTGATAGCGTGATAATATGTAGCCTATGTTCTGACCCGACTTCTTAATAATATTCGTGCCAAATTTGAAGTAAATCCATGCAGTACTTTTTGAGTTTATCCCAGACATACATACAGACAAACAGACAAAAATTCTAAAAAATATATTTTTGGCTTCGGTATCGATTGTAGATCACAGCCCAAGTATTCTTTAAAAAAAATATTCAATGTACAGTTTTGACTTTCCTACCATTTTATTAAGTATATGTATAGATGTATAATATTAAAAAGAAATTTATTTCAAATATTGTCCAGACAAGTTAGACGTATAATGTCAATGTAGATTTGTGCTACAGGTGGTATCTTAAAATAAATAAGTTTGCAAATTGTTGAGAATGTGAAATAGTGAACATTTGTTGTTTTAGAAATTTACTAGCAGACCCGGCAGACGTTGTCCTGCCCGGAAAACAGCTACCAAATTTGATTACTTACATACCGATAGCAGTGCCACCTACCGGATCCAACTGGGATAAAAACTACCCTATCTCCTAAGTTGGATCAAATTACAGATGCTTACAAATTTTGATAAAAATTGGTTCAGTAGTTTTGGAGTTTATTGGCAACATACATCGTGACAAGATTTTTATATATATAATTATGATGTACTAAGATTTTTGCTATAATTTTATTTATTTTGGTATACTAGGATTAAGTTAATTTGTAATAATTAAAATAAATTAAACAGAGGATAATTAATATTTTAGAAGAGTTTAAAATATAAATAATTAAAAAAAAGTTTGTTTTATTTATAAAACAAAAAAAAAACCTAGCAAGCAGCGGCTACGCGGAAAAATATTGATAATTTTATCGACTAATTTATCGACCTTTTTCCACACTATTATCGATATTCGGTACGATAGCAGTATGACAACACTATGCTTCATTATTGCCAATTTAACGAAAAAAATAGAGCTCAACCGCAAAGTTGGTACCCCAGGGTATAGTAAAATTTGAAGTCTTGTCTTGACTATGAAGTGACACCTCTTCTCTAAATATGCTCTATGGTTCGGTCAAGTCCGGTAGACGAGAGGTTAATGTGTCGTACTTGCTTTTGACGTCGCGCGCGCAACCCATTTCACATTAAACCCCATTTTCAGCATTAAATTAAAATTATAAATAACTAGCTGCTGTGCCCGCGACTTCGTCCGCGTGGAATTTAACAAAAATTGTTCAGTTCGCAGTTATAAAAACAAAAATCTAAAATAAAACTAGCCTAAGTTACACCTTATTACATCAGCTATCTACCAGTGAAAGTCCCGTCAAAATCAGTCCAGCTGTTTCAGAGATTAGCCGGAACAAACAGACAGACAGACAATAATTGTAAAAAATGTTATTGTGGAATATGTGCCGTGTATAGAGATCCATATACATTTAGTAAAAAGCGGTTATATTAATATTACAAACAGACACTCCAATTTTATTTATTTGTACCTATAGATATTTGTATCTCCATGTTACCCACCATTTGTATCTCCATGTTCTTGACCTTAATTTAAACTTTATCCCGGCAATACGGCAATGAATGAGATCCGCGCCTGCGCGCTACCCGCTTCAGTCAGCTCATTTATGACAAAATGAATTTTACTTATTTTACAGTTAACTATAGCGGAGCCGATAAAAATTACTATGGAGCAGTATTATATGGATGTAGAGCAGTTTGGAGCAGTTTGGAGCAGTTTGAAATATTGTTTATTTAAAAAGATATGGCTGTATCAAAATTAAGATAAAAAAATTTTTTCCCAAATCTTTATTGATTTTTCATTAGAAATATACGGTGGAGCAGTTTAAGCTGGCGATGTTTTTGGATAGAGCTAATTAAAATACATCGGTCAGTATTTTTATTATTACAAAAAAGATACTTTTATAGGCTGGGGTAGGGGCGGTCGCTCAAAGTGCATTCCGATTTGAACAGTGATTATTAGGGTGCATTTTCATGTGACGCTTGACGCTGGGTTTGAGCGTTAAATTTGGTCACGTGATCACAATTGAACTATGCGCCATCTTGAAAAAAATTGTAGCGTTAAATTTCAGCGTTTAGCGTCAAATTCAAGCGTAAAATAAAGAACGTTAATATCGATTATCGAAACGACTTTCGATAATCGATACTAACGTTTTTTTAGTTTGATACGTAATATTTTAATTTTTATTACTTGTGTATTTTTTTCAGTACAATAAAAAATGTGTTTATTGTTTATTCACTTTGAATGGCAATTAAATTTACTGAAAGATAATTTTTATATTAATAGTATTGAACTAAATAAAACTACACTGCTGAGAGGGAACTTGTTAATTTATATGCGCCATCTTGTATTTTAAGATACGAGGTTGCGCTTGACAATTTTTTTTTTTGAACTGAGATACGGGATTGTGTTTTGTTAAAAAAAAAATTAATTGAATAATTTTGTTTCTAACTTTACAGATCTATGCGCCTATATTTCATCTCGTAATATTAATCATAAAATTGTATGTGGTATTTTCAAGTATTTGTTTTTATTTATTTCTACACTCACTATTTTTATTAATAAAATCACAAAGTAACAGCTGATTGTTGTTTTATAAGAATCGATTACTATTGATTATCGATATAACTGTTCGAGTTACGCTGACGCTAAAAGCACCCGTTAAAAAAGCTAAACTATGTTTAGCTTTTTCGCTACAATTTTTTCAAGATGGCGCATAGTTCAATTGTCAAATTTGACGCTCAAAACCAGCGTCAAGCGTCACATGAAAATGCACCAGTCTCATAACACTAATTTCAATTCGGAACGGGCGATTTCGACGAAATTGCTGTAATCGATTTCATCGCATTTCGGAACGCAGCCCTAGTGATCAAATAGTGAAATTGACACTTGTCAGTTGTCAAGCATGGCATTCAAGATTTCAAGCCGCCATCCAGTGTTGCCAACCGTACGATTTAAATCGTATTTATACGATCTTTTTGGCTCTTGTACGATGTACGATCGAGTAATCGAAATCGTACGCGAAATATACGATCTTTTCACATCTTACACCCATCATCATTCAAAGGAAAAATAGATGAGAATTCAAATTAATTCGATCTATTAATCGATTGAAATTATCACTTTTGCAATTATTTATGTACGGTTTGACAATTTTAATTACTAGCCACGAATTATAGATACATTACTATAGAAATGGATTGTTGTTAGTGCTGGAAGCAACTAAAAGTACTGAAACTGTCAAATTGTACATACATAATCGGAAAAGATACGATTTCAATATAAACTAAACTCGAGAATTGTACAAATTGTTGGCATTAGAGGAGAGGACAACTTTAATCCGTATACGTATTCGAGATTTTAAATAGTCCTGTCAAATTACGAAATAAAAAAAAATAAAATACCGCAGTTTGGGGATTAAAATGAAGGATCAATAGGGGGTCTATTTTGAGCATAAATTCCAATTCGAGGGGTTCTCTGAAGGTCAGCTCAAGGTAATTTCGATGAAAACGCGATTAATTCGATATCTCGAGGACGGTTAGAATTGTAGAGACCTTTTCTCTTATAAATTAAATTTACTAACTTTTTTATCTGAACCTTTTTTTAATCATCAATACTTTTCAATGTATTACTTCCGAAAGGCAAAAATTTTACTTTATTTTCTCCCCATTTTTCATTTTACGCCATTTTCTCCCCAACCGACCGTTCAATTTTATGAAAATTTACCTAATATCAAAGTTGTCCCTTAATTATGAACAACTTTTTCCCAAAACTTTTTTTCTAACACCAATATTTTTGGAGTTATATCTTGCTTTACCGAGCGAGATCCACTCCAGTGTTGCAATATCATCGACAACAGTAAGTATTCAGTAGTTGAAAGAAATATTAAAGTATTCCATGATCATTTATTAGCCAACTACAGGTGTATAAAAAGGTGAATCGATTAAACTAACTAAAAATTGTACTTTATTTAAATATTAATAGGTAAATATTGTAATCATTCAAATATCATTTAAATATTGTACTTCTTCAATTTGGGTATTTTTATTACATTCAAAGCAATGATGTTCTAGTAAAAGAACATCATTGATTCAAAGGGATAGTAATGTGAATAAGAATTAGAAAAAGAAGTAAACGAATAATCAAAACTGTTTCTCACATTTATTCATAGAAAATAATATATATCAAACATTTCGTAAAATTAAACACCCGAGGTGGATGGAAATGACCTTGAGCTGACCTTCGGAGAACCCCTCAAATTGGAATTTAAGCTCAAAATACACCCCCCTATCGATCCATTATAATCCCCAAACTGCGGTATTTTATGTTTTTTTTACCTACTTTCAGCCGTAATTTGACTGGACTAATCTACCTATATCTACGGAAATGACACCTAATCACGGTTTTATCAGAATTTTAGAATATACCATGTACTCTGTGGAATATACTTATGTAACCTTTCTTATATCTAAAAATATAAAAATTCTTAATGTTAAATGTTGATTAATGTTCCTTAAATGATAAATATTGAATCAAAATTATAATAGCATTCCTTATTTACGTTGTTTTATTGAAATTTCATTACGTACGATTTTTTTCCTTGAAATATAAGCAAAATACGATATTTTCTAGGATATGGTACGATCTTCTTAAAAATAAAGTTGGCAACACTGCCGCCATCTTTTCAGTCGGTAATTTGAAGTGTTTATTAGATATTAATAATTTATATATAAAGTCTAATGCTTAAACTAATTGGTGTTTTTAAATAAATTTTAAAAGATTGGTTTATGTTATCACATCAAAAAATGTGATCAATAAACGTAAATATGTGTTGTGGTCGATAATAATTATATTCATAAAACTTCGATCTTTTGAAGTGTTGTCCTAATATTATTTATTTTTTACATGATATTTGATTTAATAAGTGACAACAGTTAAAAATGTCTAATGTGGGCTATGATCTCGATACTTCAGGCGGACTTATGCCGGTATGTATTCCTAATTTCTATTCGTTTTTAAAAGTTTGTGTCACTAGCGCCATTTTACTTCGGTTAAACTTAGAGTTGATTTTACATAATATATTGGGGTCTTAATGAATATTTAATTACTCGCAGCTTATACGCGCTCTTATTAAACCGCCAGACGAAGAATTGAATGTTCCTAAACCGAAAAAGCCTCAACACCCTTACTACAAACGTCCTGGTAAAGGACACAATCATGATTCGTGTGATGCGTGCGGTGAAGGAGGCGATTTGATCTGCTGCGACCGATGCCCTGCCAGCTTTCATCTTGGATGCTAGTAAGTTTACATTAAAATTAGATATTATATGTTGTTAAGTTGTATAGAAAAAATAAACTAATATTTTTGTAACTATCTTTTATAATGTTAACAATTCCGATAAAGAATATGGCTAAAATCCACATCCTGGACCGTCGAATTATGGGGTTTTGAGGGGTGCAGGGGGGAGGGGGGAGTGGGGGCTACCCCCAGTACCACTCCCACGCAACAGAAACCCATAGTTATGGAGATATCCATTGTTAAAGTTTTGAGATATATGTATTATATGTTATACATGAAATATATATATATATATATATATATATATATTATATTTTTTCTATATACAACGTGGGGATGACAATAGAACGATAATTGAAAACATCGTTAGTACTAGTATAAAGAAGTATTTCAAAACCATCAGATAAGCCCTGACATCAAAATAAAAAAAAAAGATTTTTTCATACAAACTAATTCAGTTTAATTTAATAAAATTTTATAACATCATTTTTGTAACTACAGGATCACTGACCTGTTACACGCGTCATCGCGCGGTGATCGGTCGTGACCTTCTTTCTACGCGGCAAAGTCACGTAGAAGTGGTATGTGCTTGTACCTACAAAACTTCATTATTTTGATTGAATAAAAAATAGTAAGTTAGAAAAGTAAATTAAAATAAATTGTTACGCATTTAAAATTAAATTGAATAAAAAACTATTTGATTTAAATTTTCTCAAACCATCAATTTTTTTTTTAAATATGCAGAACTGATCAGTAGCCGATACTGAATAAATTATTTTTTTTTAAACATGAGTTATTATAATATTATTTGGTCTGCGAACTGTCACTAAATGGCAATGATTAAAAATTTTGCCTTTTTTTTGTGGCAGTCGATCCCATATCCATTATTTTTATGCTCAATCTTTTTAAAAATAATAATAGCTGTCCTTGAGTCGTTAACCGCCGGTTTTAGGGTAGGTCAGGTCTTTAGTATGATACATACCTAGAAATTTTAAAAAATGAAAAATCATAATTTGTGACTAAACTACTGGATGTATTTTATTGATTTTTTGTATGTGGGCTTGGAATGTCATTACATATACGCTGTCCAAGTTATCGTTGTATTATAATCCCCACCCTGTATAGTACTCATAAATAGAAAGCTTTTTGTGAATTCTCAGGTTGCAGAAATTTACATTTTAAGAGATATAATTTTTTTAATGTTGCTATGGAATATGAATATAACACGCCTTTGTACTAGCCTTGCGAAAAATGTGTCACTGAAATGAAAAGATACAAATGTGTCTTTTCATTACTTTGAACTATATCCATCTTTTAGTTCAGTAGTTCAGTATAGTTCAGTTGTCTTTGTAGATCGGTTTTCTTTCACTAGTTTATCAAGAGATATGAAAGGTTGTTAAAAGAAGAGTTCAATGAATCATCTTATCGCAAACTTAAATTAGTTCGACGAGTTGAGACATAAGCTCGTATCGAATAGTTAAATAGGTAATTGAAGTTAGTACGTATATCTGTTCGGAGAAATTGTTCGTAAAAATTTTACAACATTCGACACATATCTATACAAATAAATAAAATTGCAGTCTGTTTGTAATATTAAAATAAACGCATTTTACTAAATGCATATAGATCTATACACGGTACATAAACCAAAATAACATTTTTTACAATTTTTGTCTGTCTGTTTGTTTCGGCTAATATCTGAAACGGCTGGACCGATTTTGACGGGACTTTCACTGGCATATAGCTGATGTAATAAGGTGTAACTTAGGCTACTTTTATTTTAGAATATTTTTTTATAGCTGCAAACTGAACAATAACTTTTTTGTTAATTTCCACGCGGACGAAGTTGCGGACACAGCAGCTAGTTTTATTAAACACAGATTAGTATATATGTAGCTAGCTATTAAACTCGAACAAACGTATTGTCAACTGTATTACTGTACATTCATACATTGCCATTTTTCTCGACAGTTCTAAATTAGTTTTTTAATATGACAAGCAATGTACACTGTACGTGCAAATTGTTAGAGGACCCGACGCCGACGGATACATACCGAGCGAAAGTTTGAGTGAAAGAAATAGAACATTATTATGGTACGTACAACAGAGCGTGACAGCAAATTATCAATCGGCACTGCTCGTGTCTCGTTCGTTTCACGAACGAGGCAGTTCGCGGCCGATGATTGGTGAACTAAACAACTGGACTAAAGATATGGTTGAATTGTAACTGAAGTACAGAATGAAGGACACAAACTAACTGAAGTATTTCATTTGAAGGATTCATTCGTGAACGACACACGACTACTTTGTACCCTTTTTTTTACTTAAATATATTTTTATTTTTTGTTATTTGCTATCATATACGGAAAATATTCAATATTTTGTTTAATTTTTAATAATTGTTAATGAATTATTAATTTAATTTTTTTATAAAACCGAATCGGAGCACCCCACTATCCACCTGGTCTTGGTCTGTCCTACCCCTAGAGTGTTTTTTGTAAGCCGGAGGCGCGGAGGGAGGACGCTCACCTCCGCAGCCTCGGCTTGCTGGTCGCCTTCGGCGACCAGCCTCGGCCTCTCCGGCTCGCCCGGGTGTCTAAGTTTTGTTACGCAAGGGCGAAAGGGCTGCCCTTCCGAAGCGCCGGAGCCGTCACGGAATGAAATTATACCGATTAACTGTCAAATATTGAGGTTAGGTCTATGAGATTTATTTTTGTATTTTGTCAAGAACGGTGCATTACCTTGTATCGCGAGTGGTATGGGGAGTTGAGGGTGTCCGCCGCCCCCCCTCCCCCTCTCGCCCTTAAATTCGTGTAAAACGATCTATATTCTTCTTATAATCTCAGAACTTTAACAATGGATATCTCCATAACTATGGGTTTCTGTTGCGTGGGAGTGGTACTGGGGGTAGCCCCCACTCCCCCCTCCCCCCCACACCCCTCAAAACCCCATAATTTGACGGTCCAGGATGTGGATTTTAACCAAGAATATATATACTGTTAACAGTGATCCACCTTTTGACGAAAATGACATCCCAGCGGGCCTGTGGCTGTGTCGCGAATGTCGTGCGAGCGACGACAAACCAGCCAGTACACGTTCTAGTCGAGCACAATCACCCATTGACAATAAATCTGACACTGATAAAAAGTCAAGGTAAAGATTTTGTAATATCATCAATTAATCCTTACGCATACACATTCAGCCTGTAAGCCTCTTCCTCCATGGTAGGAGAAAGATTGGACATTAATCCACCACGCTGCTCTACTGCGGGTTGTCAGAAATAATCCTCTAAATAATGATATAAAATTACATACTTGTGTAAAAAGGATAAACATTATATATATTTATATTGAAAAAAAAATCCTTGGAGTTCAGACTTTCCAATAATACATTGTTATAACAATAACAAATTCAGAACCAGAAAAGTAGAATCTTGCACTTATTTTTATATATAAACTTAAGTTATTTAGTTCCTTGAATTTTTTCATATGTTTTTATTACTTTAAATTTTTAATATCATAAAAGTCGTCTATTAATGCATGCATGCATATTAAGCTATGAATTATAGCAGATTTTTTTTTATAAAACAGGCTTATATTATTGGATAGCTGTTTTTATTGTGTGTACTATTAAAAAAATATTTAAATTAACAAAAAAAAAAAAAAAAAAATTAAAGATATTGAGACTGAGTATTTGGGGATTTGAAATTTATATTGCAAGTATATACTATAAAAATATTTAATTGATATAGATCTCTTCGAAACAGTCGAGCCAACTCTCTTGTTAAGAAGAAGGGTAAAGATAATGACACAGAAAAAGACGAAGAAGACGCTAAGGAAACTGAGCCAGAAAAGGAGTTATCTCCAATGGAAATACTGGTGAAGGCAGCTAAGGTCATGAACCCCAAACAGTTTGAGTTGCCTAGGGAAATGAGGATCCCATGCGTGTTTCCTGGAACTGAAAAAGGTAATGTCATAACTGCTTGTTCTTATTATATATATCTTGTTTTTATTTTAGATATCTTATTAACTAAAACTAGGCTCTAGAATACTAAAGTCGATCAAACCCAGCTTGCTCTGAGATCTGTGCATTAGGTATAAATTGTTTACTCCAAAAAATGAAGTAAATCAAAAAATTTATCTTTGTATATTGTGCTATCTAGCAAGAAAAACAGTATGAAAGGTACACCTAGTTTTTTTCTTCATTACGTTTGTGTTAGGACGAATTCTCAAACATTTAAATTAAAGTTTATATCGTTATATCATTATCCTTTACTATTATTTTATAACTAGCTGCTGCCCGTGACGTCGACTGCGTGCGTTTACTGCTCGTTCCCCGTAGGTGATAGCGTGATAATATGTAGCCTATGTTCTGCCCCGACTTCTTAATAATATTTGTGCGAAATTTGAAGTAAATCCATGCAGTACTTTTTGAGTTTATCCCGGACATACATTGACGTTCCTATCATTTTATTATATGTACAGATTCTTGCACTACTGTGCCCTATGGTAAGAACATCGATCACCACCAAGAGAAGGCTGGTAGAGATATCTTTTAGAGATAAGATTGCCCTGCTCTAATTCCACTGTAATTATTATTTGTAACCATGTTTTAAAGTGCTATAAAGAATGTTAGTAAACAACCACAAAACCATAATTAAAGTGAACAAAACACAATTCCTAATTGATAATAAGGTAATTTATTGTACAGAAGGCAAAGCAGGTAGTGGTCTGGTAACAGTGGATGCTTGGGGATGTGTGCCTCTCCCGGCAAAGTCCTGCTTCGTGTGTCGCGCCACGTGCAAGGTGGCACCTCTACTGCAGTGCGACTACTGCCCATTATTATTTCACCAGGTAATTACAAGTTACCCAGTAATTAATATAAATTAATACATATTTTTAACATACACATGTTTGTTACATATGTATAAATAAATATAATACACTCAGAATTGGGGGTTTGATTACCAAATCAAACCCACAACCTGTGGAGCAAAAAACAGACACTGCACACTGCGCCAATGACTAGTCAAATAGTATGAATTTTTTTTTTACCAACACCGTCCAATTCAACAAGTTTCAATTAGTCCGTACGAAAAACTCATCAAATAAAATTTTGTTAAGGTTATAGAACAACAAAAATCTGTTTGAAGTGCGTCTAAAATGTTTGCGGTAAATGCACATTTAATACTAAAATAATTTGTGAATAATGTGAGGAAGCCAAATAAAGTATGCATAACATTTTATATAAAATTTAATTTGATTTGTTTTTTATAAATATTAATATATAAATAAATTTGTTCGAAACTTCATGATTATTGATACATTTAGCAAAATACAACTATTATCTGCATTGATTAATTAAATCGATAACTTTTTTAATTACCGGTCAATTTGACCGTGAGCGGTAGGAATAGGTACAAGAATTACCGATAGGTTTAGTGTTAAGCAAGACATTTGACGACTTATACTATTTATTATGGCATTTTAACTTTATCAGTACACACACACTTACACAGCCTATCTAATCCAAAATCATACTTATTCACAATTTTCTAAAAAACATTATTGCATTATTTTTTTGGCTTTATTTATTTTATTGGCTTTATTGCATTATTAAAATGTATTTTGTTTTTCATTATGTGCTTTATTAATTTATCAATATGTACACTAGTTTTGAATGAGCTTACAAATACATTACACACTTTTTAAAACAACCTTCTATTAGCCTTAATCACATAATGATACTGATTATTACTCAGATAGTAAATAATCAAAGAATAGCATTTTCATATATGTATTATATGCGAGTGTATAAGGCGAGTGTGAATGGAAGTGTTGGAAGGGGTAGACCTAGGCAGACGTTCAAAGACCAGATCAGTGACGTCTTGAAAAAAGGTCAGGTCAAGAGTACCCTAAACCGAAGAGCATGTATGAAAGGAATAATGAAAGTGGACGAAGCAAAACAAGTATGTAAGGATCGTAGCAAGTGGAAAGAAGTGGTCTCTGCCTACCCCTACGGGAAAGAGGCGTGATTATATGTATGTATGTATGTATGTATTATATGCGACTGAATCAAATTTTCTCACTTTTTACACTTCGTAGGATTGCTTAGACCCGCCACTGACTGCTCTGCCCACTGGGCGCTGGATGTGCCCCAACCATGTCGAGCAGTATATTGTAAGTACAGTTTGAAACATATTGTTTGTGAGGGTAGAATTTTTGTTACTCATTTATGCAGACAAAATTAACAAGTTGCAAAAAAACTATATACTTACCCAATCAGTCGTAGATTATAATTAACACATTGGTTACCTTAATACTTAATGATGAAATAGTATAAAGAAATACTGTGATGAATGGGTCATTATATATTATAAAATAGTGTCAGAACCAATTTTTTTTTATACTTTTTGCAGGAAAATAAAAATAATCTTATCAATATACTTTAATTTAAATAAATTATTTATCTTTTCTAATTTTATAAAAGTCTTTGTTGGCTGTAATAATTTATACCTTTACTTTCTCGTTAGTTCTGTTTATTTCTCAATACTAAATGGACTCAATACCCAGGACTGGAAGCTGGTTCGCTCGGTGAGCGCGACGGAGCGCGTGGCGCTGTGGGAGCGCTTCAGCGGACCCATCGACCAGCACGCCGTCAAAGTGGACTTTATACGACGCGCGCGCAATCCTCGACCCTCCTTCCGGTTTGTACTATGTTATTTTCATGTCAGGTAAAAAAGATTTTCCTCGCCACCTTTGAGACATTTTATTATTATTTTAGAATGTAACGCTTCTTTTTGCATGTGGTGTTCACTTTAAGAAATTGTAACACTTAGCTGTATAGTATTTATTTTATTAAGACTAAGTTTACTTTATTGTGTGATTAGTGTAAGCAATTACTGGTGATCCTAATAAAATAAAAAAATGAAGAATGACGTGTGCGTGTGCGTGCGCAGCGTAAAGGTGCCGGTGGGCCTGCGCGGGCGCGTGCACGTGCCGCGCATGGTGCGCCAGCACTACCGCCGCCCGCCGCCGCTGCTGCCCTCGCGCCGCGAGCACGTGCGCTGTCGGGACGGTGAGCCCACACCCTCCACACACCTACACACCTACACTAGCCAGCACTACCGCCGCCCGCCGCCGCTGCTGCCCTCGCGCCGCGAGCACGTGCGCTGTCGGGACGGTGAGCCCACACCCTCCACACACCTACACACCTACACTAGCCAGCACTACCGCCGCCCGCCGCCGCTGCTGCCCTCGCGCCGCGAGCACGTGCGCTGTCGGGACGGTGAGCCCACACCCTCCACACACCTACACACCTACACTAGCCAGCACTACCGCCGCCCGCCGCCGCTGCTGCCCTCGCGCCGCGAGCACGTGCGCTGTCGGGACGGTGAGCCCACACACATACACACCTACACTAGCCAGCACTACCGCCGCCCGCCGCCGCTGCTGCCCTCGCGCCGCGAGCACGTGCGCTGTCGGGACGGTGAGCCCACACCCTCCACACACCTACACACCTACGCTAGCCAGCACTACCGCCGCCCGCCGCCGCTGCTGCCCTCGCGCCGCGAGCACGTGCGCTGTCGGGACGGTGAGCCCACACCCTCCACACACCTACACACCTACACTAGCCAGCACTACCGCCGCCCGCCGCCGCTGCTGCCCTCGCGCCGCGAGCACGTGCGCTGTCGGGACGGTGAGCCCACACCCTCCACACACCTACACACCTACACTAGCCAGCACTACCGCCGCCCGCCGCCGCTGCTGCCCTCGCGCCGCGAGCACGTGCGCTGTCGGGACGGTGAGCCCACACCCTCCACACACCTACACACCTACACTAGCCAGCACTACCGCCGCCCGCCGCCGCTGCTGCCCTCGCGCCGCGAGCACGTGCGCTGTCGGGACGGTGAGCCCACACCCTCCACACACCTACACACCTACACTAGCCAGCACTACCGCCGCCCGCCGCCGCTGCTGCCCTCGCGCCGCGAGCACGTGCGCTGTCGGGACGGTGAGCCCACACCCTCCACACACCTACACACCTACACTAGCCAGCACTACCGCCGCCCGCCGCCGCTGCTGCCCTCGCGCCGCGAGCACGTGCGCTGTCGGGACGGTGAGCCCACACCCTCCACACACCTACACACCTACACTAGCCAGCACTACCGCCGCCCGCCGCCGCTGCTGCCCTCGCGCCGCGAGCACGTGCGCTGTCGGGACGGTGAGCCCACACCCTCCACACACCTACACACCTACACTAGCCAGCACTACCGCCGCCCGCCGCCGCTGCTGCCCTCGCGCCGCGAGCACGTGCGCTGTCGGGACGGTGAGCCCACACCCTCCACACACCTACACACCTACACTAGCCAGCACTACCGCCGCCCGCCGCCGCTGCTGCCCTCGCGCCGCGAGCACGTGCGCTGTCGGGACGGTGAGCCCACACCCTCCACACACCTACACACCTACACTAGCCAGCACTACCGCCGCCCGCCGCCGCTGCTGCCCTCGCGCCGCGAGCACGTGCGCTGTCGGGACGGTGAGCCCACACCCTCCACACACCTACACACCTACACTAGCCAGCACTACCGCCGCCCGCCGCCGCTGCTGCCCTCGCGCCGCGAGTACGTGCGCTGTCGGGACGGTGAGCCCACACCCTCCACACACCTACACACCTACACTAGCCAGCACTACCGCCGTCCGCCGCCGCTGCTGCCCTCGCGCCGCGAGCACGTGCGCTGTCGGGACGGTGAGCCCACACCCTCCACACACCTACACACCTACACTAGCCAGCACTACCGCCGCCCGCCGCCGCTGCTGCCCTCGCGCCGCGAGCACGTGCGCTGTCGGGACGGTGAGCCCACACCCTCCACACACCTACACACCTACACTAGCCAGCACTACCGCCGCCCGCCGCCGCTGCTGCCCTCGCGCCGCGAGCACGTGCGCTGTCGGGACGGTGAGCCCACACCCTCCACACACCTACACACCTACACTAGCCAGCACTACCGCCGCCCGCCGCCGCTGCTGCCCTCGCGCCGCGAGCACGTGCGCTGTCGGGACGGTGAGCCCACACCCTCCACACACCTACACACCTACACTAGCCAGCACTACCGCCGCCCGCCGCCGCTGCTGCCCTCGCGCCGCGAGCACGTGCGCTGTCGGGACGGTGAGCCCACACCCTCCACACACCTACACACCTACACTAGCCAGCACTACCGCCGCCCGCCGCCGCTGCTGCCCTCGCGCCGCGAGCACGTGCGCTGTCGGGACGGTGAGCCCACACCCTCCACACACCTACACACCTACACTAGCCAGCACTACCGCCGCCCGCCGCCGCTGCTGCCCTCGCGCCGCGAGCACGTGCGCTGTCGGGACGGTGAGCCCACACCCTCCACACACCTACACACCTACACTAGCCAGCACTACCGCCGCCCGCCGCCGCTGCTGCCCTCGCGCCGCGAGCACGTGCGCTGTCGGGACGGTGAGCCCACACCTTCCACACACCTACACACCTACACTAGCCAGCACTACCGCCGCCCGCCGCCGCTGCTGCCCTCGCGCCGCGAGCACGTGCGCTGTCGGGACGGTGAGCCCACACCCTCCACACACCTACACACCTACACTAGCCAGCACTACCGCCGCCCGCCGCCGCTGCTGCCCTCGCGCCGCGAGCACGTGCGCTGTCGGGACGGTGAGCCCACACACATACACACCTACACTAGCCAGCACTACCGCCGCCCGCCGCCGCTGCTGCCCTCGCGCCGCGAGCACGTGCGCTGTCGGGACGGTGAGCCCACACCCTCCACACACCTACACACCTACACTAGCCAGCACTACCGCCGCCCGCCGCCGCTGCTGCCCTCGCGCCGCGAGCACGTGCGCTGTCGGGACGGTGAGCCCTTATCACACACACTATGTTTGACATGGCCAATATCACTGAAAATCACTTCCTGTATTGCGTTTTTTAAGTTAAAAAGGTTCATGAAGAATGAATCGGAAAACGCATATTTTTAGGTTTTCTCACTCTTTAAACAAAACTGGAATACAATCTTTACTTATCAGTTCACTAACTACTAAAGTATGAATCTCTATTTTAGTCCTGAAGAACCTCAAAGCTGGCGGCGCGTTTAGTGACGATGATGACGAGGAAGCAGACGGGGTTAAACATCAAATCTGCATGAACCTATCATGCCCACAGTACTCCGGTGAAGGCGATTGTCCGCTGAGGGAGGCGCGCCGACCGCCAATGAAGGAAGAAGCCGATACGGAGACCGAACCCGAGGTGAGCCTCTTTAACCCTACTATACTGCAGTAAAATGGCACACTTCTTGGCAAAGGAAGTTTTTCTAATTGAAGAGAAGTATTGATGGTTGATGTTCCTAATTCAAAAGCACTGTCGAATTTGATAACATAGTTGAATTTGATAATCTTATTTAGTTATTTACAATTAGTTTAAGAACACTTTGATAGTATTTTGTTTAGTAACACCATTGATAAACACTAGTAGATAGAAAAAAAATATGTAAATATATCAAAAGGAACAGTATATTTCGAAATATAATATATATATGTGTACAATTATAAATTATTTTTCAGGCTGAAAAAAATAGCGAGTCCAGTGATTTTTCGGACTCTGATTTCGAACGTCTTACGACTACAGTCAAGAAAAGGAAAGTGTCTCAGAGCGATGCAAAGAGTCCAGGCAAAAGGACGTCCAAGACTGAGCGGCTCGAACTCTGTGCAGAGGAGGGCGTCGAGGAGTTGCTGGCAACGGTGGAAGAGCAGCTGAAGAAACTCGATGAGAGGCTGGTCAAGCTTCTTGCCTGGCAACGCTTGCAACAGGTACTTTTACCTAACATTATTATTATAACAAATTTTGGCATCAACATTTTACCACATTTTATTTACTATCCGGTTAGAATGACCAAAATTTCTAATAAAAGCTAAAATTTTAATTAAGTACTACTATATTATTATATTATTGATGACATGCTTCAGACTTTAATTGGAATTTTGTAGTGGTGATCCGGAAACTACCAGATCGACGGTCGATACGGTTATTTGCCACGAGCTGTAACGGAATTAACGACAATAAGCGCAACAAATAGATAGTAATATGAAGCACGCATTAACTGGACAGGTGGCGGCGGGCGAGGCTGCGGCGGGGCGCTGGCGGCGCGGCGGGGCGGGCGCGTGGGGCGCTCGCGCGGCCGCGGCGCTGCGGGGCGCCTCGCGCGCGCGCCTGGCGCGGCTGGGCGTGCGGCGCGGCGCGCTGCCCTCCGAGCTGCTGGCGCGCGCCGACCGCGAGCGCATCGCGGCGCTGGTGTGGGGGCCCGCGCCGCTGCCGCCGCGCCCGCTGCCGCCGCCGCCCGCGCTCGACCTCGCCGACGCGCTCGTCAAGGCGGCGCTGTGCGAGGTGCTGCGCCCGGCCAACGAGTTAGTACCCTCCAACCTTTACATACTTTATTGTAAACCACTGACGTACTAGCTACCCGGACAGACTTTGTTCTGTCTGTTATGTTTTTTTTTGTTTTTCCTTTTTTTTAGTATATTTCGACATTTAAAAAAAAAACTAGCCGAATCGGTCAAGCCGTACTCGAGTTATGCACTTAGCAACATTCATTTTTATTATATAGATTATGAAATACCATGGGTGAACTTATAGTGAGTTAGCCATTTCTTGCAGATGAACTAAATAAAGTTAAATTTTAAAATAAATGTTTAAGCTTTAACTTGTAATTATATGCATATATCAGTCATTTTTTTTACTCAAAGGTCGTTTATAAAATACGATCACAAATAATAGAGAATGTTTAATTTAGCATGATGAGTAATAACAATGGGTGAGAGGGACGTAAGGAAATCTGACAGCCGTACTTTATAATTGACTATTAATCTTTTCATGACGATAAAATTAATTTATAGGTGAAGCAATGCTAGATTTTGTAACAAAATACCTACTCTTTACAGAGTTGCTAAAAACCGATCCTTAAAATATTTTATAAAAAGCCCCTTATTACTAATCACAACAGAAATAAACAGATGCTAATAGGACAACTAAATATGTTAACGGACAACGTAATGCATAACGTAGATAGTAAAGCATTGACAGTGCAGCGTTGTTACAGCGGGTCGGCGGCGCTGGGCGCGGCGGTGCCGATGCGGCTGTCCGCGCTCACCGTGGGCAGCGACAGCGCCTGCGACGTGGTGCTGGACGCGCGCTGCCGCCACGTGTCGCCGCGACACGCCGTCATCTTCTGCGATGAGGTGACCCTCAACTAGCACACTAAACTATACCCCGTCCGGCGACTAATTATCTTTTTGACAGCCCACGCCTATAAATTACAGTTATTTTTATTCGGAATAACGTACTAAAAATTCTACTGTAATGTCATACTTTATTGACGATTTGATTGATTGAGTGAAGCAACCTGTGCATAACAAACAACCACAGACTATGAAACAGTTCTTGAAATAATAAATCGATCATATGATAAAAATAATTTTACGTCATGTGATTATTGTTGCTATAAATTTAATAAAAAAGGAAATAAAAATAGTATCTATGACTCCAAGATTGATTACTTGCAAGGAATTAATTCGAAATCTTGAAATTTAATTGCAAACCAAGAATAAAGAGCAATAACTCTGTTAATTCATTTATTTATTATTTATATATTTCATTTATAATTAAAAAAACTAATAAACGCATAAATAAATAATATTTTTAAACTAAATGTATTTAATTAAATCGATTGAAAGTTCTTCTTAAATAAAATCGATTATTATTTCAAATCGAATAAATAACGTGTGAGGCAGTCACTAATGTCAAAAAGATCATTAGTCGCCGGACGGGGTATAGTCTGTGTGCCCTACAGCTGGCTTTTTAAATACACAGACCGAAGACAGGCAGGGTTCGGCGCGATAAGTCATCCCTGCTATCACCGTCGCTCCTGTCTAGCGTGGTGACTATTATAACTCTTATGCCTTTGCGGCAGAAATTTCGACTCAGTTCCCGCCAGCCCCACTATTCCTGGCTACGGCAGCGGTCGCGGTAACGGTGGGGTACAAGGCGCTAGAAATCACCGTGTTACGGGAGGCTGCCACCTAACACTGACAATGTTTTATTTTTTTTTATTTTTTTTGAAGTGAAACTTCTTTAGAATCGTTGTGATTTAAAACCGGATGCAAGGGAAAAACGACAGGGAAGGGCACGCACGCTGCACGCCGCGCTACTTTGTAAATAATTTTAAATTAGTTTGCCAAAGAAGTTTCACTTCTGACATGTGTACTTTGTACACACGCAATTTTTTTTTAATCGTCATCGTATTATCCCGCAGGTGACGCGTCACTTTGAACTGATCAACTACTCGGAGTGGGGCTCGCTCGTGAACGGAATGCTATTTGCTTGTGACGTGACGCGAGCTGTCGAGCCCGAGCAAGAAACGGAGCCCAACCTGGACCGCGAACGAGAACCCGAACGCGACACACCCGACGCCGCACTGCGCCGAGTTGTTCGCCGACGACAGCGCCGTCCGCCACGGTAACACTATACACTATGAGATGGTGTTAGGCCATGATTCTGCTTTTATATTCATGTTATAGAAGTACGTCAGCGAATGAATCCGCCACACGTTCATCGTGTTGTCTTGTTTTTATGTTTATGTCATAATAATTTTTTTATGTTTTACCAGTGTAACTAAATATCTATAAAAAAATTCGCATAATAAATGCGATATGACAGCAGTCCCAGCTCAATAGACAAACAGTACCATAGCAGATGATTGAATAGAATAAACATTGTATTATATTATATTATATTGTATAATTATGTTAAGTTTATATTTAATATAAATGTGTCGAAGACAGCATTATTTTAACCAACGTCAGATATAATTTTAACATATTATTATATGTACGAAATGTACACAAATATTTGTCATTGAAAATCAAGTATAAAGGATGATATATATGAGATTTCTTCCATCACACCCAAACCAAAAGTATTAATGACTGTGCCTGGCATATGAAATGTTGTGAAATGTTCCAGTGTGAACGGGTCGCTGACGGTGGGCGGAGAGCGCGAGGCGGGCTGCGCGTGCGCGGAGGCGGCGGCGGCGCGCGGCGCGTGGGAGGGCTCGGCGCTGCTGGCCCACGGCGCGCTGCTGCAGTTCGGGTGCCGCCTCTACGTGTTCAGCATCACCGACCACGAGACCTTCCCGCACCTGCCGCCCTTGGACGAGCCCGCGCTTTAAATAAATGTCTCATGACTGACCATATGCTAACATTGTCAAGTGTAAAGTGGACTCAATAGACTACGTGATACTAAAGTGTAGATACTTTGTGATATTTCGCACTTGATAGTTCTTAGTGCACTTGGTTTCTGACTGCCGATACAGGTGTGAAAATAGTTTGACTAAAAGTTTTAAAGCGTGAATATCTACTGTAAAATTTCACTCACACCTAGCTACTTTATTAATGTGATTGTTAACTTTTTATAATATGGGAAGTAATACTGCTGATGAAGATAGCCCACGCACGTTATCTGTCATTACCACAACCTCTCTGTCTTGAAAGGCCTGACTTACTAACTTTTTATTAAGTTATTGTTACAAAATGTCATAAAAAGGTTATTGTATTACATCTGCTTAGCAATCATCTACTGATAAGAAAGTGAAGATAAAGTATAACATAATGTTGAATTGTATCACCTTGAACCTTTCAGAGCTAATAATATAAGCTTGACGCTCTCTCTCGCTCTGGGTAGGCTCTAGTTATCGAGCTAGTATAAAAGTAAAAACATTTGTACTGGCTTCAAATAGCTCAATGTTTAAGTGTTTTGATATCATACTGGTACTGTAGTGACAACCTGGGTTTGTTACAAAATACAGTATTTTTGTGACTTATTGAATTATGACTTATGTAATTGCATATTTTTGTGACTATTAAATTTATAGTTATTTTTTTACTTATTATATTAAGTAACAATAAAATGTCTAAGTATTAAACGTGAATGATTTTTATTGTTACTTTTGTTTTTGATTCTTTATTAAAATATAAAGAAAAAGTAGTTTTTTAGTCTTATATAAATTTATTAATTACCTGAGCCTGATTATTGTATCTCCTATATTTATTTAAGATATTTGTTCTTATTACAAGATGATGTTACGGCATAAACTCTTCATATTCAAGAATGGATAGTATAATTATCATATAACTTTAGCCCACAGAATCAGCAAGTTGAAGTGGCAGTGGGCTGGTCATCTGTGTCGCAGGACCGATGGCCGTTGGAGCAGACGTGTCCTGGAGTGGAGACCGCGTATTGGCAAACGCAGTGTAGGACGCCCTCTGGCCCGCTGGACCGACGATCTACGTAAGATTGCTGGTGTAGGCTGGATGGGGATTGCGGAAAACCGGGATGTCTGGCGCGAGCTTGGGGAGGCCTATGTCCAGCAGTGGACTGCAACAGGCTGATATGATGATGATGATGATGATGATAACTTTAGCACCATATTATATATCCATACATAAGCTCTAAGGAAATGTAATAATATAAGATGATTTCTTTATTGTGACTATATAAACATGATATAATAATATCAGCAAGTGTATACAGAAATTGAAAACAATTACCTGAACATAAGCATGTTTGAAATAAATTACTACTAGAAATAGTGTAATTTACATAGCTACTTTCTTGAAAACGCTTTAGGATATTGGTTGATTTATTTTAATAATAGCAACATTTTACCTGTAAAATAAAATGTATATTAAACATACTTACCTTATTCAAAACCTAATTAAACATGAAAACCTAATTAAACATGAGAGTAGCAGTCTTGACTTCCTACTAGTTTTAGCCGTGCGGAAGCGGGACAACCACTGTTTCCGTCTCACTCACTCCCCCCGACGACCACCACCACCACCACCGAAGGCAGTTATGAGTTTAAGGAACGATTTAGAATCATTGGGCTGCTCATGTTTTGCCACCAGGCAGAGTTTAAGTAATTAGGTTTTGAATAAGGTATGTTTAATATACATTTTATTTTACAGGTAAAATGTTGCTATTAAACACACTTGACCGTTATTCAAAACCTAATTAAACATGAGAGACGTGTTTGTTATCGCCTGGTGGTGGTGACGCCAATGTGATGATATAAAGTAGGTATCTACTGAAATAATTGTATATTTAATTTAAAGTGAGAATATTTCATATAAAAGTAAATAAAAAATATATGACAACAGATTTATTTATAGAATCAACTTTACTATAAAGACAATCAAAATTACATTAACAACAAAAATAAGTTTAAATATTCTTGATTAATTTATGGGCTCAAAACTTGTCATAATCAAATTAGATCTCTGAGATTCTGGTACTCTGGTAGTGTGAGAGCTTATTATTTCACGGCAGTAAAACTTTTTGAAAGTGTCTGCAGACTTCCAATTTGCTCTTGCAAGAATTTCATCGAGATTAGAGTGTTCAATCCAATTTTTTTGATGCGACTGCTGATCTAAAGCTACCAGGTGTCGCTTTTATGCCAGCTTTATGTAGTAGCTTTTTGAGCCAACCAGCTATTATAGACCGAGTAGCCGGTTTTGGTGTTCCAAACGTATTGATGAGTAAGTCTGTTGACGCTATCAAATTCCTTCTTGGTTGCGATAATAGGACTAAGCGTTTTAACCAGTAGACAGGGTCTAGCGCCTTACATTCCTTATTACAAATTAGCTTCCACCCGGACTGACGGTAATTAGCAGTATCAGTTTTGGAACCAAAGACGGGCCAGAGGATTATGCAGTCATTAGATTGTATGAAGTCTTCTGGTGAAATTCGAAGCAGTGTCAGGTCGTGAACGCGTCTTCCAGAGCACAAAAGCAAAATAGCCGCAGTATGCCGAGAAACTTTGTAAAAACTGGATGTGTTAGGATCTTGTTTGTTTAAATATGATATCAGTGTATCTATATCCCAAATTGGGAGTTTTGTAGGTGTAGGATTATCTAAACGAATAGACTTTAAAACTTGCCTCACGAGTGTATGAGTGCTTATCTTCGTCTCACTATTCGGGTCGCAAAAAGTTGAGACAGCAGACTTGTGAACCAGAATCGTGTTGTAAGAGAGCTCTTCTTTTTTATATAAATCTGCTAGGAATCTTGCGAATTGTGAGCCAGTCGGGTTGAGTGAGTCGATTTTATTGATAGCTGTCCACTTCATCCATCTGTTCCAGGCAGGCTTATATGTATTGAGGGTTGATTTACGCCAACTCGCTAAGAGGAGCGATTTTTGTTCGTCAGACCAGTCCTTCAAGCTTGATTCCCACCCCCACATCTCCAAACCTCCAAAATCATTTCCGAGGCTTTTGTTGGAGGTAGTCCTGTCGAGGTGTCGATCAGTACATTGGATAGACGTCTGATCGTGAAGGGTGGTCCTATTGCTCGGTTCTTCAGGTCTGGTCGCCAGTATACTTTCTCCCATCTTGGGGCTACTATCATGTAAATGCCCTTTGCTTTGTTTAAGTGAGCAAGCACTTTCGGCATCAGGTAAGGTGGCGGAAATACCCATGCAAGACTGAAATCCCAGTCCATCCCTAGAGCGTCGTGAAATTTGGCTCGTGGGTCTGTTCTGTCGAGAGAGCAATAAATCGGTACCACATGCGCTCGATGAGAGGCAAACAGATCTATTTCGGGCGTGCCCCATTTCAAGAAGATGGTTTTTGTTACCCTGGGCAGAAGATGCCACTCCGGAGGAGCTTTGTATCGTGATAAGTGATCTGCATCCGAGTTGTAGTTGCCTGGAAGGTGATGTATGGTCATGTGTATTCTGTAGCGATCCAGGAGCGCTAACGCTTCTCTCGTAAGGTCCCCTAGGGCTCGAGATTTGGTTCCTCCTTCGTTGCGTAGATATGAGACAGTAGTCTTGTTGTCGCATTGAATGAGGAGAGCTTTTGAGCTCAGGTAATGACCGTATTCGCGTAAAACCTTTATTATAGCAATAAGTTCTTTTTGATTGCAGTGTAGAGTTTGCTCTGAAGCTGTCCAGGTCCCTTGTAGACTCTTGTTGTCTAACTTCGCTCCCCATCCGATATCGCTTGCATCTGTGGTCAGATAATGCGAAGGGAGAGGGTTGTGGATTACAGATGGTGTCTCGAAATTTGTTTGCCACCATAACAATTCGCTTATCGCTTGTGGACCCAATTGAGTTCTGGTGCGAGGTGGAGCTTTTAATAGAGCATTTGCATGCACTTGAAGGGCTCGATAATTTAACCTCTTAGCACGACAAAACTTGCAAAATTCAGCGTACCTATTACTTTCTGTAATTGATCTAGACTTAGACTTTGATTTCGGAATGCATCTAGTATTAGATTGTTCAGTTTGAGTTTTAGTTTTTGCGGAAGATATTTGACATTTTTCCATGTGTCCCATACAACACCTAGAAACTCTATGGACTTCTGTGGTGCTAAAATGGATTTTTCTTTGTTTATTTTCCAGCCCAGACTTATCAGCAAGTCCACTGCAATCGCAACATGTGTTTGCAGGGTATATCGATTCTGGTGAGCTAGGAGGAAGTCGTCCAAATATACTAGTACGCGAATACCTCGCTCTCGCATGAGTTGAGCTATCCAGTTTGTTAGTGTTGCAAATGCTTTGGGCGCCGAGTTCAGTCCGAACGGCAGACAAGTCATTTGATATAGTTTGCCGTTGAACAATAGGCGTAAGTACCTTTGATGGCTGCGTGCAATGGGTAAGTGAAAATATGCCTGATGAAGGTCGATTTTTGCCATCCAGTCCTGTGCCTGAAGAAAATCTGGAACTCTGTGCGTATTTATTAGGCGAAATTTGTCTGCGTGAACATACTCATTTAATTTTTTCAAATTGAATATTGGTCTCATCGTGCCGTCGCTCTTTGGCCGGAGGAATATTGATGAAATGAAGCTTGCAGTGCGTTTGGCTTCTATAATCACCCCTTTGGACAACATTTCCGTGATAATTGTCGACATCTCTGGCGAGAAAATCGTTTGGTTTTGTTGATGCGGCTGACACAGTGGGGGTTTCATTTTGAACGGAATACGATAACCACTTATGATTTTGAGAATGTAGGGCGGTGCCCCGAGCATCCTCCAGCGACTGTGATAGTTTTGTAGCTGACCAGCACGAAAACTTGTTCGAGAGTCACAATTTTCGATTGTTATGTCCTCTCCTATCCCGGTGGGATGAGGGAGAGCCAGCTTTTCGTCCTCTATTATCATCATATCGTTTTCCTCCTCGTCCACCCCTATTACCTCGAAAGGGCTGATGGCCCTGGCCATGGTATTGGCTATGATACTTCCTTTGGCAAGGTTTTACATCACGTCTAGACGTGTATGATGGTTTAGGGGTAGGCCCGTAGGCATTTGATAGCTGGGATGGGCCGGATTCATTCTGCGGGGCAGAATGCACACGATCTTTTGATTTAGGCCAAAAAACTCCTTTTACACCGCCAGCCTTCTCCAGCAGGGACGAAAATTTGTCGGTGTCAAATATGTGCGAGCATGATGGCGGAATTTTCCGTAATAATTGTTTGTGATAAGGATCTTTCACAAAGTTTATAATAGATTCTCTTCTGTACTGAACCAGTTCCGCTCTATGACCACAAACTAGTTGAAAGATATCACTAGTGACCTTCTGATAATCACCTTTCGTGAAGATTTCATTTAATTTTTCCGCAATATAAACACTATTGAGCTGTTCGGGTTGTTGCATTGATGTTAATAATCCTCGTATTTCGTGTTCCAACACGTTCTTTTGTTTCAACAACGCGTAAGTAACACCTGCAAATGCTTTTTCCATATGTGCTGTGAATTTGGTATTGTCATAACGTTTTATTTCATCATTAGGCTCAAGATTTGTGAACCCTGGATTATGCAAGTAATGTTTTTGAACTTCTGCATAACGTACACAGTTCCAATCAGAATTTCCAAAGCGTTGTAACTCTTTTAGTTGTTCTAAAAATGAACTAGAAGTATGCGGTACAGAGGGTTCTTTTAATTTAGTTCCAACATTAAAAGAAAACATCGATTCTTTAGGTAAGTCAGATATGAGATCGGAACCTGAAGCATGGGCTTCCGGTTCTCTTTCGTATAAAATGCCACTAATGTTTGGGTCTACGCAGCAACTACAATTATCATTATGAGATTGAATTGGAGTACTAGTTTGCTTACGAAATAACTCATTTTTGAGGGTAGAAATATCATCGATTAATTTGTTCAACTTACTGTCACGTTTTTTCCTGCGCTTATTTTTCTTCCGCCGTACCATACAACGCTCGTCATTTGAAGATGTGTTCGAACTTGAGTTAGATGAGGTACTAGAACTCGAGTCGGAGCTTGATGATCTTTTTGTTTTACGTTTTCGAGGTTTCCGCTTGTCTCCATCGATAATAATCCTTTGTTCGTCATCGTTGTACTCCCACGTTGCAGTGGATGGACCCGCTTCGTCCATATTCAAAATCTAGAATCACAATTTTATTAATACTTATGATCACATACACTAGACGGTAGCACTAAAATTTAATGAAGGTACTTGAAAAAAAGAAAAATAACAAGGATTTCGAATATGGTTAAACATTTTTAAATCTAATAATTTCGAACGGTAGCACCGTTATTTAATAATAAAATCAAATTTTACCTGGTAACCGCAATCGTTGCCTTAATTACCTTAATAATTGGATATATTACCAGTATCGCACGACTTTGGAAGTGATCGCGATTTGCACAAACACTTCTTACTTAGTGACCAGCTCGGTCAGAAATCAAAACGCCAATGATTCTAAATCGTTCCTTAAACTCATAACTGCCTTCGGTGGTGGTGGTGGTGGTCGTCGGGGGGAGTGAGTGAGACGGAAACAGTGGTTGTCCCGCTTCCGCACGGCTAAAACTAGTAGGAAGTCAAGACTGCTACTCTCATGTTTAATTAGGTTTTCATGTTTAATTAGGTTTTGAATAACGGTCAAGTGTGTTTAATTCTTTTTAAATTAAAAAATGACATTAGAAATAATTTGTAATTTTCTTTTTAACTAGAGTTAAACTTACCTACCAGCATATTATGCAAAATTGTTAATTATTATCAGATTTTCATATTTTGTATTGAATAGCTGCTTGGTTAAGCAGCTATTCAATACGAGGGAGCGGTTGCTCTAGTAGGTTTTGTTAATTTTGATTAGACAATTTGTAAGATGTAATTAGATATAGAGTTAAAACTATTCAATATAAGTGTGCGGTAAAATTTACTACAAGTAATGATCTCTCTTAAAAATAAAATATTTTCCTTTTTTCAAAAATAACAAACATACCTGAGTTTGAAAATTATATGTGAATATAATGGACAGTGTATATAAATGGACAGTGTTACTAGAGTAAAGATTATTTTAGAGCAAGATATTTCACAAAAAAAAAGAATCATTCAATTAAAGTTGATGTAATGTAATTAGAATTGGTAATGAGGATCAGTAAAGTTCTAGAAAATTCAATAGAACTAGTATCCACGTTATTCTCTATGACATAAGAATGATATATCTTTTTGAATTATCCAAATCGGACCATTACTTACGAAGATATTAAGTTATAAACATTAAGCCGTTCCTGCCGCTACGTCAGTGTACGCGGGATGCGTGTGACGTCACTCGGACGTTCCATGCCAGTTAGCCCATAGTAGCGACAAGCTGCAATGGTGTTTTCATTTAAACTATCTGTCCTACAAAAAATTTGTAAGGACATAATTTGTAGCAAATTGCTTTGCCTACAAATATGTTCATATAACTTTGCCGAAATTTAAAAATTAAAGAAGTTATAAGCAAAAAGGTGAGAAAATTTTTATAGAAATTTTCTTTATTGCTCTATAACTTTTTTTTTTATACATTTCACAAAAAAAAATACCTCAGACCAATCTTGTAGATGGTTTTTTGAGGAAAATTTTTCTCTACAATTTTTTGAATTTCATTCATTTCAAACGCTGTTACAGCGCTCCAAAGTAGACCGGGTTCGTCAATGCTCATGAGCATCCGGTCAAAACGAAATGCTTAACTTAGTTTTATGATCCTTTTTTATTGTAAATATATTCTTAAATTTTTTTTTGTTAAATCCCTGCCTAAAACTTTACATATTCATTGGCATAAGCTGTCTGTGGGCTTACTGGGAATACCACGTTAAAAAAATATGATTTACGAGATATTTGATTACTTAAGTAGATAAATTCGAAGAAGATTAAGAGAAGTCAACGCATTTTTGGAAAACATTAGTATTTCCGAAACTGGTTGAGACTCAAAAGTACTCACGATCACGATCACGATTCAGCCTCTAATATCCCACTGTTGGGCATAGGCCTCTTCTCCATATAGGAAGTACTCTTCTACACATATTATGTATAATGAGGATCAATAAAGTTATAGCAAATTCAATAGAACTAGTATCCACGTTATTCTCTATGACATAAGAATGATAAGGTACCTGCGGCAAATAAGGCCCGGGGTTTAATAAGGCCCACATTTGAAAACTCGAGCTAAAATACTTCTATTCCGATTCAAACTTAACTCACACATGCATAAGATCGATAAATATACCGTGACGTTAGCTTGCAGCCGGTATGCGCCGCCATCTTGCCAGTAGCGAACGATTTGTGACAGGCTACGCTACACCACTTGGATTTATAATTATTGGTGACAAAGAAATGTTAGTATTTTGATTCGATTGCTATTAATCAATAACGTAATATAATTTGATTAAACATTAGACATAATAGTATATAATTTCTAAGGTTTTAATCGAAAGTAAGAGCTATTTTTGTCCTAAATTGATGGTTTTAGAAAATAATGCTAAGCGGCTAAAAAGGCCCACTGGAGTAGGCCATGGGCCTTATTACCCTGCCTTTATTATACAACTAAACATACTTTTTCTACCCACAAATTGAATAGATATGCCTCCACGACGGTCTCAGTGAACGCAAGAAAACTTGCGTTCTGCTGTGGCAGCTGTAGAACGAAGGCAGTTGACGCAGCGTGGTGCAGCAGACCGATATAACATACCTAAACGTACGCTTAGGAACCACTTGAAAAGTGGAAATATAATGAGACGTTTAGGACGCAGTTCAATAATAAATGAAGCTCAAGAACGCAAATAAATAGGGAATAATAGAATCATAAGATTTACAAATATTGGGATGCCACACGCTTTAGCTTATTCGCGATTATTTTGCGAAAAATATGAGCTAAAACATAACTTCAATAAAGATGTTGGCCTTGCTGGCAAAGACTGGCTAAAGATGTTTTTGAAGCGGCATCCAGAAATATCAAAAAAGGCACAGTTCATGAATCCAGCCAGTGCAGAAAAATTGAACAGACGAATCGTAAGCCAAAAATTTAAAGAAATTAAAAAATTATATGACGAACTGGATATAAGTAACATACCCGGAAAAACTTAACAATGTAGACGAAAAGGGATGCCGGTTGACTGTTCATAATCAACAGACTGTTTTGGCACAAAAAGGAGTTCATAAGTTCTCGCCAAAAATGGCGTGACCCCATGCGCTTTGCCCATAGTCACCACGCTTGGCAGGCGGGTTGGAAACCGCAGGGCTGGCTTTGTCGCATCGAAGAAGCTGCTACCCGTCTTCGACCTGTGTATTTCAAAGCCAGCAGTTGGATGGTTATTCCGCCATCGGTCGGCTTCTTAAGTTCCAAGGTGGTAGTGGAACTGTTTTATCCCTTAGTCGCATCTTACGACACCCACGGGATGAAAGGGGACGGATATATTCTTTACTGCCGTTACCACACAGCATATTTCTAAATAAATCTAATTCCGAAGTTTCTAATTGAAAGTCTGATTTATAATATGCTTCATTTTCATAAGAAAGGAAATTTTTATTTTTGGGCCTTAATATACAGTGGTAGTTTAATAAGGTCCCTGGCAAGAGTTGTTGGAAACTGTTATATTTCTTTCCATGATGATTTCTATACTACTCTTTATCTTTTATTATTATCTTAAATAACTAAAGTTTCTACTGAACTCATTTTTTTTAACTATTTTAAAATAATTTCTGAGTTTTTTAGTTTTAAAGTTAGGTGGGCCTTATTTGCCGCAGGTACCTTATTTCTTTTTGAATTATCCAAATCGGACCATTACTTACGAAGATATTAAGTTATAAACATTATGCCGTTCCTACCGCTACGTCAGTAATAATAATAATCTATACTAATATATAAAGCTGAAGAGTGTTTGATTGTTTGTTTGTTTGTTTGTTTGTTTGTTTGTTTGTTTGAACGCGCTAATCTCAGGATCTACTGGTCCGATTTGAAAAATTCTTTCAGCGTTAGATAGCCCATTTATCGAGGAAGGCTATAGGCTATATACCATCACGCTAAGAGCAATAGGAGCGGAGTCCACGCCGACGAAGTCGCGCGCAGAAGCTAGTAAATAATAAACGTTTCACACTCAACGGCCCCCCGTAGGATTTTCTCCTGTGTCGGCGGTCCGGGAACACACACAATACACAACCACAAACGCCCAGACCATGACAAACATCTGTATGGCCAATACAAATTTTTGTCATGTGCGCGGATCGAACCCGCGACTGCTAGCGCAACAGCTAGTGCTGGGACCGCTGCGCCAACGCGTCGTCATGTAAGCGGGATCAGTGTATGCGGGATGCGTGTGGCATCACTCCGACTCATAAAACTCACTCCGGATCATAAAACTAAGTTAAACATTTCGTTTTGACCGGATTCTCATGAGCATTGACGAACCCGGTCAACTTTGGAGCGCTGTAACAGCGTTTCAAATGAATGAAATTCAAAAAATTGTAGAGAAAAATTTTCCTCAAAAAACCATCTACAAGACTGGTCAGAGGTATTTTTTTGTGAAATGTATAAAAAAAAAGTTATAGAGCAAAAAAGAAAATATTTATAGAAATTTTATCACTTTTTTGCTTATAACTTCTTCAATTTTTAAATTTCGGCAAAAAGTTATATGAATATATTTGTAGGCAAAGCAATTTGCTACAAATTATGTCCTTACAAATTTTTTGTAGGACAGATAGTTTAATAAATGAAAACACCATCGCAGCTTGTCGCTACTATGGGCTAACTGGCATGGAACGTCCGAGTGACGTCACAGCCTTTCGCGCCGGCCGGTTAGTAAACTCCGCTAGTAATTTGATCATAACTTCGTCAATTTTTGTCGTAGAACAAAAATTTTTGCACTGTATGTTAAGGATTTCTTAGTTCTATAAATCTGCATTCTCAACTAAAAACGTTACGGATCCTCATTACTTGAAGGAGACTAGAAAAATAAATTTCTGATGTAATGGAGTCAAAATCTTTGCTTTGAGTCTTAATGTATTATTTCTTATGATATTTCAATGATAATGCATTTTGCTGAAATAAAGTTGTGCAAAAAAAAACATTTTGTCAAATTAATCATTTCTGCCTTGCTTTTAACTTCTAATGTTTCTTAAGAATTATAACATAATATGGAGTAGCGTGTCCATAGTTTGTAATAGCAAGAGGTAATAATACAGTTTCTCCACTATATTCTTTATTACAATTCAGCCTGTAATATCCCACTGTTGGGCATAGGCCTCTTCCCCATGTAGGATATTCTTTATTACATGATTGTCTAATTAGTCATATACACAAGAACACACACGGGATGGGGTCGGTAACGCGTTTGCGATGCTTCTGGTGTTGCGACGTCTGTAAGCTACGCTAATCGCTTACCATCAGGTGAGGCGTACACTTGTTTGCCGACCTAGTTACATAAAAAAAAAACAAAGAAAACACCACAATACAAGGAGAAGCGAATGATTTAAAGGCAATTTTCGGACGTCCAGAACTTGAGAGAAACCTATTCAAATACATCTTGAGCGAAATTCAAACTCGAAACCATCAGTATAATGAAACTTCTTCTCCACTATACGAGCATGATTTTCAGAATATACAGTTAATAAAAATGTATAATTTTTACTTCTATAAACCATATTAAATATTCTATGTAGTTGTCATTTCAAGACACAAAATAAAATATAATGGTGTATATAAACTACATTAAATGGATACATTATGAATCAATGAAACAGAACGTCATCTTACTATGGGTTATTAACAGCTGTTCATTGTGTATATTTATATTTTATGAAATAATAAAACGAATTTTGTAAAAATATTAATTTATTCATCATTATCTTCAGGATCAGGCTCGTCAAAGTCTTTGACCTTTACATCTGCATCCTCTCCATATTGTATGATATTGTCAATGGTTAGCAGGATGTTGTCTATGCTCTCTTCTTCCTTGATGTTCAGAGGGTAGAATCTGACGAGGCTAAAATTCTCTATTACTTCGCCAATAGATTCAGTGAGCTTAGCGTATTTCTCATGCCATTTAGATTTAGCGTTCCTCATATCTGCCAGTAAAATATGTGGATCTGGGTCCAAATAACTGTAACAAAAAAATTTAGACTTCTATATAATAAACAAAATAATGCGTGATAAAGTGTAGAATTGACTGAATACGTTTTGTGTATAATTTGATTCAGCCTGTAACTACCCACTGCTGGGCATAGGTCTCTTTCTCCATGTAGGAGAAACGTCAAAGCTTAATCCACCACGCTGCGGTTGGTAGATATAATTAAATCTGTATAAACATTATAAAAGTAAAAGGTGGAATGAATTGTAGAGGTTTACAATCTTTAAATTCTAGATTCAACTTGAGTTATTATGTGTACACTGAATCAAGAAACTTAACAACAATAGCTATGTTGAATGACATTTGTATAGTGGTTCAGCTAATATTAAACAATCCTAACTGGAACTATACAAAAATATTTGGGTTATGAATAAAATTTCACAATAACTTGTCTGCGCTAACTGTTAGGTGGTGTAATCTATTTCATATACTTACTCGTCTAATTGTTTTCTTGCCGATTTGCTAAGTAGATCCATTTTAGTCAAAATGTTAACATGTGGTAGTTCTAAGTTGACCATGACACTAAGTGCTGCCATTGTACCTGTAACAAGTTTCTGAATAAATACGATAATCATGAAAATAATTTTTATAAGTATGTATATTTATTCAAGGGGACTTCTTCAAATGCATATTATTCTTAAACTAGTTTTGGAAATTAAATGAAAATGGCTATGAAATTTCTATATAAGTAATTGTTTTGTAAATGTGTCTTCCTATGGATAAACAAAATTTTGATAAAATTTTATGTATGTGTATTAACCTTTTGAACGCCAAAGTCACATATACGTGACAAGCACTTGCGAGCTCTGTGCGCCAACGACGTCTATATGTGACAAAAAACCCGGACCACCAAAATATTAAATAAAAGTATTAAAAAATATTTTTAGTATTTTAATTCAACATATCTCAAAATAGAATATTCCAGCAACATTTGAGTATAAAAAACCAGTCTTTTAGAGCTACACGTACTGAGAAACATTGAAATAAAAACATGCATTCTTATTCCACGTAAATGATATGTCCTGTACGCCGTTGTCGTCTATAGCAGACCGCTAGTAATGTGACGCAAGAGGCACAAATATAAATGTAAGATATGAATTTATATATTATAAATCTAGTTTAACCTCTATAAGACAAAAGTTGTTTAAAATCGTACTAGAATAAAAAACATAGATTTACAACAATCTTTCCATTACAAAGGATTTTTTAAATATATTCTATTTAAATAACAACTTCAACATTTCATTGAACAAATTTCACGTGAATTACATTATTTTAAACTAATATTATTAGGATTTTTACTAAACTTCTAAAAACGATAGCCAAAAAGAAATTAAATTTTAAAACGCAATATTTGCATAAACTTTTTAAAAACATTCCCACGATTGAAAAAAACATTTTTTTCTATAATTTTTGAGAATTCCATATAATTTATGGTCTTAAAAAAATATTTTTAATGTAATTCTCACCTTTATCGCTGTACATCAACAGCCATTATTGTTTGAAAGTAAGGAGTTCTGTCAAAATGCAGTACAAAATTTTTTATGACCGGTGCGTCTATTGTCTTCTTAATTGAGTAACAATAATGCGCAAATAGCCGTTATTGCGAGATGTTAAGGAACATTATGGCATATGATATATTTTTATTATAATATTGTATGGTATTGTAGTTTTACTTTGTTAAAGCTGGATTTGATAAATAGTAGGTATATTTAGGTAAGTACTTTAGATTTTTTAAAATGTTGCACTTTTATTACTCCCTTTTCAGTTATTATATAATAAAAAAATTACAAATTTGAATTCGGTTATTTTTTTTTTAAATTACTTTTCATTTATATATAGATTCGATTCGAAATCGATATACAGCGTGCGGCACACACAGCACATCTCTAACATGTCTCTATGGAAGTTTTAAAACCGTAGGTCAGCTGCGCCGTAGTCTTCCAGTTGTGACAATGACGTCATGACGATAGAGAATGGTGTTGTGCTTTACTATGATTTTTTTTTGTAATGTTTGTTTTTTATTTATGTTATTGTAAGTATATATAACGAGTGCAAGATAATACAAGAAAAATATTGAAAGAATAAACCATTCTAGATTATATAAGTAGTCATTTATTGCATAAAAACCAACATAAACAAGTCACTTTTTGGTACTCGATAACGACTCTTGGCAGCACTATTTTTTTCGTAGGTATTTTTGTTTAATTTATGCCTTGGCGTACAGGGAACGAGAATGGATTAGAGGCGTGGCGCTCAAAAGGTTAAATGTAGGGTCTAAAATGTTTTAGATTTGCAATAAAATCAAAGTGTGATGTAGTCAGTTTCTAAGATTTTATTATTTCCCCTTGCCAATTACAGTGACTATGGGCACAACCTCATTAGTTTGCTGACGGCACTTTGGCCCTCAGTTTCTGGCAGTTTCACTATTCTTGGCTACTGCAGCAGTCACTTGTTGACTGCGATAGGTTAAAGCAATTTAACATTTCAAATAACCATAAGAAACATACCTGACAAAAATTTAGCACCATCAACCATAAACTGCGAGTCAATCATGAACACGACACATATACGGAAGTTCCACCGTTGTAGAGTGTCAACGAGTTTCCTCATAACAGGCAAATGGGTGTACAGCTCTATCTGACCAGGACAGTCGAACAGGATGTAGTCATCGTCTACATCACCCAGTTGCTCCTCTAACCAGTCACAGTTTTCTAATAGAGTTCTATAAAAAAGGGTGCTAATTAAACAGACTTCTTTTTAATAGCATTATTTGCCTCTAAAAATCTACAGTCTTTCTAAATTAATAAGTCAGCCACAAATAACGAGCGCCTGAATGATACTATCTTAGCCATTAGTTATCTTCTATGTAAGCCACTCTAAATACAAGTCAGAATGGTGGTATTTTTCTCATATTTTTTAAAAATATATGACTAGGTCAGCAGACAAGCGTTCGGTTCACCTGATGGTAAGCGAATACCGTAGCCTATAGACGTTTGTAACACCAGAAGCATCGCAAGCGCATTGCCGACCCTATCCCTAATTCCCCCAAGGAGCTCAGGTCTCCTTACTCACCGACAGGAACACAACACTGCTTGAAAGCAGTACTATTTTGCTGTGATCTTCTGTAAGGTCGAGGTACTACCCCAGTCGGGCTTCTCCATATTTGGAGCAGGAAATTTCCTGCTGTGCCCTACCTCAGTTAAAGTATCTAAATTTGTAACATGCATTCAAGCAATAAACCTCTAAAATATTAATATATGACATCAAATAAGATATTCTTTTAGCTTCTAATTTTTTAACTCCCCCCACCACCACCACCACTTCAGCCTATCACAGTCCAGTGTTGGACATAGGCCTCCACAAGTTCGCGCCCGACATTATGACGCGAACTCATGTGTTTTGCCCATAGTCACCACGCTGGGCAGGCGGGTTGGTGACCGTTGGTGATTTTTTAACTCAGTATGTTAAAAATGTAACTCATCCCACATTAATTCTTAATCATGCATTGGCTATTTTCACGATAAAAGACTATGATGTATTATTTTACATGCTAAGTTATAATAAACGATACTGTCTATGGAAGCTAGAATTATATTTTTTGAAGAACGTGTGTTGAAGCTGTAAAACGTAAAATGGTGATAAGATGTAAAATTCGTGCCTGAGTTAGTAAATCAGGTGACAAATAAAAATAAGAAGAACAAGAAAAAATAATTGTTGATCTTTACGCTTTCTGTAAAATATTTAGTTGGCATTGTAAAAAGACAAATGAGTTTATTAGAGGCTACCTCGTTTCCCCGTTGCTTACTTATAAAATGAGAAGTTAGATCATGTGGCCAATAAAGAAATCTGTAGCTAGACTTATTATTTCCCAAAAAAAAAAAAAAAAAGAAAATCATTCATATTAGCATTTAATAGAATTTTTTGAATCAATATTTTTGTAGAATAGTTATTGTGTCATAAGGACTAAATATTAAGATTATGAATATGAAATGAAAATATGTGCTCTATTAAGAATTCGAGAATTCATTTCATTCATTAAATATTCATTCATTAAATAACTATAATATTTTGTTCGTATTAGTCAAATAATCAATACAAAATAAAATAAAACTTTTTATTTTTATTTCAAGGTTTTTAACTACAATTTTAAATGTGTTATTTCATATAATTATTAAAGAAAATACTTAAAATCATGTGATTGTGAGAACTATTTGCTATGTTAGCTTATATGTTGATTAAATGTAATACACAATATAAAGTATTGCTAGTATTGATTTTGTTGTAATCAACTATTACATTTAAAAATCTTACTCTAAGCAAAATACGAGTCCCCCGTTAGGCCCGAACTGTAGATCTTCATCTTCCATCGCATCATCGAGATGTATCAGTTCTCTGATGTCTACTAGAGGTTCATAGTCGAAATGTTCGGCTGCAGGATCCAAATTAACTACTTCTATGACACGATTAGTATCAGCAGCATGTTTTACTATTGTTGAACAGTATGTTGACTGTATAATAAAATAGAAAAAAATTATTATGCACGTTAATGAAATCTTGTACTTTATCTTTTTTGTTTTACACTTTCTTGTTATAAAAATTGTACATTACTTACCTTTCCACTACCCGCTGGTCCTACAACTAGCTGAGCATAACGCATTTTGTAGTAATTTACAAAGAATAGTGATCTATTTTGTAGGTTATGTTGACAACTTTATTATGTGCTGTAGAATTAAATTTTTTAATTAAAACGATATAAATTTTAAATTGCTTTAAATTCTGTAAAAAATCTTACATAAATTCGAATTCGTATATTATGTAAACAGATAGCCTTCGTATAAAATAACTTATAATTCCTAACGCATAATTTGTTTAATATTATATAACTTTTGACAATCGAATCACAAACTATTTGTCAACTGGGCAACGTCAATGTCACCTTTGACACACGGCTAGGGCCATGAAAACAGTATCGATACTGTGCGCGGTATCGAGTACATTTCCATTCGATACCGATACTTTTGTACTCGATACTTTGCATTCGATACTTTTACTCAATGAGTACTTTTTGGCAGGTATTATCGAAAGTTTTAAATGGGTAATATTACCTATTTTTATTTTTGGTCGACTGAAATTTGAAAACAGTTGTTCAGTATTTGTATGATAATTTGAAGCGACGACCTATTTTTTTTTGATCGACTGAAATTTGGAAACGGTTTTTTAGTATTTGTGCGATAATTTGAGGCGACGACCTTTTTTTTTTGGAAGTTGAAGTATAGTTCGCGTCACGTAAAAAGAACGCTGGCCTTCAAGCTGCGCAAAGGTGATTTATCGGTCTTTATGGTGGTATGAGGTCTAATCTATATTTTTAATGTACCTACCAATAACCACTATACGAAGCCGGGGAAGCGAAAGGTTAATTCAAAAATAAAACAATAGGCCTAGTACTTTAATGTGCGAGATTACATATGCGCAAACAGTTTCTTTCAGCGTTCTCTTTACATGACGCGAGTTATATCAATACTTCTACTATTGAGTACTTTTGTGTTTGTACTCGATACCTAGAAGTATCGATACTTTTTTTTCGATACTACTCATGAAGTGAATCTTCATTGGCAAACTACCTAATTAAAAAAAAAAAAAACTTTTTCTCCTGGTTGTGTTGAACAAGGTTTTGGGAATAAACACTGATAAAAAATAACTAATTAAAAAAATGAAAAAAAAACCTTCAAAAACCATTTGAAAAAAAAAAGGTGTGTGTGCGATTCACACACGATAGAAGTGAAACTTCTATGGCTCTACTACTAATAATTAAAAAAACTAATTAAAAAAAAACTAATTTAAAATAAGCGTCTTGCAGCGCGGCTCGTTTGCCCTGTCTTTTTGCCGTTGCATCCGGTTTGAAATCACAACGATTCTAAAGAAGTTTCACTTCAAAAAACCAACATCACGTGGTGTTCACAGGCGGTCACTCATCCAAGTACTGACCGTCATGACAGTGCCGCGTTACCGGTCGCTCAAATTTTACCCTTTATGCGCCTAAAGAAGTTTCACTTCAAAAACGGTTGTTCATCAAATACTTATTGATTCATATGACATCAAATATTTTTGACAACGGACTTTTTTAGACCAATAGATATAATTCTACCATACATTCTTTTGATATAATCTCAATGGAATTTGGCAGCATTTTGAATAAGAACATCCGGACGTCTTGATTTCGACCTTCTGTTAAAAAGAATCATTGTTATGTTTTTATTTCTTAATAATCAATTTACACAAAATGAAATCAAAGAATACTCATGAAAATCTGTTCACTGCTTTTTGTGTTTATCTTGTTCAATTTACTTGGTTTTATAATATTTTTAGTTGGACATAACAGAACGTTTACCGTGTTTATCGTTAGTAATGATGAGTTCCTCACATTTCAATTCTGATGCAAGCAGACTTTATATAACAATTACGTAACGTTCTTGAGAAAACATATATTTTTTAACAGAGATATTTTAATTGTCCTTTTTTGTTGTAAAAATAATTAATTTAAATACGACAAAGGTTTTTGTCTTAAAATATTATTCGTACCCATATTTTGAGAGAAAAACCTTTGTCGTCAATCATTGTTTTTGAACTATTAGGCCGCATTTCCACCTGCAAGCAAACTCGTGAAAGTCTTGCAGAAGTTCCTTGCTGTATCGTTTACATGTTCCTGCAATTTATTTCTGCAATCATTGTCGCGCGAGAAGCTCGCGGTTCA
The DNA here is from genome assembly GCA_905220545.2 of Melitaea athalia. NCBI lineage: Eukaryota > Metazoa > Arthropoda > Insecta > Lepidoptera > Nymphalidae > Melitaea > Melitaea athalia. Next base: position 7,925,466 of record HG992196.1, read on the forward strand.
TACTGTCGCAACTTATCGTGCAGGTATTTACACACGAAAGCTTACGTGTGTCGCTATCAGAACTATCGCAATTTTTTCTATTCTATACCAATACTCTGAGATCATGACGTCAAGACGCGTACGTGTAGCAGCTGCATTAACTATTTAATATTTTGTTGTTGAAAAAGAAAAAAAGATCAATTTGGGTTAGAGAATGGATTTCTAGGAGACGAGAAGCTGGTGTTTACCATAATTTACTACGCGAAATACAACTGGAAGATGGACAGCAGTATTTCAATTTTATTCGTATGACCGCAGTCGATTTAGAAGCGCTATTAACTGTATAGTTTCTTCACGCGACCATTCACGACTTTGTCGTTGACTCATTCTTCTCATAAAAAAATCAAGCCGTGCGTGCGATACTTGCTGCGAGATATACGAAACTAGACCGATAAGCAGCGAGATCTGTCGCGAGTCGACGCGTACATGTTTAGACATGCTTTCGCAAGTACTCGCAGGAAGCGCTTAACAAACTGTCGCGACAGCACTTGCTACGGGGTTTACACTTGCAAGCTGCTGTCAGACAGACTGTCGGACATTTCTCGCGGAAGTTATCTTGCAGGTGGAAACGCGGCCTTAGTTTTTTTTTCAAATAGGAACTCAGACGTCAAAAAAATTAAAGGAAAATTGAAATCTGCAAAAAAATATTTATAAAAAAAAACTAAAAAATTATGTCTGCAATTGGAATAGATTTGGGTACGACTTATTCGTGTGTGGGACTGTGGCAGCACGGTAATGTTGATATTATTGCCAATGAACAAGGTAACAGAACAACGCCTTCATATGTAGCTTTCACCGACACGGAGCGCCTCATTGGTGATGCCGCTAAAAACCAGGTAGCTCTCAATCCTAGTAATACAATTTTTGACGCCAAACGTCTCATAGGGAGGAAGTTTGACGATCCTAAGATTCAGCAGGATCTTAAACATTGGCCTTTTAAAGTAATAAATGATAATGGCAAGCCTAAAATTGAAGTTATGTATAAAGGCAAAACTAAGCGATTCGCTCCGGAAGAGATAAGCAGCATGGTCTTGAGTAAAATGAAAGAAATTGCTGCAGCATATCTAGGAACATCTGTAATGAAGGCTGTGATTACAGTGCCAGCTTATTTCAATGATTCGCAGAGACAGGCTACTAAAGACGCTGGTGCTATTGCTGGTCTTAATGTTCTCCGTATTATAAATGAACCTACTGCAGCTGCTCTGGCTTATGGCTTAGACAAAAATTTAAAGGGCGAGAGAAATGTTTTAATTTTCGACCTTGGGGGCGGTACATTTGATGTTTCTATTTTAACTATTGATGACGGATCACTTTTTGAAGTAAAGGCGACAGCAGGAGACACTCACCTTGGAGGAGAGGACTTCGATAGCCGACTTGTTAATTTTCTCGCTGATGAATTTAAAAGAAAGCACAAAAAGGATCTTTCTACTAATTCCAAAGCTCTGCGTCGTCTAAGGACGGCCGCCGAAAGAGCGAAGCGTACTCTTTCTTCTAGTACAGAAGCTAATATAGAAATAGATGCTTTATACGAGGGGATAGATTTCTTTTCCAGGGTGTCTAGAGCACGATTTGAAGAGCTAAACTCTGATTTATTTCGAGTAACACTACAACCAGTAGAAAAAGCTTTAAAAGATGCTAAACTAGATAAGAGTTCTATAAATGATATCGTACTAGTCGGAGGATCGACGCGTATACCTAAAATTCAATCTCTATTGCAAAGTTTTTTTAATGGTAAAAAGCTTAATTTATCTATAAATCCCGACGAAGCTGTCGCATATGGAGCAGCAGTACAAGCTGCTATATTGAGCGGTGAACGTCATTCAAAGATTCAGGATGTCTTACTCGTTGATGTCACTCCATTGTCTCTAGGTATTGAAACTGCCGGTGGAGTCATGACAAACATTGTTGAACGTAACGCGAAGATCCCTTGCAAGCATTCACAAAGGTTTACCACTTACTCCGACAATCAACCGGCAGTTACGATTCAAGTGTACGAAGGAGAAAGAGCTATGACTAAGGATAACAATTTATTAGGAACATTTGATTTGACTGGTATTCCTTTAGCTCCACGTGGTGTGCCACAGATTGACGTGTCTTTTGATTTGGACGCTAACGGTATTCTTAACGTATCTGCTAAAGAAGTTAGCACTGGAAAAAGTAAGAATATTGTAATTAAGAATGATAAAGGGCGTTTAACTCAGGATGAAATTAGGCGCATGGTCGCTGATGCGGACAGGTTCAAAGAAGAAGATATGAAACAAAAAAATCGTATTACAGCCCGAAATAAATTAGAAACTTATGTTTTTGGAGTCAAACAGGCCGTTGATGAAGCTGGTTCTAAACTTACCGACACGGAGAGCTCTATGGTTCGACGCTTATGTGAAGAGACTATACATTGGCTCGAAAGGAACTCGTTAGCGGAGAAAGACGAGTATGATAACAAATATAAAGAAGTTTCTGCAACATGTATTCCAATTATAAAGAAATTACACGGCGTTGGTTCGGAAACCCGCCAGGACACTGGGCGTGACGGACCAGTTATCGAAGAAGTAGACTAAATTTAATTAGTAATAATTTCTTTTTGATTTGTTTATAAATAATTATTAGCTTTTCACTACGCTTTCAGTTTGATTTTTTAAATATAAAATGTGTGATATAATTTATGAATCTTTAAATAAAACTAAAATGAAACAAACATCGATTAGCAATTTCTTTATTTTAATTTAATAACTTTAGAAATTGTTCAGAAAGAAGACAATGGTTTCAGCGTTATTATTATTAATATTATGATATGAACAATAATAATTATCGCTATACTTTTATCCCTATATTATAATAATGGAGATAACGCACGTAATCGCCTAGTCACTACAGTACTTATGTACAGTTTCATTAGCTACGACAATATCAACAAAACAATCAAATATAAGAGGCCAAAATACAGTTTAAGGTGACCGCGAATATTTCATTCCCTAGCCCGATTGTATATTTTACAGATTAGAATAAAACGATATTTTGTGGCTGTTACCGTATTGTTTATAATGATATTTTGATATGTCATTATTTAAACTTTAAATATAAATGAAGCAACAAACTGTTATAGCAAAATATCAAATAACAAACTTTTATATAGAAAGCGTTGTCAATAAAATGCCTTCGTTTTTTATAATCTGTAACAACGAATGAAATATAATCTGCGAAAAATTACATTGACAGGTCTGTTTAAAACACGGTTTAAAATGTGACTCTCTGTATATGCTCTGTATAGTTCGCGCCATGTAAAAAGAACGCTGAAAGAAACTATTTGCGCATATGTAATCTCGCACACTAAAGTACTAGGCTTATTGTTTTATTTTTGAATTAACCTTTCGGTCGCGGCTTTGTATAATGGTTATTGGTAGGTACATTAAAAATATAGATAGACCTCATTCCACCATATAGACCGATAAATCGCCTTTGCGCAGCTTAAAGGCCAGCCTTCTTTCTACGTGGCGCGAACTATATCTCTGTATGGAGGGTAGAGGGGAGGAGAATCATCTCATATGGAGGAGAAAAGTTGAAAAAATGCCCAGCTCCAGCTATATGCTATAACAGGTGGTAACAGTTCAAAATCATTCACAATCGCGCTGGTGTAGACAAAGGGTATCATGGTATAAATGTAGCAATTGTAGATGAATTAAAGTATGCCGAGTTAAAAAATTTAATATCATTGTCGACTAAACTAGTTAATAATTGAACATTTCAACAAGTTACTTTGCACAAAATAATGTAGTAAATATGATCTTAAAGAATTATTATAAGGAAACGTGTACCTAGAGTGATTTTATTTCGTAAACTTGATTTATTAACATTTAATATTATGAAAAAGTACCTATATGAATAACCGAAAACCAACTCTAATAATATTTGGCGCTTCTTATAAGATTTTCCCTGATGCTAATGTGGCGCCGCCCTAATTTAATGCATTTCGACAGACACTTTCTGATACATAAAGATGGTTCTCCTTCCCTCTACTCTCCATAACCCTCTGTAACGGAATTACTATTGTACTATAAATAAAGAACAATATCTTGAAAATATTCTCGGTACCTACTCAGATCATAACAATATATACATTTATATAAATATTTGTTTTAAAGCAAAGCTATAGACATCGAAAACTCAGGAGTAAAGCAAATTCGAAATGAGACAAGCTCAGAGGAGTCAATAGGTACACTGCTGGTTCAAATAAAGATAATAAATAACTGTTAAACAGCCTAAAGGGTCGCATTATATTGACTATTACTCGCTAATCTTATATAACTTATTCGTTTATATATTTTTTATATAACATCGATATGTATGGAGTTTGGTAATACTAAAACTGAATAATCGTTGAAAAGTTCATTCATATATTGAATATTTTCAAAATTTTGATGTTTCTTTTAAGGTAATTTTCAAATTTAGGGCCTAACGCTATTATCAGTGAACCGTCACATTCAACATCGACTTCGTTCATTCCAGACTTTGGAATCATTCGTTCCTATTTTTCTACTTATTTGTCTATGTAATTATCTAAACGTGACTTCCGTATTTACAAAAAACAATACAAGTAACTATTTACACTGATGCAAGGAGTTCGGTTCCTTTCAATGTACATTTAATTTATCTCCTAGTAAAAGCAGGTAAATCAAAAGGAAAAGAAATAAAAATAAAACAACAAAAAACGAAATTAGATTAAAAGCAAATTTATTGCTAAAAATAAAATAAAAACTATAACCTCAAGCAATACAACATTTGCTTAATCGTAGTGTATTTTATTTCTGTTTAAATTTGTACGTTCTCTAAAAATATAAAAAAAAATATTACAACTCTCGTTACTCTAAGAACAGAAAAATAGTTTTAAGACAATCGTGTCTGTGTCAATTTTATTAGACGACAATCGTTCTAACTGAATAAAATAATATTAATATAAAGAAAAAAAAAAACAGAATTCAAATAAAAATTCATAATTTAAATGTAAACTCGAGTTAACCAATTATAATATTTTAAACCTCACTGGTTCATATAAACATAATAATACTTTCAACTGGGGTTTAGTATAGACCATAGCTTAAATTTACATCAGATTGCACTTCAAAATTTAACAATTAAATGAACCTCTAGCCCTAATTATCGGCAACGATAAACTTTATTCAATAGAATACAACGTAATTCTAGCCTACGTACATATATACAAGATCGTGGCTCCCGGCTACATCGATACATATTTGGTATATTTATTTACAACAATCGAATAAAAATCACTAAGCCGTAACTTAAAAATACTCAGATATTTGTACCCGATCGGGGTACCGTCGTGTATAAAAATTAAAGCAAAATGCAATTTTTGTATCGTAAGTTCCCGCCGCGCGCGAGCCGCGCCGCGCCGGCCTCACTATGTACACAGTCTTTGGCCTCACACTCGAACGGATCGCTCACTTAGCCTACAATAAATAATAGTCCGAGACGTCGCCTAGTAGTCCCACCGGTCGTCCTCCGCCTCGGTCTTGATCTTGTCCTCGGGCAGCACGTCGGGCGCGTGCGCGGCGGGCGAGGCGGGCGAGGGGGGCGAGGGGGGCGAGGCGGCGGGCGAGGCGGGCGAGGGCTCGCGCGGCGCGGGCGCCGGCTCGATGCGCACCGTCTGCTCGGCCTCGCGCCGGAAGTCGTCACTCCTCATGACGCACACGCCGTTGATAATCACTTCGTCGGGGTTGCGCGGCTTTTCGTCCTGCCAGTCGGGATTCACCCACTGCGGCGCCGCCGGTTTCCTTCGACTCGAGCGGCCGGCGGGCGTCGAAGCGGCCTTCGGCTCGTTCTTCGACTCCTCGTCGAGCGAGTCCTCTGAGCCGAGGTTGCTCTCGACATCGTCATCTTCGAAGTCGTCACCGTCGGGCTCGCGTTTCAGCGGCATCGAGAGATCGAGCCCGCCGGACGGGTTCTTAGCGCGCTCGTCGGGCGGTAGCAAGCCTCGTCCGATCAATGCCGCGAAGTTCGAGTTGGCTGCAAAGTACGGAGGGTAGGGTAGCGGGACGCCCGCGAGGCCCATCCTCTCCTTTTGGAGTTCGAGTAGCCTCTGGTTCAGGAGGAGTCGAAACTGCACGGGGTCGAAGGGTGCCGCCGACTGGTCCCGCGCCGGGGGCTCAGCGGGCAGGCCATGCGGAGCATGCTGTTTTAGCCGCATGCGATGATTATGGAACCAATTTGTTATCGTTCTCGTAGAAAGTCCTAGTTCCGCTGCTAGGAACTCGATAGTTGGCGTGTTCGGGTAAGGATCGAGCGCGAATGCTAGCCTTAGGGCCTCTTTCTGTTCCTCAGAAAATAGTACTCGTTGCTTCTTTGCTGACGGCACACCGGATGTGGGACCCGGAGAGCTAGAGTGGTAAAATTCTGACGTGTCATTTGATGACGTGTCTGAGGAATTATCTTGACCGGGGCCGCTCGATCTTCGCCGCTTATTCGCCTCACGCCTCTCATTTTTTAAAGCCTGTAGGCGATCAATATTATGAGCGTCGCTAAGCCACAATTGCATTCTAATAAAAGGTTCTCGGCCTTTGATGCTGAGCATGTGCCAAGGTTTCGGTTTTGACAGCAGTTCACTAACTGATCCTTGTGACAGGCCTAACACAGCTTCACCAAATATTTTCTGACCTATGTTGTTGGCTAATAGAGCTTCCTTAATCTTCGTTGTGATAGTTTGTGTATCTAGGTCCTGAGTCAAAGCAGCCATCTCGTAAACGCTGGGAGACATGTGCTGATGGAGACCACGCATTATGGCCGGTTGATGATGGGGTTGTGGTGGAGGTGGTGGTTTCCTTTCCTTGTTGTTGTTGTCGTGGTGTTGTGGGGGTAATGTTACCGCATGGTGAGGAGGAAAGCCAGGCGGGGTCAAGAGAAGCGGTGTGGGTTGGCCGAGGTGACCCAAATGACCTGAACTGAGAAGCTGTTCCTGCTGCATCTTGCTAAGCAGGGAAGTCGCATCTGAGATCATTTTTTGCGTTGGTGGCATCGGCTTGTTCATGTTTGGCGGACAAGCTGTAAAAGGAAGAAAAATAATTGTTTAGTAAAAGTTTATTTTCAAATAAAATAAACAAATAAATTAGCAAAACAAAAAATGAGATAACTTACGAGGAGCTCCGCTATAGTTTCCTGTTCTCATCAACTTCTCGGGTGCAATTTTATACTGAGATGCGACCAGTTTATGTACTGCATTTTCATCTTCCAAGAACATTTTCATTCTAATAAAAGGTTCTCTTCCTTTTTGGGTAAGCATATGCCAGGGTTTTGGCCTCGCTAGTAGGTCGCTGACGGAACCCTGTGATAATCCGAGCACGGATTCACCGAATAGTCTTTGGCTAATAGAGTACTGGCTCAGCGCTTCCTTGACCCTCTTAACTATTTCCTCAGTATTTAAGTTATTAAAGAGATCAAATTGTTGCTGGGTTATTGGTGGAAGGACCGCTTTCATTGACCGTTGTGGCGGTGCATGGTGGGGAGGGTTCGGAGGCTGCGATATAAGACTATTAGTTATTGACGCCATTCGTTGAAGCGGACTAGCAGCGGCGGAATTATTAAAGTCATCGTTCGGAGTTATTGCTGGAGGGAGGATCGCGTTACCTAGTGGGCTTGAAGCTGATGACCCAGTCGACTGCTGTCCAGGCTCTAATTTTGGTCTAACTAATGAAAAGGCACTTCCTGCGTGCCTTATAGCTTCTTCCGCGTCCATAGATCTATCCTTATCACTATCAGTCATTCCATTTATTTTGGTATTTTTATCTTTGGGCAAGGAGAGATCTTGGACCGCTCCAGAGCCGTTCATATGCTGATTTTGCGCCTGCATTGCTTGCTGCTGCAGAGCGAGAAGGTTGGGAAACGGTGGCATTCCTGGCATATTGTGGAGGTTCGGAATGTTACCACCCGGTTGGATTTTGGCAAGTTCTCGGTGATACGCTTCAAGCGCCATGCGGATATCCTCCGGTGGCCTCTCCATGTGTGGTGGCATACCGCCACTGAAAAAAGGAGGAAACACACTACACGTTAGTTTTAGATTTGCTGCTCTCGTTTGTTATGGCGGAATAATTTAAACTGACTGTAAAATTATTATTGAAATGAGACAACTTTTACGGATTTTATCGCAGTTTATTATGTTTTTTAAATTTCCAACGTTTCGGATACTTTACAGCAACCATGGTCACGGGAGAACTGAGGTGTTAGACGTACTAGCGTTACAAAGTTATTCGAAACTACCCTATGTCACATCAATATTTTAATTGGTGAGGCTATTGACATAAAAAAAAACATCCAAATTTCAATAGAGAAGATGGCTGGTCATTACCACCTACTTGGAATCCCATTATTAAAATAAATGAATCAAATACCAAGTATAATATGCCACAGATTAAAGACGCAGCACTTTCTGCGTAGATAGGACTAATTAGTTTCGAATACCTAACTTTGTAACGTTAGGACGTCTGACACCTCAGTTCTCCCGTAACCATGGTTGCTGTAAAGTATCCGAAACGTCGGAAATTTACAAAACATAATAAACCGCGATAAAATCCGTAAAAGTTGTTTCATTTCAATGAATAAAATTCGCGTAAACATTAGAAAACAATAAAATTATTAGGTACATTATTCAATTCCATCATAATTAATACACAGTGGCGGATTTACAAATATGCCGCCAGTAGGCTATTAAATTTTTGCCGCCCCTAGTGACTTCTGAAAATCGATATCCTATTACCTAGTACAGTCGAGATATGTACCTACGTGTATAAATATATATGTCGATAAATTAAAAAAAAATACAAACAAACAAACATGTAAGTACTTCAATACATATTATAAAACAAAGTCTCTTCCCGCTGTCTGTCCCTATATGTGCTTAGATCTTTAAAACTAGGAAACGGATTTTGATGCGGTTTTTTTTTTAAATAAGTAGATAGAGTGATTCAAGAGGAAGGTTTATATATATAATAAATGCATAACATAGAGAAACATTGATAATTTTAGAGGTTTTTAATGTGATGTCGTAAATAAACACTTTTTTGCGCTTAATTTGCAAACGCTGCCTGAATCCTATGGATCAAAATAATGTTCTACACACAGGTTCTACAGTATTGTATACCTTAAAGATCTACAAAAAAGTTCGCGATTCAACGTTGCAGGCTTAGATTGAAGCGTTGAGTGTTTTTCACATTTCTAATTTATTATAGTACCTGGGTGACCGAGCCTAGCTCGGTAGTCGGTATTTTTAGTATTTTTTTTTGTTTTGTTTTTTTCTCGGTATTTTTATATTTTATTTTTATTTAAATAAAAAATAACGAGTGCAACTAGAAAATAAAAGGAAAAAAAAATATGGCTTGCAGACGTGGATTTGAACCTTGGTCTTCTCGGTTGAACCGGTCCGATTTCTCACCTGAGCTATAACATTAATGATAATTATGAAAATTACCTTCCTATTCTAGCGATATTTTAGCAATTTTTTCATTGCCTAAAATCAGGGATAAAACTAAATTTTCTAAAAATGAATCCTAGCTAGATCAATTTTTCGCCTCTGAAATCCCCTGTATACTGAATTTCACGAACATCGTTGGAGCCGATTCCGAGATTCAGATTATATATATATATATATAATCTGAATCATAAATATATATATATATATATATATACAAGAATTGCTCGTTTAATAGTATAAGATATGTCGCTCTTTCAAGAGTAATAAGCGTTGCACTCGTGCGAAGCCGGGGCGGGTCGCTAGTATTATATATCTATAATGCAATAAGCTGTTAGTATCGGACTATCCTAGCAATCTAGACAGTTTTAGAACTGGTTGTCTGAAGTTAAACTATTGTAAAAAACGCACGCCGATAATAAAATAAATATTTTATGTGGGACAAATGGCATGGGACACTAAGAGCTCGTGGATGTTGTTAATATCATTTAAAAAGATCCTAGTACAGTCAGTCGCGGATCCAGGTCCCAAAAAGGTTGTGGTCACAGTCACCCGAAAAATAGCCAAGTTGCGATTATTTCGGTTGACCTTGTGGGCATGGCCCTCTCCATTCATTTTCTGGATTTATATTATAACCTTATATAACGTTTCAAAAATAAAATTGCCGCCCCTAAAATTTGCCACCCTAGGTTCCGTTCCGTTCAGCCTACTCAGCCTATTGGTAAATCCGCCACTGTAAATACATATATAATATCAATTTGATATATACCCAGGGAATCCTTCACGGCTGTGACGCATATCCTCTACTCTCCTGGTCATAATCTTGGCCAGTTCTTCTTGGTATATACGGACTACCTTTTCTTGGGGAATGTCATCATTTTCGTACTTTTTCAGCCTTCTATTTTGACTTGAATCCTGTAAAAAAATTAAGAAAAAATCGTTAATTTTGTATCTTTTTATTATATTAGAACTAGCTTCTGCGCGCGACTTCGTCGGCGTGGACTCCGCTCCTTTTGGTTTTAGCGTGATGATATATAGCCTATAGCCTTCCTCGATAAATGGGCTATCTAACACTGAAAGAATTTTTCAAATCGGACCAGTAGATCCTGAGATTAGCGCGTTCAAACAAACAAACAAACAAACGAACAAACAAACAAACAATCAAACAAACAAACTCTTCAGCTTTATTATATTAGTATAGATTAACATATTAATTATTAGTTTTTGGATTGTTGTATTTTACAAAATTATGAAATCCTGTAACTAGGCATTGCAAGTTTCACAATATACTTACCTTATAAAATGGCGAAGGACATTGTGTTCTGGGTGAACTCGAGTCTTCGTTACTTCTGGAGTCATCGTTGTTGGTTTGACCTGTGGGCGTCTTCATCATGTGGGATGGGTCGGTGAGCATGTGCGCGAGGCGCTCGTCGCCTTCACCTTCCGGCCTTCCGAACCCTGTACCCGTTGAACCATCTTTAGTCCCAACTGGAACGAAATCATCAGTTGAGACCAAAACAATAAGATATTTTATAAATCGATCGTTTAAAAATATCAAATTGTTTAAAAGATTGATTAATGAATAATACAATAAAATATTATTAAATTATATATAAACGTGCCTAACTACGCCCCTGAGTCGTTCTTTGTCCTGACTATTCTTATTTATAGCCGGTAGGCGTACAATAACTTCATCATCCAGCACAATTTTAATTGCGGTTAAATTGTGTTGCGCACGTACTCTCTTGCCAAGTAATAAATAAAGAAGTTATATTTGGTACAATTGAAATTAGGTAGGTCATTAAAGCGCAGAAGTGCAACGGATGGCGCATTAAAGATAATCGCTGAATGGGGCCGACCATTCGTCGCCTAAGCCAGTAAACTTAAAATGGCGCCCGCGCAACTATAAACAATCCGAGCTGCGCGCGAAAACCACACGCCATATTGTGGTCATTCGTCCTGTCAACATATTGTCTCCGTTACCACAATGGAACGACACAATTTAGATGCTGATATATGAACGCATTAGTTTAATTAAAACGCACAATTAATTTTCACTCGCGAAGATCCTTTCACAATTATGTGTTACCTACATAATTATATGTATATAGATATAGACTCAAACTATTTTAATGTATGAGACGCATAAGTGAAAACGCAATTGTTTAGATTGAAATTATAACCTTTTTTTGTATCGCAGGGGGACCCATTTACGGGTGATATCCAGGACGCCCGGGTAGGCAGAATGATTGAAATTATAACCGTTAACCGAATTATATCAGACTACTTTAACGAGGATTAACAGTTAATGTGTAGGTACCTCCGTGTCAATAAAAAAGATCAATACGCATGGAAAACGTGAAAGTAGGTGCCTAAGTCTGTCTTTAGAAAAACGCGATGCAAATTACGTGTCTGCTTCCTCGTGTAATAGAGCATTGAAAGTCGAATGATTGGAGCTTATTACAGACAGCTAACTGCGATACTAGACGGCTCGTGAGAATGCGAATGGTGGAAATGGCGAGTAATTTGCTTTCTTTTTAATTTGTAAAACAAACTTTGACACACGACACCTGTCGGCATACTTTCCGGGAGTTTCGGTAGTGTTATTTACACTGCGATGTCTTAATGACTCCGACAAGGGTGCCTTTCAAGATGTACCGTATTAATTTTCAGATCACAAAGACTTAATTGCATTCTTAAATTTTATTTTAAAACCGACAATATGTTCAACGATTCTTCAGTAAATCTGTTTATTTTAGATACGGCGTTACGAGGAAAAATGCATCTTGATTAATTGGTAATAAAAGGTAAAATGCGATGCTGTATCTTTGAGTATATATAATGTTTTATTGGGACGTAAAGTGGGCCTTATTTATCGAAACGTAAAACAGTCGATTTGGAGCAACTGACTGAATCGTAAGTCTAAATATATTTGGACTAACGTCAGTAAATAAGTAGTATTAAAGTGATAAAAGTACTTTGTCAAGTAGGATTTTCGATAAATTTAATAAAACTTGGGTTTACAAATCGAGCCTTGTTTGTGATTTGCTATTAGATACTTGGTACCTGTTTGAATAGATACATTAATAGGTTGAAAATATAAATTAGAAGGGCGTTAGCTGCAGTAAAAATATTTACACTGCCGTTTCATAGATCATATTAAGCAGATTTTCTTTGCAACACCGCCATTTACGCAACTGCGTATTGTCGCAATGGCGCACTCATTTTTTCTCACGTGCTACTTCGATATTCGTTAAGTATGCAAGAGACATAATCATGTCCTTCTATAGACTTTATTTTTTTATAAACTCGCTTTTTTGTGAAATCTCCATTCAGAGACTTAACGACTTATGACTAAGAACGTGATACAAATATATTTACAAAGATGGCGGGCACGTCTCATGCACAGATTACATCTACATGACCATAATGTACACGGTTTTCGTCTTATAAACGTTAGACAATAACTCTATTTACGTGATTTGGATTTATAATTGCTCATTTTACTTTTTTAATGACCGTTTAATTGGGCATTCAATTTTTATGTCACTAATACTTTAGGAAATTAACTGTCCAAAGTATCGTTATGACGGCCGATCGTGACATTAGTTACAATTACTTCGAAATATTGTGTGACATAATATGTGTGGCTTGTAATTGTATGTACCTAATCGTTGTATCAAAATGACAATTCAAATTTATCGTTTATGTAAGATTTTGTATCAAATGGGCATTACATTAAGTTCTCTAATGTTCACAAGATCCATGTTGGGGTCATTATGTTAGCTTTCATTTTTTTAATACTCTCTCTTCTCTGCGTCAGTCACGCACGGTGTAGACAAGGCGATGGAAAATTTTAACTCCAACAAACAATAAAATTATACTATTTTCAACGAATGTAAATCTTGTGTTTTATTACATTTTTTTACAATTACGCCTTTTGTTTTTTCTGTTGTTTACAGTGATGTTATCGACTTTAGCTTGTAAATTAAAATTGTTTTAATTTTAAATTACGGTAACTTAATTGTCCTTGTATTGATATAAAGAATATGAATATATGTATATATATATACATAAATTCAATGTGTTATTTTATATTTGTCATTTAATTTTTTTATGAAAATATACGAGTAGTATGTATGCAAAATGTAAGCAGTGTAACAGAGAAAAGTTTCAATTAATTTTATTAAGTTTCATTGGTTAATTATAAAAGTGTCGGAAAGTCTATTTGTATATCATCAATATGATCTCGTGTAACGGCTTTTTATTTATTTAAAGGATCTTCATTAAGTTGAAAAAGTTCAACTACCAACATTATCCATTGTTTACAACAATAATAGATTTACGAAAGTCATCGTTCGCCCTGGAGTCGTAGTCGATATCACGCGATAGATTTTATCGCAGTTTATAAAACTACTGTTATGTCAATATTGACTTGATGGATGATTTAAATTTCTGTCGTGTACCGGCAAATTGAGGCCCGAGTGGCGTTAACCGATTCGTTTATTAGAGATTCACTCGATACGGCCGTCGATAAATTTCAACACACGTCTATTATTGCCTTTGATCTTCTAGTGGATGTTTTGTTATTCTGCATGCAGCGTTCGCAAAATTACGTCGACGTGCCGCGGAACATACTCAAAAATTGCGCTCTTGGTCGCGATTGACACATCACATCATTGTCGCCATTTTGAGCGTGACGGCAAAAAGGCTGGCGATTCTTACGAGTACTATTGATTTACTTTCATTCGTTATCTTGCTGCGAGGCTATAAACTGAAACGATGCTATCACTACTTTATTGTTGCCATTACGATGTGCATTTTTGATGGATATTGAGAGCAAAAAAGGAGTTCGCAATTAATGCCATCCGGTCACGTAGGTCTCGTTTATTGTATTGTTTGATTATAGCTACTTATAGGAAATGTTATGTGTTTTTACTTGGAAACCATGGACTATTAAGTTTTTGTGACGTGAAATTGTTATGAATTCTACTTATATATATCTATATGTATAAAAGAGATTTCCACCCATTGACTCATCACGATATCTCTGGAACCATAAGGCATAGAGACTTGAAATTTGGTAGGAATATTCCTTTCGCCGAGTAGAGGTCAGCTAAGAACGGATTTTACGAAATTCCACCCACAAGAGGGGGTTGCGGGGGATAATAGCATATATGGCAAAACAACGTTTGCGGGGTCAGCTAGTATCTAATAATCTAATAACTTTTCGCGACCTCGGGTGGTATGACATATCAGAATTCGCCGTGTCTATTAAATTATTTCCACTTTTGGTGATTTAGATTATGTGTAAATTATTTTTACATACTTGCTTGTTCGTTGCTGAATGCTGTTGTGCCATTATAATAATAGAGGCCAAGAAATTATTTGTTTATGCGACAACGTATCGCGTGCGTGCACGCGAAAACTATACCTTTGTAGCGGTTATTGATTGCTAATGCTATATGAATATTCAAAAGCTTTGGAAAGTAAAGGCGCCCTAAATTATCGTGTCACTGTGACAGTGAAAAAAAATATACTGTTAATTTAGTTGCGGCATATATCGGCTCGCGGCGAATGGGGAATGCGTATCCGGAACTGTAAATCAAGGTGGGTAGTTGGAGAAAGAAAGGGGTGAGAGAGCGCGTTAGACGTCACGACGCGAATCGATTCTCATTTGCATCGGACTCGTCCGTGAGGACGCCGGGCTCGAAAGTGTTGCGGGAAGCGGAAAAAATGCTCGCATTTGAATTGTAAATGCGGTGCAAGAAAACGTTGCAGAAAAACTGACTATTGTTGAATTAGGTGCCATTGGTGAAGTATCGCGGGAACGAAATGTAGAAATGAGATGTGAAATTATCGCAGGTGGCCTCGGCGGCGCTATGTAATAAAGTTTATTGCTACCGGTCTACTGTATCGATGTAAATACATTCGTAACAATTTATGTACAAATAGAATGCAGAGACGATTTCGGATTCATTAAACATAAAACCGTTGAATTCCTGTCAATAGCTCGCTCTTTCCTGCGGCCTTTCCCATGAGTTATTAGAGCACGTAACGCCAAGAATTTCTTTTGTCCGGAGCAAGTTCGGTGCGTGCGTAGGGGCTGATCACTATCGCGTGCTAGATGGCAATCAGCGGCGACCACGATTGATTCCGGAGCCGAACGATCGCCCTCACGAGCCGCAAAAACTTCTGTCAATTAAAAACAATGCAACGTCGCTGTCAAACGCATTCTCGAATGTTTCCCTATTAAGATACGGAGCGTTACTTTTGTCTGTTGTGTTATTAATAACCGTTATTTATGAGTTTTTCTTTACGATATATGGGTTTCTCGGTTCAGTATAATTGAGCAGTGCAAACTTAGCACCTCATCGATGGAATTTTGGGTCGAAAATGACCTTAATCGATAGGTCTACGTTAGGTCCGTATAGGTCCACAAAATTTTTCGTTAGGTCCGGTATAGTTTTTTAATAAATAATTTTTTAAATTTAGGTTAAAAAAAATGCAATTTTAGCACCCCATCCACGGATTTTTAAAACCAAAATGACCTTAATCGATAGGTCTACGTTAGGTCCGTATAGGTCCACAATAATTTTTGTTAGGTCCCCTATAGTTTTTTAATAAATAATTTTTTTTTAATTTTGGTAAAAAAAATATGCAATTTTAGCACCCCATCTAAGGATTTTTGAAATTAAAATTACCTTAATCGATAGTTCTACGTTAGGTCCGTATAGGTCCAGTAAATTTTTCGTTAGATCCGCTATAGTTTTTTAATAAATATTTTTTTTTAATTTAGGTAAAGAAATAGCAATTTTAGCACCCCATCCAAGGATTTTTAAAATCAAAATGACCTTAATTGATAGGTCTACGTTAGGTCCGTATAGGTCCACAATAATTTTTGTTAGGTCCCTTATAGTTATTTAATAAATAATTTTTTTTAATTTGTTAAATAAAATATGCAATTTTAGCACCCCATCTAAGGATTTTTGAAATCAAAATTACCTTAATCGATAAGTCTACGTTAGGTCCGTATAGGTCCACGAAATTTTTCGTTAAGTCCTCTTTAGTTTTTTTATAAATAATTTTTAAAATTTTGGAAAAAAAATTCGTATTTTAGCAGCTAAAAAACTATAGGGGACCTAACAAAAATTAATGTGGACCTATACGGACCTAACGTAGACCTATCGATTAAGGTCATTTTGGTTTTAAAAATCCTTGGACGGGGTGCTAAAATTGCATTTTTTTTAACCTAAATTTAAAAAATTATTTATTAAAAAACTATACCGGACCTAACGAAAAATTTAGTGGACCTATACTGACCTAACGTAGACCTATCGATTAAGGTCATTTTCGACCCAAAATTCCATCGATGAGGTGCTAAGTTTGCACTGCTGTATAATTGACATGAAAAGAAATAATATCGCTTCAGATTCTTATACTGTTCAAATTAAACATAAATGTATACAGCATGATTCTTATGTTGCTGACGCTGTTGAATTTTTAAGACTAGATGAGAGAGTCGAGAGTATAAATATAATTTAGGTATCCTTTATTACCCATCTCGGCGGTATTTGTCGAAATTCCCCCGAGTGTGGGTAAAAACGGTAAGAGCATTCGTTGCGCGGACGTCAGTAGTTTGTAACTAGATTCGATAATCAATTTTGCGAGTTCCGCCGAGAGCCGACGAACTGAGCTTACAAAAGAAAATGGCGAAAGTTAACATTTCTAGTTGTTTTTTATATCATACATAAATTGTGAACAAAAAAGTGTGTATATTTAACAAGATATTGTTGGAGAAAATGTCAATTTGGAACATAACGTGTACTTTAAGTGAGTGACCGGTCCGCGGGGGCAGATCGTGTAACTTTTAACGATAGCTAAATTTTATAACGAAATAACAGGCGTCGTCAGCGGATGTTCGTTACATAGTTCAGTCTCACCTGATCGTCGGCTCCACGCTCCGTGTGGCGACAATTGATTTAAGTTCGTACAAAAGTTGCAAATTTTTCGAAATTTTGTCCGTCGAAAAAGTTCTTCTATTCGATTTAGATGGATAATTCGCGGCCGTTTTTACCCTTTTCACTGTGGAATATAATCATGCTACGACGCTGTTATAATTGCATTGATTTTCATACAGTTTTATTGATTGTAAATTCGATTGATTGCGGTCTAGCACGCGAGCCACAACGTTCCCGTGTAGAACCGAACATATTGGCTTTAATTAAAAGTCCATAATATATGTTATCTGTGGAACACTGGGAACAAAATTATATAAAATCTTTTTTACTAATGTTGCGGACGTTTATATCGAAATAACATTTCTACGTATGAACTTCTTTTGGCGAGTTTTGCCAATTGACCTTAATTTCACAATAACAAGTCATTCATAGCTGAAACATTAATCCTGACTAATTATTCGAGGCGGAGAGCAAACATGCGAAATGGTGGCTCACAAATTGCGACGAACTGACAAGCTAAACAGGCCATCTCCCGCGACAGATCGGTGACTTACACCCGCGCCTTCGCTCAAGATAGGTGTGTCGTTAATTAATCAAGAACGTTGTGTTCTTATTTTAACACGAATAATGAACTGAAACGTAATTGCGGCGGACGATTAAGATTTCGCACCAATATTAACGGATTCGCGAACGCGACAATCGCAGTGTTGCCGTTTGAATCGATGTTAATAGCTACACTTCGGCCAGACGTTTGCCAAGTTTACGTGGTAACAATAATTCTTACGTCGTGCCCGGAGTAAACCAACCTTTTTCGAGTGATTTACGTCGTTATAATAATAACCGTTTTGTTCTCTGTTTTCGAGGTACGTTTCGAACGATCGCTTTTATGTGTATCGAAACGCGTGGGCGAGTGTTTACGATAGTGTGGCCGCGGCTTTATTTAGTAATCGCCGGTCGATGGACGACGAATAATGTACCCATAGTCAACTAAATAAATATTTAACTCGTGTTTAAGAAAACACATACAGTTAAAGAAGCCATAAATTCTCTTAAGATAGTATTAAAATATAATTGGTTTTGTATGACAGAATAATATAATGTCAATTGCCGAAATTTCCGATGTGTTTGTGTGTTGTCTCACTGTCCTTACAGAGACTAAAATAAGACTGAATTATATTGTCACGTCATCAAGTCATCTCGCTCCTAGCTCGAGTTTATAAATTTATTAAACAGTACCAAGGTTTCAGCTTTTGTTTCTGTATCTAAAACAAAATAAACTGTTGTGAGCTTTAACATTTTATATGAAAAAGAAAGCAGTTTTTATAATATAAATAGATTACTTAGTTGATATTTGTGGTCATACTTTGATGTTGCATGACCGAAATCTTCATCGAAAACATGCGTTTTCAAATAAACATTTTTAAACGTATCTCAATGTATATAATTCGACAAACAAGTCGACAAGATATTCCACAAAATGTTTTTTTTTTTAAATAAGAGGTTTTTTTCTTTTATAAATAAAGGTCAATATAAAGAGAAATACGGCATGTGTACCGTATGCAATTACCAGCATTCATTAACGTTAGGTAAAATGTATCCCAGCATAGCGAGCGCAGTACCGATACCCGCTGTTGACTCTGTGCTCCACGGTCATTGTAAAAAACTATAATTAAAAAGAAAGTCGTGTCGCAGAATATGATAAATAAAGGATAAGTGGGAGAGCTCGCCCGCGACTCGTTTACGCGTAACAATTAGGCTAAGAACTCACGGAGCGATTTTCGCCCGCAACCGCCGCGGTCGTGGATCTGCGGTTTTATTTCAAAACTCACGAGACCGGTTATTCGCGCGGTTACGCGGCCGCCGCGGTTGCGATCATCACCCGCAAACGTGGCGGGCGATGATCGATGATAGAACTGGCCTTTCTTGTACTAAGGTAATTAAGAGATCTATTTCAATATCCATTTTATTAGAATATTATACTTATTGTTTGTTGACAACGTCACGATGTCACGTGTAATAACAAGTCACTGATGCAAAATGGCCGGATCTCTGTACCTCCGGCCGCGCCGCCCGCCGGCCCCCGCGGTCGCCCGCCAACCGATCGCAAAGCGCGCGGGCGCCACCCGCCGAGGCTGCGGGTAACCGCGGCCCGCGCGATTCTACTAGTTGCCCGCCGGTACAGCGGGAGCCGCATACAACCGCGTACACAGCGGGCGTAAAACGCGTCGTGAAATGTGCTTTAATTTTTTATATAAATATTTGCATTCTACAGAAGCTGCGGGCCCGCAACCGCAGCGGACGCGGGCGAAAATCGCTCCGTGAGTTCTTAGCCTTACAACGCAGCTATTAACCCCGCGCACTCGGTTAGGTACAAAATCATAATGTATATAACGAGACACGGTATTATAATCATAAATATGCCCGTAAAGAGGTTTGATTGCTTCGTCGGAAGCCATCAAAGCGGCCGCGGGCCGACGAGAATTCTTTGCAAAATAATTTCTTGACCCTACGCACTCGCCGCCACTCGGCAACAGATGGCGTTACGTGTACATTGCTGGGCGCATACTCGCCTTTTTTCATATTAAAGTTTTTTTGCGTTATTTCATCGTAAACGCTCTTTAAGCGGCTATTTAGTTTTTCAAAGGCGCTTTCTAAGTGGCTGCCGTTGGTAGGGTTTTTGCTGGAAATGTCTTTTGTAGTAGGTAGGTCCTTAGTAATAATTGCCTCGTAAATTAAACGTCTGTTCCAGTCATCGTAATTTCATAATTGTCCGCGCGTAAGACACTCTTTTACGTATATGGAGAGATTAGTGCTTTAATCTAATAATATTTTGTTGAAGTATTTAATACCTCTACCGATCGCTAGATGGCGTAACTTGTCGTCGAAATAATGTCTGAGTAATTATTTTTACATGTAATAGGTACGAAAGTGTTAAAATTCGATTCTCGACGAAGTTCACGGACGATCATTATGTGATTATCCTTTTGCGGGATTTCGTTGTTTGCCCGGAAGTTTTTGATTTATGATGTATCGAACACTTGTTTAAAAGTTTCAACGTGTTGATGTACCCTTTCTGAGTTTTAGGGTTATCATACGATATCCCTCACAATTAATTATATTTGCTTATTAAGGCAATGAATAATTTAAACATATTATATTTCCAATAAAAGTATTATGTTAATAAAGCATTGTGACAAAAGAAATATACTTAAAAATAAACTATAAATTCTATATATAGTCTATGTTTTAAAATAAGTTTAAATTAAATTATCTCCCGTCGACGGTAGGCTTCAGACACTACCTATTACAAAGTACTCTGTGCTTCAGACTAAAGGGATTTTCGTTCGATGTTGCCCAGCTTGTAAGTAGTCACTTTGCGATACGTTTTCCTGTTAACTTCGCTTAACACTTTCGACAGTTCACTTGCTACCTACTGACCCTCTATTGACTGGCTTAAAACTTTTTAAATGATATAAAATGACAAAACAGAAAAAAAGAACAAATAAAAAGGCTTTATATTAATTACAATTTGAAGCCTCTTTATTTGTTCTTAAATGCTACTCATTGGCAATTTTAATTTTGACGGCCTTTTGACATTCGAATCGAATAGTTAGCAAAAAACTTTTTAATGATATATTTTCTCAAAGTAATTATTGTTCAAAGTTCACATTATAAAATATCAAACTAAGCGAAACTCCTACAAGAAGCGAGAAGAGCATTAGATAGAAAATTCATAGATAATCTATGCTAATACCGAAACGTTTCATTACACGCAATCTTCCAGCTATTCCAGAACGGACAAAAGCCCAATTGAATATTAAAATTTGCTTAGCGCTAAACCGAGAGCACTGGGGGAGTTAGGACATCGGCCGCTTAACTTGAGCAAAGCCTTGGACTGCGCCCGCCGATAGTGCCCATTGAAAATAGATTTTCACGCTACGCTTCGAGCACTTTCGAGAGCCCAACTTTGTCCAAATATTCGCTTGAGCTCCCACACGTTCGACCGAGTTTGAAAAACGAACTCGGACTGTGTGGAAAACATAGCAACCTTTTTTTACACGTCTTTTTTTCGCACCATTTCGTGTTCTTAATTTAAAGTTTATTTAGGTACAGTCGACTTCTTATTGTCGAATCAATTAATCAATGACGTGTAAAAACACGCGTGATTTATGTCGAACTGAAAAACAGCTATAACAGTAGATTTTTCACATCAATTCCGAGGGAAAGAAGCTAAAATAAACACGTCAGAACACTCTATCACTCGAGCGTATTGCAGTAAGAACAACAATTATAATAGCTATAACTATTCTTAATTGGACCGAAGGATTAACTGAATAATTAATAAGGCTCGTATTACGGCTCGGTGGGTGTGAAAAAAAGTCAATATTGCTAACTGGCAGTGTTCATTGTTTGATATACGTTGATAGGTAACCGATTTATACGCTCGATGTTCGGAAATTGAACGTAGTCACGATAGATATCGGTTTAATATTACCAGCGGACGGCGGAGCGAGACATGAGCCATTAATTAAAAATAAGTTGATTTTTTGAATTTCGAATTGCAATTTCTTTACCGAAGATAGCCTTATTATTCGGTCACATTTGCACGCGAATGTTTTCTAAATGTCAAAAATGTTTTCGTAACGACGACGCTCCCAAGGTTCAAGATCATTTTTAAATTTTAAAAATAGTAACACAGTTGTGTGTCGCGTTTTGGTTCGCGCGTCGTTGCGAGGATCCTTTGCATAGTTACGAATATCTTCCCGACGATCGAGTGGCAGTTCCGGATGAAAAAGTTAATGGTCGCTCACAGGGCAATGCAGTTCCGCCTTGCGCTAATTAATAAACGCGTTTTTTGCCTTTTTTCCGCCGCTTCTATTACAAATTGTGTGGGCGGTCGCGCATAATTGACTTTATTGTGTATGCAGTACATGAGCGAGGCTTATGTGGGCTTTTTTCAACGATTAATAAATTGCGTATATGTCTTGCTTGAATAGACATATGTATAATGGATGTTGAACAAATTGACTGAGTAACATGCTTCTACATGAACCATCGTTGTCGAAGCAATTAATTTTTATTTATTGCGCTTAATTTGCTTATAAATATGGGAGAAAAAATTATATAGATGACGTCATACAATGAAAGGGAAAACGGCATACGGCAGTAGTATATGAAGATAGTTTTATAGTGTTTTGGGTCCAAACGTGAATGATTACATATCGGTCGAGCATAAACGTGGGACAAACGTAGACAACAATGGTATCGCTACGCGGGACAGCGTGAGAGCCGGCCGTTTGTGGAAACGTCGGGAAATGACATGTTACTGCAACGTAATGAGCGTGTGTTACCGTAGCGTAATGAGGGCCTGCGAGATTATAAGAAGCGGATCGAAAGTCAGCGAAATATTTGTGAAAAATTACTTAATATTCCTACTTTGTATCTTACATGCCCTTCCTACTACCTAGTACCTACCTCTCTAAGTCTCTACCTACCCAATACCTATATCTCTTTATAACTGACGAGAATTCCCGATGGTGACTACGATTACGATTAAATACTATATTCGTGAGATTGTTTTACTCTTACAAGTCCATTGTGATATTTTACAACCCATAATCTTCCACTATAAAGACTACCAATAAATACAAAAATATTTTGAACCTCTAAGGTTAACAAAACAAACAAACAACTATACTGTATTATTAATAATTTGATAAAATATATTGTAATCTAGTAACAGTTCTCGACGTAAATAGAAATACCTATAGTAGAATCAAAAAAATATTAAATTTTATATCTCAAAAAAGTTTGACGAAATACTTTGGATTAGTTCTTAGGTGACATTTGAATATGAATATTAAAGTGAAAGTAAACGAAAATGTGAAATACTGATAACATGGAAAATTCTCACGATTGGTATACCTACTCGTACGTATAGTTTCCTGTGTCGACCATTATAGACCTATCACGGAACAATCACAAAATACGCACTACTTTTGCAACGTCTTTGGAAATTTCAAACTTCATCTTGTTTTCTTTGTCAATATCAACATTTTTGGAAATCTAAAGACCACCAAGAAAACTAATTTAAAGCAATTTATTACAATGTTATCAATATATTAAAACGGGTACCTACAACTGTTTTCGGATTTCACGTTCAAATATTAGGTACTTTGTTAGTTTTTTGGAAATCTGAATAAAAGTTTGTTAAAAAACGAATTTCAATAAATTTATAAAACACTAGATGACCCGGTGGACTTCGTATCACCTACGTAAATTTATGAATAATATGGACAAAAGACTTTCTGAATGGACCTAACCACCATAAATAAAACGTAGTGGTTATATACTCTTTGATAAATATTTGACAATCAAGTGACAATTTTGTGAATGACAATTATGTTTCACAGCTAGGAACATTTTGTATTGGGAAATTAAATTGTCGTTTTTACTACGAGTATTTTCCGTCACTTATTATTTATGTTTCTTACCGTTTAAACTTTCCCTGAACTTCCTCAAACATTTCAAGATCAAAATTAGCTAAATCGATCAAGCCATTCTCGACTTTTAGCGAGACTAACGAACAACAATTGATTTTTATATATGTATATAGATTATATCAGAATATAATAGAAGTTTTTCCGCAAGGTTTTCATGTTTCTATATATTAGGTACTTTGTAAGTTTGTTCCCTTGTTTCACTATTATTTTTTTTCGTTCGGTTAAAATATTTTTTAAAATTAAACTCATGTACATAATGATTGGATTAATTATTATGTACTGATTCATTATTTACGTAAATAATCTTCTATGTGTAAGATTATTAACAAGACAAATATTTTAATTCTAAGAACAATGGAAGGTACCGAAAAATAGTCGAAAAGCTACCCAATTACTATTGCAATTTCTTTGAGTCCTCAGTGAGAAGAGGTTAATGCATGCTTTTGTATGGGCATTGTCTATTGTGGACACAGCATTACGATTCTCTATGATTTTTTTTTGGCTCAAGAATGTTCTCTATTTGTTAATTTTGGAGATAGGTCGTTCGTCCGTTATGTTCATTAGTACGTTAATTTTTTAAATTTAGAACGGAAGAATATTCCGATTATTATAATTTTAAAGATAAAATACGATATTAAATAGCTTTAATTTTTTTTACATTTTTTTTTTGAATGATACACAGTAGGGATTACTTCAACATAAAAGGTTATTTATTATTTTTTCTAACTAAATTGTTCGAAAACTTATCAATGTAGTTTATGTCATAAAACTTTTTTCCTTTCTATATTACCGTCATTAAAATCTAAAAAACGAAACTAAAACGAACGTACATTTTATATTTCGTAAAAATGCTCCCAGAACTAAATCGAACAAAACGTTTCTAAATTTTAATCCAAAAAATGTTCCCATCTAAAATGTCAACTTTTCCCCGAGTTTAGAATCACGATACGTAATGGCAACATTTGTTTTGAGAGCGGCGGCTAGGTGTGGCCAGTTCCTTCCCCATTGTCTCCCCACACTTTTGTCCGTTTGTCTACCCGTTTGTCGTTTGTCGAGCTTGCGAGCGATCTGCATTGTAATAAAGAGCCACTTTTTTACAATTCATATCTTTTTTTCAACAGACGACGAAAATTATAGCCGCTTTATGGATCGGCTTCTGAAAGGCTCGTATGAAAAACAACTTACATAATAAGTATTAGTGTGCGTATTATTTTTAATAAGTTTATTTTTATTAATAAAAATAAAATGGCGGGGCTTAATGGAAACGACACGTATTAAAACAATAAATTAAAGTCGCGGTACGCCCGGTTTGACCATGTCCCCTTATCACCCACCCCCCTTTGGCAGCAAGGGAGGGGACACTTGGCCCTCTGAAGCTAGTTTCCGCACGGGAAAAGGTGAGGAGGGGAGGCACAAGGACGAGGACAAAGGAACAAACAAAAATAACATGTGTAAAATAAAAAAAAGTGCGGAGATGAGAGCTGCCATCAGGTGGAATACGAACCATTGGATTCGTATAAAGGGCGGCCTCGGAAGAACCAATGTCGGGAGTTTCGAAAAAAAGCTACTTAATTGGACAATTTTCCAGCTGACTTTAGTTCTTCCGACGTAACGATGGCAGCTCTCCTAACGACTGAGTGAGCGATTAATTATTCGTACAAGATCTGGACTATCATTCCTCGTTCACTGCAATAAGCACGAAGTGATCGCCCAAGACACAGAGTTCCTAAAGTGTGAGCATAGTTCGATCGTAGCGAAGTTTTAACAAAAATATATCTTTTGTTCTCGGCGGTTAATAGCTGCGGATCGAGTTAAACGACTACCGGTGGATTCTTCTCATGATTGATGGGCTATTTGACAAGCGCTGATAACGGGTAACGTGGCGAACCGTTCGGAAGATCGACTCGAGGGGAAAAATTGATGGAACGGAACGTTCCGCTATCAAAACATGCGGATTGAGCCAGCACCAGTAATGTTTACTGTGATTCGCTGATTAATAGCGCAAAAACAATACATATCTGCGATCGTTTTTGATTCCGTTACGGATGTATTCTTAAACTTACTTCCGTGTCATACACGGTTACTCATCTATATCAGTTAAGACAGGAAACTACGATAATTAAGAAATATGAAATAGAAACTACGTATGAATATGGCAACTTTGATGCGAGATCGACAAGTATAATTATTGGTGTTAGCTCGATTGTAAAGGAATTTAGTTTCAATAGCTACCTTTTTTAGGAATAAGCGACTTCAGTAACATGATGGCCGCCTCGTCGCACGCCCACGCGTGCATCTTTCTGTACGAATCCCGGCCTTTCTCGGTCAACTTGTCCCAGGGCTTCGGCTTCGAGAGCAGCTCGGACACCGTCCCCTGCGAGAGCCCGAGCACGTACTTCGCGAACAGTCTCTGCCCGATGTTGTGCACCGACAGCAGCTCGCGCACCCGCCGGCTTATGTGCAGCGTGTCCAGGTTCGAGTTCGCGTACTTGTCCATGTTGTATCTGAGCATCTCCTGCAGTCTGGCTTCCATAGGGTCGCCCTTGGGTATTAGGGAGTCTCCGAGGCGGCCGACGAGTGCGCCGGGAGGGAGAGGACCCATGTCCTCCGCAAACCGGTACGGGCGGTGCTCCTCGAAACGGAACGGGCTCGGCGGCGGCAGCGGCAACGGGACCGGCCCGTTGTTGTTGTGGTGCGTGGTGTTGTTGTTGAGCGGCGGTGGCGTGCTCGGCCACTCGTCGCCACCTGCGGTGAGAGCACGGTTACGCGGGGGCACGAGGAGGTTGGAGGGGCTCGGGGGGTGGGGTGCGCACCGGCTTGCGGCATACGACGGCGTACGACGCGCAGGCCGTGCGTTTCAAGTTCGCATCGTTATTCAGGGGCCTACGGCGGAGCGATAGCATCCGTGAGTCTTATCTGCGCGGGGGCCGGATCTGTGCTCCGGCGCGCGAGCACAGCGACACGGACTAGCCGAGGACACGCGGTCGAGCGCGCGGTCATTACACAGGCACACCACGACGGGCCCCGACTGGAGCTTGCGCCTCATTTAATGCGGCTCGGATGGCCGTTGCTTACAAATTGCGAAAAAAACTCAAGTCGGGGACGTGGAGGATGGCGCGGAATAACTTGGCGGGTGTTATTTTAGTGGCATGAGGTAAGAGGCGGTACGTACCGGCGTCGCGGCGCTCCGTGCTGCGCTCGCGCTCCGCAGAGTTGTCGCGCTGCGCAGGCGCGGCGGGCGAGCGCAGCGCCTCCTTACGCTCTACCCTCTCGTTGGGAGCCAGCTCCATCGACCGCAGTAAGCTGCAACAAACGAAACGGTAACTTTTAAATATCTCTTAATATCTAACCGACGATTGATCGGGCGATACGTTGATCGGACGCCGTGCAAAGTATTAATGTTGATATCTTACTGATTTTGTGATCCGAATATGTCTTTAGGGTGTGAATGTGAGTGTGGCCTCTCAGTAGGGCCCAGCTCCGAGAAACGGAGCATGCTGTAACAAGGAGACAGTTTATACATTAACTAAAAACTTTTAGATATAGGTATCTTACATTTGATTAAGAGATACGTCATGAGAGATATATGTTTAAGAAACTCCATAACTTAATGAATGCGCTAATATAGTATAAAATATTTAAAATATGTATAATTGTATATGTTACAAATTTATTTTAAGTCAAACTTTTCGGCAAACTTATTAGTAAAAATAATAATGATACACAACTAAAAACAGCTACAGAACATAAATACCAGTTAAAAATATAACATTTATACTAAAAATATTATATTAATATGTTTTCTACAATATTTAAGGCCAGGTTGAATCTATATTATCAGAGGGGCTCTTATCTGCTAATAGGGCCGCTTCAAAGGGCTGCGTCTCAATAAATTTATGAAAGGAATATTGCCAATAAGGACACCGGCATATCGTATTAATTAAAATACTTAATTAATTCACCTGGAATGGTTTTAATCAATGCCCTTATTCAATTTATTAAGGTATCAGGATGACCTCGCCCTAATTATCTTATCGGTAATAATTTGAAATTTTTATTACATACGTAGGAAAACCCATACATATTTAATACAGTGGTTGTTGTTTACAATTTTATAATATAATTTAGAAGATAAAAAAGTAATTATAAAAACTATTAGCACTTTAAAAGATAATGAAAATAAAATTATTAAACCGTTTACTCTTTCTAAATCCGCTCATCACTGAGTAGAAATAAATGTAGTTAAAAATATAAACATATAAATTCAGTCGATTCATTCAACACGTAACCGTATCAGTCGTGCAACAAATCTGGCGACCGATCGGGCGCCTCGAGAGATTTTAACACCTACAACAATAGGGTTGTACCTTAATTACAATTTAATATATCACCAATTAAGCCTTTGATCGGGACAACGGCGCTAAATTCGGGAGCAGGTGAATTCATTGGCCGTATACGTGGGGACCGACGATCAGATTTAGTCGTGTTACTTTATTGTTGGCACTAAACGCTGTATCGAGTCCCCAGGTGATTTGAACGTGCTATGTTAATTGTTACAATTCATACTCGAGTTTGGTTTTCTTATATAATTGCTGAATAGTTTAAAAGGGGTTATTATCATAGTTGTAGCGAAAATAGACAGATCGATTGGTCCAGAACGAAGTTATGCTTTTATTAAAAGAAAATCAGATAAAAAAGTTTTAACTGAAGTTTCTTACAGATAAATAATGTTTATATGTTAAATCTTTAAAACTTAAAGTGTAAGTTTCGCAGTTTCCCTTGTAAGTGTGTCAGGATGAGTCGGTGACACGGTTATATTTTACGAGAGTGGCCGCCATGTTGCTTTAGTTTTAACCTCCTTGATGGGGGTAGGAAAGATGTGGAATAGGCATTAAGTATTATTATTTTTATTATCGGTCGATCGATTATTATTTATCGAGGTGTTTTTAAAACAGAACACAAATTACTATAGATTATAAGTTTAGATTAGGCGTTTCATGAAAATTTCGTTTGTCTTTGATTATATATGTATCTATTATAAAAACACTAAATGAAAAAACAATACATAATTAGTTTAAAAAATAACTTTAAGGTAGCTGCTAATGTTTATATTAAGTCATTTAATATTTTCGTGTTAAAAGTGTCTCCGAAGCTTTCCTGTTCATGCGGAAGCTTAAAAGCATCTTTGTCTTCGACCAAAAGCCTTCAGTTTAAGGCTTGTAACACACTGAATAATTTACGAAGCAAACTTCCCGTGGAAGGAGTTTTTGAATTAATTACCAATGATGTCGTGGTTTTGTAGTGGTAGCATCGATCTATTAGCGTGGGTTTGATTCTTGCGTGATGTTTGATGTTGTTTAGCTTACGTCGAAGAGAGACTACAACTTGTTAATAATAATGTATTGTACCTATTTCTTATTTTAATAAGTGTCGAAAAGTATATTTTTATATTATTTATTAAATATAAATTTTTTGCATCTAATAAAGTAACCTTAATGTAAAATTTATTAAAATAATTAAAATATAAAATGCTTCAAGGCAGAGTCGAGACGTGTTTTATCTCAAAACATATAAGGTACACTTAAGAATGCTTTGTAACATAAATATTTTCAATTCGTATGCAAAGTTTTGAAATTATTTTACCCTTTCGAATTTCGCTAATTCTCGTTTGAAGTACGAATTTGTTACTTATAAATCAATATCGAATTCAACCCTTTCGAAATATGTCTTTGATATTCCCTTAAAGGGCACATTCCGCCCTTTGATAATTCATTAATCACTGCAACTTATTAGCAGATAACGTTTTTAAATTAATAATTTTTGGTGATTATGACGCTTAATATTTTATCAAATATCAAAGTAAGTTCGTCGAAGTCTCAATTAATGTTGAATATTAATTACTTTATAATTATATGAATCTGTAAGTGTTTTTCTTACCAACGAGTAGATATGAAATATTTTTGCTTTAAAATATCAAAATACACATTTTTTTCATAATAACGTTTCCTTGTTTTGCGTCAATGCACGAAATTATAAAGAGCTTATCTTATTGTTTTAAAATCAGAACAGATAAGTTATCTCGCGCCAATCAAAATTATTATCGATAAAAAATAGTAAAGCGTTTTCAGTTTGAGAACAATGAGGTGACGTCACTCGTTATCAGCCCATCATCGGCCGATAACAGCGCCCCGCCCACCGCCGCTGACCAATCGCGGCCGATCGATCGGTCAATACCGACTGACGGCCGACGAACGAACCGAAATACTCGTACATACCTCCAAATACCTATGCGAAGGTAGATACCACAGATAAAAAAATACTCATCCCTCTCAGTCAATATTTCTTCTTTTCTCAATCGTAGAACGACTTGTACGTGAACCATAGAGTTCACAGTCGCTGTCAAACGACTTGTCACTTTGTTTTTTTACGCACGTATTGACAAAAGGCATGATTCCTAGTTCCGAGATGTAAATATTCTCGCGATCATTGTGTCAACAAGACGCAGTAAAAATCTTAGGACGTTTTCTTTATGGACAGAAAAAATGTCGGGGAGCGTAAATTAGTTGATAATTTGTGTGTGACTAAACTTTCGTTAAATGTAAGTCAAACAGCGCCTAAGCAAATGGAGACAGGTGTCCACGATAGGCTCCATAGATATATAGGAGGTACCTACTACATGGTCGGGATATTTGCCTCCCCGGCATATGTAAATCTTGTATGCATAGTTTTTAATTAAACAAGAGATAAGCGGCGTTTCATTCCTTATTTGTCTTTTTTAGTATAGAGCCAGTGCATTGTAAACACTAGTCGAAGAGTAGAATCTTTGATTGTATACTCTGCGCCGTGCTCATATTTAAAGCTTTACCATCATTTCCATGTAATTTTACGACTGACAACTAAAAATTCAAATGTTTACAGAGTGTTGTTTAATCTGTCTAGTTTCGTAAGAAATTTCATTATGTGTGGTTTAATTGCTTCGCGATATTTAAATTTAGAATTGAGATTTAATCAAAATTCAGAGAGCGAGCGGCACCCGATCCCCGTATTAGTGGAGATTTGGCGCGGTATCGTCTAGAAATCAATCCATTCCGCCCCCTATTAAGCTTTAATCTTCGAAGGCTGGCTATAACTTAATCCGTGCTCGAGAAGCGGTATAAATAAGCAATAAACCGCTACAGGTGCTCCGAACAGTTCCTATTGAGCGAAGATTACATAGAGCAGAGATTATTTCGGGATTATTTTTCGGGAGAGTTTTCGATCATGGGAAAACGACAAATGATCGCGTGCTTCGCGGTAATTGAGGCGAAGTTTTTTTCTATTGTGTTCCTCGTTTGTCTATCAGCTTGTCGTGTAAGTCGATAGTTTGTCCGAGGCGGGCGAGAGCTTCGTATTGCCTTTCAATCTTTTGTGCGGGCCCGGCGTTACTGTCTCGTGTCGTGTCGCCTTCCTTCTGATACGGTTTGGGTATTTTGTTTATTTTACACAGGTATGATTGATAGTACCGTCCTTTTTAGATTTCATTTATGCAGTGACTTTGTGAATATATATTCATCGTCAATAAAACCTCTTTGCAGAGAATTTTAAAATATATGATCGGCGTTCTTTTATACTCTACATGTTCTTTTCGAAATTATTTGTCTTATGAGACAGACATCCGCTAAGTTGAGTAATCGATTGATTACTAGATATAAATAGGATTGTTCTTTTAAAAAACTGTTTACGGTGTTTGCACAGGCGTGATTTTATGTCGCGACTGTCGGCCCGTTTGATACGACTTGCCCTTTGATGGATCAAAGGCGCCGCCCATCGGTCGCCATATTGGTAAAAATAACACATTAAACTATTGAAAACATCGGTTGGACGTGTTTTAGCGGAGAGTTTAATGCGTTCGGGGCTATTTAGAAAAACGTTAATTAGGTACACACACACACACACATATACCTATCAGACGTTGTCAAAACTTTTAGGATCCTTTTGAAAGATGCATTTTTTGATGAAATCAGGATGTTCATAGTGCATACAAGATAAGGGAAATGGATTTGGTGGATAATGGGGATAGATAGGATGGATAATTGATGCGTGTTTATCTATAGTCGCGGATGTTGACAGATTTCTTCCGGTAGCTATACGTGGGAATGCGTCTTTTGTTTTAAACTTTGAGATTTATTCAACATATTTCATTAAATTGTTATTGAAGGAAAAATGTAAATCCATTATGGGATTGGTCCATTTAAACTTTATTTATTCGATACATTTACAAGCCTTAGATAATAATAAGACGGTTAGTCCGGAGTATTTGGTATTTGTATCATTGTAAATTATTTATAACGTAAGAGTTAAAAGAAAATGTTAATACTTCCTTAACCAGCTCCGCGGCGAAAACAGCCACAATAGAAATACTGAGACCAGAAAACCTAAGAGTTCTTTTCTTCCACTTCGCATTAAAGTAAAAGCTGGTCAAACATTAAGACGTTCAAAGTAAAATAAAATGTAGGTAGGTACCTATACGAGTATGTTCTGCATTTTATTTAAAAAACAGTATTTAGAATAAGGCAGCTTTTTCAGATCAGGTACGCTTCAGCCTGTAATATCACACTGCTGGGCATATGCCTCTTTCCCCATATAATAGAAGGATCAGAGCTTAATCCACCACGCTTCCAAAGCGAGTTGGCGGATATATTCCCTACTATGAGTAACGGGGAGACCCACAAAGACTGCACAAACACCCAGAACACGGCAAACATCTGTACCTATGTCCAATACAAATGTTTGCCACAAACCAGTGCTGTGACCGTTGCGCCAACGTGTAGATTAGGTACATATAAGATGTATTTCAGTTTCAAAAAACATTTAAGAATTGAAGAAACTAATATTTCAAGAATAATATGAAGATCGATTCAGAATGACAATACTAACCATCTTAAAAGGTAGTAAAGAGTCCAATATAAAATAGAGAGTGTAACCTCTGTTGAAGGGTAAATATTTTCGACATAAAACGATCAGGATGAGGTCGCCATGATTGAGATGTTGCGTTTGAAAACAAGACATACTAGACGCGTTGTTTGTCTTACTCTAAGAGATGTGTTTGTAAGCTTTGAAGACTTCTTTCCTTGTACTTTTACTTGTAAAAGTCACGATTGATGTTTACTTGGAAAACAATAAAAGTTTCAGTATACCTACGTGATATATTCTTACTGTTATTACTTATAAATTGTAGTTACCCATGTTTAATACAGGATTAGTTACTTTTTTTTAATTACATTACAATTATATTCGTTAAATAAATCATGTCGAGTAATAATATAAATATACTTTTTTATTAATTTAATTAATAAATAAAAAAACTTATAAAACTTTTATGTGTAGGTATAGTTTTCACAAGCATTACAATTTATTGTCTAAAGAAAATTAATTTAGAAATAAAATGTTAGATATATAGTACCTACCTATATATCTAAGGTATATATCGTAAGGTAAGTTTTGTAATAAAAAGCCTTATTGCGACGTATTCGAACACGGTACTACTCAGTGATATAATTAATATTACAGTGATTCATAATTTATGAAACATCCAGCAGGTTCCGAGCCCACTGTTGCGAATCACAGCGAAAATAAATATCAAATCAAGATAATATTTAAAAGTTGATAATAATCAAATTTATTCACATTTAGCTCATAACTGCAACGTAATGTTTATTATTTATTAAGCGTCTCTTACTCGTATATATTGTAACCTTCTGTTGAAATATTAAAATTGTTATAAACTTGTCTTTGCTCTATACTCGTTTTAATGTATTTATTATTTTTCTTGTACTTAACTTATACCTTTGTTTACGATGTCTAGAAAGTCGTTTAGAACATCAAAACTTTTAAAATTGTTTTATTTTAAAATTGTCGACAGTTATTGTCCAACGCTTAAATTGAAATAAAAATCGGTTCATTAGTTTGGTCTAGACATAATCATAGAAAAGTTGTTACTCTCATCATTGCAATTAATTTTTGATTTTGGAATTGAAATTATTAGATTATCTTCAGTGTAGTTCATATACATTGTATATGCTGTTTTATTTAATACATTACAATCCTTTCTCCACCAAAATCTCCCAACGCTGAGGAGGTCTACGGATTTTTTTTTCTTTTTTCCTCAAATATCGGTTGAAGTTGCGACAAGTCCCACAACTAACATCTCTCCGCTAAACGGTTCGAGATAAGGAATTTAGCGTTTCCCCCGTGTTTGGACAATTTATTGATACACAAATCGCTCCCTGAGAACATTTCGAACTTTTTTTAGGTTTCCTGCTCCATCAGTGGGAAATATAAATAGAATTATCGGTATAATAATTGAGAGCTTAGATTATGATAATGTTTATTTTAATGTGTTAATTGATATCAATGATAGAGGGTAGTCGCTTTCAGGTACAAATATTATAAAACTGAAGAGTGTGGTTGAACTCGCTAATCTTAGGGACCACTGGATCGAATTCTAGCGTTATTTTAATGTAGTATAGCCTATTTATCGAGGAAGTCTTTAGGTTATATAATACGCGACTACCAAAAGAAGTGGATAATTCATGAAAAGTGTTGCAAAGGCAAGGCCCGTCAGTAGAATTACAGACATACAAACAATGTATTAATTGGTTTCGTACAAGCGGAGATGCGTTTGGAAGCTTATCTACTTATCGAAAAACTAAGACATTACCTACTTAATGCATACTTTAAATAGAATATCAATGTTATGATTCTT
Organism: Melitaea athalia; assembly: GCA_905220545.2. Lineage (NCBI taxonomy): Eukaryota > Metazoa > Arthropoda > Insecta > Lepidoptera > Nymphalidae > Melitaea > Melitaea athalia. The sequence goes on from HG992196.1 coordinate 7,960,185, forward strand.
GTCATAACTAAAGCTGAAATAGATTATAAATAGTAGACTTTCCCTTATCAGTCAAAGGTAGGGTTAGCAAACAGTACAGTTTGCTGGATCTAAATAAAGACTTCCATTGTTTTGCAATCAGTACACGTTTATTAATTTGCTTTGCTTATTCATGTTTCTTTATAGTTTGTTGGATTGTGTGTATTTGTGAAACATTAACGTCTGTGGTCATTTATATTAAATGCAGAGTTTAGTAGTTCTTAAAGTAATTTATCTTTTAATTATAGTAATATCATATACTTCATTAGTTTGTTTGTTGTAATGATTAAGAGTCGATTTAGTTGCTTTATTGTTTTAATTAAAGTGTTTTACTTTTATATCACTCACATAAATTATTATTATTATAATTTTTTAATATTTATATTAGTTCTACTTTTCTTATTTTTGAAGTGAAACTTCTTTAGGCGCATGAGGGGTAAAACTGGGCGACCTTTAACGCGGCAGCGCCAGGGACGGTCAGTACTTGGATGGGTGACCGCCTGGGAACACCTCGTGACGTTGGCTTTTTTTTCAATTAGTTTTTTTGTACTTTGAATTAGTTTTTATTAATAAGTTGTCGAATTAGTTTTTTTGAATTATAAGCCAAATAAGTTTTACTTCTGACATGTGTACTTTGTACGCACGCATTTTTTTCTTTCTACTCTTCGCTATCATTTATACCTCGCGTCATTAACTTAGCCTTCATCAGTTTCCTATCAAAAATAAAAACATTTCGATATTCTTAAATCTTTCTCCACAAGCAGGTGACTAGTGTTACATAGTTATAAAGAGACCATATTTCTTGAAGGTTCAGTACAAAGATACGGTATCCTCAGTCAAGGCTCGGTTGCCCAACGTGCAAACAAAACTAATCATCTCAAACACGGGGTGAACGGCCCTGATACCTTATCAAGTTTATTAACACGTGCCTCTAGGCTTTTATACTACACGAACATATTGTTGAAGATCTAAATTAATTTTTAAGTTCTTTAATCTATACTAATATATAAAGCTGAAGAGTTTGTTTGTTTGTTTGAACGCGGTAATCTCTGGAACTACTGGGCCGATTTGAAAAATTCTTTCAGTGTTAGATAGCCCATTTATCGAGGAAGGCTATAGGCTATGTGTCATCACGCTAAGACCAATAGGAGCGGAGTCCACGCCGACGAAGTCGCGTGCAGAAGCTAGTATAAAATAAGTGCGTTCGATTTTAAAATTTCTTGATAAGGATATACATACTTTTATGCAATCCCACTTAAAAATTTTGGTTTTGTCTGCCACTCTACCTGAATAACATTTGACACGATACGATATGATACGATTCAGCCTGTAATATCCCACTGTTGGGCATAGGCCTCTTCCCCATTTAGGAGAAGGATCGGAGCTTAATCCACCACGCTGCTCGAATGCGGGTTGGCGGATACATTTAATGACACATATTGTTCAAAAGTAATTTCTAAAGCAAAGAAAGACTGCGAACTTGTTGTTATTGTTGATATGATCAAAATAAACATATTTATCTCTATATTTATATCATTTATTTGGGTTATTCTAAAAATATTAAAGTCTTTTTTTCATCCTACGTACGGGTTTGATAGTAGCGATGACCAATTTTCCAGCAATTCAGTCTCAAACGTTTCTACTATGATAAGTGCCTATAGTGTTAATCAATACAAATTAAATGAAATCATCACCCTTAATACATCCTGCCTCTTCTCCAAGGCGACAGGCGACGTGCTAACGAGAACAAAGGAATCGGCTCGCGTCTTGCATCGCAGATTAGTGCACTTGCTGTGTTAGAACGTGGATAATAACGTCGTCTTAAAAGGTTATGAAATCTCGGTTTACTCGGAGAAGCATTGAATTCGCTTACATGTTATTTAAATTAGTTCCTTTTGACGGACGTAACTTGATTATATTTGAATATTTTAATTAAATTTGCTTTTTTATTGATATGCGTTAAAGTATTTATTTTATTTTATAAATACGTTTACTAATTTACGGTATTTTATTGTGTGTGGTTCGTGTTTAATATTTCGATCTAGACGGTTGTTTTTAGTAGTTTGATGTCTTTCTTTGTCATTGCATCGTCGCGTTTTACTGATGCATTTTATATAAGACGTTGTAATATTACGATCATAAGTTAAGGCGTGTTTTTTTCTCCCTAAATAGCAAACGGCTTATTTTTTTAATCTGTCAACGACTTGGGGCGCATTATGTCAATTGTTTAGCTTTTATATTTATAACGTGACATTTTACAGTCTACACTTTTCCCAGATAAATATGTTTTGTAACGTAGAAAGAATTTTAGATTCGATTTAAAAAGGAACACTGTTTAAAACAGGTTTCTTGGCAATTATTGTGCTTCTCGGTTCTCACCTGATCTCTCTCTTAATATCGTCATAGTCCCTCTGTGTGTCGAGCCGCGCCTCCAGCCTGGCTATGTGTTGTTTCTTTTCGTCCAGCCGCTCTTCTAGCCGCTGAAGCTGTTGCGCGTGCGCTTCTTGCAGCGCTGACAGCGACGCTTGGAGACGTCGCACGTCTTCCACTAGTTGAGCTATCTGTAATCAAGATATTAACATTTTATTTATGATCAGTTAGCTTTACCCTGTGGTTTTGGCCATTAAGAGTTTAGTACCTATTTAGTAAATAAGTTTAAGTTGAAATAGATAAACACTATTTCTCTTTGCTCAGTTGTAGAGTGATGTTTTTTTGTCTATATTTCTGGATAATTTAGTTCTCTAACTATGAAAGTATTATAAAAATCGGTTCTGTACTTAAAACAAACAACCGAACAAACAAGTCTACATATTATTAGTAGTTAGTAGACACTTGTAATTAAAATACGAACGAGTTGATTAGTTATAGTTTTTGTTAAGCTATAGGTAGGTAGTTTTCTAGAACCTTTTTCTGTTTGAATACTCTCCAAGAATATTTAATTAATGGGTATAAAGACGGGCAGATAGTAATGAAAGCGGCCGCGGTACATATAAAATAATTGTAGGTATTGCACATAGTCTAATAGCATATAAACAATGAAAGTATCTCGATCATATATGAGTATTTTAATAAAAACGTTAAGCTTTTTACATCTTTTAATTTAATTCTGAATGTCATTCAATAACGTTATTATATACGCGGTTATATATCAAAATAATTAAATCGTAAAACTCCAGTAATTAACATTATATAAAAATATAATGTTTAATTACATCGCTGCGTCAAAAAAGATACAAGATAAAGATGATTGGTTTACATTGGAATTATTTTATGATCTAGTTGTACCTTGAAATACGGTCATGATATTTGATTGGTGTTTATACTATTGCGGTTATTATCAGTTATCAGAAGAGATTACGAATTGATGTTTATTCCTTATCTGTGAGTTTTTTATTATGTGGTTTTCCGTGTCAAATAAATTGTTAATTGTTTGAATGACGTTACGAGTATGTTCTTAGTAGATACTGCGTTGTTTCGTTCGCTTTCAGTTTTGATACGTATAGATTGGTTGACGACGTTACTTTGTAGATTGTACCTACTTTAGTTTTATAGTGGTCGGAAACACAATTTCAATGTTTCTGGTGTCACAAGCATCCATAGTTTACTGTAAACACTAATGATCAGGTGGACTATAAGTTTGTTTACAACTATAATCACTTCAGCGCCAGCGTACCGGAGTCCACTGCTGGACATAGGCCTCCCCAAGTTCACGTCTGACATTATGGCGTGAACCCATGTGTTTTTCCCATTGTCACCACGCTGGGCTGGCGGGTTGGTGATCGCAGGGCTGGCTTTGTCGCACCGAAGACGCTACTGCTCGTCTTCGGCCTGTGTTTTTGAAAGCCAGCAGTTGTATGGTTATCCCGCCATCGGTGGGCTTTATAAGTTCCAAGGAAGTAGTGGAATTGTGTTATCCCTTAGTCGCCTTTACGACACCCACGGGAAGAGAGGGGGTGACTATATTATTTATTGCCATAGCCACACACAGCAGCCGTACCACTATATAATGCTAAGAAATAATTAAAATGTTTATATAGATTTTCTAGAAATCGCCTACTGGATTTTAAGATTAGCGAATTAAAAAATAAACCGGCTGTGATCAAGCCGAACGCGAAGGTAGTGTCTTGCGATTGTGCAATAATTAATGTAACTTTTTATACGTAGGTACTAAATCGACGTTAAAAACTACCGAAAACCCATTTCTTATATGAAGGTACATATTTGTTATCTTTATTGAAATAAAATTTCTTTACGCACGTTTGACTTGGGCAGTGAGCTGGTGAATGCGTGATGATAGCGTTACGAAAAGTGTGATCGGGCGAGGCGAACGGAAGTTGAGAGAGAGTAGTTAGTGAAGATAGAAAGAGACGGAGTTACGTTTCGTATATTACTGTAGGGGCAACTAAAGACGTTTTACTTTAGTCGTGTGGTCTAAAGCACACTCGGTTTTTGTTGTATTATTTATGGCTGTTGTAATAGGTATTTAGTGAGAATTTAATTTGTGTGTCTCTCTTTCCAGTTTACATTGATACTTATTTTAGTGTTATGTTATCAAAATTAATTATGGTATTAAAAAAAAAATTATGGTACCCGAAATTAACTGGTACAAACTTACATCTGTTGTAGGTACCTACCTAGCTACAGAATTAATTTCATCTGTCCTCTCAAATAGTCTATCAACGACCTAAACTGATCCGTATTTTTGCCCCGTAATTTTTAGCTGTAACCAACTCCACTATTTATACCTTATAAGATAAATTTGTTTGTTTGTTAAGATAACAAAAAAAGAGTTGCAAAATTGTATACTTAATAATACTTATTAAATATATATTTTAAGTTAACCACTGTCCGGCTCCTATCTTGATTTATCATCTAGACTTTGAGTTCTTAGAACATTTCTGTAAAAGCTGAATCATTTGTTTCAATTCAATTTCACAAAGACGACCTTCGCACCGACCGTGTAGATCCCTATCTCGATGCAACGGAAATCCTACTGCTTCCTTCTATGCTAATCAATGAAGGCCGATATTATTAGTATTGTTTAAGAAAATGATAAAATTATACCAGTAATGACTGAACCATTTATATTTATTGATGATGTATTTAAATTTTTAATGCAAAATATAAATAAAAAAAAAGGAAAATAATTCCATGAAATGACGGCGAAAACGAACGAGACAACAGATTGAATTGAGATTTTGTTTTATAATAGAGATGCTTTTAGCGGTAAGTTTAATGTTTTTGAAATATAATTTTATGAAAAAAATATATTTATCGTCGTCATATTTTAAATCTATTTAAATAGAATTTTTAAAATATTTTTTATAAACCGATTTAATGCAATTTCCTTGTTTTTTATTACACATAACAACAATACGTAATCATATTTGATTTTTATCTATACTTAATATTATAAAGAGGTAAAGTTTATAACTTTGTTTGTATATACGGGGTAATCTTCGCAAATACTGATCCGATCATGAAAATTCTTTCGCTAACAGAAAGCTACACTATTCAGGAGTGACAAGATAAAAGGAAAAAGATAAAAATATACAAAGATTTTAAATCAGCAGGATTTGAACCTGCGCCCTCTGACGTGCCGTGTCAACAATTCAATCTAATCAAGCATTATTATTTGCCTTAGAAATTAATTGGTGATTTTAAAACATTTATATTTATCTGATTTGCTGAAAATAGTGAGAGTGTATTGGAACATATCAAATTTCACCGTACCCTTCTTATGTGAAATGGATTGATTATAACGCCCAACGAAGTGGGCACGGGTCGGCTAGTATCTTTATAAAAAGGTATTTTGTGTTATACGTATATCGAATTTAATTCTATGTAATTCGAAGAATAAAATTCTTCTTTAATACACGCATAAACTTTATTATGTACATAAAAACACACACATGAGTTATTTTTATGCAAAGTTACATATTGCGTATAAAAACCATTGCTCATAATGCAAACATTTTATTAACATTTAGTGAAACAATAAAATTTTTCAAACGTATTTCCTTTGAACATAATTAGGATAATACTATTGATGATAGAATGAAGTAAAGTCGACCTTTTGATGTGAAAAATATAGTTTATTTTAAATTGAAAGATATTATTCTTATAAAAATGAGGTTTTTATTATAGACGCTAAAGTATCAGAGGGTATTTGCTTGATTAAAAGTAATTTATCGTGAACCTTCTTGCGATTGGGTAGAAGTTAGAATCGCTTGGATGTCTGTGTGTATTCTAGCGTATCAGTGAAATACTTTAGTTATTACAGAGCAAATATCGTTATTGACAAGACCTTGAGCGTTCGACATAGAGACGAAAGAAAAAACAAGACAATAGGTATTCGGTACACTGAATGTGAACATTTAATGAAATTATTATCATGTTATTGTTTTCGATTGAGTAATTTGGCGTTTGAATTGATTTTTTTATACAGTCGGCAAACAAGCGTACGGCTCACCTGATGATAAGCAAATACCGTAGCCTATAGACGTCTGCAACACCAGAAGCATCGCAAGCGCTTTGTCGACCCTATCCCCAATTCCCTCCCAGGAGCTCACCAACAGGAACACAACACTGCTTGAAAGCAGTATTATTTAGCTGTGGTATTCCGTCGAGGTACTACCCCAGTCGGGCTGCTCCATTTTTTGAGCAGGAAATTCCCTGCTGTGCCCTACCTCAGTTAAATGATTTTTTAAACACTCATGTAATATGAATGTTACGGTAGAATTTTTGACTTATAGCTTGGATTTGTCTTAAATCCTTTTTTAGCAGAGTCATTTGAATGGGAGTGGAACATAAGAGTGGTAGTGGACTTATTAGGTAACGAAGTTATTAAAAGTAGTTTACGCAATTAATGAATTTAATATTTTAATACAAAAAATATCATACAATATTCTACATATATTCGTTTTAAATTTAAAATCGTAAAGATTCGCGAATCAGAGTCTCGTAGCAATAAAAGTTATATTTATCAAATAATATGAACGTTATTCACGCTTGACTCACTCTATACATTTTTTGATCCGGTTATAATTTTATAAAATTAAAATATATCAGGGAGATCAAACATGGATAAGTACTGTGATTTATATTATTTATTTTATATACGATTTCGGAATTATACGTTTTATTATGAATTGTGTTATGTCCTTGAATCGAATTCATATAAAAATGGTTTACTCATATTATTCTTAATATTATAGTTAATTTAACGATTCTTAATACCTATTTGTACGTAAATATGAATCATAGTCGCATGTTTAAAAGATTATCGCTAGAGAAGGGTTCGATAGATTTCGCTATTTTTTGTTGTGTTCGATATTCCCTGTTATCAAATATATTTTTATACCTCAATGATAATATAAAGTTAGAAAACATTGGTACTTTTCATTTTTAAAACGCTTCTTGTCATCTATATTAGTAAGTACAACAGTATAAAGTAGGTGCGCCATCATTTAGGTATAATACAATAACTCTGTTGAGCAGTTTTACCTGTACGATTTCCGATCATTTGGGAATTTTAGGACTAAAATCTTGTAATGTGTGCATTATTGTTTGTTTTATGTACTAAGATAGTATGATACCAAAAAAATCTTAAATCGTCTGCAGCGAACACAGGAAACATTTCCGCTTGTTTCCTAACTACACCGTTCCCTTAGTTCCAGTTAACAACGGTTAGAATAGCCGTCCTGTAAACACCTATTTGTCCATTCAAATACTAGACATAAAAAGTATTAGCCGAAACGAAATTCCCCGGGACAGAACCGCGAGTAATTATTGTCTTAATTCGGCTCTGCGCTGACCGCTATTACGTGAAGATTTAAATCAAAAGCGGCAGCGGGATAGACAAATATAGAAAAAAAATCTTAAGTATGCAATGAATATAGTTTATATTATAAAACACATAAAAATAGTCTTTATAAATTACTTTAGATCTTAGAGATTTTGTTCAATATTTTGTTTTTATTTTTTTACGAATAATATCCTACGTTCTAAATCATCAAACTCATTGATTGATAATGTGCATCACGCAGGATAAAATACGTAAATTATCTTCATTAATAACGCAAAATATATTGCTAATGAATATTTCAAAATAGTTCTCACTTCTAACTTGCACCATCCGAAGGTTTCTTCTGAAGGGTTAAAGGGTAACCCTCGACAATTACCTACAATCATTACTATGGACAATTATGTTTTCGGCCATCACAGTTACACGTTTTTATTGGAGGCCGGTTTTTAGTTTAATTGCTGTCTTTTTGGACCTCCGTGTGATTACACTACAAGGTTCCTGTGACCAACGGCCCATGATCGCCAGGTTTGATGGAGACAACCCTAATGCTGATTACATGTCATTAAACTTGCTTTGTTATTAGAAACAAAATATTTAAAACTTTTCCTATTGAGAGATTTTCACTGAGATAGTACTTTTGCTGAATGTTCATGTAGTTTAAGAAATTCTTTTTCAATTTTGTCCATCTCTAAAGTAAATTCAATAAAATTTTCTTAAAGAAATTCGTTACGACAAAGCTTGCTCTGTTGCTAACTACATAAAATTCTTTTTTTATCCGTATAATAAATACTGTAGAAGTTTTCCGTGCGTGCGTTGAAAGCGTTTTAAACAACGGTCCTTTTGTGTATTCAATTGTTTAGTTACTAAATGCAAAATACTAAGGCCAAGCTATAAATTGTCGTGACATCTCCGGCTCGTTATCGTGTCGGCCACGTGTCGCCTTTCAATCGTACCAAACACAACTAGAGAACATAACGCATTATGGACCCTAATGCTTTATAATAGAGCCATTTATTATAGCACTTCGCTTGACACCGATTATGTGCCTAGGATATCTGGATTACCATGTAACATCTATCACCCTAAGCTGACGCCGATATCACACTTCTGACAACTTACGAATGACTTTATTTCGAAAAAGCATTATGTCTTAAATATCTTAATATCCAAAAAAATTTATTTTAATTAACTTAAGTATAATAAAAACGTAGACATTTCGGTAACGCTAATTGCGTCGTACGAATAAAATAACGATGATTTTAGAATATGCAACATTTTTGTGACCGTCATAAAATAAATAATATTTAAAGAGTCGAAGTCGGAGGCGATCTTCATCGAGATATTAATATTGCATCCGCAATATCAGCGTCCGAGCGATCATTTGCTTGTTTTTCCGATTTCTGTCATTTAGCGCGATCTCTCGCATTCGAGATTAGCAGCCGAATAGCGATCGTGGATTATGTTCTAATGAGAAATGTCGGACAACAATTCCGGCCGACGCGAGCAACAAAAAATATCATACCAATCATTTTCAAGCAAACAAAAATATCAAAACTTTCCACATTCAGACGTTTCCATATTAACACTCGCATCAAGAGAAAAAGAACGCGATCAGAAAACCGGGGAATGTGGTCGGACGTCGATGCCAATAGACAGGAAATCTAATAAAGTAACAAAACTCATCTGATTCGGCCCCTGACAATCCATCGTCATAAATTTGTACAGGTCTCGATCACAAAAGAAGTGATGAAAGACAAGTGGGCGAATAAAAAACGCATACTACGCCATTTTGCCGTCACAAAGTGGAATCCATGTCGGCGATCTGTCAAACTGGTCAAATATGAGCGAATTGGCGGGCAACCGTTATTAGCCGGCGAAATTTAATCGGCTCGTCGTCCCGTGCGCGGCCAGGGCGTCGAACCCCGTCTCGAATTCGGCCCCCGAAATCTGCCGAGCGGTACCAACTGTTAAAAACAAAAAGACGCTCGAGTAGCTTCTACAGGCGGAAAGTTGAAGTTTTCCTTTTTCCACATCTATCACAGTGTATAGTTTGAAGCGAGTTTCATTTCGGGGAAAAATGATAAATGACGTGAATGATTGAACAGCCGGACACGAGTTTCGAATCTCGAAAAGAGATTTCGGTGGATCCATTTTTACATTTCATTCGAATTATGACGGGCTCGCGGACTGACAGCGCTGCAACTATACGAATTAAATTGCAAAAATTTATTAGCCATTTAGTGGATTGTCACGACATCGGCAACATTCCATAAATATTCACAACAATTGTCGCGGTGCTTTTACAAAAGCCGGCGTGATTGACAGCAGACGTCACGACTATCAATCAACTATGCGTGATCGGAAAGCATCGTGTGATAAAAATTAGCCGACACGGATCTCTCGCGCGCGCCTCTTATTGAGTCGGCACAAAGCACACAATTCGATGACGATTTTTGTTTTCGAATTTCGAAAATATGCTGTCATATTTGACATTGACATCGAAATTGGCGAGAAGTTTGTCTATGCACTTTTGATGTCGCTCGGATTTCGTGTTTGAAAGGCATTGACAAGCCATTAGTAGGTTCTGCGATTAGTTTCCATCGTTGACGGCTCTTTGATTTTTTGGTTCGCCTGTTGTTTTCGACATGATCCGATACGAAAATCGAGCTTTCATAGACAACCGGAATGCAATTGTCTGTAGTTTTGAGGCAGACAACGAAATGAAGCAATTATAAGTTGTGGAACCTCATTTATTGCCTGTCTATCGTTTCTGTTATAAAACCAAATGGAAAATTAAGTTTTCCTTGTTGTGGCTATAATTTCTCATTATGGAAAGTCGCGTCGTGTGTGCACGGTGGCGGTGAAGTTGTATAATTGTATCAAAATTACGTTACAAATATATCATTGCAAGATATCAAGAAAATAAGATAGCATTTTTGTACTTCTGCGGCTACCCTCATATATTAGTGGTGCTGGTGGGTGATCATTAAGTAGCAAATAGGATGATAAACAACCTCAGAAGGCTCCTATTCGGTCAGTTACAGACCTCGTAACACGTCAGCGGTCGCACGCGACTGCAGCACGCTAGTATTGAGGTTGTTAAAACTAAAGAATTTTCGCGAAGTTTTTATTCTTTCACGTTTTTAGAGCGCATTCATCATTTGCGCGAGCAGCACAAGGGTGTTTTCGCAAAGATATCTGGTCTAGATTATTTTGAGTAACGGCGATGGGGAAAAAGTACTGCGGGCTATAAAATATTGTTTTGTTGGGGTAATTAAAAGGTGCACGGTATAGCGCTCTCGATGTATTTTGATAATTACATGTTTAGCCAGTATTAATCGTAGTACAAACTGAAGTAAAAGAATTTAAATTGTTAATTATTTTAAAATTTATGTGACATTGTTTGATCAACAATAAAATTAAACGATTCCAGCTAATTGTTCGAAGACATTATTAAACTTGTTTTTCTGGTAACAGTAGTGTAGTAGACCTTTCCATTTATTATGATATTTGCAGAAGCAATCGAAGTGTTATAAAAACCATACCAGACGACTTCGTATTAAGATCGACGTATAAATAAGTATAAATAAAGTTATTCGAAACATCCTCGCAGTATTTATTATTGTAGAGTTAAGCACGAAGCGGCTACAAACAGCTGATTCGGTCGCTCCGTCCGGGATTGCAATCTAGGTAATTATATTAATTTAGTTTTGGATTTATCGCTCCACTGCTATCGAAATTCAGGCCAATTCGTGGATAGTAGCCTAACTAATGTTACTTGCGACTATATCTGACGTTCCAATAGCATTGACCTCTGAAAAATTAATTTTATAGTATAGGACCAAAACAATATATCAATCATACCATAATTTGAAACAAAATATGTACATATAAATTTAAATAAGTTTGTTTCTAAATTTTTAATATTTTTTTAAAAGAATTGAGAAATGTTGATCGTGTATTCATCTTGCAATCGATCGATAATCGTGTATTCACATTGCAAGGTAATCGTCAAAAATTTTACGATTTATATGATTATATTAGATGTTACCTACACAAAAGGTCCGCAAATTCAAGTACTTCTGAATTGGGTCCCTGATCCCGAAGGACGTAAGCGACCCGTTCCAGAGATTGGATCATCTCGACGACAGGCGATACGTGAAGGTATTCAGATCACGGGGAAGTTCACAAAACATTCCTCCGTCGACTTGAGTTGTTAAGTTGTTGCCGGATTTTTCCACTTTTAACTTGATTTCCCAAACTAGGGGTTCGTTTTGATTGGTTAATTTTCGGAAAGGTTTCATAGGAGGTTATTTATTTATTTTGCTCAAAGGATTTTATATTGAAAATATTGATTTTCTTACATATGATCTAATATTACTGTAAGGTCTAACAACTTATTATTTATTTTTAATACAAATTCAATCACAAATCATCTGTCCTCTAGGAGGATTTTTATAAAAAACATTACAACCATAAAGGTTGATAAAACTATTCATTCTGGCTAGAAATAATCTAATTATTCTTATAAGATTAACTGAGGTAGGGCACAGCAGGAAATTCCCTGCTCAAAATATGGAGCAGCCCGACTGGGGTAGTACCTCGACCTTACAGAAGACCACAGCTAAATAATACTGTTTTCAAGCAGTATTGTGTTCCTGTTGGTGAGTAAGGTGACCAGAGCTCCTGGGGGGATTGGGGATAGGGTAGGCAACGCGCTTGCGATGCTTCTGGTGTTGCAATCGTCTATAGGCTACGGTCTTACCATCAGGTGAGCCGTACGCTTGTTTGCCAACCTAGTTACATTTAAAAAAAAAGGTGGCTTAAAATATTTGGTTAATTCTGAATTTAATTATAAAATGTTTGTATAGTATGTACATATATATGTATGTACAATTATAGGTCATATTTTAAAGATGTGACAACATAGTATTTTAATATAATTACAAATGAAGCTACAGATAAAACAGAAGGAAAAAGCGACACAATTCGATATTAGTAATTAGTCGGACTTTTCTAATTAGACAGAACAAATAGACGAAATAAAGCATTAAGGAGTTGTGCAAATAGTATGAAGAAGGGGAGTCGACCAAGCACCTACAACTTCTAGATGTGGCTGCTTGTAATACATAGATAATAATGTACAATTATATGTCGTGTCATCATTTTTATAATTTTTAATTAAGTGGATGGATGCTATAAAACATAATCATATTTATTATATACCTACATACCTACCTGTATCCAAAAAGCATTCTTGTGTTAGACAACTATAAAGTAGGTACAATAATAAATTTAACAAACTTTTGCTGTTTCATTTTTTCTTTTCCATTTTATAGTGATATTGGCTAGTAAATATTGAAAAAAAAAATTAACGTTTGTATATAATAATAATGATAACAATAAACTCTCAATGAATCTGTTGAGCGCGGTACACGGAGCGAACTACGCTCATGGCACATCTATGGAGTGTACCTATGTCCTTGTAAACACCCGTATGCAAGCTTCGTAAGCAAATAATATGACAAGATAAAGAGAATGGAAAACGATATTACGCTATACGGAACATTCAATTAAACGTGAAGCAAAGCTATGGCGAGATATTCTTCATGTACTTTTATACTTATACTATATCTAGTATGTGTCCTAAGAGATTAGGGTTTTTCGATGTCGTACCTATAGAAACACGCCAATTTTTTGTAATCTCTATATATTACTACTTACAAGGTATGAGAACCTCTAACTCATTTGGAGTAAATAAAGGCCGTTATTCCTAACTAGAATCTAATAATTGATACAGAAAACAAAGTTGTTAACTTTCCAGAGATGCATTGCTCCTGTAACTAACCTAAAAATAGTTTAATAACAATCTTATTAACAATTCTTTCCCCGAGATTCCTGGCTCGCTTGATTGGATAGAGCTCGCACTTACGACCAATTAGCTCTAAGTATAAACAGTTCCTAATGAGTGAAACAAAATGGCACTCGAATTATGAGACGTGGGTTTTAAAGGATATTAAGGCTGTATGCGATATAATTGCGGCTAGAAAGAGACCGCCGTCATAGTTGTTATCATTCCGGGCCGGCCGCGGATTCTCGGCGCATGTTGACACTCGCGTCGCCGAGGCGCGCCGTCCTATGAGCAAATCATTTTTTCATACGAATTCCCATCTGAACGCTTCGTAATTATAAATAAAATTGACATTAATTACTTGTGCGCCTTCGAAGTAGGTTAGCGATTTCTAGAAATAATTCCCTTAACATGTAATGAAACTTATTTTTCTTTTGTGCAATAAAATTGCCGTTGTCTTGTCTACCGCTATTTATCTACAACTATAAAAAAATACAAACAGCTGCTTGTGTTATTTGATATGTGCCTGATTAATTACGAGAAGAATACGAGTGCTTATTTGCACTTAAACTAAACAAAGGAAGTTCGAAATATTGAGAAAAAGAGTCGGTCGTTAATAGGGCTGATTACGATTCTGTACGTTCGCGGTCGAGCCAGTCGAGCGAGAAGCCTGCAGCAAACACAACAGTTACAGACGAGACACACATTAAAAAATCAATACTAGAACAGAACACGCTCACAATTAAGACGCATCCCTCAAACGTCATAGCACCCTTGCTCTAAACAGAGAAATAACGGCCGCAAGACTGATCACCGCTCTTGAGGTGACGGCGGAGAGTTCAGAATCGAGCGGCGATCGGTTCGCCACACGCAGCGCTCGTAAGAATGATCCCGCAGGAGCGCCGCCCGTGGCGACACTCGCAAAAATCAACAACGAGCTTATTGTATCGCAACAAAAACCAGAATCGAATGGCGTCGGTCGTATCGCGAGTAAATGCGGTAAAGAATTATCCCGCTAGCAAAAATGTATACCCGGCTGGGGTAGCGGGCACTTTGGGCAATATGCAAAAGTCGGGGAGGCGGCGGGGGAGATGTCGTGATTAGGCCGTGTGTGACGATGCGCATCTTATGCCCGCATTACCCTTTCGTTTTCCTTCCGATAGCTGCCTTTGTGGGGCGGTCCCTTTACTTATCTGTATAAAAAGTAGATCACACGATACCAATTTTCTTCTAGTCTTTCACGTGATCTCTGTGCGTTCTGATCTCTTGGCGCTTGGTATTACGTTCACGTCAAAGTTTATTGGTAAACTGTTATACCGACTCGTCGTGACAAAAACGGTACAACGTCGCCGGTTAGACGATGTCGTCAGAACATTAGACGCGATAAAGTTTAGGTGTCAAATAGATATTACCGTCGGTCTCGACTTACGAAGTTTTTGCTCGAACAAAGTTACCGACACCGGCACAATCGACTCAATGTAATCCCCATTAGCAAAATAAACTACATTCGCTAAGGGCGGACTCATTAACACACTTTCCAAGTTTCCCATCGAAAACTACCCCGTTTAGACTTCCAAATACGTTCGCCGAGGACAAACTAATAAACGTAAATGTTTAATATTCTACCAAATCTTCGCTCCCTTTGCTCTAAATTTCAATACGAGCTTAAGTAATATCGAATTCTGGAACCGCATTCGGTTTGACAAAGTCGTAAAAGACGGCCGAATTTTTGGCGAATGGGACCTTTTCGCTCCGAGTCGCGCAAGAGCCTGATACAGACGTTATGGACGATTCGGAGAGTGATTTCCCTTGAAACCAATGTAGCATATAAATACCATTATTCTGAAACAATACACATTTTCGCCCCCGTCGTGTTGTTTTGAAGAAACTTCAAATGCCTCATGAATATTCGAATTCTCTGCCGCGTATCGATTTTTTATACTCAGACACACACACATTGGGTACACAAAAAAATTTAAGAAAGACTACAAATATTTATTTGATCACGTAATTTGTCGATTAATGTCAAAAGAGTAATTTTTCGACAGTACATATTTAAAGCGATAACTCCTCGATACCGTCTTCCCCCGCACTCACACATCGGTATCTAATGAAATCAGACATCCCGGCGCAATTGTAGATTCAATTAGTACACAGCAGTTGCCATTCTTATCGGTGGAGACGATTTTACGAACGAATTAATCCAAAAACATACGATCCTATCTCCCCCACCTCCCCTGTCTTCACGAGCGCGAGCATCTACACGTATCGTATTGATGCTCATTGTATTTGTCGAGTGTAATTAAGTACATACAAATAAGATGTTGACGACTTCGAGCACTTTCCTTTAATCCATTAGATAATTTCATACGAAAAGATAATCAAATTTCGTAAAATATTCGAAAACGCAATAAATTCACAATTTATATTTCGAAATTCGACTGTTACCTAATTCTTAATCTAAACAAATTCGATCAAACGACACGATACAAAAGCATAAAGAACAATTTAATTTTCAAATATTCGAAAATTGAATTATGTTAACAATTTAATTGTCAGAAGTCGATCCCTAATCTAAATAAAATCGATTGAACGACTCAATAGAGTATTCTAAATGTCGTAAACAATCATAATACGGCAGCGTGGCCGATCGGTAATCGTCGATAGTCGAGGGGAGAAAAAGTATTTTTTTATTATTGATCATGATCATTGATCACGCCTCGATATTGTTGATTATTGATAGATTGATATTAATGCGTTTACTGTTGTGGGGTCGCGGTTTTTTTTATATCACAATCGACGGAACCACAATTGGATATTGTAATTTCATTGTACTCGATTATATTGTGATTTTGTTGTCGAGTTTTATTTGTATTTTTTTACGTCTGTTTATTCAATGTTTGATTCGGCAAGGGTGATTTGCTACGTTCGGAAATTTGGAGTGATTAATATTTTGCTTAAACAAACGAATTTCGTACGTTTAATTTTTATTGGTGTATATATTAAATTTTACATTTTCTATTTATTGGTTCGCAAATTTTAATGTTTCTTATATTTTTTTACTATAATCAACTTTTTAAATATAACATTATAATAAGGTTCACGTCAGTTACAAGATTGCCTTTTAAGGAATAAATTATTTTATATAGAAAGTGACGTGTCAAACCGAGAGTACTCTCATAAAGAAGTCGGAGTACAAATTTACGTCAATATAAATATATATAATAAAACGCTCGACTGATTCTTTCATATAGGGAGTGACAATTCCGCTTTCGATCGCGTGAAATTAATATACAATATGAGTGCCTTCCTCGCTCCCGCACGGAATCGACACCACAATATTCCAAACAGCCATAAGATCGCCCCGAGCCACCCCGGGGAGGCAGTTTGTTATATCCGAACGTCTTCACGATTGAAACCAATTGTTAATTGAGCCATATCTATGAAAATTGCGTCTCCGAGTCGATCCTTATCGGCATACCGTCAAATTTATTACAATACTATAAAAGGACGGGATTTTTGTTTTACGATTTAATTAAATTCGTTTTAATCTATGATCGATTCGAGTTAAAATTAATTTTATTACACAAAAACGTTAATTATAATTTAGTTATTATATTAATTTGTCTTAATATGCCGTTAAGTGTTCGTATGTGATGTTAAAAATAATAGTTAGGTAAAGTTCGGCGCGAACGTAAGTCACGAAACCGCCTCAAATTTGAAAGGCACCCGACAATAGTTAGACAAATGAATAAATCCAAATGGAAATTTCCTATTCGTGAACAATAGTTAGATTTTGGAGGCTTGTATCTCGTACAGACAGATTGATTGGGCTCATGCTAACGTTGTCTAGTGTGGAGGGAGCTAACATTTTTATTTAAAAAATATTTCCTCATCATAAAATAATATTTTATATTTAATAAATAATAGGTAATAATGATATCAAATTTAAAACACAAAATAAAAAAACCTTTTTTTAATTTTATTTGCAATTAAATTTAGAATTGAAAATAATGAAAGAAGTCAACTTTGCTAATGACATTTGAAAATAGATTTATCAAGTTATACCAAACAAAATAAAAACAACGTGCAACTCGTATTCTTTGTTATTTTTTTATTGATAAGAAATAAAAGAAAAATAAATTTGAAATCACAACAAGATTCGAATTCGAATAACTTTTAAAAGAATCTAGTTTATCAGTCGCGGATAAATCATATCACGTTCACATAAATTCCGTTCGCTCTCCATATTTCGTTACCTGGCCCGTTTGTTACGATTTTATTATGAAAATGAATGGCAGGGGGGAGAGGGGGGCACGATCAAAAGGGTTTCTAATTCGTACATTCGCTGCACACTATAGCGACTAGAGAATTTTATGGACCGAATCTTTTATGGGATAATCAAATTTTGTAATATTAATGCTTTCGATTCGTCTGGGAATTAATTTTCTAATATTGTGTTGCGGTAGTTTTTGAAAACTAATATAACGTTATGTTGTTTTGACTAGTATTGTACGAATGGGCGTTAGGCTTGTTATTGTCTTGACTACTATTTGGGTTTGTGATGGATATATTTGTAATCCTTAGTTCTAAATATAAGTACTTCGGTAACTAAGTTTGTACCTATATCTTCGGAATTTATAAATCCTATTATTTTCTATCAGACAATTTTTTAATTGAGAAAATATCTAATATACCTAACGGTAACGTACATGACACTTCTTATATTTTAGACATACATTTATATATATGAAATGTATGTAAGTAACTAAGTAAGTACTATAAAAAATAATAGAATTTTTTTATTAAAGTTCGCATTAAATACGTAATAATGAATATATTACGTATTTAATGAGGAGGTGGTCCATGAGTCGACGTGCCTTTTATTTGCTGACGACCTGAAATTAGTACGCGAAGTGGGCGACACCTCAGACCACATCAAGTTGCAGCGGGATATAGACAGGGTTGTAAGGTGGAGCCACGACAACAAGCTATACTTTAACGTGGCTAAGTGCTCCGTGTTGTCCTTCAGCCGCGCGCGCTGTCCGCGACATCACCCGTACCACATCGAAGGCGAGCCACTGCAGCGCGTCTCCGAGGTAAAAGATCTGGGTGTCCGGTTCACCGCTGATCTCAACTTTCGGGAACATATAGTCGGGGTATGCAAAAAAGCGTACCGAAACCTTGGCTTCATATTGCGGCAATCGGTCGGCTTTGACAACTCTAATGCTCTCCGGGCCTTGTATGAGGCCTTAGTGAAGAGTCATTTGGAGTGTAACTCGGTTATATGGGCCCCAAGTGGAATCAAATATAAAGCAATGGTAGAACGGATACAGAACAAATTTGCTCGAGTTCTTTACCGGAAATTATATGGGGTATACCCTGGTTATCCGTTGCTGTACCCTACCTTGTTCGTTTTAGGCATGGTGGGGTACAGCAAATTGGAAACCAGGCGCGAAGTCTCCCTTGCTACGTACCTGTTGAAGGTTCTACGCGGTGAAACGGACAATCCAGCTATCCTCCAAGAACTCAGGCTGTGCGCGGCGGACAACGCGGTGCAGCGGAGGCGGCGCCCCAGCCTCCTGGCACTACCCCATGCGCGTACCAACTTGTTACGTGACGCCCCGCTCACACGAGCTATACGCGCGCTTAACATAGTGGCTGACAAAATTGATTTATTCAGTTGCACACTGAACGAGTTCACGAGGATCGTAACCAGAGTTGTCTCGTACGAATTAAATTGAAATAGGGTTTATTTGTTCTGACGTTTATATTTTACTTTACTTTTATAGTTTGACGAATTTCATTTTTATAAATTATTCGATTTTAATTATGTTTTATTGACTTTGTTTTAAATGACATATTTTATTGACTATGTTTTTAATTATAATTACATACATACATATTTTATTGACATTATTTATGATTATAATTAAATTGACTATGTTTTAAATTTGTATATTTTAATATTTTATTGTAGGTATTAATGCTTTTTTATCAAGTATTTAATTGGATTTTAGTTTTATTGACTAGTTTTAAATGTATTCTATTGGTTTTGATTTATTGGTTAATTAATGGAATTATTGAATTATGTAATTTGATTATTTATTAATTGTGTAGTAATAATTTAATTCAGAGAGTGTGATGTAAACTGTTGTATTTTTCATTATACGACATGTATGTAAAACGACAACTACACTAACGCATTAGGATAACATCCTGTAATGTTAGATGTAAGATGGTGATGAAATAAATAAATAAATAAATAAATATAACTGGAAGTAAATGTTTATTGTTATTTATTTATGTACAATAGAAATCATTGTTTGTCTCGATCTGTTCGTTTGACTTCCTGAAAATTAATTTGCGGTTCGAATTCAAACACGGTTTTCACATACGCCAAGTTTTTCTTTGTCGCTATACATTTAGTTTGTTACACGAAATAAATTGGAATTTTCATTGTTCGCACACGTGTAATTAGAATACAGGAGTTTCGTAAATAATTCTTGCGTCTGTGCCGTAATTAAAAATGTTACTTTGCTATGTAGCGGCTTCTGTGTACCTACCTCCGTTTGAACTGTCAATCGAAATTAGATTATTGTTTTGAAAATCGAGTACCTATAATATATTTTTTAATATCAACTAAGATTTCGATGATTTTGCATTTAGACCAAATTAGAGTGTTCGATTTTTAAAGTTTTCACATTCGAAATTTGAGTGATGTTCAGTAATATTTTTGCAAAGTATTTTTTTTTGACGTATATGTCATGTCTCATGTCATAGAATGGATTAACTGTTAATGTAGGGATGTGTCTTAGTGTTGAGTGACGTGTATGTATGTATGTAACATTAAATACGTGAGCCAGTAAATATATGTAAATTGATCCTTAGAGATGCTGGACTGAGGTGAAATTTGAATGTAAACTTCCCTCCGTACCGTATAAACGTCATTTGTTCTGTCCGCTCATAAAATATAATGATTTTTGACGTTGCTCGGCTATATTAATTTTTGCGGGCCGTATTATAAGGGTTGAAATATCGAAAGGTTTCCAGTAGACTTGTATTAATGACACACGCGTTCATATTAATAGTTCTTATTAATTACGCCATATATTACCAATTCACATTTTATCACATAATAACGACATTCCATACATAAAAAGCGAATAACGTTGAATTTAAAAATGCAGCCGCATTTTAAATATCGAACGAATATCAAAACTCATAATTGAATGTCTAAACGTGTCTAAAATTCATAAAAAGAATGCGAACCACTCGCCACTAAGAGATCCGAATGTATTTACATAAAAAACAAATAATGCAGGAGATGGGATGCGCGCATAAAATTAAAATCGATGAAAATATTCTACCCTTCGAATTAAATATCATTGCCCCGTCTCGCGCAACAAAACACACACAGCTAAGATCTAGATCGGCGAGGAACCGATTAAATTCTTTGAGTTCGAATTTAGAACACTAAATAAAATCTTATTCGTTCTTTCAAAAAACAACAGTAATTCTTTGTCGCTACTTTGTGCGATACTCCTTTCGATATGCGAAGTTGATATTTAAAAAAAATACGCGTTCCCAATGGGGTGTAGCTTAAAATATCGGGCCTTATTTGCATACTAACTAAAATAATTTATTATTTTTTCTCGGAGGGTTGCCCTTGTGGGGTGAGATACAATGGGCATAACTAGAAACTGAGTGTTATTGGCTCGATCGGGTCGCTGTTACATTTTCATGATTCATCCGCATTTATTACACTTTTATATCATAAATGTTATCACTCTTTGCCAATCGGCGTATTAATAGTGTGAAACTATTTCATCTATTTCTTTTTATTTATAATAGACAAAACGTGTGGTTTTCACACTTCACTGTCCAACTATTTTAATTTTCAAATCCTATCTATCAGAATTTGTAGTCACAATACAAAATAGAGCCATTTCTACTGAGGTTTGCATTAAAAACAAAAAAAAAAAAAATAATCTTGAACTTTTTACGCCATTTTATACTTCAATATTTAAATCAATAACTACCTAACTAGCTAAACAGATTTCTAGTACAAATATCACGAATCGCAAGAGAAAAGCGAAAATTCCGTATTTTCTCGTACTTAAACGTAAAGCAAGTTTTATTGCGAACTTGAAAGTTATATTGTGCCGAGTCGAAACGTTCTTCTGTCGAGAACAGTCCGGGGACCAGCGACACGCGACGATTATGGAACACTAAAATGTCTAAAATCGAATACGTTTCCGACGAAACTAAAACAAATATGTTATACATACGCGGAAACGCAATATTCAACGTCAAAGATAATATTTAAAAGTTTGAATCAAAGCGGTTCGGAACGCGCGCGCGGTACGGTCCGCAGAGTCGACGCATCCTTACAATATAAGCGATTGACTCAAACTTGTTCAGAAAAAGTTCGCCGATGTCGATGTATTGTTGGACGTTTCAATTTCATGTCAACGGTTATTAATTTTAGAACTGATGCGTTCGGAATTCAAATTACGAGTTTGACGTTTGAATTTTTGTTGACTTTTTTAACTTTATGATGTTGTCGAAATTTTTTATGTATTTTTTTTACAAAGCAGCTTATACGCCACAATATCGATATCGATGTTTTAATTTGAATAATTTGCATAGTGTACAAATTAATCTTACTGCAATTAACTACAGTTTATTTGTGGTGTTTAAAGTATCGTATTAGATTTTCGGCATTTGCTGACGGTGGCGCGTAGCGAACGAAATTATCATCCGTATCAAAGGGAATATATTAAATACCTATACATAAACATGCTACGGTCTACGGTCTAGGTCCAGACACCACCCGCAAGATTTACGCCCGTTTCACGCGCGATACCGTCCAAATACATTATATTTTAATATTTTTTTTAATGTCTGCGTTTGTGTTTTGTACGAATCGTAATCGTTGTTCGAGTGCTTTCTTTGTTTCAATAATTGACTTTTAATTTGATATTTTTAACGATGATTACAATTAAATTTTAGACTCTTGTTAATTGACGTCGTAATGTAATTTATAGAAAAATAGTTTCAAAGTTGTTACGGTTAAATTTTCGACCCATTTTTTTTTTAAATTATAGTTCTGTAGTAAGTTTTCGATTCATATGCAAATGGTATTCGAATCGACCCTTAAATCTAAGATTCTATTCAAACACCACAAAAGACCTCGATGTGTTATTAGTCGCAAATACTTTGAGCGTAATTATTACTTTTGAATAGTTAATACGACTTGAAAACTCGATACTGAAGAAGTTTGAAAATTATCGTTACGAGACTTTCTTGATCTGCTGACATTACTATCGATTTCATTACGTCGATGCGGTAACTACATCGAATGAAATTCAAAGATACAAGGAAGCCTTAAAAATATGATATTTATCTACGTATAAAATCGGCCATTACAAAACAAAGCGCAAGGGGAGACGCATCGGGCAAAAGATATCGGACTGGAAAGGGGTTGATTTTGATTGAATATCTGTTATTAAGGCCCTCCCCGCACACAGACACATTAAATAATATACACATTTAGTTTATAAATATGCATGAGTTTCGTTAAAATTTGTGTGCGACTCGACACTCGTGTGCGTGCAGGGTAGCGTCACTAGTGAGCTCATAGACGAAACACTTTTTACGACAAAGAAGTTTGAGGCTGAATGTTAATTAAAGTTACATTTTATTTCGCAAATTTAAATATCGAACGATACCAAAATGTTAGGAGACGTACGTGATTTTCGTATACGCGTCCCATTATTCGCTCTTATAATAAATACGACTGATTCTCCGCTTGATGGCACAGAATAATTAATGAACGATATTCCAACGATGTGAGGTTTCCTTTCACAAAATTCGTCTTATTGTTTTCAACGCGTTCCATTTATTTTTTGTTTGCCAACTTCCGAATTAATTTACTCTCGGTTATGTTTAGCTATCAGGACCAGCGACCTTTTGTGTACCACCTTCGTTTACTTCGCATAAAAAATATATTATGTATTCGAAAATCAAATGACGACAACGTTTATATTCAACGTCAACGGTTATTTACTAGAACATTCGTCTCGGGAAACTCGCCTACGAATGTTACGCGACATTTAATTTGACAGAAAAAGAGTTTAAAAATAATAAGTGTTTGAGATGAAACAATATTCGACGGATGTTCTTTAGATATCGTAAATTATGTTCTCGGATACACGGTTGCGTGGAATACGATATTTTGTTCGTTATTTCGATTAAATTCGTATCGCCACGTGTAAAACATAATTAAACCCTTTTCATTTCGAAACTCTTATTATGTAAATAATATTTTTATTTAATAATGTTGTTCGGAATTCAGTTTCCACGAAATTATATTAATAAAAAATATTACAAAACATTTCCAACGAATACTTTAAAATGAGAACGTCTTATTAGTATTTAGAATGAATACTCAATTACTAGTTGTCATTACAAAAAAAAAGTTTCTTTGACAAAATCGCAACGTTCCATCTTTTTCAAATTTCGAACCTAATGATCGCAACGCCAGCTGTCATGTTACTAATGAAATTAACAAATGAACGCCAAACAAATTGCGTCCAAAAATCTATTTTCGTTTGATTGACGGCAAGTGGAATCGAATCGGTACGATAGATGGCGCTGTCTATGGCTGTCAAGTGTCGGCCATCATTAATGAGCTGTCAACGTCAAAACGCGCCGTTTCTTGGATAGGGATGTAATAATTTATCTATGTTTATTGATGATTAAATGGGTTCGCAGTTGTCGTTTATATTTGTACGATCTTGAATGTTATGATTTAATATCACACGACAACAAATGTTGAACGTATCAAAGACAAGAAGACGTTATTAATGCATATTATTTATGTTTATTCCAATATTAATTGTAAAGTAGAAGTTTTTAATACAATATTTTATAATAGCATTATTGTTACGTCTGTGACGTTATATATTAGGAGATATTCAATAAATCACACCCCTACACGGAGCAATCAGACGACCCCGACAGATGACATCCCGAATTACAATAATTTTAGTTGACGCCTCTACATCTGAAGTTGGCCGTAATCATACGTACATAAATATATTACACTAGCTTCTGCGCGCGACTTCGTCGGCGTGGACTCCGCTCCTGTTGCTCTTAGCGTGATGATATATAGCCTATAGCCTTCCTCGATAAATGGGCTATCTAACACTGAAATAATTTTTCAAATCGGACCAGTAGATCCTGAGATTAGTGCGTTCAAACAAACAAACAAACAAACCAACAAACAAACAATCAAACAAACAAACTCTTCAGCTTTATTATATTAGTATAGATACAAAACTTTTCTCTATTGACTGTTGTTAAAAAAAAAAAACAATTTAAAATATTACAAAGAGAAAAAGTCCATAATTTTGCGTAAAGCCGCGACTAAAAACTTTATAAGTAAGTATAACTGATTAAATAAAAAATATATCATAAACAAAGTAATGTTTATTTCGACGAATGATATTTGAGACGCGATAAAAGTTTACATTTTATAAGAAACACGTCGAATGAGTTAAATTAGTCAATAGTAATTTTAAAATAGGACTCTAAAGCGTAAATTAAATCGAATTTAGCGATGTTAAAACTAATAAAATATAGCGTCATGGAAATCTGGCGCCGATCCAAATTTTTAATGAACGCGTTTTTTTTTACGAAAAGTATGAAAAAGTAGCACGTTATGAATATTCGATACCACGCGTTGTGACGCTGACGACGCCAAGTTCAGGAGACGCGGCGGTTGTACACTATTACATCTTTTAATTGTTTACTTAAATACATAATGAAATTAAAAAAACAGTGTAATCTATTTGATTAAATGAAAATT
This sequence comes from Melitaea athalia, assembly GCA_905220545.2. Lineage (NCBI taxonomy): Eukaryota > Metazoa > Arthropoda > Insecta > Lepidoptera > Nymphalidae > Melitaea > Melitaea athalia. The sequence goes on from HG992196.1 coordinate 7,985,736, forward strand.
AAACTACTATTTTCAAGTCTAATGCCTTTCAGTTGAGCCAAAATGGTATTAGAAAGCAATAAAAATACGACAAGTTTTTTTGAGAAAACACAACTGTCATTGTTAGATAATGTCATGTGCATGATGCATTTTGTCAAATTATTTTACAGATCAAAAAGCAAGGCTTGTCAAAACTTCTTCCTTTTTTATTTCTAAAATCGCTCCAGCATCATAACTTAGAGCCGAGTTTAAGAAGGGTCCTTTTTAAACAGGGTTGTTCACCTTGTACCAAAGGGTTAATTCTATACGAAAGGGTTATAGCGACTGTGATTATGATCGTATATATATTCGTTTGAGGTATTGCGTGCCAGAAATGTCTTTGTTTTTTTTTCGGGTTAATAACGCTCGTTGTCTATGGCTCGTATTGTTTTGTTTGATATTCTTCGTTTCAAATTGTTTCACGATATGATTTCTTGACAATTAAGTATTACATTTTTGAAGTGAAACTTCTTTAGGCGCATGAGGGGTAAAATTTGAGCAACCGCTAACGCGGGAACGTGTAATGCGGTCAGTACTTGATGGGTGACCGCCTGGGAGCACCGCGTGACGTTGGTTTTTTGTTTTTTTTTCAGTTCAATAGCTTTTTTTTGTATTTTAAATTGATTTTTTTATTTAGTTTGTTTTTAATTAGTGTTTTATTTGTTTTTGTTTTTCTAATAATTTGCCAAAGAAGTTTCACTTCTGACATGTGTAGGTATATACTTTGTACGCACGCAATTTTTTTAAATTGCTTATGGTTTTTGATTGTTTTGGCTTCGAGTCGTGATTCGAAATTCAGATTAATTTATTTATTATTTTAGTTTACCTATTTGTTATAAGTTTGCTTCTTCAATGTAGATAAATTACTGTAACTAAAATATTTCCCATTTTTAGAAGTTATTTTACATAATTATGACAAAAATCCTATACAAATATCGACTTATAAAGTTTTATTTTATATCTTGCATAATTTTTGGGGTATTATTAAAATAATTACAGTGACAATACAAATTCTATTACCATGCCATAAAAATTAATGATGCTTATTAAACATGCAAACGAAAATTTTTCTTTTTTTATGTAGTTTTTTTTATATTTTTAATTAGCTAGTCAAAAGCCGGCTTACACCCAGGGGTAGTTTAGTTAATATATAATTCAGATGCAGTGTGTCTTGTGTGTATAAGGGTTTTATCTCTGGGGACCAAATTCGAGATGGGGGCGTTCAAAAATCATGATCGAACCCTATCGAATGATGGTCTCAAACAATGTAGCTAATACCCTTTCTCTCAGTGGGGTCAAATTTATATAATAATTATATAATATATAATATTTTGTTTAAAATTATATTAAACATATGTCTTGGTTTATCAGTGAATCAAAAGTATTTTTATTTTTTTACACCACTATCGCTAGTTTTGCTTGGGTAGGGAAAAGCTTTAATTTTTTTTAGAATTTTGTAGCAACCTGTTTGCCGGCTGTGACACTAAAGTATAGACAAATTTCCAGTCGATAGGAAGTATTTGTAGATTTGTGTGTTGTTTGAAAATCCGAACAATTTAAAAAAGAAATTAGCACCAAAATTGGGTGATCTTCAATCATATAAAAACTAAGAAGGACGCGTAAAGCTCACATAAATTTAAACAGTCTTTATACTTACTCGTATGTATACAAATACATGTAGATACCTATAGCACACTAAGTGACGCTGTACATATAGAACTAAGCCGTGTCTGATTAGATTACAGAGCTGTGTGTGTCAAAAAATCAGTAAATAATGGGGGGTGGACAGATCGATTGATCGTAAGGGTGCGATCGAAAGGGTTGCTTAAAATATTGCAAGGGGCGATATCATCGGACGACGTACATAAGTGACTGGACATAGATTATTTTCTTAACTGACTGTTATTTTTTTAAAAAGGTAAAAAAAATATAATCAAATAACGTATTTAGTTTAACGTTATTAATAGAGTAAAACTAAATAATAGTATTGGACGCTGCCGTTATGCCTCCATGAATTGTAGTGTCACGTATTACAGGCCATAAAAAATATCAAAATAGTTTTTAGTCCATCTGAAGATGTCACGAGATTAGCGCTTTAAAAAGAAAATAAGTAGGTACTTACATGTCACGTATTACAGGCCATAAAAAATATCAAAATAGTTTTTAGTCCATCTGAAGATGTCACGAGATTAGCGCTTTAAAAAGAAAATAAGTAGGTACTTACACAAAGTTTTCGTTACATATACAAATAGTGACGATCTGCTAATATTTATAGCTATCTATTTACAATAAAGCTCCAGTTACAAACTAGACTTGACTCACTTCGTTAGACAAACAAAAATTTAAAACAAGTCAGAAGTCAGTTTATAATTCACTTTTATTATACGGCGTCAGGCGATTATTTTGCAGATTCAAAATGGCCGACCGTGATAACATTTACACTCGAAACAACAGCACAATCGACACTGCGTTTCTTTTCTAAGGAGACACAGAGACAGACGCGCGCGAATTCACTATGCAAAACAAATTACAGAAAAATAACGCTCTCGGGGAACTGCGAAAAGTATCAGCATGAATAATATGAATTAGTATACCAATACTTGTTTTTCTTACGTACCTACCTACATATGCTATAAATAGGCTTACTATAAATACTTTGACTAGTACGAGACTGGCTGATATCGAGAGTTTCATGACAATTGCGGTAGTAAGTCCCGTATAAGTAAAAATACTGTACATAAGTTTATGGAAAAAATCGTGCGAATTTTTATTTGTATGCGCGTTCGTTTAAAGAAAATCGCGCCGAGACACGGGTTTTCTGTTGGAAAACGTTACTCGAGTCGCGTGACCGTTGCACGTTGTTTTTGACACGGAATTGTCTGTAGTTTTCACACTCAAATTTTCGTTTACGTCTTTCGTTTTCGGCGGTGCAATTAGCGATCGGTATCTTGTTTTGTGCCTGTACTAAAATAGCTACCCCATCCGTATATAAGTACATACAATTCGCACTATCAGTTTATAGTTATATAATGAAACCAAAAGAATTTGTTGGTTGTACCGTGTTTATCTTGAGACACTCGATTTGATTTAAATAGTAGAAACAAAAATATTTCAAAATTACGGAGATTCATGATTTCCTACGAGTAAAAATCTATATGGGTGAAAAAACGTAAAATAGCTGATGAAATATATTTTTTATTATTAATAATATATAGTTACCTATATGACGATGATCTGCAACAGGCTCCCTCGAACAAATATTTGTGAACGACTACTCATATTCCAATGATTAATTGCTTGCATTTATTAGTAATATTTCGGCTTCAATTTTACGTGCAGATAGGGGTTGAAAGGGTTAGTTTCGGTTAACATGTGTGTGTTTTTGTTGCTTATTCATATTTAAAGTTATTTAAGGCATACGTTTAATACGATAAATAAGCTTAAGTCAAAAATTAGATAGCTCTTTGAAAAATCATGAGGGGTGGAACTGACTATTTTCTTTTGTAATCAATAGAGACGTGTTTTCCAATGGAATCTTAGTCTATTTTTGGCTATATCATTACAAATGTATGCCATGAAAGAAGTAGATATTTGAATAATGACGCATCAGTAGAAATATACATCGTCATCAGAAATCAATGAGCCCGTAAGATAATTCGAGACACGTTCAAAGACGTCGCATAAATCATTTCACACGGTGTACTGACAATAGCGCTCTATAAACACAGAACACACCCTACACGCTTCGTAATTAATTAAAATTATTAATGACAGCACAAAATAATGCGAAATCGATAAATCCTCGTGAAACAGTTATGGCGGAATAAAACGAAGCAAAAATACTTGAGCTCTGAACGGGTTATTAATTCCTTGCTAAATACTATTTTGTTTTTTTTTCTCGCGATTTTTAATGGCTGGAATATGCAGATGCCGGTCGTTCTACGTTTTCTTTATTGACACTTTATGGTTCGGAAACTGGGAATGGCTCTTTCGACTACAGTTCGATATTTGAAATTTGTTCTTTTTTTTAATTTCGTTACGTAACATTAACGACAGATAATGTACATTTAAAGATATTTAAACCTGTGGGATTACGTTGTTTTATCTGTGGTCGGACCGTTTAAAAATGGAACCTTTTAATAGTCGCGCGATTCCGTGTAATCGTTGACGTTCGAGATTATTTGTATTAATGCGTCCGGACAATCGGAGATATTGACAAATTCGAACCATTACCATTAGAGCGTCGATCGCTAAGTGTTCTGTCGATTGTTCGTCGCTGATGCAGGAGCTGACCTCAATACCCGAGAGTAATGTATTAAGATTACTACTTGACAGATTTACTTAACGAAATATGTACTTAGTTTTTTTTTCATCTAGCGAGCATTCTGTGGTTAGAACTTACAGTAACACGAAGACATCCTTACCTGAAATTAAAAAGAAAAAACAATTAAGTTAAATTGTATCGATGACGTCACAACTTGTCGGCCATATTTAAAACGTTTAACCATCTGTAAAGAGGGTGGCGATTACCGAATAACCCAACCGATTAAAGTAGACGCGGACAATAGGCGCCTGCACAAGACGTTATCGGTAATTTTACTCTAACTCTTTCATTGTCTGCTGGGCTCTAGTTCTGCGGGCTACCTTGTTATTGACTGATGGAAGAGATTATTTTGTTATTAAGAAACTATTGACTAACTAATGTTGATTATTAAAACTATATATATGTACTGAGCCATGGTTTTTTGTAATCTGTTGTAAATACGAAATTATGCAATAAAAGCATTACAATGTTATTACGTAAATACACACAAAATAAATAAAACATTTTTTTTTTAATCTAATGATGATTTTTGAAATTGCTTATATACCGAATATTTGTAATAAGTAATAAAAATATACAAACAACCGTTTGGTCATGTTTGTTCGGATCTCGTAACAAAGGATACGAGGCTCGAATCCTAAGAGCAATTACAAGTGTCTGGTGTCAAAGGTACGAGTGACTTTCACATTGAAGGGAGAATCGCGTGTTTTATAAACGCACCTTTATTTAAACGCGCGTTAAATAGACGTCAAACTTTATATATTATTTATGTTCTCTTCGTAAAATAATAAGGTTTGAACAAATAGATATGTATTATTAATAAAGATTAGTTTTCTAATTCGTTTCTGTATGTATAACATTGACACTGCCATAATAACGAGTTCTGTAGAATTCAATCCAATTGTATTAACTAGCATAAGTTTGACTTTGTGATGACTCGTGAAGTTCATGCTTTATTAATTAATCGAAATAACTAGAAATTGCAACATTATAATACATATGTACAATGTCGTTGTGTAAGTCACAGTCACAAGAGCGAATACTGGATATCGTTGTGAGGCTCTGTTTATTATGTTATCAGTTAAAACATAAGCAAAATTTTTCTTCATTAATTATAACATTTAAATACGATACAAATGCACAAACAGACAATTTTACGACAAGCATTATTTTCATTATAAGCTAATTCATAAGAATATTTATTTCTTCAATGTTAACCAATTTTGACAGTAGGAAACTGTCGTTTCTTTCCGTTTCGTGTGTAGACGCCCTAATAAGGGTTGTGTTAAGAAATTTATAAGTAGGCCTGGCATAAGGGAATTAATTGTATTATTCTAGCAGATGAAGGATCGTGGAAGAATTATCAATTAGAGAAATAAAACCCTCTGATGGAGGGATGGAGGGGCATCATATACATAGATAAACGTCGCCCTTTTTATATACGTAATTAGATGTAAACAAAGAAAACGAGTTGTCTATGGACGTTAAATAAAGTAATTTTGTGTACAAAGTATTTTAAAAAAGAAAAATATATTACTGTTATCGTTCTTGAATATGTTATAAAAAAGTAAACAAACGACCTACGTACGCTTTTTATAGCTACTGTATCCATTAATTAGTTTAGATAAAGATTCGCTATAAATTTGTAGATATACATATGTAGATAAAGCAGCCCTCGTCGAGTCTATACCCAAATTAATAATTATATTTATATAAACCATACTGTTATTACTAACATTGTTAATAAACTCTACATCAAGGCTATATAAATCGATGTACTGAAAACGTAAAAGACTATAACCCACGTTATTTATTAGGTACACGTTAAAAACATAACTGTCACATTTACTATTTATTTGTTTTTAAAATAAAATTTTGTATAAAACCTTCGTGTGAGTTAAATTAAAATTAGGCTCTTTTTAATGTTTTATCAAAATTATAAAATATTTCAAAAGTTCGTATCACACGCTAATCGGGTATAACAATTCGATATTAAAAGCGTCGGCTTAAACGATTTTATTAACAAAAAACAAGGAGTATAAAAATTAAAAAAACCCACCCTGTTCTCGGCGTCGTAAATCACGTCCCCAGGGGGGTAGGGGGTTCGATTTTCCGCAACATTCGTCTTAGCATTAGTAGTACAAGTCGTTGTTTCCTTTAATTGTGTATCGGTGCCGACCGCCTCTTTAGACATACTGCTATTGTTCCCTTTCGATTGGTGGAAGCTTTCTTATGTAAGTTTTGTATTTGATTTGAATTTTATTATGCACTTTAAGTAACTTTCAAAAAGTATTACCTACTATATGTTACTCTTGAATATATTTATCGTATTACGTATATAACTACTTTACACTATTAATATATGCATATTTTTCTTAAAGTAATACCAAATTAAGTTCTTATCTATAGCAACTGACTTTAACATAAATACATATATTCTTCTAACACAACATCGAATGTAAATTAGTACAAATTGATTTTAAATTAAAAACATTTTTTTGTTTTAGATCCCCAACGTTTTGGTCGAATCTTCGTCCGCGTGCTATTAACGACACAATGCTATTGCAATAAGGTCGAAGTTTAAAAAAACGCTGTAATATTTACGAATAATTAATTAACACTTGACTGGTTTTTTGTCCAAAGCCTCAGGTGGCGAAAGTCTTAAATAAATAATCGATGGCATTAAGTCCTCTATTGTCGGGTTTGCTTGTTTGTAAGTAAATTATTTGCATTGGAGACAAACGGCATTGGTGGCAAATATTTGTCGAGACGTAGGCTATGTTTGTGAAATTTGTTACTGGCAATTTTGTACACGTGCCTTTGTTTGTCTATGATGATGACGAGTTAAAAAGTTCTAGACTGGTGACGATGGATGACATTAAAGTTGATCAGAAGAAAAACTTCTTCTTTTAAAAAGTTGGTTAAAGTATCCAAGAGTATACTACATTAGAATGAAATGACAGTCATCAAAGCTTCTCAAAACGGCGATACAGAAGAAAATTGCCTCCCTCGGAACCGAATCGGTTATTATCCACGGCAAGCCATTCTGCACGGAGTACGGACTCAAGCGGGTCAACAATAATACTACGTAGTACTATTTACTAATCTGTGACAATACTAATAAGTATGTAGGTATACTAATATGATTCAAGTTAAAATTTTATCTTTTACTTTAATCAACATAATTAGAAATTGTACAACAACAAACAAAAAAAAAAGAAATTTTAGTATTCTAAGGAATCTAAGGTTCTTCTTCTTCTTCGTGACACTCTTGACAGAGCGGTCGTGGTCATCACGTAGCGACTTCCGTAGGAGCAGTTGTGATGCTCTTCACGATTCTTCGCCACTAAGGTACAGACAACATAATTATATAATAAGTACGTGTAGTGTTGTTAAAAATATTAAATATCAAAGTAAATGTCGTACAAAATTTTATTTTATAGCGTATTCAGTATTGTAGCAAAGGTTTACGGGCACCGGGTACGCGTAAGACCGCTCGCGTCATAAACCTTTGTATCGCAAGACATCAATCAATGAAACGTATACATCCATTCGACTAATTCCGACTGTCATAAATTGTAGCATTAATTTAACGGCAAACCATTAGATAGGTACCACTATCCTACGGGAACTATCTTCGGAATCTTGTCCACAACGCGACAACCGCTAAACAATACCGAACAATATTAAACCTTAATGACATATATAAATAGTTCACAATTCTCTACGACTCTTATCTCTTACGACATTTTGTTTCGTTAAGTATTCGACGTGGAGTCCTTTTAATAGAAAATCAATCTTATCGATAAGCTATAAGGTTGTGTATAAACTGTATGTGTAACTAGAGACATTAGGTAAATTACTTAATGCCATCTAAACGGGTGGTGTAGTGTTTTGTTTCTGTAAGTACAGCCATTGTGTAAATTTAAATACCCGTTTATATATTTAATAACTGAAGGCGATACTGTTCTATAAATGCTTTCAATTGATTCGCATGAAAGCGATTTCAAATAGTTTTCAATTGCACGCTATAGTTTTCACTGATATTATTTTATAAAATAAATGATTATTACACATAGGTAAGTATCTCAAGTTGAAAATGTTTTTTATTATCATATCAAAATTTTGGATCCAGCAGGATTCAAACCCGCACCCCCGACATACCGTATCCGCCGGGTGCTCTAGCCATTAAGCTATGGATCTATGTCCAGCCGAATCGAAATTCTTGATATGATTTTATTCGGTTTTTAAGCAACCCCCGGTTCGGTTTTTAAGAATCCCGCTGGATCGAAAATTTTGATAAGTATGATAATAAAAAAAAATTTCGAATTTCCTCATGTGTGGGAAACACAAAAATGAAAAAAATTATACGCGCGTAAAGTGCATTCTGCATTTGTTATCAAAAATATTTCGTTTATTAATTTTAATATGAAAATCTATACTAATATATAAAGCTGAAGAGTTTGTTTGTTTGTTTGAACGCGGTAATCTCTGGAACTACTGGGCCGATTTGAAAAATTCTTTCAGTGTTAGATAGCCCAATTATCGAGGAAGGCTATAGGCTATGTATCATTACGCTAAGACCAATAGGAGCGGAGTCCACGCCGACGAAGTCGCGCGCAGAAGCTAGTATGAAAATAAATCTTTAGAAATTTTTAAATATAATATGTAGTCAAATTTCGCCAGTCATTATGATAATAATCAAATTATGTTACCACAAGCACATACACACTCTACTTATATACATGATAATATAAAACTACACATATTAATAAAATTCTTATCAAAATTCGTTACAATTTTATCATCCGCCTTGTTATTTATCTTATATTTACAATAGTTTAAATGTAACTTTTAACATATGGTACTGTAAGGTTGCTATTTGATTTATTTATCTTTTGTTTAATTTTTTTGTCAAAAAGTTGCTTAGGGTATCCCATTGCCCGACCTTCATTTTTCCGTCACAGAGTCATCGTACGTGGGCTTACAATTAGAATTCTATCAATGAATAAAAGTACAGAAAAAAATAATAATTAAAAGATGCTTTGCATTTTCTGAAAAGATTTACCATAGTAATGTATATTTTTTACACCATCAGAAAGTAAAGATTTCAACGAACAAAAAACTCACCGAGATTTTTAAAAAAGCTGAAATTTTGACGTGAGAATTTTCGATTGAAAATGAGGGTGCTTTTTCGATATTGAGGCCAATATAAGGTGAAAAATTAATATTTTAAATTAAAAAAATTACAATGTGTTTGGGACGTAAAAGGGTAAGTTTTCGCCAAATTTCGTAAAAAAAATTAAGTTGTAAAAAATAAAAATAAAAAACCAATTTTTTTTATTATTTTTCACATGAATTTTGAGGCTATACGAAAAAAGTGTAAATAAAAAAGTTTTAGATCTTTTTATTACCTACAATTTTAACATTGAACTTGACTTGTAGTTTAGCCAAAAATCGAGATAAACCGTTTTTTACCCTTAAGCCCCCTCTCTACCTCTTCCCGACTTCGATCGACCGTAATTTATTTTTCCTTTCATTTTCGTTGTATTCTCTTTCTTTTCCAATGTGTTGTAACGTTATTACAATTTTACCATTTGAGTAGGTACTAAAGGATCACTGACCGAGTTTTATCTTTGTATTTTAATTATTTGTTTCTCAAAATATAATTTATTACTTAGTTATTATGTTTATATAGAAACGAAATTTGATAAAATTATTGACGATAAGTAATTTTCGTTCAATTGTCCATAAAAATAATATTTAAAAATGAAAAACTTAACGCTTCAAAGTCAAGTTTCCAGTTAGATGAAACCCTAGAGTCGGAAACAATTATACTTTAACATAAACACTCAGACACACCCTCCAAAAGCACGAAAAATTTCTATAAGCCTTTCTTTATATATAAATGTTTTTCTCGCACGCGGATCAAACCCGTGACCGCTAATGATATAGCCAAATACTGAGATTACTGCACTGAGCAATGCAGAAGTAATCAGGACTTAATATTACAAAAAATTATAATAATTTTTAATTGAATTCAGTCGATTCCTTTAATGGTATTTACTAATTTCAGTACAATAACGCATTTAGGGTGTTGCTGGGGCTGCCTTAGTTCTGTAGTGCTTCAAGGATGTTCGCAACGGTCCGAGTTACTTAACTGCTTCTATGCTACTGCGCAAATGGTAGATACGGGTCCCTGGTGCAGACTACGGGGTACCGCCAACAGTATCTTAAGCATGATTTTCAGCAGTTTAGACTGCTTATAATTATATGAGTCATTGCTGCGCAATTTCGAACGGGATGGAGAGTACCTAATGATCCCAGTCAAGTTGAGTTAATGTGAAATACTATCATAGTTACTTAATTAAATTGTTACTAACAAAAATGAGTAAAATGTTAAATGATGTAAAAAAAAAATTAAACAGATTTCTTTTTTCGCTTTCTCATATTAGAATACTAGCGACCCGCCCCGGTTTCGCACGGGTGCAATGCTGATATAATATATACGCAAACAAACAATGTGTTTATTTACGACGTCACATTAGAAACCTCTACTATATTATGCATGTATTACTTATACTCGTACATATAAACCTTCCTCTGGAATAACTCTATTTACTAAAGGAAACCGCATCAAAATCCGTTGCGTAGTTTTAAAGATCATATCATCATACCGACAGCGGAAAGCGACTTTGTTTTATACTAGGTATGTAGTGATTAGGATCCGATTTTGAAAATAATTATTTTCATTCATTATTATTATTATTATTGCAGAAAAATTGTTAATTAAGGAAGTTTGTAGGTTACAAAACAATATAATATGACTCATATGAGAATAACCATAAACTTGGATACAGTTGCAAATAAGTATGGAAAGGTTAATCTATTTTGTATACAATAGTTAACTATAGTAATGATACCAGCTTTAACCAAATGCTTATAGTTACGTACCTCAATGGTCCAAACACAATTCTATCGATATCGACTTCCTACGCGGCAGTATCGCAGGAAGCCAGCGATATCGGCGGCTGACGACTTGGATGTGCCGAAATTAAAAAAAAAAGAACAACAGTCGATTTTGTTGTGTAACCACTATCAACTCTAGTGCTTACACGTGGATTGATCGATGTGATTCTAACTGTTTCTCAAATTGTAGGAAATTTAATCCATACTAATATTATAAATGCGAAAGTATCTCTGTCTGTCTGTCTGTCTGTCTCGCAATCACGCCAAAACTACTGAACAGATTTAAATAAAATTTGGTATACAGATAGTCTAGAGTCTGAGAAAGGATATAGGCTACTTTTTAATGCGAATAAAAGGGTGTAAAGGGTTGAAAGGTGGGAATGAAAATTTGTATGGAACTATGTTCGTGTTTCGTAACTGTCAAACATTTAATGTTCATCCCGTCGATATGGTAAACTCTCCGATAAAATTAAAGAACGTATTTAAATGAAGGTTTCGAATCGACAACATATATCCACAATATACGGATAGTGGCGTATTTTACATTTTAAAAATCTATACTAATATATAAAGCTGAAGAGTTTGTTTGTTTGATTGTTTGTTTGTTTGTTTGAACGCGGTAATCTCTCGAACTACTGGGCCGATTTGAAAAATTCTTTCAGTGTTAGATAGCCCATTTATCGAGGAAGGCTATAGGCTATGTATCATCACGCTAAGTCCAATAGGAGCGGAGTCCACGCCGACGAAGTCGCGCGCAGAAGCTAGTGTATAATAATGTCAGTAATGAAAACGGATTGACATAATATAATTATATTGGTTGTCAAATATAAAACGTAGTGGTTATAATAGGTAGAGGAGAAGGTGGTAATGTGGCCCCCTACTTTGTTTTTGAGGCCTCATGTAAAAAATACTACACTTACAAATAAAGCAAGTACGTTATAGTGTTCCTTACTCATTGGCTTATGCATGCCTCACAGTTAAATAAATAAAATAACTACAGAATAATCACAAACTTATTTATTCTAAAAAATTAAAATTTTCCAGCAAAACATAAAGTGAGGGTAATATGGCACCCTGGGGGCCAAATTAAATGTATTGGACTTTAATTAAACTTAACGGCAAAAATCACAAATATAATATTCGCCTTCATGGCCTGCACAGGCTGTATGAGCCCATAAATTGTAAAATTGGCACAGAATCCACTCCTCACCACGTCGAAGATAACTGGCTTCACAAAATAATGCAGCTCGTATCTAAACTTTCAGGTTTCCTATTTGAATTGACATCGTGGACATATTTAAAGTCAGTTTCTACGACTGCGTCACTTTCAGAGCTACCGCTGGATGTAATGAATCTCTGGCGTCGTCGATTACCACCCACTGCTGCCGCTGCCCATTTCACCTTGACCACGTCCAAGGCTGCGTCGACCGCCTCGTCCGCGTAGCCCATGACCTTTGTCCTTACAGCTTCAACTGCCTTTTTCATTTGATCAGGACCCCATGTTTTCCTTTCCTTTGAAGATGAGAGTCGCAGACTGAGTCAAGGCATCTGAAAACTAAATTAAAAAGGGGACCATAATAGGAACAATGTGAGGGGGCCATATTACAAGTATTAATGAATTTATAACCAAACCAAAATACATATAATTGTGAAATGTTTTTGCATAATCACCTTTAAAATCCAGTAGGAAAACGTTTTTCAAACACAATGTCCAAATCACACAACGTAAAACTTAGTTTTTCCGGAAAAAATAAATAAAATGCAGAGCGGTTTTAAATGTTTTCCGTTGCGTTCTTCGAATAACTTCAAATAAAAAAAGAACGTTACGCTATCCCACAGATTTGTTAGTTATTATTCGGTAGCTGTCACAAGAGCTCCACATTGCACGTAAATTATACTAGACAACGCGTTTCTAAACTATAAATATGTAAGGGGGCCAATATACCTGCAGGGGCCACATTACCACCTTCTCCTCTATACTCTTTGGTCAAATATTTATGCGTGCGTTCAGAAATTTATTTAGTGTAAACTAAGGAAAATATATCAAGCTAATTAAATCTTATACTATTGAAAAAAAAGAAAGCATTTTTTTCCCTCAAATCAACGCAGGTGAAACCGCGGGGCACAGCTAGTAATCTGTATAAATAAAAATTTATCCTCTTCATTAAATTGGATTGTAATTTTCGTTTCAGTTCGTTATTGCTAGAACACGGTTTGTATAAATAAAATGTATCACGATCACGATCACGATTCAGCCTGTAATATCCCACTGTTGGGCATAGGCCTCTTCTCCATGTAGGAGAAGGATCGGAGCTTAATCCACCACGCTGCTCCAATGCGGGTTGGCGGATATATTCCCTACTATGAGTAACGATCGCTATCAGGTGTACATGATAACAACCGGGACCGACGGCTTAACGTGCTCTCCGAGGCACGGTGGAGTAACCCACAAGGACTGCACAAACACCCAGACCACGACAAACATCTGTATGGCCAATACAAATGTTGTCATGTGCGGGAATCGAACCCGCAACCGCCCGCGCAACAGCCAATCGCAATCCAGTGCTGTAACCGCTGCGCCAACGCGGCGTCTAAATAAAATGTATATTTATCAAAAAAAATATATATATACATATATATATATAAATATATATAGCAGTAAGAAGTTTATTACCCTTTCAGCTAGTTAGTTATAAAACTGGACTTGAAGTACTGATCAAAAGCAATCTGTTTTGGACTGGATTTTCTGTAATCTGTCGTACGAAGCTTAATCGTAAGTGATGCCCCATAGGTTTTACACTAATTACACATTTCTTATTAATAATAATCTACTTATTAATATAAAATAATAAACTTAAACTTTGAGAACACGTATAGCGATTGATATCGTAATTAACGTAGACACTTATTTGACCCCGTATCGATAACGTGGGCCATTGACATCGAATTTTGGACGTAGGTATTAGCGATTGCCGAAATCGATTTATTGTCTTTTTTATAATTGCGTCATCACGAATATGAATTATATAACATTTGAACTACGAACCTACACCTAACATGATACTAGAGGATCAAAAGGACCTTTATTAAATATAATTACTTGATATACATATACATATAAGCTATATAAGTAATACATAGAGCCCAATGTATCTTTGACTGCAAATTAATTTAAAATGCTTATGTTCGACATAAAAACGAATATACTATTTCCTTAATCTTATATTGTTTTCAAGACCTTTTTAGTTTGATGTATTGATAAGAACACATATTCAGACAACAATAACTTAAACTTGATTCTTGATTTTTGATTGAAAGATGATTTCATGTTAATAAACATAGCTAAGATAGGTAACCGGACAACGTGACATACAGCCAGAGTTCAACACGACCCAGACCGGAACAAATATCTGTCTCAGGTGCAATACAATCCGTCAGGTGAGGTCGAACATACGGACACACGGCTAACGAGCCGAGTACCTGACACTCCATCGACGATTACAATGACAAAGGCAAGATAACACGAATATTAAAATAAAATCCGTTTGTTTCCGTGTCAAAAAATTAATATTAACGATATCTTCAACAATGAAGTGGTTGAAAAAAATAGGAGAATAATTTATGCGAGACATTCTTTTGACGACGCTTTTGTTTTTCGTTGGCGAGGATATTCAACTTAATTGAATCATATCAGCGGCGCGGTTGTTTCGCTTTTTTGTTTAACTATTTTTACTATTCGCCGAAGAATCGAGTCGGCGTGATTACCGATTCCGAGCCTGTCGATCACTAGCTCTTCACCGTATCGAAAGCCTGTCATTAGTAACAAACTTAGTATTATAAGTTTAATCAAGTTTTTTTTCATGTTAAAAGTGAACGGATCAATTGACGAATAAAACTATGTAGCGTTATATAACATAAGTGTAATAAAAAGTATTTCGCTACGACTAACACGCGATAACCATTAAAAATTTTCGTATCAATAGATCAGCTCCGATTAAAGGCAGCTGGACATTCGGATTTGCATTGTTTGTGAACGGGTGGCATACGTTCTACCAATCAAGTGTTGTAGCATTCAAATGCCCCTCATAGGATAATGACCATAAAGCTCAATACGTTAAATACTATATTCCCTTTAATAACCATTCGATTTCTTCTGTACAAATTTGATTGAATGGTGTTTTATTAGGAAACCGGTTACGACCAGTTCGGACCCCCCGACACGTGGTCAAATGGGTTTTGTCATTCAAACTATTAAAATTATCGGTTATTATGTACCGTTCTTTGTTATTTTAGTCGATGTCCTCAAAACTATGATATATTTACATCGGCAGCTGATAAACTCTTATCAACCGAGAACCGGCTTTAGACATGTATTAATTTTAGGAAGCCGCTCTCCAATTCTTGTAGTAGTCGATATCGAGAAAGTTGGATATCAATCACGGTTGCTTGAGTATGGCTTCAGGCACTCCCGAGGGAAATCTCAGACTCATAAGAATTTAGCTTGGTTTTTACCTAAACTGAACGCTTACGAAATTTAAATTTTTTCCAACTTTAGGTGTTTCAATTTGTATAAAACTTTCAAACTTCAGAGCCATAGTTTAAAAACGAAAGGAAGATTGTTTATTTGAAATTCGAATTGCTAGCACAATATGTATAATATTTACTTCTATTGTTTCTTTTATGAAAGAGTTTTTGCCGGCTCTTCTCATTCCGCGCCGATAGGAGCTTTTCTTCAACCAAAGCTATTTAATTTTACTTGATTCAATTTTATTTTTACTTGTAAGAAGTGCTACATGAAGACGAAGCAAAATTGTATTACAAATGTAAAACAATATGTCTCATATCTGTTCCATAAAGTTTATCAAAGGATTCCATTATTTCTAAATTCGCAACTGATGTTTCTCTCCATCGGGAGACTCCCCATGAATCCTTAATGAGTAAATTAACAGCACCTATTGTTTAGGTCCGGTGTTTTTTATATTGGAATATTAATAACCATCCCCATTGTCTAAGGTTTTCGAGGGTGCGAAGAAAAATGTACCACCATTCAGCGGAAACGGGGGGTAGAAGTTTGGTTTGATTGATTTTTGCATTAATTTCAATAAATGTAACGAATTATTGTTTCGGGCAGGGCAATTGTACCAGAAAGTTTGTTGGCTATTGTTCGTCAACGAAAAGTTATTTAATAAATTATTTTGAATTGAAAAGAAATAACTTATTAAAAGCGGTAAGATAATTACGCTTTGATGACGCACGAGTGATAGATATCGTAAATGATGATTGTATAAATTATTAAAACAATATGAAGTGACACAGACAATAGTAGCGGCATTCATCTCGCGACATTGAAATTTGTCAATTACTCAGAATCCGCTCGATCACACAATAACCCTCTTAATGGGTACATACAAACAGATAGGGCATTATACCGATAATATGTCACAAATCATCTTCTGCGCTACACAAAGTTTATAATGAATTGACATATTCCGTACACGTGTTGCTCGCTCCGAACTAACGCGTACCGACATATGACATCATGCATGATCTGCGTTCGAACCAACTGGAGCCTTAGCACTATCATCATCGAGTTCACTATCGCTCGCCTCAACGATCATATTAGATTCGTCAGGTTATCGGATATTAGGTCTTATTGGAACGCTCCGAAGAGAGCATTTCAGTTAATTCGTCGTAAACTATAAGTGTCATTATCGTACGGAATATGTATTCTAATAAGAGGTGTAATATGTGAAGTGATTGTTATTTCGATCGGCGCTTTAAGTTTCCACTGTTAAGTTTCTTCAAGACGGTTAATAATGTTAAATAAAGTCTTTCTCACATTCCTGTAATAGCACGGCATATACGAGTAGGTAGGGTTTTTTTTCATGTTTCTTTAAAATTTCTACTTTAAGCAAGTTAAATAGATATATAATAATAGTAAGTTTATACAACTCTTATGTAGAGATAATTTAAATTCAAATCAAATGTAATTAAAATAAACAAAAATTTCTTTACAAGAACGAACATCGAAAATATTCTTGTGATGTTTTATCCATAATTTTTTATATATTATAACATAATGGATCTCGTTGGTATTAGAATTAGGTCTATCAATATTAATTAGCTATTACAATAAATGGCTGCCGTCGTTCTAGGAGGCGTTGATGCGCTTAATTGAAAGCTAATGAATGTATTGAGGAACATTGTATAATGACTAATAGCATTATATCTAAATAAATAATACTATTTCCCCTCGACTCCACATCTTAAATTCACTTTGAACTATTGTTTTAGTATTTGTTGAGTTACTGCCAAGATTATAAGTATTTTTTTTCTCTTAAATGCCATACGAATAGTATTATTTTGAAAGTGATAGATGTTTCAATTCGTTAAATTCTTCGTGTTGTTGATATTTCGCCTGTGAATTCAATATACAATCACTTTTTATAAGATTAGAGAAAAAATGTTGTAGCATTACGAAAACAGCTGTCTTAAAATTTGCGATATTATGAAACACGAAACACTTTTGAATCTAAACAAAGAACATGTTTACAGGAATTTCTTGCACAATTCACAAAAAGCGAGCAAGAGCCATTTTAGCATCGAATAGATGTGAAATAACAGAATAGATGATATTTATAATTGTTTACTTAGATATCAAACAGCAATTTACGTTGTTTCCATGCGATGTGTCACATTTTCAGATTTTTCAGATTGACTCAGTTATGTAAACGACTGACTAACAACGTGATTAAAGTTTACAATATGATATCATTCAAATACTTTAATCGAATATCTTCGACGAATCTCTTATCTCGTCGAAGTTATCTTAAAATTTATAGGTCGCTTAATACCTTATGACCTCGAAGATGTCACTGCGTATGTTGCACACGCGATAATTTAAGTCTTGAATATGAACATGAAGAAGTTTTTGTCGACCTCCATACCAAGATTAACTAATAACTCCAGTGACGTCAGCTGTAAAACTGAGAATTACACTGTAAGAGAAACAAAAGTTCGAAAATAAGCGAGTCTTTGAAGATAAATAATTTATTGCTCCACTAAAACCTGCATAAGAAAGAAATGTTGATAAACATCGAACATTAAATATGTAACTGTTGACGATCGTAAAAGATGGAAACCAGACATAGTACAAACATAAATATCACTTCGTAGGAAGTATAGCTTTTATTAGTTTCGCGTCGTAGAGCCGTACTTACGTCCGAATTAAAAAGAAAATGCACGGACGATTTGAGCGGAGACCGATTCGTTTGATCTGCGATCTTCGCGACTGTTCGACTTTAGTGATCGCGATGATTTTTCTGAACGCATCAAATAATTTGACAAACGACAGAAAAATGTTCTTGGCCGGTACCAGATCACAGATAGTGCGATACGATCGCACTGTGCGCATGCGTCGCTCTGCTAATAGACGCGACAGGTGTGCCGCGGGGTGGTCTATTCAGGCCGCAAGTTTTTTGTTTACATTTCACGAATTTATCGCGTATGTTGACGTCTCGAGGCGCTCGTTTGATTCATGCGCCCGCGCTGTCGCTTTTTAATACTGATTTACAATAAAAACAGAACTGTTTCACCGGCGATTGATGCGAGTTATGATTAATGTCGAGCCTTTGATGTCGGCTGCTATGAATCTATCGAGTTGGCTTCTGAATATCGACGCTCGGTGTGTATAAATAAACGAACGTGAGTTGTATGCGAGCTTCGGATTCGTTTTAGTTAATTATGAGGTTATTAAGGTGCTTGCTTACTTTATAACGAAATTGAGTGAATATTGACTTTCCGATATCTTCTAGTACATTAAGATATGAGAAAAATATCGTTGTGCTTATTTGATTTAGTGATGTTTAATTAAACCATAATTTTAGACCCTGTTGTATCCTCAATCGAATAATAATCACTCAAAAATTCTCTTGTGCCCAATCATCAAGAGCCGATAGAGGTATGTAATAGGAAAAAGTCAATTTAAAATCGACGCAACACGCTACGATGTCATGATTTAGTTGAATTACAGTCACTTTTTTGGGAGATGTTAAAATTAGACTAATCAGCATTGAGTACAAAGAATAACATCGCTTTCATCATCGACAAGATGATGTTTATCCGTATCTTCCGAGAAACCGACCCCAGTATTCAATACTTGGAAATAAATATGTAACTTTGACATTTGCTTTCATGTACGCTCGCATGTTTCGTGTGTAATTACGGCGATTGACGCCGCGCGTCGTTTTTATATATACATCGACAAGGTTTAGATTCGTTCGTCTATTCGTTTAGATTTTTTTGTTATTAAATTATCGTGCGTGGCGATTTCAGAGATGATAGGTTGCGTTTGATGGGGCGTCTGATTGCATCTCTTGTCGACGTTTCGAATCCGCTGCTTTCTCTTTGATTGACTGCGATTAAATGTGCGTTTGTCTTGTTTGACATCTATGAGGTCAAAGGCAGTCATCCAGTATCTATGTATTATTCTTATTTACACGGAACTATTGTTTCCATTCGAGAGTTAGTTGAAACCAAAGATTACTGTGAAGCTATTTTTATGTTCGGTATTTTTACTTGGGTATATAGGTATATCAAAGGTTCTGTCGATGATTATTATAATAAATCGTATCGTCCTTTCACGTCCACATCATTTGTCATTCGATTTCAAAATATAATTCACAGCCGAACCGACAGCGAGTTTACGACGTCGAACCTAATAAGAGAAATGCGTGCGTCGACCAAAAATAACAAAATTAAAATAAATCGAACGACAGACAGTCGTCATAAACTAATTTCGAGTGTTTTCCTTTTGGAGCGTACAAAAATAGCGTCATCACTCTTTCATGTCCTGCGCCGGAGTGACATTAAGGATTTAGTACTGATTTAAGTACAGCGCCATCTATGATCGTAAAGCGTAAACGATTCTCTAATGTAAGGTTTGTAACTTTGACACATTAATTCAAAACACACACCTTTAAATTATAATCAAAAAATATTTTCAAACGCAAAGTTTTCTGTAATGGCAAAGTTAAATAAAAAATATCCTTTCGTTCCAATCAAAACCAATTCAACGAAGCCATAATCAAAAAAGTTGTTTTATAACTGAATCGTTTATCGGTTGTCATCAAAAAGAAATAACATTTCAACCCTTCTATTGCCAACTTAATTAAAATCGAGTGAGATTGGGGAAAATAAATGAAAAAAAAAGTCACAGAAACTTCTTCACTTCGATGAGGTTTGTGAAAAGTTATGACAACTCGCTCCGAACGAGAATTGGAAAAAAATCAATGTACAAAGAAAACAATATTTAAAACTGATTTCCAGAAACGTGTTAAATGTGAATAAGAAAAAAAACATTGATTCGTCATTCTTTATGGAAATGTTTTTATTACTAAAGATAAAGGTGTAAGAGTTCAAAGTGGTAATTTTGGTCGTTTGCAAATACTAGGTACCTACATATAGATATATGTAATATTTTGTTACTGGTACTTTGGTATTGAACTTTTTTTTCTTTATTAAACCGCTACTACCTCTATGTCGCTCTGTTATTATACATATTATGTATATACAGTTACATTATAACACCTTTAGACACTATTGATAAAATTTCATCGACCAATTTATACAATTTCTTTGCCCAAATAGATTCTGTTGCCAAAATATTATTACATTCTCTTACATTGGTATAAAACAGTTTACTAGGAAAAAAATGGCGTCTTCTGTTTCGTTCTTAACACATTCCATTAAAATATGATAGGCATTCTCTACAAGTATTGAACTATGTGAGTCTGTAAATATTGAAAGATTTTAAAGTAGATCCGTGAAGATTCCAGAACTTATATTATCTAGGATATGAAATCCGATACGACATACTTATTGTAAAATTTTTGCTGCATATGTTTTACAATAATCTTTACGCCGCCTTATAAAAAAGTTATAATTATGCTAGAATTACAACAGTGTTTGAAAAGTACACATATTTTAGATTGTGAAATAAGTATTGAAAGTGATTCTGAAGACTGAATAATAAAGGAGTTATTTTCAAATAAAACAAAAGAATTCTGTGAAATAATATCGTCAATACAGAACTTATTCAAAACTAAATAAAAATTTATTTACGCATTTCTATTTAACATATCAAAATAATCCTACGTCCAGCACACGCGAACATACTCAATATGCGAAATTAAACCAAAGAATTTTTCCCGCTTACATTAGAGTCTAAACTGATTTTGTGAAGATTCTGCCATTCACGGATTCAAAAATAGTCCATTGAGATAAATAAAGCCTTCAATTCACTACAACGCAGATTTCGGCGATTGAATGCACTAATGACGGGCAGTGAATGGAAGAATTCAGTTGCAGCCGGTTCTTTTATAGGGTGCACGGTGCTTGAATGAGTCCGACGTTTTTGACTATTTTCATACTCCTTTTAACATTTATGTTTTAGTTAGGTAAAGCTTTGGTAATTGAAGATCCATCTTCATAAATATAATGGGGATACTGTTATATGTCCGCTGATTACTTCTACATAAACGCCGTGTTGTACACAAATACTATATTTTATACACATGTGAGCATCTGCACACATATATATGTATTAAGAAAACAAGTATGCAATTAACGACTTGTTCTTAGCTCAAGTTGTGACTGGATGACCACTTCTTTATTTATTTTGTTATTGTACTAACACTAGGTTATAAGAATTATTGTTACTAACACTATATGGGCTAGTCCCGAAATAAATGTTAATATTATTATTATTTATCTCAAAGTTGTCGACACACTAACAGTAAGTTACCTTCTTATTTTACTGCCTTAAAAGTATTTTTGTAAATATCTTTCGATTCAAACGATTTGTTATAAGTTATAACAGTAAATGTTTTAGAAATGATATAAGCATTTTAGCTCAAGTTTATTGAATATAACGATCCAAGGGAATTGTGCGTTATTGACTGTTCACTGAACGTACGAGTTAATATTGATTGATAGTACCACTATCATGGACTACCGCAGTAAATAACGATTGATTTGTAATCACCGAGTAACTTAGAAGTTACAACTGAACTTCGCAATAAAATCAACTTTTTTAAAATAGAATTAAATAATGAAATGATCTATTAATAACTGAATATCGTACTAAAATCCATTTCATTTTCCATAATCACACTTTACACTTATGGTTACGATTATTATTTGGCAGGATTTTGAATTTGTCTTTCATTGTTGTTAGATGTTAATCGATCGGTAGCTCAAAAGATATTAAAATACTTTTATTTCTTTTAAAAGCTCTTCGAATGAAAACATATTAATTACAATAAACAATACGCTCTTGTAGCGAGTACGGACGGACAACGTGATATTTATTTAGTGCAAGGATTACCGTTCGGTACCGATCAATCATTCCATTGAATGTATCCTGTTCCACGCTAGTGATGGTTATTGAAGACCGATATCGATAGACTATAAAAGAATGTACTAGTTACGACTATATTTGTAATTAACATATTGTTTGTTTGCAAATGTTTACAAATATTAAAAACATCTCATGTAAAAAAAATTAAAACATCGAAATGCGGGTTTTGTTTTAAATGATAACTAGAATTTAATTGATATGCAAACATATCTTATGACACTGCTTAATTTTCTGCTTGATTACACTTATGGTGGTCTGTCAGAAAAATTATTATATAGATTATAATTTTATTTAATAAAATATTTCATGATTTCTAATTGACTATTTATAATAGGTAATTATGTAACCAATTAATATTAAAATGAGTAAAATAAGTTCGTCAGAGTTTGTAATCGATAATCCGCTATCGATACACCCCCGTCACTAGATCAAGCCGACTGTCAAATCCAATTCAACGATGCCCCCGCACATGTAATTGATTTATTGATCGTACGTTATATTCGATACGAGATGGCTTGCGCGGGCGCAGCCAGTTAACCGCAAGGCTATTGCATCCTTTAACTGTAATTTTCTAGTCAGTTAACCGGGTGACCTCATAGACACAAATCATCCTTTCCTATACGGGAAGGAGTAATGATATATCCATTTTGTTAATATCTCGCAGTGACACTTTTATTGGTAGATCCGTAAGCCATTTGTGTACCTTTATTTTCGATACAAAGTAAACAAAAGTTAAAATTATACTTCTATTGTAATATCATGAATATTTACCTCTTTTTCCTTGGCAGCCAGTTCGTTCTCTAAGCTGCTGCTCGTGTTGACAACGGGACTACTCCTCGAAGAGTTGCTATTACTCCTCGCAGTTGCCGCCATTTCTATCTTTTGTTCTATATCCTCATCAATATCCGGCGTTCTTCTTTTCTCTTCTTTAATATCTGAACTAAAACGTTCAGGTATCCTAGTTTCTGTGGCCTGGTCTCTCGTTGGTTCTATGTGAGAGCCATTGGTTTTGGGAGGGACTGTGGCTTGGAGTGGCGTTGGGCTGGTCGTGGCTAATTGTTCTTTCAGCGTCGTTACCTCCTTCTCCGCCAGGGTAGCTCGCTGCAATAGAAAATAACAATGAGTTTCTAATTATGGTAAACATAATATATTAATTTCAATTGTAGGTACCATAAACTATGAAAATTTAATTAAATGCAAGTCACTCCTCATTATAGCTACAGTTTATGGAGGTTTCACGCCACAGAGAGAAGTGTGTACAATAAAATTTGAACGTAATGATTGAGTTGCTGAAAGTCGAGTTTCGATTGCAATAGTCAGCAGTGCAATAGAGGAAACATCGATTCGCATTCGCTTTTCCACGTGTTGTTTTTAATCTAATTATTAATCAGTTCCCATAGCCTATTTGTTCTTGTGGTCGGTGACGTAGAATCCTTTGTGCCACATCCTGTGCTATTCATCGCCCGTTCATTTGCTAATCTCTCATCTCATCAGAACGGATGCGTGAAGTGATTATTGGCCGGCACAAAAATCTCTTTTTGATTCGCTAACTACTCGACCGTTTTCGCTCTACCTGTAAATTATTTAATGGTACAAACTGCATTTGAATTTGTATTGTTTTTTTGACTACAATGCTTTTTATATACGAATAGATTTTACCCGTAGTTTTGCTCATTAGAGCTACTCGTTCATCGGTAACTGAAACATTTCATTTCGGTTCTTCATAAAATTTATATAATTTCGTAACTAGGTAATGAAGTTAAGTGAATTTAAGCTTATAATCTTTAAATATAAAATCAATAGCTTTTAAAAGTAGAAGCAT
This sequence comes from Melitaea athalia, assembly GCA_905220545.2. Taxonomy (NCBI): domain Eukaryota; kingdom Metazoa; phylum Arthropoda; class Insecta; order Lepidoptera; family Nymphalidae; genus Melitaea; species Melitaea athalia. Next base: position 8,010,288 of record HG992196.1, read on the forward strand.
TTAGGTGTTTTGTTTTGGATTTTGATCACCATAAGCCTTCATAAAACAACGCAGGCAATTCAAATAGCGTATGTAGTAATTGTTTAATTAGTGCAGGTAATAAAAGTGGTGTAACTGTTGATCGGAGTTTAGAACAGATTTCAGTAATTAAAGTGAATGATGAGAAATATATAAAAGGCAGGCTGCGTGCGCGCACAGCGGACAGATAGTATCAATGAGTGGCTGCCTGGTTAGGCTTGTGGTAGACTGGTTTGAAGATTCTCTTGATATACTATAATTTATAATATCATTTGATACATTTATATAATAAATTAATATTAATATTAATTTAAAATTACGTAAACAATAGTTAAGAAATGAATATTTTACACATCTAAATTTTTCAGGCTTACGAACGCTGTGTATATAGTAATATTATTGAAATTGATGCTATATTTTTCTAAAATTAAACTTTTACTAAACAAAGGCACCTGTGACGGACGAACTCAAATCTCATTTGGCAGTGCACTATCTTAGGAGTGATGGCTATACATGTTGCGATGCCAAAATAACTGAGTAGTGATTGCTTGTCGTAACCTCATTCTCCTATCAATAAAACTACCCGCCATGTATCAGGCATGTGTTTGTGTGCTTGTGTGTGTACGTGTGTGGATTTTTGTGTGTGTCTGCATGCGTGTGTGTGAACGTACGGAGGTTTACAGACGCTGCGTCCACGCACGTTTCACGTGTAGTTGCGATGAAATCAGCGATTGTCGGATTAATGGTTGAGATTCACTCGATAATTAGCGTCTTATCGCTCAGTTCATTTGTTTGATTATTTCTTACTTTGTTTTAAAGGCTGCAACGTATATTAAGTTTTAAATTTGTCAGAAAAAACAACTTTAAGGCTTGAGCTTAGAGATCAGATTCGTTCGTAATGTCGTTTACGATTCGATTCAAATTCCGCTTTCCGTAGGTGAACGTAAATTGATGATATAAAATAATAAAATATAATGGCGATAAGGAAATTTCAGTGTTGTTTTATAGTTTTACGAAAATATACGGGTAAATATGTTTATGACTACATAATATAAAGACCAACTATTGTCATATTTTTCGCAGGCTTCGTAATAAGAAATCTATCTTGAGGAGCTATAGAAAAACTGAGAGCATTGGGCAAGATCTCGAATTGTAATTGATGAACTGTAAATTGAATTACATGGTAATTCATAGTAATATGTTGAGGAACCAATCAACATTTGGAGATGTATTAACAGCGGTAGTAGGAGATGACTTAGCATGTGAGACATGTTCAAGTCATAGACAGATCATCATGACTCAGACATACCGAATACCGACAGATGATCAATCACGTACAATTGGTCTAGCGAATCATTACTAAGTGCTACAACAGTCCGGCCTACGACTGGAGACCGATCACGTAGGAGTTGGAGAATTGAAGACATGCGTTTAATATGACGACATTTTTGAATGCTAATTTGTAAGCATAAAAAAACATTATTGGCGCAATTGCACTTATCTAAAGGCTTATATCCTTATCTTTAACAGCAGAAGAGGCCTCTATCCGGGAGAGAAATATTTATAACCTCTTACTTTGTTTGCATCATACTAAAAATTTATGCACACCGCTAACGCATTTTTTCTTTTTCGAGAAATGTAAGTATTATACCCATTACACAATGCGCTGTCAGTCGAAACATAGTTAATGCTGCTTAAATAATTTAGTGAAAGATGCTACAAAGATCCAACAATACAAATTATTTCTAACGATGTTTAATGCATACGTTCTAATCTACTTTAAAAAAAACCGTTTAAATTTTTCGTCCGAATAACTCTGTGTTTACAACTAGAAAGTTAGAAAATGTCCGAAAGCGAATCATTGCGGTAATTCATTAAAAAATCATGAATGTTTGTCCATTCAATTACACCAGATCGAGAACCGAGTTTAATTGTGTGAACGGCAACATAAAGATGTAATAAAAATAATTTCGGATAATTAAAAATAACCGAAACCTCAAATATTAGAAGAAATTTTATAATTGCTATTATAACGGTGGCGACATCGTCCAAATAGTTTAATGTGAGAAAAAAAAATCACAATGAGGAGAGTACCTCGAGTGCGTCCATCTTCATGATAATTAGGCATTGATTTATTTTGGTTATATACAAACAATGGTGACCGGAATGAGGTTGGAATAGTTAAAACGGCTCTTAATGCGGAATGAACCGTAGCTCCCGTTGCTGCGCGATTGTTTTATCTTCGGATAATCTTATATTGTCTATAAAGTAATTAGATTTTAAATAGCATTTCTAATTTCATCTACACCATGTAGTTGGAGCGTAATTCTCGAATACTGTTCTGAACTTTGCAGACACATTATATCATCTCTCGTGACAAAAAAAATATACATACAATATTTACATTACGAGAAGAAGACATAAGACCTAAAGTAATTTTCTTTATTTTCAACCAGTAGTACACAGCAGGATATTTCCTGTTCAAAATATGAAGCAGCCCGACTGGGATGGTACCTTGAACTTACAGAATATTACAGCTAAATAACACTATTTTTAAGCAGTAATATGTTCCTGTTGGCAAGTAAGGTGATCCGAGCTCCTGGGGGAAAAGGGTCGGCAACGCGCTTGCAGTGCTTCTGGTGTTGCGTGGGTGTTGCAGACGTCTACCTATATACGCTACGGTTTGGCTACGGTAATCGCTTATCATCAGGTGAGCCGTACGCTTGTTTGCCGACCTAGTTATACTGTCTATTATATTTAAAAAAAAATGTATATAAGTTCAAGTTTTCTTATCTTAAAAATAACAGGGTATCGGAAAAAAATAAATAAATCAAAGCTTCTAAATCGAAAACAAATCGAACGCGATTACGGCAGACAATACAGTTTGAAACAACACAATACAACCTCAATCCCACGGCGCGTCTGTATTAATTTCTGTCCTTTCATCGGAATTCATCAATCGGACCTCTATTTAATAAATTCGGGATAGCTTAATCAAAGTTTCTCGAATTCTGTTTACGTCGTTAACTCTGTTAAAAGTAAACAATTGATTTGGCTTTCTCGTTGTTTCCAGCGACGATTTATAGCGACGAATGTACTTTCTGATTACTATACATTTATGAGCAATACGATAGGTAAAAAACTGATATATTTTTTTAACTAATACAATTTTTTATTTTATTATCTTATCATTATCTAAACTTAAGTCTGATTTATATCAAAAGCGACGTATGCTCGGGATTATGGGTGAATACTTTGAATCAAAATATAAATTACACATCACTTAAAATTTTATAAAAATAACTGTTTTCTATTTTATAATTGTTATTCCATTTTAATTATCCATTTTTCCATTGTCTCTATTATAAAGTTCAATACGAATTCTCTCTAAACATTTCCGGTTCTCAAAACTGAATATTAAAACTCAAGATATTAATCGCGTAATTATTCAAATATTACGGATACATTCATACAATAAAACGTAGAGAAAATATTATGATTAGACAATGAGAAATTAACGTGTGCTCACTTGATTTTATTAGACGTCAAGATCAAGTGCCTTGTGAGCTGCAATTAAGTCGCCTCGATTCGTTCGCCGTGATTTTAACAAAGAACTGTTATCTATATGAACCATCGTTGAATATTTGAGCAATAGATTAGTCTCTCACGATGCTGCTACAATGGCAGTAGGTTTGGGTAATGATTCAATGTGTTTAATGCGATTTACTTGAGTCTGGTATTATTGCTTGTGTTGCGGTACTTTTGCTTACGTACATACCTGTATGTTTATTACATTCCGAGCCGAAAATTGGTTTTACGTTTACGTTATGAGAGTTATTTTTTTAATGGATTATTAATGTAATGAAATTATAACTTCAGCTTTCTGTTGTTTATTCTTGATAATATAGAATGCACTATGAAGATACCAATTGAACTATTAAAATTTAACCTGAGAAGGTTAAATTTTAATAGTTCAATAAAAGCCTTTCAGTAATTTAGCTTATAATTATTTACTCACACAGTTAATACTGTTTGACGTCCTCAAAGTTGTCTTACTCATCACTTAAATTATTTTTATAAATAATAAAGTACAAATTGAGACACAAAAGGTAAACTTAGTAAACTCATCATATTCTTTGTCTTAAAGATTTCACTATTTGATATAATATGTTTCATCGGAATGTTGTGGAATTGGCACCGTTGCTACAAATGACTCAAGTCAAACAATCACTACTAATATTGTAAATAAGACTAACACTGTATTTAGTGTAGCCTTAGACGTGAATAAATATAACGTTGTAGGTTCTTTTGTGTATAAATATAAATAACCTAATTCAGAAATTGTATTAATCACTTAAAAAACTGCAAAGAAACATACAATGATCTACTGAGGTATTAACAAAATCAAAGTAAGTTTTCTTCAAGGTCTTGAGTGCATTTATCATTTTTTTCATCATGATTTTGGTAATTTTTTTTCAACCTTTTGTGATAAAACTATATACCACTGCATATGATGTTACGACATCTATTTACAACTGAATATAACAGGACAATAATACATGAAAAAATTGTGTGGATTTACAAATCTTTTTATTAATGAACATCATTAATAATGCTACATTAATCAGAAGTTGAACAAATTAACATCGATAGAAACATAAAGTAAATTATTAGATAAATAAATATTCACAAGTAAACTGTATTGATTTACAAACCACGTACGTATTGTAAGAATTGCTCGGAGTAATGTTAAAATACTAACAAGTCTCTCTCGATTAACATTTTGAAACTGTATATTATGAATTAGATGGTTATGTGTGGTTTAAATTCACGGCAAAACCGTTATCAGAGCTATCTCGATGTATCAAATTAATTGGGAGCATCGCTCTTAATTAAATATAATTTTTATTTCCTTACGATTTTAGATTACATTTGTACATTAGCGAGGCAGCGTATGAAAATATACGTTCTCGCAATTTCAGTCGGATTAATTAACATAGTGTTGCCAGCACGAAACGTAGCAAAAAAAAAAGTTTTTAAACTATTGTTCGATATACGAACTGTGATTTAGAAATGAAACTTTTCTATGAATGAGAACTATAAAAAGATTTAATAAATATACCTACTACGAGTATAGAAAGGCACAAACATAGTTATTTATGTGCACTTTACAAAAATGGTGGAGTGTTAAATAACTGATTATGACGCTGCTGGATTGATGCAGGCAAATTATTAGATTAGAATTATATATGTATTTAAGGGCTATAATAATTCAGTTGTATTTCTTATGATAGCAATCGTTACTAATAGTAGGGAATATATCCGCCAACCCGCATTGTAGCAGCTTGGTTGATTAAGCTCCGATCCTTCTCCTACATGGGGAAGAGGCCTATGCCCAACAGTGGGATATTACAGGCTGAATCGTGATTTCTTATGATAACAATAAAAGAAAAGTTGGTAATGAATAAAGTAATCGAATTGTCAACTAACTGTTTTTGATGATATCACAACTACCACATTAGATTCGATTAGGTATATCTTTGTAATAATTTTAACATTTCATTTTTGTCTAAACGATTCAAAGTTAACAGTTAGTTGTCGTTAAAGCCAACATACTCCACTTATCTAAATATATTTTGATTTATTATAATTTTTATATTTTATGTTAACATATACATAATTATCAAACATCGGGTAGTAAAAGCAATGCCGATAACAAAGCACTCCATACGAAACCCTCAGGACGAAGAAGAATTAACGCCCTTCGGAGGGAGACCCGATTTAAGGGAGCGGTCACTAATTAATGGAAAAGGATTAAATTTGTACGGAATTGAAATAAAATAAATATGATAAAGGACGGCCGTGCGGACGCGAGTACCCGTTATCGGTCTGACTTCATTATTTTTATTACACGCGGAAGAAAATAGAGATATGCGTTTTGATTAAATATCTATTTACTTGAAAGTTGAAACTATCGAAAATTACTCAAGGTTTTTATTTTATTTTAAATGTTAATTAAATTACGCAAAGAGATATACTGCACTATTTTTATATCAATAAAAATTTGTAAATTCAACATGATAGCTTACAACTTCGATTCGATCGATCGATCGATCGATTCAGCCTGCAATATCCCACTGTTGGGCATAGGCCTCTTCCTCATGTAGGGGAAGGACTCTCTTACTACTCTCAACTTCGATTACTAGGTATTAATTTAGCATAAAACTACATCACGTAAGAGTCGAACTCTTTATTTTTAAATCGTCGACTATTCAAACATATTGGTCTAAGATCCGGAATATAACAAAATCTTCCCTCATCTGTTAATAAGATGAAACAATTTTTTATAGGCTGATTTCAATATTGTGAATTTATAAAAACAACCTCTGCCACCATAAGCCTGCTGCAAATAATAATACATAAAAAAATTTTTTTTTTACTCTAAAAAATCTTTTCCCTCTCATGTTAATTACATGTAGTAAGCTAAAACCGTCAATATTTTACATTATATACCTGACTATCGTAGGCACCCATCTCTATGATTGCTATACTTACCTGCAGCCAGGTTACTCTGACTGAGGTTACTGACCTGGCTGCAGGTAAGTGTAGCAATCATAGAGATGGCTGCCTACTACAGTCAGGTATATAATGTAAAATATTAACGGTTTTAGCTTACTACATGTAATTAACATGAGAGGGAAAAGCTAAAAAAAAAAAAAAAAAATTGCAGCAGGCTTATGGTGGCAGAGGTTGTTTTTATAAACTCACAATATTTAAATAAGCCTATAAAAAATTGTTTCATCTAATTAACAGATGAGGGAAGATTTACCTTCTCGGATCTTAGACCATATCTTAATTTGTATTTTGTTATTTTCAAGTTATTATATAAAATATGCTTGATGCTGTTCTTTGCGAAAAGACCAGCTGTTTTTATTGTTTTGAATAAATAAATAAAATGGAACCTAACAAATGAATACGAAAATATTAAATAATATTATTTAGCAATTGTCCTTGTTATGATTTTTATTAAAGTATTAGGTGGAATCGTTTAGAGCTTACGGGATTCCGCTCTGGTCTACTGGGCACGACGCGATGTATCAGAAATACTTAGAACTGTCGTAATTACGTATAAAATATTTTATTATTATTGTAATTATTATAATTATTATAATATTTAATATGCTCATTGTATAAATTAACGCTTGAAAGCGTATGGTCGAATTTGGTTGTTACGATGGTTACGTGATTTTTAGCTATAGTTATACTGTTTTTTTTCTTGTAACTGTAAATAAAACTGTAGTGATGGGTCATGAAGTCTTCACACTCCTTTCTTGTAAAGTACTAGGGCTGAAGCCTAATACGTCACTCTGCTTAACATCTCTTATTTGTTAAGTATTAAAGTGTTTAAAATAATATTTCTGTATCCTGTCCTGTCTGCTCGTTCTGAGCTCAACAAACTTTTCGTCAGGTTTACTTACCTATACCTCCTTTGTCCGCTCCCCTCTGACCATCTTTTATATCTGTATCTGTTCTATAATACGACGAATATCGTAAAAGATACGTTCAAAAGAATCTTAAGAGGGCTTAGTATTCTTATATCGAGATATTAAATTATATTTATATTGTGACAATTATCCCATCTCCAAATGTTTTGCTTTCTATTTAACGTCTAAATAACGAATCGTACACGTGTATCGCCATCGCTGTCTTAGATTCAGAACACAATTTAAAAAGCTAAGACATTTCTCATTTAGGACAAAATTGAAAAAATACGTAATCAAATTAACGTCGATTCGGACGATATTAAAAAAAAATGTTTGTCTATCTCCCTCCAGTCGATACACACTCAAGGTACGAGCTCTTAATCTCTCAATGTCAGTTTTAATTTGCTGCCGGCATCGAATTACCTTCTGAGAGTTTTATTTTCGAAGCTCATTTCGTAGACAACGCAGAGGAAACACGTTTCGACAGCCTCGGGACAAAATAATCTCGCACGAAAATATTCGAAAATCAAGTGAAAAAATAACAACGCGGATAGAGCTAGTTGCACACGGGTCCATTTTTATTTATAAGGTATACCTATAGCAGACCTAGTGCACGCTCCGCAGTTCAACAGACGACGAGCCGTGGACGCCGTTCATTCAGATACACACAAGCAAACAACGCGAAACATGATTTTGTCAGCCTGCTTCAGGTAGATGGTAAACACAAAACCCAAACGAGTATCCAAACAGAATCCAATCGGAAACTAAATAATTCAATTCCGCATAATTCCGAACGAACTCAAACTCGAATTGACAAACTCGACGGTCGCTTTGTAACGTCTATCGACGATAGACAGGTATTAGGAGAGCGGAGCTAATCATTATTAGATATTGAATTTTCGTAACTTTGGACTCATCCGCTTTCTAATTTACTAATGAATCCGAGTGGCGCTGCCATTAGCCCCCACCTCCCCACTGGGGCTGGGAGGCGGAAGGGGTAAGAACTCGCGCGAATTTTCGTCTTTTATACATGTAGAACGATAATCGGATTGGTGATTCGAGCGTTCCACATTTGAATTTTCGTGTGTTTTCGGTAATTTTCGCGCGCGGTTTGACTGTAGCGACGTTCAATCTCGAGAATTGGTTTGTTTTATGTGTTATTACAGAATGAATCGGATGTTATTCGACATTGAGCGTCGAGCGACGCTCGGCGTGATGGAGTTGATGGGGTGTGACCGATGGTGCCTCGGTGCTATGAATATAATACTCCGTAATCACTTCAGGAATACGTTTCTAACGTGACAAAATTAAATACACTTTTTCTACCTTCGCCTCACTTTAACAGTACGAAGAAAAACTAATCGTGAAGTGTGAGAAAACATGAGACTACATAAAAACCAGCTATCAAACCTAACACACATCGCAATCTAAAGTCGAGGCGATGCGAAATATTAAAGGAAATCTCGGGCGGCGGGTGTAGTGCATTAACAAGCAAATATTGAGTTAGTGGAGTGGAGGCGAGTCAATAAAACCGAACGAACCTCGCACCTGCTCGCATGCACTCACAGAACAACGAGGAACTCTGACAAACTAACCTACAGCGAGTGCCTCTGCCTCTGAGAGACGTGATCTGTGATATAACTTTAATTATTATTAACGTATCAGTAGACGTATGTATCATTATCACGATAATCTATTATTTTGAATTAAGGTACAATTATGTTTTATTTAAATGCTGTTTCAATTCGCCATCTTACTTTTTGTGTATGGAAAAGTATGGAAATGTGTGTATGAGCATGTCGTTTTAAATGAGTTATAAGTTTTACCAATTTCTCAAAACTCCATATATATTGATAAAGATAATATGATCTACAGTTGCATAATTATTTCGAAAAAAATATTGTAACTACTTATAAATAAATTCTAAACGCATAAATTAATTTAAAATTTGTCTATTGTACCATTATTAGAATCTCTTAATAAATTCTGTGACACATACTAGCTAAGCATACTAGATTAAACTTAGATTACATTATTTAATGTTTATCGCATATGTTAAATACGTAGTTTGCGCATCTGCGTTTCCTAATCTCTGCCGGTATCGGTAGGGCGGGCAAAGTTCGGAAATCTATAGGTGCTGCCGCATCGAGCTCCGCGGACAATCATTTGGTTGTTAGAACTTCTGAAATAACTGAATTTTCGTTTGTTTATTAGGCAGTCGTATTGCACAACTTACACGATAATGGTGAGACGGAAGTTTAATTGGTGTTTCTGAAAATTTGGTTGTTACTCTTATTCTGTTTGTTGTTATTGATGTTTTCTGAGCAGATCTTTTTGTTGTTTTTGAGTTGACATAGAATCGACATCAGGGTAAAAAAAATTATGTTCTACTTAAGATCGATATAATAAAATATTAGTTTATTTTGAGTATCAATTGACAGTGCATTTGACCTAGAAAATGATACGTTAATTTAATAAGTTTGTTGGAAGACGTCTGTGATTTAATATAACTATAACAATTAGTTTATAATTTTAATTTATTACATAAGTAGATGGAAAAACATTGTCTTAATTATTCACGATCATTAATCTTTAAAGTATGAAATTATCTAGATTTCCAAAGCATTTGTAATTAGTAATTCAACGTACATTTGTGCATTCGAAACGCCAAGGCGAACTATTTTCTAACCTTAGTCGGATGCGCTGTATCTGATAAGGTTTCGACTGGCAGACGGGGCGGAACATTGGGTAGCTAGATAGATTCGAATCTCGGACCAACGGCAACGGTACACGGACAATGCGTGCGAAAAGATGTTCATCTTAACGCGATCGTCTTAAATATTGTTTAAATGCGATCTCAGTATGATCGCGGCTCGTAGACGTAATGTATTGTTGATGGTCTTGTTTGAATAAATTATATAGGAAAACTTAGAATTGTTTGACAAAATAAAACTTAACTAAAATAGCTTGAAACGCGTAAAATAGTAAACCGATTTTAATGATTCTTTCGCATTTTGTAGCTGTTTTATCGAGAAATGACAATAACACGCACACACTCGTGATGGGTAAACTGTAGCTATAAATGTCAACACGTGTAACACATATGTGTAATCAGATCAGAAGTGAATCTAACATAGAACAAGTAACAGCATATGTCATGTGTAAACACACCTTTATAATGGAGTCAGTAACATCGAAGCAGTTCTAAATTAAAACCAACAAATATAGGTAACAACATACACTTTAATGAATGATCATTAAATCAAAACGTATCTAATTTTATGATAACCTACATTAAATCAACGTGACGACAAAAAAAAAATAATCGTTCGACATTTGCAACAAAGATGGCAGCGGTCCAAGCTGCGCGCGCGCATCAATGGAGTCCATTCACAATACATCACCGCGGTCGCGCGTCGGTCGCACGTCGGTGCGTCGATAAATAGCCTACATCTTCGACTAATTGCTTCTTTGATCGAACATATTTATTATAACCCTTTGATTGAATATTTTTAGTTTTAATAAGAATTACCATTTGTTTTGTAGACAGGTCTTACTTCTATTCAAACATACACAGCGGAATGCTGGTGATATATTATATGACTTTTTCATTGTTTTCCTTTTCAACAAACAAATTAAGTATTGCTAACTAAGCACAAAAAGCTTCTTTAGGCGCATGAGAGGTAAAATTTGAGCGACCGGTAACGCGGCAGCGTGAGGGACGGTCAGTACTTGGATGGGTGACCGCATGGGAACACCGCGTGATCAAAAAAAAAAATCAAAATCAAAATATTACGTTGACGTGACGTTGGCCTTTTGTTTTTTTTATTAGTTTTTTATTTTATTTTAAATTCGTTTTTTTTTTAATTAGTTGGTTTGAATTAGTTTGCCAAAGAAATTTCACTTCTGACATGTGTAGATACTTTGTTGTTAAACTTGGACTTTTAAAGTAGCTCTTCTTTTATTCTTCGTCTTCTTACTTAAATAACACAGGAAATAAGTATAAGTTAAATATATACAAGTTAGCTAGCATAAAATTTGTATTTACTTAGTTTTTTCGTGCAGTTCATTACAAAATAACTTCATAGACGTAATAATCCTGTAACACTATATACAAATAAGATTATACCGCTGTATATTAATCGCGAGCACCCTGGAGCCAATCTCGAACAGACAGACAACCAATTAAGTGTAATTATAAATTAACGAAACGAACTAAAAGTCGACGCTGCAAATATAACCGAAGAGTTCACAACTCGAGGCAAACTTCTCAAAGTTCCCGATGAGACGCGAATAGGCATCGGAGTTAAGTTACGATTTCTGTTAGCCTTTTAATTATTTCCCCTCTCCAGGTGGACTCGACTCGTTGCGGCGCGCGGCCATGCTCATAGATGGCGATAGATAGGATGATTTTGCGTTGAGAGGTGTGTGACAGCGATATTATAAGCAATCGAGTTGCTAAGCAATGTTGTCACATTGTGACCGGTTCGTTCTTTTACATGTTATATTTTCTTTCTAAGGTAGATTGGTATGTTTTTGGTCTGATTTCAAATGTAAATTCAACCAAACGAGTAATACTTATCTTAAGTATAATTCGATTATTAGAATACTCTACATTTTTGTTTTAAATATTATTATGTAAAATCAAGTTAATATCTAAAGTTTTCAGTTATTTATACCAAAAGTAATTTATTTATATCGTAAAATCTTCTTCATTCTCTTTACTGAACTGGGAAAATGTAAATTTATCACAAATTATATAACAATATTTAATTACGATTTTCAGGCATTCACACCCTCAGCGGAGCCTCCGCTTCTTAACCAGATCAATATACTATGATGCAATTATAAGTATCGTAAAACGGTAAAAGGGTAGGGAAGGGCATTAATAGGGATCGATTGGATTAAAAGTGAAGTTTTGGATTTGAACAAAATAGAATTAATTGGGGATGGATTTTGATAAATACTGCGAGACGGGTCTTAGAGGACGGCTGCGAGGGGCGCTCTCTGAGGAGACAATTTTCAGTTTTTATCAAGTAATAAATTGTGGTATATATATATGAATTTTTTTATATATTATTCGTATCTAGACAATTTTTACTGCACCTAATTCAATATATATAATTATTTATTGATTTAAATTTACTTGGACCAGAAATGTCCTTCCTTCCTTGTTTATTTGTTAAATAATGAAAAGTAAATATGTACTAAAAACAGTAAGTATAGAACAAATGTTTACCTAGTTGTTCTAAAATTAAAATCATGTAATTCAAAAATTATTCTATTCTGTTTTCGAATTTGAAATAGCCGCATTCCAAATTTAAATCAATAATAGAACGAAATCGCCAAGAACATGTAGACGGGTAACGCAAAAAGTGTTCTATTCTTGTATCGAGTCAAGAATTCGAACCCAATTAGAATCGGATCGCGTTCCTGACGGCGCGCGAATCGATGACACACCGAGCTTTGAACTAGTGACGCGCCTAATTAAAACATCGATTTTACTGACGGCTCTTGAACGGTACGTGTCTGTCTTTAATCTGAATCAGTTGTCCTTTTTTAATTGATAAATATAGGCAAAGATAAAAAAAAATATGAATTGAAAATTTAACAGAAATTTTGTGTAGTTTTTATTTAAATTATTTTCTAATTAAGGGGGGGGGGGGGGGGAGGATATTTCTAACGATATCTTTATTAGCTATGACACAACTGTATTACACTGAGAAACAAATTAGTCATTAACCGAATATTAAGAAATCAGTCGTTTTCAGCGAGTTTCACTAAGAATTGAATCAGCAACAACTTAGGACAGCTTCTACCGAGCTTTCGTACCTCGATAATGTCGTTAAATCAATTAATTAAAAGAGTTTCAAGTTTACCGTCACTACAAATTCATTTAGCTCGGCAAGTCCACACACAGCATCCCTCGCAGCGAGTTTAAAAATTTCGATCTCGTTGTCCATGAAAGTTACTCATGTTGAACTGTCGAGGTTCGATATCAAACGCTCACTTGAAGTTCACTGTTTGTTTTTTTAACTTTCAAACTTCGCAAAGGATTGAATCGGAATAGGATTAAAAGTATGATTTTTTTTATGAAAGCGATATTTGAATTGACTGTTAGTTGTATCGTTTGAAATGTGTTTTTTGTATTTCCTTTGGGTCTGTGATTTCGATAGTCGTAAATTTTTGGTTTAGTTTTATTTAATGTAGTTTAAAATCATTTTTTACAGAATTACGTTTATATATTAAAATATTTTTTTAATGGTACATTTCCAAAATGTATTACTATTTATTATTACTTTTTTGTTAAAAGTAATTGTACGTTTTGTCCAAACAGTAATACCTGATGACATATCGTATGAAAAGTGTTTTACAAACAACAACATCTTTACTTAATTTTAGTTTCTGTGTGTTTTAAAACAAAATTTACCTTTAGTCTGTAATCGAATATCTCGTAACAGGATCCCTTTAGACCTAAAAATTTTCCCTAAAAGTTAATTAATAACTCATACTACGTTTAGCCTTTGAGAGGCGTCGATTTTTTTAATCCCGAAAGCTATCGCTCCAGACATCGCCAACCTTTTTGCGTACCGTACAAAGAGTACGATACTCGTCCGACGTACATAAAAACCCTTTAACTTATGATGAATTAGCGATCTCCTACGCTTTATGTCTCCCGTTATCTGACCCCCCCTATCCCCCCTCACACCCCACCGGTCACCCTTTCACACCATCCCGGAGGCGAATTAGCGTACGTCAATATGAAGAATTAATATAAGCGGAAAAATTCTCAAGTTGTTTAACGTTTATTTTTTTATAATTAAAAGTTTATTTTTATTATCATAAGCTCTACATATCCACATGCATGTTTATAATTACATATCCTTCAGATGGTGAAGATGAAAATTAAAATAGTTAAGATGCCATTAAGAAAATTAACAAAAAAAAAAAACAAATAGCGTTTCCGTAATTTGATCTATAGTTCCATAGTGTGGTGTTTAATTATGTCATCATTTATATAATGTTGTATAACATATTATTAGTTATTCGTTAATCGTGCCGATATATCGAATTAGCTAATGACTCGTCATAATTATGCTCGAGCGGATCTGACGACCGATCAAAAACAAACTAGGCGAGTTGCCCCACGTAAAGGGCATCCTTGTCGCTACATAATCCTTTCCCTAAAAACTTCCCCCCGTACGAGATGTTTTGATATCCCTCGGCATTCATTTATACGTGGCTTCTATAGAAAAACATTGACGTAAAAAGTGGGTTGAAAATTAGGGGGGAAGGGCTCAGGGGGGTAGATTCGGAAAAGGTTTGCAACCGCTGTCGAAGTGACCGCTGAGTAGGGTCCGCATTATGTGGATAACGTCGTTATGTGTTGATCAATTTTAATGCGTGCTGGTCGCGTGCTTTACCCGTATCGAGGAGATGACTGAAGAAAAGCCATTTTTAAACAAAAAAATAGTATTCTTATTATTTTTATTTTTGTGTTTCCTACACATGAGGAAATTCGAAAATGTTTTTTATTAGCATATCAAAATTTTCAAAAAAAAAAGAATCCCGCTGGATCGAAAATTTTGATATGATAAAAAAAAAAATAGTAATTTTGCAAAAAATACTTATTTTTCTTTTTTTTCCTTTATAACTACAACTAGCTTGTGCGCGCGACTTCGTCCCCGTGGAATAGGACGACCCGATTTTGAAACATTCTTTATTAGTGCTACGCTCCTATTGGTCTTAGCGTGATGATATATAGCCTATAGCCTTCCTCGATATATGGGCTATCTAACACTGAAAGAATTTTTCAAATCGGTCCAGTAGATCCTGAGATTAGCGCGTTCAAACAAACAAACAAACAAACAAACAATCAAACAAACAAACTCTTCAGCTTTATTATATTAGTATAGATCATATCCATAATTGCACGTAGGATGCAGATTTTTCGACTCTACGTTTTGCAAATTTTAATAAAATTCATAAGCTGTTTTCGATAATGTGTTTACAAAATACCTATATATATATACACAAATGTGGCTTGTTTCATTGTATAGAATTATATATTGTTGTTATTTATCTTAGTATTGTTTGCATAATATTGAAAAAAAAAATAACTAAATCTAAAATTATTGTTTGTAAATTATTAATTTAATTATTTTTTGGAAATAAGAAATAATAATTTAAAATATGTTCTATGTTATCGTGTAATTTGAGGTTTTTTTTTTATAACACACCAATATAGGTAAATGTCACCAATCATTACAATTATATATAAAGAAAGTTCTAGATAGACATAGGATATTAGTAAAATAGTAGCTACCGTGTTTCTTTTTGCATTTTGTTGCATTGAGTTTTGTTAAATAAATAATTTAATTCTATTTTTTTGTTTTTTATTATTTAATTCTATTTTTTTTAATATAATAATATAGTAATACAAAAATTGTTTTTTTTTTGTCAAACATTTTTAGGTTTATCACGTTTGAATGAAAGTTTCTCTTCTGAATATTTATAAATAATTTATCTTAACGTGACGTCCTTATATGCGTGTGTATTATTTCGTAATGTTTTACTAATATAATTGTAATATATCAAATATTATTATTGTTTTTTGACCTATAAAACAACTGAACTGTATAAATTCGATTAAAATTTCAAAATTTTTCACATTCTAAAAATCATAGGTAGGTACCTATATGAATAAGTTTATTTCAATTACAGAACATTTTCAATATTTTGGTCATTTGAAATAAAAATAATTATGTAAAAGTTATTTAATACACTAATATTTAATTTATTTAATTGGAAAGTTTGTAAGAATACATTTAGGTATAGGTAGATGTTTATTGGAGCAGCGTGGTGGATAAGCTCTGATCCATCTCCTTCATAGGGCAAGAGGCCAATGCCCAGCAGTGGCATATTACAGGCTGAAGCGTAGATGTTTATTATTCTTTTACGAAAAAAATACTAAATCGAATGCGTTGAAACTTTGTACGTAGAACATTAATTATAACAAAATGGGCTATTAAGGTGATACACTTATTCTGAAGTTTTAATAGCTTCGAGATTGAAAAATTAAAATTACGTGTTATCGCTAGTTCATATAATTTTTTTGTAAACGTAATTATTTAAATATATGTAGACATATCACATCTTAAATTATTTATGTATATCTTATACTTCTTTCTTCTTAGAGTTAATTTTTAGTGGCATCTGAATTTATTGTTTCAGTTTTTAAAATATCACTTTCGGAAGTTGAACATCATTGTTGTTTATTTGTGATTTCATTTTGAATAAAGTTTGCTATTAAAAAGTTTAATAATTATTAATTAAGATTTATGTTTAACTTTTTACTTACCTCGATGTAATAATTCCGAATTTTCATGATATATATTTTTTGTTAACAAACACATTTAAGTTAATATATTTACACTTAATTCACTTAACATATAAAAATATTTATAAAAAATAAACAGTACGAGTATCCGAATTTTCATTGAAAAAAAAAATATATATATGAAAAGCGCGCGCTGTCAAACTTGACAAGTTCGTGAATTCGAATTTGGAACGGCTCGCCGCATCCGCCGCGCGCGAGCAACTGACGCACAGATAAACGCATCGCTCCTTATCTCCGCAATTAACATAACGCTCCCAAGCTCGCTTCCTTCGAAACTAACATTTGCATAGCCAAAGAAATCATATGCAAATAACCGACCCCATTCACGACATTTAATATCGGAATCAATCGGTAAAACAGGTTTAAATATATGATGCGTCTTTGTGCACGTCTTGGATAGGATTAGGGTTAATTCACCCTCGAGGCCAGATGTCAATGTATTGATGTTTAGTCTCGTGAATAATGCGAATATCGGAAATGGTTTCTTTATGACGCACCTTTACTTATCTAGCGTAAGAATGAATAATGGGACGGGTCGCATTGATGTCGTTTTGATACCGACTTATAGCGAGCAGATGAAGTGCCTCGAATACATTAGTGTCTCTGAAATACAATGTACACAGTGCTATACTTTCGATCAATGAGAAAATTATTTGATATTTTGTTAATCGTGTACTATTAGAATTGTTTAGATGACTGAAATAGATTAATCAGATAGATAACTTGATAGATCAAGTTCTGTCTACTTTTTCTCAGTAGGTCTACAGGGGTTGTAACTATTTTAAGGCCAACCGTTAAACAGTCATATCTAACTGGTAATAAATGCATAAATTAAATAGATTATTGAATAATTAGACAAGGCGAGACCCCGATCGAACTCTCACCCTTTCGTGAGAAACAGACAGAAAAACGAGGAAACACTAATTATTATTCGCATATTAAACACCCGAAGTGAACCGGATTCGAAAATAATATCGAATAATTATTGAGAAAATATATTTATCTTATTAGCATATGCAAGATCGAGAATAAATCATAGAACAATCGGGGGTGAGAGATTTATGTACGATCGGATACTTGGACCGGTTTCGTAACTTTTTTTTTTTAATTTATTGACCTACATGCAAAGGTGAGGGTTTGATCGGTTCTAATTATTTACATATAAAATAATATTCTACGTGAGAAAGTATTGCATCGTGAATTTAACCAGATATTTAAAAAATAACTGTAAAATGGTCGTAACAAAAACATTTTAATACAATATTAATTACGAATAATTCGTTAAACAATACAAGTTTTAATTAAATAAAATATACTTAATATTAAAAATTAAGCCCAATTCTATATGGAGCGAAACGTTTCGTTGACTTCAAGTTTGGAAACGAACCGCTCTTTGAATTCATATTTTTTAATTAATTATCATTAATCTGTATTACGATCGCGATCACGGAGCGGATCGCTAAACGATTGCGAGACTTACATCCCTGTAATTAAAGTTCATTATCGGTTAACGAGTGATTAATTTTTTTATGAGAAAAATTATTGTTTCAGACACTCAATGCGCTCAGCGGTTATTGTTCGTATTAACAATTTTGAATTTAGAATTATGTGCAACGTAGATTCAAATTAACGCGTTTGAATTATGATTAGAGTACCGCATTGAAATTGAACAAACGGCAAACATTGTGTCCACACAACGCGCAACGTTTTTAACAAACAAATGAAATTCGAAATTTAAATTTATTTCAAAGAAAATAAAGAGTTAGAATTTAAAACGAGTAGTAAATATAATATTTTATACGGAACACTAGTGAAATTTTTCAAATGTTAATTTGAGCGTTCGAAATTTGAAATTTCGGCCCTGTATCGAAAGCGTACGTTGAACTTGTCACGGTACACTTAGCGGCGTTTAATTGTTAAATTAATAAAAATAAATAACGGTTGGCGGTTATATATATTTTTTTTCGTTCGTCGTTATCGGCTCTTCATCTGGTTTGGTGTGTTTTATCTACCGTGGCGGATGTAATGACTTTCAGCTTATAACTGGATTTAATGAATCATTGTTAGCGACTATTTTACCATCGATAATGAACGCCATGACATTTGAATATTGTATACGAATTTCTTACATCAATCTTTAAGGTTATAATTTTTAAGTGAAAATAAGCTGTTTTGGTTAAGTTTATATGTATGAATAGGCATATTCAATACCTGCATAACTAAAAATAACTTTTTCATCTCATCTACATCAAATATATAATTATTAGAAACTAACGATTAATCCTTTAATTAGGTTTCGCCCCTTAAAAATAATTCTAAATATTTAAAAAAAAAAAAAATTAAAAGTTCATTCGTAATACGGATCGCGATTGAACGTTCAGCAACTTCTAAGTGCTGTAACCGATGAACGCCTAACGACTCAATCTACGCACATTCAAATTGCCCTTCCCGAACGAAACCTCATTACTTCCCGAAATATAACCTCTATGGAGCCCATAAATAACCTAACGGCGCGCATATTTCAAAACAAGAAAAAAAAATAACACATAAAATTTCTTTGCCCCACGCTTCTAATGTTTTGGTTCGTCTCCATTGCCCGATTGATGAAGATACGTCGATATGGTTAAATTTTCAAAATTGAAAATAGAAAACCTAACCAAGTTTTTGTATTTATCTATGTCCGATGATTAGTGCTACAGGCAAGAGTGATGTTTAAAAAATCACGACGATCACGATTCAGCCTGTAATATCCCACTGTTGGGTATAGGCCTCTTCCCCATGTAGGAGGTTTAAAAAAATACAGAACAAAAAACAACCAATCAAAATGAAACTTTTTTGTAATTGCTTTTTTTGTGTCGTCGTTTTGTCGTAAATATTCAGTACTCACAAAATATACAAAATATTCAAATATCGAACAAATTCTACAAGCGAAACGATAAAGAAAAAAAAAAACAAAATATGTATTCGCATAGACATTAGTTATCGCCGGTCGCCGGTCGTCGGGCGCGAAGGGAAACGCGGCGAGTGCGTTCGCATAGATTCGTGCATTATTTTTGTATGCAAATGTTCGCGATACGAACACTAAGAGCAATTTAAATTATTTTTTATGGCGCTTCGGAGCATTGAGACTTCGCCGAATATTGTGTTCGAATTTCGAATTACCGATAGCGGAGTTTAGAATTCTTTTAACATTTGATTTTTAAATTTAAAGACGTTCGGAAAAGTTCGGAATTTTAAACGATTGCGATACATAAGGTTTCTTTTATAATTATTTGAGTTGTTTTTAGATTTTAAAATTTAGGACAGCTTGAGCTAAATTTAGTAAGTTATTGCGTAACCGAATCATTTAAGGACTTTTGTGACGTTGGTTGTCGTTAAATGAATTGAACACAATTGTTTAATAACCTGATTACAATAATGTATTGGAATTACAATATTAATAGGTATGCAGGTATATTCGTATCATTACGTATTATACGTAATTATAATTAAGAAGCAATTGTATATTTTGTATTTAAATTTAATGGAACAATTAAATTACCCGGGGACCGTACTACCCCCATTTAATCTCCGGAAAATTTACGAAATGTACGTTGCAAGGAAAAATCTGATTAGCTTCGATGATATATCGCTGAGAATTCCTCGCCTTAGTGCCTCTCATTTGAATATTAGACGCGTTATTGAAAAGAAAACTTTCTGAACGGCCCTCCGCAAGCTTTTAATGGTTATTGCTTCTTCCCTTGCTGGATCGTTTCCGAACGAAAAGAAATCACTACGGTTCAGGTGCTCTACAACAATGTTTCTTTATCTTTTAATAAATTTTAATAATTCCATTTTTAAATTCATAATTCAAATGGATCCGCGGAATTCAATTGTTTCTAATTCGTTGCCGCTTATCATCTATTTGGAACGCGTTCTTAATTCGAACACGCAGTTTAAATATCGAACGGAAGCGGATACGGTACTGATTCTAATTTCAAACGAAATATCGCAATGTTGCTATTGATAAAATATTTTGTGACGGTTACAATGTCGCTATTATATTGAACGGAAATTAACGATAATGACTAATAATGGGTCGTCTGTCCGTATTGATACGTGGAAAATATTTGATACTGAATTCCTAGACTAAATAAATTGCTGCAACGCGTCTAGACCGTACATCGATAAATCTTATAAACGTTGCAGCGATTAATTAGTGAGTTAACCCTAAAAATAGCCGAAATTTTCCTATTCTAAATCTGACATCAAACTTGCAATTTAAAAATAAATTAATGTACGAAGCAAATGAAATATTCTTATAGCAGTGTCGGCTATATTGGAATAGAAACGATAAAAAAATTAATGCACGCATTAATGACGTCACGAGAATGCCAATAACGAGTCGGACAGTTTTAACTTTTCACAAGGATACGTGTCAACGGCGGCCATATTATCTATTTTGGCGGGAACTCATAAAGCATGATTACCGGTAATGTCATGGTTTCGTTCGTTCATTCGTTCAGTTCTGACGTTCTTTTAATATTGTTTGGGAGTTGGGGAGCGCGGGTACGATTTATTTTGAATGATGTCTCTAGTGGGACGCGACATTTGTTTTTTTATGTTATTACGAAATGTAGTTACATTTTTTGTTTGTTTACGAATAGTATTTTATCATTCATTATACTTATAAAGTTAAGTATCGCGACTCAGTTTTATAAAAGATACTTAGAAGGTACTTCTTTTTATAGTGACTCTTTAGAAATTCAACTTACTTTTACATACATGATGTCGGTAAGTACTGTAGGTATGTAGGTAAGTTTCAGTACCTAGTAGGTACTAACTAATTGTTAAATTGTTATAGACTAGAAATACTTTATCAATATTTCTACAATTACAAAAGCTCAACATACCTTTAACAGATATTAGTTGATATGAATCATAAAAAACAGTTTTGTAGTCACATTAAAAAATAAGACTATTAAAAACCCACATCAAAACCTGAAAGAATTTCTTTCTTTTACATAAAAACTAATAAACTTCTTTTTAACCGACTTCCAAAAAAGGAGGAGGTTCTCAATTCGACTCTACTTCTTCGTCGACCTACGTTGTATTTATACCACATAACTTTTTACTCGTTGTACCGATTTTGATGATTCTTACTTTAATCGAATGCTAATACTTGTCATGTAGTCTTGTTTAAATTAGATCCAGATCTGATTACAAGTTTTTGAGTAATCTTTAATAGCGCGTATTTACTTGACTATATTTTCGTCTTATTACGTTGTAGGTATTACTTGTCGATGTAATTGAAGTCGGTTTTTTTTCGTTTGCCAGCAAACACAATTATTATCGTATAATTTTGTATTTTTTTATAAATCGAAACTGTCAATTCTTTCATTCCTACCGTGTTACGCGTATCTCCCAAAGGGTCACAAAAACCCGAGATATATTTGAACAATGCCCTTCGCCCACGTGGGGAAGACGCGAGAATTACGTATGCTAATGTTCTGATCCTTCCGACAGACCTCCCTGTATCCGACCACGACTACTATTTATAAGCTTTAAAATATTTCACAAATAATAATATTAATTTATATACCTATATCGGATCACTACTACGACAATTAGGTACATATCTACTTACATTAAGTAAATGTCAAAAGGACAAAATGATAATACGATAGTTCATCGTGGGATATTCACATTGTCAGATTTAACTTTAAAAAAAATTAAAAACATTTAGCAACAAAAGTAGGTACGCTCAATGCAATTGCGTTGAACGACCGAGTGACTGCGGGCTCGCACTGGCGCGCGTCCAAAACAAATAGATCATTCACTCACTCCATTACATTCGCTGTACGAGGATCGATCGCGTTCGATTCGAAAATCAAAAATTCAAATCGTGACAAAAAACGACACGTCACTAATGAGCCAATAACTCGCGAGACAATGGCGCGCGGGCGTTTCGAATTCAAAATTATCACAAGAGAATATTAATGTGACACTTATTCAAATACAAAGCGATACATATTCAAAATATCGATAAGTTCGAGTCGGTCCGCGGCTGCGGGACAACTGACTAATCAAACTTATTCTTCTTTAAACGTCGCTTATTTGTCACGTGCTATCTTTGTCGAGTGCTTTTTCATTTCTAAGATTTATTGACCAAGTTTGAAGTAAAGACAATTTAGGCATACATTGGTATAGGGTTCGGAGCGTCGATTCGCTGATCCCTAATTATCTCATCCAATTCGAACGGTGACGGAGACAAACTTTTTCGAACCCGATTTGAATTATCGAAGGCATTGTGACGGATTCGATTTTTTTGTCCACTTCCCCTTTATGTCGGAGCACACCTTTAATCGCGTCGTATTCAAATTTGGAACGAGTTCTTTTTTTAAGAATTATAAATATTGTTTATGATTTCTGTCCCCCGTGCGGCATTATTGCCGTTTCCTGCTGTCAGCGATTGTGAATGTAGCGCCGCTGATGGAGGACAAATGCGCGCGAGTCTACAATGCATATTTTGTTTTTTACTGTGGCATGAGCCGTCAAAGTCCAAAGCTCAATCTGCCTGTATTGTCACGGGTGTTATATATAATAGATGACAATTATTAATTTCGTTGTTTTTTTTTAATTTGCATATGGCAGAACATGAAAGACCTCTTTGAAAAACTATACTTCAATAAAAATATAACGTAATGTGTTTACAGATTAGATATCATAAGGTTTTTTGTATACTTAATAAAAAAACTCAATCAAGTCGATCGACGAACAAATTAGACGAATGGCGGGTTCCTTTGTCTTGGCCCTAATGAGTTTTAAAGTCGATTATGGCAATTTTTCATAGAAAAAAACCGAGTGATGTATCGCCGGGATCAATCACTGTTGCCTACAAATTGCTCCGACGCCATATCGGATCCGAATAAATGAGTCCGTTTTGAATGCGATCGCCTTTTGTCGATTGTTATTGTTACACAAATGTTACTTATAAGAAGTTCCTAGTTACCTTGATGGGAGACTTTTTTTAAAGTCACAGACTCACAGATGATACGATTTTGAGTGGGCATAATGTTTAATAGGTACCTACCTATAGGTATTATTATATTCTACATATAGGTATAGGTTTATAAGTACGAATATAGGTAGGTATTTGTCAACTTACCAACTTAAATGAAAAAAAAAAGTTGATAACATTTTTCTCTGTCTTATTCTTTTACTTTGACGCGGCGATGGCGCAACGGTCACAGCACTGGTTTGTGACTGTTGCACTGGCGGTTGCGGGTTCGATCCCCGTACATGACAAACATTTGTATTGGCCATACAGATGTTTGCCGGGGTTTGGTTGTTTTTGCAGTCCTTGTTGGTCTCCCCACCGTGCCTCGGAGAGCACGTTAAGCCGTCGGTCCCGGTTATTATCATGTACATCATAACGATCGTTACTCATAGTAGGAAATAGGTACGTATATCCGCCAACCCGCATGGGAGCAGCGTGGTGGATCAAGCTCTGATTCTTCTCCTACATGGGGAAAGAGGCCTATGGTCAGTAGTGGGATATTACAGGCTGAAGCGTTATTCTTTTGATAAAGGTAAGGATAAATATAGGTACTATCCGGTCAATTGTTTCACATTGGATAGTGAATACAAGTACCTACCCCAAAATTTCTATCACGTAACGTATCTAGGAAAATTAGCGAATTTTACATAATTTAGGTACATCCATGCTGATAAGATCAATTTGAAACGGTTAGGGCACCTAAAAAGTCTACAAAGCTATCTCGGACTCAAATCCACAATTTTCAATTATTCTACTTCTCGTGTATAAAACAACTAAACATATAGATATAGGTCAATTCACAAAATAACGGTCAAAGCTTAATCAATACCTCCTTATTTAATCAATTCCACCAATACTGGTCAGATGTTATAAATAATAAAGCGCGCGAAACACAAGGGTTAAAAGTTGAACCATAAACCGAAATAAACTGTCAAAAAAATAAACATTTGAAAGCCCGCCCGGAACTGTCCGTCACATTCCATATTCAAACGGGCCAACGCGTGAATGGCTGTATTGTTTTAAAATTCGAACGCATAATATATATAGGTACTTTTTGTTTTTTTTTTTGAAAAATCTTTAATCGGCCTCTTTTCACTTCATTTACTTAAGTCACGTGTCAGGGCTATTATGTCCTGCAAATATTTTCTCAATAATTTCAGCCAGCTAAGACTTAACGATTACTGAGTGAATTTGAAATAAGAACATAATCATTGACTAGAACGTGCGTATTCGATTAATTAATATTAGCTCGTTATTGTTTTATTCGATTATACGCCTATAGTATTGTTTTGCGGGAATTGTTCGCGGTTGAAATTCAATACGTATTACCGGCAAGCCGTTTGAAATGAAACGTCAGAGCGTTCTTTTTCGAATTTGAATTTGGAATTAAATTGCGTGTACATATAGGCACCTATATACCATTGTATGGATGGATTTCGTACGAGTTAAAGTAAGGTATCCGAGGTTCTTTTTGATGAAATTTTTTAAAATGTAATATAGCCTATTAAGTACAATGTACCATGAAAGGTATATTAGGTGTAGCAAGATAAGAATGTTTTCTAATAGGAATGGTGCTTAATTAGATTGACGCGTTTAAAACTTTCAAATGTCTCTAACTAGATACCTATTCCAAATATTTTTATGTACTTACTAAGTACTATTTGGGGACCTTTAATGAATCCTAACAACGTAATGCTACCAGCTATTTAGAAGTTTGAGGTTCGATTCCAACAGCTTAGCTAATGTAAGTCTAATGAGTTTACAAGCAATGTATAAAAGCGAATTGTTTCTCGCGATACGAGTGTAATAGAAACATCAATTGTCGTACAATTTACCTTAAACAGACACAGCATCCTTAGGACGTACCTGAAAAGATAAAGTTTTCTTTAGCGTTTTTCTCGTAAGACAATAAATACAAGGAAACCAATAAAAGTATCAACCAATAAGGCCATTATTTGTAAGAAAAGCTCGCGTCATATAAGACATGGGCGTGTCCCGGGCACGCCTCGCCGCGCCGCGGTCGCATAGAGGCCACTTTCCGATAACAGCTATCGACCTTCGATCGGTTCCGAACCTCCCTCACTATCTTGCAAGATATCGAGAACGCCTTCTTACAAAATAAAAAATAGCCATTGCTAACCTTACGTCGCTTGGTACAGGTTCTAGTATCGCGTGAACGGACGCGCAGTAAAATATATTGATGCGGTATCGGTTTTCCATTAGCGCATGCAGTCGAATGTGGACCCTGTGCGGCGCGCACACGGTCGATACTCGTGTGGGCAACTCGTAAGGAATGTATTGACGTGTTATCGGGCATGCCGTCGTCCTTGTCCCTCGTGTGCTCCTCGCGTACGTGCGTCCCTGTCGCCGCGAGATGAAGACGGGACTTTCTTTGTAATATCTGCGCATTCTTTTCTCAAAAGTAAGCAATAATATTCCCGACCCGCTTGGTAGAGGTCGCTCCGACTCCGAACGCGACTATGTGGTTCGAGAGATGAATTCTGTTCTGAACGAATCCATTCTAGTGGATCGAGATGTGAATTCGAATTTCGAAATCAATTCGAACAATTATTAAATTTGTAATTCAATTTTTTTTAATTCGTAAATCAATCGAGTCTCAACAGATAAAACAATTCATAACTCACGCCCTAATCCGTAGACGGAAGTGGCGTGAGGCGGGAATTTAAAATAAATAAATAAATCAAATTATTTTTTAATAACAGATGCATTTTATGATGTCGTCTCATTCGTTCGTATATTATTTTAAAGGCGAACGTGTTAGTTCTGTACTAGAAATATCTCAAACGTAAATAATGGCGATGATACATGTGGCCGCGTCTCAATCTACACTTGTTCGACTTTTTATATTATATTTATGTTATGATTACACTGTTGGATCTGTTTTCATTACTATTAATTAACTGCCTTTATTTATGATATATACCTAATTTATTATTTTATTTTTATGACGTTCTGTAAAAATAGCGGTTTATTTATTAGGAATCTGATATTTTATTGTTGAGGCCAGTACGTACCTACTCGGTAGATTATGACTGTGTAGATAGATAGAGTTTAGAAGTGTAAATTAAGCTTACATTTATTGATAGTATGTGACTTTGTTAGCGCGACTTTTAGTGTTATTGAGTATGTAAGTAGATATAAAATCATTACAGTAGGTACTGACGGAGGTTACAGGGCATAAAACATTACGAAGATGGAAAATCTGAAAGATCATAGAAAACCAAAACAAACCAAACAAACTAACAAACTTTTAAATAATGTTTTATATTAACCTATATAAGACCTATAGGTATAGGTAGGTATATAATATACCTATAAAATTGTTTGTGGTAATTATTGTAATTATGTTCTTATTTTTTGTTTGTTCTTATAATTATCTAATTTATATAAAACTAGCTGACCCTGAAACTAGCTGTTCTTAGCTGACCTCTACTCGGCGAAAGGAATATTTCTACCAAATTTCAAGTCTCTACGCCTTATGGTTCCAGAGATATCGTGATGAGTCAATGGGTGGGTAACTCTTTTATATATATAGATAATGATATTAGGTAGGTGTGCATTTCCTTAACAACATTAAAAATCTACCTAAATTACCTATTAAGATGTGCCATAGGCTATAAAACATCAAGCAATGACGCACAAAAGTAACAGCAAGATATACAAGTATGTTGAAAACAGTTTTATCTCAACGCACAAATCGTTATAACAACATAAAATAAAATCCCTTCAAATTCTGGAAACACAATTATAGTAGAGCTTTACATTTCTGATGTTTATGACAATCGTAAAATAAATTCAAAAGTGTATGGACTTTAATTATATCGACGATCTCACATATCTTTTAAAATAGATATTTCTGACTTTTACGACGCCGTGTGAAAGATAGATATTAAAGATATATCGAATAGTTCTATCTTTAGATTGTGTGATCTTGTTTGTGAGACTTTCTTCGATACTACATAATTATATTAAGTATTATAAAAAAAAGTGTTTGTGTGTACTACTTATGTACGCACGTAAGAAGTTATAATTTATTGGCTAGCTAGCTTCGCGTTGCTAACTTCTTCTTCGTTGACTAGCTAACTTCAGGGTGTCGGTTTTTTAAAAATTTACTCTCATCATTTTTCCCTAACGCGCCAAAAGAAGTATAACTTCAAAAATCAATGAAATCCTGCTCGTAATCAGTTATGACATAATGAAATCAAATTTAAGAATTACGTACATGAAAAGTTGCAGAAAAAGTAAATATCAACATATAATACCTACCTGATTGTAATTATAAATAGCAAGGGTATACAAAGATTAATTCCTAAAACCAGTGAATCGGGCACTTATACAAGTGTCATTATTATTGCAAGAATTAGGGCTACCTAGGTCCTAGGGTATAGGGAATTCGTATTAGTATAAAGAATGTGATATAACTAATAACTGCACGTGATACAATGTTTACAAACGAACAGGTGGGAATAAAAATAATTTTTACTCATTGAAACCGATACAGCTTACAATAACAGTAATAAAATAGCTTAACAAAAAACTTTTAACGACAAATCCGAGGTACACAAACGTTTTTAATGACTCTACATGACTCTTTAGGAATATATATGTTACTAACTAACCCGGCAAACGTTGTTTTGTCATGTGGATAGGGTCACCACTCACTATCATCACTTAGGGCTATAAAAATAGCCTGCGACATATTTTTAGACCTACCAAATAAACACACGAAGGAGTTCGGCAACGGAATAACAAAATTGTAACTCCAAGTTTCCGACTGCGCAAAGTAAACGTGGCATTTCTGGGTTATGGTATTCACATCTATACTAATATATAAAGCTGAAGAGTTTGTTTGTTTGTTTGTTTGTTTGAACGCGGTAATCTCTGGAACTACTGGGCCGATTTGAAAAATTCTTTCAGTGTTAGATAGCCCATTTATCGGGGAAGGCTATAGACAATGTATCATCACGCTAAGACCAATAGGAGCGGAGTCCACGCCGACGAAGTCGCGCGCAGAAGCTAGTCTATACATCTATACTAATATATAAAGCTGAAGAGTTTGTTTGTTTGTTTGTTTGTTTGTTTGTTTGTTTGAACGCGGTAATCTCTGGAACTACTGGGCCGATTTGAAAAATTCTTTCAGTGTTAGATAGCCCATTTATCGAGGAAGGCTATAGGCTATATATCATCACGCTAAGATCAATAGGAGCGGAGTCCAAGCCGACGAAGTCGCGCGCAGAAGCTAGTATTATAATAAAATCCCACAAACAATTTTGAATTGTCGCAACATAAATTTTAAGTTTTTTCAAAGAAATTAATAGACAAAGGGTATTTATTATTCAGTGCGGGATTACATAGTTGATCAAAGATGTGTCGACTTTTCATGCAAGATATTACTAATTTTGTACTAAAACACAGTTTATACATTATTTTCAAAAGAGTAACTGCGGGGTTTCATGTCATTTCTTCTCTGCAGAATCTACATTCCGAATCGGTGGTAGCTTTACTTTTAAAAACTAATAATCACTTTAAAATTTTTAATTTGTAAGATGACGATTCGTAAGAGCTTTTGAAGCCTATTTGAATAAAGTTATTATTGATTTTAATTTTTAACAAACACTGTGACACAGGGTTTTTAATAGTTTTTATATATTAGAGAGAGATTAACTATAAACAAAATTTAAAATAAACATACATATAAAAAGTAATTAGGATTATAAGAGTTTCATTCTAAAATATGTGAATGATACTTATAGGAATTAACCGCATAAAAATGATGATTTTTAACTTTAGGTCGGTACCTTTGTTAAAATTCACTTTAGAATCGTTATTTTATTAATAACTAGCTTCTGCGCGCGACTTCATCGGCGTGGACTCCGCTCCTATTGGTCTTAGCGTGATGATACATAGCCTATAGCCTTTCTCGATAAATGGGCTATCTAACACTGAAAGAATTATTCAAATCGGCCCAGTAGTTCCAGAGATTACCGCGTTCAAACAAACAAACAAACTCTTCAGCTTTATAAATTAGTATAGACTATACCTAGAGTATAGATAATTTTCAGTTCAAAGCGTAACTAGTAAGAAGCTACCATCGTATTATGGAGTAAAAAGTTGCTTAGCGTTCGAAAAATGTGTGGTTCCGTCAATAAAGGTCGAGTTTGATAAACATATGAGAATTAATTAATTTAGTGTTAAGTAAAATGGTAATTTATGGTACCTTGAGTGATTTCTTATGGTTAAGTAACTGGTAGTGGCGTTACAAATTGGTCCACGTGACCAGGATTATCATAAGCATGATGATTAGTCATCGGATGCCATAGGGTATATCGTTACAAAATGGTGCCGTGACCAGGATTATCATAAACGTGGTGATAGTTACCAGACCAACTAAAGTTTAGTATGACTACCTGGGTAGTGGGTACCTACCTACAGGTGCTTTCACTACTATGTAGTAAACTAGTATGTATAATATGTAGATATACCTACCTAGGTAAACACAAATAAATCTTAATAAAATCTTGGTATAAAATAATTAAATAATTACAAAATTTTTGTCTAAAAATGTGATGAATATTCTTATAAATTAAAATAACTATTTATCATTTTAATTAAGAATAAATAATAATTAATTGAAGTTAATTTAGTGTGCATGCATTATTTTTTATATACTACCTCTAGTAAATCGTTAATGATATAATATAATTATTATAATCCATACCAACATACTCATAATGTCCGTGATTCAAAGAAACACAGATTATAAAAAGTACAGGCTATAGGTATAGTTATCAAATATTTTTGAGAAAAGTAACAATAAAGTCGTTGGTATAAATAATTGTGTGTTGCTTGCAAACGAAATAAAACCGACTTCAATAACATGGACAAGTAATACAACGTAGGTACTTATACGTAAAAATGGGCAAGTAAATAGGTAGGGGAGGTCAGCTCAAAGCGGCCATAGGAGGCAAAGCGGCCACTCTTAATTTTTCGGTTATTTGAAATGACAGTGCAACGTTGCCTTTGTTGTCACATAAGAAACCTCCAGCCCCGCGCCGGGTAGTTATTCGGTTGCGTTGGAAACGATCGCTTGGATACAGTGTCGCAAATAATATTTTTATACGTTTTGTTAAAAAAATGCAAGGTAAGTTCATCCTGTTTTGATCATACCTCTTTATATTTAAATCCTTTTATAACACGTGTATTGTTTCTTATCTATTTGGCTTGATTTGTGCAAAATTTGCTCAAACGTAAATGTATAAAAGTATGTGTAGCCGCATTTTAAAACAAAATGGTCGAAAAGGCAAAGCGGCCCGGGCAAAGCGGCCAACTGACCGCTTTGCCCTAATAATAAATATTATGATTAGATAAATAATGTTAAATTATTATTTTTTTTGTTTAGATGGTAAAAATTGTAAGAGAAAAACCAACCAGGGATCATGGGATGAAAATCTTATGGCACGGGCGATCAAAGAGATATAAACGATAAGCGTGGATCTCGTAAGTCTATCGCACTTAAATATTATATCCCTCGCACTAGTCTAATTGTAAGAAGACACATTGCGACGGGATCTGCGAAAAAGAAATGTGGGAGATATAAATTTAGAGATTATTTAATTAAAGATTGAAGATTAATAAATTTAAGAATCAAGATAAAAGACATATTTTGAGCGTGGTGTGGTGATTTTCCAGAAAACACGTGTGGGTCGTATAATCAATCAAAAAGATGTCGCCAGTTTGCTCGGTGCTGCCTATTGCGAGCTGCAACAACCCAGATTGCTGTCAGTGGTTTCGAGGAAACGAGCTTGTGGCCTCCAAATAAATATATCTTTGATGATGCTGAATTTTGCTAGCAACAAAAATGGAGAATCCGCCTACTATGGAAGACCCGATGCCATCTAGTGCTCAACAGCAACAACACACATTACCAGGAGATTTAGATCACTCTAGAACACTTTCTCCTTCGATTAGGTATTGATCAAATAATAAGCAGATCTTCTTCGGTTTTCGAGCAATTTATTATAAATGAGCAACCTACAATAGTGACTATTTCTGAAAACTCACAAGTTTCACTGCTACTATCTGAAAGGCCTACTGCGACTATTAGATTGATTTTTGTTCAAATGTTAATAAATACTAAGCCTATGCTTAATATAAGTTTTATGACTGAAGTTTTCAAACTAAATAACTTAGTTTAAATTACTTTTAAGAATTATATCAGTTAAAATAATGATAATTACCTTCACAAAACTGTATCTGGTTAAATTTAAAATTATTTAGAAACTGAACTGAACTAGCTACAGAGTACATATAAGACGGGTAAAATTAATACCACATTTTTCCTATAATAAATAATGTTCTTTTATATTTTTTGGACATTTTTATTTCGTCAAGTATGTTAAATAAAAAAAAGAAACAATTATACGCAGTATCTTTGGGGCTGGCCACTTTGCCCTTGTCCCCCTGGCCGCTTTAGGCGACCGCTCGGGCAAAGCGGTTTTTTTACACGTTGCCGAAATTTAGACATCATATGCTTATTATTCCAATTTTCGAGACTTTAAATTTCACAAATCATAAATTTAATAAATTCTTTTCCCATCAGTATAAAATTCTTTTTGAAAATCAATCGTTTGATAGGTTTTTTTTTTACTCAAAGTTAAGGTGGCCGCTTTGAGCTGACCTCCCCTACGCGTTATTAAAGGTAACTACAAAAAGTACAATTAAATTTAAATGATACCACATGACAAGCATCACCTTCCGATTAAAAAAAGAATTATCGAAATCGGTATACCCAGTAAAAAGTTATGAAGTCAGTAGGTATATATAATACTAAATACTAGCGACCCGCCCCGGCTTCGCACGGTTGCAAAAATGATCAGTGTTTCTCTACTATATTATACTTGTATTATACATATAAACCTATCCCTTGAATCACTCTATCTATTAAAAAAAACTGCATCAAAATCCGTTGCGTAGTTTTTAAGATCGAAGCATACATACAGACAGACAGACAGCGAGAAGCGACTTTGTTTTATAATATGTAGTGACAACGTAGGTCGACGAAGAAATAGTCAAGTAAATATGCATTACTATCGATAACTTGTAAGATCTCAAATAAATTTAAATGGGACCCACATGACAGGCACCTTTTTCGATTTAAAAAAAATTATCGAAATTGAACAACCCAGTAACATTACCTACATAAAAAGTACAGTCGAATTGGGACCCTCCTCCTTTTTTTGAGTCGGTTAAAATAATTAGGTTGCCTACTCACACATATTCAGATTAAAATAAATACAATTATAAAATCGAATCTCAACACATGCGTCTATATTTGGGTATCTAGTATCTACATAATTATGTAGGTTCTATATTATAATCTCAGATTATAATAATAAATTATTATTAAAATTTTATTCTAAAATCAAACTTCACATTTCAAAATTCGAAGGCCTCACTCACACTAGTTACTGATTTCTTTGTAACAATCACAGATCACAGAAAAGTAACGATAGCTGTCACGTCGCGGGGTCAGATCGTCTTTAGAGCCTATGCAAACCACGTTTTTTAAACGCGCCGTCGACGCGCGTTTGTAGCGATACAAACGCGATACACACGCGAGTTAGACGCAGCCTGTAGACCTTTGCACACCTGTATAATAAAAGCGCGCCGTCGACGCGCGTTTTTAAAACGCGCCGTTAACGCGCGTATGTGCCGAATGTACTGATACAGACGCGATGCAAACGCGCGTGTCACGCGATGCAAACGCGATACAAACGCGATGCAAACGCGCGTGTGTATCGATACAAACGCCAACAAACTGCTCTGTAGGATAAAAACGCGCCGTCGACGCGCGCTTTTAAAACGCGCGTCGACGGCGCGTTTAAAAAACGTGGTTTGCATAGGCCCTTATTGGCGATAGCTTGTAGACATTAATAAGCAATATCCTGTAATATTTCATACAGATTGCACGTGTGACACACGTCTAAACTAATATCGACTTTATTTTTAAAAATCGAACGTACAAAGTCGATTGATCGCGAGTTGTTTTTTTAAGATTCTTTAAATTATACCCTTTTGTATCTACAAATGAACTCGTGTGCTGCCTATTCTAACATTTATTAATCTATAGGTATGTATGTTCTTTCTGATTTGGATAATTTTCTTACTAAGTATGTATTTCCGAAAAGAAAAAAGTAACAAATTTCCTAATAATTTACGTATTTATTTATAGTTCATATTTAAACTTAAAAGTTCTGAACATTTACTATAATGACGTAGCAATTACAAGAAATAAATTAAAAAAAAATACACCCGAGCAAGGCACCAAAACTTTCGTCCCAACAACAACTAAAGTCCATGAATTATAGAGTCTTTATTTAAAGTCGGTTAGTTGATAGTCGATAGTCGGACCCCAATTAAGGCGATGGCCCGGACACGAGTAATCCGGGATCATTCAGACGAACACCTCCTACTGGACGTCTTACCGGGATCACTTGATCCGCTGATCGTAATTAATATCGGTTGACCTTTGTTCATTAACAGGCCCTTTCAATAATCATTGGCTTACTACTGGATGTGGGACACAGTTTTGTTTGGAGTTGGTGTCAAAAAGTTATCTATGTATAGTACCTAAGTTATTGAGACAGATTATTAAAACTGACCGTCAAAGGTATATGCCAATATAACATTAAAAAAAAATTGAAATTTTAATCAATTCTAATAAATACTACGATTTTTTTTTACAAAAGTAAGTAAGTGGCTACTATATGAAAAATTATCTTAAAATTATACCTACTTATTTTATAAATGGTCATAGTTTTTTAGTTTTAGATAATATTTATTTTATAATACAAATGTTACTACATATTTTGTAAATTATCGCCGAAATCAACATAAATCATTCGTTGCGCTACAGAGACAAACGTACGAAGAAATGTACTTACCTACGACATGACATTTGTATTAGCGAGAAGGTCAGGGTTGTTACCATACATATAGAGTTGAACAGACATACAAAGAATATTTTCCCTGGTTTTGTGCAAGCGAAACCGCGCGTGGAAGCAAGTATTATACAAAATATTATATGATTACCAATACATAATTATATTGATTTGAATAGTTCATTACATTGTCACAGTATTGTTAAACTAAGTAGGTATATACCTACATATACATAAAGTAATTTAATTAATTAGCAAGAAATGTTACACCAAATTAGCTATTTATACAATTTTATAAATAACTATTTTCTGTAAAAATATACAGCCTAAATAAAACTAATTAAAAGTAATTAAAAACTTTTTTAAAACTGTTATTTATTGCTTTAAATGTCGTTGCGGGTAAATTCAAATTGAAACATATATTTTCTTTTGTAGTTCGGTGTTCTAACGTAACCCTAACGTCGGGCCGCCCCGGGCGCCCCGGGGGCCAGAGATCGAAGGCCGGACATCCGGACGGCGCCCTCAAACCGATACTATGAAGTATTTATTGAGTTGCGGCTGACCGAAAATATTTTATTGTTCAGTCGGACCCTTGAACGGACTTCTGAAACTTCGCGCGCCATAATCAACTTTATCTCAAGGTGGTAAAATCGATATTCGTGTGTGTTTCGAGGTGCTATATTCATATTAATTGGCGTTGTTTTCGTAAGTAAGTGAAATAATTTGTCTGTTTGCGTTGGAAGCGGCTGACCGTTTGTTCTCCAATTCGAATGGTTTTAAAACTTTATTATGTTTAAGTAATTACTTGTATTGTTAACTTAGTTTAAGAGTCTAAAAAAAGTTTTGGTAATATTTAAGTATTTATAATGCCGATAAAATTATTAATTATAAGAAATAGAATGATTTTAAATGAGATTAATGTCATGAGTCATAAAGCATGCGGCCGAGGCTGCGGGCTGCTAATTGTGTAACATCATTAGAACCGTCATGGTTTCTTAAATACGTAACAATTAAGTACCAGTACACAAAACAATTACATCTCGAGAGCCAATATAAAAATAAAACTTAAATAAGCACGTCAAGAACTCAAGAATGTTCAATGGTATTGAATATCGGTTTGACGCTAATGGCGCGTAATCGAAGAGTTTGAAAACAACAGGTGCCGGGAATCAAACCCACTGACGGTTACACGGGACATCTGCTCTATCGCTCTATTTTAACTCTATGCTTTCGAATCGATGAATTTATAATGTGTACGTTTTGATGTGTTTTTAATTGTGACCTCGTTTAGTTTGTAATTAAAAATTATAGCGGCGACGCTATTGAGCAACTTTATATTTAAATTTATTTTTAGTCACAATTAGAGTGTAAACCGAACTACGCGACGGGTAAACAATGATGGCTCATGGTATTATGGGCGCTGTCAACGAATAAATTCAACAATACAATACTTGTAAAGCTAATAAAGAGCATAAAATAGAAAATATGACCACTTTACGATCCGATGGGGGAAAGGTATCTTTGAAACTCATCCGATTTCCGGACGACGCGCCCCACCGGAAGTGCGCCGAGCGAGAAAATAGGCGGAAGTTTAGGAGAAAAAAAAATATATCGGCGAAGAAAAGAAATTTGCATGCGAAAGGGGCACTCTCGCACCGATCGGCCGCGAATTTGTCAGATTGTCGATCCGAAAGCGATTTTGACACTTTGTTATGCTAATGTCAGACGATTTTTATACTGTTTGTATTTTTTACCGCCATTGTTATAAATTATGGTTTCAGTAAACTCGTCGAGAGCTCGCGGTGAATCGCATCTAAATATTCGAAACGACTGGATGTGAATACGTTTACACGGAATTAAGCCGACGATAGTAATCAGCGGGGAATGTCTCTACCAGCATCAAGTAGTCGCTGTATCAAAGGCGAACTCCGTAAAGCGACATAAAAGTCGACCAAAAATTGAACGTTTTAAAATCGAATTCCGAATTTGAAGGCCGGAGCGCGCGTAATTAGACAGGTGATTCGCTAATTCGGAAAAGGAATTCGTCTTGATTCCGCTGCGGGACTATTCGGGATTACGATCGGCCACTGTGGGAACGTCACGTAGAATAATCGGCATTCGCGCAAAAAGTCGTCGCCGTGCGAGATTGTGGGCGAGCGAGCGACACTCCTACGAACCCTTCTGGTCGCGCACTAACTCACCGTCGACAAACTAACGCGCAAACGTTTTTAACTCGCAAATTTATCAGGATTGAAGTCGATTTTAAACGAAACCATGAAGAGGTAAATGCGATTTTATTCTTTGTTTTTTAGCTTTTACAGCACTTTGTGATATACTCATTACATACATTGCTTTATTTTGTCAGAGGCAACTCTCTTTTAATTAAGTATTGCTAACTATTATTAGACACATTCAAAGTTGCTAACTTAACTAAAACAAAACTGTGTCATTGTATATGAAGCGCGCCGGTGTATCGGACGCAGGCGCCGCGAGTTTGCCAGTCGTTACATCACTTCGGTGGACATCAGAGTTAAAAGTCGAACAGCAGAACTGATTATATCCGAGACGATCGATCAAGCCCCCACTTCCTCTGCGCGCGCGCAGCGAGGTCAGGGCCAGTGTGCGCTCACGCTAGCGTCTGCACGTACAAGTATGACTCGTATGACGTGACATTTATGACATCACAGCGAATACTAACCTACAATTGTACGCTCTACATCAAAAGTCATATGATCCATTTTCTATTGTACTGTTTTTTAATTTAACTCCGCTCTGTACATTGTACGATGTTCACGAGTAACGTCAAATTATTTCCAAGCAATATTGTATCTTTGAAATGTTAGATTAACGATTGTTTTTCCTCGTTTCGTATGAACGAGAATTAGTGGCGCGTTGTAAAAAAATATAACTCTTTCAA
This sequence comes from Melitaea athalia, assembly GCA_905220545.2. NCBI lineage: Eukaryota > Metazoa > Arthropoda > Insecta > Lepidoptera > Nymphalidae > Melitaea > Melitaea athalia. The sequence continues at coordinate 8,048,107 of HG992196.1, forward strand.
ACATGGCCGATATGATCTTCGAACTGAGCACGCCACTTCCTCTCCTGTCCAATCGCGGTTCATTCTATCTTGTACGAATTTTATTGTTGTACGTGTCTGTTTTACGTCGAGTAGTGCCGGAACGTCGGTCTGTGTTCGTATTACCTTTAACATAAAGGTTTCTCCTAGTCATCTAGACGCGCACAGCAGCTAAATGTAATTTGCAATAGTATTTACTTTTGCACCGTTGATCGGCCTTATTATCGGCATTTTATTTTACGTTTATATATTTTTTGCGCACTGACAATGTGCCGGAGTCGATTAAACGCTCTTAACAGGTAGCTGATCATTAATGAAACGATTTACGAAGCGTTTACGTTCGCTACAAAAACTCGGTTCGATCGAATATCGAAATTGCGGATCGTTCGAACGAGAGCGGTCGGCGGCGAGATCAAAGGGACGATTTTGACAATTAAAACGCTACGCATCGCGCACATTGCGCACATTGTCTCCTCAAGACCGCGTGTCCTTGGCAGGAATTCGAAATACAGAACCTCCTTTTTATACGGAACCGGTTTGATTTGTGCTCGCTCTGCGGTTTTTTTGTGCGATCTTGTTTATGCTGCGTTTAATTTTTAATTTCTTTTAAAATTACACACAAACGAATGTCGCTCGCGTGCCTCCGTTGGTGAAGTTGTAAGCTCTTTAAGCGATACAATTATATGTATTGGATGGAAAACTTTGAAAAGATTTTTGTGTAAGTACCTACTATCTCCTATTCGGAACCATTATTCGGTTCAATCTTTAAAAAAAATGACACCTTTTCATCGTACATTATAATTTATAAGCTTTAAATAAACGTCGAGATTTTAATGACACTTGGTTATATCGTTCAATAATTAAAAAAGTTTCTATTAATATTCATATAATAATCATATTTTCGATCGAACACAACGTTTTATGTCCGTTTTCATCGGATAATTTATTAAAAAAGGGTTACGTCGTTCAGTTTTAAAAGGTCGTAAAATTAGAACTATCGGTCGTAATATCGAATTTTAATGTTTGATTTTAGTCAAAAACGCGACAAGTGCCAGCGGTGTCCGAATAAGTCAGCTTTTTATTGACCATAAAGTTTTAAGACCCCATCGGTAGTTCCCTCTGTCTGTTGTCGAACGATCGATATTTAAGAGTTTTTACGTTATTGATGTGATTTTACGACACAAAAACTCACATAATTATTGGTTTTTCGAAATGAAAACATAAAATATACATAATTTTATCGATAATAAAGACCGGGTTAACATTTCGTTAACGTTCGTGATGTAATAAAAGGTTTTATATGAATGGTCGTTACAGCTGTTTGTTTGTACGAAATTGTCAATTGCATCGATGTGTTTTTTTATCTAAAAGCAGGTGCAAGAGCGGTGAAAGTGAAAACGAAATAAATTACACTTTCATTCACTAATGACGGACAACACGAATTACTTTACCTATAGGTCCTATACTAACTAAAAAAAAAAAAAAAACTAACGCTAACAAGCAATTTAATCTAATCTAACATTTTGTATAAGTATTCAAATAATCTAACCAGCTTTTTTTAATGTGCAGAAATGTAAAATCTCGGTCACCTATTTTTTATTTATAAATTTGAACACTAAAGACATTATTATCTTTCGTGGTAGTCGGTTAAAACGTACAAAAACGTATGTAAATAAGCGGTCGTCGTCGGTAAGTCGGTCGGTCGAATCGGGTTCAATTGGCTAACTATCGACTTTGCAATCAGAACGGATTGATCAGTTATCTGATAATAGGCCTTCAATTGACTGCACGGTGCACGGGAGCGCCGCGTGATTGCTTTCTCACTATCACACGACATGACTTTGTTGTGTCATACATTTTTGTTTGGTATCTATTTATAATGTAATGTTTAAAAATATTTCTATTTATCGATAAACTAGCTTCTGCGCGCGACTTCGTCTGCGTGGAATAGGACCAGTTCTGTTATAGATGATTTGTGCGAAACTTTAACCGTTTACGCAGCGGAAGCTTTCAAAAGGAAAAAAAACCCGATTTTGAAATATTATTCATTGGTGCTACGCTCCTATTGGTCTTAGCGTGATGATATATAGGCTATAGCCTTCCTCGATCAATGGGCTATCTAACACTGAAAGAATTTTTCAAAACGGACCAGTAGATCCTGAGATTAGCGCGTTCAAACATACAAACAAACAATCAAACAAACTCTTCAGCTTTATTATATTAGTATAGATTATTATTAGTGAAATACATTTCAAATAAAAAGCACTAAAATTCATTGAATGAAAAATGTTTTAAAACAAGCTTCGCTCTAACATCTGTAATCAAACATCGAAAAGTTAAAAAGAAAACCACCCTTTTAAAATTCGAACACGAAGACAAGAATCAATAAAGCGGAATGAAATTTTCGCGCGTAAATCGCCGAGGGGCGGGAAACAAAGATGGCTCACTTACATCGAACGTGATCGGTTTGTGAAAAAAACATCTTAAGTACCTCTTTACCTGTGTAGTCCCTTTCTTGTAAACATCGGGTTCGAGAAATCACTCGAACTTTGTCCTCCCTTTCACTTTTATTCTTTTTTTGTTATCGAGTTTGCTGATTGTCATTGTTGTTTTTTTATTATTAGATGTGAATTTTTCGTTATATAGGGTAACAGCACCAGTGGCCAGCCAGGAACCAATGGTCAGCCTTTTGCGTCGTTTATTGGTCATAAATATCGCTACAATTAGAATAAACGAGTCACGTGTACTTAAATAGAAACTTTGATTCCTCTTTGGTTAATATGTCACACGAGAGGTGCGTCAGGGGATCAGGGGAGAGAAATAAACTCATTCATACTGGTGATGGCGGTTGAAAAGAGCAGTAGTGTCATGTCCGCCATATTTATTACTTCGCATGGTGTTCTCTTAAAAGGTACGATAAAACATGTTTTGTTATTAAATGTGATAGTCTTTTATGCAATTTGGCTTTATTTATTAGTTCATGTATTGAATTATATTAAAGTTGAATAAAAATATCGCTGATTTACTTAAATATTGTGGGGGCTGACCATTGGGTACTACTTTTTTATAAGATATCCAATGGTCGGCCCCCCGGGGCTGTTCACTGGGTTATTGGATTATTTTTAAAATTGCGAGAAAAGGCGGTCAATAGAACCGTTAAATTTAAATTTTCAAATTTGGTAAGGCATGTTCTTTCATATTCCTCACAAAACCCAGTGGTCAGCCGCATTAAACATTTTATTTTTACGCGGCTGGCCACTAGGTGTTGCCGATCCAGTATTCAGCCCTGATCTAGCTGGGTACAAACTACAAACGACCTTTAATACGTTGCGACAAGGTTTATGTTCGTTTGTAAATGTACAGTTAACAGTGTCTTCGATTGTACCCATTTAGGTAGTATTTTTAAGGACGTCGGTAGAATACATTTTAGTTTTACCTGAAATAGTTATAAAATGTATTTAGGTAGTTTGTATGTCAGTAATTAAGAAGTTACCTATATAAATAATTTTTGTTAAATAATTCTCTATATTCTTCGGCCCAAAACGCCGCCAAGACAAACGAATCCTCCAAAGAAACTCTCTTCCGTCATGGAAGCCATACGAAACGGAATGCAGATAAGAGAGGCTAGTAGAAAGTTTGGAGTTCCTCCAGGCACACTACAAGATCGACTCCATCTACGTGTCCCACAAGGTCCACGAAAAATGGGTCCAGGTTACATTTTAAATAAAGCAGAAGAAGCTGCCCTCCTGCACTCGTGAATTGGTGTCAAAAATTAACAAAATGTGGGTTTCCCTTAAAGACTGACAATTTATTAAATGCGGTCCAAGCAATAGTAAAGGCCAACCAAAGATCTAATCCTTTCGTAAATGACAGTTAGTTAGTTAGTTCGGCCTATTGCAGTCCACTGCTGGACATAGGCCTCCCCAAGCTCGCGCCAGACATCCCGGTTTTCCGCAATCCTCATCCAGCCTACACCGGCAATCTTACGAAGATCGTCGGTCCAACGGGCCGGAGGACGTCCCACACTGCGTTTGCTAAGACGCGGTCTCCACTCCAGGACACGTCTGCTTCAGTGGCCATCGGTGACATGTGAACAGCCCAGTGCCACTTCAACCTGCTAATTCTGTGGGCTTTGTCGGTTACTTTCGTTCTCTCGCGGATAGTCTCATTTCTAATCCTATCTTTGAAAGAAACCCCAAGTATAGCCCGTTTCATTGCGCGTTGAGTGACTTTAAACTTGTGGACCAGTCCCTTCGTCAGTGTCCATGTCTCGGCTCCGTATGTCAACACAGGCAGGACGCATTGCTCGAAAACTTTTGTCTTCAAGGATTGCGGAATCTTCGAAGTGAAGACTCGACGAAGCCTGCCAAATGCCGCCCAGCCCAACCGAATCCTCCTATCAGCTTCCTTCTCGAAGTTGTTTCGGCCCAGTTGAATGGTGTGACTTGGTTGTTAAACATAACTTTCATCTTGTCCAAGTTCAAACCGAGACGGACTCTTCGGGACGACTCGTTTAGGCCAGTTAGCATTTAGCCTAGCTAGTCCAACGTCTTCGCAAAGACATGTCAGACCAAAATAATGACAAAAAAAATGATTTTTTTTTATATATTTTTTTTAAAATTTTTACAATTTAAATGACAGACCAGGCTTAAATCCTTTTTTCGAAGACACCCTTCCTTATCTATATGAACAGCTAAAGAAATTTCTAAGGGACGAGCAGTAATAACAGAGGAATGTATAAGAAAGTGGTTTCAAGACTTGATAGTTTATAAAAAACATGATGCTCTGGATATACTGGATGATCCTAAGAGAATATTTAATGGTGATGAAAGCTATAAGAAATAAGAGATACCTAAATAATATAGTCGATTTTGATATAAATAATGCTCATTTTGATCTCATACTTATTCATAGTTATAAGGGCTGAATACTGGCTTCATCGAGGCTGATTATTGGATTTTAGAGGCTGACCACTGGCAAAAAGTGCCATTTTTTGTTTGACTTTAAATATATATTTTATAAAGAGAAAGATTGTTTTTGTCATGTGTTGTTTAAAAACTATAATAAACAACTAATCCAATCATGTACTACGTTTAATTATCCGACGAATCATGTAAAATTGCCAGCTTTCCAAACTTCGAAAAGTCGTTATGAGGCTGACCACTGGTGCCATTACCCTAAATTGTTTTCGTTCAATACTGAAAGTTTTGTGGGTCACAGGTGGTTTCTTTTTATATTTAGGTATATTATATTTTTTTACTTCCATGTTGAGTCATTTTCGACCAAAATATTGCAAACGAAAAAAAAAAATTATCTGCTTTATCAAAGTACAGTCCGCGACACATTAAGGCGCCATTTTCATGTATTTTATGTTAGAGTACAATTTTCATGACATCAAAATGTCAATACATTATACGTGTGTATTTAAGCTATTTCCTCCATAAACCGGTGACACTGTGAGATCACACGGAGTCCATAAAGTCGGTTTCCCCACTGTTATCCCGCTTTGATGTTCGTCCCGTCGGGACGGTAGATACATTTTGAGAACTTTTTTTCTATGTTAAGTAAAAAATGGTATATCAATTCGATTTTGGTATAGATTTTTTTTATTTATCTGTGTGTGCAATTTTTTTTGTAGATATCTACCTGTTAGAATAAGCTTATGTCAATAATTCTTAATTACCACCTAGATTTTGTTTTTCTTAGTACTTTTTGACTACATTGTTTTATTTTAAGTGTAATACCTACTTAAAAGTATACTTATTATTTTCATAACTAATTAAAATAATTAAAAAAGTACATAAAAAGTTTTTAAAAAGTGACTTAAGTGACCGTTTGGCGGGTAGTTTGCTATATAGACTAAGGCCTAAAAATAAAATAATGGTGTTTTTTAAAGTGTTACTTACATTTTACGACTTTATATCTTAAGTGCCCCAATGTGTGTTTTTAAAGATTCAACGGTTTTTTATATAAATTAAAAAGTATTTTTACGAACCATAAAATTAAGAGTTATTTATCGATTTTATAGCTTTACTAGTTTATTTCTATGGTTTACCCTAGTAAACATACATTAGGTATAATTTAATGTCAAACAATTTTCTTTCAATAGCTTTAAACAACTTTTAATGTGCAGTTGACTACATATTAAACTTCATACTGACTTTACTTGTTTGAAAAAATTCTAACAAAATATTGAAATAAGTAGTTTTAATTAATTTCAATAAGTAATCGATATTTGAAATATAGGTAAGTACCTACTTGAAAGTTGAAGGTATAGATTCTTAAAATTAAAATTGCCACAATAGCACAAACGTAAGCTATTATCGAAACGATAAATTGTTAAAATAAAAAGGCAGACACACGTCCCCCGGAGACGGCCGATGGTAACAAATTAATTATTAATTTTCACGCGCCGAAGTTGGGAGCATTTGTTCGATCTCGTTTTGTTCTAAATTCAAAATTCATCTGGGGAGTACTGAAGTTAAAAAATTGTCTCTGAGTTGCTATTTCATTTTGTTTTTTTTTTACATTTTGTTTTCTTTGCGGCCACTGTTTCGATATTGGTACTTTTTGAATCGTAATATATTATTAATTGATGATAGGTACTAGTAATCGCATATGGCGCGTTTATGTTCAAATTTTAGTTAATTTGTAATAGTGTACCTATGTATAAATGAGGCTTATACAAAAGTTTATAATTCCGATTTATAATTGTATAAGTAGATACTTTATTATAAGAATACTTGCCTTCCATTTACTGTGTATATGGACGGCTACGATGATATAATTACCTGAAAATAAAACCAAATCATTAATCGCGATATGTCCGGTATCAACTGGATCGTACTGAGAATTAACATTATACGCACTAATGCGGGCTTTGTCGTAAAATAAAAACCTAATAACGTAACGTTTATTAAATTTTATCGTTTTTCAATTATTTTATAACTTTACATAAAATGTCAATTGAAGGCTCTTATTGTGTTTGAGTTCAAGCAATTGTCCTTTAATTATTATAAATAAGGTTAAACAATGCTACATCTTAATGCGAAAAATAAACAATAGGTAGGGTATAAATACGTCGTAGTGTAGTTTTGCAACAATTTGTTGTGTCAGCAATTTTATTTATTTTATTTGTATTTAATTCAAAATAAACGGTGTTTAACCTTATTTTTGATTTAAATTTTTACTATCTCAAATTAATATTATGTATTAAACAAAATCTTTCCCACCAGTGGGACACTAAAGTAATAAAATCAAGCGACAATCATTAATATAGAAATTATGGATATTATTCCCGTTCACGTTTAGAAAGCCAATTAAATCTGGTTTAAAAAATCAAACAAAGGTTTAATTACCGACGATACCACCGAGATGCTTCCTACCGATGACATACATAAAAACATTTTATTCCTCTATAAATAACAATAAAAAGATCATAAAATAGCTCAACTTGTACGATCGATACCTTTACCTTTTACGATCCGTTGATAGACGAAAATATATAGTTTCGGGTTCATTACGCGCTCATGAAACAATAAAATTATGTTTTACCGGTTTAGGCTCGAATCTTCACCCACAAAAGTTATATAAATAACGAAATGGGAAATAATTAAACGTTTCAGAACGTAATTACAAACGTCAAAAGTGTAGGCGGGACGCTAATATCCGCGCGAGTAAACGAAGACACCTACTGTTTTATTTGATATTAATAACTCAAAAATACGTCAAAGATTACAGTTAAATAAGTGTACAATGAAACTTAGATTATTATAAAAAAATATTAAACTACATATTTAATTTATGTTTTGGTCATGATAAATTGAAGCGTACTGTAGGTACTTTTAATAAATCGTTTGCAATCGTGTGAGCGACCACTAATACTGGCCTTAAAACAATGGTACTTACAATAAAAACTAAAAATAAATAATAATAAAATGTCAATAAACAGAAGCTGGATTAAAAAACTACTCCGTTTGAATCGATCCTTTCACACTTCATACAATCGGTCGCGACGGTTGATTTCCGTTCTTAATTCAAATAGGCGTCCTTTATTATTATTTTTTTTAATTTGAATAAATTCAATACGGCAAGGAACTCGATCGTTAATTCAAACACAGTAGTCTCGAATTTCGATTATAGATTCATTCGATAAGTGACCTCGTTTGGAAAGGATATCGCTTATTTATCGATCGGGAATTGAATGATCTAATCAAATGGATGCTCCACGTGTTTGTGTTATTGTTATTGACTGCTCCAATTGATATTTATTACTTTTCGTTTATTATATTTATATGTAAATTTTATTTATAAAAATGGCGTTAAAAAGACGATAAAAACATTTTTATATCAATTTGTTGTGTTTGAAGATTGTACTTATTTATTGTAGCAAAACGTTTATATGTTTAGTAAGAACGTAAAGTTGGCCGAGGAACTGTTTTATTAGGGTTTCAAAGATTCGCGTTTATAAATATATAATAAATTTAATAAACGTTTCAATCGAATGTTATTCGGAAAATGTAACCGTTAAAATCGTTGGCGTTTATCATAAACTTTCTTAATGCCGTGAATCGAAAATAGATGATCCGATCAGAGTGTGACAGGAGATGAGAAAAAAAAACTGATAGTGGTCATAAACACGAAGGAGGCAATAAAAAATCAGTCCGATGTCGTCTCAGCTGTCGCGCGCTATTTCCGAACGCATTTCGGCTTTCAAAAATCGAACGCCATCGAACCGCGGTCCGTGGTCGCACTTGGATTTCGAATTTAGAACGCATCGCGGAATACGCACCTGTGTTGTTCCTGTTTTTTTTCATATTAAAAAAATATAACGTTTTTTTTTAAATCGAACGTTATATCGTTATTTTTTATAACGTATAAGTCAAGCGCAAAAAGGTTACACACCAAATAATAAACAAGGAATAAGTTAAGCGCTGTAGATGTTATCATCAATTAGCGTTTTAGTTATATTTTTTAAATTTATATGCCTTTAGCGTGTTTTTAATATTTTTATACAAACATTATAGTAATGGCTTAAGCGGCGTGCCAAGTGGGTGAGTGTCAATGGAACAAAAAACAATTTATTATTATTTCTTTCATTGTTCGAAAACGACGCTCGACTTATGATTATGAATGACAGTCATTGCTATTAGAAAAAAAAATCTACTACAACTATGAATGACCTATATTATTATAATAAAATTAATAAAATAGGATTACCTAAATGTAAAAAAAACATAAAATTTAAATACACTAGTTTAATTATCTCAGGAACTAATTAAACGAAATTATTCGCGACCCATAACGCTCATAGCTCGGTCAGAACGGCTTCACTGACAACTGTCACCGATACAAATCCGCCGCTCAGATATGTCAAAGGCATCGGAATTAAGACGTCACCCGCAAGCTGATAAGTTCATACCGCATCGCTTGCTAAATTAACTTGTTACAAATATATTTTAATTGATACCTGCTATTGATCGATATCTTTAGACTTTCACGCGTAACGAGAATCTGATTTCCAATTAAATTATTTAGGACAGATCTTTTTCTTAATTTTCCATCTTAAAAGTTATTTGACAAGTTACTTGACAGTACTTTCGACTAAATGCGATTACGTTTAAAGACCACATTAATAAAAAATAAATAAACGGGTGTGCTTTAGTCCACACGACTGAAGTAACTTAATATCTTCCTCTCGACTTCCGTTTGTCTCGTCCGATCACACTTTTTGTAACAATCTCGTCACGAATTCACTAGTTTACTACCCAAGTCAAGCGTGCGTAAAGAAGTTTTACTTCAAAAAACAAATTCACACACCCAGGGCCCATAAGACTTATGAACAGTTGTTCATAAGTCTTATGGGCCCCGTAAACGATCAAACATGTTTGATCAAACTTCATGTTTTCATATAAAAACCATATCAAAAAAGCCCGCAGCCCCGCACACGATCAAATAATTTGACAAACACGTTTGTCAAACAGAAATTTAATATGAAGTTTGATCAAATATTTGATCGTCTACGGGGCCCTTTACAAAGGTAAGATAGTATCCTGTAACTGAATATACTTATTATTTGTAAATAAATATTTCCAAGTATCTTATACCAAACACTAACCGATCAGAGAATATATAAAACTATAATTTCATATCACGACACGTATTTCGTAACGACAATCATTAACTGACAAACATCGTAAAGTGGACGCGAAATAGAACGCATTCTCCCGGCTTATATTTAAATTTAAATTTCGAACGAGCGACATATTTTTAAAGTTCGAACGACGACACTTAAAACTAATCGCTGTTTTCGATTCTAGAACGTCTTTTGAAAGAGTTCGAATGCGCGTTCTAATTTTGAAATGTTTTCGATATTCAAACGGCTAGCGGCTGCCGAGTCGCGTCACTCTGTCATTGGCATCGGGGAAATGTATTGTTTTGTTTTCTGTTTTCTGTTTTATTTGATAGATATAAAATTACAGTCGGCAGGCTATTCTTAGTTATCATTGAGTATGTACCTACTATAACTGTTTTGATGACTAGCTAATGTTTAGATTATTGTTTATTAGAAAACTTTTTTGCAAGTGTGTATCTACTTATTACTCCGTCCTGAGCATACTACTTTTCTCTAAACAGACCTTGAGTTTTTTTTACGAGGCCCATAGTTAGCGATCATACGAAACCATAGATACATAATATGTCTCTCGATCAGACCGATGACCTAGAGTCACTAAAGATCACTTGTACCTATGCTATGTCAAGTCATATGCAAATGCAAGTGTTAGGACTTTGCGTCCACACGCGAGGACATTTTTCAAAGGTAGTTAAAAGAAAATCAATTAAGAATGAATATAGAATATAGGATAATTACGACTTAAGTATTGAGAGAGTAACATCAAATACATACACGTAATCAATAACAAGAATAAATATTGAAGGGTTAGAGAAGTCTTTACCATATCTTGGAGTCTTTATAACTATCACATAATAAGAGTGTGAAGTATCTGTATCTACATGTCAAACATGTCATATTAAAAACCTATATTTTAAGTAAAGCATTAGGGTGAGGCCAGACGAGCCTAATTTTGTGAGTTGTGAGTCGCGTAATTTCGGTTGCATTCGGTTTCATACAAAAGGCCAGTTCGTGTCAACTGCCAACACGGCGACGCAAAATGAGTTGTGCGCCGACTCACATGAGTCACACGCATAATCCGACTGAACCGCTCGCAACGCAGCTCGCTGACTCAGCCGTCAGTCAGGTAAAGTATTTTGATAGCGAAACTCACAACTCACAAAATTACGCTCGTCTGGCAGCCCAACCGAATTTCTGCTAGGTAGAATTTCAGCGACCGAAATACGCGACTCACAACTTACAAAATTACGCTCTTTTGGCCTTACCCTTACAAAAATAGTATAAGTAAGACATACACAAACATTGATCTGGAATTGAACTGACCGATAGAAGTCCCGAGTCCGTTTTCTGTATTCTGAAAACGATTCGTTTTGCTTACCTACTGTCTTTTAAATTTCGAACATGTCGTGTTGGTTTTTTTTTATTTCGAATATTTCGTGTTCGAAATTCAGCGGTTATAGGCAAGCGAGAAAAAATAGTCGTTTTCTAAATATAGAAAACAATTACAACGACATTTAACGTAAGTTCGTATAAAATCAAGATGAGCTTTATCCAAGAAATTACAAATGTAGCATTCGGTTACTTGTACCTAAAACTTGTTCGAATTTTTTTTCTGATAATGTACAAATGTTTTAGATGTAATCTCGTCAGTAGGTGTTAATGTGACGATTATCGCTGCTCGGAATTTTCATTACCGTCTGAATGTCGTTTGTATTTTATAACAATTGTCCGCTGCCTGATTTATAAATGAACTTTTATGTTTACCTATAGGTACTACAATAAACATAGTATTAAATTAGGATGCTCTATTAATATCTAACACATAGGGTTAAAATATATTTTTAAAGTAAACAATAAATTTTATATTTTAATCACAATTTTTTTTCAAATTGTAATTTATATGAAAAATAAATGAAATGTTAAAAATGAATGAACGAAAAATTAAAAAAATGCAAATATAAAAAGGCGTTGACGTATTTACTACTTAGTTTATTTATGATACACTATTGTTTATAAGTTTTTATGTGAAAAAAGAACAACCGTAACCTACACTAAACTGTGTACAATCTGTTATTCTAATGAACTATATATATACAAACAGAAACAAGACTGTCGTCTGCTGAACAATAATAATACAACAATTAAAAATATATATAAGTATATCAAATAGGTACATACACATATTAATTTTACGTTCGGTCTAATTCTTTAAGAATTTTAAGCTACAAAACAGTAGGTACCTACTTCAAAACAAATGAGACGAAGTAATGACCATGAAATGACAAAAATAAGTACCTAATTCAAAACCAACAATAATATTTATTTATTATATTATTATAAGGAAAACATTAGTTTTTTATTGCCATCATTGATTCTTCAGTTTTTTTTGGCACGGTTCAAGTTCTTGGGAAAAAATGAATCCGTCTTTGTTCGTCCTAACGATCTCTATTAGACATTAATGATTGTTTTTACCTTGAAAACTTTGTCAATATTAATTTTAAAAATAATACTGTCATTAGTTAGGAAACTAAAAGTTACAAAATAAACCAAAGTATGAAACAATGACCTGAATACGTTAACTATAGAAATTTAACTACCGAACTAGTTTATTACTGACAGAAATTAGAATCACAGTTTTGGCCTTTTTTCTGTTCAAAGTTACACTAAAGTAGTGTTTAGTTACATGTAATAGTGACGCGATTAGCCCGAACACAATCGTAATCGACTTCACAGGTTCTCAAGGCAATAATCATAAAGATTACTAGTCGACAAAAATGTATCGTGCATACTCGCCGTGTCTCGAGGCGTCCTAACAGCCGTCAACCATCGGCGATCGTGAAAAATATCATTAAAAAACCATCAGCGCTGATGATTCGAACGCACCGGCGACCACAATCGATTTCATTACTTCTTTTTACTTTATTAAATTATCGACTGCGAGCTATTTTGAACGGTCGATTATCCGAATCGATTCGAATGCTTCTCGACGGTGACGTCTCGCTTCGAACAGCTCGCATTTTATTCGCGAGTTCGATGACTTCAGCGTTTTATTTAAATATCGAATTCATACGTTTATTATGAAGTGCTGCGTTTATCGAAACACGGCGAGGTCGAGTGGCCGGTAATGATCCGGATGAAGTATCGATAGGTCACGCCCACTTATAGACACGGTGGGTGGAGCGCAAATCGAATTAGTGAACCGATGCATCGATTAGTCGAAACGTAACGACAAAAAACACGATTCGCCCCGAAATCATCGACAGCCGAAAAAAGGTAACAACCGTCAGTTAATGGACGTTTTTGTTCGAAATTCGAAGATTTGAATTCGTAATTTCGACCGCAAGACGTTCGAATCATTTGTCAGTGACAATTTTTTGGTTGCAATCGATTTTTAAATACAGGTTAAGTTCTACAGAGATCGGCTCCGCGCCGCGGTCTCCTCTCCTGCATTTTTTGCTCGTTTTAGATGATTAAGGTCTTAAAATTATTACGTATTTGCTATCGAGACTTAAATAATATCAAATCGAATATTTTATTGGGTATTTATTTTTAAATTTAGTAACTTTTTATATCCACGGACAGGGGCGGCCTTACTCATTGCGAGGCCCCGGGCGGCAAGTCTTAGCGAGGCCCTTTGTCCTTCTAGTCTACTCTAGAGATAGGTACTGCTCTTAAAATTATGTGCGATAGCTTATTGGATTCGGAAATGACATCTATAAAAATGTTCTGAAAGCCTGTATTAGCACATAAAAAATTGCAAAAGTTATAAACAATTTAAAAAAGGAAAAAAAATGGTTTTTCGTTTTTTGCCAATATTTCATAAACTGTGAATATTTGAGAAATTTCAAAAAAAGATTCTGAAAGAAGAAGCCATATTTTCAATAAAAAACTTCCTAAAACCAGAACTCTATCTCCATTATTTATAATTTTAATTTAATGCTGAAAATTGGTCTCCACGTGACATTTTTAGGTTGCGCGCGCGGCGTCAAAAGCGAGTACAACACATTGGTTAATTTATTTACTTACTTTACTACTTAGGTTCCTGTGTCCCCTAGCTGGGGCAGAGGGCGTCTACAGTGCATCTACATCCCGAGCGGTCCTGAGCGTCTTTCTTGATCTCACTCCAGGTCATTCCGATGGCCTTGGCTTCGTCAATGATTGCCCGCCGCCAGGTTTGTTTTGGACGGCCACGTTTGCACTTTCCTTGGGGGTTCCAGTCTAGAGCTTGCCTCGGTATTTGGTTGGAATCCCTCCGGAGAGTGTGGCCTATCCAGCTCCATTTGCGGCGTTTGATCTGCCGGTCGATCGGGCTTTCACTGCAGCGCTCCCAAAGGTGTTCGTTAGAGATTATGTCGGGCCAGTAAATACCGAGGATTCTACGAAAGCATCGGTTCACGAAGACCTGGAGCCGATGCGAGATGGCCTTGGTGACCTTCCATGTCCCACACCCATAGGTACAGCAAAACGGTTTTTACGTTTGAAAAATTTATTTAAGGTATTGAAAGTTTTTTTATAAATTTGAAAAAAATTATGGTGTATTCTGAACACCATAAATACTTAATTCCCGTTGGAAATTTTACTAAAAATTAGCTTTTCAACAAGTTAAAGCAGTTAAACGATTATTAATTAACAAAATTTTCTCGAAATTCCGTCTCAATTGTAAATGAAAAAAAAAATGTTTAAATAATTGTCGTAAAAAAATTGCGCTTCGTAGGGCCTTTTTTATATACATAATTAACAAGATCACGCCATAAAAGCTAAAAATATATTCATACTTTGTTTATAATAATTTTTGTACTTGAACAAAAACTGGTGATTTTTCCAAAAAATGATGATTTTTCTGGAACTATTTACTATTACTACTTATTGGAATTATCCTTCTCTTTCAGAATCTTTTTTGAATTTTTAGAAATTTCTTAAATATTAAGTTTATGAAATATTGGCAAAAAACGAAATGCAATTTTCTCCTTTTTTAATTGTTTATAACTTTTGCAATTTTCTATGTGCTAATCACGTTTTTAGAGCATTTTTCTAGACGTCATTCCGAATCCAACGAGCATTGCAACGAGATCAATGTGTGATAACCTGATAACACATAATTTTAAGAGCAGTAGGTACGTATCTCTATTTTCGACTATTTTCAACCTGTCGACTAGACTAGTCGGCTTTTCCTAAGACTAAAATCTTTAATTAAAGCACAATAATCTAACGAATGAGCTACGTCATTTTCGATTGAAAGAATAGCAATGACTGAAAGCCGATCTTGTGTCATCGAATTCCTCAAATATGCTTTAATAATTTTAATAAAAAATACAGTTAAAAATCTATATTATTTTTAATTTGCTTGGGTTGTTGCGCGAGGCCCCTGAAAGCGCGAGGCCCCGGGCGATTGCCCCGTTCGCCACCCCCTAAGGCCGCCACTGTCCACGGACATCTATACTCTATACTTATTATAAAAATAAGTCCCCCGGCCGCGTCTTTCTGTCCTCCTGTCTGTCTGTCTGAACGCGATAAACTCGAAAACTACGCAACGGATTTTTATACGGTTTTCAACAATAGAAAGAGTGATTCTTGAGGAAGGTTTAGGTATATAATTTAATATGTTTGAATGTAAATTAGCAGAAATACGGCGATAAATGTTGAAGAAGTCGTAAAAAATCTCGCCAACGGGGAGCTTTCCACGCGAACGCTGCGTAAACTAGCAAAGATATAGTTGTATAATGTACTAGCGAATTCAAAATCTATAAAAATGCTACAAAAAAGTCCGCGATAGCATATCTCTATCTCTTAGGGTTGACTTACAATAACCACTTTTATGTTCAAATTTTTAATTAAAAACATTAGGTTATTTTTAAAGATATTTTCTTTAGTTCAGTATTAATCCTTATCCAAATTAATATAATATTTATCTTAGGCATTTAATGCAGATTAAAATTGCCCTTTACACTATATCAATCAGATAAATAGTTTTTGAGATATCATCGTTAGAAGTAATTAGCAGCGAAACATTTAATGCTCGGCGAGCTAGCGTTCTTTCCTTGAGATGCCTACCGCGGGCGGCGCGGGCGCGGGCGAGTCCATACCCTCTGCCCCGCAACGCTCGACCGCCTGCTCATGCTAATAAAGGAAATCAAAGAATATCAAAGATCATTTTATCGAACTTTTTTTTAACTTTTTTGTTAAATTCCACGCGGACGAAGTCGCGGGTACAGCTAGTATCTCTATATATATAAAAATGAATCGCTGAATGTGTTGCTAAGCGCAAATCTCGAGAGCGGCTGAACCGATTTTGCTAATTATTTTTTTATAATATTCCTTGAAGTACGAGGATAGTTATTACGGAGAGAAAAATTTGAAAAATTCCCTCCCCAAAAAGTCTAAAAACAACACTTTTCTACATTCCTATACAAAAGATTCGTAATAATACTTAAAAGTCAATTTGAACTTTAATACCATACCATAAGGTTTAAGTGTTTGTGGGGAAGTTCCGGGAAGGATAAGTATTAAAAAAAATTAAAGAATCGACTGTTAGGCGGTATGAAGTTCGCCGGGTCAGCTAGTTTTTAAATAAATACAAGTCTGTTAATGGAAACATTTGAAACGATTTTTGTACAAGCTTAGCGAAACTTCGTAGACGTTTAATAGTGGTCGAGTTAAAGCGATAATAATAAAAAAACGAGTGATCCAGTCCGTCTGTGTATCCTCGGACAGGGCATGGGAAAGAGTACTTTTTGTCGCAAAACCCTCTGCCCCCGAATGGTGCACATTCCGCGGCTGTGGGAACTACGGGGCCGATGGAATTCCGCAGGGAAATGCGAGATCCGATACCGATATATCGGGACGACTCATTATATCGAAATCTTTTCGAATTTCGAACTAATTAATACCGTTATATTCACCTTTTTAACGATACAGGTACAGTAAAACTTTAATTATGTAACATTTCGTGGGCAAATACATATTAATGTTAAATATATCTGATAGACGAAAGGAAAGTAGGTACCAGTAATTTTTGAGTGAGTCGATATAATATAAATTTTGAGTAAGTTCTTTCAATATTTTCTTCCAAGAAAACTCTAGTGAACTATCATAATTAACGTATTTATTATGATTTTTTATTCCTTACTGCCGTGACCTGTAACGCCCCTGCAAACGTCCCGCTGTAGGACAAGGAGCTCTTCTCCTATTTAAGACAAGAGTCAAATCTTAATCACCTTAACTAGTTCATCATAGATTTATGAATTTCAGTAATAAAACACTATTTAATAAATGACGCTTTAATCAGATTAAAATTAAAATGACGTAATAGGTAACGAATACGTGGTTTAGCCATGCGATCGGGTGTACAAACCCATGCTAAGCATGCATTTTTAGTGCCTAAGATTTATCTTTAAATTTCTCCTTGTATTTGCTAGGTAGCCAAAGCTTGCCAATTGAAGATGATATTTTAAGACATGGATATCCATAATCTTTTATTGAGGTAGATTAAAATAGGATATATCCTGCTCAAAGTCTGAAGCAGTCCGACTGGGGAAGTACCTCGACCTTATAGAAGATCACAGTCAAATACTACTGCTTTCAAGCAGTGTTGTGTTCCTATGGTGAGTTACGTAGCCAGAGTTTCTGGGGAGAGGCAGGGGTAGGACCGGCAACACGCTTGCGATGCTTCGGGCGTTGCAGGCGTCTATAGACTACAGTAATCACGTATACCATCAGGTGGGCCGTACGCTTGTTTGCCGACATAGTCGTATACCAAGTAAACAATATCGCATAATAATAAAACGTTCGAAATTTCGCTACCGTTCGTCGATCGTAAAACAGTTACGATGATTACAACCCTTCGGAATCGATCGCGGGCCATCGGCGGCTGCTCCGGAGTAATATACGATCGACGCCGGCGCAGCGGTTTATAGACGTTAATTGTTAGTTTTATTAACGATGGTGAGCTACACGCTCCACTGTTATTGTATTTTTAATAATAGGAGGGCCAGTTTCACTCGTTTCTGATAAAGTTTATCTAGTAGACAAGCCAGTGATGGGCGGTGGTAAAGCAGGCCTATAGGATCTGTTTCACCTCAACTTTAAATGTTTAAGAAATTATCTGACAAATAATAAGTTTGACGGTGAAAAAAACTTATCTTAAACTTTTATTTATTGGACAGTGTCATACGTCAGATAATTTATATCAGTAATCGGTGAAATAGTAGTTTTCATTGATTTTATTTCATTTAGGTATGTATATTTTAAGTTGCCGATGCGATAAATCTTGAAATTTTTTTTGCTGTAACTTACTTTTAAAACTTGAATTTTTTGTAGCAATCTCTAGACAATCAGAAGC
This sequence comes from Melitaea athalia, assembly GCA_905220545.2. Classification (NCBI taxonomy): domain Eukaryota; kingdom Metazoa; phylum Arthropoda; class Insecta; order Lepidoptera; family Nymphalidae; genus Melitaea; species Melitaea athalia. The sequence continues at coordinate 8,066,595 of HG992196.1, forward strand.
ACAAAGACATTACTAATTGAAGACGTTGCAAAAACTACAAAGATGTTTTTGCAAATATATAATATAATAATTAAAACGAAACGTAATTATCTTTCATCAATAACAAAAAATCTTCGAGCAGGGAATAAACTTCAACAGGTTACATCGGCAGGTCGCTTTTGATGCGGTTTTAAACGCTCGTCCCGAGCTGGGTGGCTAATGGCGCGTTTATTGATATCGGTTCCGAACGATACCTCGGTTTACTACCCGCCAGTAATACCCACCGATTGATACCCGGAGAACAATAAACTTATGGCCGTTTTAATATGAGACTCGTAAACTGACGTTAAGGGTATTTGACTCGGGTTTGCGTTCTGAAACTAGGTATCTTATTATATGTTTTAGGGTGTTTAAGTCTTTTTTAGAGTTATTGTTTGATATGATGAGCTGTTTAAAAAGAAGGAAATATTTAATATGATAAAAGAAAGATTTCTTATTGTTTTTATTATGTTTTAAATGTTTGAAAACGGTAATTTCTTACTTGACAAATTGCTACAAATTGTTACTTAAGTTATCCTCTCGCGTAATCAGATAACTATATATTTTTTATCGCTACGCAATAAATACATCCAATCGAAGTAATTTACGCGTCTTCAGAATTATTCATATAGGTACCTACCGCGTCTCGGACAGTTATTTATCTGTCGCCTTCGTCGAACACTGATTTTTCATTAGGAAGTCAATGAGTCTTCGATTAGGCGTTAATCATTACAGAGAAACGTCCATTCCCAGCCCGCCAGCCTGACGCAAGGTACATCGCGGAATTTTTAAGCAGCATTACTCGTAAACCACGGCGGAACAAAACGTCCTTGCGACTGTAATCGATAAGTGCGATTCGAGGCACGGCATATGTAAATTTAAATGTAAATACGCTTTTTAATCAATATAAGGCTTAGCTGCTTTGCTAGTAATACTAAAACAATACTATCGGGACTCAGCATTCAAATGTGCAGTGTATCACTGGGACGTATCGCGGGCCCGTTCCTTGAACGCGGATGAATATTTATTTCGCATCGCGATTTTAATATGGGCTCCTATTGTTCATATTCGTTGCTATTACGAATGATATTGCGGCGTCGTCGCTCGCCGGTCGCTCTGGAACAGGATGGTTTCGAATTAAAAATCGAACGCTCATATTCGAATTTTAAATACAAATTTTTTTCGTATTTAAAAAATATACAAAGTGCTCCATGCGTGTATTGTCCTTTGATAATGGTACAGGAAATAGGAATGAGATTTTTTAAAGTAATTAATACTTAAAAATGAATGCTCGATACCTAGGCATGGGTTTCTGTATTTGATCGATATATATTTGTCACATATCTTTAACATTAAATGCTGCACTATTGGCAGTTTGAGCGGTGATCGTTGCCAGTGATTCACTCACTAATTGTTCCGCTCCAGATATCGCTATACGATCGATTGGAAAACAACGATTAACTCTTAATGATGTCATCAAAAAGAGTCACTGTCTGAATGTTAAATTTATACCTTAACTCTTTTTTTGAAATTGCGTATTTACATACATACATATAATCACGCCTCTTTCCCGTAGGGGTAGGCAGAGACCACTTCTTTCCACTTGCTACGATCCTTACATACTTGTTTCGCTTCGTCCACTTTCATTATTCCTTTCATACATGCTCTTCGGTTTAGGGCACTCTTGACCTGGCCTTTTTTCAAGACGTCTCTGATCTGGTCTTGAAACGTCCGCCTAGGTCTACCCCTTCCAACACTTCCATTCACACTCGCCTTATACACTTTTTTCGTCAATCGTTCTTCATTCATTCTCTCGACATGGCCAAACCATCTCAGCATACCTTTCTCATTTTTTGTCACTACATATTCTTTCAGACCAATTGCGTATTTACCTACATCATAAAATTAATGGATTAACATACATTTTTGTATTTTCTTGCCCAGATATTATATATATATTGTTATGACTGTACAGAGTTCATCTATAGTCACAATACGTCTTATTTAATACTTAATGTTGCAATTTAATGCAATTATTAGAGTTCAGCCATTTAATGGCCGTAATTGTAGTTGACACCATCTGAAATCAATGGCGATGTCATAGATCAGCGATAAATAGATACGTTATCAACATTAATTATTGTTCTCAGAGGTCGCCTAATAACTATTTAACATAAATAACAATGTTCCCATTAAACTCGTATTTGTAAATTTGCATTCGAAAAAGAAAAGGATAAGTGTAAATAATAACTGAGAGCACTTGAAAATCAAATTAAATAAGTATTTTATTATATTTAAACAACTTTTAGTATCGCTTATGCTTGCATAAGTGAATGTAAATCTTATCTTCAGAGCCTTGAAAAATTCATTCGATGCTATTAAAACGCTCAGTTCCTCTTATTCATTGTTATGCAACATCCTCCACATCTCTATCGAGGTGAGATAATTATCTACGTATACATTATCTGTGTCTATTACCTTCGAGAATAACCGATTCGCCATTTCCTATTCCAATTTAAATTTCGAATTTTATGTTTCGTTTCAGTTGTATGGCATTTCTAGTTTGACTAGTTTGTTTGTGTTTTGTTTTGAAAACGTTAGGTACTCGATTCGATTTTAAAAGGTTTAAAAATAGAATGCTTAAACAATTTATTTCTTGTTTTTATGTGTGGGTGTGTACCAAGTAAGGTTCGATAGTGTGCGTTAGTGTGCAAACATCATATCTGTCCAAAGTCGATCAGATATTTGCATAACGGTCGTTGTAACAATAGACATAATTGTTTCGAGGCTCAGATCGGTTCGGAGCGCCCGACCCGCTCGGTTACAGGTTAATTGCGGTTCTAATGCGTTACTATTAATTGATTTTGTGGTTATACTGCTTTTTCCTATTGCCATAATACGAAGATAAGCTGCGATATGCCATTAATAGTAATGGCAGTCGTTAGTATATCTGAAACTATTCGTGCAATTAGTTTTGTTATCGCGGTCGTTACCTGTTGCCAGAACTGCGCTAGAAGATATATCCTTTCCTTCTTGAAGAGCCAGTCCATCGAGTGCATAGCTTGCACCTCCGCCTCTGGTGCGGCGGGCAGGCTGGCCGCGCCGGTCGGGTGCATCCGGACGTCCGCGCCGCGCTCACTCCCGGCGCATAATGACCCGTCACCCTCTCGACGCGCACACGCCTGATTCAAACATCGAACGTCGCATTTTCATACCAATAGAAACACTTTTTCGAAACTTTCTCGATTGCCAGTATCAATGTTCGAATTTTGAATTGTTCTTTTTATTCGTTCGCGTGCCGTTTCTTTGTTTACCGTCAGTTTCTTATTGTGTTGTGCCTGACGACCTGAAACAGAAAAAAGGAATATTGAAAGGGGAAGTTTTATATCGATTCCATTGTGAGCCGGCAGACAATCGGCCAGTGGGGTGTTCGTGTCGAAACTAATTTGGTTATGTTCGATGCTCAGAGCTGATATCGCGAAGAAAAAAAGGAAAAAGAAAAAAAAGCAAATTGACAGGTCGGTGTAAAGGAGTAGTCGGTTCACGCGCGCGAACTCTTCGACGGCCTTAATCGTTTTTTTGCCTGCCGTGTTAGCTGATAGGCGTTTTAGGTAGTATTTACTAAAACTGCCAAGACGTTGAAGAATGATTTTAGTACTTTATTTTGAACATTTTATACTTTAAACTTTTACATCGACGAACAGGAACATAACTTGTTGATAATAATTACGACATTAACTAATTGATACATTTTATAAATATTTCGTGACGAGACAACACCTTTACTTACATTAAAATATGTAAGTACACTTTATAATTAATGTCAACGTTTAAAATTACGAAATTATAGACGTTATTTCAAGTAAACATTATTTTCAATTCCCCAAAACCCTTTAAAAGTATGTTATCGAGTCGATCGGTAAGACAGTAATTATAATAAAAGTGACGGTTAGGGCGACGCCTAAACCAAGTTACCGCGTACAAAAACTTGTAAAACCTTCACTTGTAAATTTCAAAACTTTGACATCTGACGCAAAGTACAAGCTGAAGCGAGTTTCAAGATTTGGTCTATTGCCTTCATCTCTATATTTTTTTCAGTGAAATTTGTTGGTACGAACTTTCTTGTTACATTCTACTCGTTTCATTTTTACGATGTTTGAAAACCATTGTATACATTAACTATTGAGATATCACCGACAAAAAATTACAAGAATAACCAACTCCTACTGTTCTACTTGTAAATTTGCTTTTGATGGGGGAAATTCTCTTGTATTTAGGAAAAGCGAATTCTTATGGAGCTTAATTTTTTTTTTATAAATAGAATAGCTTGTTTTTTTTTAGTACACTTCTTTCAGAATATTACTAATTTGTTTCAAAAACATGCTTCTTGCATAGGTAGGTAACATAATTATGTAAAAAAAATTTAAAGTTAACTCAACGGACACGTTCCGTATTTTCTAAACGTTTTTACTTAAATAGTAAATGATTTATTTTGTTCTCTATAACGCGATCTTCGGCAGTTTTATTATCATACTAGCTGCGTCACGGGTTTTCACGAGCCTGATTTCCGATCCCGTTTAAATGTCGGTATAAACATAAAGGTATCCTATGTGTTAGTCTAGATCTCCAGCTATCTACATACCAAGTTTTATTAAAATCGGTCTAGTCGTTTTTGCGTGAAAGAGTAACAAACATACATACATCCATCCTCATAAACTTTCGCATTTATAATATTATTAATAAGATACATTGTTTTTAGTAACTTCAATAGAAAATATAAATATTTCAAAAGTGTGGAAATATCTTTTGTAAAAATAATTCACCCCCAAACAGCCAAGGGATAATTGATTATTGTTAACGTAATTTTTAATTATTGTAACAGTAAGGTTCTCGCGGTATCCTCTAGTTCAAGCTATCGGGGGTGGAACGGTGAATTACTGGCGTGTCAATCAATAAACATGATAAGTGCGAGTTTCGTGCGGCGATATGCAAACAGGATTACGAGCACGAACCGCCTTCAATCGATGTCGGCTATCGACTGACTTGCGGTCACTAGTCACTACTGTTATAAATTCCAAATTTGAATTTGGGGTTGACCATATAATATGTGTTGTTGTTTTTTTTTATCTACAACAGTACCTACATATTAGGGTATTCTGCCCATTTTCAATTTTCCTGATATTTTTTTTACTATTGATTTATGAGACTTGAGCTACTATTTACTTAGACATAAATCTAAATTAAAAAACACCAGACACTTTACCCCCACGTATAGAAAATAGTATCTAATATTAGTAAACAAAGACAATACCCACTTTATAAATAACTGCTTTCGATCAACTTTTTTAATTAAAAATAATAATATGAATAGTTTCCGTATGACTTACATAATCAACAAAAATGAGTCACACAGAAATAATTCCCACTTCGCCGTAGTTTATTAGTTAATATTCATTAGGGGACTACAGATGTGATAGATAAGACGGGTCGGGTCGGTTAGCCATCGATACGTTCCACGTCATACCGACCATAGTAATTATTGCTATTATTAATAGTTTAAATTTTAAAATGTAGACAAACGTATATTGAAATACGTGACAGTAAAGTTTGTAATTATTAATAAAACAACAGACAAAAATAAGGAAATTTTCATTTTTTTTGCTCAAAATATGGAGCTGCCCGACTGCGGTAGTACCTACCTCGATCTTACAGAAGATCACAGCTAAATAATAATGCTTTCAAGCAGTGTTGTGTTCCTGTTGGTGAATAAGGTGATCAGAGCTCCTGGGGGGAATTGGGAATAGGGTCAGCAATGCGCTTGCGATGCTTCTAGTGTTGCAGACGTCTATAAGCTATGGTAATAGCTTAAAATCAAGTGAGCTGTACGCTTGTTTGCCGACCTTGTTATATATATATATATATATATATATATATATATATATATATATATATATATATATATATAAACAAAGATTGAAAATATTTTATCGAAAAAATGTCACGTTCATCATTAACTGGGCGACCAGAGCGAAATGCATGTTTGATATCAAAATTTCCTGACTGAAAACGTTCTACTCTTACTGATACTCTATTAGGTCCCTAAACGTCACAAATTTTTTTCGCGGATTGAGTAGCATTTTTTAAGTAACACTTTTTTGGAGTAAAATTTTTTTAAGTAAAACTTTAATATTTAGCGAAATTCTTCGTTGGATTCACCCATTATGGCGGAAAACTGTTTTTTACTTTTAAACACAGTCAGCCAGTTACAAAAAATAAAACTAAAAGGATTTTATTGCAATTTTTTACCAGAAAATACGATAACTTTTTCCCCGACCTATTAAAAATAAAATAAAACAAAACAATACAATATAACTTCCGGGGCAATTACCCATTACCAAAAATAACTTTCTGAACTTAATTATAGAATTCAATTTTAAAATTTTAACAAAAAACAATGTGACGTTCAATTAAGACAGTCCAAAAATCGAACGTCTTCGATAAGTCGCTACTGTTTACAAAGAATAAGTTTCAACCTTTTGTATTTAAAATAGAATCCGTTTTGAACTGTTTCGTGTATTGTGATATGCAGGAGTCGTAGTTTTGTCATCGATAGAGATCGGAAGGCGCTCTTGGTCTTGTAGGCTAACCATATTAGCAAATTTTTGGGGATTTTTTTTTAATTATAGCTATAGAAAATTAAGCTACTTTCCTACAGCTATAATTTTGAAAAGAGAGATTTTTCCCAAGAATTGTATAGAAAAACATACATTGGTTTGGACTGTTGTTTTGGCTAACCAATTTTGAAAATCAATAATAGTAAAAACTAAAAATATTGCAATTTTAAAATGTATTTGTTAATCATATATCCAATTTTAATATATTTTCTTATATTCATAAAATTAAAAATGTTCCTACTAATTTAAATTATAGTCGATGGTGACCCGAGTCGCGTGCTTGTCACTACTACTATTCCCTAACAACTATATTTCGCTTCGAATGTGTTTGTAATACGTGAAATATAAATCGTTTAAATTGCTTATAATATTAGAATTGTAAATTTGTCGTGGCGAAGGGTCCTTATTGAATTCGGTGCGATTGTTACTGTCGAGTGTCGCATGACTTGGCTCCGAGACTACTGTTATTACCGACACGTTGCTTAGGTGCGTTCCATTTTCAAATGTTCCCGCCATTTCTGATTCAAATAAATTTCGTCGTAAAGTACCTTCATTTGGAAAATATGCATAATATGTGGATCGATTTTGTCCTACTAACAAACGCTTGACAATTGAAATTCCATTAATTATACCTATCTACTAAATAAAAAAATGTGAGTGTGCTTTAGACCTCTCTAGTAAGTCTAGTAACCCTGCCTCTAGTAAGTCAGTAAAACTTCTTTACTCTCCAAGGAGAGTTTTGAATGCGTGACGAGAGCGTTAGGAAAAGTGTGATCGAGCGAGGCGAACGGAAGTTGAGGGTGAGATATAAGTTAGATGGAGATAAAGAAAATTTACTTCAATCGTGTGGTTTAAAGCACCGGTTTTTTTGGATTTGTCACATTAATTTTGTGATGTGATTTAATTTTTTTAAAGTGAAAAAAGCCTGTTTATAAGAGAAGGTTATGGGGCTATAAAACATCAAATTACGAATGATGGGAGGGAAGCAGTAGCCGTAAACATCTACGCAAGTGTCACGTGGAAAAAGTAATTTAATTGTCATTTAATAGTTCCTAGTACTATTTACGATGAGAGAAGTTTAGGCTAGGCACACACCTGTTAGTTTGAATGTTCGTTACGATTGATGCTACAATCACTGCGTTAGATTTTTAAATTTGTTCTTATTTTCACTTTTAGTTTGAATGTTCGTTACGATTGATGCTACAATCACTGCGTTAGATTTTTAAATTTGTTCTTATTTTCACTTTTAAAAGACTTTGCTAATGCATCGACATGCATATATACACAATACCTACAGGTATGTATTATGTATGTGCGCATGTCGGCTAAAGATTATAAAATATAAAAATGCATGTGTGCGAGTCTATACAGATTATTGCCAGTAAACTGTGTTCCATTTTCAAATGTTCAAAGGAAATTATATTATAAAAAATATTAGAAGTATAATCATGTATTGGTGTGATTTTTTAACATTTTTTTTCATGAATATTTTTTAGATTTGATGATATAATCAATTTAGTTTAACTGATTGCCTTGTTATAGCTCCTTTGATTTTAATTGGTTTGTGAAATGTCTGACATTCACCTTTTTTCGGTAGTTTAAGGTTGTAAGTTTGTAACGTCGAGTAAACTGAAAAGATATAAAATGAACCATGCATGTGAGTGTACCTATATCTGATTCTATGTATGAAAAAAAAAATGAAATATAAGACAATTTTAATACAGTTTATAGTACTTGATGGTGTGTTTGACAAAGTTTCGATCGTAACAAAGAACAGCTTGGACTAGTTATTCTTTATGACATTGTATGCAATAAAAATACATACATTCAAAAGACCTTTGTTCGCGATCATAGAAAACTTTCACGTGATTTATATGAATACTTCCGATAATTTTATAGAGTTATAAACAATAAAGATAAAACGGAGACAGGTGCTTCAGAAGGAACTGAACACCGCCGCAAAACAATTTTATCACGTCCATAAATATAACTAAACAGTCCGATCACTGCACGCGTAAACTTTTAAAACATCGAAAGATATACATAATTATCTTATACTAATAAACTTTACTTAATAAACCTTATTGCAGATGAAATAAGGTTAAATTTCAAATGATCGAAATTTAATAGAAGCGATCGTAAGTTTGCTTATGTAATAGCGACAGGCAGTTAAAATCTATCGTGCATCGGTATCGTGACAGAGTTGGCGAACTCCATTTCAATCGATGCCTTTTAGTTCGACGTTTCTTTTACGACCCATATTCTGTCATAATTATTTATTTTCTTTCAAGAAAGTTTAATATTATTGTTTCTTTTACGTAATTTCGAAAAATCAATAGGCCGACAAAAATGTACACAAAACTCCCGCCAAAAGTATTAAAGACAGATTGTGAAATGTCAATAATAAATAACCTGTGCTGTATGAATGGGAAACATTCCGAATCAAAATCGGCATCTATCTCGACATTCAAATGCCGTGCGTTCGGAGCGTTCCTTTTTTGAAATTCCTTCCCCCGTCCTTTCTCCTTTTGTTGCCATAGACGCGTTATCGACACTGAACTTTGTGCCAGATATTAGTCATATTTCCGAACTTGGTGTATTTTTTCCTTTTTTTTTTTTTTAAATCTGTTGCGGTTCCTCGTTTGCGCTTTGAACTGCACTCGACGTTCGGAAATTCGATTATTTCATTGCAGTTCTTTGATTGATGGATTTTCGAGTCCTCCGTTACTCTTTGTTTGCGAACGCGAGTGCTTTTTGAACGTGTGTGTTAAGTGCATGACGTATAAATACGGTATATTTTTACCGCCATTTTCATTTACGTGTAAAGGGTTTGCGTTTACATTTCGTCTTAATATTGGTTTGAGGTATTTTTTGTTCTTTCCATTACTCATTTATCGTTTCCATTTAACATTATTGAAATCCTCCAAAACTTAAAATAAACTGTCTTGCCTGATTAAAAAAATAAACATGTTATGATACTTTTTTATTTATTTTTAAAATTGTTAACATAATTATCAAACAGTAGGTACACAATGTAATATCAATAAAGCATCAATTCCGGCATCTCAAATATCACTCACCGATAAGGGAATCGAAGCAATAAAAACGACTCGGCCAAATTGACAATTTCAATTCGACTGCTCAATAAAAACGACACTGTCTTAATACCCTCCGATCACGATACATTGATAATTGATTCGATACATCGCCTTCTATTTATTAGAGACAGGTGTTTTGACGACTTCTATGTTTTATTTATTGATTAGAAATTTTGGACGTTTTGTTTCAGTATAATTCTTTTTGGTGACAATAGTAGGTCGATCTATTTCTATATATTATGTAAGTAAATTGTAAGTTTTAATAACTTTACGTTATAACTTAGGTCCCATCCATAAATTACGGCACACGTTAAAAGGGGGGTAGGGGGTCGACGAAGTGTGACAATGTGTGACAAGGGGGAGGGAGGGGTCAACATTTTGTGACGTCACATTTCCAAAAATAATAATATCAAAACGTAAGCTTGTACAAAAACATGATATTTCAACTACCTATTAATAACTACTGACGGATCTCATAAATGTGACCATCAAGGACGGGGGAGGGGTCGAAAAACCGAGAAATTCGTGTGACGTAATTTATGGATGTCCCCTTATTAGTTTATTAAGTCATAAAATAATTGAATATTACTTTCAATAATTTATTTTATTAAATCTATATCTATACCTATATATAAAAGAGATTTCCACCCTATATTGACTCATCACGATATCTCTGGAACCATAAGGCCTAGAGATTTGAAATTTGGTAGGAATATTCCTTTTCCCGAGTAGAGGTCAGCTAAGAACGGATTTTGCAAAATTCCACCAAAAAAAAAAAAATTAAAAAATAATAACATAATAATATGGCAAAACAACGTTTGCGGGGTCAGCTAGTATTATGATAAAATAAAAAACACAAAAAGAAAAAAATCATAAAACGATAAAATTCAATCAATGAATAATTGAAATGTCAAACGTATTTACGTACCTATATATATCATCTCCATTTCTTACCTACCATATATATACTTATAACAAATTATGAATAACTTGTTGTACCCTGTGGTTTTACCCGCTTATTTTTGATACCAAGAGAACGTCGAGACTCGAGATAAATAATAGCCAACGTGTTATTCTAGATCTCCAGCTCTCATCATCGTCATCAGCTCAGATCAGCGAACCAGTATATATAACAATCTTCATTGTAAACAGTTTAGCAGTTTTTGCGTGAAATAGTAACGAACAATTATCCAAACGTCGGGATATAAATTACAGCATAAATAATATTAATGAGTGATTTCTAATTATATCATACTTGACCTATTAAAGGGCAGGTGATACTTTCCCCTTTAATCGTTACTAGTAAGCTAGAGATCGTTTGATAATATATCGCGGGACATCGGAATAGACCCCTATTTAGGTCAATTTTGACGCTTTATTAATATATTAGGAATAACGGTGATGGATTAGGAGACTACTTATTCCTTATTTGCTGGTGTTATCATGATTCATGCATGTATATGTCTGGTATTTATTTGGGTGGTATTTTAAACTGGTATTTATAAGTCTGATAAATATAACAGAGTTATACTATAAATAGTAGATATATAAGTAATTATACATTTAAAATAATTACAGATATGATCTAAAAATAAAATAAAAATAATTTTGTTTACTCGCAAACAAAGAGCTCGCAAACGACAAAAAACCGACTTCAATTACATCGACATTACTTGCAACGTAATAAAGCGAAAAAATAGTCATGTAAATAGGCGCTATTAAAGTTTACTCAAAAAGTTAACTCTAGTTAGTATAACTCTAAAAGTACTTGTCAGATCTCAATTAAATTTAAATGCGGGCACATGAGATGCAACACCTTTCAATTTAAACAAAATTGATCGAAATCGGTCCACCCAGTCAAAAGTTCTGATCTAACATTACATAAAAAAATACAGTGGAATTGAGAACCTCCTCCTTTTTTGGAAGTCGGATAAAAATAAATGAATGTAGATTATATGTAACAGAGGTAGGGCACAGCAGGAAATTTCCTGCTCAAAATATGGAGCAGCCCGACTGGGGTAGTACCTCGACCTTACAGAAGACCACAGCTAAATAACACTGTTTTCAAGCAGTGTTGTGTTCCTGTTGGTGAGTAAGGTGACCAGAGCTCCTGGGGGGGATTGGGGATAGGGTCGGCAACGCGCTTGCGATGCTTCTGGTGTTGCAGGCGTCTATAGGCTACGGTCTTACCATCAGGTGAGCCGTATGCTTGTTTGCCAACCTATTTACATTAAAAAAAAAAAATATTCGTAGTAGAACAGCTTGGTTGATTAAGCTCCGGCTTTTGCCTTAAGTATATGGAGAAAGTAGCCTTTGTCCAGCTGTGGGACGTTACAAGGCTACAAACTGTTTCAGTTCAGTTCATATCAAGTGTTTTTGTTGGTATTTAATTGTATGATATTAACTTGACACGCGACTTTCTGGTTGTAAAAAGGGTAGTTTATTATAGTTTTTTTTTGTATGATTTTTTCATTTGTTGTTTTTCTCCTTTTATTTCTTAACAAACAAGACCCTAATGAGAGAATAATCATGAGTAGGTAATGTATGTTGTAAGTTAGTCAATTGCAACCAATTTTTATTAAGCCATACTTAGCATGTCATCACTCCTTGTCATCTAAGTGGCATATTAAATACAGATCTAAAATAGGAATAAAAATATATTCAACTAGCTTCTGCGCGACTTCGTCGGCGTGGACTCCGCTCCTATTGGTCTTAGCGTGATGATACATAGCCTATAGCCTTCCTCGATAAATGGGCTATCTAACACTGAAAGAATTTTTCAAATCGGCCCAGTAGAACCAGAGATTACCGCGTTCAAACAAACAAACAAACAAACAAACAAACAAACAAACAAACTCTTCAGCTTTATTATATTAGTATAGAAAAGTACGCTGCCAAAAATGATATCAGAAAAACTTTTTAATTAACGTTTACGTACGTAGGTATTAGGTACATACAACGCTTCCGTTCAAAGACAATAGTAATAAAAACATCAATAAGCTCTCCAAGGCATAATTAAACTATGTATTTATTATTCATTAGGGACATACCGTGTGAGATGACATAACGGCGGGAAAAAACGTAACAGAAAAAAATACTGTCTATGAACCGAAAAAAAATGACATTGTTTATGTTGCCACCTTTTAGGGTTGTCATAGATCGGTATCTTTATGTACGTATATTGGGTGATTTTAATTTTTTTTTAAATTTACAATTGACCTACAAAATTTTGTAATTTCGGAATTTCCTGTCGCGAATGTTATAAAACATATTTTTTATCTATCCATCGTAGTTATTTAAATTAAAGATAACAAAGGTTCATAAATTAGGGTGAAATCGTATTTTGTAAGAATTTTTGGATACGTTAATTAATAAAATTGTGTAATGTTTATTTTTTAATGTAGGTACTTAGTCTATGAATCGATTAGGTATATAGAAAGTTATGACAAGAGTTGGAAACCCTGCGAAGGGATGCATAAAAAGTCTTAATGGAGTTAAATGAGTTCTGAATAGATGACTGGCTCTTTAGCTCAGTCGGCAGCGCCCTGCTTTCTGCTACAGGGTTATGCATTCGACTCTTGCCCTGCTCCTGTTTGTAATTTTGTATTAAAATATATTGAAATAAGTCTAAATTTGCCGACTGCTTCTTAAAAATCACATATTTAGTTGCTTACCTTAGGATACCTTACCATTAGGTGTTTTAAAGCCTTACTATTCAGACCTTTTGAAACAAAAATAATTTTCTAAAATAAAAACTAACCCATGTAATAAATATATCTGTAGATACATTTTTAAGTGATATGTATAAAGCAAGGGACAAAATAATTAAAAATTCTATTCGAGAGAAATATTTCAATCGACATACCGACATACCGCGCCTCACTATAATGACATATTCACGTGCACACACGGACGGAGTTACGATATTTTTATATAGCTTACGATTGTTTTTTATCGATTCGAATAATGAACTCCGTGTTATTTTAAGATGTTCCCTAGTTCAACATATGGGGTTTCTTTCGTGTTTATAGTGATTAATATTGATCATTATATTTTGTCAAAGTACTGTTTAAGTCTAACAATGAAGTGTTTGTACGGTTTGTATCAACGAAAATTTAATATTTTCTTAATTAGTCAGTAAACGTCTCACTGCTTGCAAGACTTCTCTTCATATATTAGATTTTAAACTCCATCCACCGCTGCTCCACTACGGGATGGTGAATAACCCTGCCATTTGTATCAATTTACTATCTATATCTATCGATAAGAACAACAGGTACCTATAGATGATTTCAGGTTCTCTCCGAGGCAAAATACACAAATAACTAAAACCATTAAGAAAAATGAAATAAAACGGTGACGTGTTACATACAATGTATTATTGTAAACAGATTTGTTGATAAATTTTGAACTTCAAATTTACAAAACTAACATCTATAGTATTAAAGTACCTACTTTCTATCATCTAGTTTCTTTAAACTAAAACAAAACCTAATTATGTATAAGTATTTGCTTAATCATGGAAACGCCTCACAACTTTATTGTAAGTATACTTAGACTGAAGATCAAAATATGATATACCCATATTATAAATAGCGCCCCCATACAAACGTACCTCGATATTAAATCACGTTATCCTCTTTGATGTCAAACGGATTTATTAATAAAACGATATTCGTTCTAAAATATCACATTGATTTATTGATACATAGGAAATATTACTATTAATTATTGAAATATGAACAAGTCACCCACGGCTTCTGTAACGCCGCCCAAATATCGGGAGCTTCACACAGGATATATTATTTCGTATTATTTTTATTTTTTGTGTTATTACCCACACATAAGGAAATTCTAAATAATTGTATTATCATATCCAAAATTGGCGGGTTTGAACCCGCACCTCCGACAGACCGTGTCAGTGCTCTAGCAAATTAAGCTTATGGAACGATGTACCCGCTAGATCTAAATGATATGATAGATATAAATGATATGATGATTTTTTTTATTCGGTTTTAAGATATGAATATGGTATGATGGAAGGATATGATAATAAAAGTATTTAGAACAGAGAGTTTCACACAGATATTATTGTAACGAATAGCCAACAAAATGTCTCCAATCAGTGATCTGAGTCGCGTGTTTAGTTCGCAGTTTGTATAAATTGAGCTCATCGTTTCATCCGGACACCTGCCAATGTTTCGATCGCTTGATTCTGTGCCAGGATGAAATGTCATCGAGCAACGTCATACATATCTTATTATACTTTAGAATTATTTAATAATGAATAATACTAGCTGACCTGACAATCTTCGTACCGCCAAATTTTGTTTCTATTTTTTTTTGAAGTTATACCTACTTCTTTTGGCGCGTTAGGGAAAAATGATGAGAGTAAATTTTTACGATGCGCGCGCACACCGTCACGAATAAAATATGACACGACATGAAGTAGTTAGCTAGTCAACGAATAAGAAGTTAGCAACGTGAAGTTAGCTAGCCAATGAAGTATAACTTCTTACGTGCGTACATAAGTACACACAATTTTTTTTTACCTAATACAATCTTTAGCCTGACAAAAACGAACACAAACGGTTGGTCAATTAGGTATATCGTTACACGCGTAGATACATTTCGACAACACATTTTTATTTGAATAGATAAAACAGATATAATCGGTTAGCTATACAACGCCCCCAAGGAAAACTACGACAACTCGATAATTATAGGTTTTGAGGAGTCACACTAGTTGGCGGAGGATTAATTTCTCAATATTTGTATAGTGATATTTTAGGAACATGTTTAGACTTTCATAACTAGTTTTCTTTTTAAAAATTGGACAATACCTAAAATTCAGTTGACTTAGTGTACATTAGAGAGACAAAAAATCTATTGGATATGGCTAAGTTTTAAAAACCTGCCACTAACGGCAAAATATTCAAATTCAAACTTATTTTTAGTTTAAATAACTGTACTACAGTACTAACAATGTACAAAACGTTACGTTATAACCTCTGTTATAATTAAAAAATTATGTTATTATATAATAATAATCGTTACTTATAATATGAATTTATTTTATTTCATAAATAAATATTTATCTGCTCAAATGCACCAGTAAAACCAAGCCGTAGTATACAGTATACACGGTATCCTTCATTCATTAAGTTTGAACGACCTTTAGTGAATGAATGAAGATAAATGACGTTATTAATAATCATTCGATGTTAGTCACGTTTTTTTAATTAATAATATAATGAACAGACTTGTTTGTGTGAACTTAGGTCTTAGACTCGTTACGGTCATAAAAATTAAAAATAATGAATGGAAATATCTAATACATCTACTCTCAATATAAGTTTACTAAGCAATTGTTTGTCGTAGTATGTTGTAATATAGCCTAGGCAAACAAAACAACTTGATAGTTTTTGATGGATTAGTAATTGTTTCATTAGCTTTTACTAGTAAAAAATAAGTTCTTGTGTATAGGAAATAAAACGAATTGATAAATAAAATTTATGCCATTTATAGGCTTTCGCAGTGTTATGGAGTATCTATGTAATTGGAAAATGGTATAATTGTTGAATATATATTAAATACACAATGACGTAATAATTACAAAGAAAATGTACTAAGTACGTAGTATTTAGTCGTTTAGTTAGTCCTTCAATGCCTTATTATCTCTTGGCGTACCTAAATATTCTAGTTTTACTGTTAAAAAAAGGTTAGGCTTAATTAGCCAATATTTTTGTTACGTAAGTATAAGTTTCCTCAGGGCGTCTAGAATTAGTTCAAAAGCATTATAAAGCCCTACTACTGATAGCTATCAACGTTATCAACTGAACGTTTAAATCTCTGTTCCTATATGCAACAAAACGGATCGTTTTCTTTACAAAACATACGAACGCAAAACGCATCGTTATCGGAATATTGGAACCTGGCATAAGTGAATTCAGCAAGAGGTCAATGATTGAATCAAAACAAAACCCAAGAGACTTCGACACCATGAAGCGTTCGTTGATGAAACTATTAAAAACAATGAAAAAAAAAAACCGCGGAGCACATGTGACGTGAGAGAGAGATGCAGCTATAGAAAGAAAGAGATAGAGATGTTCTTTTTGTATTTTTATTGAAGGCACCGATTTCGCCACATGTTTCCCGTTTATTTGTTTATATCGGTCCCTTTATAAGTTCGATTATATTGTTTTGTATATTTATTGAAGAATATAACTATCGGTTTTCTGTAGTTCTATACTATCGGCTTCGTGTGGGAATTTTGTGTTTTATGGTATCGAACAAAAAGTTTTTTTTTATTTAAGGTACAATTATTTGGTATAACTGTTAGTTTATTTAAAAAAAATGGATTCTTTTTTTTACTTTCTGATTTTAAATATTAGAGAAATTTTGAGATTCCAATGTTGTATTTTTATGTACAGATTAAAATATTATCGATATACTTACCTAACTATATATGTACAGCCGTAAGTGTTTATTACAATTTATTAATAAGTTCTTAAACTCTTTTATCTAAGTACAAATAAAATTGTCAGTCTGTGTCAGCGAGTCAGAAAACGTGACATAATGTTTGTTATTTAAAATAATGAAAGCAGACACTATACATGGTGTTATGTTAACCACATCATCGAAAATTATGAAATTTTTCCGCCACCGTATAAAAATAATGTGCCAGTGAAATGAATACTAGGAAAAAAGGTTTAAAATTATGCGTTATAAAAATATAGAGTTGTATTTCAACTATCGACCGTTATCAAGGCTTTCGACATAGTTTCTCACGGCTCCCGCGGTTAAAAACAGTCCTTATTGTGATTGTAATAGAGACTAATATTGTGTTTATTGAGTCGTGTTTGGTGACCGCTTGGTACAAGGCTTGGGAGTCAGCGATTTTAAAACTATTATTGTAATTATGTACGATATTTTTTGAGTATATAGGGTAAAAGTGGGAGAGACGCCATATGAGGAGAGACGCCATACTATCGCTAATTCGTTATGTGGGTAAGAGACGTCTACATTTCTCGCTGTGTTATCACAGTCATATGGCCGTCAGTGAATCGTGTTAGGACATTTTCCGCTGCGCTCGAGCAGGACGTGATAGTAGACGAAATTCGATGTTGATGCTCAATTTTTTCGACGAAAATTTTGTGTGAATGCGGCTCCAGTGAATATTGCACTTAAAATAAAAACTCAGCCAGGTAATAATTGATTTTATTTTGTTATTTTGTTTGTTCTTAACTTATTTAAAATATAATTTTGACATATCTGTTAATACCTAAATATTTTTAGCTGTATGGCGTCTCTCCCACTAAATGAGGCGAGACGCCATACTTTGCAAGGTTGTAATTGTTATCTATTATATTGCGTATTTTTATTGTTTAAAGGATGCCAAGAAAATATGTAAGAACTAATAAAGTGGCCAGAGGGCAATGGACAGAAGAAAATCTAAAGAACAATTTTTTTAAAAAAAACCGAAGACAGGCAAAACAAATTTTGATTTTAGATGGCCACACCTCCCATTCCATTAGATCTTTTGGACTTAGCAAATGAAAATGACGTTATTATTATATGCTTGCCAAGTCATACGACACAGGCTCTTCAACCTCTGGATCGCAGTTTTTTGAAACCTCTAAAGACCTATTATAATCAGGAAGCCAATGCATGGATGTTAAGAAACAAAAACAGAACGATCCCAAGACTGCAGGTTGGGTCTTTAATAGGGCAAGCTTGGGGGAAAGCTGCAACTGTAGGCAATACCACAATGAACAGCTAAAAAACGTAAGCTGGCTGCTACAATATCAGCGTCCACAACTTCTCAACAAATTGCATCCAACCCAATTGAAGATGACGTGTGCACTGAGTGCTGGGAAAACTATTACATAACAAAGAAGAAAACAGATTGGATTAAGGGTTCTTCATGCCTAAAATGGCTTCATGAATCATGCACAATGTACTCTCCGAATTGTAATAATTGTGGAAGAGAAATACTCCGCAAAAAGAATTTAAAAAAGGCATGATAGCATGTATGGCATCTCTCCCACACTATGTGCGAGAGATGGCCACTTGCCGACTTGATTATTTTATTTTATATTATTTTTATTTTTATGTTCAAAGTCAAAATTATTTAATTATAATAAATACTATTAGTGTACCTTTAAGATAAAAATTAAACGATTTAAATATATCACATTTTATATATTTATTACTAATTTCTACAAAAAGTATGGCGTCTCTCCCACTTTTACTATACAAATATTTCTAAATAATTACATAACTTAAACTAACCTACCATGTATATACTTTTATTACGATCGTAACAAATGATTAAAAAGAACAAAGTTTTGATTACCAACTTGCGATTTCAAATTATTTACTATAATTATTTACTAGACGCCGCGTTGGCGCAACGGTCACAGCACTGGTACAAACCAGCACCTGCACAAACAACAACAAGCAACTGGCACAAACCCGCAACAGCCACAAGGCTGTTGCGGGTTCCATCCCCGCAAATGATAAACATTTGCATTGGCCATACAGATGTTTGCCGTGGTCTGGGTGTTCGTGCTTGTATATTGTGTGTTTCCAGATCCCTGAGACAAGAGATAATCCTACTGGGGGCCGTTGAGTGTGAAGCGTTTTAATTAATTAATTAAAATATTCATTTCTGAACGCCATTTTTAGGGTATGTGGATAAGCGTGTAGTTGCTGTTGCTGTGCTGTGTGGTTACGGCACTAAAGAATGTAGCCACCCCCTCTCTTCCCGTGGGTGTCGTAAGAGGCGACTAAGGGATAACACAGTTCTACTACCACCTTGGAACTTAAAAAGCCGACGGATGGCGGGATAACCATCCATGCTGGTTTTGAAATACACAGGCCAAAGACGGGCAGCAGCGTCTTCGGTGCGACAAAGCCAGCCCTGCGGTCACCAACCCGCCTGCCCAGCGTGGTGACTATGGGCAAAACACATGAGTTCGCGTCATAATGTCGGGCGCGAACTTGTGGAGGCCTATGTCCAACAGTGGACTGTGATAGGCTGAAGTGGTGGTGGTGGTGGTGGTGTAGTTGCTGCCACAGCGCCCTCTATTTTTTTTCGACCCCGGTTGCTTCAGCCTCGTCAATACGCTGTTTGTATCTCCAAAAAAACTTTAAATAACGGCATACGTACACATATAGGTAATCATTAAATTATTTAATTATCACTATAACTAACCATGCAAGATTAAACATTATGAGTTTTTGTTCGATAATTAAGACACAATTCGTCTATTTATGTCGTGGCTGTACTTCCTGATCGCTCCGCTCGTAACTTAGACCACACGCGCCGTGTCGCTATATTGCTAAGCAAGCAATTGTTCTGGAGTATCAATTAGTGGCATCGGGTTACGATTGTGGCGTTGTGATGTCATTATAACATGCTTAAGCTATCGATCTTAGGATATTTTAATATTTTATTTTACCACATGTCCGACAGATTAGCGGCGTTGTGTGTTATAGACTCAGTAACTAATTAACTAAAAGTTAGTTGCTTAATTTTTATGGATGAGTCAAATTGACCTCAAATTGTTAAAAATTTAACACTAAAGACTACGTTAACATCCAATCTTATAAGCTTAGGTGGTTCTTACAATACTAATTGTAACAAGGTAGACGGTAATAGGTGGTATATAGGTACAATGGGAAAATATTTGTTTGTTTACAATCTATAGACTCTGGAACTACAGAAACAATTTTAATAATTCTTTCGCTTATAATGATGACGTGAAATAGGCTACAAAACGTCTAGTTTAGGCTATAAATTATGCGATTATTAAATAATATTTTTGTTGTTTCTGGATCCCCTACATAAGAGTAAAATCTACTGGGGGTCATTGAGTGTAAGGTTTATGTATTTATTACTATAAAAAAAATGCGTGCGTACAAAGTACACATGTCAGAAGTGAAAATTCTTTGGAAAACTAATTCAAAAAAACTAATTGAAAAAAAAGCTAACGTCACTCGGTGTTTCCAGGCGGTCACCCATCCAAGTACTACCGTCCCTGACGCTGCCGCGTTACCGGTCACTCAAATTTTACCCCTCATGCGCCTAAAGAAGTTTTACTTCAAAAAAATATGTAAAATAGAAAAATATAATATCTAAAATATGTAATGGAACACTTTAAACGATTGCTACCCAAGAGACGTTATCAAATATTTTCCCATAGCTGTAGCGAATATTAGCGATGGTTCCCAGTACCATTGTTTATTGTATGAGTTATTTATTGATAGCACATCCGGTCTCGAGTTCGACATTTAGATAAGCTCTTTACGGAACATTTCTTATACAGGAGATTAAAAAAAAATATATTAAGAAATATAATTGAATGAAAAAGACATTTCTGCAAACTGTGGATTGGTGGTAGTTTATCTAAGACTAACGATTGTTACCAGAAACTTTAGTTAAAAATTGGGACCACGAGAGGGAAACACGAAATAGAAACAAATAACTGTACTTAACATAATCTGCTCTGAGTGGGAATCGAATCAGCGATCTTCGATGTTAATTGGTTGATTCTAAAACAACTATACCTAATATGATTGTCAACGCTAAAACTATTTATGATTCTATAACTTAAAACAAATTACATCGTTTATAAGTTATGTAGAAAAAGGAAAGCAATCTGCATCTAAGTAAATTTAAAAGTGATACTTATTACTTTACAATATAATTAGTTAGTTGAGACATTAAAATATAGATAAAATAACATAATATAACTGCTTAAAAAAAATACAGTTTTGTGATTAAAAATTTAAGCTTTTTCATTAAAAAAGAAACAAGAATTCTTGGGTTTTTAATTTAATAAATAACTTACTACTACTTTATAAAATGCTTATAAAATTGGACAAACAAAACGAGATTATATTTCTGTCTAATCATTCTCTAACTGCAGAAAAGTAAAAAAATAATCTACGTCATGCTGATAAGCAAATATCGTTATCACAGTATGTATATCATTTTTGGTATTTTCTCTAGCATGCTGTTTAGGTCTTCATCCGCTATTTTATTTTTATATTATACTAGCAGCGAAACCCGGCGTTGCTCGGGTTTAAATACATTGCAGAAACTTTCTAGACCATTACAGAAACTTTGAGATCTTTTCATATGTCCTAATGCGTTAGAAAATGACAGAAATATATGTTTAAACAATTTCACCACCCACCACCACCCACATTCACCAACCGCGACCAAACTCCCTTACTACCACCTGGAGACCAAGGGGTATTTACCACACCAACGGGAAGTTGATTGGGTTTGGTGGTGATAGAGAAAACTGTGTATTTACGTACAACAAAGCATTTTACATATATATTTAGATTAGATTAGATTTATATTAATAAATAGAAAAAAATGCAGTAAACACTTTAATACATTACGAGATACTACAATGTTTAATTTTTCATATATTGTTAGTATGCTCAAATAAATAAATAAAATAAAACAAAATAATTTTTCTTTTAAATACTTTCCAATGGTTTATTATTTTATAAATTCGTTTTTGACACTTAGGTATGTTTGTGAGCAGACTTAAGTTCGAACTAATCAATAAATTAAAAAAAAAATCTTCACATTTATTTCTAATATCTACTTTATTGTGTTTTTATATAATATATTAATATTTAACGATCATTTTATACGGGACATTGACATTTAGTATTCAAAATTGATAATAAATTATTATGACATTATAGCTACGCACATATCGAAAATTGCTTAAAAAATCAATTTTAATCAATATCATTAATCAGGTTTTATACTATAATAACTACCTATATAGATATAGATAGATGTATCTTAAATAATCTGTTAGCTGACCCGGCGAACATCGTACCGATATATTTTTTGACCCTAATCCTGACAATAACGAACTCAAAAAAAGATTTATCAAATTTGGTGCTGTAATTTCGAAGTATGCGTGTAGTAACATTTCGGCGACCCATTATTATTTAATACCTATAGGTATACATACAGGTATACATACTAATCTTTAGATTAATACTAGCTTCTGCGCGCGACTTCGTCGGCGTGGACTCCGCTCCTATTGGCCTTAGCGTGATGATACATAGCCTATAGCCTTCCTCGATAAATGGGCTATCTAACACTGAAAGAATTTTTCAAATCGGCCCAGTAGTTCCAGAGATTACCGCGTTCAAACAAACAAACAAACAAAAAACAACCAAACAAACAAACTCTTCAGCTTTATATATTAGTATAGATTAAAGGTTTCTTGAACGTCATGTATAGTAAGTACCTACCTATGATAAAATGACACCATGATTATCGGCCCATATGTGACTTATGGTACCGGATTCGTCTCACGCCGTGTCTGCTATTGTTTAACATAGTCATTTGACACGTAAACACTTAAGAGACTTATGGGCCGGTGTGTTTGTGTCGTGCAGACACTAAACATCTTAAACGATTTTTATGTATTAATTATAATATCAAATTAAAATAGACATAAAAAAATAGCTTCTAAAGTAGTAACCCTAAATGTGTTTATCCGGATTTGAATTCGTAATCAAGTCCAACCTGTTTTAACTACTGAACTATAACCGAAACATAAGCGCTAAAGTCACAAAATATACGTATCACATGGAATGTAAAAAAATAATACTAATTTATTCTAACAAAGTTATATTTGAAAATTTATTTTGAATTTAAACTTGAAAGCAAAATGATTTCAAAAATTGCAAAGAAATAGAAACTCTTGTCCTAGTCAAAATCCATAGATCCACTTAGGAAGTCGTTTCGCAGATAAATTATCATCATCATCACTACAGCCTATCGCAGTCCACTGTTGGACATAGGCCTCCACAAGTTCGGCTACATTCTTTTTTTTAGGGACTTTTGTCTACGCAGACACGTCCCTAAACAAAAGCTGCTACATTCTGTATCTTTATTTGCTGTATCGCAGATAGATAGGTACAGTGTTACAAAAATATTAAGCTTACCAAGTTTGAATGATTGATTGGTTGGTTCAACCTGTAACGTCCCACTGCTGGACATAGGTCTCTTCCTTCATGCTAAGCAAGCTGAAGCAAGTTCACACCACAGACAACGCTTCATGCATTAAATTTGGAACAAAAAATACTTATAATTTTTATTTTTAAAATATTTTATCAGCTAATAACAATTAAACAAAATGGGTACAAATAGGTATAGCTACTTCCTATTCTAATTAACATATTATGTAACAAAACATAGGCAGTGGATTGCTGAGATAAAGACAATAGGATACCCCGCGTTTTGTACCTATAACCTTCTTAATGAACCTCTTATCAAATTTAATATTATGAACTTAAAGTGATAAAGAATGAAAAAAATAAAATTATAATAATACAGTATTTAGGTCATTTTAAGATTTAAATTAAGTATTTAATTCTAAATTCAATAGTAGGTACTAAGATACTACGCTTCAGCCTGTAATATCCCACTGCTGGGCATAGGCCTCTTTCCCCATGTAGGAAAAGGATCAGAGCTTAATCCACCACGCTGCTCCAATGCGGGTTGGCGGATACTAAGATACTAACTGAAGTTTAATTTAAAATGAATATACATATTATATTAATAAGTATTTTATTAATAATTGATGAGAGCGGAAGTCCAGACTTTGGTGGATCG
Organism: Melitaea athalia; assembly: GCA_905220545.2. Lineage (NCBI taxonomy): Eukaryota > Metazoa > Arthropoda > Insecta > Lepidoptera > Nymphalidae > Melitaea > Melitaea athalia. Next base: position 8,091,053 of record HG992196.1, read on the forward strand.
ATTAACACCATGTGTTTACTCGCTTTATGTGTTATAGAGACTATGACCACATGTGTCATTGGAGTAAAGATGGGCGGCTTATTGACGACACGAATTTTTAATCATAATCTTTTTTGAAGTCGGTAAAGGGGGTTCGACTGCATTTTTTATGTGTTACCTCATAACTTTTTAATGAGTGAGTACTTGTCTACCGATTTTGATGATTCTTTTTTTAATCGAAAGTTGAAGTGCTTGTCGTGTAGTTCCTTATAATTCTCTAATAATACGTATTTAATTGATAGTTTTTTCCACTTCACGATCACGATCACGATTCAGCCTGTAATATCCCACTGTTGGGCATAGGCCTCTTCCCCATGTAGGAGAAGGATCAGAGCTTAATCCATCACGCTGCTCCAATGCGGGTTGGTGGATATATTCCCTACTATGAGTAACGATCGCTATCAGGTGTCCATGATAACAACCGGGACCGACGGCTTAACGTGCTCTCCGAGGCACGGTGGGGAGACCCACAAGGACTGCACAAACACCCAGACCACGGCAAACATCTGTATGGCCAATACAAATGGTGTCGTGTGCGGGGATCGAACCCGCAACCGCCCGCGCAACAGTCATTCGCAATCCAATGCTGTGACCGCTGCGCCAACGCGGCGTCACTTACCTACGTTTTTTTACTTGTCGATAAAAATTTAAGTCGGTTTTTTCATTTACGAGCTAACACAATTAAGTACTATATATCTCTAAAATTATTACAGGTTAGGAGTTGTTTTTAGTGGCGGCCAAGTAACATTTTAGCGACTTTACATTTTAAATTGAAATATTTTAAAATGTATTTAAAACAGTAATTATGTTTAATAATGCGATAATTTTATTAACTATGTACAAAAAATCTAAAGATTTCGTGATTAGTGTAAATTAGTATAAAACAATTTTGTGTAAGGACATTTCAGTGGGCTTATTAAATGTTCTACTTAATATTACCGGTTCGAGCTCGTTTTAATGATTATCACGTTTTTGAATTTTAATTTTGTATGAAATATGTTGTTTTATTGTTTATGAACTTTCAACATTTATTATATATTTTTGAATAATTATTTACATGTACAACGTAGTTGTTTTTTAATTATATTTGTTGATGAAGTTTAAAAGCGTTTCATTTTACTTTATTTATAGTTTTTTATAAAACATTTACATTTTTTTATCTTTTACTTAATTTTACTTTTTAATATTTCAGAATATAAAACAAAGTAAACTATATTTAAAATAATTTGGCACGTAAGTATACTGAGAAAGCGTGGGTAATATAATTAAAATACAAACTAACAATAACGATTATTAAAATAGCTTTAACAAAATATTGTAGCAAAAATATAAGTTAAAAGTCAATATAATACATCCAAATACAAAGAAAATAATATGTATTAGAATTATACATTTAATATCGTACAAAATTTATATTAGCATTAGAAGTTAAATAGTGTACATTTTTTCCTTACAACGGGTAGATACCTAAACTTAAAAATTATGACAACAAAAATAGCCATGTAACAGAAAAAATAACAAGAACTTCATTCATTAACTTCTTATATTTTGTTATGAATCAACAATATTATTATATTATGACCATAACATAAAATAAGCAATTATTAATATTACATTTATTTTTACAACATCACTGTAGCAAAATTTTGAATTACGAACAATCTTATACTAACTTTATAATTTTATAATAATTCCCTATGTATGTAATTTGAATTCCGAACGACATAAAAATAACAATCGTTATTATTTTATAATTTATTTTGAATTTCGAATTGAAGATAAACCGATCGGAAAGCGATAAAAAAGCCAATAACGCGTGTAAATGTGTTTAATGAAGTAAAAAGCGCTGTTGTGGAAGACAATGGGTCTATATATTGTCGTGTTAGCGCTATTATCCGTGATTAATTGCTATTCGATAATTAACTCATTTTGTTACATTTTCTTATTAGGTTTTTTACTATCTAGGTACAAGTGCAATTTGCAAAGTACAAGTAGGAGAATTTATTTAAAAATTATGATATATTTGATAACACAGTGAATAAATATTTTGATCTCATTTTTATGTGCTTTGTCAATTTTCAGCTGAATCGAAAATTAGTGATAATTTTTGTTTGTAAGAAACAAGGAGTTAGTTTTGTTTTTTATTAATTTATAAACACGTCTAATACATTTTTACTATCGCATAAATAATTCCCGCAATACTTTTACATTGAAGACGAATCATCAAAATCGTTGTTTCGCATACTTTCAAATGTCTTTAGTACCGTTTTTTAGTGTTTGATAATTAAAAAGTTATTCATACAAATGAATAAAATAAATTGATATACTTGTATCGATAAACAGCGTTTAAAATTAAAACACTAAATTTTAAAATCGAGCATCCGAGAACAAGATCAAAATTAAACTTGCTCTAACTAATTGTTTTGGAAAGTTTGCACGAACAGACAAACATAGATATAACAAATGGAAAGGGGTCAAGAACCTCCCGTGACGCCATCTGTACGAATTCCGACAAACTTCACTTCATTAAGTAAGGAATTAATCATTAATTTATAAATGATTAATCTATCATTATTATATTCTAAAAATAATTTTTGAATAAATTAATAATTTTTAATTTCTATTTTGTCCTTATAGGCCAAGCTATTTAAAAGTAATAATTTATCTTTAACGGCAATCACTAACAATCTTTATTATTAACAAATGAAGTACCTAAATCAATATTTTAATTTTAAATTATTTATTAAACTTCCTAAGTATCTTTACTACAATATTAAATGAAAAAGCAGTAAAGATTACTTATAATATTACCATAATAATGATACTAAGAAATTATTACCTACCAGAATCCAATAAGAAAAATTACCAAAGTCGACTTGTTCCGTGATTTAGGGATTTAAACTGAGGTGAGTTATATGATAAATAAATATTTTAAAGATTTTATAAATCACTGATGGTTGTCAAAGTCTAAGTCATTAATCAAATATAGTTCCTAATCGTGTCGCACGTAGGAACAAAACAATTTAAACGTTTCTATCTGCCGCCGCGTTCTATACTCACGTCAATCAACTGATAAATTACTAGACACAAAAGTATTCAGAATTCGTTTTATGAGTAATATTTTAGAGTTACCTATGAGTAATATTAGCTGTTTAAATAGCTTTTTTTTTGTTTTTTTTTAATTGTCATGGAAGTTGTTTCTTGAAATAGTTACTCTGTAATTCTGTATTATTAAATAAAGGGGTTTCAAGATGTCATTATAATATCATTATCACAATATTATTTATATTGTTATTGGGTTTGTTTTGTTTTACCATTAAATTTGTATTATTTTAAACATAAGCAAACTTTAAATTCTTATAAGATTTTATTCTCACTGCATTGAAATTGAAATATTTTGTCTTTATGTTATCAAATATTTTCCCCTAATAATAACAAAAATAAAAAATAAACCCTACAAAATGCACTGATAGTTCGTAAAATGGCAAAAATATGTACTTACATTTTACGAAGTTTCTGTCACATTAGAAACGACAATTCGACGTCCACATCACACAAAGTCAAATAAATCACCAAAACTTATAAAACGTTTCAAAGAAAGTCGTTCGACCAACACTCACAATGTCATCAACAAAAATATATATTTCAAAATGAAACACAGTCAGCTACGCCCAAAAATAATCTTACGAGTCTTTGCAAAAACAAAACAATAACATGACACAGAGCGCACAATGCGAGTTCACTTCGAGGCGCGAAAATTATAATTAAAAAAAAAAAGTAAACTTGGTCACAGATAAGGAAAGTTCACTTGTTCACAATCGATAATCGGATGAACGGTTTCGATCAGATCGGTTATTACGTAAGGTGATCAGAGGGTCGCGCGTGGTCGCGGGCGCGCGTCAGTGCCGCGACAGACGACTGCAGTGCGATCCTTCGGCCGAGGCCCCACTACGCGCATCTGAGGCTCACTCCTTGGCCCGGCCCCGCCCAGTGGGACGCCACTCGGGGCTAAGATGACCGTCTCCCTCCCTGTCGCCCCCGGCCGCGCCGCCTCGCTCCGTCCCGCTCCCGCGCGGCGACAGTGGGGCGCGCCAATAGGATCGGTTCGGATCGAGTCGAGACGATGAATCGAGATGTGTACTTAGGTATCGTTGCACAAGTCCTTTTGTTGTAGTCGATAATAGGATGCGCTTTTTTTTTGCGGCGCAATCGACTGCCCGCCGCTCGGACTGCGGCCTTCGGACGACGTTTACTTGTTTACACTCGCGGCTTCTTGATACACATCGATCATTTACATTAATGTTGCGAGTACTTACAAACATTAATTAATGTAATTTCTATTAATTTTGTTTTCCGCGAGCACAGCTGTCATTGGGCTTTAATACATTAGGTAGAGTCTGCGGGTTGCATTTTTTAACAAACTTTTATTTTTAAATGTATCTACAAATTAGTATGACAATGCAATTATCATAAAAAATGCAACAAAAGGACTTCACCTTGAAATGATCGAAGGTGCAGAGCGATGCAAAGGGCAAGACGCGTAGGGACGTCTCAGTCGGCAGTCGACAGGGGTGGCTGAACTCGGTAGGGCGCAAATGTAGGTCAGTTTTTGTTTCGCGCCACCCGAAATTCGGTTACTAGGTTTGTTCGTGCGATCGGGAATCCCTTTTCTCAATAAATAGGTAAATAGTAACTTTTCATTATTTTCTATAACAGGTATAGCAAAGAGAAAATTTACTTAATTTACATACATATTTTTATAGGTACCTACCATAAAATACACACTTTTAAAGAAATGAATATACTCTAATATTAAAAATCAAGAAAATGAAACATTTAATTTCAACACATTTTTTTCAAAACTGTATATCTACACTATTAGGCATGATTATGTTATAAGACGTCACCAAATAAAAATTTATTTATGATTTTACTAGGATTAATAATTATATTCTAATAATGAACCATTAATATTATTAAAAAGAAAGAAAGCTTATGTTCAACGTCTTGAAAAGAGCTTTCCGTAGTTATCGTATCACAAAGTTTACGTTTGAACTCTTCTCGCTACTAGATGGCGCTGTGTGTCGCTTTATTCATTTTCACGGCATTTTCTCACTGGAAAACTGATTTATAGAAACGAAAGAATAAAAATAAAACGTTTAAAAATTACATGATCATTTCTAAAACAAATATATAATGTTTTTATAAATGAAAATGATAATATGTATTATCAAGTCGTATTGTGAGATGAAAATACACTTCTGGACTCTGGTGGATAAGGTAGAAAGAACTTGTATTTTTTTATTAAGTCCAATGTGGTATATTTGTAACAATTTTAATGAAAATAATAATATTGACATCTGTAATAAAGGAAATCTAAAGATATTTTGAAAGTAACTTTGTAAGAACAGTTCAAACCACTAGCGTGGTGGAGTGCTCTGCTCTACTGAGAGCTATGCTGCCGTGCTTAGGTAAAAGGCGATAGCTGTTTTTGACTGCTTTTGTAAAAAAAGTACCTACACAATTTCATTTATTTTACGACTACAATCGTAAAATATCTATATAATTTAACCTATTTTATTAAACCTTTATTAATATTATAAAACGTAATCTATATATGTATATAAAAGAGATTTCCACCCATATACCTATTGTCTCATCAGGATATCTCTGGAACCATAAAGCGTAGACTTGAAATTTGGTAGGAATATTCCTTTCGTCGAGTAGAGGTCAGCTAAGAACGGGTTTTACAAAATTCCACCCACAAGACGGGGTTGCGGGGGTTAATAATATATTCTGCCAAAAGAACGTTTGCGGGGTCAGCTAATTTAATAATATATATATTTAATTTGAACAAGCCAAAACTTCGGACGTAACTTTCTCTGATAAAAATATCCTTAATGTTTTCTTTCACCTTTGAGATTGATCTGAAAGAACAAGTTTAGCGCTTAACTTGATTGAGCCAACTTAGATTTGTTCTCACTACTATCTGGAGTCGATTCTCAATTTTTATCCAAAGGTTTATGATGTTTATTGAAAATAAAGATATGCTATATATACTTATTTGAAAAAAAAAAAACAAAATTGTTTTCCTGCACTATTAGTTCAAGTAACCAATTATTTATTCAATTAAATTTAAATGAAAAATCCTTCCAAAGTAAGTAAAATTCCATTGAAATATAATTAATTACCTACTGTGTAGTGTTTAGACGCCGCGTTGGCGCAGCGGTCAGAGCACTGGATTGCGATTGGCTGTTGCGCGGGCGGTTGCGGGTTCGATTCCCGCACACGACAACATTTGTATTGGCCATACAGATGTTTGCCGTGGTCTGGGTGTTTGTGCAGTCCTTGTGGGTCTCCCCACCGTGCCTCGGAGAGCACGTTAAACCGTCGGTCCCGGTTGTTATCATCTACACCTGGTAGCGATCGTTACTCATAGTAGGGAATATATCCGCCAACCCGCATTGGAGCAGCGTGGTGGATCAAGCTCCGATCCTTCCCCTACATGGGGAAGAGGCCTATGCCCAACAGTGGGATATTACAGGCTGAATCGTGATCGTGTGTAGTGTTATCAAGTCGAACTGTAGAAAGAAGAGTATGCAGTAAAATCTACGAGATTCGAAGTGCAGTGCATGTACGATTCTCAGAATATCGTTCATTAGCTTTTCTTTAACACAATATTCTTTTAGAGACAGAAGATTTTCATGAATACGAGTTTAATTCTTTATTAATGAGTAGGTATTCTACATTTTTTCGATTAGAAATCAAAATTTAGTATTCTTACGAAAATATAATTAATTACGAGTATCATTGCTTAAGAAATATTTTCTTTTAATAAAAACTTCATAAGAAATAATTTATAATTTTGATTATTATTGAGTTAATTATAGTTTTATGCCTTTTCCTTCCTTTTTGCGTTGAAATAATTACAACAATTAATTCAATTAAGAATAAAATAATAAAGAAATAAAAATGATTTGCATAGCTATATTTCTGTATTTGCAAATTGAGACCACGAAATTGTATAGGTATGACATTATTCTCCATAATATGTGTTAGTTAAGATGCTTGTTGGTAGGTATGCTAAATGAAGGTCTCTCTCCTGACAGATTCCAATTCCTCGTAACAGTAATTTGCTATATTTATTCTACCATTACTTGTACGATAAACAAATAATGAATGAAAATATATCTTTAACATAAGCTACATTCGGTGGTTGGTTCCTAAGGTAAGCTACTTGATGTTTGTGTCATAAGTAACAGCCGACATACCAATAAATATAATAAAGATAATACGAGTACCTAGTACAATTAAAGACATCACAAAATCGTGAAAGAGAATGGTCCATCGGTTGGTTGAAATGAAATAGTGAATAATACCTAGATATAGGTATAGAAAAGTTTTGTACTAACGTAGGTATCGCTCTAGCCTGCTGTTAAAAGTTTTAATTACGGGGTTGATCTAAGATGAGGCAGTGACTTAACTTTGAAAGATACGCATTAGAAATATGATAGACTACAAAACACAGGTATAACTCAAATCAACCAAATCAATGTGGTCTAAACACAATACAAAGAAAAACTCACGATCATTTATACATTTGTAATTGGATTAAATTGAATTCTTTACTCGACCTAATTACCTACAATGAAAACAAACAAGTGCCTAATAAGTTTACAGTAAAAATTGTAGAGAATCGAACGTGCACCTCGGCGAAAGATAACCACTCCACCGTTCGACGTTTACCACAATAATGAACTGTTTCGAAGCCTCTCGAAGCAATCTTAATATCAGAACAATGATGGCATTGGGCAAGACGAACGTAGCTAGGATTTGTCACGATTTAATTTCTTTGTTTCGCAATCGGAGTGCACTTTCGAAATGTAACTCGAAATCGGAATTACCTGCGCTGCTTTTATTTCTTGTGAAATTTATTATCATTCGTATATTTGACTAGCCTGTTGGCGCAGTTTGTAGTGACCCTGCTTTCTGCTCCGGGGGTTGTGGGTTCGATTCCCACCCCAAGTTTGGGTGTAATATACATATTTATTTATATATTTATATATGTATTATATATAAGTATGTTTATCCAAAAAAAATATATGTAGCTAGACCAGTCGGCTGTTAACTATAACACAAGCATTAAGTTGCTTAGGTACTTTAGGAACAGACGACCGTGTGTGTAATGTGTAGATATTTATATTTATTTATTTTTATTCGTAATTACAATTGGTCGGTATTGTGTTTTGAGTATGATCCTAAAACGCATTTATTTTGGAAATGGTTGTCTACGTATGATAATGTCGACTAGCCCGTTGGCGAAGTTTTCAGTTACCCTGTTTTATGATCCAGTTTGTAAATTCAATATCCACTTTAAGTCTGGACGTATTATTTACTTATTATATAATTATAATGCGTTATTTATATAAATTAGTAGTATATAGTTTTTTATATAAATGAATATTAAATTTAAAAATGTTTGTAGGTATTATATATTAGTCAACGAAATCCAAAGACGACTAGCCCGTTGTTGCTTTCTGCTCTGCTAGTTGTGGGTTCGATTCCAGCCATTCCCTTCTGAGCCTAGGTGTAATATTTGTATTTATATATTTATATTATTTCCATTTGCATATTTATCAAAAAAAAAAAATTATAATTAGCTATAGCTGTCGGCTGTTACCTATAACATAAGCATTACTCTGTTTATGACGATTCGAAAGTGCTCTTGGAGCCTATTTGAATAAAGTTATTTTTGTTCTTTTTTGAACAGACGACCGTGTGTGAATGTTTTAAGGAAAAAAGGCATGAAACATCCCATCTTAAGAACTATACGAGCAAACTACTTGGAACAGCCGCTCGTATGTGTGCTTGCACATACAGGTACCTATGTGTGTCAAAAACCTATTATAAAAATACTAGCTGACCTGGCGAACTTCGTACCGCCTTTTTTTCTTAAATATAACAATTACATATACCAAAATAAAATATAGCCTATCTTTCAAGTTGGATCAAACTGCACACGGTGTGCAAATTTGATTAAAATCGGTTAAGTGGTTTAGGAGTCCATTGAGGACAAACATTGTGACACGAGATTTATAGATATATATTAGGATTTTGCCTCAATTATTCGGTAAAATATATATATCTATGTATTGTTGGTGGATTACAATCATTGTTTAAGATGTTCGATTTATAAAACAAACACAGTCGTTGACGAAAAATGTAAACAATGAGAACAAAAAGATCCCAAAAGTGCAAATAGAAAAGGGAATCTTGTACGGAACAGCTGTAGCGGTCCTTTCGATACCATCGAAGAAGGGTTGACTCTGAGAAGTATTGACCTTGATTTTATAATAAAGTACCAATAAAATTATAGGTATATATTATCATGGGTATGTCTGTGTAATTAATAAAAAAATATTTTTTTGAAAGAGTTACAAGCGTCCATACATTGTAATTTTGTAACAGCCTTTCATATTATGTTTAGAAATTTAAATTTTCAACTTTTAACTTACCTACTTACCTAATCTTTATTTGATGTTTCGTTCGATTTTGTTACTTTTCTTATAACTTTAGGTTAATTGTTGACTAAGTAGTGACAGTTAAATTTTATAACGTTTTGCCCATAGTCACCACGCTGGGCAGGCGGGTTGGTGACCGCAGGGCTGGCGTTGTCGCACCGAAGACGCTGCTGCCCGTCTTTGGCCTGTGTATTTCAAAGCCAGCAGTTGGATGGTTATCCCGCCATCCGTCGGCTTTTTAAGTTCCAGGGTGGTAGTGGAACTGTGTTATCCCTTAGTCGCCTCTTACGACACCCACGGGAAGAGAGAGGGTGGCTACATTCTTTAGTGCCGTAACCACACAGCACACACAGGCTGAAGTGAAGTCTTATTTGTATAATGTGTACCTATATATTACTTTTTTTGAAAACCGTTATTAATATTTAGTATTAATAATCAGTTACAATTAGATTATTATTTAAAAAAATAATCTAACGACATGTTATTATGAAACGAAAGTGTCGAGAGAGTAAGAAAAGAAAAAAATTAAACGACTTTTTCATTCTTATGCCAACTCGAATTTCGTCGGTAACGGAGCGTCGTCCGAACAGTACCTATCAGTTATTAATTTACGAATGATTTATTAGTCTTCTTTTAATTGTGAAAAATTTAATAAAACTTCATTATGAATAAACGTGAATTTCATTCGAAGAAGGGTTTTTCATTCGTTTGCTTTGGACTTAAACTATTTCTAATTGATGAATAATAATTGCGTTTCAGTTATTTTATATCGAACTCTTTTACGAAATGTCTAATTTTTACGTGTGGCACTAATTATAATGAAACAAATTTTTCGGATTTTATCACGGTTTATTAGGTTTTTTAGATACTCGACGTTTCGGATACTTTACCAGCATCCATGGTCACGGGAGGACCTCCCGACAAAAGCCGAAAAAGTTGTTTCATTATAAAAATGTCTAATTGTTATTAACTCACTTATCAATTAATTTATGTTTCACGTTAGAAGTTATAGTAAAAATTCTTGAAAATTATTTTCACATTTAGGAATTTCACAAGGATTAAGGGGCTCTCATCGCTCAATAACCGTGGCGATTTCGTTTTTAGGCAAGAACTAGATGGCGCCACCATCTATCAACATGCGTACGTAATTACTACTATAAAACATCCACACATTGGAAGGAACTGATGAAGATTACGCAAGAAAACAGATGTGTCGCTGCGTTGTTATTGTATTCGCCCTCTGAGAATATTTTTATTTTTTAATATACTATTTTATTATATTTTTTATTAGATTATATTTTTATTATACTATATTATTTATTTATATAAATCATGTACGATTTACCTACATCTTTTATTTATTATTTTATTTCATGATTATTTTGAAATAAGTGATTCACCTCGCCTACGTAAGTATTACTTTAGTAATTGAAATATTTAGGATGTGTATTATTATCTTAGCAAGAGATATTATCTCGGCCACGCTTAATTTACTTTTGTTTTTATGTTTATGCATAATCGGGCTTACTCTTTGACAACTTCAAAACAAAACAAATTACAAACTACTTTAAATATATATTTACAAACTTAGTTTCTACGTAGTATTTATATTTGTACTATTTACAATATCTTTTAATTGAAAGTTTTAGGGTCAATTCTATAAACAATAAATTCGGCCACGTCGCAGTGAGCGACATAACCTCCTCGTCCGACGGCCGATAGGCGACTGATTTTCTTCGCCCGTCTGCCGCGAGAGCAAAAAAGCGGTTCGAAAATCACTTGAATAATCGATTTAAAAAAAATTATGTAATTAAAAAAAAAACACTCGATCAAATTATTCCAGTTATATATGAACTTTATTTTGGTAATTTATTTATAATATCAAATCAGTTATTTTAAGAATAAAACCCAATCATAGTAAATAAAATGACCCGAAAAGAGGTAACTTTGTGAATTTATTCTATCGAGCCAAATTTATCAAATCATGTTTCCAACCAAAGCTTGAACTAGAATATACCCTCAACAATACCAATTAAATTTATCAGATTACAATTTCACTGTTTACTATTTCAAAAATGAATTCATATAAACGTGTTTTGCAGGAATGTCTGAAATACCTCGCCTTAAAAAAGGAAAATATACTAAATATACGAGTATATTCAATATAGGGTAGGGTCACCTAAGATTGCGCGGGAGGTAAGACTGCGCAATACTAATATTTCAAAACATAAACGACATCTGTGCCTAACTTCAATCGTATTTTGATGCGTACATATGAGTGGTTTTGCTGCGAAAAAAAAATTGAAAACAGTGGGATATCGGATCTGCTAGGTAAGTTTGAAGATAATTCTTGTAACTGATGTTAATTTTAGTCATTTCAAACTGTGGTCATGTCTGATTAAGCTATATTCCAATAAATCTAGTTATCGTTTTTAAAAACTAATTCCACCTACAACGCTGCCCGGTTGCATATTTTACGCATCTACTCAAGAGATGGCATGGATAGTAATGTATTTGCATATTAAACGATTCCCTAAGACTGCGCAGAGCCATGGTCCTTAAAACTGCGCGCGCAGACTTACCTCCCCCTAATTTAAACTTCATTTTTGATGACTAGCTCTTTGACGCAGTTTGTAGTAGCCCTGCCTTCTAGTATATATATTGTTGGAAATAACACCAGAAGTTATTTTATTAAAAACAATATTTATTTCTACCCTCAATAATACCTTAATAATTACCGTTAGGAACAGACGACCGTGTGTGTATGTTATAAGATATTTATTTGTTTATTTATTTGTTTTTCTTTGTTTTTATTGATTATCACAATGAAATTTATTTAATTACAGGATGCCTAATCAAAAAATAGGTATAATTATCGATTACAGAAGATTGGATTGGTTGTTCTGTATGTTCTGAATGGTGGCATCAGTAGCATGAAAAATGCACAGCGGACATTGGTATTTGACAATTCAAGTTTGACTTTTGTACCTAAAATGGGTTAATTTAGTATTAATAGAGCTTAAGTTAATTGAGTATTACCTTAAAAGCTTCTGTTCTCCATGCGCAGTCTTAGCGATCCTATTGCGCAATCTTACCCACCCAGAGTCCTAAGACTGCGCATTTACCATTTTTCATATATTGCTAAATTATTAAAAAAAAATTTACCAAATATTTGATTAAGTTGTTTGTTAACAAAGTATATTAATGTACGTTTGAAAATAAATAAAGATGATTATGCTAACTCATTTTATTTTTGACTTACAGCAAGTCAAATGTTAAGTGCGCAATCTTAGGTGACCCTACCCTACTATCACATATTGAATATACCTACTCGTATATTTAGCAGTCTTTCTTTTACGTCTACAATCAATTAGGTTTAACCGGTAAAAATATCTTTGCCTGGCTTGTAATGTACTAACTTTTAAAAGTTTAGAGATATTTTAAGTCATCTTTTTAATTTTAATTCAAATTGATATGAATTAAAATGTCTGCATAAAATGTTGTCTTATTTTTATTGCCTTTAGTGTGAATTTATAGTGAAGACATCTGCTGCGTTATTGAGATAGATATCAATGCTGTATATGAATAATAATTATACGCACACATACTTCCGCTGTCTAATACGTGCTGAACAGTGACTGTGTGCTGTCACACGCGTATTCAACGATATCATTTTATTTGTGTGACAGAAAACTTTCAAAATGAACATTTGCAGTCTATACTTGTTTCAATACCGAGATGCGTATGAAGTTGCTGATTAGAAAAGTTAGGACATCCGGACATTAATATTTCTGTATGAGAGATGTTTAAAAAAATGGTTATTGGGGTCTTTATTATGATACCTAACATTAACCTTATAATTCTAAAAGAAATTCAAAATTGGTTATGATCGAATAAGCAAATGCATTGGAATCGGAACGAAGTCATTTTGTACATCATGAATATCAGCTAGTAAAGTCTAATTTGCTATACCTACCTTGCTCTATTCGATTTTGTGTTTTCAAATTTTTCCTAAAATGAGCTCTAATTGCGAGCACAAATACTCTTGTTTTATATACAAATATATTTTTTACGTTCCGTTATACTACTACTACTAGTGCATACTTTTGATAACGTAGGTATATATATGGGGTTTAAGCAGTATTTTAGAGTAGACTTATCTATACTAATATATAAAGCTGAAGAGTTTGTTTGTTTGTTTGTTTGTTTGTTTGTTTGTTTGTTTGTTTGAACGCGGTAATCTCTGGAACTACTGGGCCGATTTGAAAAATTCTTTCAGTGTTAGATAGCCCATTTATTGAGGAAGGCTATAGGCTATGTATCATCACGCTAAGACCAATGGAAGCGGAGTAAACGCCGACGAAGTCGCGCGCAGTAGCTAGTTAGAAATAATAGGAGTATAATTCAAGTAAAATTACCTTAATTGAAATAATTACAACAATTAATTTAATTATTTATAATTTATATTTTATTTTTTTATTATTAATTAATTTGTTTAGGTTTTGTCACCTGTAATTTTGTAAATACTTAATACAATTGCTATAAATATCACAGATTAAATTTCTTCATTTTTCTCTTCTTCAGTAATGTGAAGATAAGAGTACCTACATAATGAGTAAAATCTTTACCTTAAACACACCATGATGTAAAGATATGAGTAATGAGTAAAATCTTTACCTTAAGGTACTCATTACATACCATGAATATTTGATATTACGTTACGTTTTCAATGTTGTTTATTAAAGTCCTGTAAAATAACATAAAACGCACAGATATATTTAAACACTGTACAACGAAGTAATGAAGGCAGTAACACGGCGATGGCGCGTCAATAAAAATAATTTAAACGTTGAATTAACATCAGTTATAATAAAGTCTTCAGTCCTCATAAATTATTTATGTTGAACTATATTTTTGTACCAGAAGCCGGTCGCGGCGCTTTGATCGAGTTGCGTGGGATATAGCACGAGCGGTAGCGATTTATTTACCTGAGAACAAGTCATTACTTGATGGGTTGTTTTATAACTCGTTTTTTTATTGATTAGATTATATTTTTAGATTAAGATTATATTGTTATAGATAGACTAGTATAGACATGCCATAAAGTAAAGAAATAGTATACATCATTTAGAACGAAAAGAACCTTAACAACCAACAAAAACTGCAAGACGTGGTTGATATATTATTATTGTTAACTATAACAACTCACTTCACTCCTTCTCCTACACAGGGAAGAGGTCTATGCCCAACAGTGGGATATTACAGGCTGAATCGTGATAACAACTCACAAAAAATCATTTCAGACAACAAGCGGGGAAATTAAATAGCGATTATACAGAAAGGCCGTCTTACTATGACATCAGTCAGTCAGCCTAAGTTACCTAAGTTCGCGCCAGACATCCCGGTTTTCCGCAATCTTCATTCAGCCTACACTGGCAATCTTACGTAGATCGTCCATCTAGCGGGCCGGAGGACGTCCCACACTGCGTTTGCCAATTACTATGGCATGGTGATTACTTTTCCATAACAATTTACGACAAAAAATGGCAAGTGGTAGTTGGTGTAAAAATACTAATTTAATTGTACGTGTTTCTTGTAGCTTGCGCCATATTCAAATGAAGTAAAGGTACATGCGCGGTAGTGGATGCGTAGTGAAGTTCGTCTCCTGTCGACTATTGTTGTTGTTTTGTTGTCCACAAGGTGCGGAGGTGACGTGGCGATCTATGAATTTATCTCTATACAGATGTTTGATGGTATCAGTTTAAAAAGGGTGTAGGTAACTACAATGTTACTTAAAAAAAAATAATTAAACATAGTTTAATGATATTTTGAAAAAAAAAACACATAAAAATCTTAATTTTCTCTGGTGGAAGTGGGAAGAGATCACTATCTAGTGATAAGACAACCCGTTGCACGCGATGTAACTTTTTTCCCTTTAAGCTTTATTCTTATGTAATTGTTATATGTTACTGTGTGCAATAAAGTTATTTATTATTATTATTTGTTTTTCATGTACCGAACTGAATAGATTGTATAAATAAAATAAATAGAGAAAATAAAAATTAACTCTAAACATCCCCTAGTAGTATTTACCTACTCCTGTCTCGCTGTTTTGGAATCAATACGTCTTTTTTTATAGAACTAAGTCAACAAACAAGCGTACGGCTCACTAGATGGTAAGCGACCGTTACCGTTTACCGTAGCTTATAGATTCCTGCATCTCCAGAATTATCGCAAGTGCGTTGCCGAGCCTACCCCCAATCCCCTCGGAGCTCTGATCACCTTAATCATCACAGAAACACAACAGTGCTTGAAAGCATTACTAGTATTACTTAGCTGTAATCTTTTGTAAGGTCGAGGTACTAAACCAGTTGGGCTACTTCACATTTTGAGCAGTATCCTGCTCATGCTGTGCCTTAAGTTTCCTTTAAAATAAAATTGATCCTTAACAATAAAATAATTAAATTTCAGCTGTCGTAGTGTCTGTATTTTAAATATGCTTAGTTATATTCCATAACTTATTTTGTATGTGAATTAAGCCCTGACCCTTCTCCAACATGGAGGAAGATGCCTATGCCCAGGAGTAGGACCAGGAGTAGGTATACCAGGGTAGGAGTTCGATAATAGGACAGGTTGAATCAAATATTGTGTATGGTTGAGGTACTTTCCTAGTCAGCCCGCTCTGTTTTTATACTCTTGTTCTGTTTTACCTGAACTGATGATCTCGATCTGTATACGCTTAAGCCTGTAATATCCCACAGTTGGGATATCTTTCCCCATGTAGGAGAAGGAACAGAGCTTAATCCACCACGCTGCTCAAATGCGGGTTGGCAGATATATTCCCTACTATGAATAACGATCGCTATCAGGTGTACATGATAACAACCGGGATCGACGGCTTAACGTGCTCTCTGAGGCACGGTGGGGAGACCCACAAGGACTGCACAAACACCCACACCACGGCAAACCTGTATGGCCAATACAAATATTGTCGTGTGCGGGGATCGAACCCGCAACCGCCCGTGCAACAGCCACAAGCCAGTGCTGTGACCGCTGCGCCAACGCGGCGTCGATCTGTATAGTATATGTCTATAAATAGCCAACAATCAGTATTAAGATTGTTGCGCCGACAACAAACTTATACTACTCGTAATATCTAGTGAAACTAAATTTCTTTGTATACCTACGTAAACATACCTATAATTATATTCCAGAGATTAAACAGTATCACTACGAGAGGTATACAAACAATTTCGGTAATGCGACCAGCTACGGGTGTCATAATTGTACCACATCATTGTAATATCAGTTACACCATTTTGAACCTTATTTGTATCGCTTTAAGGCGATGTAAAGGACATATCTGTCGGTGATAAAAAATATTCAACCCTTAGAAAACCGCGATGTGCATTTCGATAATAGGACACAGTGTAGGTTATTGTAGACGGTTACAACTATAGAAACTGTTGACATACACATTGGTATATTTAATAGACACACATATCGCTCCTTGAATACAAAAGGGCCACAAATAAGAAAATATTTAAAATCGTTTTATTGCATAAAATGATAAATAATCTACTATATTTTATGGTAAAAAAAACTCCCATAATTTTTGCTTATAATTTATGGTAACAGTGACACACCACCCTTTTTGCACTGGAGCACTTTGACAGGTAAAGTCAGTACAAAACCGCCACATTGTCATTTGCGACCCGAGATTCAACGTGAACGCACGTCGGTTTTCGTGAAAAAGTGCCACAATCCAATATACGTCTGTGTTACATTCAAACTTCAGGTAAGTGTGGTTATGTTTTATAATACAAAAGTGCCATATTTTGTAAAACGTCCTCTTTGCATTCTAACATCAGTATTTGTGATCATATTTTATGACACAAAAGGGCAATATTTTGTTAAACGTCCGTTTTGAATTCTACAATCAGTATTTGTGATCGCTTTATTTTGTAAAACGTCCGTTTTGCATTATAAAATCAGTATTTGTGATCATATTACATAATCTAAAAGTGCCATATTTGAAATGCGTAGTGATAATACTTATAAAATAATGGGTAGATATTCCAAAATTATTTCTTTATTTAACAATTTATGTACACTAGAAAACAATATACAACAAATAGCACTTATAAACAATGCTGGTACAAAGGCACTACTTATCCCATGATGGAATCTCTCTTGAAAAGCATACATACATAAAAAGTATACACACATAGATAAAAATAACATAATACATACGATAATAAATTCTAATACGCATAAAGACAATTAAATTGATTTTAGGTTATGATTGATATAGGTAGAATTCTCTCACTCCTTTCTTAAATAGTGATAATGTTTCGCAATCGCGAATTTCGTATGGTAGGGAATTCCAAAGTCTAACGGAATGTGCAGTAAAGGAGCAGGAATAAAAGTCGGTACGGTGAGTGGGTATCTGAAGAAGAGAACGTTTATGAGATCTACACAGAGAATCATTAGCGTGAGAGAAAAAGAAGCGGTCCCGTAGATACGAAGGCGAACAAGAATCATAAAGAGTCTTAAAAAGGAAACAAAGCATTCTAAAGTTGCTACGATGGCAGATACTTAAAGTAACTGAAACTAAAAAACAGGGTATCCTTAAACTTATTGACAAAAATATCCTACCAAAGTATTACCAAAGCTTTTACGAAAATTTGTAATACAATAGGTACTTAATTGTGATAATATTTAGAAAAGTAAACTTTGAATGTTCCTTTTAATTAAGAAAGACTTATAAAAATAATATTAAATAATTAATAACAATATTAAATAACTACGATTTTAAATAACTTTTCTTATTTGTAACTTAGTATAGTAAACGTAAAAACTGCCATAAATTGTTTGAAACTGTGATTTTCTGAGACTGTGATATTTTTACTGTGTAATAATATTTTTATAAGCTGTAGTATTTTGCTACTGAATTCTGTGCATTTATAACTGATCTCGTATTTAGTTTATGTTACTTGAAATAATTAACGTAAAAAGTGCCTTAAATTGTTTAAAACTTGATTTGTAAGACAAAATAAATTGTTATTGTGTAATAATATTATTGTAATATTTTGCTATTTTATTATACTGAATTCTGTGCCTTTAGAACTGCTCTCGTATTTTGTATTAGTTAGTTTTGTTGTACTAAGAGCTTTCTCTTAAACATTAATAAGTAATACAAAATATGAGAAAATAAATAGAGAGAAATGAGTGTCGGCGGTTGATTTTTAGAGGATTTATTGATTTTGTTTTTTATGAATATTTTGATATGATTATTATAGTGTTATCTGTTGTTTTTTTATAGTTCTAAAAACATAATGTAAATGTTTTAGAGAGATGTTTAATTTGACTGAATAAAAGTCGCGTACAAAGTTGATATTATTTCTATTAATAATAAGTTAAGATTTTATTAGTTTGTAATTTTTAATTCATTATTTTCTTGGTGTTCATTCACTTCAGTTATTACCTAGTAATAAGATTAAACTTTTTGATTAATGTTTTTAACAATAAAGTACAATAAACCATTTTTATTAGTAAAATTGTGTTTACTTTTAGACATAATTTTTAAGATATTGATTCAAATTTTGAATGCAAAAGGGACTTTTGTGCTATTTTATCTTATTAGGTAACAGCTATTACCAAGTTCATATTGTACATAGATACAGCTAAAAAATACGCATCTATTGATGTATCAACATCTTATATTTAATTAATAAATATATGAAATATTTAAAAAAAACAGTTTAAAAATTTTGTTTTGGCCGTCCTGTAAAATTTATGAATTTCGATTTGTGTCCATTTTGTATTCAAGGAGCGATATACATATAGATATATAATATGTGATATGCATATACATGTATACATTTTTTGTAATAAAATTTGTTTGCATGGAACTAACTAGCTTTGTTATATTTTCACAGCTATTGTTTGTAGAACAAAATTTCAACTCTTTTACTGTACCTATATCAAGGTGAAACCTACACCAGATTTTAGCTATAACCTTTAGGATTTTACTTAAAATACCGCATTTAATAGCTATTGTGCAGCAGATTGAATGATTGAAATTAGTGAGATGAATCAATTCAACTAAAAATTGGCATGATTTGAGTTCGTACTACGAGCAGCGATAGAGATAGAGATACCTATACGAGATTGTTTCTTGTTTTTTGACCCGAAATTAATTGCTGTTTCCATGGAATTCGATGGGATGATAGTGACAATGTGTAATTGCTAAAGCTAGTTAGTAAGTAACAAGTAACATATAAAATACAATATTATGTAGGCTGTATTACATACCAAAATAATGTGAATAATAAATGTCTCTGTCCTTCAATACTCTTTACAAATCGAGGCCATCAAAGCCTCCAAGATGTTACGAATGTTATTGCACTTTTCCAAAGCTCGACTATCTATTATTGTTCAGTTATTGTAGCTTAGTGGTTAGAAACGAGAGGAAGATTTCAGTTCGATACTTTAAACATTTAGGTAGGTAACGATGATCAGAATAAACGTAAACAGTAACATATAGATACACAAGTGAATTGATAGATATATTTTTTAGTCTTTTGTGTCAAAATTAAGATTGATCTCTTAGAATAAGTTGTAACAGTACCTATAAATAACGAAATTTTCTAGCAATCAATATTTACTTCAATGTCGGTAATGCGAGGTATCATAGCTAGTACTATCTAGCTAATTGTCTGTGAAAGGTAGTAGAATACTATGAATAAAAATAACAATAAATTTGCTTAGTCTCGTTTTTTATACATTTACATACAATTTACATTAACTAGTCATAATACGAATATTATGCACAGAAAATTATATAAAAAATTTCGTACATGCAAATTACCATAGATATGTTGTTTAATATGATAGGATTACAATATTACTTAGTATCACATATCCTTTACAAAGTTATAAAATGTAATTTACGGATAACTTAAACATTATAAAAAACACATACATAAATGTACATAGATACAGTCGATGAAATAACACAATTACAACCATCTAACTTGAACCCTATACCCTGTAGAGAGGGTTCATGTTGTATGACCCTCACGGAGCCCCCATAGAAGTAATTCTTAGCCGAGTCATTGTTTCACCACAATCAGCCATCATTAATTAATCGTTATTATTATATTCTTGAAATGTACAACAGAAATGACGATTCTGTTAATAATGAATACATTTATAGACCCCATAAAGTGTAGATATGGCTTCGTAAAAAGTCATTTCATAATTTATTTCATTTTTACTTTTGAAATTTTTTTTTACGTAAAATGTGATATGTAAATTGAGAACTGATAGCAATAAAAATAGTGAAATTAATGTAATCTTAAAAATTATAAATATGGAAAACAAATTTTCAAAACTTGTTTAAAAAAGTCGAAAATTATATAACAAAACTAATTAATTATTTTTAATATCAAAAATTATATCAACACAAAAATACACCGTCATAAAACTATGTATAATATGTATTATACGTAGTAAAGATTACGAAAGACTGGAAATATATAAATATAAATCACCTAAGTACACAATTTAACTTATCTAAGTTAATGTAATCTATTTATCTATAAAAAAACAAAAATATTAGAAAATAAAATAAATAAAAATATAAAAGGGTCTATAAGTTTATAAGTTCATAAGTACACACAGAAATAATTACAAGTGTACAATGCGGGCGCTCTGTTCGTTGCAACTGCATCTTGCACCCAATATCCGATAGCACTTGATACTCTCCACGGCATCACAATTGATATATTTTAAAATTTAATTATTAGATTCATTCGTTACTAACTTTACAGCATGTGAATTTCAAATATGGACAATAATATGCATTTTCATTGTAGAACTGGTTATTTTTACTCTACTAAGTTTGCATAAAGTGATTTTCAACATTATTTTGGTATGTTATTTCAGAAAAAAATTAATTACACGTAAATTTAGTAAAAAAAAATTAATAAAATGCCAACTATAATCACATCATCATCACTTCAGCCTATCGCAGTCTTCAGCATCGGTCGGTTTTATAAGTTTCAAGGTGGTAGTGGAACTATGTTATCTCTTACTCTTAGATAATAGTTACAAATAATAATAATGTAAAGTTGTATTTTGTGAGTTTGTATACCTACATTATTAGCTTATAGAAATATATTCAATTATTATTATGCCATATACAAATAAGATAATCTTAACGTCTGAATATTTTTAAAACAAATATTAAGAAGTCAAGTAAACATTATCTCAAGAATCAAATCCAAACACAAATAAAAAGTGTAAAAATCAAATACAGTATAAAACTTTCACTACATGAATCATTGAGTTCCTTTTTTCTTTAAAAAAAAAACGTCACAAATCAGCTGTTACAACATGGCGTCGCGGCAAAAAGTTCAGATCTAAATATAATAACTCGATTTGAATGAGAAAGGCATCTGTCTTGAGAATGGGAGGAAATGATGGGGGTGACAAGAACGCACGTGTGTATGATATCTTTTTATTATTTTTTATCTATTACACATTAATTGTAATTATTATCTATCTTTTTATTGTTTTCTTATTTTAGTGATTTAGTGAATTTTTTACAACTAGTATTGGATGAAGACGTCTATATTTATTTCACATAACAACTGCTACATTTATTTTTGTCCTGTTCATTGAACCGTATGCTTTATCTTTTTAATCTATGGCGCGAAATGGCAAAATCGTACCGTCAAAAATAATTTATTATCTATCAAAAAATAATTGTTATAATTACTTATGCAACGCTGAGTATCTCCCCTCTAGTTAGCTTTTTTATTATTCAAATCCAGTAATGATTCCGCCATTGTCAGAGCTTGTGTTTGATCCTCGGACTAAGAATCAATCCTTGATTCTTAGTCCGAGGTTTGATCGGACATATTTTTTTTATTATTAAAAAAAAATATATATATCTGTGTGTTATCTGTGTTTTAAAGCCAACCACTATTGAAGCTTTCTAAGGAATGATATTTATTAATTCAATGTTAGAAATTCCTGACGTTAGCGCAAAATAATAAACTTTAAATCTGATTTATATTTATATAAGAAACGACAAATTTTAATAAAGGGTAAAAACTAACAAACCTTTAAAACAATACAGTAGGTAGGTACTCGAGTACTTAGAAAAATAAGAGTAGAAAAAATAAGTAAAATAATTTTATGTATATTGTTTGATGTTGTCTTATAATATACAAACGGTACATCTATACTATAATATAATAAAGCTGAAGAGTTTGTTTGTTTGTTTGTTTGTTTGTTTGTTTGAACGCGCTAATCTCAGGATCTACTGGACCGATTTGAAAAATTCTTTCAGTATTAGATAGCCCATTTATCGAGGAAGGCTATAGGCTATATATCATTACGCTAAGACCAATAGGAGCGTAGCTATAATGAAGAATGTTTCAAAATCGGGTGGTCCTATTCCACGGGGACGAAGTCGCGCGCGCAAGCTAGTAAATATATATAGGTACACAATTATTTTTTATACAAAATTTCTGATGATGAGTCGAAGTGAGGGTTAGGTGTGGGTCTAGAGGTACCATCGCTTTCGACTATTCTTATGAAGGCACTCAATTTTTTAAATAAGCTTATTAAGATGATTACTTTGAAACAACTATGCATTTAAGAAATACTCCACGTGTAAGCCATAATACCTACTTCTAATTTCTAAATATCTGAAGTTAGTGCCATTTGAATATGAACTACATTCCTAAATTCATAATTTACTCAAATACTAACCACTCCTGCTCCTTTTGTGATAAAAAACTACAATATATAACAAAAAAGATCAAGATAAAAAGATTCGATATTTAAAAATCGAACGCGAAAGTAGATCGGAGTCATTGTTTAAATATTTAAATTCGTTCCATTCATTCAATAACGTGATCCATCTTTATGGTTGTGTCAAAATTTTTCGGTTCGATTTGCATATGAACGGGTGAATGAATGAATATGAGTTTGAAATCATTGTTTGGTGTTTTTTTAAAACATATTCGGTGCAGTGTCACTTTGTGTTTTACGGTTCGGGGTGAATTAAATTGAATTCGGATTGCTTTAGAAATTTTTGTGACGTTTATAAACATTTTCTTTATAGATTCTTTTTTTATATATAACTAGGTGGGCAGCCCCGTACGCTTGTTTGCCGATCTAGTTACATAAAAAAAGCGTACGGCTCACCTGATGGTAAGCGATTACCGTAGCTTATCGACGCTTGCAACACCAGAAGCATCGCAAGCTCATTGCTGATCCTACCCCCAATCCTCCCAGCAGCTCTGGTCACCCAATTACTCACCAAAGAAACACAACACTGCTTGAAAGCAGTATTATTTAGCTGTGATCTGCTGTAAGGTCGAAGTCCAGTCGGGCTGGTCCAGTCGGGCTGCTCCAGATATTGAGCAGGATATTTCTTGCTGTGCCCTACCTCAGATAACTTGACGTTGATCTTAGTTGTTAAGTAATATTTTAGTTGATTTTTCGCGGAAAATATTCAGTCAATATTTTTTTAATTATATCTTAACTTCTATTAAATTGACATTTGACATAATTGAAGAAATACGACTCAATAGTTTATAATGAAAAAATAAATAAATTTATTTTGAGATACGGAATAAAATTAATCTCTTGGTAAGGAGCATTGCCTTTAAGATATTAAACAAATCACTGTATCGCCTCCTAATGATGTTGATGCGTCAGTGTGAGAGAGACGTCAGATGTAAAACCTATAGGAGTGAGTGAGACAGAGGAACGGAAACGACGTAATATATGGTGCATTGTTAGTAATGAGATCGGTTTGTATGTTCGTCTGTCTGTGGGCGGTGGCCTTAAATAGTCTATACACGATTTTTTTTAGTACATAGTTACAATTCTGCGGTCGTCATATGGTTGTCTGTTTGTGTTTTTATAAAAATAATATTGTTAATATTATTAATAATATTGTATATATAAATATATTTATTTAAGTTGATGTGGATTATTTTTTTAATATTAAAATTTTCCATCATGTGTCCATGTCCCATTTCCAGTTAATTAAAATAAGTGTGTTTTTTTTAACATTTCTATTTGTTATTTTTTTCCTTTCAACTGTTTTGTTGTCCATTGTAGCTGGCAGTTAACAATTTTGAATTTATAATATTAAAAACGTCATACTCTATGGAACCGATGGTGTTCGAACGTATTTGAAATTCAAATTTGGAAATCCATTAGTGCGACTCGTCATTTTAATGTGACACCGTATTGAGTTACTCTAATTGATGGTTCGTTTTTTGAATGCTCCACTTTCGAATTTCGAACGCTAGTTCCGTTGCCGTTTTTTATCTTTTAGAAATGTGTTGGTTGAACACGCAATATTTGATTGTATGTGTGTTTGTCATTGATGTATGGGAAGATTGAAGATGGGAATGTTGTGTTGGATACTTTTTGTTGTTAAAAGTGAAAGAAGAATTCACTAGAAGTGTTCACTTTTAATTTAAAAAAAAAAAATGTTGGAATGTTTTCAAATTACAAGCGTTTTGTGGAAAAGTGGGTAAATACCTACGCAAAATTCTTAGTATTGAATTACATTTACCAAATCGCTGGTATACCTACTATAGAAAATGTCTTTTATTAGAAAAGACGAAACTTTACTTAGTTATTTATTATTATCGATCTTATTTAAATAAGTTTAGAAAACTTCATCGATGCAAATAAATGTGCAAAAGTGTTAAAATAGTATTAGACTAAAGTAAAACAAAAGTTTTGTACTCTTTTTAAGCGACTTTCAAAAAAGGAGGAGGTTCTCAATTCGACACGTGTTTTTTTTTTTTTTTTTTTTTTTTTTTTTTTTTTTTTTTTTTTTTTTTTATGTATGTTAGCTCAGAACTTTTGACTGGGTGGACCGATTTCGATCAATTTTGTTTTAATTGAAAGGTGTTGCGTGTCATGTGGTCCCATTTTAATTTAATTGAGATCTGACAAGTAGTTTTATAGTTATATCTAATAATGCGTATTTACGTGACTACTTTTTCGTCGACCTACGTTATATTATACCGCATAACTTTTTACTCGGTGTACCGATTTCGATGATTCTTACTTTAATCGAAAGCTAATACTTGTCTTGTAGTCTTGTTTAAATTAGATCGAAAACTGATTACAACTTTTTGAATAATCTTTAATAGCGCGTATTTACTTGACTATTTTTTCGTCTTATTACGTTGTATTACTTGTCGATGTTATTGAAGTCGCTTTTTTTTCGTTTGCGAGCAAACACAATTATTTAACCCAGTTGTTAGTTGTTACATAATCGTCTTATAAGTAGTACAGTCAGTCTCTCGTCTAATGTCTCTCCTTTACGCTAACTATGTAATGTCAAAAGCGAATCACAATCGAACCGTGTAATACGTATTGATGATTCGATTTTCTGTCGATTTGTCCGCCATTTATAAATAAATCATTTGTTATTCTAACTCGTTCCTTTTGTTGTTAATATGGATTAATGATCGCTAGTTCGACACGGAGACAATGACAATGACATCCGTCTGACTTCTGATCTAGATTTTAAAAATGGAACGAATCTTGTACGGTTAATTTTTTTTTATCATCAACCAGTAATATGGATTCTTATTATTATGTAGTTTTTATACTTCCGTCATTTAAAATATTTAAAATAAAGGAACTTACTACTTAAGAAATAACAAAAACAGCTATTAAAAAAGAGTAAAATTATTTTTGACTATTATTCAAAAGGTTCTTGGACCTTTCATGTCATGTGTCATGACACGGTCGTAAGAGACGCCATGGACAGAGACCAGTGGAGGAAAATCATCCGCTCCAGATGCAACCCTGATGCTAACCACGATCCTCAGACATGAGGGACCGACAAGAGAGAGAGAGTGAGAGAGATTCAAAAGGTTTTAATTTGAAAATTGAGTTACTTATAGAACAATGCAAAAATAATTTTGTTAAATTAAAATAATTCCATTTTTAAAACGTACGATTTTTTAAAAAATTAAAAAAGAAGGAAGTTCAACGTTCATTTGTATACAGTATGTTTTTTTTTATATTAGAGTATTTTGTAACAAGTATTTATCTGTTAACTTAACGGAAATGCAATGACGTTTCGATAATGAAATGAACACGTTTGTAGAACACACACGAGTTTAAAAGACATTACAATTTTTAAGTTTGTATGGATATTTGCTATTTTGAGACTTTCAAAGACTAAATTAAAAAAAACCTGAACACAATTTTTTTAAATCATATCTTTTAATTAAATTTTTCGATCCATAGGGATGTTTATAATTTCCTTATGTGTGGGTAACACAATAAATAAAAATAAAACGAACCTGAACACAATTAAAAGTCATCATTCTCAGTTTATTTTGAATACCATGATTTAGACTGTCTACTGTCAAAATAGGTAGGTATATTTGTTGGTATAGAAGATTTTTCAATTTTATTAGTATTAAGTACGCTTCAGTCTGTAATATCCCACTGCTGGGCATAGGCCTTTTTTCACAACTAGGAGAAGGAGGAGTACATGATAACAACCGGGACCGACAGCTTAACGTGCTCTCCGAGGCACAGTGGGGAGAGGCACTATGACTAACAACCAGACCGCGAATAAATATTTTTATAAGCAAAAATATCCACTACAAGCGGGAATCGAACCCGCGACCGTCGGTGTTTAGGCGTCGCCGATACAGCACACGCACCATTAGGTATATACACCACAGCGTTCGTCAAATTATTGGTCGAATAGCGGTCGTTTTAGTATTATTAGTAGATGCAATTTACTACTAATTAGCTTATGACTCTTTTTGTGCTCTTTATTATCAGGACCATGTTGGTATAAAAGAAAATTAAAAACGAATGTTATATGAACAATAAAAAGCCATGCCATGTACGAATATCACTGAATCACCTAGTTTGCAAAAAATATTTTATTGATCTCACGTGGTGGACCGACGATCTGGACAGGGTCGCGGGAAGTCGCTGGATGCGTGCTGCGCAGGACAGATCGTCGTGGAAAACATTAGGGGAGGCTTATGCCCAGCAGTGGGCGTCCGTCAGCTGACATGATGATGATGATAATGAATTTATTGATTGATTGGTTTAATGACTTTCAGTTGTGCCAGAGGAGAACGATTGATACTGTTATATACCGGCGGACGCTGGTACATTGATTTCTCTTGATGGACTTCTTGTCAGGATAATGAAAGTAACGTTGTTTGAATTTACTGTTTATTCAAATATGTTCACGTTACAATTAACATTGAAGAGAGCGTTACACTATAGGTTACAGAGGCGTTTTGATATTAATGACTGATATGTTCAGCCTGTATCGGATGGATACTGAATCTAGTCTGACGCTTACCGATGGATGTTCGGTATTTATTATTGAATTACACAACTCCCACTATTTTCGGTTTCCTTGCATTCGTATCGTTCGCAGGACGATTACGATTTATGAGGTAATGACAAAACAATGACCATGGGAAACGTTCGTTGGAGTATTGTTTAAGATCTATAAATTTGAGCATGTGCGACAAATTGAAAAGACAATACGAGTCGATCCTTCAAGCTGTGACATGTGATTGAATTATTGACGCAAGTACAATAGTTGCATCGATCACAATAACAAACTAATAAGACAACAAGTTGAATACAATAAACATGTGCGTAAAGCTTTTTGGCTAATTCAATAGGTTCATTACTTTAATGTGACAATGAGGTTGAGACGCGAGTTACAATCGAGTAAAAACAATAGACGCGTCTGTCACATCCTGACAGATTTCGTAACAATAGCAAAACTAAAAGATAAATTATAAACATATGTGTATGTACATACCAGTACATAACAATACAAAAATTATTTAATAACCCGCTAACACGACAGACGCCCTTTCTTGCGAACTGTCAAATGCATGAAATTTAAATAGGTAATCTTTTAGTTTACTGAATTTTTAATAAAATAATATGTATTTTTTTATAATACGATTGTAATTACTATAAAACTCGTATGTCAGTAACCCAGACCACCCGCGCAAGGTCTCGAGGGGGAGCTCTTCGAAACCAATAATCATGTCCCATCTTCGACTTTCAATTTTAAAAATCGAACGTATTCTATTCGTCGGTCAAATTAATACCGGTTTTGTAACGACTTGCGGTAGCGAAGAGTTTTATTATTTTATTGCTACCTAACGCTTTCGTAATTGATGAGTGAATGAATGAATGAAATAAAAAAGTTAACAGGCACAAAAATGAAATAGTATAAAAGTGATGCAACTTGTATTTTTTGAATTTGGAACCTATACTAATATTATAAAGCTGTAGAGTTTATTTGGTTGAATGCGCTAATCTAAGGAGCGAGTCGTAATCGAAATCTTTTTTTTTGTATCGAATAGTCTTATTTATCGACGATGGCCACGAACAATAATGGAGCATTTTCGTTGCAATAACGAAAAAAGTTTATTTGTTTTGATATCATAATTAGTGATGTGCCGGATCGTCAAAAATATAGATCCGCGGATACGGATCCGGATACGGATATTTAGTGTCAAGATCCGCGGATACGGATACGGATACGGATCTTTATTTACTCACTCAATCGGTGTCGACGCGTGATCTTGAAACGACAGATTTCAACTTGCATTGAGCGCGTATTACTTTTGTTAACCAACTTCCAAAAAAGGAGGAGGTTCTCAATTCATCTGTATTTTTTAATGTATGTTACCTTAAAACTTTTTACTGAATACACCGATTTCGATGATTCTTTTTTTAATCGAAAGGTGTTGCGTGTCACGTGGTCACATTTAAATTTAATTTAGATCTAACTATAGTATGTACTTTTTAAGTTATATCTAATAATCCGTTGTAATATTTGCTGGACTATTTTTTCGTCGATTTATACGTTTGTATTATACCGCATAACTTTTCACTGTGAACATCGATTTTGAGGTAGGAGGCAGTGGTGGTAGGCAGTAGTAAGTAGTTTATTGTTTATAAATAATTTTTGTGATTCTTGTTTTAATCGAAAGCTGATGATTGTCTAGTGGTCCCATTTAAATTTGATCGAGATCTGATAACTACTTTTGTAATTGAAGTCGGTTTTAATTAGTTTGCGAGTAACAACGAGCGGTATCCAAAAAGCTTAATAAACCGCGATAAAATCCGTAAAAGTTGTTTCAATAAAAAAGTTTTTTGTTTTTCATTTTCTTATATTTATAAAAGTAATGTAACTTTCTATGTGTAATAGTGATCTCATAAAATAGTTGATTATCTCATATGAAGTATCTTTGAGTTACATACTATGGATGTTGTTCATACTAAATAGTATGGTAACTTACTACAATAGGTATATGTTTGCAATTAAAGGTGCTAAATATTTGATTTTAAGACATAAAAAATACTCTGAATGGATTTTTTTTTAATAATTATACTACTTATGCAGCATTTTATCCTGTCAATTGAATTTGAAAATTAATAAAAGATCCGTAAAAGATCCGCAAGAAAAGTGACGGATACGGATACGGATACGGATCTCATTTTTCCCGCGGATATCCGCGGATACGGATACGGATACGGATATCCGGAACATCACTAATCATAATATATTCCGACTACATTATAGATACAATTTCAAAAGCAACACCCTAATTAACCTAGAATTATTAATCTGAATACGTTTACTTACACGGGATTTACCGCGCGCCGTCATTTTGTAACTCCCAATAATGCGGCGACGTTGCAAGTGCCATGGTCACCCTTGAAGCCAGTTGCGAAATGACAATGAGGTTAGTTCCCTACAATCATAAGTGCTAATATTATGTAAAAATATAGAAGTTATACGGAACCAGTATCAAATCGATTTCAGCTATGTACGTTTGATGTCGGAGTAATGCGAATTGTTTGGTTAGTTCACACATTCACAGTGGCCAAAGATGTGGTATGATTGTTTATCATTCAGTATTTAGTTTAATACATATTATATATATTTTGATGTGTTAAATAAAATGTTATGTAAGATATAAGTGTTAAACTTTCACGGTACTAGGTATGAACTTATACGAGACTTACCTTGATTGTTATTTTGAAGCTTTCTGATAGATATACATATATTTGATAAATAATTATTTGTTTTTATGTTTTTTGTTGTCAAAATCGTAAGACCTAGTAAAAAGTTATGGTAGATATGGTACACGCAAAAAATTTAAGTCGAATTGCGACCCTCCTACTTTTGAAGCCGCTAAATATTTCAAATTAGAAAAAAAAAAAAGCGCAAAATAGTATTGTACTTGTAAAACATTTTCTTGATTATTATAACGTACGTGTAAACACGAGGGCGATGCGAACTAGTTCCGTTAAAATGTACAAAAGGCGGTTCATTAAAGCCAGATGCGGACCCACGTGCCACGGTCGACACCTGTCAATCTCGACCGACTTACGACCTCAAGAACTTGTACTCGACTTTCTTTACTAGAAGTAATATTTTGATACAAATTCTATACAAGGTCACAAATTTATTATTACTAAGCAAAATCTATTTATGTAAAAACTTATGTAAATAATCTTGTATTGTTTTATTTGTACGCTCTTTCCTGCTTTTTTTTTACTTCTATCATTAGGTAAAGGTTTTCTGGAAGACATCGCTATAAGCTGTGGGAGCCATTGCATATACATATTTACCTTGTAATGTTAATATTCCATTGTGATGGTTTTAAGACTTCTAAGTTTTAATAAATCGCAAGATGATCCAGCGTAGGTAATATCGCCGGTGTTCGTCGGGTTGGCTGGACTGCAATAGTTTCAGATTATGATTTATTAATTTAGTCTATAACGTCCCAATGCTGTGCAAAGGCTTCTGTCTCTGTCAAGCACTAGCTATCCGGTTCCAGATTTTGAGCAGAATATTTTGTTGGGCTCTGCCTCAATGATAAAAATAATGCCTTGTTGTATAATAATCGTAATTTTCTCAACATTTTAATACGTACCTCTTGTAGGTTATTTTAGGTTTATGAGTGCTATTAGGTAGGTTTTCTTATATAGCCTATATTGCATCTAGGTAGTGAAAAGTTTAATAATAGTAATTATGAAAACAAATATAAAATGTCTAACAAGAAACGACTACGCCATCCAGAGCGGTCAATTTCAATATTAATATTTTCAAAGATTGATCTGCAGATGCGCGGTGTATGATTGTGTATGTATTTTACGACCGTACCGCATTAACTCCAGTAATAAAATATAGAGTCCAGTAATTCAATAACACTTTATAGTTAGTTAATTATTAACGGTTTCTCGATGCGAACGAAACGCGTGTTATTATACTTATTATAAATAATAGAATTTTAATTGAAAACAACTGATAGTTCGGCGAATATTATTATAGTATTGTGAACGGCTTTAGCCGCGTTGACGTTAACGATTATAATTCTGTTGCGAAATGGATTATGTTTTAAATTTCGAATATTTATTTTGAATGATTAGAGCATCTAACAGACTATACATTCCCATTCGATGAATTTAAAAAGAAATTCCTTTTTCAAACGACATCGTGTAATTCGATACGATGTTTTGAACCCGTCTTCGCATCTGTCATCGCTATATTGAAACAGATTTACCCTCACATAAATCCTAAACATCCGATACAAGCCGTATAGAAATTTGCATACGCCATTTACGGGTTAAAAAAAATTATCATATGATTACGTTTGGTATTTGAATTTAAAACTTTAAACTCTATGTCTTGCACGTAAGATTCAAAATCAGTTGAATGTGATTGTAAAATGAAAGATGATGCAAAGTACTAGATGCTCTTTTCACATGCGGAGTTCCGCACAGATAATTAACAATCAACTCTATTCTTTGACATTAGATTTGAAATTCGAACATTCCGAATTCGTAGAGCTTGGGAAAGGTTAACCCTAAAATGGTTTATGATAATTTTTCTCCAGCGAATTATTTTTGCTATCATTTTTCAATAGCTCATTAATGGACGCTAAAGCCAACCCGGGCGTAAGTGGCGTAGGTTTTAAGTTTGTATTGTTAATGTCCCCGGATGCGTCGAAGATATTGTTGGGAAACCGATTTAATGGTCGTCATTTGAATTTCGATGGCGTTCGAAGGGTTAATTTGCATGATTGTGATTTATAGTTTATTTTTGGTTCGATTTATGAAACGCACTTAACTCTTTCAATGGGTATTAGCGAATTTTGAAAATTTGAATATCGAACAAGTAGATGTTCTATTCACATTTAAGAATTTATTTATTATATAGATACCTATAATATTGCTCATGGTTCAGCTTCACATTGTTTATTTTTATTATTGAAATGAAAATGGAGTACCTATTGTAAGAGATCTAAGATAATCTTAATATTTAAACATTTATGAAGATTAGAAATAAAAAATTTAAATTTAATGATTATTAAAGAACAGATCAAATATTAATTAACTTATTTTAATTAGAGTTTAGGTATTTTCTTAAATAAAATATAAAATAATTTTATTATAGTTTAAATCTATATATATAAAAGAGTTACCCACCCATTGACTCATCACGATATCTCTGGAACCATAAGGCGTAGAGACTTGAATTTTGGTAGGAATATTTATTTTACCGTGTAGAGGTCAGCTAAGAACGGATTTTACGAAATTGCACCCCTAAGGGGGTTAAACGGGGGTTGGAAGTTTGTATGAAAGTCCTATGTTTTTGAAGTAAGAGACTTGAAATTCAAAATGTATGCTCTATAGATGGTGTTGAGGTGTACTAATAATGTATTTTGAGAAATCAACCCCCTTTTGGGGTTAAAACAGGGGATGGTTGTTTGTATGAAAGTACAATGAAAAATACACCTACGAACTTGAAATTAGGAAAGGCTATAGCTATGATTTTTCTCAAATTAACGCGGGGGTAACCGCAGGCACAGCTAGTAAAATATAATAGTAAAATAATTGTTTAAGAACTATTCATTTATCAATACAAATACATACCCAAACATCCTACCTATATGGTCTTTCCCTTATATACGAAATAAATATAAAACTCAAAGGTCAAATATTAACAATACAATAAACAAAGAAACATTCTAACCGACGAATCAGGATATCATTCATCAAATCGAATGAATTTTTAATTAGTATTAAAAAAACACATTCGGTCACCAGCACTGAAGCGTGCCAATCGACTTCCGATCTTTAATTTACTATCTATCTCTTTCACGCTTTAAGACAATTAAATAAAATTATCTAGCTGTCTCTTTCTCGCGCTAATGTCAAATATAATTAGAAACAACGTTAGATGTTAAATTTAAATGTTTCTTTAACAGGATTTTGTTGTAGGGTCGAAGAGTAATGAGATTACCCCTATAACTGTAATTGTGGTTTATTTTATGAATATGCTATATAAATACTTTGTGGTTTTACCTGACATTGACAAATGTCAAAGTGTGTACTACGACTAGTATCTGTAAAATTTAACGAAGTTTGTATTCTCGACCGCACCGATCAATTTCCTTCGTGTATTCTCAATCCTACGTGACTTTGACTACCATCTGTGTTTGTGTGTGAAAATGATCGTAATACGTAAATTTAAACAAAAACCGATTAATTCCTAAAATACATATTAGGTATGTTAAAATGATAATATTTACTCGAATATTTTTTAATGAAGGAATTTGATCGTTACGTACTGAACGAAAGTAAAATAATAAATACTTTGCTACCAAAACTGAGGTAGAGCACAGCAGGAAATATCCTACTCGAAATCTAGAGCAACCCAAGGGGGGAAGTACCTCGACCTTATAGAAGTTCACAAATAAATAATACTGCTATCAAGCAGTGTTGTGTTCCTGTGGTGGGTAAGGTGACCAGAGCTCCTGGGAGGGATTAGAGGTACGGTCGGCAATGCGCTTGCGATGGTCCTGTTGTTGCAAGCTTCTACAAGCAACGGTAATCGCTTACCATCAGGTGAGCCGTACTAAGCGTATAATAAAGAGAAAAACCAACGAGACAGTCTCATATATGGGATTTCTCTTGTGATATGTGCTAGACATTAAAATTTCGTTGATTATCATAAAATCTAATTAGAACGCGATTACTGAACTTAGGCGTAGCGTTATAGCCTACGTATGGTATAAATATAAATACAACTAAAGCATAGGCTCGACATTGATTAAGGGTCATAAACAAAGAAAGGTACCTATGTGTGTTTTATGAGATTTTTTTTTCTTCAAATTTCTTACTGTATGCATGTGTCATACATATCGAAATAAATATATACATACACGAAGTCTCGTTTCCCCATCGATAATAATTAGTTTCTCATGTCATGACATGTGGTGTGCGGAACCGTTAATTACCGTACGTTTCGACGGCATCGATTTTATCGGCACCATCGTAGTGGCGTGGTGGTGCTATGTTGTGGTATTTTGGTATTGTATACATAATACCGTTTTATTACTGCGTGTGTAGCTGCGCATACGCATGATATGTTGCGTTTTTAGTTTAAGTGTTTTTATTTATACTTTTCTGGATAACTAATTCTGATATTATATTTCGTTGATAGTTGTTAATATTTATAACATTTAGTTTTATTAGTTTTGTTATAAGATATTGTTGATATTTTATTTTTGATATTTTTGTATAAGATATTTTTGACAAATACGAGTAGATAGGTAGTTGGATTGCGTCATACTTTACATTCAAATAGTAAAGTTATTAATTTCATCTACGTGAAATCCCTATAAATACATGATTAATTATTATTATTTTAGTAAAGTAGCAGAACAGTAAATTCTCGTGCGCGCTCGTATGGACCTATCTAGGTATCTATTTGTCAACGATCCTTCTAAGCAATTAAAAGTTTAATTTATTATTCAAACACGCGATACATGTCATACTCCCCGGAGATTCTCGCTAATTATTCCGCTAATACTTGCGATACAGCTGTTACATTGCATTTAATGCTATTTGCAATGTTCCACGTAACGCAAGTTTGATTAGAGATAGCTTAATGGATGATTTTTCTTTTTATTAATTAGTAATATTGATCTATTCGTGTATTTTTATAATAGAAACACGAGTGAATATGAATACTTTTAATTAATCTTCGTCGTACAGGTCTAAGCTCATAACGCCCTAATAATGTTTTTGACAATTTGGTGATAGTTCTTAAATTTCTTTTTTTTTAAAAGAAGGTAGATACTAAGATTAATATCTACCTTCGCTTCACACTCAACGCACCCCAATAGTGTGAACGTGTCGGGGGTTCGAAAGACACAACTCATACACAAACACCCAAACCACGATATACATCTATATGATTTTACAAATATCTTCGAGTCGAAATTTTCACTGATAACACAGTAACCAATATTATGACCACTGCGTCAACCTGTTGTCTACTATTAATTGATGACGCGTTGGCGTAGCGGTCACAGCGTTGCGCTAACAAAATCAAAATCAAAAATAACTTTATTCAAATAGCCTTCAAAAGCACCTTCGAATCGTCATTGTACAAATTAAAATTTTAAATTAAAAGCGGTCGCGGGGATCCCCCCACATGACAAACATTTATATTGGCCATATAGATGTTTGACACAAGAGAAAACCCTACTGGGGGCCGTTGATTGAGAAGCGTTTATTTACTTATTTATTAATTTACTATAATCATTAGCAACAAAGAATAAAATGAAATAAAAAAGACAAAGGGATCCACATAAATTAAATATACTTTTTAATATTTTTTCCTTACAGTTTGTTCTATTAAGTACTACAGAACCCATCAAGTGGCAGTAGTATTCGCAATTGTCTATGTGAAAACAATTGTCTGAAGTATCATCTTATATTAAGTGATTGACTTTGCCCAGATCCTGCAACACCAGATGAGCTACAAATGTACTGACTTAGAGAATGACGAGATAATATGGTAGGGATGTAATCCTTTGCTCAAAGTTAATCGGTAAAATATCACTGATTTATCGAAAATACCGAATTTCATTCACTTCCTAATTCCGAATTCATTTTATTCACTTAGGGTTTATTATTTTTGATCTATAGTATAAACATTTGTGTTGCACGTTGACGTGAAAACATACTATAAATATTACAGATATTGGCTATTTTATAGACGATCGGGTGAGATCGGGTGGGTTTGCTAGTATGCAAATAAAACGTGTTTATTCGCCAATTAACGATACTTACGCTGTGGGTTAAGCGCTGTATCGTTTTCCTTAATAGTTTTTACATACTTAAATATTAATTAACATTACCTTTTTTGTTTTTATAAGTAGGTACCCGTACACTTATAAAAGTGATCGTAAAATAATTATAAATTACATTTATTTACATTTAATTAATTTTTATATATCTGCGTAATATGATAACATTCTTTAATTAAAATAATTTATTTGTACGTATACAATAACACAATAATAATTTTTTTTAAGCAATCGTTCTGCTATATTGATGCGTGGAGCCGTTGAAACACCAATGGTCGCGGGTTCGATACCCACTTGGAGTGGATATTTGTTTTTCTATATATATCATATATTTTATATTTCGCTAAACTACAAATACTCGTTTCCAGACTGGATGTCTCTTCCTGTAGATTATGTAAAACTACAAGGAGAAAGAGGCTTATAGCTTATGTCCAGATGTGGGATGATACAGGCTGAGTCGTCATTGTTCAAAAACAAAAAAAAATAATATTGTTTTAAAATATAGGCTATAAAATATCCAGGTACAACAGCCTGAGTAAGTTTTTTTTAAATATAACTAGGTCGGCAAACAAGCGGACGGCTCACCTGATGGAAAACGATTACCGTAGCTTATAGACGCCTGCAACACCAGAAGCATTGCAAGCGCGTTACCGACCCTATCCCCAATCCCCCAGGAGCTCTGGTCACCTTACTCACCAACAGGATCACAATTCTGCTTGATAGCAGTATTATTTACCTGTGGTCTTCTGTAAGGTCGAGGTATTGCCCCAGTCGGGCTGCTCCATATTTTGAGCAGGAAATTTCCAGCTGTGCCCTACCACTGACTATATCTAGTCAGAGGGAATTCTACAACTGAATTCATACATTAACAAAATAATTCGTTAGTCAATATATATGTACTAATTTTTGTTTTTGATTATTTTGGCGATGACAGAATATTTGTCATACGGAAGAACTATTTTGTCTTTCTACCCTCATTTTTAAAGAACATTCTTAAATAAAAATGTATTTATTCGTTTCATATTATTCAAGCGCCATAAAGCATTACTGTAGCATTGATAATTCAAGAAATAAAGTATTTTGTGTCCGAATCCGTCACGGCTTACCGATCACTCAAATCCTTGACTTGATATCACACACTCATCCTATCTGGGGGGCAACGATGCGTTACTTTTTCTTTATTTATAATAACTAACTCATTTCAAAATGAATTAATGACGAACTTTTATCGACTTCAGAGAAACAGGTTTTATTTTTGTAATGCGATTCAATTAATAGGCTTTTAATAGAGTTCTGTACATAAAGGTAGTCAGTGAAATTTATCATAGGGCGACATCCTAGGAACTGTAATAGGTGTAGACGAAGTCGCGGGCACAGCAGCTAGTTCGATAATAATAAAGTATATTGCACAACTTGATCTTACTTTGTATTTGTCAGTATTTTTGCACGAAAGGATCGTACATTTAGTCCACCAGGAAGGTTTTAAGGAATAAAACTTCATAGGAGAGAAGTTACCATAAGTGTTCTGCAAATCGAAATTGGGCATTGAAACTAATGGCGGAAGGTTTTGCTTAAACGTAACTGAAGAAAAACATGAACCCGAAAGTCCACCGAAAATACTCGAACCGTCTTAAATTCTAAACACATACAGTAATTAACCGAACCAAATTCGCCCATCATGCTATTGACCTTAACAGGGAAATTTTTATTGTCAGACCGAAAATCGAACCAAACCAAATTGAACTTTAAAGTCTTCTCAATAAATCCTATATGTACATCAACTATTGTTATCGAATTAGCGATTCATTTTGGACTATACATGATCGCATTAAGGTTGAATATCGTCTGTCGTTTCGCTTCACTGATGGCCGTTACGCTCTACCGTGCACCTGCGAAGGTGGTCACCAATATGAATGTAATTAGAGGTCTGCATGTGTGTTCGGTTGAATAAGAAACTGTGGTTTAGTTCAGGAAGTACCAAACAAAAGGAGGCTATGACGGGGATAGATGTCTTGTATTGATCATTATCGTGTCAATATTTATTGCTAAAACTTTACCACCTTGTGTTCGATTTAATATATTAGGTATAACGTAGTTTTACATTCGACTAGCTTCCTAAACGTTTCTATGGATTATTGTGTAAGCTTTTCATAGCTATCTATTCGTACAGAGTTGCCATTTGATTAATTGGGATTTTTATATAGCCTTATTTCTGACGAATTTTGTTTGACAGTTGTTAATTTATTTATCGGCATTGTTCCATGAGAGTAGAATTGAAATCACGAGTGATTCAGCAGCATAAACGAAATTAGGAACTATAAGATTAGTTTGTCTTAAAATTAACTAAAAAAATAATGTTAACTCCTGTTCCTTTTTTATATAGGTACACCTTTTACTTCATTTTAGTTTGCCATTTAATCATTTAATTAAGTAAACAAAGCTTAAATATTCTAGTCCCAATTAAAAAAAAAGTGACACTTTTTTGACAAAATTGATACATGTAAGTAAATAAAATAAATTCATGTTCTTAACTTTGGTGTTTAATCTTAAAACGCATTCGATTACAATACATTATAGTATTGTAATTGTCGAGTACTTTGTATGTACGTCTTAATTCAGTAACATCTGCATCAGCTCATTAATACGACGGCATCGGCGCCGATAACGCGTGACGCATCGCCGACTCCCCCACAATCGAAACTGTATCAATTAACAGCGGCGTAATTTATTTCACTTAGATAACTGACAAGATTTCGTTTGTAATGAATAGGGAAGCATATTTTAACCATTGGTTACTTCGGTGATAAGGATAAATTCAAATGTGGTGCACAACTGACTATAGCTTTCCTACCTGACTTATATAACTTTTTATTGAGGTAGGGCACAGCAGTATATATCCAGCTCAAAATTTTTAACAGCCCGTCTGGGAAGTACATTAACTTTACAGAAGATTACAGCTAAATCTTACTGCTATCAAATAGTGTTGTATTCCTGTGGTGAGAAAGGTGGCCAGAGCTCATGGGGAAGGTCCAGAATAGGCAACGCGCTTGCGATACTTTGCAGGCTACGGGCTGCGTATATAGACCACATTATCCACTTACCATCAGGTGGACTGTACGCTTGTTTGTCGACATATTTGTATGAAGAATAAAAAAACCCTTGAAAGCTTTTTTCATTATTCACTTTCCAAACAGGAGGAAGATACTAGATCGTTCAATAAGTCCCGAGACTAACCTGGAAATGGCGCATATATTAAAAACTCTTTTGATTTTTAAAAAGTACTGGCTATCAATACAAGAATATGTGTCAAATTTTTAAAACTGGAACAATAAAATTATTGATTTTGAAACATTTAAGTGACGCTACGGTTGTAATTTCGATACAATGGAAAAAAACGAGTTTCGCGTGTTGATAAAACATTGTTTTTTAATGGGATAAAATACCGTTGAAGCACAGCGATGGCTTATAAAATGTTATGCAGGATCAGCTCCCTCTAAAACAACCATTTGTCGGTGGTATGCCGACTTCAAACGCGGTCGCATGGACACCGATGATGGGGAACGCTCAGGTCGTCCAAATGAAGCAGTGACTCAACAAAATATTAACCAAGTCCTCAAAATCGTATTGGAAGATCGGAAGGTAAAAGTACGAGAGATAGCCGAGATAGTGAAGATATCAGCTGGTAGTGTTTTCACTATTTTACATAAAAATTTGGCCATGAAAAAGCTTTTTTCTAAGTGGGTGCCGCGTTTGCTTACAACTGATCAAAAGGAACAACGTATCAATGATTCAGAGCGATGTTTGGCGCTGATGAATCATAATAAAAAGGATTTTTTACGTCGGTATGTAACAATGGATGAAACCTGGATATACCATTTCACTCCGGAATCCAATCGGCAGGCAGCGGAGTGGAGAGCGGCTGGTGAAAGCCGCCCGAAGCGTCCAAAGACTCAGAAATCGGCCGGTAAGGTTATGGCGTCTATATTTTGGGATGCGCATGGAATACTTTTCATCGACTACCTTGAAAAGGGGCAAAATATAAACAGTGACTATTACTTGTGCTTATTGGAGCGATTGAAGTACGAAATTGCGGATAAACGGCCTCACATGAACAAAAAGAAAGTGGTGTTTCACCAGGACAACGCGCCTTGTCACAAGTCCGTGAGAACGATGGCCAAAATTAACGAATTGGGCTTCGAATTGCTTCCTCATCCCCCTTATTCGCCAGACTTGGCCCCCAGCGATTACTGGCTGTTTGCAGACCTCAAAAAAATGCTTCAGGGTAAGAAATTTGACTCAAATAGTGAAGTTATCGCAGCAACGGAGGCTTATTTTGAAGTCAAAGACAAATCGTTCTACACACATGGGATAGAAAAGTTAGAAAAGCGTTAGAGGGACTGTATCGCTCTTGGAGGAGACTATGTTGATGAATAAAAATTAATTTTATAAAAAAGACCTTTTTTAGTACTTAGTCTCGGGACTTATTGAACCACGTGTTATGTACTTAGTTTGGGTAACCAATAATTTCTATGATGAAGTCGACCACGCTGCTCAGATACGTGGACCAATAAACTTTTCTTGAAAATTGATCTGAAATTGACATCTTGTTGAGAACCAATTTAGTTCCGGTTATCTCGGTTCTTGGTTTTTGTCACGTTATCAAAGTGGTGCTTTACAGTCTGCAGCGAAAGGAACTTTTTTTTTACTACTTTAAAATTTATGTAAATCTAGGATCTTCTTTCTCTAATACGAAGAATTCTTCTAGATTTTTATGTTCATATTTTGATGTTTTATTCGGTTATTCCTATTAGACACTCATTTAATTCATTGGATTAGATGAATATATTTTTTATTTTTTTACTATACACATTCTGTTTTATGTTTTTTTTTTCTAATCATCTTACGATAGATAACCTTAACACCGTATCTAAATCATAAATACTAGCTTATAAAAATACTTATTATTTATTGTATTACCAACATTTGCACGAATTTCTACGGATCACTTAATTCGTGTGGATTTTATACACGATTACCAATTAAACTCACACATCGATATGAAGCATGTCTAGAAATTACTAGATAAAATAGTTTTAATGTCAGCCGATCATACGTTAACTTTTTGTCTCGATAATCACCTCCTGACAATATGAAATGTCGGTAGTTATAAAATCATAATTACATGTTAGGTTAGTTAAGGTAATTCAATTAAAATAAAATTAAAACCATATAATTATACTTGTTTATATGTGGGTAGTGTGAACAATATTAGCGCGCCGTGCTATGTGTAGGTGTTCAATATTCAACATCAACACTGATTTGTGTGACAGTCGCACGGCAGACGTCGTTCGAGCAACACATATTCTAATTGCTTCTTCTTTGTTCAAAACAAAAAGAAATTGGCATATCAAAGTTGTACTTAAATTTAAAGAAAAAAAACAGTATATATAGTATAAAATTATACAAAAAACATATAAAACATTACCGTAGATGGGTTAAAACTGCTTCAATACGTTTGATTTGGTAATATTTTTTTTATATATTTCTTGGGAAAGTTAAATATTACTTTTTGATACGACATACAAAGATGTTGATTGATGACTTTTGATAAGAAATACCTAAAAATTATTGAGACAATGAAGTTTAAAAATTGACGCAATAAAATAGAAACATCGATTGTATTAAAGAAAGAAAACAACAAACATTATTAAGAACACTCGCAATAGGGCAATAACAGAAAAACTTATTAGTAAAAAGTAATGAAATATTCATTCATATCGCAATAAATGTAACATAAATAAATGTGAGAATGTACTCGTGTTTATGCGTTTCCGTTAACTTTCTCCTTGATATATCACATTTTATGTAATGTTATTTATATTATAAAACATCGTAATTGCCCTTTACAAATAATTAATTGTCTTTTTCACTCTTTTTTGTACAAAGGTTGGTTTCTATATATTGGTTGGTATCGTAACACGCCACGGTGTACGTTAAAAGAAATTGTGTATATATTATAGTTCTCAACTGACTTTCTTATCGACATCAAATTGTTGTTATAGAGCGTTGAACGGCTTTGATACTTTAATTCTAATGGAGACTTTTGAGAGAGTAACTTTTTTGTATCTTTTCTTTATATGTCCATATTTTGGTGTATAATGAAGAATAAATAAATAAATATTTATATTTGACAATTCATTCATTCACTTGGTTTAGTATCTTACAATAGTGTTGAAATAGGATAAACGATTTTGTAAATGTCACGTACAATGGAGAATAAACGAAGGAGATTGGTACATTTTTTATTATTAACGTAAATAACTGTATTAGTATTGTATTTTTGAACTGAAACTTCTTTAGGCGCATGAGGGGTAAAGTTTGAGCGATTGAGGATGGGTGACCGCCTGGGAACACCGCGTGACGTTGGCTTTATGTTTTTATTTTTCAATTAGTTTTTTTTGTATTTTAAATTGTTTTTTTTATTAGTTTTTTTTTAATTAGTTTGCTAAAGAAGTTTCACTTCTGACAAGTTTAACGCACGCAATTTTTATTATATAATAATTAATTATTAATTAATTACGTAATTTAAATGGATGTAAAAATTGCTACATGACGTTTGAGATTTACTTTTTAGTAATACTAGTTTATCATATTTTTAAGTCTGTTTGAGAAAGTATATTTTTGTCAATCGTGTTATGAATTAGTATATAGTTTATTATTTCAACGTTTTATTGTCTATGAAATTATACATTTTGTTAATTTATTGTAATATAGTCGAGATGAGCTATTATTATATTTTGATAGATAAAATAATTATATTAATTGTATGCGTAGAGAGGTATAAAACTAATGATCCGAGCGGAAAACGAACCCGTGATCGACAGTGTTGATAAATATCGTGTGTAGTCCGTCCAGTGACGAAATTATTGAAGTGAAACTTCTTTAGAATCGTTGTGATTTCAAACCGGAAGGCAACAACAGGGAAGGTCGAGCCGGGTCGCGCTACACGCTGCTAATTTTAAATTAGATTTTTTTAATTAGTTTGCGAAAGAAGTTTCACTTCTATCGTGTGTGAATCGCACACACACCTTATTTTTATTCTAAGTATTAAATCTTTTCCAATATGTATCTTTATTTCTTTTATTTTATTAGGCAACTATTACTAGAAGTTATTATATTCTACACAAAATGCTTATAAAAATTAAAATTTTATAATATAAAGCATACTATTTTGTTGTATTTATTTTATTTAAAAAAAACGAATACCTTTTCGTTATTATTTTAATGCTGTTAAAATTATCTGTTCATTAATTTAATTAATTTATTTTGTAGCTTATTTATAAGGAAAAACATTACAGTCAATGATAATTGCTTTAACCTTGGTACATTGAAAATATATTCATTAAAATATATTTAATAATAACGTT
Source organism: Melitaea athalia (assembly GCA_905220545.2). Lineage (NCBI taxonomy): Eukaryota > Metazoa > Arthropoda > Insecta > Lepidoptera > Nymphalidae > Melitaea > Melitaea athalia. Next base: position 8,135,285 of record HG992196.1, read on the forward strand.
TATTTTATATATTAAATATATCTCAATTATTTTCACAATAGATTAAATTAATTATGTTTTTTTCGAGTTTAGTATAAAATAGTAGCAACAAAACTATTATTAAAACTATCTTGTCCGTTTGTTTGTGAAAATAAAGCATATTTGGAACAATAACTAATATAATAGCAGATAAATAGGTAGCAAAATTAAAATTAATACTAAATAATACATTTTTCTTTTATAAACGTAATGATAGGTATAATGTTTTTGAATTCACGTAAATTGTTCAATTACTTGAAAATAAGTTTTTTTTTAAATCAAGTATCAAGACTCTTAAATCCCCGTGTACGTCACGTTAATATCGCATGCGACTAACAATCTAATTACAACCCGCGGGAATCGAACTGATCGGGGCGATAGTGCCGATTACTGACGATTGACCCGCGGCCCCTCTCTGGTCAAATAGGCGCCGTTCACCCGAATCCGAAATTTACATTCTTTTTGATAGGAATACGTTTTTTTCAAAAGGGTATTTCAACGTATTCCTACAATCTATTTTTTTTATGAAAAATATTAAAAAATTGTATCGGTATTCATTTTGCTGTGGAAGGTACCTAAGTGTATGACTATTAACCTCTGGTATACCGGACTCGCCCAGCGCGAACTCCCGTTGTCTCCCGCAAGGTTAGATATAACCTCAGCACTGAGTCTACTGCACCGCCCGCACGGCGCTGACCTCGCATTTCCCGCGGTAATATGATTCGATAAGCGCGCGTTACTTGAGTCGTAGTTTTTTCCTCATAACTCACAAGTTTCTACACTTAGAACAAAAACGCTTATATTATTTTGAAGAGTATGAACTAAGCTTTAATTTACTGTATAAAAAGTGTTGTACATGTGCGTATATCAATTATAAAATCGCGCTTGTTTCAGAGGGAGAGAGAAAAAGTGGACTTGGTGCAAAAACATGTCGAAAAAATAAAGTATTATGATACATTTGTCGTTGATTCTACTTATTCTGTTTCCCAATAGTATCTATCTAGCTCTAACAGCAAAATAAATAAGTTGTGATACAGTTCAAAGTTTCTTTTTTATACTTGAAAATAGGTGGTCTAGATTGAGAGCGCTTGAATCACGATCGACATTTCAATTACACCTTGTAAAGCAATTACCTTAGGTACGGGGTTTCTACTTCATAGTTAATTTAGAAAAACTAATCAAAATTAGTATTGAAGATGAAGAACGCAACGATAAAACTGAAAACAATATTTTTTGGACAATAATATCAAAAGAGGGCGAGAAATTAGGATATTTTTTTGAAAGCAAACTATACATATTTTACCTATTCTCGACAAATATCATTATAAATATTCATAAAGTACACAAAATACACTTTGCATCGGTGTATAATATGTATACAATTTTCTTATTAAGAAAATAAGAAATCTCGATCCAAACATAGAGCATAACGGTGCAGAAATTGATAGGCATGGGGTGACGTTACTGACCTTGGTTAATGTATGACACAAAATCTACAGCATGTTCTTTTTCCTTCAATGCATTTTATGCTCGTTTTCAATATAAACGTAGTTTTTGTCCAATAAATGAATTTTAGTTAATAGGTTCGGGTTGTTTATGTAATAAATACGTTATGTAATAATAATATATAATATATTATGTACATATACAAATAAATAAAATTGGAGTGTCTGTTTGTAATATTAAAATAACCACTTTGACTAAATTTTTATGGATGTATACCCGGTACATATACCAAAATAACATTTTTTACGTCTATAAGCTACGGTAATCGCTTACCATCAGGTGAGCCGTACGCTTGTTTGCTGATCTAGTTACATAAAAAAAATTGCGTGCGTATAAAGTACACTTTACAGAAGTGACACTTCTTTGGCAAACTAATTGAAACAAAGACAACATCACGCGGTGTTCCCAGGCGGTCACCCATCCAAGTACTGACCGCGCCCGATGTTGCTTAAATTCGGTGATTGGATGAGAACTCATGTATTCAATGTGGTATAAAATCATTTACGATGCGTTGCCTTTGTCTCAAATTTTACCCTCATGCGCCTAAAGAAGTTTCACTTAAAACAAAAAGTTTTTTTTTCGATTAAGTAAAATAAAAAATTTATGGCTCAGTATGGGATTGATCTTTACAACATACAGATATCTATTTATTTTCAGTTTTTCAGATGAAATGATGCAGTAATCCTGTGAACGACATGTACAAATAAAAAGGCAGCATTTTTTTAAATATCATTTATTAACGAACACAACTTATAAAAAACGTTTTCCTGTTTGTTGGCCGTCCAGGCCAATGTACTTCGATTACTGCTTTTATAAAACCTATCAGGAACATGTATCTCTTTGCCAGTACAAGAAAACTAAACAAATAAATATTATAGAGGAAACATTCACATTTCTGTTTTTCCCAGTGCTAGAAAACTAAACTAATCATTATTACAGAGGAAAATCATATTTGCCATGTATGCGCATCGCGTATATATACATGTCGCGAGAAACCCATTACAATTTGCCCGTTCCTTTTAAATCGACGTGAGAAGAGAAGAGATGTCGCAACAAACTCATTAGACAGCATTTTTTTCTAATAATCTTAATAATAAAAACATTTTTTTTATTTCAGGTAACAAATGACCTATTAAGTCAAACAATTCGTTTTAAAATGGATAAAACAAATAAAAGTAAAAATTACGACAATTTGCAAATACAATAATAAAATCATAATAATAATAAATAATACCAAATTCAAATAAATAATTTTAACAATAATTTCTTTACAAACTAAAACAACTAATTACAATAACACGAACAAAAATCAAAAATGAAAACTTTTATTTCGCCATACTTAACGAAAGTAAAAAAAAAACAGTCGAATTGAGAACCTCCTCCTTTTTTGGAAGTCGGTTAATAAACAGTGAGGGAGTGGTACCAGAGGATAAGCCACCCCACTCCCTCTCCCCCCAAAACCTCATAAATCCAGTGGTACCAGAGAGTAGCCCTCCCCTCCCCCCCGCTCTTCCCCAGAAACCCCATAAATCGATTCCGCACATGGTGGGAGTGGTACCAGATGGTTACCCACCCCCCCTCCCCTACTCTCCCCACAAAACCCCATAAATCGATGTCCGTCTTTCTAAAGCTTAGCCCCATGAAATATCTCCTTTCCAACAAAAAAAGAATTATCACTTGACGAATTTAAAAACGATGAAGTTATCCGCGAACACCTTAAAATATAAATATACGGTCGAATTAAGAAACCTCCTTTTTTGAAGTTGCTTAAAAGTAGAATTTCGCAAACTTTACTTGTTCGGGTTGAAAACGCAAAAACAATCATCCTGTGTTTGAAAAACGTTAACCGGCCATTTTGAAGCTCACGCACACATAAACAAATTTTAATATTTGTAAGTAGAAAAACAGCCATTTCACATTTACCTATGAAAAACAAAATATTTACGGAATATATTACCAAAACAGTAACTAATGCGTAATCTGCAATGAATTTACTTTACAATAATTACATTTTTTACTAAGGTCTCAAGGAAAAAAATAAAATATCGCACGTTGAAAATGTTGTAAAGGTCATCTACTTGTCTAAGTACATTTTCTATTTGAGTTTTTTTTGTAGGTACGGACATTAGAACAGCCAATGATTGTGTTTGCTGTCATCTTTATGATATAAATACTGTAAAAAATAACAGTAACTTACCTTTTCGTAATAAAGTTTAAGAAAAACACTATAATAAAATACTATAATAAAAAATGGAACGTCTACACGAAAGTGAAGACTTTGACTGGTTGAATCTTGGAAAACTTATATGAAAACTAAATTAATGTTTGGTCTAATTGGTATCTAATTTCGTACTGAATATACTAAAATACGCCTGTAAACTATTTTAAGCTCTATTTTTGTTAAATAAGGTTTCAAAACGAGTTAATTACCTGAGGTTAGATCTAAACGCGCGGGAAACAACGGAGAAAAAATTTGTCGTGTAGATATAACCGCGCGGGAGACAACAGACTACAAAACGGATGAGATCGTGACATATGCGTAGATAAATAATTTGAGGTTAGATCTAACCTCACGGGAGACAACCTATTAAAGAGAAATGTATAATCTACTAAGAAACTTTGAGTAGGTACTTTAAAGGAAGACTTTTGAAGTTTCTAATAATTAGTACAATTTTGACTATTTAGTGTCTATTTACTAATATTATATATTTAGTGTCTATTTACTAATATTATTTCACATGAGTTACATAAAAGATAAAATTGTGTGGATTTAGCAAAGCTTGGACATAATTGTAATGAAACAACTTTTTCGGATTTTATCGCGGTTTCTTAAGTTTTATAGATGCCCGACGTTTCGGATTGTCTACAGCAACCACGGTCACTTGAACACTCCTTCTCTCGTGATATCACACACGTGATAAAATCCAAAAAAGTTGTTTTATTACAACGTGTAAAATTAGCGTGAACATTACAAAAAAAGTACCTAATTGCTAAATTATGTTTTAACATTTTTTTTTTAAAGAATATTGATAATTATTTTGAAAAAAATCGAGTTTCTTGGGAATCCATTTCAGTATATGTAGAATTGACATTCCAAATCCAGTTGTACTTCACAGTTTGTTTAACATATAATTGTAGAATGGCTATTCAGAACTAAGTGCTTCTAGAGCATACTTGAACGAATTTAAAAATTGTGGCGCTAAATATTTCGATAAACATAAAAGCTATCGAAATATAAAAACGTACTTCACGTTAAACTGCGAGGACCAGAGGTCTAACATTTCTTAGTTTCCTTGTACTATTCGTGATAAAAATAATTTATTTTAAACTCATTTCACAGGTTTTAAAAATAATTGAAAATAACGTATAAAATTTTCAATTAATTTTCAATTCTTAATGAAATCAGACAACGGTCCTATCAGTTCCTACCAGAAAGAGACTCAATAATAATAATAATAATAATAAATAATAATAAATATATACACAATACACACACGGTCGTCTGTTCCTAAAGTAAGCAACTTAATGCTTGTGCTATAGGTAACAGCCGACTGGTCTAGCTAGCTACATATTTTACACTCATTGAATCAATTTCGTTAATTCATATTCATCCATTCATCTTCGTTCATTCATCAATTGATCACATATCAATCGTTCAAAGTTAAATTTCATCAGCTAACGAATTGAACGAAATTAACTCCCATCGATCGTTCTTATATCAGCAATGGTACGGAACCTCGGGCAATTATTGCTCGCAGGAGGACAGAGAGACATGGCCACGGGCTGCAGACTGCACTCACAATTTACAACCGTTACGCTATTTTCAATTAAAGCCCTAATGGCTCACGGACCGCCAATGCGCCGATTGTCTAATTGTAGATCGGCTTGGAGTTGGAAAATTTCTTTATACTGAATATTTTTCAAGTATGTGTAAATTAATTGCCTTTTAACTTAACTAACACAGGTTAAAAATGTTCTACTACCAAGTGAAGACCTCTTATCAGATATGCTCGAAATATTAGAGCTTTAATCTACAATGTTGCTTTATTGCGACTTACCTGATAATTTTATTAGAGTTACTATTGTTATAATGAGTTTACGAAAACAACCGGGATGGAGGGTGTGTATGACCTGTGAGATATGGTGGGAGCTACAAGGAAACATACTAAGAATAAAAACAAAAATCCGGTGAAATACAAATATCTGACATGAGCATAGAAAAATACTAGAAGCAACAGATAGGTCTATTCTAGAATAGTACTACGGTAGCTATTTTAAGCTGAACGTCTTTGGATACTACTTAAATTGTACCAGTTAACATCTCATATTACTGTAAACATTTTCTACCCGGTTATCCAACCAAAAGGCGTACCCATACTTTTCTTTTTCTTTCCACTATTAAAATCAATGCGAGGGATGGAAAGTTCCATTTCCCTTTCTATTCTACTCCACTCTATTATTTTTTAATTCCTATGTGTCTTTTATTGCCTACGATGGGAAAATCCTAACTTATAGATAGTCGTTATTGTCCTAATAAATCAGTAAGTTTGTTCTAAATATTTAACGAATATTATCAGCTCTCATCCCGTAATAACATCTCGATGTGGTTCCGTGACAAAGTAACGATACTAACCACACCCTTTCGTAAAAACTTTGCTTTTAATCGTTCTACATTACGATCCCGTAATGTGCCAAGTTCGGCGCTCATTGTTATTGAAAATATCCAATGAAATATCCAATATGCTCTGAATTCCAACTTTCCATTCCATTTGTATAATTACTCTGATTCTCTTTGAAGATGTTTACTTAGATTTGTTGTTTTGGAAATATGTTTTTGGTCTTTTTAATCGATTTCTAGAAATGAAGTAATGTGTTGGGTTGATTTCCAATTGTTTTGATTATGCATTTAGTACGTTTTATCAGTCGACTGTAATGTTTCTCTTAAATTGATGTCAACTGTGAAATCAACTGTGAAATAACGGCTTGTAAATGTCTGCTGAATCCTTCATTATATTACATGTGACAGTTTGGAGTATAATTCAGCACTCTTCTTCACTTCGGATCGGTGGATATGCTTATCTCATTTGACATGCAGGTTGTTTATTACAGGATTAGTATAGGTATATAAAAAAAACTTTTTTTTTTTTTTTTAATCTTTTATTTAATGGGAGTTTAATCACTTAGTGATTATGTCACCCCCGTAACATAAATTATACAAAATGAGAACAAACTTCTACCATGCTGATTAAGATTTGATCTTTTTCATTAAAGTCAATTCGTTCCTCATATTTTTTATGAGAACTGCAGTAATATTATATTAATTTTATACTAAATTAAAATACAAATAAATATAAAAATATATACTAAAACAACGAACCTAAAACTAAAAATCTTAAAAAATATAATATAATAACTAAAATATATTATTAAAAGGAGATAATAATACGATTTTATACTAATTTTTATACAAGAAAATGTGGTGTAGTAGGGGTATGTTCTGAAATATGTGTCTTTTTTAATGAGCCTTAATCTCGTGTATTTTTGCGTGTCTATCTGGTATCCAATTATTTTCCTGAGAACTGATGTTGTTCTATTAAAATGTTTACTTTTTTAGGGCCTAATTATTTGTTCCATGTATATTTTTTTCGATGATGATGTTTCAAATTTCTTCGAAACAAAATTCAAAGAATAAAATAAAAGAAACTTTTTGTTATATTGTAAATGTAACATATTAAGTCGTCTTTAGGGACATGTTTTAATATAATAACTTGCGTATTAATTATAATGTAATGTAAAACGAAACATTTATAATGTTTTGTTAAAAAAAGAATGCGAATAGATATGCTAACTTTTTTTGCCTTGTTTGTTTTATTAAAATAATTACTTTTACCATTTGCAGTATTATAATTTAGAAAACCAATTATTTTTATAGTTGAATGCTTGTTTACTTCTCTGTTCGTGCCTTAATAAACTGTATTTTTTACACCTCAGGCTAACAAACGCAAAGTTCACCTGATGGTAAGCGGCTAACATAGCCCACCAATCTCAATTTGCCTCCTCAGACCTGCTTATAATGTCTCTATCCGGATTTTTTTTAATATTTAAAAAATATATAAAATAATAAGTAAATAAGTAAACTCGGCTCCGACTCGATTTAATCCTTTGTCGGGAGTCCGGAAACACACACACACACACATACAATGAACGCCCAGAATATAAGAAGATAAGAAAACATCTGTTTGGGCAATGAACAATATTATGTATGCCGTGTGCGGGGGTCGAATCCGCGACTCCCAGCGCAACAGCCATAAGCCAGTGCTGTGACCGTTGCGCTAACGCATCCTCAAAATTATTGAAATTTAATAAATATAATTTTAATTTAAATACAATTATTCTGTACATATTATCCTTAAATTGTAGTGAAAATGTACTATATAGCGGCAAATATGTATAAATGATTTTTCCAAGAACATCTCATACCCACTAGGCGGTGGAGAGAAATATTGTTAGAAAAATCAGATATATCGAGGAAAATGTTCTTGATACTTGATCCTGATGATACTTGCAGAGAATTAGCAGATATGTCCGGTATATCTTGTTCAACTACCTGTATATGGACATTTAAACAGTATGCGTTTGTTTTATTTAATATAAATAACAACTATAATAGTATTTGCACGTAATTACAAAGAGGTAAGACGCGAATCACGACGTCGCCTCGCGTTTGAAATATTTTAGAGAAATCCTTTCGTCTCGCTGTAATGAGTGTCATATTCGGAACGGACGGACAGCAAAACACACTTTTATATAAATATATAATTTAAAAGTATTTTATCTCTAGTCTTATTCCTAATATATATTACTAGCTGACCCCGCAAACGTTGTTTTGCCATATATGTTATTAACCCCCGCAACCCCTCTTGTGGGTGGAATTTCGTAAAATCCGTTCTTAGCTGACCTCTACTCGGCGAAAGGAATATTCCTACCAAATTTCAAGTCTCTACGCCTTATGGTTCCAGAGATATCGTGATGAGTCAATGGGTGGAAATCTCTTTTATACATATAATAATTATATATAGATATATAGATTAGGAATAAGACTAGAGATAACTTTATTATACACTAAAGTGTAAATATAATAATTATGTAAATAATAATAAAAAAATATCCATGGCACCGGTGGGATTCGAACCCACGCCTCCGAAGAGACTGGTGCCTTAAACCAGCGCCTTAGACCGCTCGGCCACGCTACCGGTACAAAATATTTGTGTATCTTACCATTGTATCACGGGAACTAATATGTATTTATAGCATAGTCTATTTTTAAAATTAACGCGTTCGATTCGTTTAGTGTGATAGGAATGAATTTGAGATGACAGTAAAAATAAGCATACTATTTGATAGTCGAACTAGTAGTTTTATAATTATTTATTTTTTTTTAGAAAATAGACAGATTGTTTCTTTATAAGCCGTAAAAGTGCAATACCTATATCTGTATTGCTACAGACGACAATTTGTTATTAATATTAAATATATGTAAAATATAACTGCAGGACTATTACAATATGGTGTATAGCACAAACCATGCGACCGTGTAGCATGACGTGTCTCTATATTATTTATTTATATAACGTCCAACACCCATACAGGTCAATAATTTTAGATTTATCGACATTTTATTTTATTAAAATAAATATATTATATGTAATATTTTTCGGACCGTACATCCAACTCAACACTACACACGACACATCCGAAGTGTAGCGACGTGTAAAATCTGCATTTCTTTGAGATGCACTTGTCCCCCCCTCCCCCCAACGCCTCTTAGATAAAGAGGGTTCTACTTTCGCGCGCTTTGAGTCACGACTCCTAGGTCTGTTAGGAGTGCCTAGGTAGATGTTTTGTTCTGTTATGATAAAGCGGACAATCTCTATTGTTTTAGAGATTTTTTTACAACGATTTGAGTAGGTATACTCGTCTCTACCTTCGTTATAAGATTCAACAGTTCGTTCGCTTTTACGGTATTGCGTTAAGAAATGAGAGACACAGATTAAAACATAATTTTGTTTATTAATAACTAGCTGCCCGGACAGACTTCGTTCTGTCTGTTTTTTTTTTTTTGGTATAAAAACCTTTTTTTTGGATTTAAGGAACATACAAAAAAAATGCCGAATTGGTCGAGCCATTTCCCAGTTATGCGCTTAGCAACATTCATTTTTATTATATAGAAATATATTCTGTAAAACATCGATTAAATCAAAGAAAAACTCATAAGAGCGATACCATGACTTTTCACAAACTATTGTATTATTTATTTTACAAAAGTAATTTTAACGTCGGGCTAAGGCTGAAATCTTGTCAGCTTTAGGTACATTTTTATAGAATACCTAGATAACAGACAATGTAATAACAATACTAGTACCAAAATACTCTAACTTTTTGAAGTGAAACTTCATTAGGCGCATGAGGGGCAAAATTTGAGCGACCGGTAACGCGGCAGCGTCAGGAACGGTCAGTACTTGGATAGGTGGCCACCTTAGAACACCGCGTGATGTTGGCTTTTTGTTTTTTTCAATTATTATTCTTATTATTTTACATTATTCGTTTTTATTTAATTCGTTTTTTTATTATTATTTTTTTGAATTAGTTCACCAAAGAAGTTTCACTTCTGACATGTGTACTTTGTGCCCGCTCAACTTTTTCTTAAAGTAGGTACTAATTAGTAAGCACGTAAGGTAAAAACCTTCCCCCAAAAAAATTAAAGTAGGTCAATGACCCCTGTAGTGTAACTTGAAAAAAAAATCCTCGATTCAACGAAAAGCATAAATAAATGACGTGACGTATGACGTACTTAAGAAGGGTAGGAATTTCTCAATTATCACGTACCGGATCGAGACGTACGACACCCCCCCTCCTGGTGGAGAGGAGGGGGGTCGCCGACCCACTTCCGAGCAATATAGTCGGACTGCTATCGGTATTAAAATTTACAATATTATTCCATCCTCGTGCAAATATATTCGCGTTTCTATCCAATTTAATTATAACCCTTTTAAGATTGGATTTATCAAAGTTAGATATTCGCCACGATTTCGTTCACGTTTTTGTCACACTGATAAAGTAGGGCTGAAGAAAGTTACTTTATCAATATCAGGGGCAGCTCTATTGGTGAAGTACCCAAACCTTACGGAAGATTTTAGACAAATAAGGCTGCTCTAAAATAGTGTTGTGTTCCTATGTTGAGTAAGGTGGCCAGAACTCCCGAGGATGCGTCGTGTTGACAGCGGGTATAGAGCCCAAAAATGCCTGTGAACTTTAGGTATTGCTCCGTCTATAGTCCACGTTAACCGCTTTCCATCAGGCAGTCGATACATTTTTATGTCACCATAGTATTTAAATTGTGTAGGTAATACATTAAGTTCAGTAACAACCATTTAATCGTAAATAGTCAATCGATTTAAAAGCACGTGGATTTATTGTTTACTAGCTGCTTCCCGCGACGTCGTCGTCTGCGTGAACGCTATACAGCAAATCTTCACTGCTCGTTCCCCGTAGGTGATAGCGTGATAATATGTAGCCTATATGTTGACCCGACTTCTTAATAATATTCGTGGCAAATTTGAAGTAAATCCATAGAGTACTTTTTGAGTTTATCCCAGACATACATACAGACAAACAGACAAACATATAGACAGACAAACAGACAAAAATTTTAAAAACTATATTTTTGGCTTCGGTATCATTTGTAGATCACACCACAAGTATTCTTTAAAAAAAATATTCAATGTACAGTTTTGACTTTCCTACCATTTTATTATATGTAGGTATTGATATACGAGTACCTAGATACGGAACAAACTGGATTTACTTCAGTAAAACAAGTATTATTTATTGTATAAAAAATAACATAAAGTCTTATAAACAAGCTCATCAATGTTTACATTAATTTTATTATAGTGGATGAATGAATGTAACGTATGAATGAATCAGATGTTAATTTTATGTTTCGTTCATTCAATCGAGCGCGTAATGTGAATGATACTATGTTTTTGTATAATAGAAGTAGTAATTAAAATCAATAGCGTGTCATACAAAAGTGTATAAGTGTTGTATACATATATTACCATAGATTGATATGTTAGTTGTATGTAAATTATGTAAAAACACTATTGTTTTGAAATCAATTCTTAAACTGAAGACATTTATGTTTTAACATTGCTCGATTTGTTGTATGGTTTTATACATGTAAGTATTTATTCTTCATTATGATAAATTGAAGTTATTGAATTAATTTGTAAAGTACTGACATGATTGAAATTTAGCATATAATTTAGCATATAGATAGATAGAGATCTAAAAAACACTACACTTTTATTAGTTTCATTCATCATAAGTTTGTATAAGAATGAATCTCCAATGATTTATCCGAGTAAAACTTGACGACCCTTTAGTAGGTTATAAAAAAAGCTGTAATGGAAAATCGAAAGGCAGTAAGTACAATTTAAAACTTTATTTATGTTTTTTTTTAACGTTGATAGGTAATAAGTTAATTGTAACAACGTATACAATGCTTTAATATGGACAAGGTTGATATACAATTAGCGACTTACTTATTACAACAACATAAAAAATCAAATGTTTGATATTTGATTTACCTAACAGTTCTAAGTAAGTATTGTAACATAAAACCACAGATTAGTAAATAGTCCAACGATAAAACTTTAAATTGACGATTAAAAAAAAACTTTTACAACCTCCTATTAAGTATCAAATTTCAGCTTAATTTGATTTTAAATGATATTCGAGTGAAACCGCAAAGTATGATATGTATTAAATATTACGAACACACCTAAAGATTAATATATCAAAGTAAAATATAAAATAAAAATACCACAAGCAGTTACTTGCATCTGAAACACATTAATTACACCCATTTGAGATCCTAGTAACATCGGAAGCAATGCGAATAATCTAACGCACACAGAGACACGATTACGTATTTACAACTAATACATAATGTCCGGTCTGTCTGTTTAACGTGATGCAAATTAAAATGCATGTATTGAAATATCTATTTTCTGGTATTTTACCTTTATTGTATTGTTTTTATGAAAGCTTAGTAACTAAATTTACACAGAGACATTACAAGTCTCATTTATTACTTCAGTGCAATAAATAAAATAAACGCCACACACTCACTATCTTTCGCATTGTAGACTAACAAATCAACAATAGATTCAGCTATCAATTCGTTATATTGGTGGAGTATAATATGGTCTGGTGTGGAGTGGAAGATCACTGCCAACTTGTATTTGGTTATTTGGGACATCAAACCTTACGGAAAAGTGGAAATGACACATTAGAGCCACTATAACAACAAATGAAGGTTGAGTACTGTAAAACACGAATTCGTTGTAGGACCAGCAGGAAATATTTTTTTCAAAGTCAGTACTTGTCTGGGGAAGTACCTCAACCTTACAAAAGATTACAGCCATATAACATTGTTTTCAAGTAACTTAAGTAGATAATAGTAGTTTAAGGGAACATTATAAAACTACGATTTAAGTAGTAATACTTACGAGTATGTTAAGTATTACTAATAGGAGGGGAAAGAAACGGTAGGTGACTATAAGTAAGTTATTCGCGAAAAAGCGTTAAAAAGGATTATTTTTCTAAATCGTTTTTGTCAAGTGCTGAAACGTTTTTAAAATCTGTCTATATAGCTGACGTTCAAGAAAAATATTGGAAGAAAAGCCACAAAGAAATTCTGACACGCGCATAAACGCTAACCCGAAGAAAATAATTCCTATTATTTGAAGTAAACTGAGTTTGTAGTTGTCCTGATAAAGAGTGAAACCTTTTTACCAATTACAGAGAAATCTGATACTTTTTCAAATCATATTTCAATTCAGATAAATTATGATTTTATTCTTATTTATGAGTACTGTTTTTTTTTGAAAATTAATAGCTTATTTATTAATAGGTTTAAAGAAATAAATACATCACGTATAGTTTGTAATTCAGTCTTGTAATTACATTCCCATGCTCCATCCTAAGCATATGTATTCACTGAAGAAATTGCAGCATACCTACTCAACAAAGACGCGGAGTCGAGGAGCAACGCGAGCATGAAAATATCGTTGTTCAAACAAGTAAAGAAAATCACTCCGAAGAATTCATTACAGACAAATCCGCGTCGAGCACTAGTTCACATAAAAATGTCAATACCACTCACATATAAACGAAAAATACAAAACACGCACACACGGAGCGCACACACTCGAATCTTTCGCTGAATATCTATTCTGGATATATAGAAATAATCTTTCATGGCGCACACTAGCGCAGTTTTAAGTGTGGATTTTTCTCGTAGCTGTGTGCTTCACACTTGGGTGTGTGGGGATGGGGGAGTAGGGGGAAGGGGAGGGAGTATACATTTTCAGGAAGGCTCCGTCACAGGGCATCTTTCAGCGTTCCGAAGCCGCACACATCGCTGGCTATCGGTGAGACGAAGGAGCAAAGAACGGTACAGTGTAGTGAAATATGGAGACAATTTAATCGAATAATTACGCTATTTTTTACTGACATTAGTTTTCCATACGCTCGTGTGTGTTTGTTAGAATAATTTAATGATTGATGATTAATTTGGTCTTTGTTATTGATTTTAACATCTTTTTTTTAATACAACTAGGTCGGAAAACAAGCGTATGGCTCACCTGATCAAAAGCGATTAGCGTAGCCTATAGACGCCTGCAACTCCAGGAGCATCGCAAGCGCGTTGCCGACCCTACCCTCAATCCCTCCTAGGAGCTCTGGTCACCTTACTCACCACAGGAACACAACACTGCTTGAAAGCAGTATTGTTTCGCTGTGATCTTCTGTAAGATCGAGGTACTTCCCCAGTCGGACTGCTCCAGATTTTGAGCAGGATATATCCTGCTGCGTTCTACCTCAGTTAAAATATATAATTGTTAACTTATTAACATATCGTGACCAAAAATTATATTGTACCAGGATCACATAACCTTTTTAGTGACTATTGATGCTTCTTGATGTTCTTGCAGAAACTCTAAAAATGACAATTTCTATATGTACTGCGTTACCATATATACACTTATTTAATAAACTAAGAGTCGCTAAGTATTAGATGAAATATGAATACGTACAAAATGTTCTGCCATATTTTACAAATACAGAAATAATAGTACGAGGTGGATGTAGCTTCAAGCTAAATTAAATTTTCAAATAACTCTATATACTGTATAAACATATATTTCTTTTATAGAAGTGTTTTACAAATAATATCAATGCTCTGTCCCCCCTACCACCCCCATCCCAGATCGCCGGGAGGGGGAGGGACGTGTGTTCGGAAAAATACCTTATGATCCCGCTGCTTTTAAGTTTTTCTACATTGTTATATTTAATTCGATTTTACGTATAAATAATTATTGTTTCTGCACTCGTTTTTAATTACTCAGAATTTGATTTTAGTGGGGGAATTCTGAATGCACTTCGTGTATAAAATAATTGATATATTGATACTTTTAATATGAAGATGAGCAGAATGCCACAAAAAAGTTATGTTTGTTTGCGAATAATTTATTTAATTGTCAACATTTTAAATCTCTGTGTGGGTAACACAAAAAATAAAAATAATACATATTTAATTGTCTTTAATCTAGAATGTTATAATACAATGATATAAAACAGTTTCATTGTGTGTGTGTGTTGTGTGCTTGTGTATGCAAAAGATTTTATCTTCGGAGCCACTGTATAGGTACATATGTATACAATGGCTCCTAAGATAATCTTTGAAATCATACATATGTACCTATTTGATATAATTATATTGTATCATTTAGAAGGTAATAAGTACTGATTTCAGTTTTAATGTGACACTTTCTTTGTTCCTATCAGTTTATAATGTTTATCGCCTAAAATATTATCGTATAGCTACAGACTTTCAATTTTTTATATATAAACGTAATATACCTATATCAACACAAAAAGTACGTGTCTTTGTGAATATACATTTTGCTTCTTGTTTGTGGTGATCTGTTTGAGAATCGTAGCTGAAAAATACATTTAGCAAGTATTGGTCAATACTCCATCGTAGAGAAGTTCTTTCCGATTTTTTCAGTAATAATTTCCAAGAAGAATATATTACAGATTTATGAAAAAATCGTGAACGATTATTGGCTGTCTGCTAAATGAAAAAGATTACGTTGTTCTTTATATTATATAATACATGTAAAATGTAAATGATGAGAAAGTGTCAAGCGTGTTTTATTGGTAAGTTGATTTGGGAATTTATTGTTATTTTTATACCTTTCACGAAAAAAGTATTTAGTACTTAATATTTATATTATACAACACTACAAGGTATTTTGTAATATTCTCGAGATTTGTTATCGGTTAAATTTATATGGTTAGTTTATTATGTTAATAAGTTATCAGAAAACACGTAAATAAAATTTCTCTAGCTTAGTAGTGGTCAACTGTTATATAAATGCAAAAAGATAGTCAAAGAACTGAACTGAAATAAAACTGCCAGTATATGTCCCACTGTTTGGCATAGACCATGTTTGGAGCAAGTATAAAACCATTTCGGTTGTATAATGGTCGATTTACATCAGACGAGCGAATGCTCATTCTATCCCCACTATATCAAATTCTTATCAAATTCGTTTAGTGTAAACAGGCGTAGAGCATTTTTTCGTTGTTATATACCTATATGAAAACGAGTGTTCGAAGATCAAGAAAGAATGCTCTTGTTCTAGCTCTAGCTCTTTGTTCGTTTGGTCTAAATGCACCCTAATAAACACATGACAAACAAATCGTTAGTCTTTGCAAGCAAAAGTATTATATTGATAAAAGCTAGAAATGTTAACAGTGGTGCTCAGTCTATAGTAACTTAAAAGTAATTTAATGCAGACAGGGAAACTTAATATTGTCACCCTCCCCAACAGATGGACCGACCTGAAACAAGCGGCAAGCAGCCTTCGAACACCAGATACTAAAGTATACTAAAGTATCCTAATAGTATACTAAAGTATCTGGTGTTCGAAGGCCGTGGTGTTTAGAGATTTGTAAAACTCATGTTCAACTGACCAAGACTAAAGAAAAAAACATTACTTTAAATGAAAACTCTAATGTAAATAAATCCTCAGGCGGAAGTACATAGTTTACAACGCTAGACACAAACACAACACTGCTACAGTATTGCTACGAATATAGTATCCAATTAGTAAAATCAAATTCGAGGTCCTATTCAGTAGCACAAAAACGTTCATACCGTATAATTAAAAATACACTTACGTTCAACAAGATTTCGAGTAGGTACATATCCGAAGATTAATTCATGAAAAGAAATTCCAGAATTTCACATTTATCAAAATCTTTAATTATAAACGTAGCGTACAACTTGCAGTATATTTTAAAAAATCATTTCACACGTAGGATACCCCCCAGGGGGTAAACCAGGTGCACTGTATTACGATACTTGCGTTCCTTTTACTATTAGTCGCTTGTAGTGGTAATGGGAGGCGTACAGACGGCAGCGCAAGTTTTGAAACGAGTTTTATATTCATACGTAATATTAAAATGCACTTTTGGATTATTATTATTTTTTCTATTTCGATTTCAGCTACAGTTTCGCATTTAGCTGCGATTTATGCGCTGGTCAGTAATTAGGGTGGATGTTCAGCGGAATGTACGTGAATGGAAATGGAAATTTAATCTTTTGTCATATAGTTTTTTGTTACATTTTGCTGCATTTTGTTTTGTTTTATTCTATTGCTGGACATCTTATTTGTCAGATTGTTTCACCTTAATGGGTGCCATTGTGCACCTTTTGGTTATAGCACAATGTTTTATAGTCTACAGCCTTCTACTGTTAACAAATTAGCACAAAAATACTGTTAGAAATTTGACCATCATCAGGTTAGGTCGACGAAATTAACACTTCAGAGTATTATAGTAATGTGGTGGTACCTTGATCACCACCTCCTCATTGTAATTGGTTGATAATTATTACTGGTACTGCTGAAGTTCATCATCATCATTTCAGCCTATCGCAGTCCACTGCTGGACATAGGCCTCCACAAGTTCGCGCCAATAATGGCGTGAACTCATGTGTTTTACCCATAGTCACCACGCTGGGCAGGCGGGTTGGTGACCGCAGGGCTGGCTTTGTCGCTGATGATGATGATGATGATGATGATGAATTACACTTTGAGTTAAAACCTATGTATTTTTAGTAAATTTGCATCTATAGAAGAACAAGTCGTAGAATATCACGATTACAGTTTTCGAAGTCGTACAACTATAAAATACTACCCTATCTCTATTTTCAAGATTCATATAAGCCTTACCTTCGTATCTTTTACAGAAAACCGAGTGAGAGATAAATCGCGCCCGGCCTTCCGCTACTCGGGACGCACACATCGATACAGTTCACAATAAAACGTATAAAGGTACTGAAACACATAGCAGTTCAAACGTCAAGACGAACGTTCCAGAAAATTTCAAAATTCGAACGAAACGGAACATTTAAGTCGTGTGTCCGTTATGAATTCCGAGCGCGCGTTCTATATTCAAATTGGCCGTCGCTATTGGCTGCCGCCGGCTGGTATTTTACATCGGATGAAATTTCGCCCGTACAGAAAGCTCCGTAATGTCTATGCATAAAGTATTTTAAACTTGTTAAAATGCAACGTATTCTCTCGTAGTGAAGCGCGGGAAACTCCGCGTTATCAAAAGGGGTTATTTAGTGGATCATCTTGTCCTTTGTGAGGTGAAAAGGTATTTTCAACGTATATTCGATAACGAGCGCTCGTATTAACATTTTGTAATGCGCCATCTTTTTCGAGTCACTCTTTAACTTGCACTGCAGCTTTGATTCATATTCGGACTTCATGAATTAATCCCGAAGTGCTGTGAACCTCGGGGACATAAAAAATCTCAAATAAAAAATGCCGTGCTTCATCTGAACATAACGAATCTTTGTCATTTACTTATTCTGATTTGTAATATTTATGCATGAATCATTCTATACTCAGATTCGGTTCCTGCAAGACAGTGATAAAAAACTACATAAAGAAAGTTGAATATTTATTACTTAAGGAGAAATTTCGAGGCAAATTTGCCAATTCGTATTTGAGTAACGGGGTGAATAAGGCTATAATTCTTCTTCTTTTTAAAAAAAGGGTCTCTCTTATCTCAGCGATGGGATGTTTAAATGCATTCAGCCTGTAACATTCCACTGCTAGCCATAGGCCTCTTTCTTTACGTAGGAGAAGGACTGAAGCTTAATCCACCATGCTGCTCTACTGCGGGTTGGCCAATATGTTCCCTGCTATGAGTAATGATTGCTATCAGGTATTTATGATAACAATCATATTGCACTAGAGTATAATATAAAATTGTCAGATAATGTAATTTTACTTACACTTGAACATACTTCTGGCAAAGACATTGGTAGGTGTCTTGAGTTGCCAATTCACTGAAAAGGTAGGCGAGTTAAGACACCTGTTGGCAAGTTACCCCTAAATACTGGCATTCTTAGGAGCATTTACTTTATTTGGCAATAATCTATTTTATTGGATTGGAGATTTGGAAAAACCTAGTTATTATTTCTATAGTAGGTACCTGTGATTATGAACTTATCGATGCAGTTTTGCTCACAATGAAATTATTGCTTAGCAGTCGCCTGTTTACATAGTGTGTTGATTTTTTTTAACTACCACAAGTACCTATGTTTCTTATGCATTTTAATGCGCTGAACTCAAATTTTGAAAACATCGGTTTTTTGTAATTTACTCTGACGATTCGGAGGGTCTTCCGGCTAAATCAACTTGAAATTCAAATTCAGTGCATCGAAATAAATAAGAAATATGCTAGTTCGAGAATTTTTTTGCATTTAATTTTACGATTTTTGCGATTTTTAGAGGTTTTTTGCAATTTACTCTAAATTTAGGGCGCTGACTAGTACATAAAATACTTAAGAAACATATCGTGCTAGTTCAAAAAAAAAATCATTTGCATAAATGCATTATTTGCAATTTATAGCCATTTTAGCCAGTTTTTTGGAATTTACTCAAAATTAGGGGCAAAAATCGGATTCAGTGAATTGAAATACACAATCCTAGATGGGTTTGGTCAAAGGTATACAGCGCACTTTTTTCTTTGGGTCTGCGTAATCAATAAGGTTTACGTGGTCATACAATCAGATAGACAATTAGGCCAAAACTTAGACATATATGACACCCTTTCTTGTGTGGTGGTACCTTCAATGAAGATAATTTTTTTCTGGTTTGGGTGTTTATACTTATGGGTTTTCCCACTAGCCTCTGATACCACATAAGGTCGCTTGTATCGATTGTGATAGTCAAAACCACGAAGAATCAATAGATATTTTTTTAATAAAAAATAAAATTTGTTTAATTATTTTCTTTATAGACATTGTGTATTTTCATTAACAATCATCTGTGTCTAAAATTGACAACAATTGATTGCAAGTCATGACCCGTTAAGTCTACTTTTAGGTACTTACCAAAACGTTAATTTGTCTGATGATGATGACTTACTATATACTGTATATTTTTTTAATAAGACGAAACGTATATAAAACCTGTTTATTAAATTAGAAACAGAAATTCCAGGAATTTTCGATATTTTTCAATATTCGCAAATCTCAACCGAGAATTACACGTAGCTCTTTAAATAAAATCAAAATGTACGTGCTCCGCTAGCCCGGTACTTTATGAACTACATAAAAATAGCCGTATTTATTACTTCGCTCCAGACTCACTATGGTAACTCGATCTCGCCTTTAAATAAAGGGAAAATTTTCTTTACGGACATCTTATGTTGTGTTAAAATAGTTTGTATTTATTATTATAGCGATTTATTTAAACTTGTGTGGGTTTTTATTATATTTATGACAATCTTCATACATTTCTCCATAAGGGCTACCTTGAATCAAGTATGTAATTCAATTACTGGTTTTAAATTAAATAATTTACGTAATGGCTATTAAGTGTTTTGTAAATAAGATTTCGCTACATATTTGAATTATAGACTAACGATAATAAAAAAATGGTCAAATGCATTCTTACTGCTACTAACTGTAGGTACTTACTAATATTTAAAACTACATGCCTCCATTTTTCGCAACATAAAAAATATTAATAATTGTTTTATTACCTTCTAATACACATATACTTATTATGTGAAAATAAAAAACTACACTTACTGTGTAAGAAAGTAAAGTGGTCAATAGGCATCCTGAGGGCTAGTCAAAATAGATTTTTAGAATTGTTAAGACATAGATATTAAGCAAAAAGTAGGTATATAATGTCTTTGATAATGACTTTATTCAGAATCAAACTTACTAGCACTAGTTATAATTTGAATTAATTCGAGTTTTTTTTTTAATTAACGTAAACGTAAATTTAATTTGCTTAAGTGTCGTGAATCGAAATCTCTAAAGGATTTGCAGCTCATCACTATTAAACATAAAATATTATATCGGTAGTTTGATAGTGCTGAAAATTTTCTATCGATGTGGCAAATATTGTAAAAATATATTCTAACAATGAATTTTAAAATTTACTGAATTAACAATAAAGCCCGTACCACCAACACCTCTACCCTAGGGCTATATTCTAACCCGTATTTATAAGAAAATAGATCTTGTTCTAGAACGATGTTTGAGGACTGTCACAATTCAGTATAAAGTATAATTTTGAAACCAAATTTTAGTTGATTAATGTTATCGATACTAGGTTATCGATATTTTTATCGATATACATGTTAAGCGTCAAGCATTTCAGCGGGTTCGAGTGGAGCGACGCGTATATCGAGCGTGTACGGACCGCCAACGGAGGTTGTATGTTTGTTATTGTGGTACACTGCGCTTTAAGAAATTTGTTTAATTTTTGAAGTTATACTTTTTTGGCACTTTAGGGAAAAATGATGAGAGTAAATTTTTACGATGCGAGCGCACACCATCACAAAAAACCGACACCCTGAAGTTAGCTAGTCAATGAAGAAGAAGTTAGCAACGAGAAATTAGCTAGCCAATGAAGTATAACTACTTACGTGCGTACATAAGTACACACACACACTTTTTTGAAATATGTCGCATAGTTTTCAACATAGGTGAAGCTGTACGGGGAGAAAACGAAAAATGAAGGAAAAAGCCGAAAAATTATTGAACTGCAGTGCAGTGCTCGCGTGATCTAGTCGCTAGCAATAGTTCCGATATATTGGGAACTTAAAATTAAAAGCAGCAACAAACATGGTAGATATCCTAGCCTAGCCCGTTGGACCAGTTTGTAGTGACCCTGCTTTCTGTTCCGGGGGTTTTGGGTTCGATTCCCACCCAGAGTCTGGGTGTAATATACATATTTATTTATATATTTATATATGTATTATTTATAAGTATGTTTATCGAAAAAAAAATGTAGCTAGACCAAGTCGGCTGTTACCTATAACACAAGCATTAAGTTGCTTACTTTAGGAACAGACGACCGTGTGTATGGTGTATATATTTATATTTATTTATCCCGTTTTACATAATTAAGTATGTATCGTAATGTCAGTGATATGAAAGTTTAAAACTTACACATGAAATCCGTCCTGCCAGTAGAAATTTACCTGAGTGAAAAACGCTATCTTAACGTTAGCACCCAGCATTGACTGCAATGGTGATTTTTACACTTCTTAACGATATCACTTACTAACTAAACGACGAATGAATATATTTATAAGTATGTTTATAGAAAAAAAAATATATATGTGTAGGTTATACCAGTCGGCTGTTACCTATAACACAAGCATCAAGTTGCTTACTTTAGGAACAGACGACCGTGTGTGTATTGTGTAGATATTTATTTCTTTATTATTTATTATTATTTATATTATATGTAATTTATAAATGGTGCGAGCTCGGTGTATCGTCAGATCAATAGTGAACTAGCGCGATGCCTCGACCGAATAGCAAATATCTAGCTACGGACGCCGATTTCAGAAGGTTGCGAGTGATATTTCATACTTTTTTACTATGTATCACATAGTTTATTGTATATAGAAGCTAAAAATATTGTTTTTATATGATTTATTGTTGTATAATGTACATTGTTATACACATTCGGCTTGACTACTCTCACGGAAAGTTAACTTGATTTAGCTACCACAGCTATACCTATTTTGTGCAACGAGTGGGTATGATATACGTAAGCGAGGTCTTTTTCTCTTTCGTCTGTTGTAACTCCTACTTTTTCTTTATAAATTTTTCATAATCCTGTTATAGGTACATTAAGTCTTCAAGGGTTCCTGGACAATGATAGTCTAATTTCATGGAAATCGATCGATTGAATGTGATTATTTATTTCTGTAGAAATTTGTTCAATTACACTTCCATAATAATTATGTATCTTTAACTATCAAGATATTATTGCAATGATAAGTCGTATCACAGAAGTTTGCTTCCTATACCTACAACTCGGGACTAATTAAGTGAAGAAAGCGTTCGCACATACCTAATTTTGCTACCTTTTCAGATAGAAAAATTAAGTAAATAATTAAATATTAAAATAATTCCTGTTACATTTTGTTAGGCATATACCTACATTTTAGTACCAAATTATCTTCCATGGTTGTCAATAAACTAGATTTTATCACAATTTACATTTCAAAATTTCACATTTTCACACTTATGAACGTACACTAATATAAACGCGTATTTATTTTCATTTAAATAAAATCCACGTACGACATTCGCCGTTCAGACCCTAGACGCGAGGTTGGAAAAATATTTTCACATTTCAAATAAGTACACGGAAAAGCGCATATATTTGCCTTATCTGTTAGTTAAATATTAGGTGTATTATGGTTCAAAAATGGTTCTTTATCAACAAAATTAAAACAGAATAGCTTATTAGACATTCCGATTAATATTCCTAAAAACTGCCCACGACCTTTATATTCTGACTCTAACAAAATTATTGAAAATAAAGCAATGGATGGAGATCTCAAGAATGCAGCTCGCATTCTTTTCTCTAGCGATACCCTCGCACCTTTTGATAATAAAACGCTAGAAGCCTTACGCGAAAAGCATCCGTTACCGAATCCAGCGTCCTTGCTTCCAAGTCCACCTATTTCCAATAATGTTTTACAGGTTAAAGATGAAGACACCTATGCTGCAATTATGTCGTTCACAAGTGGGTCTGCTAGCGGCATAGACGGCATCACACCGCAACATCTTAAAGATCTTGTGAGTGTCTCAGCCGGTGACGCTGGCAGGGCTCTCTTGAATGACATAACCATTCTTTGTAATTTCATGTTATCTGGCAAGGTAACTTCATCTTTTTTGTCTCATATTTACGGTGCGAGACTATGTGCCTTTAACAAAGAAGACAGTAGCATCCGTCCAATTGCTATTGGGACCACATTTCGCCGCCTGGCGTCTAAATTAGCATGTAGACACATAGTCTCCACCCTAAAATCAAAATTCCAACCAATACAAGTAGGTTTTGGAAGCAAAGGAGGCTGTGAAGCAGCAGTTCACGCGGCTCGTACTTTTTTAAAAAGTAATGAGGCTGAAGTTCTGCTGAAAGTTGATGTAAAGAATGCTTTTAATTCTTTAGACAGAGCAACCTTGCTTAACGAAGTTTCATTACATCTCCCTGAAATTTACCCTTATGTTTGGCAATGTTACAGTTCACCATCTAAACTACTTTTTGGTGAAAATACTATTTTATCTAATGTCGGCGTTCAGCAAGGAGACCCACTAGGTCCGGCTCTTTTTAGTCTAGGTATCCACAAATGCATTTCAAATTTAAAATCAAAATTGAACATATGGTACCTAGATGATGGAACCATAGGAGGTAAAGTGGACGATGTCGTTGAAGATTTAATCAAAATTAAAAACGAGTTTGATAAAATTGGTCTCAAATTAAATTTTTCGAAATGTGAAATTTTTTTCACGGATCTTTTATCACTTTCCAAAATTAATTTGGCAACGGAATTATTTAATAAAATTGCTCCTAATTTAAAAATACTTCAAAAAAGTACACTTTGTCTCCTAGGTGCACCAATTTTTGATGAAGGCATACAGCCAATTTTGGATAATAAAATTAAAATATTCGTTGAAAACACTGACAAATTGGCTAATCTAAATTCTCATATTGCCTATACCATTTTAAAATATTGTCTATTTGTCCCGAAATTAATGTATATATTACGCGCAAGCCCAATTTGGAAATTTCCTGGACTGACCGAAAAACTTGATGCCACTTTAAAAAATTCATTAGAAAAAATTCTAAATTTATCTTTTGATGAAAATTCATGGACCCAAGCTACTTTACCTATTAGAGACGGTGGCATCGGCGTGAGAAAAATTTCTAGTGTCGCTCTTCCTGCTTTTCTTGCTTCTGTGCATAGTATTCAGGGTCTATGTTCTGACATTTTAAAATCAAATTCAGTCGAAATTACAGATGCTACAGATGCAATAGAAAATTGGAAGTTAAGGTGTCCTAATGGCGATATCCCGAAGGATGTTACAAAACAAAAACTTTGGGATATGCCAATAGTTCACAATACTCATATAAATTTGACACTAAATCTTACAAGTGACAAAAACCGTGCCAGGCTTCTAGCTTTATCAAATAAAGAGTCAGGTCACTGGTTACACGCAATGCCGTCAAAAAATCTTGGGACACTTTTAGACAATGAAAGTTTTAGAGTTGCTGTCGGTCTCCGGTTGGGAACTCCACTGTGCTTTGAACACAGATGTCCGTGCGGAAAGGAGGTAGATTCTTTCGGACTACACGGCCTTTCCTGCAACAAGAGTTCGGGTAGGTTTTTCCGCCACGGTTCCCTAAATGATACCATAAAAAGAGCTCTTGCCACCATTGATATTCCTGCTCTTATCGAGCCTACTGGAATTAGTCGCGATGATGGCAAGAGACCTGATGGACTGACGTTGGTTCCCTGGGAAAGGGGACGGGCGCTTTTGTGGGACGCAACCTGCGTTGACACACTTGCTCCGTCTCATGTCAGGGAAACAGCCTTAAAAGCGGGTGCCGCGGCGGAAAAAGCTGAAACGACGAAATGGCACAAATATTCGTCACTAATTCCAAATTACATCTTTGTGCCGTTTGCAGTCGAAACACTTGGACCTTGGAGTAGCAGTGCAAAAAAATTCTTAAATGAAATAACTCCTCGCCTTATTGCCTCCACTGGTGACAAGAGGGCTGGTGCATTTTTTGCCCAGAGAATCGGCATAGCGATTCAACGGGGAAATGCTGCCAGCATTCTTGGCACAATTCCACGCGGACATGATTTGTATCAAAACTATCTGTAAATATTTAGTTCTTAAGTTGTGACTTGTAAATATGTATAATGTTTAATAAACTATTGTAAGTAACAGAGGAATAGGATTTTTTATATTAATGTCTATTCAGTAGGAATTCATTCAGGCGAGTTTTCGCCATCTTTTTTTTCCCTCCCGCCGTTTTTCATCGGTTCGGTTTTATTGCGTTTATTAAGTATTATTGGCTGGCTTTTAACTTACATTTTATGATTGATGATAATGACTATGTTTTTTCCTCTACTAGGTATTATTTTATGTTATTCGACGCTTTATACGATACTGTCCATTGTTAAGCTGCTAATCTGACCGAAATTAATAATTGTCTATACTTACCAATAGCACATCATATTTGAATAATCATTATTTTTTGAATATATTTTTTAAAATGTTATCGGTAGAATCTAAAGTTCCTATTAATTTATTTTGGAGTTTTATTTTTATGTTATAAATCCTAATAGGGGACTGTTTTGTTTGAACTGCTAGAATTGATTTAAAATCTTTACATCTAAAAGATTTCAGAACGAAAAAACGTTACATACGGATATTAAAACATCAATTCGAAATTCGAATATCGGCTATCGATACGCGCCAATCAGTGGGCTCTTTCTGATTGACCGATCACGTAACGACGCGTCACAAATCAAATGCCTACATCGATCGCGACGTAGTAAAATACCTATCGAAGGCGGTTTCAGCTCATATTCAAACGTCGAACGTGTATCGGTTCGAGTATGCGCCATGTTACCCAATCGCGCGGAACCAATCAACCAATGACGAGCGTGCGTTCGTTCTCGATACCACCGTTACCAAACAATCTTGACCTTCAAATAGTTCGAAAATAGATCTTATTTCAAAATGCTAAGGTGCATTTGAGTTGATCAGAGGGGTCGATCGATGTTGGCGTTTGGAAAACGAAGGTTCGATCCGCCATTGGCTATCGGTGGTACGTCACGTAGATTTTCCCGTACTTTTTTCTCGTACATGGGTGTTCGTCTACGTAAACGGAGGCAGATTGGCAACGTCCTTTTACATAGCCTCCTGATACCTGAATAATGTTAAATTTTTTACACTTTTTTTTTTTGTATCATACAAAGTATTTTTTTATGATATAAATTAAACAGTTTACAAATGATTCTTTCATAAACTCAAACGGTATGTGCTTGAATGTTTTATATAATATACTACATGTCCTTAAGGGTTTCATTTTATAAGACACTTCAACTAAAATTAATCAACTACATATTTAAAAAAAATCCTAAAACACAATCGACGAACACGTTGAAAAATATTAAAACACGAAAATAACGTAAATTCATATTAGTGACATACTTGGTAATAAATAAAATATTACATGATATATGTACTCAGTAATCCCCAATAGGAACTCCCCCCTCCACCCCCCACATAGTCGACACTCTAAAAAGCAATCTCCTTAATGGAATTTCAATTTTAACGGCAAAGTTAACTGGAAATCCGACTACGAAGTACCGTACCGACGGTAATGCTTTTGGTGAAAAAACTCATTCTGTCTGTCTGTCGTTCATTTTATTTACTTGAAATTGATAAAGCATATAAAACTTAATTTAAAATATTACATTTAATAACCGAAAGAAGGAGAAGATTCTCAATTTGACTGAATTTTTTAATGTGTAAGGTACCTGCATAACTTTTTATTGGTGGTACCGATTTTGATGATTCTTTTTTTAATCGAAAGCTGGTGCTTGTTGTGTGGTGTAATTTGAGAGAAATCTGACTCGAAGGTTTTGAGTTATTTCCAATAATACCTATGTATTGTACTATAGTTGTCGATCTAAATTAAAGTAGATTTTTGTTTTGTTTGATAACAAACACAATTGCAACATACATATAGCTTTAGAATTTTGTATTATTATAATTATTATTAATGTTACTAGTTGATCTAGTGTATTTTAGCCAAGAATCTTCTGCAATAATAAGGCAGGAATATTAATTTGACCAGCTCTTAGCGATCAAATAATGATCGTACTCATGTAAATGTAATTTTACAACAAATAAGCTCTATATTATTAATTCTGCAAATAATGTCAATAATATGTTGAATTAATTTGTATGTAACTTACTCACTTTGAGTTTTGATAAGTTTTAATTAGATTTTAGAGAGATCACAGCCAAATTTAATAAACATAGAATATACCACAATATTTTTTTTGATTTTGGAATAGTATATTATAATAATTAAATTAAAAGAACAATTTACGTTAAAACAAAAAAGTCAATATAAGCGTAGTGACGCGCTTAAGCTAGTATTGAATATTGGAAGGAAGGAGCCGGTAAAAAAGAAACACCGAAGGCGACAGGGTGGCCTCCCTCTAGGTGTTAGATAGACTCCGCTATGTACCTAACTGTACTTTTAATCTGAAATAGTTTTAGCGAAATTGTTGAGTAAATCTTCAGACGTTACGGCGACACTTGAACGAGTTTAAAACGGTTTAGTCAGATATTGGTTTTAGTACCTACCTATCTTCTCATCTGTTATGCTATCCTGGTAGTTTATAATAAATAATAAACTAGATATTTAACGTGGTTTCACTTGCGTTGATTCAGGGATAATATTCAATTGTGAGAGACTGTTAAGCGTCTGCATCAGGTGGGATATATTACTTTGCTATCATCATAGTCAGGACAAGGTTTGTATAAAAGAAAATTAAAAAATCGATATGTACACAAAAATAGAGAAATGGCGGTACGAATCAGCTATTGAGTTTTGCATACATTATGATAAACTATTCATTTATTTATTTAACACTATTGCACTTTTAAAATTACAAAAGGAAAATAACAATACCATAACTTAAAAAAAATGCAAAATGCAAAGGCGGCCTTACATAATTTTTTTATACAAATTATTTTGTTATAATTTGTTTTGTACTCAACTTTATAACTACGAAAGGAGATACGAGGTATATTGGTACTTACATATATTAAATTATCACGAATAATACAATAAATAATCAGTAATGAAGTCTGTTCGTTCATATATATTATGTAGGTATCATGTCCTCAAACATGTCATCTTTACAGTCACAGATGCGAGTCGAGTCATTCGATTAATTCGTCTCGAATCGATGTTCCAAGAACGCTATAAATAGGTCGTACTTCGATACGTTGCACTCGCGAGCACGAACTTGACTAAATAACACCAATAAATCCTTATAAACATAACATAAAAATGTTACCATGTCTGTATGTTTTATCATTTTGCCAAATATTTTATAATTATATAGGTACTTAAGTTACCTATGCCTCGCGGAATGAAAAGTAGCCCATAGTGTTATTCTGTATTTCAAGCTGTACCTATGTACAAAAGTTCAATACAATCCGTTCAGTAGTATTTACGTTAAAGAGATACAAACATACATTCATCCTTCCTCAAAAACTTTTGCAATTTATAGTAGGTATTAGAAGAACTGTGATAATTTTTGAAAACGTCTTTACAATAAGAAAGCTATTACGTATATCTTTGACTAACATTACTTTTGTATGAAACATAATTAAAATCGGTTTGTTCTATTAAATATTATAATAATTAGAATGAAGTGTGCGGAATAATGTGAGGGCGGTTACGAGTAATTGTAGCTAATGTGACGAGTCGATGACATTGCAATATCTTTTGTTATAGTTGCTTAAACAATGTTCTTTTTATTTCACTTTTAATTGCTGTTATTTACAGTATCAAAGAGTAATGACTATGTTTGGTATATTTGTATATGCTTTAGCGGATGCGCTGTGGCAAAAGTGAAGGCAGAGTCGACAACGCGCTTGCAATGCTCCTAATGTTGCAGACGTCCATTGGCTACTTTAACCTATTATTTTTTTTATGCAATTAGGTCGGTAAACAAGCATACGGTTCACCTGATGGTAAACGATTTGATAATCGTCTTATAGAAAACCTCTGGCCTGCCAAGAACTCTGGTCACCTAACTCACCACAGGAACACAAAGCTACTTTATTTGCCTGTGATCTTCTGTAAGGTCGAGGTACTTTTCCCCAGTCGGGCAACTCCATATTTTGGGCAGGATATTCTTTTAGCTTCCTTAGCAAATTGGACGCTTGTTTACCACGTTAGTGGTATAGAAAATATATAAATACTCAATAACACGAAATTTAGAACTAATTAATATAATTATAATTGTTATTGCTCTTCCATACATACATTCCATATATCCTTCTCCTACATGGAGAAGAGGCCTATGCCCAACAGTGGGATATTACAGGCTGAATCGAGATCGTGATCGTGTTATTGCTCTACTTTTATGAGTATAACCGGGATGTTCTAAATCTCATGAAAATCGTTGGAGCCGTTTCCGAGATTCAGATTATAATTATATTATATACAAGAATTGCTCGTTTAAAGGTATTAGATATAAGGGAAAGGATATCGTTCATAGTCTATTGTGGTAATGAAGTAGCTTTACTTAAGAAATATTGTTGTTTCTGCGTGGAATTTCATATTTATCTTTCTGTAGGACAGACATATAATTTAATAATGATTTTATTCGTGTCTCATTTCGTCCCTGAATAAGTCGAATCATGAAAGCATTCCAGAAACATTATACACGCGTTCATTTTCATTGATTTATCGACGTGACTCTACTTATTGTGAACGCTTCTGAAACTTTCTCTACCTCTAATTAAGTTTTTTTATCCATTTTATATGAAGTAGGTATATGGAAAATGATATTTCTAGTAAGTGAAATTCCAAATAGAATATAATAATAATGCGTTGTCAGGGGTTGTTAAAATGGATTTATCTCTATATATATAAAAATGAATCGCTAAATGTGTTGCTAAGCGCAAATATCGAGAGCGGCTGAACCGATTTAGATAATTCTTTTTTTATAATATTCCTTGATGTACGAGGATAGTTGTTATGGTGAGAAAAATTTAGAAAAATCCCCGAATAAGTTTAAAAACAACACTTTTCTATATTCCCATACAAAATATTCGTAATAATACTTAAAAGTCAATTTGCACTTTAATACCCATACCATAAAGTTTAAGCGTTATTGGAGGGGTTCCGAGATAAAGAATCGACTGTTAGGCGGTACGAAGTTCGCCGGGTCAGCTAGTGATAAATAAAATTGGGGTTTAAATTGTCAAATAACTTAAGAATATCTATGCAGTAAATATCTTCTTAAGATAAATTAAGTCCGTTAACTTTCTTTTTTCCCTAAAGTTCTAAGATTTATAGTAGGTAAAAACTAAAAAAAAATGTGCCTAATATCAGATCAGAAGATACAATCACATCTATGGTTAAGTTATTAAATCTAATAATAATATGGTATACTTTATTGTAAACCAGAAAAAATAATTTAAATAAATATAAAACTTTGAAGCTATATAAATTGAAAAGTTTGGGAAGATCAGCAAAATGCCGATTGCGAGTGGAACCGATGTGTATTTCCACCGCGGGCACCTGTCGCGCACAAATCATCGGACGCGCTGCCGATTCATCATCGATAACATATGCTTTTATTGTATAAATATATACATCACTATCTTCGTTACATTAAGAAAAAACAATTTGTTTTAATTAAGATGTAATCTTATTTATAGATAATATAAATCAAATATTCATGCTATGATTTAGGTAATAAATAGGAATCGATATTGGATGGTTAAAAGATAAGATTTTGCGAGAGTTCTAATGAGGATAATTAAGTAATTTTTGGGTTTTAGGCAAAAAACGGATTTATTCAATAATACCAATAAAAAAAAAAAGAAACAAAATAGGAAGTATATTTTACGAGATTTCCTCGAAATATTATTCAGCGCATGTTTTGAAACTTGCATGCGTAGTGAATTAGTGATTTGATAAAAGTTTTACAGGAATAGAGATCTATGAAATACTAGTGACGACTTATTTATCTGTAGAAGTTTCAAAATTTATACAAACAAAATACACATAACTGCCAGAAGTCATGGCCCCAGTTAAATAGAGTGCACTGTTAAACTATACAGGTAGGTACCTATTGCTTTTGTTGTACTATTTAACATATTATATACATGTATTTTTATTTATTTCTATAAAATAAATAAATAACTTACAAAATTTAAATAAATTTTCTTGTAAATATTAAACTATAACTTTAGTCGGTGTTTACAAACAATTTAACAATCAATGAATTGAAACATAGCTTAAGTGACGTAGAGACTATTTAATTGCACTAATAAAGACGACAGTCATTATGATAAAAGGGATAGACAGGGAGCGAATACCGTTTTGAAATATTTTCATAGTGGTAAGGTTTCATTTGGAGAATAAGTTCAGACCATTGGCTAGACTTTACAAGTTATAGACAATAATGTGTGAAAGAAACTGAAATCATTTTTAATACTGTCACTGTGTTAATGTCTTTTATTCTACACAAAAGGCTTTATTTCGTAACGCTACACTACTGCATGTTAGCGAATTATTTGCCTGGTAATAGTAACAGATGAAACTGAAAGTTGTTTTAATTTTTAGTTCCATTCGATAAACTGGAGTTTATTTGTAATCGATTAAAAGTGAAACAACTACAGCGATTTCATTTTATATTTTTAATAAAAATACTGTATAACATAATGATAGCCATAATTGTTAACTCAGAGTAAACCCCACAATTATAATATGTACAGTTTAATAATATTTAACATAAAATAAAAGAAACTGACAGTAGTAATATTACTAACAGTCTATTTAAAAACATAAATGAGACACTGAATTAGTTACAGATTCAAAGCACTTATAAATGCAACGAATAATTCAATTTTCATCTTAACACTGCTATAGACAGTCGACAGTTATTGATGACACCGTAACAGCTGTCCGGCAGTCCATTACGCGTTACATAGTTGATGCATCATTGATTCCACTATATTTAGTTTTATGATGAGCTAAATTTGATGTCGGAAGATATTCGGCCTGGATTACATATGCAAGAAACATTATTTTTTACAAACAAATTTGAACAACAATATTAAGACAATCTAGTATGTTCAGGTGAGAGGTTGCGGCCTCAAAGACAGGCTTGACAAACTAAGGGAAAAGAGGATATCAGGAAGATTAAAACCTGATCATATTTCGCGAAGAGGTCTTTTCCCGTTACTGGGGCTTTACACACCCTCATAGTCTAACACAAATGTACCTATTTCAGTTTAGAAAAAATATCATTATTTTCAGAGTAAGAAATTTCAAATTAGCTTGAAGATAATCTGATTTGTCGAATTAATATTTCGCGATTACATTTGTAGGTTGCGGTTTTAAATCTCAATATTTTGCATATCGAGGCGTGAACTATCAACAAAAGAGTTCCGGAGGACTAGTAATGTCATTTTAATTCGACTGAGAGTACGTACCGTGACGTCATTATCCCCAACGAGAGTTAGAACGACCATCACATATACCAGTCAATAAATCTAACCCAGCCTTTATCTCAACGTGTTAGAGTCTAAACTCCTCTGATAGTATCTCCTTGCAGAACATTATAACTGTTAGTGGCAAAGACACACGAGCATCCAATATTATTATTCATCTATTATTTCAAAAGAATGAAGAACGAAATTACGTGCAAACGTTTGGAGCGAAGCCAAATCTATTTGAAGTTTAAAAAGATGACATTTCCCCTTATTCTTTTATCTTTAAGGTTGAGAATTGTCTTCGTAAATATGTTAATGATAGCAAACGTGTTATGGTTGTTATAGAAATCGTCCGATTGTTTCCGAAGAGGTGACAATATAAATTCATATAAATGGTTAACACTCTTTTCAGGTAGCTTACGGTGAAACCGAAGTGTGACTTTAATGGCGCTTTAAATGATTTCTGATTTCGTTCTAGTAACGGAAGAGTTAGATTGTTCATGTGACTATTGCGGCAGTACTTACCGTGCAAGACTGGCATTGAGAATTGGTAAGAATTGTTACGATTCTGACTCTCTTTGAGATGGTTTTATTGATCTTTAAGATTTTTTGGTATTTAGCGTGCCGTACCTGTAAAGCCTCCGAAAGCGACCGCTCTGGTATAATGGTGTGTGTGCCGTGTCGGCGGCGCCTAAACACCGGCGGTCGCGGGTTCGCTGTTTTTTATGGATGATATTACAGGCTGAAGCGTAACCTGTGTATTAAATATTAAATGAAATCTTAGACTGTTTATGTGTCATAAACATCTTATAATTAAGTAATTGATATGACATACACCACAATCTGTATTAGATAAATAATTATCATAAATAAAACTTTGACTTATAAATCTAAATAAAAATGAAATAAAATAGTTTATTTACAAATAAAACAAAAAAATAAAGTTGAGAAATAGTTTAATTAGAAATCACACCGTTATGTTAGCTAGATCTGAGGTATTATTAAAAGGTAATTATGCAGGCGAATGGTAGTCGCAGGTAGAACAATGCTAGGAAATGCGTACGCGTCGCTGCCCACAGATCGATCTATTGGCGATCTTGAGTTGATCTATGCAACATTGTGAGCGTTATCAGAATCTTCACAGCTAATAATTATCTAAAGGAAATTGTTCTGGTCACATTGTGAAACCATTTCGATGTTAACTTTTATACTATTATCAGGAGATCTTAATGTCGGCTCGTTGCTTTAGACTAATTGTTGTTTTTGTTAGGAAAATTTATAGTTTTTAGATTGTTGTTGGGAATATTTGGATATGAATAACGAACGCGTAACCTCGAAGAACAGATATTGTTAAGTAATCTACTATGGTTAAAGATAACTGATTGTATATTGCTGATAAATGAATGTGACAAAGGCTTTACCTTGCTGTAGATGATGTTTCAGTATTTACATTAAATACAATTGTTTATAAAATAAAACAATTTAATTGTTAGCTTAGACACAATACTTTCTGCATTATTTCATTACTATGGCATGATATGACACAATAAATCATTCCGTAGAATATTTTAAAGACGTAACTCGTTACAGATATATTACAGCCTCACAAGACGGATAGCTAAGGACGAATCAGCGAACAATTTCGAGACTAAAATATCAAGTATGTGGAATAGTTTAGTACATTATATCAAGGGACTACCGGCAGATGGATTTATATGTTTGTTTTAACCGCCATTATTTTAGAAGAGACGTCCAGCTGACGTTTAGGCGATCTTGATTCACGCGTGTCATTTTACACACTAAATTAGCAAACAAATATATAATACACTAATATATTTGTTTGACTTTGGTCCGTCGTCGTTGTCTTTAGCTAGTCCGAGAGTTTATCTAAGGATCATCATCAAGGGATTATTTAAAAATACATATTTTAATACATAGAAACACTTCTATTTGATTCATATAATATACCTGTATATAATTATATGAATCGAATAGAAGTATTTCATATATATATTAATTGCAAGAAAAAATAAAAATGACTGCCGAAAACATCATAGAATACGAGTATGTCAAAGCGATTGTACATTGCAGGTAATATGATGTTTCCGTTCATAATTATAATTGATAGTTGATACATTTATCGATAAAATATTGTCTATGTGTGTCAAACGTTTACATATAGATTTTTATATATTTTTCATAAATAATTGTACCTAACAATAATAAATGATATCCAATAGTCTTGATACTCAAACACGAATATAGCCAGGTCAAACATAACTCTTGGTAGCATATTGTGGTGCATATTCTCAGCATCCCTCATCCTCACCTACCAGGAAACTGGCAATAATTCCTAGTTTTTGCGGAACCCTAAATCATTCAGCGCCGCTCCACCGGGATACTATCATCCGTGTATTTAATTAGGATCAGTTATTAGGTTGATTACAAACCGACGACTGTCTCAAGACTATCGACAAGATTGTGAACTTTTTGAATAAAATCCTATAAAAGATATTATATCCATACGATTCGTTGTGATATATTGTATTCCTATTAAAATATAGTATCGAGATTGAAATTTTGAGGGTCACATTACTTAACTGCACCGAACCGTATTATTTAAATGTAATAATTAGTAATACTAGACTTCACACTTAACTGCCTTGAGTCTTATGAGAATTCTGTTTTAGGGTTCAGGAAATATTCGTACATACAAACAAAAACGACTACGGAAAAACCTGTCTGGACGATACGAGTATTTGCCAGCAGCTAACTTCGATTCTGTGATTTTTAGGGTGACAGCTAAGTGCTGTAATTTTTTACTACCTACGTCCATCTAATCCCAAATAAAAATAAATTTCGTAACGGTTTTACATACTAGAAGTAAATATTTTACATGCTATTTTTATATTTCTAAAGTCTCTGTAAGATAAGAAGTTAGATTTTTGTTGCAAACATTCTAAGACATCAAAGAAAGTCTTGAGTATATCTCACAGCGTGTAGATACCCTTATAACATATCACTTTGTCGTATCGCGATTAACATGTCCAAGCTACTTCGCAAATTAATTATATCGTTCCTGTAGCATTTATCTATTCCTATCACTATATAAATAAGGTTTAATATCGAACGGTCTTCATAAATTTATACGAAAATATATTTCTCAGCATAATGTTGTTTAGACAGTGCAAGTTAGTTGAACGTTATAAACGTTTACTGTTTCACAATAACAAAATGGTAAGACTGAAGTAAGTGCAATAGATAATAATTAATTGCCATGTTTGTAGTGATCATGATCGATGGTTCAGGTTACATTTCTCGCTTACATACTCACTGATGAAATTTTGTGTGAGTTATAGCAGCGTTGTAACGCGTGTTTTCTAAAACCGTAACTAATATTTCATTAAATTGAAGGGTTTATAGTCGTAAGTATGAGACGTAAATTATTCGGACATACGTAGCTACTTATATCTCATCTTATATGTATTTACAAAAATAAACTTTTTAGTGCAGTTTGAATGAAATATTGTTGTAATAAAGATTTTTTTCAATAATGGTAACAAATGATACAATTAAGGATTTTCTTCGATAAACGAACCTATGTGCTGAGTGGACACTAAAATAAAATTTGTTAACTAATTAAGCTATCCGCTAGAACAACTGCCAATATAAATATCGTGGTTTGTGTAATTATAACCTATAGTTACAACAAAAAATAGGTACTGTTTTAAAAATAGTTTTAAGTTAATGGACTTACACATAGCCGTAACCGTGATACGATACTAAGCCAAATTTAACCAATACAGGCTGGAACTGAATAACAGCTTAGTAAAGACCGAAAGAAAACAAAAAGCAGAGAGATTGAGAGAAAGAGAGAAAAGAGAAGAGTTGAATCTTTATACCCTACGCTGAATCATTGCGAATTAGTAGACAATGGCTTAGTGCTCTTCGCGCCATAAAAGTGACACCCAAAAACGATATCTAGTCTTTTTCTATTAATTTCTTTAAGTTACATATTACCACAAAATTGTAATACAATACAATAAAGATTCGTTTTTTATTAAAAACTCTTTGGCATAATCCTTATCCGAACCGTACAATTACCGCGACAACCATTAGATCCCGAACACCTATCACCGTTTTCCGGTATAACGAAGAATTGTTCGAGAGCACGTCTCATGAGAAGTGATGATTTCACACGATATGCCCTCGTAATGACCTTATTATTTATGCGTAATGACTGATTCGTTGCGTTTGATTCTTACGTTAGAGAGATTTGACACAGATTCTCTTGGTTAAATGGAAAATGAGGGTCTGAGATGATTTTGATATTATTGTCTTTGAAAGGGTATTTATTTATTTATTTATGCCTCTGTTGTTAGAAAGAGGTGTACGTACAAGTATGGTCTACGTAATCGGAAGTGGTTTTCGTAGTAGTAGTGCTTGTGACCCCAGGAGCAAAAGAAACGCGTTGTGGACTCTACCTTACTACCTCCGCAGTCAATACACAGCATTCTTCAGAAGCTTATATTGTTGTTATTGTCACCTGAAATGAAAAACACATTTATTCCAACGTGAATAATATTACCTACTATTTTAATACTGGCTCTTTCCATATTTTTAGCATTAATGATCAATGAAATATTATTTAAAAGATATCCATCTTCGATTTAACTTATTTTTTTTTCCTTTTTTTTCGAAAGGGGCGGAGTGATAGTGAGGGTGGTTAGTAATCTGAAAAAATCTAGTCTTTTAATGTATTTCAAGTGTAGAATAGTTAGGTAAATCAGGGTTGACAATTGTTTGACCTTGATGGACTAGAACTGAATTTCTAATTGTTCAGTATTCCTGAAAAAATTACAAACCAAACAAAATATTATGAAACAATCTGCGATTATTATAATTAATAATGTCAATCTCAGAGGAACCTATTGTGTTGCATTGTTTTATATTGTTATCTTTTATTTTTTACTAGCGACCCGCCCCGGCTTCGCACGGTTGCAAAAATGTGCATGTATTATACATATAAACCTTTCCATTGAATCACTCTATCTATTAAAAAAACTGTATCAAAATCCGTTGCGTAGTTTTTAAGATCTAAGCATACATACAGACAGACAGCGGGAAGCGATTTTGTTTTATAATATGTAGTGATTTATACAAATTTTTAATTTGTTTTTTAACGCTATTCTGATATAATGGGTAACAAGTAATGCAGTATACGCAAATATGTTTTAAATCAAACTACTTTTACAGGAGCTTTAACAGGAGCTAATCAAAATGTTATTTATAACAAAATTAACCAAACAATTTCTTAGCTTACATACATTTTCAGGTATTTCCCCCTATAATTCAGGTGTAAATACAACGAAATCTGCAACCCTACGAGTGCATAAAGAATGAATGTCTAGATATTTATTATTCCGCCGCAAGACTGCACCTTCCTAGACTGAAACAATAGACTTAGGTTTAACAGGAAGAGATAATATCAAGTTACTTGTACAAGTAATTGATGCTATATATTTATAAACAGTGCTACTTCCCGCGTATTTACTTGTGTTAACTTTTTCGATTAGCGGCAATTATTGCAATGTAAAGCGGTTATGTTAAAGAATAGTTCTAACGGTTAGGTAAAGGTTTTAGTACGTTCGAAATAGTTTCGGTGTTTTTATAGATGATATAAATTTTATTTCAAAATTTATGAAAGCGCGATGTAATGAAATATTGTTGACTGTAAATTGTAATACTTATAATGACAAAACATCAAAATATGCCGGTGAAATTCTAGTAACTTTAAAATGAATGTGTATATATTTTATCAGTTACGTACTAGGTAGGCACAGTCACTAAGTAATCTGTAAGTCTCTCTGTCAGTAAAATCTTGAATCCGAAGCACAGTAACTTTTTAAAATAATTTTTCGTCATGCTCAAAAGTTTTTCTGATACAGACAAAAAACGTAAGTACGTAGTAAAGTGGTCTGGCGGAGAAGTCCTCCAGCTAGAGTACCTATTGATACCAAGTGTACCTATGTGATAATGTGGTCATTGAGTTCGACAACTTGGCTTTTTAAGGCACGATGGGGCAAGGGCGGATCCAGCTTTGGCGCCAGGGGGGGAGGGGGGTCACAGTCATAGTCAAGGCGCCAGGGGGGGGGTCACATAGTTGTGGTCAAGTAAAAAGAAGTTAGAATTTAATTTTTATAATGATAGATACAGGTAAAAAGTAGGTATTTTATTAATCTATGTAGGTAATGTACTTAAAAATACCTATATTGTGACAAAAATCTTGTTTAACAATTTTAATTAGTGGTCCACCTAGGTCCTGGACACAGCCCGGGGGGGGGGGGGGCCAGGACCCCGTGACCCCCCCCCCTGGATCCGCCAGTGCGATGGGGAGACACACAAAGTTAATCACGTAGACCTGAAACAAACATTTGCACAAAATATAAATGTAGATTAAGAAAGAATAGGTTCTAAGGATCGTCACTAAGACCAGTTGCAAGTAAGCCTACAGGTAAGCGTGCAATGTCACAACTCTACGTTCTAAAAATAAGTAATATCAAGTAAATTCCTCATTGTTTACGACCAGCTACAACAATCGCGCCCTCAATTGAATTAATGACATAATAATATAACCACGTCCGCTTCGAGTATCAACTAAGATCAGAGAATTGAATGCTTATCTGGAATCAGTCGCGTTGATATCACACCCGGATGATTTCGGTCACTGAGGTGAGGGTACAGGAGAAGTGGTACGAACTCATAGTTCCGTCTACATTCTAGAAGCATCACTTGATGCGCTAAGAGTATCCCAATATAGAATAATAACAGTGAAAATATGTCGATTTAGGTGTACAAGATATAATGAATGAAATATTACAACTGGCATTTTAATTAACTTCAATGTCCTGTATCAACAGTATCAACTCGCTTAGCATTTTGATTTGAAGAGTGATAGATTCTTGAGATTAAAAATATCTCATATATCTAAATATATCTACAAAAATGCAATTTTTGATTTTATTTCAATAAAAGATCTTATAATAATCGCATTTATTGAAATGTAATCAAATCAGCGATGTAACCAAGGTCGATACCATTTCCACGTTGCGTATTCACTGACCCAGTAATGGCAAGTAATTTCACGTATGTCTTTTGTTTGTCACGATCCGACCGATGTTTAATTGCCTCTGGTAAGCGCGGTTACTGTTATTTTTATTACTATCATTATAACCACGCCATCTTGTGCAACGTTCGAGGAATTGTGCGTAATATTATCGTCGTAGAAAGATGTTTTAACTTTATTACGCTATTTTTAAAATCACCAGTTTTTGTAACTCAATACCTCTTTTAAAATTCTTATCTCCTACTACTGGGTACTGGGTATTTGAGATCTCTAGAGGTAACTGCTGTTATTACCTAGTAATCTACTCTCTTCTCTGTGTACTCTTCTCTGTACTTTATGACTTTGATTTTATTTATTACTAGCGACCCGCCCCGGCTCCGCACGGGTACAATGCTGATACAAAATATAAAATAAATAATTGCATTGTAAGCGCAAAAAAAAAGTGTTTATTTACGACATCACATTAGAAACCTCTAAAACTATCAGTGTTCCTCTACTATATTATGCATGTATTATACATAGGTATAAACCTTCTTCTGGAATCACTCTATTTACTAAAGAAAACCGCATCAAAATCCGTTGCGTAGTTATAAAGATCTAAGCACACATAGGGACAGACAGCGGAAAGCGACTTTGTTTTATAATATGTATTGATAGTAGAGTAAAGTAGATTTGTAAATTTATGTAATAAATAGTAGATGTGAAAAGTTTTGTTAAGGATTGGGATAGTTACACGTTGTGTAGGTATGTCATAATAGTTATTTTATAAGACGCGTTTCAAATATTCGAGTTATGTACTGAAATATTTTAAAATAAAAATTACTAACTGAAATTATAAAATATTGTCATTTGATATAGGTACTTAATAGATATCATGAAGAGATCATTTATTAAGACAGACAAATTAATGAGTCGCTTGATTGCTAGAATTAATCTCGCTCAGCGTATTGACAATTTAATTGATTGTGAATCTTGGTTTGCCAACTACAAAACTTATCTTATTCATCCATATTTATTATAGCACTGGCTCAATCATTACCCTTGTACAGGAATACAACTGCAACAACAATAAAAATATAAAACAACAATTTTATAAATTTATCGTAAGCACGTGTGACAACAATCACGACAATGACTGTGGTGTTTAAATCAAACAATCGATTCGAATCGTTAACTCGTCACCTATTGTAATATTGTTGTTAAACTAACCAACTCCCGCGGTGTCACGTGTCATTAGCCACGACCAAAGGTGAGGGCTTGATTGATTACGACCGATTATCATTTAGTAGGGAAACCGAGCGTGGAAACAAAAAAAAAAAAAAAACAACTAATTGGAGGCAATGAAGTGTAGAATATCGACCGTAATTGGACCAGCGGCTCTTTGATCTAATCGATGATGTTAAATAAAAAGTATGAAAAAAGTGATTTTCTATAGAGGAATGAATGATAAGAAAAACATGTAAAAGAGAAATAGTAAAGAGTGCCGCCGTTGTTAAATAATACCGAAGAATTATATATTGCTGATAAGAATAAATTATTGTAGTGTTGTTTATGAATTATGTACAATGAGTGATGTAAGGCGCCGGGCGGGCGAGGCTTTTAGGTCTATAAGTTCCAGCGACTGGCGACCGATATAAACGTTCTTGTGAAAATATTTCGTCAATAGTAACTAGGCTGGACTTGACGTCCGTTACAGAAAACTTGTGAAAAGTAAACGGTTACTTCAACTAAAGTCGCAACTTGCGTGTACTTTCACAATTTCATAAACTTTTTCCTTAATTTTTTTTTATCGATGCATTCAATTATTATAAGTAGTAATGGTTATTAAATTCATCATTTTACTTTCTTGATGTGGTTTATTAAATGGTCTTATATAATTATTTCTGATTTATTTACTAAAAGAGTCCAATTGGCGTGGAAATGTTTTATAAAAAATTAAAATCTTTATTGATGTTTTGTTAAGTAATTATACTACGTAATACTTGTAATACCACATACCTACTGTATAGGTACTCTAGGTACTTACTCTATTTACAGTTTTAAGTTAGCCTACAATTAAAATTCACTAAAATTGAACCTCAAACAAGCGTTGATTTTTGATAGTTTTGTTGAATTTCAATCTAAAATATGAAATAATGTTTTGATTATCAAAACGCTCATCGTATCGAGCTATGGAACACACGATACGGCGTTCGTGTAGGGCGACACGGAACGCTGGCTCCGTCGGCGTGATGATATAATGGGACTGTCGCCATTCAAATACAGCCTTCCTTCCTGTCTTCTTTAAAGATTACATCTCAGATATTTGAAAAGATACTTAAAGTAATGGAGTTTCAATGTTTTTTATGTTGCGAAATATTGCACGACTAGGAAGGAATGGATCGGTAATTTAGGAGACGCTTATTACGTCATACGGTGTGTTCTTGTTGATGATGGGTAAAGAGTAAACTTTATTGAAATATCTGTTGTTTTTTTTTATGTTACTAAGTCGACAAATAAGCGTACGGCTCACCTGATGGTAAGTGACTACCGCAGCCTATAGACGCCTGCAACATCAGAAGCGTCGCCAGCAGGAGCTCTGGTCAACTTACTAACCAACAGGAACACAATACTGCTTGAAAACAGTATTATTTAGCTGTGGTCTTCTGTAAGGTATTATTTATGTATTGGATTGCTGAATGAAATTTGGTCAGTGCTAAAGATTATTATAATGAATTGTCTCTTAAAAGGAAAGTAACAAGCTACTCATTTAGGTGTAGTTTTGGTATAACGCGCTTAGAACAGTAAGCTATATTATGAAGTATATCATCTTTTGATAAATATTTCAAATATGATTTAGAATGTACCTAATATTGTTGTTTTTTTAAATTAAGAAGTAAACAAAAAGATTTAAGATGAACAAGAAAAATTATCAGAATGGAATTAATTTATTACAAAGTCAATATTTGATTGAGTTAATATAATTGATATTGATATCAATTCGTACACAGAAAGACAGTAGACACAGAGTAGATCAGTTTTTGTATCAAGAAGTTGTAATATCAATAGTGAAGTTACACCCTTATTAGTCAATGTTAAAAAAATCAAAACAAATTGCTATCTTCAAACCAAACAAGGCTTTTAAACTAAATTGGTAAATCTGGTCTATATTTAAAGAACAAACTGATATCGCTTCCTTTGCTTGAGGATGTGTTCAAAGCTGTCGGTTGGTTGGTCACGGTAATAAGGTTGTACGCATGGTCAAGGCGTTGTATTCGTTTCTGCTGCTTTTTACTTATCATTATTGATAGGGTGAAGGAAGGTAGGTGTAAGTCAAATTTTATTTTGTCAGAATAAACTAGTAAATCGCTACCG
Source organism: Melitaea athalia (assembly GCA_905220545.2). Taxonomy (NCBI): domain Eukaryota; kingdom Metazoa; phylum Arthropoda; class Insecta; order Lepidoptera; family Nymphalidae; genus Melitaea; species Melitaea athalia. Next base: position 8,179,042 of record HG992196.1, read on the forward strand.
AGAGATAAGGCCGCCTCATTGTGCATTATATTTTTTACTTTATAATTCTGTGTTAAATTACTCTATGTGGTGTACAATAAAGAATAAATAAAACTAGTAAAACCCGAACCATTAGAATATAATTATCAATTTGACAGACAGTTAGGTCATGGTGAAAAAATTATGCTTAAAATTAATAATCTTTAATTCGTTTTATTTTTTATTTTTGTGTTACCCACACATGATTTTGATATGATTTTAAATTTTTTTATTAATAATCTTTATTTGAAAAATTTGTAATACAAATGTATAATGTTGGTTCTTAAAAAGTGCTTTATTACATGATGATTATTCCATTTATACCTACCTATACTAGCTTTACTTAGCTTTAGCTTTGGTGTCTTTGGGTAGATTTTTTAATTATTTAGGCTAATTATTTTATAAATAAGATAAGTTTTACTGCAAAGAGCTTATTAATTCGGGTAAGCATACTTAGGAATTCAAGCTTCTAGGTCAAAAAATGACGTTACTTCCATACAACTTTTAATCCCCATCTTTCAATCCCTTACACACCTTTTTGGAAAGCTGGAAGCTAAAAAGTAGCCTATGTCCTTTCTCAGGCTCTAGAGTTCTAGACTATATGTGTACCAAATTTCATTTAAATCGGTTCGGTAGTTTTGGCGTGAAAGCGCGACAGACAGACAGACAGAGTTACTTTCGCATTTATAATATTAGGTAAGGATTAGTAAGGATTAAGATGAAAGTGCGGAGAAATAACAACATAATGATTTGATGCGATTTATATTCTATATTTTTTTATAAAATTTACCAATTGTAATGAAATGCGTTCCCAGACACTATATCTTCAGGTTTAATATTGTTAAGTATTAAGCGTTCTGTTTTGGCGTGGGAATAACCAGGTGAATGGATAACATGAAAAGTATAGAAGATATTCTTTGATTCCTTGATCCACAAGCAATTCTAGAAAAATGGCTGTCTGGAAGAAATTGCTGCTTTAGCGATAAGGCCGCCTGTTACAATTGACCCTATAACTATGTTAGTTTTATTTGTAATTCTATATTTTGTTAATAATGTAATGGTGTGCAAAAGTGTAAAAAAATGCAAATAAATAATTTCAATTGTGTATAACAGTAACTATCGACGACTGACGACTGAGAAAAACAATTGTTTGCGAGGAATAAAAATAGTAGTAGGTACTTACGTTATTTTTTTTTAAATAAATATCGAATTTATTATATTAATCTATTGCATAATTCAAATAATTCGTTTCTAAATTTCTCACCAATAACAATAGCTCGAATCTGGTTACGACTTGTATCATTAAGACCAATCCGTATTATAAATTATGTCTAATGCTGAATTTAAAAAGCAATCGTTAAAATTAAATACCTCGTAATTAACTTAGTTAATGATGGGAAAACCATATATATTGAAGTTGAATTATTTCCTGCGATTTTGCGTATTTTAATCTTAGATAAGGAGATTTTTATATTCTAATTGAACTCGTAAGAATTTGCAAAGAACGCTAATATTGTATTAATACCTGCTTAACATAAATTGAAATAATTAATCAATTGTATTATTACATTAATTTTATTAATATCCTGGAGTGGAGAGCGCGTGTTGACAAACGCTGTGTGGGACGCCCTCCGGCCCGCTGGACCGACGACCTACATACGTAAGATGGCTGGTGGTTGCTGATTGTGGTAAACCGGGATGTTGGGCGCGAACTTGGGAGGCCTATGTCCAGCAGTGGACTGCAATAGGCTGAAGTGAAGAACATAAATTATGTTGTCGCAATGTAATGCTGTAAATTTTAAACTTAAAGATATACCTACCAAAGACTGAGGGAGTTTTTAGTATATTTTTGTATTTTTTACGATGTTATATGGGTATATACTATGTAGCCATCTGATGGATTATTATGCAAATGAAAACTAATATACCCGATGGTCCAGTCGATATAAGACAAGAATCTTTCGAATTATCATTTCAAATACTAAATCTATAAATTTTTATGTCGTGCTTGGCGATGGTATTATAATTATATAGTGCGGGAGAAATATTTATTCGTAAACATAGCAGGTCACTGTTTCTTGGCTCCACGCTTGCTTTTCCTTTTTCAGGAAAACAGGTGTTTCTTGGAAGTCTATATACTCATGCCAAAAGTCACTTAGTAAATTAATGTGATTGATAGACTCTGAACTGCTATAAACTTTCTCTTACATATTTATTTCATAACAAAAATATTACTCAGCAAAAAGTTTAAGAACTTTTCATAATAATTTAGACATAATAATATTACATGTATAATTACCAATTACGCAAATACGATTCTTTACAATTTTATTACATATGTGTTTAAATTTATAATTAATTAAAGCTTTAGATTTATAATATATACTTTATTTAATGTATGATAAACTAGTTTCGTTGCCATTAAATCTATTAATCAAGGTAAATATTTAACAGCCTGGGAAAACGTACGAATACTGAAATGCGAATTAACGCAATTGTCAAGTATCGAGTTACGCTATGAGTAACGTTTCTACATCACAAAAGATTCCTTGGTTTTATACAGGTTGGTCCTGTATGAAATAATGAAAACATTATTTGTCCATACGGTAGGTACACACACTTAACCAACGTCAAAGGAAATAGGGGAAACCAGAGTGTGATTGCCCACTGACAGTGATTGCCCGCTTTAAGAAAAACATTCTCATGTGCTATCTTTAAATCATTCTAGTTTAATTAGAATTTACTAGATGGCTCTGTGATTAATCTATTGTATATTTAAAATTGACTACTGGCAGCACTGAAAGAAAAAAAAAAGTTATGGCGGATTTTGTCGAGACGGGTAAACGTGTTACTCAAAAAGTAAAGCACTTTAACAATTTTCTTAAGGAATGACTTATTTAAAGGCTCATTTTTTTCTGCATTTTATTTGATATTCAACTATTGGTGTATAGTTATGATGAACTCAAATGTATTTTCTCTGTTTTAAATGAGAATATCTGGTGATATTTGATTTCTAATTGTTATTTTAACGGTGGGCAATCACTGCACGTAAATCTGCATATTTTTAGTTATTGCCCACCATCATTTTAGTTATTGCCATATGTCAATGTCTAGTTATTGCCAGGGCAATTATTGTCACGGGCATTTTTTTAAAAAGTGTGATCACATGAAATAGTGTTTAAATTGCTCATTGCTTAACTTGTTTCACAATCGTTATGTATGATTATCTAAATTGTTATTATTATTACATTTACAGTATGCCAAAGACAAAAAGTTAAATATAGCAAAGTAAATTTAGTAGCATTTTGCTGACACAAGACAAAGCAAATTCTAGTGTTTTAGAAAAAGATATGAGGGTTGTTTACTGAAATTCAAAATTATGCAAACTGAACGACAGCCTTGTGCCATTAGCTCCCAAAATTTTAAGGCAGAATTACATACAAAACAAAAAAGAAAAAAAAATCTGTTAAAAGTAAAAGAATAGAAGAAGTTGATCAAAGAAAAGAAAAAGACTGAAAAAGCAAATAAAATACTAAGATTATTGTTAAAAAATCAAAGGGAAATTCAAAAAATAAAAATACTACACTAAATTATAATAGAGATACTATTCATTCTAAGGAAATCGATACAACTTTAGGGAATAATAGCCAACAACTGATTGAACATTCTGGAGCAACAACTGGAACCGATACCAAAGAAGATAAATAAAGAAATATAGACATAGTAAATAAGGAAAAAGCAAGAAATACCAGCATCTAAAAATAACTGTTTTAAATAATAAAGTAATAAAACCTGGTAACATTGTACCAAAGTCTGCTTGTCGCTTCAGCCTGTAATATCCTACTGCTAGGCCTCTTTCCCCATGTAGGAGAAAGATCAGAGCTTAATCCACCACGCTCCTCCAATGCGGGTTAGCTGATATACAGTATTCCCTACTATGAGTAAGGATCACTATCATGTATACATGATAACGACCGAGACCGACGGCTGAACGTGCTCTCCGAGGCACGTTGAGGAGACCCACAAGGACTACACAAACACCCAGACCACGGCAAACATCTGTATGGCCAATACAAATGTTTGTCATGTGCGGAGATCTAACCCGCAACCACCAGCGCAACAGCCACAAACCAGTGCTGTGACCGTTGTGCCAACGTGGCGTCTAGCCTGCTTGTGGAGTTTGTCATTTCAGTGCCATAAAAAATGAATTGACTTGTCTTTGTTTTGAAGTAGATGATTTTGTCTCTGACGATTATAATGCATTACCATCAGCTAAAGAATTATTTGATAGAGTTTTTATTAAAGCCAAACGCAATTTATTATGAATACTAGCTTCTGCGCGCGACTTCGTCGGCGTGGACTCCGCTCCTATTGGTCTTAGCTTGATGATATATAGCCTATAGCCTTCCTCGATAAATGGGCTATCCAACACTGAAAGAATTTTTCAAATCGGACCAGTAGATCCTGAGATTAGCGCGTTCAAACAAACAAACAAACAAACAAACAAACAAACAAACAAACAAACAATCAAACAAACTCTTCAGCTTTATTATATTAGTATAGATTAAAGACTATCCTATTAGATGTAAGTTTAATGTTTTGTTTTGATTATTTATTTACGTTTTAAGTTGAATTTATCATTTTGAGTCTCCGGGCAATTACTATGCTGTGATGTGGGCAATTAGTATACGAAAGGGGCAATCACTGTACTTTTTAGAAGATTTAAAATTTATTTCATTATATTCTATGTTATATACGTTTTAACTAAAAACTGTTAATCCTCTGTTGGAGAGGTTATTAGGTAACAAGAAAAAAGTTATAAATGGTTAATTGTTATAATACTTTTTTTATTTTTTGATGTCAATGCGTTAGAAGTCCTTAAGTGGGCAATAGCTATACGGTTTCCCCTATCTACATTTACAAAATACGTATATCAATTTAAAATTGCAGAAATAATAAGAAAGTTGTCATTTATTCAGTATTGATCACTAGCTAAAGAATTTTACTACGTATTGTTAATGTTTTTGACAAAATAATCTTTAAATCTGGAAAGTATATCGGGCACTCGATCAAAATTGACAGATTATTTTTATTAAAAGCAATAAGATTCGATTAAAGTATTCAAAAAATTATTTGTGTTTTCAACTTCCATAATTATACTGTACACCTTTAGAGAATATATTTAAAGCTTATCTTTATGCTCGTAAATAATTTCAGTATTATATTTAGGGGAGGGATAGAATAAAATTCAATGATTATATATAGTCAATCAACCGTATTATCCATCTTTGTCAAATTTGACATAAGTAACTAAAGATTTTACTACGGGAGGTAGCGTAGCAATTTTTTTAGGAATTTTATACCGAATAAATTGTATTTCAAATAGTTGTTTAATGGTCAGAAATCGGTAAAGTGAGCGTCAGTTGTCGCACTAGCGGTGGAGCTAAAGGAGACAGCATGAGAAAGTAATTGGAAAAAAATCTGCTCCAATGAATTTTATACCGAGCGAAAATGTGTTATATTATTGTTTCGATCACATACTTTAAAAAAATAGTCGTCAGCTGTATTGATGAAGGTGGGTTATATGTCAGTCACGTGCATGAACCTCATTGAAAATTTGACAAAAAAAGTAATTTTATACCTTATGAAATTTGTAGATCTAAATTTTTATACTTTTAAAATAATAAAGAAAACCGTCAGCCGTATTTTTAATGGGGGAAAGACCGTCAGTCAGCGTGATAAACATTTTGCGCGCTCAATGCATTTGAGCGTTTCATAGTCTCTTTGGAAAATAAACTGATGATCTTTACACCCATAAACATTTTTTTTACATTCAAATTATCTTATACTTTGAATTCAATAAGTATAATATCAATTTAGTATAAAAAACACCACATTTTATTTATTAATTTTGTATCGGTTTCATAATATATTAATATGTACTGTAGCATCAAGGAATTTCAAGCAGTAAAGGTCTCACTACTCTAACATACCTTGCCTAAAAGTTATTTTTCTAGCCTTCTGGTAGAATTATAAAATAATGAAGAAATAGAAAGAAGCGTAGAGCACAATTTAAATTATACAACGCATGAAGAAGCAAAGAACAAACGTAGTAATAAGATGTTCTGATACAGATATTTTAATGATTCTATTGGAGAATATGAGTCATATTCAGAGCAATCTTAAATTTTTTTTATTATTCGGAACTGGAAATGCACAACGTTATATCGATGTTACTCAACTGTACGAAGTATTAGGACCTAGCTTGTGCGCATCGTTGCCAGGATTTCATGCATTCACAGGATACGACTTTAATCCCGCTTTTTGTAGGAGAGGAAAAAACAGAAGAACAACAAAAACAGAAATTTTAAGACATTCAGAATCATTAATAAGAACATTTACAGATATAGCGATTCTAATATACATCAACTTCTAAAAAAGATCGAAGAATTTGTATGCAGAATGTATGGTCTGAAAGCAATAGATAAAGTGAATAAAGCACGAGTAGAGACATTCATCAGAACTTATAAAATGAAGTCCAAAAGACAAATTCACACTTAAAAGTACACCTGACTGTGCAATATTCCCTGCATGTCAATCTGAATTATACCAGCAATCAGCATGTATTACGTACATCCTATATAGCGCATCTTTCGAGTCATGCTCATCAGTCAGTTTCATCAGTATTATCACCGTTATACTACGGATGGAAGGAAGAAAATAATGAATACACTTTGAAATGGTTCGACGGTGATCAAGTTCCACCATCACCATCTATGGTTTCTACAGTACATTGAAGTTCTCATCGTCGACAGCTCCGATGATAGTTGTGAGGAAAGTGATGGATATCACACAGACACAGAAGAAGATGTATATAAAAAAGTAAAATAATAATTTATGTATCAATAGAAATCTGAGCTTTTTTTTCTTATTTATGTTCATTCTTCATTAGCAAAAATTTTTTTTTAATAATTAGTATTTTGTTTCTAATAAATATATATTGTGACGCCGCGTTGGCGCAGCGGTCACAGCACTGGATTGCGATTGGCTGTTGCGCGGGCGGTTGCGGGTTCGATCCCCGCACACGGCAACATTTGTATTGGCCATACAGATGTTAGCCGTGGTCTGGGTGTTTGTGCAGTCCTTGTGGGTCTCCCCACCGTGCCACGGAGAGCACGTTAAGCCGTCGGTCCCGGTTGTTATCATGTACACCTGATAGCGATCGTTACTCATAGTAGGGAATATATCCGCCAACCCGCATTGGAGCAGCGTGGTGGATTAAGCTCCAATCCTTCTCCTACATGGGGAAGAGGACTATGCCCAACAGTGGGATATTACAGGCTGAATCGTGATCGTGATCGTGAAATATATATTTCTGTATATACATATAATTTGAAACCGGAACAAAATGAATAAATAAAATGTGGTGTTTTTTATACTAAATTGATTATTGAATTCAAAGTATAAGATAATTTGAATGTAAAAAAAATGTTTATGGGTGTAAAAATCATCAGTTTATTTTCCAAAGAGACTATGAAACGCTCAAATGCATTGAGCGCGCAAAATGTTTATCACGCTGACTGACGGTCTTTCCCCCATTAACAATACGGCTGACGGTTTTCTTTATTATTTTAAAAGTATAAAAATTTAGATCTACAAATTTCATAAGGTATAAAATTACTTTTTTTGTCAAATTTTCAATGAGGTTCATGCACGTGTAGACCAGTGCTTTTAGCGTTTAAAAATGGTAAAAACCAAATAAATTTATAGTAGAATGAAACACATTGCAAAAGTAAGAGAATACAACGAAAATGATAGGAAAAATAAATTAGGGTCGATCTGAGGTCGGGAAGTGGTAGGGAGGGGGGGTTTAAGGGTAAAAAACGATTTATCTCGATTTCTGGCTATACTACAAGTCCTATGGAAAAAAGTTCAATGGCAAAGTTGTAGGTAATAAAAAGATCTACAACTTTTGTATTTACACTTTTTTCACATAACCTCAAATTTTATGTGAAAAATTAAAAAAACCAAGCTTTTGGTTTTTTATTTTTATCTTTTACAATTTTCTTTTGTTTTTTACAAAATTTGACGGAAACTTACCTTTTTATGTCCGAAACACACTGTAATTGTTTTGATTTAAAATATTTATTTTTTCATCTTATTTTGACCTTAATATCGAAAAAGCACCCTCATTTTCAATCGAAAATTCTCACGTAAGAATATCAACTTTTTTTAAAAAGTTGGTAACCGTATTGTTTGTTGAAATCTCTAGTTTCTGATTGTGTAAAAAAATATATACATTACTATAATAAATATTCTCAGAAAATGCAAAGAATTGCTCAGAAAATGAAAATAGTATTTAATAAGACATCTACAATATTATGATAAACTTGTAGAATCTTCTTTAAATTATACACGTAGATGCTTATTTATTGCTATTTTAAGATAACTTATATACCTGAGTGACCTGCGAAAAATTTTAGCTCATTAAAAGCTATTTCATAGAGAAGTGGGGAAGGGGCTAGTATGATTTGGGCCTTACTACCTGTTATTTCTTTGCATTTTCTAAAAACATTTACTATAGTAATGTATATATTTTTTTACACAATCAGAAACTAGAGATTTCACCAAACAATACGGTTACCAACTTTTTTTAAAAAGTTGATATTTTGACGTGAGAATTTTCGATTGAAAATGAGGGTGCTTTTTCGATATTAAGGTCAAAATAAGATGAAAAAATAAATATTTTAAACCAAAACAATTACAGTGTGTTTGGGACATAAAAAGGTAAGTTTCCGTCAAATTTTGTAAAAAACAAAAGAAAATTGTAAAAGATAAAAATAAAAAACCAAAAGCTTGGTTTTGAGAATTTTTCACATAAAATTTGAGGTTATGTGAAAAAAGTGTAAATACAAAAGTTGTAGATCTTTTTATTACCTACAACTTTGCCATTGAACTTTTTTCCATAGAACTTGCAGTATAGCCAGAAATCGAGATAAACCGTTTTTTACCCTTAAACCCCCCCTCCCTACCACTTCCCGACCTCAGATCGACCCTAATTTATTTTTCCTATCATTTTTGTTGTATTCTCTTTCTTTTGCAATGTGTTTCATTCTACTATAAATTTCTTTGTTTTCAAAAGCTAAAAGCACTGGTCTAGTGACTGACATATAACCCACCTTCATCAATACAGCTGACGACTATTTTTTTAAAGTATGTGATCGAAACAATAATATAACACATTTTCGCTCGGTATAAAATTCATTGGAGGAGATTTTTTTCCAATTACTTTCTCATGCTGTCTCCTTTAGCTCCACCGCTATCAGAGCAGCTGACGTTCAGAGCTGTTATGTGTTAGGGGAAAACTATCATTGTTATGATTTTCAGCCGGTATAAAATGACTTGCTCAACTATAGCGCTGCCTCCCGAGCTATTTCGTATGTATAAGCTCTGATGTATTCATTTGTGTTATTGGCATAACTATGTTACTGACATATAGGAATTATGAAAAATGATCAATACCCTTCACTTTTTCAATAAAAAATATCTAATAAAGACATAAATGACATAGAAATACTTTTGATAAAGCCACGATGTGTCATAACCGTACATTGTATGTCACAATTGTCTATTCATTTTGTTCGGCTTTCGGTCCTTACAAGCCGGATGTTATAGATATTAAATGTGCGAAGTTTATTATTATCGAGAGCTCTGGATATGTGTGTAAGAACGATCCAGGAATTCGGTCAAATAGATGATGCGTCACGTAATGGTGTGTGAACAATTCCATAATGCAAATTGGCGTCAATTCAAAAGGAACTGACAATTTTATACCATTTGAACTAAAACTGAGTCATAGGCCATACAATGTTAACTAGCTCGCCGAAAATGTTGCATTTGTCCCTATATCTCGGAATTTAGGACGATAATCGCTTAAATTCTAATTGTTTATACGTTTACTGTTAACTTTATGGTCATGTTGTGTCGTGTCAATGAAATTTACGTTTAAACGTTAATTACGTCAAGGTTTTCCATTAAATTTTTTGAATAACAATTTTACGTATTAGCTGATGAATCTGTTTGTTTTCAATGACTTTTGTGAGGAACTTTAGAGATAGCTTGATGTTCTTTAATTTTTAGAACCTAGTACTTTTGTGATCAGCTGATGATAATACTCAATACCAGACATAAAACTATTGTATATTTATTTATATAGCATGAATCAATAAAAATGTTTAAAATAAATATCAATTAATTAATAATTTAGTCTCTTTTGTTTTTAAACATCAAAATCGATATTAATTACATAACAAAAAAATTTGATCTCTTAGATATAAATTATATTATTTTATGTTAATTAAACATCAAACCAGTCATCAAGCATACAATTATTATGTTTTAAAACGTCAATTTAATGTAATAGAGTTTATAGGCATTTAAAACATGTTTTCATTAAAATCATAGGCGGTTCTCAAAACATATATTATAGTAATTAGCGAGGTGATCTAGATCCACATTAGTCATTAACTTGCTCGGCTCGAGATACCATCGAATTGGCGATGGAACAGGTAATATTTGTGTAATTGCTACATTCGTCGTGGGAACTTAAAGAGGTCATTCATTTGAGGACAGTCGTACGCGCTGGTACAAGCTGTCGTCGCGTGTATAGTGGACTTTATAGTTTAAAAAAAAATCATGAATGTCTTATGGTCCCAATTATGAATCTATTTTTCATTATACTTGTTAGCAATAGTTTTATAACATTATAATATAATTTGCTGACTAGCAATAACCAGTCAATTCGTACGTGTACGTAGTTTATGTTAAATTTCTGTTTCTAGTAATAACTATAACCGTAATAATTTATTACCGGTTTCTTAACAATACTTTAATGAGGATATCCCTATTGAATTGAGTTAAAAGTTTTTTTGTTTGTGGAATATCTTTGCATACACGGTTCGATTTCTTGCGACATAGTTTTCATGTGTCTGTACGAGCATGAACAGCAGCTTTTAAGAACAGTGCTCGCATTGAATACACTATTTTATGAAGCCGCTAATGTTGACACTTAATAATACGTGATAAATGAAGAACACATCTAAGTGCAGCTAGAAATTTTACTCATAACGAAAATAGTACTTCAGCCATCGCATATAAGGCTTAATATAGCGTTTCTATACTTTTATTTTATGCATTACTTCGTAGACATGTGACAGCATATAAAGTTTTTAATGATACAAGATCTTAAGTAGCGATAACGCTCAAATTCAATGGAAATTATGTCAAAGTTAAAGTTTAAAACGCTATTTGAATATCATAATTTTGGCGTGTATTTTGTTTATGATTTCGTCGAAGGCGGCGACTTCTGTTAGTTTATATAACATTTAACGGTAATATACTATTGTTGATTATTTGTTGTGTGAATTGTGAGTTATTTAAATGTAAATTTACATTAAAAAGAAAAATTTTGTTTGTACGTCTCTGACAAACTCGATAGAATTGATTTTAATTTTTTTTAATGTTATAAAGGCACATTATGTAGAAATACCATAAAAATTATTGTCTATAATTTATAAAACTCACAAAAACTCACAGAAAGTTAGACTTTTACTATTATAAATGATCAAGTAATGAAGATCTCACTAGGTCCATGTCACCGTCAGCTCATGTCAGCTCAGGTATACATTTCGCTACCACGTGACTGCAATTTATAATCAAATCCTGCAAATTAACGATGAGACTAATGTTTTGCCTTCACCATAAGTTTAGATATGATCGTAAACTAAAATATATATTCATTATTATCGTTTTCTTCAACAGTGAGAATCACATGATTTACCGGTAATCCGGTTTTACGGTTTGTGAGTTTTAAAACTAAGCTTTATATTGTGTTTTTTGTTTTTTGTTGAAAATCGTCAGCGACTCTGATTTTGAGAGCGTTGAGTTTGACAGAGAGGGGGGGGGAGAGGGAGTGGAAGGCCCATGTCCAAGAATTTAACCTTAAAAAGATACATGAAATACATGTATATATCATCTACTGTTTGAACTCCAACCGGATGACTGAATTCAGTGACTGAAATCGCTACTGTCTCCTAGTGAGGACATATCTCAACTTAATATCATTGGGCGAAAGAAGGCGCGCTTCTTCGATAATATTAAATTGAGAAAAACTTAAAAAAGTAACTGCGGAGTTTTTAGCAGCCTCTTCTCTACAGAATCGACATTTCGAATCGGTGGTAGTTTCACATTAATCACAACAATTTTTTTTAAAGATTAATATGATTTTAATTGTAAAAGGAACTTTTACAAAACACTAAATTTTAAGTGAAGCTAAAAGGAACTTTTACAATTAAAATCATATTAATGGTTGCTATGAAGTCCACACGATTAAAGAGATTTTGGATTTTTCAACCCTTCACGCTGCTTTATTTCAGTTTACCGTATACCTACGTAAGTCCTAAATTTTATACATTCCGAATATTTATAAAGATTTTAATTTGTGACCTTTCTATCCACCATTGCATCGTCTAGGCGGAAACACGTGATATGTCAGAGTCTTCGGATAATCGCTGGTGGAATTATGTCAAATGTCAAATTAGACGTCTATCTTCCTGTCATTTGCATTTTATGTTACAATATACTACATTAAATATAAGCACTGTATTTACACCGTAGCGTGATCATGCGCTCTAAGTAATATTTTTTTTTGTGTATAGTATTATTTTTGTATATTATTTTTTTCTCATCGGATTGGTTAATAGTTACTTCATCATTACGAATGGTTCGTCGTATAATATTTTCTAATCTACAATATAAAAAATGGTCTGTTTTTAGATATAGGCAACTCTTTACATACAAGCCTTTAAAATCATACACTTAATTTTTATAAAATTAACGTAGACATACTTTGTTTATCTAATCTTAGATTGTATATGAAGTTAAAGACATCGTTTTATTTTGTAACGCAATTGTTGTATTACTAGTGTTGACTACGGAGCTTTCATCAATATACAGAATTCCTAAGATTATCTTAGAAAAAAAAATATTTGCTAATTTTTCAGGTTTTGAATGAGAACAAGTCTCAGTGCTCTTCTCATGTCTAGCACAGATTTATTTTTGTCAGTCATAGGAGATGTATAATACATGCATTATAAGAAATTCAATTATTATAACATATCCTTTGTAGTCATATTATAGTCTATGTTTTTTCTAGATAATTTTCATTTTAATCGTAAAAAAATGTTTTAATTAGTGACAATATTATGACAGCTAAAAAGAGATCTAAATATATCCTCTATTACAATTAGAATTTTAATTTATAATACATACATAATTTATGAACAAGTTTTTATTATGTTATTTACATACAAATGTACAAAAAATGTGTCTTATTTATTTTTATAAGACAAAGCTATAATAAAATACGGTAATTTACTACTATACCTCGGCAAAACACTTCAACACGTTATCATAACAATTAATTCTCGTGTAATGTAAATTAAAACGATCAATTTGAATAGAATCGATTTATTGATACAGTAATTTTGTACTTATATCCATATTAGGTCTATTTTATCGCTACAGTTACAGAGTTTTTGTACAAAAGGCGCCTTATTGAATTTTTCTATAGAAAAAAAATGTTTAACATGCAGACTCGTTTTTATATAAATAAATTTTTTATAGTCCATAATTGATCTGTAATACAAGATTCGCTTCATTGGTTGTTATTGAAATGGGTCTTGAATTAATAGCTTAGATAAAAAACGTGTTTTATGTTCTTTTATGTTTACTTAATGTGTAGTTAGCTTGTGAAGTGTCTTTCAATATTATTGTGTGCTAGACGAGTCGAGTACTTGATTGATTTGACTTGGATTGTATGTGTGTGTATGTTTCAACTGTATGTGTTAAATTTTATTAAGAACTAGCTGTGCCCACGACTTCGTCCGTGTGGAATAGTGACTTTGGACAGCGTTTTTTGGATATAAGTTTTGGTTTATTTTGAATTATAAACAACGTCGTTTGGGTATTTACATGTTCAACGTGATTCTTTAAATTGGCATAACTTTTTTATTTATGAACCGATTGATATGAAACAAACACTAAATTTTTAGTGAAGCTTACCACAATACGAGTATATTAGTAAAAACCGCATCTAAATTGGATAAGCCGTTTCTGAGATTAGCGTGCACAAACCTATTATATTTACATTTTTATTATATGTATTGATGAGTCGAAAATTAATAGAATAAGAGTTTTTCGGTTACTAAAAAAATGCTATTTTCTATAAAAAAATCTCCAAGTAAAGACATATTTAGATAAATTTGTATTTATAGTTTAGTAATGGGGAAGGTCTGACAAGGTGGATTAGAACTCTCACATGACAAATGTTTGTATAGTCTATGTAGATGTTTGGAGATCAACAACAGAGAGGCTACTTATTATCTTAACATTACCGCGGGATCGAATATTATTCGGGTAAAACCGCGAGGCCCAGCTCGTAGTGAATAAATATGATGCATCCGATACAATTGTATTTTAAAACATCAATCAATTCGTCACTAACCCCATCATCAGGACACAAAGGCTATGTAAGTGTAGATCTGTGAAGCGGAACACTTGATTTGGTCACAGAATGTAGAATGGTACAGAAATTGTACACACTTTTCATTATACTTTTATATTATGAGTACAGAGCTTTGAATTTTCAAATGAATTGCGACATATTAATTAGATTATTAACTAACGTGATACTTTTTTAATATAATTTACAGCTGACTAATTTGACTGACCAGTCGTCTCAATTTCAATATTCTGTTTGGTTGTTTTAAGTAGAACCGAAATAATTACAACCATTAATTTTTAAAAGGCAATTAAAATTAGTTTAAATTATATATAAATATATGTATTAACTATTGAATATAAAGACATAAGCGGCTATGACTTATTAAATTGTCTAAACGTAGTCACGAGTACAAACAGACTGGCCGACAAAAATGTGTTTACAAGACAAGATTCTTGATTGTACACAATAATTTAAACTTATGCAGTAAAAAAACAGAAAAAGATAACTACATAATGACAAAGGTGAAGCTCAAATGAAAGTGTGTGGGTGTAAGATCTAATGAAAATTAATTTATTTTTAATGTATTTACAATACTTCATAATTAATAAGTATATTAAAAATTAAATTAAATTATATAGATATGATAAAACAGACACTTCTATTTTCACAACGTGTTTGAGGCCCGGACCTGAGCGGTCGGTGGTTAGACACGGTACGGTGGGCGACGATAATTGTCAAACTGATTGACAATGGCCGATGTGTGCTCCATAGTATGAGTAATGTACACACGGATGGTTAGTTCGGAGAATAAATTATTTATATAATTATTTTTCTTACAATAATTGTCGTCTTACTAACAATTTACAACACTAATGTAGTGTGTAAACATTAGAAAACAACAGTAATGTAATATACATACTTATAATGATTTTATACACATATATTCCGCTGGACCGACGCGACGTTCTACGTAAGATTGCCGGTGGAGGTTGTATAAGATTGCTAAAATCTGAGATGTTTGGCACATTTTTTGTAATACGTTTACAGATTGATAGTTCTTAAAAACTTAACTGTTTTTGAGTCTCTTAACAGTTCTTCTTAGCCGAATCTAATCAGAGACATATATGGATAATGAAGGATGACAGAATTGTAGATATCAATGCTTAAAAAAGTCCTTTGTAAACCTGTGTAAATAAAATGAAGTTTTATTTTAATATAAGCTGTACATTCTTATCTGCCGTGTGTCCATCGTTCCCTCACTGACCGCTGGAGCGTGACCAGTGAATTGTTTAAAAATTCTGGTGGCTTGCTGGTTGTTTTCAATTTTTTTTTCTCGTATGATTGTTTGACGATAATTTGTATGCCGATTGTGACTCGATACCGATCGTTCCTGTGTTTACGATTCAAGTAATGATGTCTTTCGTGTCAATCGTTCTAATGTATGTTCGCATGTTTCTTTGATGTTTTGCGTCCTTTTTATAATTTTGCTTTGTACAATTTGAAGTAGAGTATCATTTTATATGTACATATATAAATTTAAAGTGGTTTATTTTTAAAAATTACATACACGTGTCGTTAAGTGTGTAGTTAAACTCATCTACATGCGTCTATGTGTGTGTGTGTGTGTGTGTGTGTGTGTGTGTGTGTGTGTGTTCTACTAAATATGCTTCTTTGATTTATGTGACAAACCAACTAGGTCAAAACATCATTTTCTAAGTCAGTTAAAAACTATCGCATCAAAATTTTAAAATCACAATGACTATTTCGTAACGCAGTCACAATGTCTGTCGTGTAGTTACGAGACAGTTACGTAACATTTGTCTCGGTGACAATGGCTCATGTTATTTCAATCATTGTATCATACTTTGCGAAATTTATTTAACTACTTGTCCTTGTTTATGTAGTAGGAGACGTCTCGCGCGGTTTCGCATGCGTTTGTTTCGTTATTTATTGCGTACATATATTTACAAAATTTAAACAATAAAATCAAAAGCACAACATAACACAGGAACAAACAGACAGCATGTAAACGCGTTCCTATTATTATATTTATAACTAGCTGTGCCCCGCGGTTTCACACGCGTTAATTAAAAAAAGTAGCCTATAGCCTTCCTCAATAAATGGGCTATCTAACACTGAAAGAATTTTTCAAATCGGACCAGTAGTTTCTGAGATTAGCACGTTCAAACAAACAAACAAACTCTTCAGCTTTATAATATTAGTATAGATAAATTGTAAAGATATGTGGGCATAGTAATGTTGGTTTTCATGCAGAACTGGTGGATTTTATAAAGATTGAGTAAAAAAATGACGGTTTTTAACATAGTTAAGCTTGAGTTTTTTGCCTATTCTTTTAAGTAGAATCTTTCTATCTATTTGTTGCATCTGGTGGTAGCATCACATTAGTATATAATTATAATATTATTATGATTTAAAAGTGCTTATAAAGTTTACCTGAAATAAAATTTAAGTTGAAATGAACTTAATTTATTTATTTATTTTTATAATAAGGACAACCAATAACTAACTAAGAGGTTATTATTTTAAATTTTAGAGGTTATTATTTGAGGATTTTTAGTTCTCTTTTGCTTTTATTTGAATTTTTTTTATATAAAATCGATCTTTTCTAAACAAGCGTCTCTGTATATCAATTTAACGCAATTATTATTAAGAAATATTAATACTATTTTTAATATAAAAATTAATAATACGTAGGTATTTTGAATTATAATTCTAACTCAATCATAATTCAATATCTAGTACAACTATTCTATGAAGAACTCGAAGCGTTGCTTAAAATATTAGGAAACATAATTATATAAACGAAAGAAAAAGGTCCTCGCGAGTCACGAAGTAGTCGCAGTATTTTAATTGACTGGCGAGAGGTTGTATAAAGCCACCCACTCTCTTCCCGTGGGTGTCGTGGGTATACTAAAGGATAACACAGTTCCACTACCACCTTGGAGCTTATAAGGTCGACCGATGCACGATGGCGGAATAACCATCCAATTGCTGGCTTTGAAATACACAGGCCGAAGACGGGCAGCAGCGTCTTCGGTGCCACAAAGCCAGCCCTGCGTTCACCAACCCGCCTGCCCAGCGTGGTGCTGACTGCGATAGGCTAAAGTGCGAAGTGAAGTGGCGAGTGGTTGTTGTTTTAACGATCACGGGTTCGATTCCTGCGCCTTAAATACTTCCTTAGACCATAAATATTTCTTTTGTGTTAAGTTAATGTTAGGTACAGCAGGAATTATTCTGCTCAAAATCTGGAGCAGCCCAACTGGGGAAGTGCCTCGACCTTACAGAAGATTAGGTAGGTCGGTGCGACAAAGCCAGCCCTGCGGTCACCAACCCGCCTGCCCAGCGTGGTGACTACGGGCAAAAGACATGAGTTCGCGTCATAGTGTCGGGCGCGAACTTGTGGAGGCCTATGTCCAACAGTGGACTGTGATAGGCTGTAGTGGTAGTGGTAGGTAGAGCTAAATAATTCTGCCTTCAAGAAGTGTTTTATTCCAGGTGTGACTAAGGTAGTCTGAGTTCCTGGGGAGGTTTGGAGGTAGGGTCGGCAACGGGATTGCTATGCTTCTGGTGTTACAGGTATCTATGTATAGGTTACTTTAATCGCTTACCATCAGGTGAGATACGCTTGTTTGCTGACATAGTTGTATAAAAAAAAACTATATTATTATCCCATTGGAAGTTCTAAACTCAATGCATCTTAAAACGAGTAGGTACCTACAGCTGGCAACTGTGAGCAAGAATAACAGTATAATTACCTAAGCCACTAAAAATCGGATCATTAATTTCGTTAACTTAAAAATAATTTCGTAACGAATTTTTGTGTTTTCATTATTCCGATACCGAGGTCCAATATAAAGCTATTAAGATCACAATCTACCCTCCTCGGATAGCGGCGATCCGGTCGAGCGTGCAGACACGCGTCTTGTAGACGTGTGGTTAGTAGCGACATCTGTCGGTGAAGCAAACAAACTTCCTTCGAAAATCGATTTCGAGTGAGGTTTTCATGTATATTTCATTGTGTTATGTTTTGTTTTTATTTTTGATGAAGTGCTGTTAATATTAATTTATATCTATTCTATTAGTTAAAATAATTGAATCAAACGTGTAAACATTTCATGTTTTGTACTGAGATAACAATTTTTACATTATTTCTATTTATAGGTATTTGTTGGTATTGTCTTTTCCACCGCTATGCATATAAAGCTATATTATACAGTACAGTATATATTATAAAACAGAAGAGATTGTTTGTTTGTTTGAATGCGCTAATCTCAGGAACTACTAGTCCGATTTGAAAAATTCTTTCAGCGTTAGAAAGCCCATTTATCGAGGAAGGCTATAGGCTATACATCATCACGTTAAGACCAATAGGAGCGGAGCGACAATGAAGAATATTTTAAAATCGAGAGGCTTTTTTTCCAATTTGAGAGCTTCCCCTGCGTGCACTGCGTAAACAGTTTAAGTTTTGCAAAAATCATGTATGACAGAATTGTTCCCCTTTAAATGTTCTAAAAAAAGTTCGCGACAGCATATGTCTATCTATTAGGTTGGCTCACTATAACCTTTTTTATACTAAACTTTGTTTTAAAATAATGCATTATTTGCGAAGGTGTTTTTATAAACATGACGTTAATCCTTATCCAAATAAATACGTTATTCATCACAAGTATTTAATTTAAAGTAATATTGTCCTTTTGTATTGGATAGCCAATTTAACGAGGAAGGCTATGGACTATTTTTTTTTCTTAAATTAACGCGTGTGAAACCGCGGGGCACAGCTAGTAACAGTATATCTATCTGTATATTGTTCAAATATTAAATTGACTAATGTATCGAGAAAGTAGAGTTTTAGTTATAAGATTCTTCTGCTATTTTCAGTGCAGATAATATTATGTAAAAAAAAATTGGGACATGAAAATTTAGTCTTATTAATAGAAATATTATAGCGTATTATCATAACACTAGCTGTCCCCGCAAACGTTGTTTTGCCATATATGTTATTAACCCCCGCAACCCCCTCTTGTAGGTGGAATTTCGTAAAATCCGTTCTTAGCTGACCTCTACTTGGCGAAAGGAATATTCCTACCAAATTTCAAGTCTCTACGCCTTATGGTTCCAGAGATATCGTGATGAGTCAATGGGTGGAAATCTCTTTTATATATATACTAGCGACCCGCCCCGGCTTCGCACGGGTGAAACGCCGATACTAAATATATTACAGAATGTCTTTATATATAACGTTCACAGCTTTTTTGTCATTAGACAATACAAACATGTTTTCTTTAGAGGTTACTCTTGACTTGATAAATTATGGTTTTAGTCTTATCCTATCCAACCTAATGTAGGTACGTACTATAACTACTCTACTACTATAACTAACCTCTATAAGGAACCTATCTGCCAAATTTCAGGTTTTTAGGTGTATTTTTCATTCGACTTTCATACAAACTACCATCCCTGTTTTAACCCCAAAAGGGGGTTGATTTCTCAAAATCCATTATAAGTACACCTCAACACCATCTAAAGAGCATACACTTTGAATTTCAACTCTCTTACTTCAAAAACATAAGATTTTCATGCAAACTTCCAACCCCCGTTTAATCCCCTTAGGTATGGAATTTCGTAAAACCCGTTTTTAGCGAATATCTACTTCATATAAGGGACCTACTTGCCTACTTTCAAGTTTGTAGGTGTATTTTCCATTGGACTTTCATACAAACTATCATCCCCTGTTTTAACCCCAAGAGGGGGTTGATTTCTTAAAATACATTATTAGTACACCTCAACACCATCTATAGAGCATACATTTTGAATTTCAAGTCTCTTACTTCAAAAACATAGGTTTTTCATGCAAACTTCCAACCCCCGTTTAACCCCTTTAGGTATGGAATTTCGTAAAACCCGTTCTTAGTGGATGTCTACTCCATATAAGGAACGTACCTGCCTAATTTCAAGTTTGTAGGTGTATTTTTCATTCGACTTTCATACAAACTACCATCCACTGTTTTAACCCCAAAAGGGGGTTGATTTCTCAAAATTCATTATTAGTACACCTCAACACCATCTGAAGAGCATACACTTTGAATTTCAAGTGTCTTACTTCAAAAACATAGGACTTTCATACAAACTTCCAACCCCCGTTTAACCCCCTTAGGGGTGGAATTTCGTAAAATCCGTTCTTAGCTGACCTCTACTTATCGAAAGGAATATTCCTACCAAATTTCAAGTCTCTACACCTTATGGTTCCAGAGATATCGTGATGAGTCAATGGGTGGGTTACTCTTTTATATATATAGATAGATAATAATGTAAAAAGGCCTCAAACCTAGGAAGTAACTTTTACGCGGCCATTTAAGTTTATATTTGCTTACAGTATTGGATAAAATTATTAATTTATTTTCGGAAAATAATTGAATATAGTAGTTTGAATTGTGATCTAGAAGTCTTCAGACTATGACAGTTAGGTATATACTGTCAAATAATCGGTCTCCTGGCGCCTGAAAGCTTTTGTGTTGCCATGATTATTCATCATTTCATTTATTCATCATCATCATTTCACAGATGAAAAATAGATTACTATATCGAGAAGTGGTCACTGCTCAGCTTTACACCCCATGGACCCCATTCAGGTTGCTTCAGTTCAATTGACGAAAGTTATTAAATCGATCAATAGGTATATAATATTTTATTCACTTTCAATTAAATATTTTAAAATAACTATCGATTTTATTTCACAATTAATTTTTAACTGATTTTACTGTACAATAAAACTTTATGATACTTATCAATTATTCTGTAGTAACTCTATCAATTACAAAAGCTATTAAAACATAAACTGTATTTAAATGAGGTTAGAGTTTATTTTCGTAAAGTGACAAACACAATGACTTTTCGCAATGTTACACAAACATAGGTAGCATTATCCATACTAATATTATAAATGCGAAAGTATCTCTGTCTGTCTGTCTGTCTGTCGCGCAATCACGCCAAAACTACTGAACAGATTTAAATAAAATTTGGTATACAGATAGTCTAGAGTCTGAGAAAGGACATAGGCTACTTTTTAACGCGAATAAAAGGGTGTAAGGGGTTGAAAGGTGGGAATGAAAATTTGTATAGAACTATGTTCGTGTTTCGTAACTGTCAAACATTTAATGTTCATCCCGTCGATATGGTGAACTCTCCGATAAAATTAAAGAACGTATTTAAATAAAGGTTTCGAATCGACAACATAATTATATCCACAATATACGGATAGTGGCGTATTTTACATTTTAAAAATGCATAATAATGTCAGTAATGAAAACGGATTGACATAATATATATTGGTTGTCAAATATAAAACGTAGTGGTTATATACTCTTTGGTCAAATATTTATGCGTGCGTTCAGTAATTTATTTAGTGTAAACTAAGGAAAATATATCAAGCTAATTAAATCTTATACTATTAAAAAAAAGTAAAGCATTTTTTCCCTCAAATCAACGCAGGTGAAACCGCGGGGCACAGCTAGTTTAATATAATTTTTGTTAAAGTATGTGTTCAGACCGACGTATCTATCTCAAGACTAATCGTCACCTAATGATAGAATTGTTCTGTAATTATTTCGAGTTGGCCGTGTATTTTCCGATGCTGTTACACTAGAAGCGACATGGATATTGATTAATATTATATTGTCATTTTATTGTATTATTACTTCACATGTTACGACTCCTAAATAAAATCCAATTTCAGGGATTTGGAAAAAGACAACACCAAAATTTGGCGCAACCTATAAGGTCCAATCTGGAACCGCTAATATAACAGCTAGTTGTTGTGACCACCTTACCAAACTATTTTTGTTAGCGATAGTGACGACGAGAAATATAAGTAAACGATTAAAAACACTTTCAAACTTTTCTGGTTGGTTATAGGCTTAAAAATGTCATATAATGACTTATAACAGCTAAGCAACTATTAAAAACGTGAACCAATATTATAAGAATCCAGACGCATCAACAACAGCCCAGATCAATTTCCTTGCATTATAATTATGTATTTTTATAGGGTTTTAAATAAGATATTTTATATCTTAGATTTATAAACTTTAATTAAAAATCTTAATTAAATTAATAGTAATTATTCCAACAGACGTATCATCTAGGACACCTAAATCATAACTCTACTATTTCATTACAGTAATAATAATTGTGACGTAATGACGGCAGCTCGAACGCAGCGGTGTTTGACGTGTTACCACATCTCGAGTTCATCTGACGATAAACAGAATCTTGATTATAATAAAAACAATTATTTCATTACAAACTATTGTTATCCCGCGACTTTGCTCCAATATACAATTTCAATATCTCAGTTCCTACGTGGCGTATTAGGATTAAACGAGCAGCAGTTTTTAAGTTAGACCTCCAGCAGTACCTACAAATTTCCGCGTTGGCGCAACGGTCACAGCACTGGTTTGTGGCTGTTGCGCTGGTGTTTGCGGGTTCGATTCCCGTACAGTCCTCGTGGGTCTCCACCCACGAGGACTACAAACACCCAGTGTGCCTCGGAAAGCACGTTAAGCCGTCGGTCCCGGTTGTTATCATGTACACCCGATAGCGATCGTTACTCATAGTAAGGGATATATCCGCCAATTCGCATTGGAGCAGCGTGGTGGATTAAGCTCTGATCCTTCTCCTACATGGGGAAAGAGGCCTACCTATACCCAGCAGTGGAATATGACAGGCTGAAGCGTAGCGTAGCAGTACAAATTTAATATCGTAAACAAACAGGTGTTAGTTGAAATCAGGACTCTTATTAAAATTTCTATTTTAAAACTATGACATACCAAGCGATTTTCATAACATTTTAAGAAAAATTTCTCCGTTATTGTTCCGATACACGGTAGTTCTTGAGTAATCAAGCCTACTTAACAGTAACCTCGAATCAAGATACAAATTGAAATAACTTGGTATTACTATCGAGAAAAGTACGCTTGTAATTATTTTTTTTGAAATAAAAAGTAAATTTATGTTTTGACTACGACCTATCTGGCAGTTACATGTGATATTTTACGCAAGCTCAGGCGTTGATCTGAGTCAGGCGTATTTTTTATTAATACAATGCGAAAAAAAAACGCTTTACGTGGCTTAGAGCTGGTTTTGTTGAGGGTTCTTTAGGTATTCAGTTTGTTTACTAGCGTTGAGATACAATTAAATGTTTAAAATCACTTAAAAATAACGACGTTTTCTGTTCTACAAAACTTTGTTTTCTTAAAAAAATAAGTTGCCTTTTAATAACACTTTTATGGCATAACAAATACATTTCATTACGGCTGTAAAATATAATTGGTGTATATTCCAGTTTGATAATGTAGACCTTTCAAAGATTATCGACATATTCGAGACTCAGTCATTTTTAAGAAGAAATAGAACAACATATCTTCAACTTCTCTATAATATATTTTAACTAAAATTCCTTGGTTATACATATATGTATGGGAAAAATTGTATTCAGTTATCAAAAGCCTAGAACCGGAATCGTTATATGAAAATAATTATTTAGAACAAACACAACTTATAGTTGAAGCAGAACGGTACCCTAAAAGTAGGTAGCAGTACCCACTAGACATTCGGCCGGTGGTCAGGTGTAATTCTACGGCGACCATAACGCGGGTATGTCTTAACACGTCGTTATCTCGTTTCGGCATCTTTAAAGTGAACGTGTCGAAGTGAGATGTACCATCGCGTGGAAAAATGTTTACACGAAATTTCTTAAATAAATATTAAATTTTATTAAAAACTATATCATGAAAAAGCTTCTTTCAGGACATAGTAGGTACTTATAAATTCTAACAAATTGTTACATACAATAAAATTATCGCAAATGTGTAGTTGTTTATTTTTTTATTGTTCAGCCCACTCTCTTTTATTTAATTGTCAACCGACTTCAAAAAAGGAAGAGGTTTTATATTATACTGTTTATTTTTTATTGATACTATTATCATACTGCTAATAGTAGTGTGATACAGATCAACTTATGTTTGGTGATGTAGTTTTATAAAAGTAAAATAGTTATCAAAGTGATTACACTACTTTCAAAGTTTATTGAGTATACGCTAACAAATTTATTTTTTATAATATTAGAATATTGGAATATTAGAAGGCAGATAATATGCACGTGACAGCTTATAGTAGCGTAGATTAAGAATAACTTAAAGGTACCTTAAATTAATTTTTTTATAATGTTTTTCTAATTTAAGCAGTACAGTAGAGTTTTTAAGATTAAGAAAGTTGTTGATTTAATATTTTTATAATTATATCAATACTAATATAATAAAGCTGAAGAGTTTGTTTGTTTGTTTGAACGCGCTAATCTCAAGATCTACTGGTCCGATTTGAAAATTTTTTTCAGTGTTAGATAGCCCATTTTTTGAGGAAGGCTATAGGTTTTATATCATCAGGCTAAGACCAATAGGAGCGTAGCACCAATGAAGAATGTTTCAAAATCGGGTTTTTTTTCCTTTTGAGAGCTTCCACTGCGTAAACGGTTAAAGTTTCGCACAAATCATGTATGACAGAATTGGTCCTATTCTACGCGGTCGAAGTCGCGCGCAGAAGCTAGTTAAATATATATGTATATGTAATAACAGTTTTCCTTTCACCTGTCCATTCTTAGTCACCGAGCTTTCTTAGAAACAGACGAACATTATTTTTATAATTCACATTTATGTAATACAAATATACGAGTGATTTATGCAAACGAGTTGCCAGCTGGTAATCTTTTAACTGTCTGTGTGTCCGATCTTGTTTATATGGTTATTGTTCTATTTCATTATTGTTATCTGTTGTTTATATCAACGACTCGTTGGCGCAACGGTCACAGCACTGGTTTGTGGCTGTTGCGCTGGCGGTTGCGGGTTTGATCTCTGCATATGACAAACATTTGTATTGATCATACAGAGGTTAGCCGTGGTCTAGGCGTTTGTGCAGTCCTTGTGGGTCTCTTCATCGTGCCTCGAAGAGCACGTTAAGCCGTCAGTCCCGGTTGTTATCATATACACCTGATAGCGATCGTTACCCATAGTAGGGAATATATCCCCCAGCCCGTATTAGAGCAGCGTGCTGCATTAGGCTCTGATCCTACTCCTTCACGGGGAAAGAGCCCTATACCCAGCAGTGAGATATTACAGGCTGAAGCGAGCTCATATCAGTACCAATTAATCTATTATCCTTCTTCAGCTTTCAATTAGTATTACCAGCTATATGTAGTCAGAGGCTACCTTCCGACTTACATACACCTACTCTTATACTTGCTCTCATCTCTTCCATTTTGCTTTTGATATAAGTTCGAACATTATCATCGAGTATATCATCGTAGCATCGTTCAGGGTTTTGTAGAAAATTGGATCTCATGTCCTGCTAAACGACGTCTAGCCATCGCTTTCTTGAACGACCGGGAAGTATTGTTCCAGGGACAGGCATGCCTAGGCATTAGATTGAATATATTACTTTTTAGCTTTTGATTGTGTTTTCCTACGCGCGAGTTAAGTTTTTGGAGTTACAGGAACATGATTTTAAATAAAAGTATTTAATACTATGATAAAAAAATTATCTATTAAATATTTTGTTAAAGATACATACTATTGTAAAGCATGTAAATGCTTTTGTCTTCTTGATAAATTAATATGACATTAAAAATTTTTCGCAGCTGCTCTTAATAATTAATGAATTTATAAATTTCTTTTCGTGTTTGTTTATGATTATAATGGTCGTCGAGAGGTGTCGTAAATATCATAAAATGTCACTACGATGTAGAGATAACAATTAAATGTATATAAAAAACCAGTATGATAAATAACATATTTTGAAAATGATGGGAATCTTCAACTAACTAGCTTAACACATTTAAACTTAAATATTTTTAATAGTTGCCATATTAATCAAGTATTGTAGTTTGAAAACCATTTTCATTTTCATATTTGACCTTTCTGTTCACTGTCACCAACCCGCCTGCCCAGCGTGGTGACTATGGGCAAAACACCTAGGGGGAGGCCTATGTCCAGCAGTGGACTGCAATAGGCTGAAGTGTGTATGCATATTTTTATTGCTCTAGGGTAAGAAACGTAGCGCTCAGCTTACCTAAATAATTGCTGTAGCTTATGGAAGCCTACAAATCCAGGAGCGTCCCAAGCTGACTCTACTCTCACTCTACTAGCGCATACCCAGAAGCTCTAGATACCTTATTTACGACAAAGACACGACACTATTTTTGAACAGCATTATGTATATAACTATATATGAAGCTTCTTTGTCTCTGTACTCACTCAGACGCGCTGCTTCATATTTTGAGCGAAATATTTCCTGCTGTAGCCTTCCTGAACTGATTTTACCTCCTTTTTCGTTGTCGATTAAATACAAAATATATTTATTTTTTTATCCAACTTTTTATTTTATTTTATAATATAGTTTTTAAAGCAATTTGCAACTGAAGGCTTTTTCTATTAAAATAAAATGTCATTTTTGCTTCAATTAAGAATATATATATTTATAGTTATAGGCTACCAATGTATGTTTATCATGTCCGATCCGTAATTAAAATTCAGGAAAAGAAAATCAGGATGATTGCCTGGGGGAAAAGTAATCAACGAAGTACATATAAAATTATGAATAGTTAAGTGTCATAGAATGGCGTCGATCCTTCCGAGTAGTAAAGAAACAACCCTTTAACGTGGACTAGCGCGTGAAGAAATGTCACTACATTCGGTAAGTTGACAAAAAAAAAATATCGATTTTTATCACCTTCGATCACACGCGTTTAGATAGAGACATAAAATTTTATTGTTCGTCGAATCGCCGTCGAGATTTTTAATGGTTTCTACCCAAAAAAAACCCGTTTCGTTTTCGATAAAAATCGGTAAAGAACCGATGCACGTACGGCCATACGTCTCGACTTTCTCGGAAGAGAGCGCGCTCGCACACAACTGAATATAAAAGGACATTAATATTACTTGTTATTGCTTTGATAATAGCCTGATTGCCATCGACGTGTTGCAGAGCGGGGTAATGAGGCAGTCTTCGAGAATAATTTCTGTTCGAAACTCTAAATTCGATATTTTATTCGTTACCATTCGTGTTCGAATAGTGTATTTTTTACGATTTTTAAAATAGTTTTTTTTAACGAGCTATTTATAAACACTTTTTTTTTGTTTATAGGATACGATACGATATTTATACATTTAAAAAAGTTTTTATGGGTTTATGTGATTCTAGTTTAACTAATTTTTTTTTTGTAATGTTTCATACATGTGTTTTATGATTAAGTTAGACATGATCTTTGATTTTTCAAACATCTGTGTTATTATTTAAGATTTAATGAGAAGTATAAAATAATTTTAATTAGTATTTATGAATATTTTGAATACCCACTTCTAGAAATTAATTCATTAATATTGGTTGACATGTATTAAGACTATATGAGATACAATCGATAACAGCATCACAGTGACATAATCGAACAAAAAAAGATTCTCAATACAGTCCAGAAACTTACGGAATTTAAGCTTAATAAGAAATATTTTAATATTAATTTAATGTATTTCAAAAGATAGATAAAATCGTTTGGAATTTTACCCAGGTTCGATAAACTAATTAGGGAATGTACGTTTTTGTGTTCACATAGGTATAATCATAAAACATTAGTTTAACGACATCGAATCACGGGTTCGATATAATTCTACGAAGAACCAAACTCTTAATTTTATAAGAATATATATTACGTTATGAGCAATCTTTTGTTATTGTGAACTAGTTAAGACTTCCGATTTCACTTACTACTATACATTCTATACAAACTCAAACATTTCACTTTAATTGCATCTACGTTTCTTTGCGTGGTAACGTGATGTATTTAAGTCTATAAACCTCAATAAGCAGCTATCTAGAGTTAAAAATTGTAATCAGACACTATGACATGAACAGAAATATATACAATGCATTTAAATGAATTCATTGAAGTAGGTACAGCAGGAAAATATCTTCCTCGAAAATTTGGTAAGGCAAGGACGGTGGTCTAAGGTCCTGTGTAGGGTAAGGGATTAGGGTTGGTAACGCGCTTGCGATGCTTCTGGTGTTGCAGGCGTCTATAGCCTACGCTACGGTATCCGCTTAACATCAGGCGCAACGTAAGCTTTGTTGCCGCCATTTTAGTAGGTATAATAAAATACTATACATGTTAAAATGACGCTATATATTTAAAAATATTTTTTTTAGATAAATTACATTTTTAAGAAAGTTATACACCATTTGTCTGTTGTATTTAATCGCTAAAATAAAGTCTGAATCGTTAAAGTAAGTAAAGAAGTTGTATAAAAGTCATCCCTTAAAGTGATGCCATCTTAAAGCAATAACGCTTTGATATTGTTTAGATATCTTTTTGTTAAGGTTTACTAAGTAGTAAACCTTAACATAAAGATATAGATGTACATGAAGGTATACTGAAATGTGCTCAAACAACGCATCAGCATAAGGTAAGTGGGTACAAAGTTTTCACGCCAATATTTCACCATTCCTTAGCTGTTAATAGGCAATAGGACTTTACGTAGCGGGCTCCGGGCTTCGGTAAGTCATTAAGGGCATAATTCAAGTAATAAACACCGCGATAAATATCAACCCCTTCCTCGGGGGTTGGTTTTTAGTGACAATATTGTTTATTGTGGAGATATCGAACTTTCTGTCTTATTACTTCTTGATGTTTTTCGAAAATCACGCATTTCTGTTTTGATAGATGTGGCAAATGAAAGGAAGTTGTTTGGTTTTTAGTATTTTAAT
The DNA here is from genome assembly GCA_905220545.2 of Melitaea athalia. NCBI lineage: Eukaryota > Metazoa > Arthropoda > Insecta > Lepidoptera > Nymphalidae > Melitaea > Melitaea athalia. Next base: position 8,208,449 of record HG992196.1, read on the forward strand.
TTATATCTTTTATTTTTAATGGGTGGCTTAGTGGTGTGTATTGACATTGATGATAGCAAATTCAATTCCGGATTCATTACGATCGGATTTGTCCTAAAAGACGTTTCTAAACAATTTTGTCCAACGATAAGACGTTTACAATTACATTCAGTATATTAAAAAAAAATAGTAGAACATGTACTTATGTATGTAAAATAAAAATAATTAGGTACATCGAAGTATTTTATTTTTATATTATTAATATATATATGTACGTATTTTCCCGTTTATTCCGGAATCCGAAGCACGTGTCCCATAATTTAGCGGAAAGCAATTATTTCGCTATGGACTCCAAAAACTCATTGTTTCTGATCGAATTGAAATTCCAAGTGTAATTATGTTAACCCTTTTTAGCAGTAAATTTAACCGTATAGCAATTAACACACAATATTCCTATGTGTCACGTTATAGTGCTAATTGACGCCGGCTTGAGGTCAAATCTATTAATAATTGTGCATTAGGCCGTGGGACTATTTTCATAGCCAAAACGACTTCGCCTCTGTTTTCGGCGTTTCAAATTATGTTTCGTCCTAATTCGAATTGCAATTAGGAAACGTTTCAAAATCGTGTTCGAATTTCAAATGTTTTAGAAATCGATTGTCTGTGTTTCGTTTGATTCGATTTTGTTCGAATTTCATAAATTGTTTTTGAAATAATGTTTGATTGAATTTCAGAAGATATTATGTGTAATTTTTTTTGGAACGTGTGTTCACGAAATTCTAATTTTAAAATGTAGTAAGAATAATTGAATTCTAGTTCGATTTTTAAACTCATTACTTTAAATATTTAAAAAATATATTTCAAAGGCATACTTTTTTATCTGCCAAATTAATTATTTGATTGATATTTACGAACAAAATAATATTATAAACAGAAAATTTTTATTGTGCAGCTAATATAAAAGTAAACACATAGAGGTGGTACTGTAACTGAAATTAACGTGAACGCAGGAAACGTGAACGAAGGACTCCTCGTGTTATATCAAATACTATGTCTATGGCATACGATAATGCATTTATTACGCATTTTCTTCGATTACAACTACAGATAAGTCTCAATAAATATAAATACAGTAGTTATTGTCTGAAATTAACAAAAGTGCCACAATACAGTGCGATCGAAGGAGTCTCGCACCCTTCCACACATAAATCTCCAGTCTGGACGCCCCTTAATGGCTGCTTTTTGTTGTGATACGGAATCTTAATCGAAGGCCCGATGCAAATATTGTGGGGATTTAAATTAAGATGGCCGATTTATGTATATAAAAAGTTTTTGTTTTGTTTTTGAAATTAAGATACTGTATACATATTGCTCGTTTATAATAGATTTTTTTTAAATCACTTTATTGGTGCTGTTTTTTAATGGTATTTGTTTTTATGATAGTGACATGACTTTTTAAAGCCACTAGGATATCAATCAACAGCATAGTCTGGCTGCAACACCACAAGCAATACAAGCGCGTTGCCGACCCTATCCCAGCTGCCTTGAGAGCAGAAACTTTCCGCAATTATCATCAGGATCAAGTATCAAGAACATTTTCCTCGATATATTTGATTTTTCTCCCAATATATCTCTCCACCGATGTTCATGGAAAATCAAATCAAAATCATTTATATTTGCCGCTATATAGTACATTTTCACTACAATTTAAGGATAATATGTACAGAATCGCTTCAGCCTGTAACATCCAACTGCTGAGCATAGGCCTCTTTCCCAATGTAGGAGAAGGATCAGAGTTTAATCCACCACACTGCTCCAATGCGGGTTGGCGAATATATTCCCTACTACGAGTAACGATCGCAATCAGGTGGATATAATAACAACCGGGACCGACAGCTTAACTTGCTCTCCGAGGCACGGAGGGGAGACAAGGACTAACAACCAGACAGGAAATAAATATTTTTATAAACACAAATATCCACTCCGACCGGGAATCGAACCTGCGACCATCGTTGTTTAGGCGCCGCCGACACACCACACGCACCATTACACCAGAGCGGTCAACCTATATACATATAGGTAGATATATATATTGCTTCGTAAATAAAAAAGATGGCAAATTGAGTTGCTATCCATTTTGTGTAGTATAAATTGGAGTGTCACAGTTTTTCACTATAAATCGAATAATTTTGACGATACCGCTTTCAATAAAAATAACTTATTAATGTACGGAATGATAAAAATTGTTGACATTGCCACACCACTGCCAACCGCTGTCACTACCATTTCAGTTAATTCCACGGACGAAAGAAAATTGTAAATGGTATCACAGTTTTTAAAATAAATATTTTTATTTTAAGTATGGTGATATTTGATATTACATTATGTGTAAAATGTACTTTTGAAGGTTATAAAAAATTAAAAATAATTTCAAGAGATGTCAAACTGCTTGCAAGAGATAGTAAAATATGGAAGTAGCTCCACTGAAAAGAGTACAAGCTCGTACATTAATATAATAATAAGGAAAAGAGGTCACAATTTTTTTTATTCCAATTTAGTATTTTACGTATTACGTATATTAGTAATATTGTGTTTGCTAGCAAACGAAAAAAAAAACTGACTTTAATTGCATCGGCAAGTAATAAATAATAAACAAATTAACAAACGCACTAGTCGTCACTACGATTTTCGAGCGTGTCGCTCGATTTCACTAGGATCTCATCATTAGATCCTGGTTTCCTTATCATGGTACCTAAGTTGGGATATCCCCTTTCCAACAAAAAAAGAATTATGAAAATCGGTTCATAAACGACGAAGTTATCCCCGAACATACATTCAAAAAAAATACAGTCGAATTGAGAACCTCCTCCTTTTTTGGAAGTCGGTTAAAAACATATATACGGTCGAATTGAGTAACCTCCTCCTTTTTTGAAGTCGGTTAAAAATATACTTTTGTGAGCTATTTGTATTCAAGGTAGAACTTGTGTGGTTTTAAAAAAAAGTTATGCTACATTATATAAGTTTTACCTAAGCTTCCATGGAAGCATGGACCATGGTCAGTAACATTATGATTTACATGTAAAATCATGTTTCCCAAAATCGTTGTTGATTTTAGCAGCGCTGAATGTGAGCTCTGGTGAAAAGTGCTCCTATGATCATGATGCTTGCAATAGTGTAGAACTTAAAATTATCAAGAACAAAGTCTACTTCCCGTTTAACATATGAATCCTTCATTATATGAATAAATAACTGAAGTAGGGCAGGTTTTCTGAGCAGGAAATGGAGCAGCCCGACTGGGGTAGTACCTCGACCTTACAGAAGACCACAGCTAAATAATACTGCTTTCAAGCAGTGTTGTGTTCCTGTTGGTGAGTAAGGTGACCTGAGCTCCTGTGGGGGAATCGGGGATAGAGTCGTCAACGCGCTTGCGATGCTTCTGGTGTTGCAGACGTCTATAGGGTATTTGCTTACCATCAGGAGAGCCGTACGTTTGTTTGCCGAATTACTTACATAAAAAATAAATAAATAAATATCTTTAACATACATGTAACTTAATGCTTGTGTTATAGGTAGAAGCCGACGTATAAATAATACGTATATAAATAAATACATATATTACACCCGGATTTGGGTCGGTAATTGAGTCCACAACCTCTGGAGGAGAAAGCAGAGTCACTACAAATTAGGCCATCGGGGTTGTCATTTACGCTATACCACTTCTTCTATGTATTTTGTTATAAGGTTTATTCAAATTACTATCGTAAAAATATTAAAAACACCATATTGAATCGATTCGGTGTTTACGAATGACATTTAATTAATTCCAATATCTCGTTTGTCTTCACCGATGTGTTTATGAGTTATAAATTGTGTTTGTCTGTCCGTTAACGGGTGGGTATATTAAAAATTACAAATTAGTACCTTATCAAATTATGTAATATGATGCTATTACATCGAATCAATTAATTTGATGGTTTATATTTTTTAGTTATATTGAATGTGTAATTTTGAGCGTTTTATAGGAAAATATATTAGGAAAAAAATGAGAAAATTAGATTGCACGCAAAACATGCATAAAATTTACTTTGAAGAATGAATTTAATAAGACATTATTTATAAAATGTAAATAATAATATACTAGAACTTTAGTTTATGAACTTTTAAGTTTCCTATTTTAAAGATTCTAGGTGATCTAATTTATCAATTTTCATTAAACAGTTTTAAAATAATATTCACAATGTAATTAAACTAGTTTGCGAAAGAAAAAAATCTGTTTTAGATACGTATAATATTCATTGCATCTGTTGGATCACACTTTCAATGAGTTATAAACAACTGTTTATTAGTGACTAACGGCTAGTAGTCGCGTTGGCGCAGCGGTTACAGCGCTGGATTGCGATTGGCTGTTGCGCGGGCGGTTGCAGGTTCGATTCCCGCACACGACAGCATTTTTATGGGCCATACAGATGTTTGCCGTGGTCTGGGTGTTTGTGTAGTCCTTGTGGGTCTCCCCACCATGCCTCGGAGAGCACGTTAAGCCGTCGGTCCCGGTTGTTATCATATACACCTGATAGCGATCGTTACTCATAGTAGGGAATATATCCGCCAACCCGCATTGGAGCAGCGTGGTGGATTAAGCTCCGATCCTTCTCCTACATGGAGAAGAGGCCTATGCCCAACAGTGGGTTATTACAGGCCGAATCGTAACGGCTAGTAGGTAAGCATTTCTAAGCCTTACAGCAATGAATGTCCCATTTTCTATTTGGTACACTATATATTTTGTTTCGGTTCATGTGAAATGAAATGAAATGAAAATATTCAAAGGAAATGATTTTAGGTTAAATATTAACCTCCTGGTTAATTACTCCTTGAATTATAATTCATATGCAGCACTAGCTGACGTGATAGGCGTTATTATGTATTGTGAACTGGTAAACGAAATAAAGTTGAAATTATCATTAGGTTTTTTAAGATATTTTAATGTTATGCCCAACTTTCTAAATCTTCTACAAAGTCTTAGAGAACTATGAAAAAGTTAGTTGAATTGGTTCAGCCGTTCTAGAGTTTTGCTCTTAGCGACACATTTACGGATAAACATACATTTTTTATATAGAATTAGTCGGCTACGACCTTCTGTAAGGTTAAGGTACTAACTGGGCTGCTAAAATACATACATACAGACTTAGATATATAGATATAGACTAAAACATAGATTACTATTTGATATTAAATAGCCATAGGGCTGACTCCGAAGTTTTCCTAAACCTGCAGTGTAAAGCTAATTCTAAAATTAATTAAATATAAACCTTATTTGGAATACGTTTAAAAATTAATCGGTGCATTAAAAATTATTAGTCATCGCATCGAATTCGAAATCCGTTTCGGAAAGTATTTTACATGCTTTACGTCACATATAAATGTTTATAAATACATTTTTATTGTTGAAAATGATGTTATTTTTATCTATATTTATCGGTTTCGTTTTACTCGAAACTGATTGTTTTTTTGTTATTGATTTGTTTTATCGCTATCGGCTATGTAACTTAAGATCGGTGTCGGGAAAGTGTGAGGTGGATATTCGAATATTTAGCCTTTATTTTAATTATTTCTTTTTTTAATGCTCTAATGAGGAATGAGTTTTTTTCCTGTACAATAATGTCTGTGAATTATAAGACGTGTCAAGACTTAAAATTATTAATTTTTTGTTGTGATGATTTAGAAAAATTACTTATATATTTACCGATTACAATTTAATATTATTATGAAATGTAAACAGCTCTGATAAATCAAAAAGATATTCAATACAATTTCTTTGAAAATACAAACCTACTTACATATACCTACATAAGTTAATCGGTATTATAATGCAAGAATTTAGCCAAATGTACTAAGTCGATATATCTTTGCAGTCTTAATAATTTTCCACATTATATTATTACTAGCTTCTGCGCGCGACTTCGTCGGCGTGGACTCCGCTCCTATTGGTCTTAGCGTGATGTTACATAGCCTATAGCCTTCCTCGATAAATGGGCTATCTAACAGTGAAAGAATTTTTCAAATCGGCCCAGTAGTTCTAGAGATTACCGCGTTCAAACAAACAAACAAATAAACAAACAAACTCTTTGGAAAATATATGTTATTTTATTTGATGTGGAAAGAAATTCTATATTAAATAAACGAAAATAAAATTTATTTAGTTTCTTCGTTCTTCAATGTGCAGTTGATAATTGCGTCTAAAAGTTTCTGTCGTCACGTGCGCACGCGACGTTCTTTTTCTTTAGTGACAAGATAATTAAGAATGACAGAGTTAAAATTTCAATCTGTTAATGACAAGTAACAGATATATTCTCAGTACAGTTAGGGGGAATAGAAAAATCCTGTCTTCGTTTTAATTTTAAATATGAGTGGTTAATAGATATATTAAAAACTAGAAAAATGAGAACAATAATATTTGTAATTATATGTATGGATGTATGTATGTATGTTTGTAATTCTTTCATGTAAAAACTATTTGAATGATTTTAATAAAACTTATTACGTAGATAGATGGAGATTTAGAATAATGCACAAGCTTTTTTATCCTCATGTTTTAGGGGATCAGTAATTATGGAGGTGAAACCGCGTTAACGCGTGGCGCAGCTAGTTAACAAATACTTCTAAGTCACATTCACTTGTTTTAGTTAAATAACGTTTAATTTAAAACAATGTGTTTTGATCTTATTAAGGCTTTTTTCTTTTAGTGAAGTGTCGGAATAAGATGTTATGACCTCAACTCAAACATATATTTTGTCAATTTCGAACCCCAAGCACAGGATTTAATCGGAGCAGATTAGAGATTGAGACCTTTAAATTTTTTTTATACATCGAATATAAATACCTGACCAAATTATTTGAAATTATTAGAATCTTCATATACCCTGTTATCCCCACCCCATTTTCAGGGTTCAATACAATAACAATATTGAATTTATATTTTTCAAAAGTCATTCCACATTATTGACAACGTGCCTCGTATCGACGACATCGTATCGTTATATTTATCGTTATCGTTATTATCGGTCGTTATATCGGAATTAACGACGGTAAGAACAGAAATATAAACATTAATCGTATTTATAGCGTTACCTGAGATCTGTAAATTAGAGTTTTACGTTGATATACACGCTGTTGCAAATGTTATTTAGAATTTAAATTACTTTATTGAACTCCGCCATCTTTCTTTGTTGTTTATTAATAATTGCTTTAATAATAACGATATTGTTTTGAGGGTAGTTTAATTACCGGTTCAAAGGGTATTGACCTTTATGGGGTATGATGAAAATATAAATATGCTGCTCTATATAGTGAATTAATCAATTCTATACTTTAAAACAATAGAAGAATTATATAAGAATTTAAGAATAAAGTATGCTACACTAAGTTTATGTGTTAACTAGCTGCTGCCCGGGACGTCGTCGTCTGCGTGCGTTCACTGCTCGTTCCCCGTAGGTGATAGCGTGGTAATATGTAGCCTATGTTCTGACCCGACTTCTTAATAATATTCGTGCCAAATTTGAAGTAAATCCATGCAGTACTTTTTGAGTTTATCCCGGACATACATTGACTTTCCTACCATTTTATTATATGTATAGATCTGAACATCAAGCTGTGTTAATACGGGTAAATAAGTAATTTTTCGTAAAAATATCAAACATCAAAATTCCTTTAGAAGATATCAATCATTATTTCCGAGAAATATATTTTTATTTACCGATTGTGTTCGAATTATACTAGAGTTGAAAATGTTACAGAACAATTGTTTATTATGTACACTATTTGCTATTTAAGACAATTTGGTTTCGATAAAGTCATTATTCTGCACAGTTATTAGTGATACATTATTGCCTCAATTTAAACATTTTTCTCAGGTGCTTAGGACGACAAGCAACAAGCAGGACCAACGTCTTAATGATTCCGGTGTCCGGTGAACACTTTGATCAGAAACAAATAAAATGATAAATTCAAATAATCGCTCCGAAAGGGAATCAAACCCACGGTTGTCGACTTAAATGGAACTGTCTTCTTCTATACAAGAATAGTTGTATTTACTTCTAAATTTTGATTGGGAAGTACCTAATAAAAGAGCATTAAATGAGTTACATGCCACCATAAAGTTCATACTTTGCTACTTTTATTTGTAAATAATCGACAAATTCAGACTGAGTCCCACAGGTGCCGTGGCTTAGTTGGTTAAAGCAACTGTCTAGTAAACAGGAAATTGTGAGTTCAAATCTCACCGGTACCTTGATTAAATTATTTTATTACTAACATTTAAGATCAATACAGCTGTATTGTTTCCACGAAACTTACATCGATTGTCATTTTGAAATCCCTGATATATATTTTGGCGATATTGGAAACCCCATAGTCACTGGTCACTCTGGTCACTCAGAACTCAGAGGTCACAGTGTTCGTACTGAGCGTGTACATGAAAACGAAAAGACCTGTAAACATTGTAGATAATTGAGCTTCGTAATAGTAAAATTTTTCTGAATTTAAGTTTAGGGATATCAAAGCTGGAATGAAAGAAGATTTTATTACTCCTAAACGCGTAATATTACAGCATATGTCATGGGGATTAGTGGAAATTTGATAAAAATAGGCCATTCAGTACGGAGCGATGCGCGCGCGCACAACAAAGCAAACGAGCGGCTACGCGCTTGATTAAAAACATCGTTCGGTGCACGGTCGATGCCTTAATTAGAACTTGCGGTAGTGATGTGATATCTATCGATACAATTTATTGATGTTTAATTATCTTAATTTGTTCGTAAAAATATACATACATGTTTTCTTATTCATTTATTTAAATGGTTGATTAATAAACTTATTTTTAAAAGTCGTTTCTTATAGAGAGCTTTCTTATGAGTAAAAAAGAAAAGTACCTAGTGTAGGTGTGCAATGATAAAATTCAAAATAACAATTAAACCAATTTAGATCTTATAATCAGTGTTGTCTGTATAAGAATATATTTGTGTTTTTAAAGTAGATAATTATGGAAAGAAACAAACATTTTAATTAATATTTTAATGCTATCATCATTGAGTGTACTTATAATTTTAAGCTGCACCAAAATTTGGGCATAAATTAACCAAACATAATTAAACATAAGTATTTTTATTTTTTTTCACGACATTTGAATTGACTGATTAAGGATTAAGATTTTAAAAATATTAGGATTTTTAGTAATCACTAAATTTCATAAGAGTAACCAACGTTACTTAATTCTTATCTTTTTATGTAACTCTTTTCTTTACTTTTTTTCTCTTTCCTTTTTCAGAAATCTCTTGTAACGTTTGGTTGATAGAATATTATTTGAAAAATATTTTATTGTGTGAACCTAAAGCGACTAAAAGAAGTACCTTAGAACGTTAGTACCTACTTGGTACTTGTTTCTATATGTACTATAATGTGAAATTTTAAGTTAGAATTTACTGAAATAATACTCAATTTTAATTTACATTTGTCTTAAATAGACGCGTTGCTATTTCGTAATGTGTAGGATATTACTTTTTGATAACAACATTTACCATAAAATAAATAAAATAAAATAAATTACTTAATAAAGATAAATGGTTTTATAGATATCGACGCCTTTTTCAATAGGCTCGCCCATCACTACCGTGTTAATAGATGTAACACCAGAGTCATTGAATATGGTCGTAATCGTAATTATTTTTAATTAATAATCAACACGCCATTGGTACGGTGCGAGTAATAAGGATGCCCGTGTCGATGTCCCTTAAATAATTTTTATTAGTCGTATTGTTTGTTTGAATTAGTCATTTTTTTTGTTTTAATTTCGAACTTCCGGTGTTTTGATCTGTTACATGTGTGACGTATTGAAATGTATTTTAAAAATACTATAACTGTATGTAAAGAGATGGTTTACTGGATAGTATACGTGAATGTTAACATGACTCAGTTTTATTGATGATTCTTTTGAAGATTCACATTATGATTAATTTTTAATTTAATCCATTTTATTTTATCTGTTTTTCCTTAAGGTTAACCGAGAGACATTAAAAAAAAAAGTGCATGTACACGTACGCACGTAAGAAGTTATACTTCATTGGCTAGCTAACTTCACGTTGCTAACTTCTTCTTCGTCGACTAGCTAACTTCAGGGTGCGCGCATCGTAAAAATTTACTCTCATAATTTTTCCCTAACGCGCCAAAAAAAGTATAACTTCAAAAATTCATTGAAAGATACTACATACTTTGTTAAATAAATGATTCAGAATTGCTTTTTAGGTTGAGCTGAATTAATAAAGTTTTGATTTAAATGAAAGATAGTGATTTTGAAATCGTACTAGTCGTGCTGCATTTTCCTCATTCATAATCATGTGTTCCAAGATGATGGAAGGGAGCAAGAACAAGTATATATCAACAAATAGGGATGGTTGCCCGAGTGGCTTAAAAATAAGTTCAACTTTTATTTCTTTGGAATTTTATGTATCATTCTTAGATATATTTTTTGTATACTACTAGCATTGCAGCATAGCAGGATTGTGGAAAACCGGGATGTCTGGCGCGAACTTGGGGAGGCCTGTGTCCAGCAGTGGACTGCAATGGGCTGAACTGATGATGATGATACTACTAGCATAGCAAACAAACCAAAGTCTAATGATAAGCAATCACCGCAGCTTACGTAAAGTATAAATGATGAATAATTAAAGAAAAAAAGTACTTTAATGAAGTTACTGGCTTCAACATTTTAAAAACAAAGCAATTTCTTAAATGTAATATGTATAACTCACTAACTTTACTAAAATTAAATAACAGATGCTTAAAATATTCTAAAAAATTTAATTTAATTTTTTCAAAATTTATAAAAAAAAACCACTAATACAAGAACCCGGCGTGACGCGTACAACACCTCACTGTATCAATAGTTGCCTATCGAAATCTTGGATTGATTTATTTGAGAAATATTAGAGAAGCGAACATTTATTCTTAAACCTTATCCTTTTAGTATTAAGGATGAATATTATTTAAATTTTTTTGAAGAGACTTTAGTAAGAAGTTGATATCGTATTTTCAAACCTATGTTAATTGTTTTAAGGATGGTAATTCTTTTTTATTAGTTAGTAAGTCGTGCCACCTAAGAAGAATATGCCAGTTTAGGGTGATTTATACCCGATATGGCATATTAAACGTTTTGTTTTGTGCCTTTTAAAATGTTTAAAATCCCTTATTTATGGGTCCGAAATCGAGAGATTTCGATTAAATTATATTCAATTCTAAGGAGATTTATCTCCTTGTGGCTTCCTCTATTCGTCTGTTGCTTAGCTTACTTTTTTGTATGTTTTCGATATAAAAACGCTGTGTGACTAATTGATATTACTTTTCATCTAAACGTTTTCGGTTCTGAGATAGATTTCTGTTTTTAAATCGTAATTATAATGCATTTGTAATTATAAATTATGATACAGCTTAGCTAAAACAATGGTTGTTTTGACAAGAGATTATTTAAGTTTGAAGGTTAACCAAAAGGCTAATATATTCTAGTTTTTTTTTTAGTTGTAATATTATACTTTAGTGAAATTTATGTTTTATAAAATGGAATGATGGAAAATAAAAAGAATTTAACTTTAAATTAAAAAAAAATTCAATTTAAATATTTTTTGTTCATAAAATTAGCTCACTCGCTTGTGTCAGTCAATCTTAGTCTAATTCTTGATATAGGGCTACCCAACAAACACGACAATACTTAATTAATTTTATATCATTGTATCATAGTAGTACATATTACCACGAGTAACGAGTAGCTTCGATATAACGGACGTTGGCTTTCTTGTGATTTGTCAAAGGCGAAAAGATAAAATAATATCATCACGTCTTTTTTGAATTTGCCAATTATCTGTGCAATATATTAATTTTTTATTTCATAAGAACCTTCTACAAAGTATTTATTAAAACACTTTAAAATAAATTAGCCAAATTTGTCCAGCCATTTTCGTTTCGCCCTTAAAAATGTTGTATTTGTCAATTCATTTTTGTTTACATATATATATTTTTATCAGAGGTTAAAAAAGTCTTATAAATCAATACTTAATTATTCGTTTCTTAATATCTGTACATGGAAAGTTACAGACATTTTATATTAAATCAAAAATTTCAACTTCACAATAGGACAAATACAACCTCGTTTGAATAGCGTAAAATCGAATACAGATCTAAAACTAATAAATAACAAATACAAAACACCCACAGCACCATCAATAATTATAAAGAAATCGGTCAAAATGTTTATTAAACTCTATACACTAACAATGGTTTATTTCACATTAATCAGTCGGACGATCCGTTGCCCGATATGTTGGGCGATTGGTTCAATTATTGTTATTTAAAATGTCCTTTACAATGGTTGAATGAATGTAATGTTATTTGTTATTCGTACTCTTACTTATTCCATGTCGATGTTGCTTTGTGTTTGGTTAGTGTGAAGAAGGACTCTGTGTTATCAATTGTATAATTATTATTTGTTTTTTATTGTCTACATTTATTATCTCTATAAACATTTCTACATTGTTTTTGTGACTTATAATGACAAGTGTCCAGAATACATATTTCTTTGTTTGTGGTCTTTTTCCAATTCTTTCGCAGCCCATGCTGTTACAAATCTGAGTGTACTAGTTGATTCTATCAAGCTTAAATATATTAAAAATTAACATATAATTATTAATAATTACTAAAATTACAAATCTATACATATAATAAAATGGTAGAAAAGTCAAAACTGTACATTGAATATTTTTTTAAAAGAATACTTGGGGTGTGATCTACAATCGATACCGAAGCCAAAAATATAGTTTTTAGAATTTTTGTCTGTTTGTCTGTTTGTCTGTATGTATGTCCGGGATAAACTCAAAAAGTACTGCATGGATTTACTTCAAATTTGGCACGAATATTGTCAAGAAGTCGGGTCAGAACATAGGCTATATATTATCACGTTATCACCTACGGGGAACGAGCAGTGAACCTTATTTCTTCAAATGTATGTCCGGGATAAACTCAAAAAGTACTGCATGGATTTACTTCAAATTTGGCATGAATATTATTAAGAAGTCGGGTCAGAACATAGGCTACATATTATCACGCTATCACCTACGGGGAACGAGCAGTGAACGCACGCAGACGACGTCGCGGGCAGCAGCTATATTAAATCTATACATATAATAAAATGGTAGGAAAGTCAAAACTGTACATTGAATATTTTTTTAAAAGAATACTTGGGGTGTGATCTACAATCGATACCGAAGCCAAAAATATAGTTTTTAGAATTTTTGTCTGTTTGTCTGTTTATCTGTTTGTCTGTATGTATGTCCGGGATAAACTCAAAAAGTACTGCATGGATTTACTTCAAATTTGGCACGAATATTATTAAGAAGTCGGGTCAGAACATAGGCTATATATTATCACGCTATCACCTACGGGGAACGAGCAGTGAACCTTTATTTCTTCAAACGTATGTCCGGGATAAACTCAAAAAGTACTGAATGGATTTACTTCAAATTTGGCAAGAATATTACTAAGAAGTCGGGTCAGAACATAGGCTACATATTATCACGCTATCACCTACGAGGAACGAGCAGTGAACCTTTATTTCTTTAAATATATGTCCGGGATAAACTCAAAAAGTACTGCATGGATTCACTTCAAATTTGGCAAGAATATTATTAAGAAGTCGTGTCAACATATAGGCTACATATTATCACGCTATCACCTACGGGGAACGAGCAGTGAACCTTTATTTCTTCAAATATATGTCCGAGATAAACTCCAAAAGTACTGCATGGATTCACTTCAAATTTGGCACGAATATTATTAAGAAGTCGCATCAACATATAGGCTACATATTATGACGCTATCACCTACGGAGAACGAGTAGTGAACTTTTATTACTCAACGCATTCTGTAACAACGTGTAATCTTACGACGCATATTTGAATGTTGTTGTAATTATGCCATGCTACAAGCTAGCTTCACACTATAAAAATTACGCAGTATAAGTAATTTAGGCCGATAAACGTAATTAAATGAATATCAGTAGTTCAAGACAAATTTAAAGCAGCGCCTTCTATGAGATTTCAAAAACATCATCATCAATCCCTTTTTGGATATAAATAATTTAAATTTGATCATATTGGCGAGGTTAATTGTTATTTTTAATAGTCATAGATGGAGTTGTGCATTTTCTTCTTAAAAATTGTAGGTATCGTTAATTCGTTTCAAAGATGAGCAAGACAGTTAAAAAAATTCTGTTTATATAAGTCTTATAAAATTCATCGAGTTTGTCTATATGTAATAACAAACAGAACTCAAAAAGAACTGCATAGATTTATAACAAAATTTAAACTCGAAAACGGTACGCTATTTCTGTATGCAATTTGAGCTAAATAGCGAAAAAAGAGAAAAATTAAGCATGCCATATACCTATATAATGAAGATAAGACATGCTTATTCTTTTACAGTACAGAATAAATAGTAATAGAGTTAGTACAAAATAAACATTGACTGTTAATATTTTTGTTCGGTATTTATTGGTGTAATTATTGCGTCTTAATTAATATATTTTCATGTCGCATATAAGCTTAAGTGAGATGTGGAACTAGCTAGATTTTTTTACGCACACTGTGCACACACAGCCATTTATTTTATGTTAAGATCATGTAAAGTCATAACTTAGATGAGTTATAATTTTTCACCATATAAAAAATGTTTCCTTTTTGCTAACTAGACGGCGGTGGCGTCGAATTAAATCGCGCTATAGTTTCGTTCACAAAAAGTGATGTTATGAGTACAAATGTCGTCGCCTCAACCTATAGAAACTGGGGTTACCTGCGTTGCTATAAGTTATCGTATGCTTGGAAACCAGAAAATATTTTCCTGAAATAAATAAGTCCATACTAATATTATAAATGCAAAAGTAACTCTGTCTGTCTGTCTGTCGCGCAATCACGCCAAAACTACTGAACAGATTTAAATGAAATTTGGTATACAGATAGTCTAGAGTCTGAGAAAGGACATAGGCTACTTTTTAATGAGAAAAGGGTGTAAGGTGTTGAAAAGTGGGAATGAAAATTTGTATGGAAGTATGTATAATGTTCGTGTTTTGTAACTGTCAAACATTTATTGTTTATCCCGTGGATATGGTAAAATCTGCCCTAAAATTAAAGAACGTATTTAAATAAAGATTTCGAATCGACAACATGTATCCACAAAATACGGATAGTGGCGTAGTCTAGATTTTAAAATGTTTGATATATCTTAATCTGTACTAATCTATGCTATGAGTAATGATCGCTATCAGGTGGACATGATAACAACCGGGACCGATGGCTTAACGTGCTCTCCAAGGCACGGTGGGGAGACCCACAAGGAATGCACAAATACCCAGACCACGGCAAGCATCTGTATGGACATATTATGTTGTCGCGTGTGGGGATCGAACCCGCAACCGCCAGCGCAACGGCCACAAACCAGTGCTGTGACCGCTGCGCCAACGCGGCGAGTTACTTTCGCATTTATAATATTAGTATGGATAAATATTAGTATGGATTATAAACCTGAAAGTTGGTTTGTTTGTTTGAACGCGCTAATCTCAAGAACTACTGATTCGAATTGAAAAATTCCTCTGAGTTGGATAGCCTATTTAAAGAGAAAGGTTATGCTTTATGAAGGAGGAAGGGTATTTTTTTCTTCAAAGCAACGCGGGTGAAATCGCGGGGCACAGCTAGTAATAAAATATATTTGATAACAGTAAGTTGTTAAAAGAATCTTGATTTTACAGTCCAATAGATATTATAATTTTATTTTAACCGACCATCAATTCAGAACACAGATTCATTTGAAAGGTGAGAAACTTGATAGTTGTTAAAAAAAAAACACTGTTTTAGTAATATCAAAGTGTGAAGTTCTTCACGAAAGCTAGCATCACTGGACCCACAGTCAAAGTATAATTTAGATTATTATCAAGTTCAGTAAGTGGTAGTTTAGAAAGTGAAAAAGATTTATAAATGGGCAGTATCTATATACTGTTCTTAAATTGGTAATAAAAAGCCATCTCCTCACCTAAAGCCAGCGGTCAGCGAAGCGGGAGGGCCGATCTAGTGATCGTAGGCAGCTTCCGTGGGCGGCTCACAATGCGTCGTATGTTCGCCCTTTAAATCATTTCTCGGGACGTGTTAAGGGTCATTCCTGTGTGAATAAATGCGCTAAATTTCATACCGATTGTTCAAATTGTTATCAGTAACAGCTTGTATGTTTCGTTTTACGAATATTTATATATTATGGCTGATAAAAATGCTTAAGCATGTAACGAATCTGCAATTGTCAAGCAACAGTCGAACAAAAAAATGTAAATAAATTAACAACAGGCGATAATTAAACAAACCAATTCGAAAACACTTTTTATTTTCTACAGAGAAATCCGAGAAAACATTAACTTCACCTAAAATGGCGTGACAGACATTAAACGCTTGAATATCTTAAGATCAAGGAATTAATCGGTTAAGTGTGGAAAAATGGACGGCTACCGTTTTGTGTGGTTTTATTTCAGTATTTAAGGCTTAAGCGTAAAACTGTGTGGTATTTCGCGTCTGATAACATCTGTTACACATAGGTATGTATTTTGAGTACATTTTATAATATGATTTTATTCAATATTATTATCGTGAATTGAAAGGAATTTTTTGCTGACAATCGATTAATATCGAAAAAGTTTGGACTTTTTTCAAGTCAATGAAAATATTTATCCAATTTTTGTCTGAACTAAGGATTTCAAGATATCTTATATGAATATATAATATTTGTATCCGAAAAACTTAATAATTACGTTAATTGATTTTCCACATTCGAAACCTCCATTCTAGTATAATATAATTATTTATTTAGGTTAGGATTTTATCCGATATTATCCGAAAATTTACATTAATCTGAGAAATCGGAAAAATCCAAAATGGAATCGTCACTTTTAAAAAGTCCTTTCGAATAAATGTAATTCTGATTTTGAACTTTGTTTTCAAATTTATTTTACATACATATGACACAGGCTAAGACTGTAAATAGAACAGAACCCGACAATAAATCACAGTCGGTTAATTTATCAGTACAATTTATGCGCAAGAGTTCGCGCAATCGGGCAACATTTAGCTTTTTATCGACTGTTTGATTTAAGGCCTGAGGCTAAACTAATCCTTCAAGTCGATACTTTGCGCTTGCGATGTCCTATTCTGATGCATTTGGGTATTTAATGTTGCAATATTAAAAACAAAATGAATAAATTTATAAAGTAAATACAAAAATAAATAACGAAGAAAAAAATAAAGAATAAATGCTGTATTTTTACGATAAAATACAGAATTTATTCCCTATTAATCTTTTATTAAATGAGTAAATATAATCAAATTAAAATATACTGCATGATATTTTTAGAAGTTGACAAAATTGTGTTAGACTTCCATTGCTAAAAATAATTGACGCATTGTCGAATATTTAATAGTTTACTGTATTTGCACAATGCGCATGATATACCTACTCGTAAAAAAGTTAGCATGTACAATTTGTAAACTTTTGGTATACTATTTTTTAATTTTGATTTTATAGGTTTATTTTATTTTTTGAAATACACAGGCCGAAGACGGGTAACAGCATCTTCTGCGGTCACCAACCCGCCTGCCCAGCGTGGTGACTATGGGCAAAACACAATATGAGTTCGCGCCACAATGTCTGGCGTGAACTTGTGGAGGCCTATGTCTAGCAGTGGACTGCGATAGGCTGAAGTGATGAGGTTTTTATTATTCCACTACGAATAATAAAGCGACGAGTAGCTTCCGAATTTTTGTCATACACTTGTCTTTTTTGTAGCGTGATTTTCCCTTTCCTAGAGACATTTCATTAAAAGAGATAGAGAGATTAAGAGAGAGGAATACGTGGTAAACGGTGCTGGCGTTACGCTAAGTACTTTTTGTTTATATACTAATTGTTATACCATACTATTTACTAATCTGTGGTTATACTATATTTCTATTGTAATACTATTTGTTTACTCAAATAAAAAGAAAAAAAATAATAATTGAATTTGCACCTGTCATGCTGCTATTTTGTGAATTAATGATTACATATATCTATATATTTATCCTTATATCTTTTGAGAAATAAACATTCATACAAATTGTCGATTTTATTATTCTTTAAAAATAAGATACTTTTATTTTTTATTTTATAAGGCTTGTCACTTTACGTTGACAAACACAAAATGCATACAACATTGATAAATGACCAAAAAAGAAAATGACAGTACAGTTGATAGCAAATTAACAATAATAGAGTAAACGTATGCAAAATTTATTAAAGAATTGTAAATTCCAGAATAATGACTTGTACATTCTCTACGTAGGTGTCGCAGAAATGTTAGTTGCTCGTATTGGGGCATCGTGTCGCACGTCCGTTTGTCTGTTCGCTCGTACACTCGTTCCAACTCCGTATTGGCAATTAATCTTGTACTATGCACGCCGGGAATGTTTTTAAATGAGATATTGATATTGTTTCTTTATGGACACGTAGTTGATATTTCTGTTTTAACAAATGGTTAAACATTTGAAAAATTACTTTTTAATTTTATTTTTATACTTAATCTGTTATTGACTTTTATTATATACGGTTGATAATATAACTGTTAGTTTATAAAAGTATTTTACAGAATATATAAATATTTAAATGAGATGGGTGCCACATTCCAAATTCAAAGTTTATTTAAAAAAAAAAACTACAGTGTACGTAGAGAATAATTTAATTAATAATAACGGTTAAAATTTATGTCTGTTAATTTTAAGTAAGTAAAAATCAATTCTATTAGATTTCTTGTCTGAATTCTTAATAGATTAAATAGAGACAAAAACAAACTAACAATTATTTATTTGTTTATAAAAAAGTTTAAAAAATTAAATTGCAAAATACATATAAAACTATTATATATATTAAAAAATATATTTTTGGGTAAGTTCAACTTAAAAGTAAACATATCGATTAAGGATACCGTTTATGTATTAGGTTCAATGCAGTGTATATGTATTCAGAATTTACTTAAAAAAGGATATATAACATTAGACACCGCGTTGGCGCAGCGGTCACAGCACTGGATTGCGATCGGCTGTTGCGCGGGCGGTTGCGGGTTCGATTCCCGCACACGACAACATTTGTATTGGCCATACAGATGTTTGCCGTGGTCTGGGTGTTTGTGCAGTCCTTGTGGGTCTCCCCACCGTGCCTCGGAGAGCACGTTAAGCCGTCGGTCCCGGTTGTTATCATATACACCTGATAGCGATCGTTACTCATAGTAGGGAATATATCCGCCAACCCGCATTGGAGCAGCGTGGTGGATTAAGCTCCGATCCTTCCCCTACATGGGGAAGAGGCCTATGCCCAACAGTGGGATATTAAAGGCTGAATCGTGAACATTATCTACCAACAAAGTGAAGAAATATTGTTGTAGTATAAGTATGTATAGGTACAATATGTCATCGATCGCAGTATCTCAACGCATTTAAGATCAATCTTAGCACTCGTATGTAGGTACATTAGTCACGATAACATTATTGGAACTGGCATGCGTCGAGGAACAATTTGGCAGACGGCTTCCCCTATCAATTCAGATCATCGTACATTTTCAAGTTTCTGGTGGCTACAGTGAGAGAATTATATTGGTCTAAAAATTATCTTTATATCTATACATCTATACTAATAAACAAAATTAGAGTGTCTGTTTGTAATATGAAAATAGCCGCTTTTTTAAATTACTTTTTAATTTTATTTTTATACTTAATCTGTTATTGACTTTTATTATATACGGTTGATAATATAACTGTTAGTTTATAAAAGTATTTTACAGAATATATAAATATTTAAATGAGATGGGTGCCACATTCCAAATTCAAAGTTTATTTAAAAAAAAAAACTACAGTGTACGTAGAGAATAATTTAATTAATAATAACGGTTAAAATTTATGTCTGTTAATTTTAAGTAAAAATCAATTCTATTAGATTTCTTGTCTGAATTCTTAATAGATTAAATAGAGACAAAAACAAACTAACAATTATTTATTTGTTTATAAAAAAGTTTAAAAAATTAAATTGCAAAATACATATAAAACTATTATATATATTAAAAAATATATTTTTGGGTAAGTTCAACTTAAAAGTAAACATATCGATTAAGGATACCGTTTATGTATTAGGTTCAATGCAGTGTATATGTATTCAGAATTTACTTAAAAAAGGATATATAACATTAGACACCGCGTTGGCGCAGCGGTCACAGCACTGGATTGCGATCGGCTGTTGCGCGGGCGGTTGCGGGTTCGATTCCCGCACACGACAACATTTGTATTGGCCATACAGATGTTTGCCGTGGTCTGGGTGTTTGTGCAGTCCTTGTGGGTCTCCCCACCGTGCCTCGGAGAGCACGTTAAGCCGTCGGTCCCGGTTGTTATCATATACACCTGATAGCGATCGTTACTCATAGTAGGGAATATATCCGCCAACCCGCATTGGAGCAGCGTGGTGGATTAAGCTCCGATCCTTCCCCTACATGGGGAAGAGGCCTATGCCCAACAGTGGGATATTAAAGGCTGAATCGTGAACATTATCTACCAACAAAGTGAAGAAATATTGTTGTAGTATAAGTATGTATAGGTACAATATGTCATCGATCGCAGTATCTCAACGCATTTAAGATAAATCTTAGCACTCGTATGTCGGTACATTAGTCACGATAACATTATTGGAACTGGCATGCGTCGAGGAACAATTTGGCAGACGGCTTCCCCTATCAATTCAGATCATCGTACATTTTCAAGTTTCTGGTGGCTACAGTGAGAGAATTATATTGGTCTAAAAATTATCTTTATATCTATACATCTATACTAATAAACAAAATTAGAGTGTCTGTTTGTAATATGAAAATAGCCGCTTTTTACTGTATACATATAGATTTATACACGGTACATTTACCAAAATAACATTTTTACAATTTTTGTCTCTCTGTCTGTTTGTTCCGGCTAATCTCTGAAACGGCTAGACCTATTTTGACGGGACTTTCACTGGCAGATAGCTGATGTTGTAATGAGTAACTTAGGCTAGGCTAGGCTTACTTTTATTTTAGAAATTTAGTTATTTTATAGCTCCGCGAACTGGACAATAACTTTTTTTGTTAATTTTTTTAATATTTTAATTAATATGATTTTCGATTTTTGTAACTTAGAGCTCTAATTCACAAGCTCCTGTGTAACTTTTTAAAGCCTATGATTATTCCACAGTTAAATTATTTTTGAACCAAAATATTTTTTTATAAATCAAATAAGTAGTTCCCGAAACTATTTAATCCAAACGGACAAAATCTTTTTCTATGTAATAATATAAACGTCATAATTTATGTTTATTTTCATGTCACATCTAAATGTTTTAATTAGTTGTGACGCAAGAACACAAGAGACAACTGTCCCACTTCTAGGCAAAGGATTCTTCTTATTCTCTCTTACTTCAGAAGAGTGATTTAAGAACTGACGAGCACAGCAGGAATTATCCTGCTCAAAATTTGGAGCAGCCCGACTGTGCAAGTACCTTAGAAGATCACAGATAAATAATAATTCTTTCAAGCAGTGTTGTGTGCTGAGTAAGGTGACGTAAGGTGAGAGATCCTCGGAGAGATTGGGGGTAGGGTCGGCTACGTACTTGCGATGCTTGTAGTGTTGCAGGCAGAGCCGGATCTACCATATGGCTTTTTGGGCTTAAGCCCAGGGCCCCGGGATTCAAGGGGCCCCCAGCTAAGTCAAGTCAAAGTCAAAAATAGACGACAATGCGAAAGATTCAATAATTTTATTAAATTAAACAGATCGTATGGTTTGCAGCCTTGCGAATCCTACGATTAATCAAATCCATTCTATTAATTTAATTCAAGTCTACGTTTAGGTGTTGGTACTCCGAACTGACAGTTAAAATCTTCGGCTGCCATTTCACATTCTTCTCAATCGTGGTCAAATTTGGTGGGCCCCTAATTAGGTATTCGCAGATCATTGACAGATATCTGCGATGCGGCCATCCCGAGAATCGGGCGATGCCTGCGACGACGACAGGCAGTATACTGGTGGTCACCCGAGATAGCGGAACTTCGGGTGGCCAGCATGAGGGCCCGTAGGGCGTACGTAAGCTGCCTTAGGCCTCGTTTACGAAACAAGCTTCGCGCACAGGGCAGTCCTGTGACGGAAACGATCTTCTCCAACGGATGGTATCGGAATTGTTTCGACACTGTCCGGAGCACGTTCCCCTGAGAATGGCGTCATCGTCCTCTTTAAGCGAGACCGACTCGTCTATCCCACATCTTATTTCGGAAGGTGAGATGGATACAGCCCTGTATCGTCTCAAAGCCAAGAGGACGGCACCAGGGCCGGATGGTGTTCCGGGGCGTGTTCTAAGTATAACCCTGGAACAAATGAGAGGAGAGCTTCGGGGACTTTTTGACAAGTGCCTCACTATTGGAGGGAGAGTTTCCGAAGCCGTGGAAGACGGGCTGCTTGTACCTGATAGGCAAGGGGGGTCGACCTCCCGATTCTCCCTCGGCATACAGGCCAACCATGCTGCTGGACGAGACGGCCAAGTTGCTGGAGAAGATTCTCGCAGACCGTCTCGTCCGGCACCTCGACGAGTCAGGGCCGGGTTTGTCGGACGGGTAATTCGGGTTCCGGGCGGGCCGTTTTACCCTGGAAGCCCTGAACGCCCTAAAGTCTCTCTCCGCGGAGGCGGTGGCCAGTGGAGACGTACTACTGGCCATCTAGTTGGATGTGGTGAATGCCTTCAAACGCATTCCCGTGGAGACAATATTGGAGGCACTAAAGTACTATAAAGTGCCTCCCTATCTCCAAAAGCTATTGGAGGCGTACCTCTGTGAGAGAGAGGTCCACTGGGAGGGGGGCGACGGTCGATTGTATCGAAGTCACGTTGAGTTCGACGTTCCACAGGGTTCCGCGCTTGGACCTACCCCTTGGAACGTCGGCTTCGACAGGTTGCTACGGATGTCTCTACCCCCCGGGTTGAGCGTCAAATGTTACGCAGATGACACGCTGCTAACGGCCCGTGGCGGAAGCTTCGAAGAGGTAGCCCGGCTAGCGCGAGTCGGTGCATCGATCGCAGTCGGTTGCATCGAGATATGCTGGGTCTGACAGTTTCCGTCTCTAACAAGGAGGCTCTCCTTTTTCACGGCCCATGCAGAGCCCCCTCCTCTGCTCAGAACAAGACCCTCCTGAGGAGACCCCAAAGGGTCATAGCGGTAAGAGCCATACGGGGATACCGTAGAGTGTCGTGGACGGCGGTGACGCTTCTCGCGAGTGATCCGCCTTGGGAACTCCAGGTGGAGTTGCTCGCGGAATTATACAAGTACCGGTAGAGCCTCCAAGCTAGAGGGCTAATTCCAAGTGCGGACTGAATGCAGAACATCAGAGCTCAATCTCAGAGAGCCCTGATGAACTGGTGAAAGGAGGACATGGAGTCCCCAGCGGCAGCGACGGTGGACGCTATACGTCCCTATCTTAGTCACTGGGTCAAGAGGCAGCACGGGGTGCTGACCTTTCGGCTAACGCAGCTACTTACCGGTCACGGGTGCTTAATGCGTAACGGTGCATGCGTTAGTGATCCTGTGGCACCCCACAATGACGTTGAGGGCACCGCTGCGTTTTAGTGGGTAGTCCGTGCGCTTTTTTGGCCGCACCGGGAGCCCAACACTCTCGTCGCCTCCAGGCGATGGGGCTAGTGCGAAAATACATTTCCAGCAACAAAAAAAAGGGCCCCTAATTAGTATTAGCCCAGGGCCCCCTGACCTCACGGTCCGGCCCTGCTTGCAGGCGTCTATAGGCTACGGAAATCGAAAAAAGTTGTATAAAAAATAAAATATAAATAAACTATATTGTTAATCTGCTGATATTTGAATGGACACAGTAGACCTTTTTAAGATGTTAAGTTTTCTTCAGGCTTTTTCTTTATAGAAAATAATTTACAATTAGAAATAATATACTAAACTACATTTTGCGTTTCAAAAAGTATTGATTTAAATGAGAAGTGCTAATGAATTTTACTTTCACAAAATGATTTCAATTAAAATATTCAGCTTTATCTTATGATAGTTATTTGACCAAATGGACAGTTTATTAAAACTAAAATGTTATATGTTGTAATAACTTAGCTTAAGCTAACGTATTCATTATTATGAGTTGTTGTTGACGCAACTGATAGCATAAAATTATGTTTATATCGGACAACCGTGTTTGTTTGTTACAAAAACAATAATATTTGGATTTACACAACTTATTGCTAATAAACGCATTACATTCATACAACGTTTGATGAAACTCTACTGGGGGTTTAAAACACAATTGTGTGTTTTAGTTTTAGTGTTAGTTTGTATTGACAAACACAAAATCCAAGATCACAACAAACATTTGCATGGATTTTACAAAAGGTCTATTGAGCGCTGGAACAGACATGTTCTGGAATGGGAATCTACGTAAGGTCGCCGGCGAAGGCTGGATGAGGATGGTGGTAAATGTTTCTAACCAACTATTTGTCATGAATCATTGACTACGACCACTGCGGCAAACCATCGTTAACTTCCAGTACTACAAGTAACTGTACAGCAAAACTTTCAAAAACCATAAGTCAATAGCCTAAAAATTGCAATCCAACACAGGTAAAACCGTGTCTGGTCACTAGTTTCAAGATAACTCAGCTTGTATGACCAATTACATGACAGACAGACATTTGTCTCTTTGTCTATTATGCTCGCGAATTTGTATAGCCTGATAACAAGGATAACGTTCAATGTATCATTCCTCTCAACAATCTGTTATACTTGTTACATTTTCTTCATTTTGAATATTATGACAATATGGACGCGTTTACAGCAACTTTAGTTCAATGAACTATTACGACGGAAAAAGCTTTATAATGGATTAGAACAAAATACGAAACGCCCAAAAACTAGGCTATAATAACAACTAACCATTGTTCATGTAGATATCTAGACAGAGAACATGGATCATGGGTTTTTTGAAAATTTATTTTTACTTTTGCTTGCCTAGTGCATAGTAAAATCAAAAAATAGCTGATGTTGATATAAATAGGTGTACCAAAAATCAAACTCATATAATATATATACATCATTAAATATTAGCTGTGGCGATAAAATTGATCGTGGACAATCTAACCATCCGCCGCCCACGCTGATCATCACTGCATTATCTCCTTAGGTATGATATCTTCTAATAAAAATATTAGATCAATTGTTCACGTGCCATCTAGAATTAGTGTGTCCTGTTGATGATGGTCGAATTCGGTTTATGAGTTGATAAGATATTGAAGGACTAAATAAAACGAACGGTTTCTCCTGCATAATATTTTCGTAGTCTTAATTATTAAAATTAGTCTTAATTGCTTGAGGGGCGATTACGAGTATTAAAGCTAGTGTGCAGATTTATCTTCTTAATAGTATAGCTACCGGTAAATGACAATGGAGTGACAAAATTAGATACTGACAATTAGCTGATATTTCGACTTAGTTTCAAGAATTATGGTTGCGGCTGAACTCCAGCTCGTTGTGGAGGAGGTACTGAGGGAATTGTTCAAGGGCAGAATCTATATTTTTCTACCTCTTTATTGCTCTTTTTGCAATTACCTATAATTTGGCCAGATATTACCTATTGATAATAATAGTTGTTTTAAACTACATCATCACATTTTAAGACTTAGATTGATATAAACCTCTAGCCGTATGTGTCAAATCTTCAGCATCTATAGACGATATGGACTGAATTGGGATAAAGCATTAGACGTGCACATCTTTCGAAAAAGAGTGAAGTTACTGTGAAGCGATACATTTTACTTTAAGATGATGAAATTACTCTTCGACAAGACTGTCTTGTCACTGTTAAAAACAAATTCATAACTATTTTATTAATGAACATAACATTAGTATGAATTATTGTAATGTAATTATATGAATAAATACCTTTCTTTTGAAATACTTCGTCATTACAGCGATAAAGTAACAAGAAGTAAATTAAATATAGCTTCAATGGCTTTGGCATTTGCCCAATTTAATATGTCTTTAGACACTCTACTGCAAAATAGTAAATACATAATATAATTGAGTAGGTAGTATCAATATAATTCAGCAGTTGACAACTGAGAATCCAAAAAAAAAGTATTTTCTCTGTTCAAAGGCATCATTAAAAATTAAACAGTTTTTCTCTCCAAAAATGACAATACGAAATTTACTCGTAATAGTTATTACATCATGCTAGTTAAGTTATATAATTATCTTTTATGAGAAACTACGTAAGTGAGCATACTATTACATACATTTCTGAACTTATACTTTTTTGCCATATAAATAATCTCATACAAAAAAAAAATGTTTTGCCATATCTAATAATTAATAAAAGTGTAGAGTAACACCCGTTATGGTGTAGTGGTGCGTGTAGGCGCCTAAACACCGACGGTTTGCGGGTTCGATTCCCGCTCGGGATAGATATTATTAGGTTTGAATGGCTGTCCTTGTGGGCGCCCGTGCTTCGGAGAGCACGTTAAGCTGTCGGTACCAGTTGTTACTATAATTATCTGATAGCGATCGCTCATAGTAGGGAATATATCCGCCAACTCGCAGTGGATTAGCGTGGTGGATTTAGCTCCAATCCTCCTACATGGAGAAAGAGGCCTATACACAGCAGTGGGATGTTACAGGCTAAATCGTAGAGTTACACTAAATAATGCTCTAACATTTCTTCAATTTTATTTTAAAAAGAAAAGGTAAGGGGTTATTTATTTAAGTTGTGTGAATTGTGTACCTACTTTTTTATTTTTAGTCAAAAATTAAATTATTTATAGTTCACTAGTTTTAAATTACTAAAAATTGACTTTTGAACATTTGTAAACCCCCTAGTGACTTATACTGTTCTTTATTTGTTTTGTAACAAATTTTTTTAATGGTAGATTTAAAAAAAAATTGTGATGGGTGTAAGTCAGGACTCTTAAGAAACCCACTTTAAATACATTTCGTAAAAATAGAATGAAATAAAATAAATAATGCGATTCATATTTTTTTCTTTAATTAATATGTTTGTGTCAGACATAAAAAACCGGCACTATTATAGTGTCAGATTACACTAAAATACTTAAGCGTTTGTTGAATTAATTTACTTAAATTTGATGAACTTTACACTTTTCTGCAACTTGTGCAAAATATAAATCACTCAACTTTGAATAAAATTATTAATAGTGTCATCAAACGTAATATAAAAAAGAAAAATAAGCTTGAAAAAAATCCAGATCTGATAAATTACATTAAAAAAACTTTATAAATCATTGAATATCAAATACTAATTATCAATGCCATTAAACATTTAAAATATACAGATAATCTCAATAAAAACCACTTGAAACTTATCAAAGTTTGGTGTAATTAAATCAAAAAACACAATGTTTTATGGTAGCGCGAAGGATCGCCGTCAATTTGACTGATTATAACAGTCAGCGAGATAAATAGCCCGACTCAATCTAATGGCCCTTCGATCTGAGATAAGCTTGAGAATATGGCTTTTATAAATACGGAATCGAAGTCGACATTATTTTGTCGGTTAATCAATGGGAAGGCGAAAATTGTTGGTATGTACGACCTTTTAAGAGGCAGAGGAAAGTTTTATTTTTAACATTTCTAAACGAAAATAGCTTATTTGACACGAGACCGGACAAATGGTCAGTTTTGTGAAGTCCTTTTTATCAATTGTTGGATTTCAATTATTCTTTAAAGTTAATATTAAGGTTAATGAAGTAACATTCCTCAACTATTGGATTATGGCATGTGTTTGTATGCACCTATACGGAAATTGTGGCCACACAGGATTTTATCCTACAGTGGGTTGATGAGGCTATTTTCTTGCTAAGACGAGGACGCGTAAATGTGAATATTTTAGATAACAATATCAAATAAATTAAAAAAATAATTACATAACCTTTATAGATTAAATATCGAAAGTATATGTACCTAATAATTTGAAAATAAAGTACCAGAAAGGTTTTAGAGAGTTTTTGAATAGTCTAATTTAAATTGTTATGAGGACTATCTTGGGATAAAACATATGTATTGAAAAGTTTAATAGAATCAGTAACCAATTGGTAAAAGCATTTACAGTACTAGTACAAAAACGTACGTATACAGTCAAATAGATAACCTCTAAAATATTTTATTCTTGAACTAGATGGTCCGGTGAACTTCGTAATTATCACCTACACATAACACTTTCTGAACGCAACTATAAATATTTGACAACCAACTGACAACGTTTTTGACAAAAGACATGAAATTTTCCTGCTTGGAACATTTTGTATTGGAAAATTAAATCGTCCTTTTTAGTATTTTCCGTTACATATTATTTATGTTTCTTACCGTTTAAACTTTCCCTTTTTTATATATAACTAGGTTGGCAAACAAGCGTACGGCTCACCTGATAGTAAGACCGTAGCCTATAAACGCCTGCAACCATTGAGTTATTATTACTAATAGCTCAATGCCTGCAACACCAGAAGCGTCGCAAGCGCGTTGCCGACCCTATCCCCAATCCCCCCAGGAGCTCTGGTCACCTTACTCACCGACAGGAACACAACACTGCTTGAAAACAGTATTATTTAGCTGTGGTCTTCTGTAAGGTCGAGGTACTACCCCAGTCGGGCTGCTCCATATTTTGAGCAGGAAATTTCCTGCTGTGCCCTACCTCAGTTAAACCCTGAACTTCCACAAACATTTCAAGATCAAAATTAGCTAAATCTGTCAAGCCATTCTCGAGTTTTAGCGAGCCTAACGAACAGCAATTGATTTATATAATATATAGAAGATTATTTTACGGATATTTTTTATTTCAAGCCGAGAACACACACGCGACACCAATAATTATGTTGTAGATGTCCATCAGTGGCGGGAACCACCGCAGGTCAGTTAGAGCTTTCTGCTCGTTTGTCCCCTTTTACCCTTAACTTAGGTACGTAATGTTATATTTTTTTTTTTGTAAAAAAAAAACATGAATACTAGGTAGGTACATTAAATTTAATATTTAATGAGTTGATGTTATGTAACATAATTAACACAGGAGACAAGGATCAGAACGTGACTATATTATTATTATTTTTTAATAATTAAGTATTCTAAACAAAAAATAAAATGAAGTCCAAGTTTTTTTTAAAGATAAACGATTATTCGATTATATTTTATTGCTGTATAAATTTAAATGACAGCTTTAAACTGTAATGATTATGTTAATGTTATTCGCAATCGATTTTATGACGATCTTGATGTGAGTTGTGACATTTTATGCTAGACTAGTTATTACTTGCGACTTTATTTGTCTCTTTACAGTTTTTATCTTTTTTATTATTTAATTCGAGCAGAATCTGTGAGGTCAATGCGATCAAGTAGAAGAAATAGATGTTTGCCTTCTTAGCTGTTCAATTGTGGTTTTGTGTATACTGTAACATACATATCTCAGAATACCGTTTAAAACATGTAGGTAGGTTGGAGGTATTTATAAAAAGGTTATGAACGATATTATACCAATATAATTTGACGTCTTGAAAAAAGGCCAGGTCAAGAGTACCCTAAACCGTAGAGCGTGTATGAAAGGAATAATGAAAGTGGATGAAGCGAAACAAGTATGTAAAGATCGTAGCAAGTGGAAAGAAGTGGTCTCTGCCTACCCCTACGGGAAAGAGGCGTGATTATATGTATGTATGTATGTATGTATAATTTGTCGTTTTTCTAAGACATCTCAGGATCGGTTAAAGACATAGGTACAATAATGTAACGTAACATATAGTTACTTAGGAAATACCATCCCACAATGAACTAAAACCGTTTCTTAATGTCTGACTGCTCACCAAAAGCTTCCTTATATTAAAAGCAGAAGAAAAAGAGTAGTTTCTTATTCTGTCTCTCCCTCTACTTTTTTCTTGGTTTACTGTGAGTACAGGCAAATAAATTCCCCAACAAGATGATCAATCATTAACAGGTGCTAATAATAAGATGATAACAAAAACGTTAAGCCGTCGATCCCGGTTATTATCATGTACACCTGATAGCGATCGTTACTCATAGTAGGGAATATATCCGCCAACCCGCATTGGAGCAGCGTGGTGGCTTAAGCTCTGATCCTTCTCCTACATGGGAAAAGAGGCCTATGCCCTGCAGTGGGATATTACAGGCTGAAGCGAACAAGGAAAAAAATATTAGTACCAACAAATTTTCTGTACGAGGGAATTGACTTCTTTACATTATAAAAATACTACTTAAAGTATTTGTAAAAGCTTTGAACATTTTTAATAACAGGTTATTTAAATATATATATATATTTATCGCCTATTCCAAACTAGTAGTGCTGATTTTATCAAAATTTCGTTACAATATATCATGATTAAAACGTTTCTGTTGTATTTGCTTGTAAATATTTTACATTACAATTACTTTTTTTTTTTTTTTATTGTTTGATTAATGTGCGTTAGTTTGATATGATATTATTTATTGAGTGTTGAACGAGGTTGACCGAAATTATTTCACGATATTTTTTATGATTTTAACTAGATTAATATTTCAACGACAGTTATGGAGTAGAAGTATGAAGTTCTGTACTGACGATTGCGGATTATATTTCTCCTGTGACAGATATTTTTATTTTTGCATTATATACATCGTGCTTTGGACAGCATAAAGCTGTAGGTTTCGGTTGTTCTGTAACTATGAATACCTGATCGCTATTCCTTCCCACTGTGCCTCGGGGAGCACGTAAAGCTGTAAATCCTCTATCGTGAACACCTTGTCGTTGTTCTTGAAGGAACGTAGAACATTATACTTATTCAATCCCTTTTAGAAACCCAATGGTGATACTAGCCAATTAGGTACTTTAATCAGTTTAGGTACTATTATTTATTTTCATTGAGGTAGGGCTCAGTAGGAATTATCCTGCCCAAAATCTAGACCAGCCCGACTAGGGGAAGTACCTGAAACTTACAGATCACAGCTAAATTTCAAGCAGTTTTGTATTTTTGTGGTAAATCGCTTATGTCCTTGCGAGCCTTGCGCTAGCTTGAAAATCTAGTTGTATAAAAGAAAAAAAAAGAGCTAAGTACGAGTAAGTCGTGGTTTTACTGTATGTATGACATTTTAGATCAGCGACACGTCGGATAAATTACATAGCGGATTATTTTATTGACGGCCGTTGAGTGTGGGATGATTACCTATTATTATTCTTGAAATAGGTTAAAAAGAAAATATTGTTGTTTAATTTATTAAATGAACACAAAGCTGTGGGTGGTACATTATTGAAAACGTATTATATTCAACTAATGGACATTCTTAATTACTCGCGACGGAGTCATTTTTTACGACCGACTAGCGGATTAATCAAGATACAGGATTCTGCATTCGAAGATTTCTACAGATAGACAGTTATTTCTTAAGTATTTTGTATAATTATTCAATTCAATACATCAATATTTTGCAATAAAAATGTAATAGTTATTGTTCCAAAACGACGTCAACATTATCGGTTTATACATAATATTTATTTGATGAAAAACACATTAAATATAATCGCATTCGCATTGCATTTAGCCTGTAATATCCCACTGCTGGGCATAGGCCTCTTTCTACATGTACGAGAAGGAGGCCTATGCCTTTGTTGTATATTTTGTTTAATTTTGTAATGAAGTAAATATATTTTGTAGTCATCATAATTTCCAAAATGTCTTTATGATTAAATGAAAATGATCAATCAAATTAAATTTAAAATTTGAAGTAAGTGTCACACTTGTGTTGTTTTACGATTTAGTGTAAAACTACCCCAGTAATCGTTTTAATATATAATAAATAATTACTACTCTTTTGGTAGTCCTAGCATTTTTAATGGCACAATACCAACATGCATCTTCTTGAAAAAAGCTACGCGTGTTATTGTTTGGTAAGATCCCGAATAATTTTCTAAATATACACGCATCCCAACCATATTTTATTACATTATTTATAAAATTATAAATTTAGCACTTGGGAACTCAAAAGTTGCAGTATATATTTAAACTTATAATAATGGATCTGACACTACTTTGCTGGTTAATTACTGTATTAAAAAATGCTGTATTGAACTTTCTCTTATTATTTTTGTTTTTTCGTCTCATTATATAATTACATGATCAGACATCATCTGCGCATTGTTGGCAAATAAGTGAAATACCATTGAATACAGATTGTGATCCATTAGCACGAAGGCCGCACGTGCTTCCCGGATATAAGCACTTGTTACATATTTTTTCGTATAGACAGACTAATTAACTGACAATTAATATTATATGGGTAATGAATTCGAGGGTTAAAGGTTTATTTATAACCACATACCAATTAGCTTACATTTAAAATATATTTTAATCTTTGAGAAGGCGCGCTATGAGCACTTTGCTCACCAAAAATTTATATTGATAATTTTTTTTTTAGTTACGTACCATGTGGTCACGAACTTCTCAAAGCTTTCCCATATGTTCCTTCCTCTCCTTTATGACTCGCAAGACATGGTGCTTCTTATTTCCACTGCAACTATGCTAGGAAGTGTTTATAAGACACGGTTTGTGCTTTTGGATATAAAATTTATCGTGTTTTCTTTGGGTAAATTAATTGTTGTTTTAGAATAAATTTAATAATTATTGTATGTCCGCCAACCTGCAATAATGCATTGTTAGTGGAGACTGCAATCCTGATCCTTTAATAAAAAAGCCTCTTTCCAAGAGTAGTGTGTCCAAATTTAATAAGCATTACATCACAACATTGAAGTTCTCAGTAAATTCTTCGGTCTTAATAAGTTCTTTTAATGAAATATTTAAAAAAAACATTTTCAGAAATTTTTATGTCTTAAATTTACTCTCATTTTCTTTGACATAAAATCGTAACGCTTTTGGTACGGTACTCGATTACTTCCTCCACTTTAACCTAATTAGGTGAGAATTTAACAAACTTTAATTACACTCAGTCAACTAATAATTGCGCGGAAATACCGAACTGTACCGACAAATTTTTCACCTGCTACTTTAACGTATTTGTAGGACAACGCGTGTCGATTGTATCCTGGCGATAAATTGACGTATTTTAAATATATAGTTGTAAATTAATAATATTTACTAGTTATATAATGATATATGTACCTATATATCTAGCTCGACAATGATCTAGATCGTTGTATCCCAATAAATATGATCAGATAGCCTGCACTAAATCTGCATGTTACAGTCAATAGCTTAAGAGCTGTCTCCACGAGCGAGCGTATCGCCGGCGATAGTATCGTCGTGCCACCTATTTTTATACACTCTCTATGGAGCTGTATCCACGAGCGAGCGTATCGCCGGCGATACGCTCGCTCGTGGAGACAGCCCCTTAGGACTGTATCATTATTATTCTTTATTCATCCTTATTAAAATATTTTGTTAGCTATTGAAATGGCCCTGCTTTGCTCTGTTTAGCTTTTCTTAGTGATAGAACTCAAGATATAGCGTATGTATGTTAGTTGTGATAATTACGATATATTCGGCAAACAGAATAATATATCCGGTATAAACATTAGAAACAGATGTAGAAAAACAAAATCCGGTTCTAAAGATAAAATTTTTGTTCATCAATAGAACCTTCAGAAACGCTAGTACGTGTTTAATTATATCCGACATTATTGACTCGACTCAATAAATATTGATACTTGAAACTGTAACAAACAACACGGAATATGCTCTACGTCAAAATTATTTGTGTTGTTGGTGTATTAAATTTATCTTTAAATTAGTGATTTTGTAATTGATAACTAAGATTCGTATAATAATTTCACAGAATTCCTTTATGTACACGATCCATATTGAGCAGAAGAAGCATGGTTTAACGAACAAAGCCTTACTTTTTCCATTATTATATAAAAGTAAAAATAATAAATTTATAATAAAATATGTAAACGTTTCTACATGTTTTGTTATAATTTAAATAGTTTAAAAACTTGTTACATCTAATAATTATTTGAACTTTGTCACAAAAAAACGTGTTTTATAGTTTTAATACTTTTTTTATGACGTCATTGTTAGATGTATAATAAGTTTTTAACTTTATTCCTATAAGTCGTAGCGTAATGTCACTAGCTTGGCTTGCCGAAACAGATAAAAATAATACCTAATAATCAAAGTGTCATGCGTATAAAAAAAATTCGAATAAATATATTGTATATAAGTATAATTTAGAAACAAGCATACAAACTCTTTAATTTAATTAAATTCTTTTTGACTATGTCATGATAGAAAATACATTTGATAACATATGGTATCTATATTTCTATAAAAGTTTACCTAAAGTAGAGTATACACCTAGTCAGTGGTAGTATAATTTCTCAATCGTAATTCGGTTGCCACCTACCGTCACTCTGATTGATTTCGATCTTGAAGCTCATCGATTGTCCACTATTTATACATAAAGCCGTTCAAGTGTGGATATTGATCAAAAACCTCCAACAATATCGACTTTATCAACAACATAGTAAAGACTATTTTATTGAACTATAAGATGAATCAATTACCAATAAAATTAAGTTTGCAAGTTAAATATTGTATGGTAATCTTTATTGACCAGTATTAGAGATGGCTTTCGGTTGATTTTGATTTTATCAATACGTCGTTACAATCAGTAAGGAAAAAATCGATGAATCGTAGTTTTGAGTTCCCATAGATGTTTGGATTCATTCGTGTTCCTTCAACTGTGAGATGGATTAATTTTTTGTCGTATCAAGATAGTACTAAACATTGTTGTTGTGTTCAGGTGTTAAAGTGATACTTCGGATTAGGAAAATAATTAAATTCATACTCTTGCAACTAAATAACTTGAACAAGATTTTTTTACTTTATAAACATACCAGTAGACACTGCTGGCCATACGAATGGTCTTCCTCTTGTCTCCAGAACATAATAAAATGTTAATCAGTTAAAAAATAGAATAATATATGTTAATTGAAAATTTATTATACTGATTGATATTATATAAGAAAAGTGAATTGACTATGTAAAAATACTGTTACATGTTAGTCATAAAGCAGTGGTGTTGGAATGCGTTGGAATGCGTTGGAATACGAATGGAAAGTGTTGTCTGCTGAACTGCATTTTATTATTTCTAATAACACATGAGAGATAAAAAGTTATAAATTCCTAGAGTATGAAGCAATCTTTATATATATATTATACTCGTACACCTGAAACGAAGCAGAGATGATTGTTAACGACGCAACTTACAATTATTTAATTTGTGGGTTTATCTATAGGCCACTAGATGGCGTTGGATGTCAGTTAGATCACGCTATCATTGTTTTGGAATTTGTATACTAGTATGGTTGAAGGAAAAAATAAAATCGTGGTGAACAATCCATCCTGCCTTTCATTTCCTCCGACCACCTGAGGGAACGCAAGGGTTGTACGCCAACATTTGGTCCTTCGATCCGGAAGGCGCCAGAAGAAGGCGCTACCAGCGGACGGACGGCGCCAGCAACGGAGGGCGCCAGCAGTGGAGGGCGCCAGCAGCGGGAGGCGCCAGCAGCGGAGGGCGCCAGCAGCGGGAGGCGCCAGCAGCGGGAGGCGCCAGCAGCGGAGGGCGCCAGCAGCGGGAGGCGCCAGCAGCGGGAGGCGCCAGCAGCGGAGGGCGCCAGCAGCGGAGGGCGCCAGCAGCGGGAGGCGCCAGCAGCGGAGGCGCAAGCGGACAGCGCCAGGCAGAGGCG
Organism: Melitaea athalia; assembly: GCA_905220545.2. Lineage (NCBI taxonomy): Eukaryota > Metazoa > Arthropoda > Insecta > Lepidoptera > Nymphalidae > Melitaea > Melitaea athalia. Next base: position 8,244,331 of record HG992196.1, read on the forward strand.
CAAGCGGACAGCGCCAGGCAGAGGCGCAAGCGGACAGCGCCAGGCAGAGGCGCAAGCGGACGGCGCCGGGTGGAGGCGCAAGCGGACGGCACGAGTGGAGGGCGCCGGGCGGAGGCGCAAGCGGACGGCGCCGGGCGGAGGCGCAAGCGGACGGCGCCGGGCGGAGGCGCAAGCGGACGGCGCCGGGCGGAGGCGCAAGCGGACGGCGCCAAGCGGACTGCGCCAGAGGAAGGCGCAAGCGGACGGCGCCGGGCGGAGGCGCGAGCGGACGGCGCGAGTGGACGGCGCCAAGCGGACTGCGCCAGAGGAAGGCGCGAGCGGACGGCGCCGGGCGGAGGCGCGAGCGGACGGCGCCGGGCGGAGGCGCGAGCGGACGGCGCCGGGCGGAGGCGCGAGCGGACGGCGCCGGGCGGAGGCGCGAGCGGACGGCGCCGGGCGGAGGCGCGAGTGGACTGCGCCAGGCGGACTGCGCCAGAGGAAGGCGCAAGTGGAGGGCGCCAGGCGGACTGCGCCAGAGGAAGGCGCAAGCGCACAGCGCCAGGCGGAGGCACAAGCGGACGGCGCCAGGCGGAGGCGCAAGCGGACGGTGGGCGGCGCCGACAGAAGACGCACGTGTACGGCGCCGGGAAGACGATGCCGGTGGGTGACACCAGGAGAAGACGCACGTGGACGTCGCCAGGAGGACGGGGCCAGTGAACGGCGCTGACAGAGAAGAAAGCGGCGGACGGTGTCGGTGAAAGAACAACGAGAGTGGCGTCACCCACTGCTAGAATTAGTCATCGGCGGCAGCAAATTGGACCTTCTGTCAGAGGTGATAAGTGCAAAAATTTAACTGGAATAATACTTTGTGGGTAATACTTAGTTTTCAAGTTCTATTAGTAGTCTTTAGATAGCTAGGTAAATAAAAATGGAGGATATTTGTAAATTGCAACACGACCTTTGTAACAATATTTCGAGGGCTCAAATAAATTTGAGGAAATCTCCCAAAACTAGAATAACGGAAGCGTTTGTGGAGTCGCGCTTAGAACATTTGGAAAAACAGTGGGCTGCGTTTGATAGTAATCATTCTAAAATTGTTACCTTAGTTACTAGTGAAGGTAAAATACATGAATATTTTAAGGAGGATTTATACGAAAAGACGGAAGAGCTTTATTTCGATTATAAGGCTGAATTAAAGGGCATATTACAAAAACTAAAGGTTGTAAAAAGTAAGGCGGAGAACAGTTCTGTGGTTGGGGAATCGAGGGTTAAGTTACCAAAAATAAGTATTCCAACCTTTTCAGGCGCTTACAATGAATGGATTAGCTTTAGAGACTTGTTTGTTTCACTTATACATAATAATAGTAGTTTAGACGATGTACAAAAGTTACACTATCTTAAAGGTCATTTAACTGGTGAGGCAGAGCAGCTCTTGCGTCATGTCGCTATTACGGCCCAAAACTACCAGCTTTGTTGGACTCGGTTAGAGAAACGGTATAATAATAAACGTTACTTAGCCAATTGCATTTTAAAAAGATTCATGAGCCAAAAGAGTTTGTTGGTTGAATCATCATCCGCTTTAAAGGAACTTTTAGACACAAGCAATGAATGTCTAAATGCATTGACTAATTTAGGTGTAGATACTCAGGCCTGGGATTTAATCGTCATTTATATATTGTCTTTAAAGCTAGACAATGAGTCCAGAAAGCTTTGGGAGACTAGGATTAGTGATTTAAGTGATGAATTACCAAATTTTGAAAACTTTAAAGAATTTCTAGAGCAAAGATTTCGTTCACTAGAATTTATAAGTACAAAGCCCAACCAGTCTAATATTGTTCATAGTCGTAGTAGGAATATACAAACGCTTCACGTTAGAAATATACTATGTCCATTCTGTTCGGATAATCACTACTTAGGACACTGTAAAAAGTTTGCTAAAAAGGATGCGTATTCTCGTCGTAGTTTTGTCCAATCGAATCATCTATGTTTTAATTGTTTGGGAGCAAGTCATTTAGTACATTTTTGCCGTCAGCGACCCAAATGCCAAATTTGTAAAAGGAAACATCACTCTATGCTCCATCCAAGGAGAGCCTTAAAGCCCGTAGAAGGTACTAGAAAATGTAACCAAGCAAGGACACACGAGAGTGAATCAGAAATTGCGACAAGCTCTAGTACGGAGGTCAAATCAAGCGATATTGTTAGTTGTTTCTCAGGTGTTAACAGTCAAGTACTCTTGCCAACAGCGGTTGTTAAGGCAGAATCGAGAAACGGTTGCAATGTTAATTTAAGAGCTTTGTTGGACCAGGGTTCACAGGCGTCTTTCATTACAGAAGATGCCGTACAATTACTTGGTTTAAAAAAGATTAAAAGTCACAATCGGCTTTGGGGATTAGGAAATGATCAGCAAGAGTCAGTAGTAACGAAAGCGGTAGTTCTCTTAAAGGTTCAGTCACGTCACGATCCTAATTGTACTGTAGAAGTAAAGGCACACGTTTTAAACAAATTAACATCGTGTATTCCTGAAACCAAGATACTTTTCCAACCGCGGAAACCATTCTTTGGAATTAAATTAGCAGACCCCAAATTTAATATACCCAATAAGGTAGATTTGTTGTTGGGTGCAGAAGTTTACAGTAGAGTAATAATAGAAGGTATTGTGAGGGGTCCACCTGGATATCCAGTTGCTCAGAATACAAGGCTCGGCTGGATATTATCAGGCCAAGTATCATCAGGAGTTATGGAACGTCCAGAAAGGGTTAAGGAAGAAGAGAATAATTTAGGAATTAAAAAAAAAAAAAAAAAAAAAAGGTTAAGCACAAGGGGGCTGAGTGGCTTTATGGCATAGTAGTGTAAAAACATCCTGGATTGGACAATATTACGCGAGTAGTTAGTTTAAGATGTGGAGGAAATATTTTTAAGAGGCCAGTTTCCAAGTTATGCATTTTGCCTGTAACCGATTAATAGTTATTAGATCGTTAAGTTTATTTCACTAATTTTTAGTTGTTTTCATTGGTTTATTAGTAGATTAACATAATTATTGTTTGTTTTAGTTAAATAAGTTTTCGAAGCTATGTATTTGCCTGTAACGGATTAATACTTGTTGGATAGTTAAGTTTATTGTTATTTTAAGTTGCTTTCATTGTTATTTATTAGTTTGTAAATTGTTAATTTAGTAAATGAAGAACGCTAAAAGTCGTTCTTGGTGGGCGGTATGTTAACGACGCAACTTACAATTATTTAATTTGTGGGTTTATCTATAGGCCACTAGATGGCGTTGGATGTCAGTTAGATCACGCTATCATTGTTTTGGAATTTGTATACTAGTATGGTTGAAGGAAAAAATAAAATCGTGGTGAACAATCCATCCTGCCTTTCATTTCCTCCGACCACCTGAGGGAACGCAAGGGTTGTACGCCAACATGATAATAAGGGAACTTTTTAAATATTTCAACCCTTTCCCCAGCCCTGGAGGAATTAATTAGGACCGAAGATCGTGATTTATGCGTTCATTTTTAATCCCAATGTCTCCTTACTTACAAAAACATTTTCTTTAAGCCACTTGCAGCTAAAGGTGTATAAATATTAAACTGACATTTCTTTTAAGGTGCTAAGTGATTTTTTTTGCTCTATGTATCTACTTTTAAAATAGGAAAGGCTTTTTGCTTCTAATCAGAGATTGAAGTCAAGATATTCCTTAATAAGTTTAAGTGGTTGCTTGTAAATATAGATTATAAATGTATTCGTTTACTTTTAATTAGTTCTAACAAAAAACCGTTATATGTCAACCACTCAAATATAACCTTATCTAGTACCTATAATTTATAAGCAAAATGTTTCTCACTTACCTACGTAGGTAGGTATATACTTTATTATACGAAGGGACGATTTTTTTTGAGTAATTTAGTCATTAACTATTAATTACTCGACAAAGTTTCTATCTTGTATTTATCTGAAAATATGGAATCATCTCATTTTCGCAATTTGTTTCAATGTATATATTTTAGTTAGCTTTTACGTTAACTTTTTTTTAATAAGTATTATTTAAATTTTCCAAAACACCTGAATAAGTTCAGATATATAAATAACATCAACTATTATTAAGTTCAGCGCTAAGCTCAAGTTCAATTCGATGACAAAGTAAGAGAATTCCAGGCAGCGACGTAAAAAGCTAGTGCGGGGAAACTTTTAATCGGACCATTTAATTACTTGCTCTGTACGTAAGAATTCGAAGTTTAAAGAAGAGGTCGTCGCGCACGTAACGAAATTATTTTTAGAAACGTTTTAATTAATTTAATAAGTTTATGTTTTAATTAGTATTACCGACCCCATTATAATAATTGATATATCTTTTGTTTTGTTTTTAACTGACGCAAACCATAGCAAGAAAATATTGGTTGTCTGTTCGTTTACGGACGATAGTTTACCGTGACAACGTCATAACAAAACATCTCCTCGGATGCATAGTCCAATCGAGTGGAAGAGAGATAGATGCGGCGCAAGCGTACAATGATCGTAACGGGACAATGAGCGTAACGCTACAATGAGTCATCTTTTTCGTGCATGCCACCGGTGTTCATCGATTTATTAGACGTTGTCACAGAGCCGGCTTTACCTATAGTGCAGGGTGTGCGGCGCACACGGGCGCCGGGTCTAAGGGGGCGCCGAGCGCACTCTAATGCGACACCTCCGAAGATGCGTCCCTGGCGGCACCGGCGCTCTCAAAGACCCTGCGCCCGTGTTACAGCCGATGCCGGGCGCGCGATAGCAATGCAAAGCGCGCCACCACAAGCTGCTTTTTTACCTACTCTTACACAACAACTTTTGTTTCAACGTGAAATCAGCCTTAAAACAGATAATTAAAGATTACATTGGTGACTTGGTGTAGTGTCGTATCGCTACCGAAGGCTCGTGCCAGTACCTGTTTTGATTCGTTTGAAAACACGCCGACAACAATATTGCTAACTGGGCTGTATTGGAATGCTATACGGCCTTCCAGAAACGATGCCACCACTCGCACATGCGCAGGCGCCCAGGCGGTGTTGTCGTAGCAATCAACTTGGCCAGGAGTCCGGCGTGTGATCGCAGGCCTTCTCAATATCGAGAAAGACTCAGACTGTGCAGTGCCGGTTGTTGAGCTCACTGGCCAAGTGGCTGAGGACTCTCACCAGCTGGAGCGACGTCAAGTGGCAGCTGCAGAAACCGAACTGCTCTTTGCGCATGGGCAGATGGGGCGCGAGTCTCCGCAGCTGCAGTCGCTTAAACAGCTTGGCGATGTGCGAGAGTAGCGTGATGGGCGGTAGCTTCTCGCCGAGAAGCTACCGCCCATCACGCGGAACGGTCCTTCTCCGACTTAGGTAGGGCGATGATTTTCCCGGTCTTCCATATCACGGGGAAGTGTCCGATTTGAAGTATCCCGTTGAATGCCTTCGTGAGCGCTACGAGGCATCCAATAGGCAGCTGCATTAACGCGGCAGTAGGTATGCCGTCGGGTCCCGGGGCCTTTCGCTTGGGCAGGCGGGCAACTCCTTTCCTTAGCTCAGACAAAGAGATGAGGTCCCCTCCCTGGAGTTCCGGAAGGGAGTCCGACAGAAACCTTTCCACTGTCTCGTGGACTGCCGCGTGATGATAGACGACCGCTACGTTGACATTCGACGTTGGGAGAAAATTGTTTCTCCATATAATCCGCCAGGGTTTCTGCTCTATCTCGTGCGGAATATCTTCTGTTACCCGCTCTATCCAGGAGCGGGTAGACAGGCAGGTCTTTTCTCGTGAGTTTCTTGCAGAGGCTGCACAAATTGGTATCGTGCTCAGATGCTCGATCGATGGTATCTTCCCAGTCGTACTCATTAAGAGCCACGAGCGCCCGCGATACCTCCTTTGCAATATGTATATTCTGTATAATTTGTTTCTAATTTTTAATTTTTATTTATTTTGATTAAATTATCCAATTGTGTGATTATATTAATATACAGGTTAATTGTTATTTTTTTAAATTATTATTTTGATTATTTTGAGAATTTATAGTTATTTTATTAAATTATACAATTGGTTGATTTTTTTTAAATGGTTATGATGAATGGGCATGACGACAGTATCAAAAAATCGTCAATTTAATGATTTAAGGGGAACACTCATATTAAAAAAATTCAAAATACTGGTTTAGTTTTATGTAAAATAATAAGATTATTGTGATTTTCAATAAAATAAAACATTAAAATACTGCAAGCGGCCATTTTGAATGAAACACAAATTACAGCGCAGACGTCACAACATAACATAATACGTCAGGCGCGCTCCAAAGAGTAAAGTAAAAAGTAAGGCCCAGATTATTTTGTGACGTCAGAGCCGACGCCATGACACCTGCAGCCGTTTTGCCGCTCTCATTGAAAACATATTAGAAAAATAGTTTTAATCTTCCTTAAACTTAAGTTTATTACCGAAATATAGGTATTTTCGTAAATAGTAAATGTGTAGCCACATTACGGAAGAGGTTTTGAAAATCTTTCGTCATTCATGCCCATTGTTATTTATTTTAATTTTGATTATCTACAGTTCAAATATTTTAATTGTTTATGATCTTTTGTACCTACTTTTGATCACTGTGTCCCGGAGTGTTATGTACACTCGTAAGTGACATACATATCAGGTACTTTTATTATATGATGTTTAACTTTTAATTTTGTATATGTATGTTGTAAGTGTCCTTTAAAATAAATAAATTAATAAATATGGTTAAGCTCGCGCTTCACCCTCGGGCACCTGGACCCGTGGACCGAGCCCAGAATTTACGCACCTGCCTTTCCTGCGCAATTTCTCGCGAAGGTCGTCCCTGCTTCTTGGTGGAAGGCCTTGGATGGTGATAGCTCTATCAAGGGCCGTCTTAATTGCCTCGGTGATCCTTCTGGCTGCGACCTCAACGTCGGCATCAGTAGAGGCAGGAACCGTAAGCTCCAGTCCCGCGAGCGTCGAGGTGAAGCTATTTCAGTCAACCCGCGACCTTAATCTTCTGGGTACCATGACGCTTCGATGGAGGGTGAGCACGACCATAATTGGTAGACGCTGTGTGTTGAGGTCATATAGAACCTCAATATCCAGCGGGTGTATCACTCACTCCCTTGTGCACCACAATGTCCAGAACATTCGGTTGTTTTCCAGGGGCTTTGGGCACGTGCGTAGGTGCTCCTGGACCCAATACAACGGTGTATTAATAGTAAACCAAACACTAAACTTGTACTTCCCAGTTGGTATACAATAAAGCGTAATGGTACCTACTAAAAAAGAAATTCGCGGTTAAACGGATTGGATTTGGCTACGGAGCCATACCGTTCGCTGTTCTCAAGCAGACACCTCCCAGCCGGGTTGATCACGCGGGAGCCCCACGCCGGGTGGTACGCGTTCAGATCTACCACGACTAGTGAAGGCTCCTGCAAAGTTAACAGCATCTGGAAATCCATGCTGAAGAAAGGCAGGCCAGTTGGTTAATAGGTGGCATACAGGGTTAGCTCCTCGTCCTCTCCTGCGTGCACTCGAACCCCTTGCGTGCGTATGCTACCTACGTTAGCAGCGAGTGCAAAAACTCCTCGTGCACAATGTCCCTCCGCACCAGGGCTGCCGTACTCCTAAATGGATATCCCCCGGGAGATACCTCGTCACGCCGGTACACGAAGTAGTTGGGGACTCGGAGCTCGAGACGTCAGTCGAGTTTCGTCTCACCCAGGAGAATCACGTGTGTATTCAGCGACTGGACAAGCGACGTAAGCTCTCAAATATGTTCCCTGATGCCGCCAGGGTTCCAGTAACTGATTCTCAACTGGAATTGAGCTTCGCTAGTGAGGCCAATCCAGTTGAGATCGCCGAAAGTTTATAGTATAGTATATTTGAAAATATAACTATATTTCATTTTGACCGCGTGTCTACTAGAGGGCGCCAGCGTACTGGTTGCACACGGGCGCCACAAGGGCTAGAGCCGCCTCTGCGTTGTCACGTCAATAAATGAAAGAGCGGGAAGTGACTGTCTTTGCTACAAGGTTTAATGATAATATTGGAAACTGGTCCATAGGTTTTTGAGATATAATCAAATAAATAAGGAAATAATGTCTCACAAGCAATGGCTATCATGAATCTTTTGTCAGGGCTCGGGAAACACACACGACACACAAGCGCAAACCGGATGTATGTGCCATACAAATGCATATTTATCGTGTACAGGATCGAACTAGCGAACCATAAGCCAATTGCTGTGACAAGTCGTCGCTAAGTTAGTGCGCGATAGATCGAGAGTTTATCTCTTATTAGCTGTTACACTTAATAGAGATAATTGCTAAAGGCCTTCAGTTCACTACAATGAGTGTCAAAGTGAAAACTCTTGTTATGACACTAGTGTATACAACTACTAAGATACAAAAAAAGTTGTAAATATTCTTATCGTGTTGTTAATATAATTTTGTGGTTGTTTTCCAACCAGCATAATATAGCTGTAACATTAGTTACAACTGTATAACATGTATATTAATACATACATATTATTAATTCATTCATCGCAATGTTTGTCTTGTTCTATGTGATGTGTTTTTAGCTAACTACGTCAACGTACCTATTATATAATGTTGTAACCACTTAAACCGATCCTACGCGTGTTCTCCATTCTTGTCAAAATTATCTGTGCTCTTTTGGCATAAGTCATTAAACAAAGAAGATGCAGTAAACATTTAAAAATGTCTAAACAATCAAAGTCGCTTTTAGTAATAAAGTCCAAAAAATTTTGTATTCATGTATTGTACCTATCTAATAAATAAATAAAGTGTTTATTTACAATATCTAGAGTACCCTAAATATTCATTTAATTATATAACCACTAGTATGCTATAAAGAACATAACACGTGTTGCTCAAACGTCCTAAGATGTTATAATTGCAACATTCGTACTATGTAACACAATTACAATTTCTCCTCGCATCGCGTCACATTCACTTGATAGTGATTAACACCTTCTGTACCGCGGCTTTTTACACAAAAGACCATTTTTATTCCTAATGTATCACCATCTCGCTTTGTCATTCAGGAGTGAGCGAGACAGAGCATCGTGAATTCTACTTTGATCTTACCGCGGTCGTTGCATCGTATTTTTTACTTTTTTCATATTGAAAACTAAGAAAAAATCCTGTAATGACTCGCTTTGGCAGTCATTTTAAGTAATCCGAGACTTCTTTGAATTATATCTTAGCGGAGTGCGACAATTTTATATTTAACAGTTAACAAAAATGTTTTTAAGCCTTGTTACTATAGTTTTAGGATATATTTTAGCGTGTTGTCTAATTTTTGTATGTCATTATTGTATGTTGGCTATTACAAGCTCTTAATTGATTTCGGCAGGCGAATGCCGATCGAAACGACCTCAAATTGCAACCGATTCGAATTCTGTTTGTTTGTTTATAGCTTTTTTAATATAGCATCGTTTAAAGTTAATATGAAATTAGTTTAGCCGTGTTTGAATTGATATAAAGTTTTGTTTAATTGAAATTAGTATTTTTACGGCCTTGAAATAATATTTCATTAAAAGTTAATAGAATAAATGTTGTTTATTTATTCATGGTTATTAAATTTATTTCTGACATATTTTGAACTAAGACACACATGGAAGAAAATATAGTGAAATTTATGAGTAATATTATGAAGAAGATTTTTTTTTGTTTGGTTTATAATATATAAAATGAGATAGGTACTATAAAATCTAAAAAAATTATGTTCACTACCAATTTTTTATACCACTAGGTAGCCAAACAGGCCTACAATCAACCTGATGGTAAGCGGTCACCATAGTTTATAGAAGACGCCTGGAACACCAACACCATCGCAAGCACGTTGCTGACTAACTCCGCTGTAACACAACGTATCCCTAAGAGCCAAAGTATGTTTTTATTTGTAAAAAATGATGCTTACCAATTTTATCATTCGTCATTTTAGGTTTTCGATATTTTGAAATATGCATTTGTCACGGTCAAGTATACCTGTGATCATGAAAATTATAATAGTATCATTGGAATATTGTATAGGTCCAATAGGCATTTGTCTTAATCTGAGTACTAGTGCAATTGTTTTGTGTATTCCCTTACCTCTGGTACAGGATTTCGTCTTACTAAGTGGTTATTTAATGTGAGGTGCTTATTGGTTTTTATACGCATTCTATTACTTTCAAGAGATTTGTAAGTAAATATACCTCATCCCTATCCAATCTTTAAATAAAACTTTCATTACGTCAGCCAGCATATGAGCCGTTTGCATGATTTTTCCAAAAAAGCTCGCTTATTTTGTCGTGATTAGTGATCGGAGTTTTCGAAAAAAGTCCCCCAAAGATGAGTTATATTTCTCTTAAAATATCATGTTCGAAAACAACAATATGTCAAGATATTGAAGTTCAAAGAGATATTCGGGGAACTGAAAGCAATCGACTCTAGTGCCCTCTGGCGCAATCTGTCGGAAAATGACAAGTGAAAAACAAACGTCACAATCGAATGGAACCAATTAGGTAAGTACCTATTGAATCTGTTATTGATTTCTATTAAACAAATGAGTATTATACTACAGATTATTAATGATTTGGCCATTTTAATTCATATAGTATGATGACAGTTATTGCATGTGTATGTACTTGAAATATGGTGTAAACTTTGTTGATGTTCTATAAATAAATAAATAAAAAATAAATTAATTAAACGGTAATAATCGGTTCGGTAAATAACGGTTGATTAATCAAAGTACTATTAAAATATAAAGTTTTAGTATAATATATTAAACCTTGTTTATAAAATGAGACCAAAACTAACATCAAATAGGTAACAATTAAAATAAATCAAAATATATTTAAAAAGTAAAGGACAAATAATAGTCAAATATTATATGATATTTTTTTCTTCATAATTATAATATATAACATCAGCGTGCTATTTCACACTATCAAAAGCCATTAATCCAAATGATTTAATAATACGACATTACGAATTCCCATCGCCCCAGTCCCCATCATAACACGTAACACGGCAATCTCGAGTACCAATAGGAATTTTCTACAAATCAACAGTTTTGAAATTTTCGTTTGTAACAACCCTTTGGCTAAGGGTCCTCAGTGACCCTCTGACGTCCCGCCACTTCGAGTACTGTTCTGATTGTCTCTCGACGAAGATTGTTATAAATTCTGTATTGGGTTTCTTATAATTTATCTTTGATTTGTATTCATTAAATGATTTGTCATTTTGTATTGTTTAAGAGTTAGATATTTTTTGTAGCTTTTAAAATTTAATATAAGGTTTAGATATTTGTGACTGTGCAATTGCTACTGTCAATTTTGACAACAAGCAATTGCTTAACTGGTATTTGACAATCTCTCCTTGGTTACTTTGGTCTTAAATAAGAAGCCATTTCTGTGGTCTGTGATAGAAGCCTTGGTCTCGTAGCGAGATGTTGCTTTACAAACTATTAACTATTGAAAAAGTTGAACAGCTAAAATTGCCTGAGCCTAATGACAAACTTCAACATATTTGATGAAAACAATTATTTACAAAATACGAAATAAAAAAATCTAATATTTTGTTTTGAAATACATTTTTTCTAAATCTCTTGTAGACATTAAAATCTTAATGGAGTTTTTATAATAATACTAATTACCTGCCGAAAAAAAAGAACGAATGAAGTAGGTAAGTATTGGTTCTGATTACAGTAACATTAGCAAAACAAATTATTTATATTTTTTTCTTATCAAAAGTATTTAATATTTTAATCGAAGAATTAACTGTACATTTACTTTTTTCATTTAGTGTATATCTTTATACAAAAGTAGGAGAAAGTGATAATACAGTTAAATTGTCTATTTTTGTATATAGCTGTCAAATAAAAAAATATGCATAAAAGTCCCTGTCGTAGGAATAAAAAAGTGCGTGTGTTAAAGAAACTTAATGTAGACAACGCATACATACCTACATTAAAACAATGATAGTAGAGAAAAAAATAATAATGATTAAGTAGCAAACCTCTATTCCACTGAAAAAAATTAAGATTATATTTGTTAAAATATTTTATAATCATTGTTATGTAGACCACACCAATTTAGATTAGCTGGTCTTCCATTTTGTTTTTGCAATTTTTTTCAAATGCCAAATACTTAGTCCCCACGGAGCTACTTACCGCGCTGACAGAGTGGGTGTTTAAATTAATACAGTCGTCATCGTCAGTTCCTAAATAAAAGTAAATAATACAAAATAATGGTGGTTTTGTTTTTGTTTTGGAACTTTGATATATCTATCTATCTAACTTATATTAAAATGAATCGATGATGTCTATACGCGCCTAATTTCCAAACAACTGCACATATTTGGATATTTTTATATGTTTTTTTTTATTATCAGGACAAAGTTTGTTTGAAAGATAATTTAATCAAAAAAAAAAAAAAAAAACTACATAATACATGTATATTTACGGCTAAAAATAAAGGGTGCATTAAGTTCGCCGGATCAGCTTGTTGCTTGTACTAAAGGTTATTCAATAGTTTTATCGATTTTTTTTTATTTAATGTATATTTAAAACAAAATAATAATAATATTGTTTTTAATGTGTATCAGTATTAATGTGCCCGAATAATAAGTTAATTTTTCAGCAGTTTTACGAGGGACTACTCATACGATAAAAAACAATCTCTAGGTAAATGTAGGTACAGCATTTAGTAACGAAGATTGTAGCTAAAATGTTACAAAATTGTTAATACGAACGGTTAAAAGTAGGAGCGACTTTCTATTGTACAAGCATACAAGGGAATTTAAAATTGCTTATTAACTGTCGAAAAACTTTATTGAAACATAGCCAAATATAATAGCCATTGAGTCTCCAAATTTCCACCCAAAAGAATGAATGACGGGGACCTAAAAAAAACAAAAAAAAAAAAAAACAAATCCAGCAAGTTAATGATGACGAAGGAAATAATTCGGTGGGCCATTGAAAAGACTGAAAAATGAACGAGATCGTTTGCTGGAAGAAAGACTAGAGAACGAATGAAAAGAATGGAAACAAAAGGGCAATTGAAGATGAAATAATGAACGACAAACAATTAACACACGAATCGACGCTGTGTAGACCGGGAGGCGACAGCGAAACATTATTACTATGAATTGTCGAAACATTAGTACTTTTTTAATTGACTAATAACTGTATTTGACGAAATATTTATGTATTTACGATCTATGATTTTTTTGTTTTGCTAATACATATATTTATCACACTGTTTACCTACTTTATTTTAATATTTAATAGCAAAATTTATGGTGAGTATACAGGTTTTTTAACGAGAAAAAAGCAATTTTTTTATATAATATTAATAATCTGTGCATTTACGAAGTGTTTTTATAAGATAATTAATCATAAGATCCCATTTTCACTTCTAGAGGTTACAAGAAAAAGGAAAGTTAGCCTATAGATTTATTCTCAATTTTAGTCTTTGAGAATCATTAAAATAAATGATTGTAATATTAACATCAACTCACAATTATTAGAATTGTCATGTAACTTATACCAATAATAACATTGCCTAAAGTGTTAATTAGTTTACATAAAAAGACAGATAAATAATTTGATTGCATAGTAGGTACATACTATTTTTTACAGTCGGTTACTACAGTTTACTTGCTGTCTGAATTGATAATACCTACCGAAATAGCATCGTACTCTTTTACTATTATTTTTATTAATATCTAAGTAGATATGTATCACCTTCCCCCCTGTGAAAGGGTTGGAGATGCCCTAAGAAAAAATTCGACACGAACCAAAGGAATTCCGGGGATTCGCTTTGTGTTGCTGTTATTATTATTTTTTTTAATTTGAAAGGTTCCATAATTTTTCACTTTGATCGAAACGGACACAAGGGGAATTATTAAAAAGTTTGTTTTTTTTTGTTTTTTTTTTTTCGTTAAGTGAAAAGAAAATATTAAAATTTATTGAATGGAATTAATTATAATTGAAGCTAGCTATAATTAAATAAGTTGAATCAGTAATTGGTGTTAGAGCCTTTTGCTAGGGCGTACATTAGAATTTAGCTGAAGCTAGTATTACGCCGTCTCTTTTTATATCCAAATCCAACCAAGTACCCTGTGTTTACTTTTTTAATATAATCAATTTTATGTATGGTCAGGAAAGGTGATTCTAAGATGGGCTGTATTCAATCATTGCTTCCAATTAAGCACTCCCATGGATTCATGGCGTTGTATGACACATCTTTTTTTTTTTAGTATTAAAATAACTAGCTAATACGAAAAACTTTTTTATGCTTATTATATGAATGCTGCATTTTATGTGGAAATGAAAAAGTGTCAAAAAGATTCTAACCAAAACTATACTTTCCTTAAACAATGAAGAAAACGCTTTATTATTTTTTAAATTCCTAATGCTGCGTGCGTAACAGCAGAACTCTTCGATTTTATTTGAGTAGATTTCATTACATATAGACGAATTTTTGACATCGTAGCAGTTTTACCGCAATATAATTATTATTAATGACACACTTTTAATCTTAAGGGTCACAAATGTACAAAGCATCACAAGAGCCCACTCTTTAACGGAGATCCTAAGCTTTAGTGAAATAAAATATGAACAAAAATATGGATTTTGAACGTATTTGTCATGAGCAGGAGTCTAACCCAGAACTAATTTTTTTAACTTAAGTCTTAGACGAATACGGTTCATATTAATATAAAGACACATAAGTATCAAACATTTCATGTAAATAATTAAGTGTAAAACATCCAGTGTCACCAAAACGAATAAAACTTTAGATAGGCGACTGTTAAACAATTAAAGTAAACAGAAGCCCCCGTTAAAGCTATAAAGAAATAAATATACGGCACGATCTCAAAAAATATTAAAAAAACGATTGAAACCAAAATGGCGTGTCAACTTATAATATAAAATTGTAAACAGTCAAAGTACCATCTCATTCGTGACTAACAATTTTACGTGTATCCACGATAAATTGACAATTAGGAAAATTTTGCTACAGACAATTTTCAACCTTATTACCTTGTCTTAAGGAACTGTTGCGAGATGAATATTTTTGTTAGAGATGAACCTGTAACGTGGTTAATCGCACAGATTGCATCAGACACGTCAACTAAAGTTTGATCCGAGATAAAAAAGCATATATACGATTTTTGGAAACGCCGCTCATGTCCCATAATTGGTCAAAAAGTTTATCTTTTCAAAGAAGTTCTGGTCATTTGTGACATAATATTTTAAGGTAGTCGCGTTCTCTGCTTCCCCATGAGTTATGGGATCGTGACCGAGCCGGTTCAGTGTTATGGGAAACACGGGAAACATGTAATTAGCTCTCTTGTCTTTACGTTCGACCGACAATTCTTATTTATGTCGTGTGTTTCATTTTGCACAAGCAATAATTTATTTTGCACATATTGGTTATAAATACTAGTAGCTTTACCGATATATATCTTATCTCGGCTATCACATGTCATCATCCTAATATTTCAGGTAGCATTTTATTGCTTATAAATGCAGAAACAGCCACAGATAATTTTCAAATTATCAATACTCTCCAAGTAATTTAAAATATTAGATAGGTTGAAGCTTAATCGACTACACTTCTCAACTAAGAGTTGATAGATTTCCCTACTATTCATCTTCGCTACTATCAAATTAATGTCGTTGGTAATAACCAAGATGGCTTTACGTGCTTTCCAAGATACAGTAGTGATACCCACATCACATAAACGATATAGGATATAAGTCAACGAGACATCAAAAAATATTAGTACAAATACAAATATCTGCTTGGAAACGAACTCGTGACTACCGATGTTATGGGAATATTTACACCACTACACAAGAGCGTTTGTCCTAACAACTATATATTTATCTTATGAATGACTGCAACTGACTATAATTTATGGTAGCTGTAACGAATGACGGATATTAAAACAAATTAAGTTAAGAATAAAATTGTTTTTTTTTTCAAGTAAGTAATGGGTGTGTTTTCGGCCAACTTAGTTTAATATGAAAAAAAATAATTAACTCGTATTATATTTCAAGAATCTAAAATAAAAAAAAATCAAACTCGCACTTGACTGACTTTTTACAAGATTAGTAAAAATTAAAACGTCCTTGAATAAATTTTTGAGTGAAGAAACGAAATATTGATTTACAATGAATATTTAAAATATATACTACTACTCTGTATTACATACTCCTCTGGATCAGCGACCCGTAGTGGGTCTTGGCTTCCGACAACACAAGTCTACAGCGATCCTGGTCCAGAGCCATCTCGCGCCAGTCAGCTGTCACCAGTTCGCGCAGGTCCCTCGACACTTCGTCCTTCCAGCAGTACTTGGGGTGCCTCACGAGCCTACGGCCTGTCGTCTCCCATCCTTACACGTGGCTGAGCCAAGTCTCGCTGCTTTGGTTACTCCGATGATATTGGGTTCAGACACTAGGTCTTTAATCTCTTGGTTCTTTCTTATCCGCTATAAATATATATAATAGACACCACGATAAATCATATTTTAGTACATTAAAAATATTTTATGTAACAATCAAATATACATACGTTAGACGGTAACATAATCCGAAATCGGGAGCCGAGCGAAGTAAGACATGAGTATAGGAGTTATGGCGTCGGATGCGGTTCGAGATTGTTTCCTACTCATTCAAAAATGGAACTAAAATTATTAAACATGAATGTTAAAAACTAATTGACCGAGCGAACTTGGTACTCTCATATTTTTTTCGGGAATATTTTTATTTTTGAAGCGAAAATTAGGCGCATGAGGGTATTTTTTTACGGATGAAACGCAGTAATAATAATATTAGCGTCACGAAGATGTGCAACGCTTCTGTCGAAGAAGAGGGAAAGAGCGATTGAGACCGATTGAGACCGATTGAGAGAGAGTGAGCAAGGGCGAGCAAGCGAGTGAGGAAGATCGAGAGAGAGAGAGAGATAGAGCGAAGGTCGCATCTAAAACTTTAAATTTGTATATAATAATATAAACGAGACTTAAAAATTAGTTTGCCAAAGAAGTTTCACTTCAGACATGTTTACTTTGTACACACGCACTTTTTTTTTCTACACTGTTATAACAAACATAAGATTAAAAGAATCATTCGATTCGGTGCTGCCGTTCAAGAGTTATTCGTGTACATTTCGGCAATTAATTTTTTAATAGATTTGTTTTGTAAAGTTGGTAAGGACTTGGAAGTACTCTCACACTACAACAGCCGACTGACACGCTATTTTTAAATAACATCTACGTAAACAATAGACATTAATTTCATAATTACATGTGATATCAATACTCGGAGTATGAATCGAGCTCACAACCTTTTTTTTTGTAAGGGGATTTCCTTAATATAGACAAATATCGATTATAATTGCTGTAGGTATTGGATTTATGAATTGACCTAAAACTACAGGAATTTTTTGCTATTCGCTCAATTTTTTTTATTTTTTCATTATACTTTCTTAGATAAGGTAGAGTAATAAAAAGGGTGAAGTTCAACCTTTTTATTACAATATTTTAATTTCCTTACTTTTAAGTAGTTATATTTACGTATTAAGTATATAATAAAAATTAACAATTAAATAATCAAATTTAGAATTTAAATTTTTAGGTTGACGGTTGAACGTGGATAAGACTATTATGATTCAATTCGCTCGTGGTGTTAAAGTAACATAATCTTGTGAGAAAAAAAAAACTTCGATATATCTTCGATAAGGTACCGTCACCCGACATGTTTGATGATACAATAGAAACCGTTAATATGTTAATAGATGTTTTGTTTGTTTGTAAGTTTTTAAATAAATAAAAAAGCAAACGTTTTACTCCCAACGATCCCAAAGTATGAAAACGTGTCGGGGATCGGAAAATACACGCCATAAAGAAAAAAAAAATCGATACATCATTTAATGCAACAAAAGAAAAAAGTGTGTGTGTGTGTGTTTTTGGGTGTGTGTGTGTGAGTCAGCTCTAAAAAGAGACTAGAATTTAATCGTTATTTTAATTATTACCTCTGTCTTACAAAAAAGGTTGCGCGGTAAAATGTCACTCTAAGGCCAGGTCAACGATACCGATTCATACAATTTCCACCCCATATTTTTATCATACTACTTTTCTTAAGATCATTTCTTGAGGAGTAAATTCGAAAAAGCCATGACTGACACAGACCATGATAAAAATATGCGTAACCTGCCATAATAAAATTATTGTCATTAATAAAATAAATTTTGGAACCTTTACAGGCTGTTATAGTGTTATGCTGTCGAATTATAAACTACTAAACTGTTGATAATATTCAGGATGACTCACATGGGCGCCGTGGCTTAGTTGGTTAAAGCGCCTGTCTAGTAAACAGGAGATCGTGAGTTCGAATCTCACCGGGGCCTAGTTCTAATTTTATTTTTTGAATGTGGCACCGAAATAAGATATTAATTTTTTTCATGAACATAGCAAAAATAATATTATTAAGTTGTGAATATTATGAATGTGGTTTTTTTGTGCCACTTTCACGGCTCAACTACTAGACCGATACTCATGAAATTTGTTATACACGTTGTGTACCTTAGAAGTTAGAACCCTGCAAAGAATTTAGTCTTTAAATCCGAAAAAATGCGTAATTTATTAAAGATTTCCAGAAAACATCACAAGAGCACCACGAGGAAGTACGTCGGCTGGCTTTTCCTCGCATTTATGTATGTCCATTAATAACGTTCGTTCTTAGATTGACATTTACTTTCCTTAAAAATCTTTTTTATGCAGGGTTACTTGCCAATTCTTGTATGTAAAATCTACATTCTGAATTGTTGCTAGTTTCACTTTAACTATAATTAATTCACTAAACAAATATAATTGTCCTTTGTAAAAATAATGACAACATAAAAATGAATAAAGTAAACTTTGATTTTGGTTTTGATTTTATTTATATATTCTTAGATTGTATAAAACCGAGGATACATAAATAATCAATATCGTCTTTGTGTCTTTTACTATTCAATTATCTTTTTTTACATAATTATTTTATTTACTTTTATATTATATGGAAACTGTTAAAGCTGTTATTTTCTTAGTTTTCTCAAATCAAAATGACAAATCCAAGTCCAGATCACGACAAACATCTAAATGTCCCATAAAAATATATGTTATGTTCGGGAATTGAACCTACTATTAAAGCTACCACACCAGCTACTTTCTGTGTCAATTGCTATAATTTACCATCATAGTATAGACATAAATTATAGGCCGTAAAAGATCCCGCTGTGACTTCTAAGAACAGAGCTACGCTTCAGCCTGTAATATCCCACTGTTGGGCATAGGCCTCTTTCCCCATGTAGGAGAAGGATCAGAGCTTAATCCACCACGCTGCTCCAATGCGGGTTGGCGGATATATTCTCTACTATGAGTAACGATCGCTATCATGTGTACATGATAACAACCGGGACCGACGGCTTAACGTGCTCTCCGAAGCACGGTGGGGAGACCCACAAGGACTGCACAAACACCTAGACATCTGTATGGCCAATACAAATGTTGTCGTGTGCGGGGATCGAACCCGCAACCGCCCGCGCAACAGCTACAAACCAATGCTGTGACCGCTGCGCCAACGCGGCGTCAAAACAGAGCAGTGACCAGAAATGCGGGTAAAATCGCTCATGTTTAGTTTAAAGTAAAAACCATTGCTGGACACTTTAAAAATATAATTCAATCTTGTTTAAAATAAAAAATAAAACGAAAATTCTAGACGCAGATATAAACATCGACTTATCTCATGTATCTCGTGTCATATCTCGAGATATTATATCTCGCAACATGCGTCGAGTTGTATATTTGCTTTCAACTCGTTACTTCGTATAAACAGTATCAATTTAGGTGACTCAAATGAGTTTTTTAATGAATTCGTTATGAATTATTTTTTAAATCGAAACCGAAAGAGGTAAGTTTTTATAGTGAAACTTCTTTAGGCGCATGAGGGGTAAAATTTGAGTGACCGGTAACACGGCAGCATCAGGGATAATATTCTGTACTTGGATGGGTGACTACCTGGGAACACCGTGTGACGTTGGCTTTTTGTTTTTTTTTTACAGTAATTAGTTTCTTTTGTATTTTAAATTCTTTTTTTTTAGTTATTTTTTTTAAATTACCTTTCTTTCAATTCGTTTTTTTTTAAATTAGTTTGCCAAAGAAGTTTCACTTCTGACATGTGTACTTTGTACACACGTAATTTTTTTTAATTGTTCGTTTATTTTATCTTAATATATATTTTTAAATCTGTATGTAATTTTGTATTTTTCAAGTATGGAACCGCATTTTATAATATAATAATATGTAACAAAAAATATTATAAGTTTATTTATGGAAATTATTGTTACATTTTATTTTAATCAATTTTTTTCCTCAAAAATATTTCAAAACTAACTTATTAAGCCGTTATAAAAAGTGCTTGATATAATAAAATAACAAGTATAAAATATAATTTATTCATATATTCGAAGTTATGATTTTGCCGATAATTCTGTGATCTTCTAAGCACTTCAGTAGGAATTAGACTTTAGTGTAAAAACTTAAGGGTTAAAATTCTTCGAGTTATCGAAATGCGCGACCAAGATAGCAAATGTTTAGCATTCAAGAAGCAATTGCAATCCGATACGGCGTGGTCGTGTGTGCTTTATGATTTTGGTTTTTTCTGTAAATGTCAAAGTCGCCGCTGATTGTAGAGTTAAAAAGATGTAGAGTGAAATTATGTGTTTTTACAAAAAATTTTCTTTTATGGGCCTAAAATTAGCTGATAAACTTTTGATTTTTTAATGAACTTAACTCAGTAAGAGATTAGTAAATCCTTTAGAGATATGTCTTTTAATCTAATGGGGAACGTTAAAAAACATATTTATTTAGGTCTTCTGTACAAAAATGTCATAAAACTACTTCTTATCTGTTTTATAAAAAATAAAAATATATATCATTCATTCTTTAAGTTAATGTTTATTATCATTCATTCTACGTTTTGTAAAAAAATGACTTTTTTATAATGTTCTGTCTCCGTGCTTATATATTATATTTATGAACATACCTAACTTCTTGGGCTTTTTGATTAATTCGAGAATTCAAAGTACTTATATTTATTTTTAAGTAGAATAAATAAATACACATTTTTACATTTACATAATATGTACATGTTCAAGAGATTCTTAAGGCTCGGTCACACGCTCCCACAGTGTTCATTGTTTTAACATTATTTATAAAGCCTCGCATCGCTCCTTACAAATTAAGACGCAGGGGAACGAACTCCATATTATGATGTCGCACTAACTTATTGTTATTGTGGCCATGACTTTACAATCGGACTTTAGAATTATTATGATATTCACTATGGATTGTATGTGATTTATTGAACATATATCGTGTTTCTTTTACTCTGAGAATATGTATGAGTATTTAATTATTTGAATATTTTATTTAAACGGCAATTTGGAGTAAAGCAGTTGGATTAAAAGGCGAATTTAATGCAAAAAACAGAAATAAAAAAGTGTGTGTCTACTTATGTACCGCACGTAAGAAGTTATATTTCATTGGCTAGCTAGCTTCACGTTGCTAACTTCTTCTTCGTTGATAAGCTAACTTATGGGTGTCGGTTTTTTGTGAAAGTGTGAAAATTTACTCTGATCACTATATGTAAGTGATAGTGACCTTCAATTGAAAATCCTGATTAAGGTTGTCAAGTAGATCAGAGTCTTCCTTAAATGCAACTCTTTTCAATTAGTATCACAGCTAAAATCAGCACAAATCTTCGAAAATAACAATGAAATATTAGAAAGGATAGGTTACTTCAAGTATAAAAGTCTTATAAGAGAAGATTCTGAATTTCAAACTTGTCGTGTGATCAGAAAGCTTTAATCAATTTGTTTTTTTTTTTAATTGTTTATTTGTATGAAGAGCAGAAGCCTAAACTGTTACGCAGGTCTACGACTCTTAGTTCCAGTAGTTAGTCCAGTAATGCTCTAACAAGAGATGATGGTGAAGATGTGTTTATGATGAAAACAAAACTCGACGCCCGTTGCGTGTTCTTCAAATAAATAAATAAATATAA
The DNA here is from genome assembly GCA_905220545.2 of Melitaea athalia. Lineage (NCBI taxonomy): Eukaryota > Metazoa > Arthropoda > Insecta > Lepidoptera > Nymphalidae > Melitaea > Melitaea athalia. The sequence goes on from HG992196.1 coordinate 8,266,429, forward strand.
TATTCTTTTCGAGCGGCCATTAAATAAGATATTCTTTGGGTTAGTGGAAGTTTTCTCTCTACTCTAATGATATACTAAAACTTATCAAATAGATAGGTAGGCTCTCACTAATAAGAATATTAGACAGGGCTTACTTAATACGCAGTGGCAGTTTCGTTTTATGTTTAAAATATACATTTTTTAATATACCAGGGTACAATATTTTAAGTTCTTTCCATTCATAATAAGCAGAAAACCCTATCAAGATGCGACTCTTAATTTAGTTAAGTTCCAGTAACGTAACTTTCATCGGGCAGTGCTCACGTACAGATTCTCTTCGGATAAGACACACAGACTTTATCATTGTCTAAGGTTACCCTCGAGAAGGCCTATTGGAAACACATATATATGTACGTCGCGCTAATATTATAAACTATTTATAGCTGCGACTACGTTCGCTATTGAACAAACTTTAATAAAATGTATCCAATGTCCTAGGCCACTCTGGTGTAGCACTGCGTGTGCCATGTAGGCGTCTAAACACTCACGATTTCGGGTTCGTTTCCCGTTCGGGACGTATTTCTTCTCGTCTGGATGCCTATCTTTGTAGGTTTCCCAACCGTGCATCGAAGAGCACGATTAACTGTCAGTCCCGGTTGTTATCATGTACATTCGATAGCGACCGTTACTAGTAGAGAATATATTCACCTATTCACAGTGGCATGGCGTGGTGAATTAAGCTTCGATCCTTCTCCTATACGGAGAAAAAGGCACATGTCTAGCAGTGGTATGTCACAGGTGATGAATCAATTAAAATTATCCTAGCCAGCAATATGAACTCATATTATGCATGTATACGTCTCAAAATATTTTTCAGAACTATAACTAACTAAACCACCGAGAACTATAACTAATTTATGCGTAACCACCTGACCGGATATAGATTATCCTGTTTTTGCGAATGCCAAAATCGATCAGTTCAAATGATTTGTGGTTTCTGAAATATTAAAAAATTTCATTCCAATCTATCTACAAAGCAAAAGAAGATTTAAGAAAAAAATATAGTTCGACCAAGGGATATAGAAACTAATTTTCATGCGTATAGATAGACGTCTAGGTCTACTAATATCGTCCGTTTTAATATTATATCATCGCTGAATAGTTAGTTAATCTGTTTAAACGCACTATTCTTACGACTTGCCAGTTTGATTGTGTATTTTCCTTGTCTCATCTACTCTATATATAGCCTTTCCTATAAAAATTCATTATAATACCGAGCAAGTAACGAAACTGGGAGTAACATTATTTTCTTAGTTTAATAAAGGGAAATATTTTCGGACAAATATATGAGAGCAGATGCAAAATTAATACATCTTAACAAACAAAAATTATTTGTGTTTAAAGTAAATATTTCGTATGTAATAGCATCTTGAACAAATTATTACCTTTGTAAGTATGTGTGCTTAATTATAGACCTTACTACTGAAAACCTACCTAATTACGAAAATTTATTTAATTTCGCATAAAAAAATTAATGAACATAAAAAATTAAATAGGTATTTACTTTATTATATTTTACAAAATCGAATAAATAAGAAAAAAGTTAACCATGAATCGGATACATAGATAATGTAAGATATAGCTTTATATTAAGGTTGTGCTAAAAGATGGCTTATTACTAGTGCAAAAAGAAATTCTTAAAACTTTTTTTGACGTAATAGATTTAAGATCCAGCTGCTATCGAGTTTGTAATATTCGTTCGAAAACGCGTAGTAATATTACTTTCAGTATGTCATATCATATTTGACTCATCATATTAGTTATTTATAGCGCTAATGGACAACATATCATGATATTTAATGTCACCCTTTGATCTCGCGATGAAGCTGCGACAATTAAAGATCTTATTTGTTCATATAATGATTTTCTTTCTATTGTCTTTAGCTTTCTTTGCCTTAATTGGATTCAAAAACTGTATGGCTTGAGATCATTATTCCTAACAATCTGAGATGCTATTTTTATCTTTTGTATTTTTTTTCATGTGTTTTTTAATTAAAATATGCTTTCTTTTATTAACTAGGGAGCTAGTGAATAAATATATAGTGAATAAATAATAGTGAAATAGACTGTGTGGTTACGGCAGTAAAGAATATAGCCACCCCCTCTTTTCCCGTGGGTGTCGTAAGAGGCGACTAAGGGATAACACAGTTCCACTACCACCTTGGAACAAGCCGACCGATGGCGGGATAACCATCCAACTGCTGGCTTTGAAATACACAGGCCGAAGATGTCTTCGGTGCGACAAAGCCAGCCCTACGGTCACCAACCCGCCTGCCCAGCATGATGACTATGGGCAAAACACATGAGTTCACACCATTTTTGGTGCGAACTTGTGGAGGCCTATGACCAGCAGTGGACTGCGATGAAAATTTTAATATAACTTAATAACACTTAATAACCATTAGTATGACAAGAATTCTGTATGAAGGTTTCAGAAACACAGTTAAACAAATTAAAAAATCTTCTTCTCTCTGTTAAAACAGACGCACGGAGACAGCGAAACTATAAACTCCTTATCCTATTAATAATAGTAAATATGAAGTTATATTTATCGATTCGGAATTTAGATTATGCAGAGAAGAATCGTCAAGAAACTCAAATCAAATAATATTAATTTATGTTTATTGTAGGAATATTTAATAACAATTCTAAAAATATTTTCGTTTTATATATTCATACAATATATGTTGTATTTTTTTATAAATTAAACAATTTCATGTACATTAAAACCACTCGGTAAACTTTAATTAATTAAATGTTTAATTTTATAATTTTATTGAATTCGTACGCAGTGAACTGTGGTAAATTTGATTGATTTATGTGCAACGTCATCGCAGCGTGGAAATAATTTCTGATACAATTGTTTTTAATTATATACCTTATAAATATTTCAAACTAAGTTACATTAATTTGCAATTTTATTTTAAATGTAACCAAATGTTTTTCTCAGGCTACTAGTATTTTTTTTTCGATTAGTTTTGCAAATGAATTACTTTCCACAGGCAGATAATGTTTTAAGGAGTTTTACACATTTCTATTTATAAAAGAAAGTTAGGAATTTAAAACAAAACGTACTTAATAGTCGGCGGTGGTAGCAGGTAATATTAGATATATTTCGGACCGTCTGATGGTAAGCGATTACCGTAGCCTATGGAGTATGGACTCCTGCAATGTCTGGAGCATCAAAGGCGTGATTAGGATCCTACCCTTCTGTCTTAAGCTGATAAACTACTTTACTGTGATTTCCAAATAAGCAGTTTCTCTGCCAAACATAAACAATTGTAACAACCCAATTTGTAAAAAAAAAATATTGTTTGTCTGGGAAGATGGTGGGACGTGGTGACTATGGGCACAACACATGTTTTCGCGTCATAATGTCGGGCGCGAACTTGTGGAGGCCTATGTCCAACAGTGGACTGTGATAGGCTGTAGTGGTGGTGGTGGTGGTGGCTGGGAAGATAGTTTAACGTGACAACGTTACAACACAACATCTACTCGTCAGCATAGGCCAATCGAGTAGAAGAGAGATAGATGCGGCGCAAGCGTATAATGAGCATAACGGGATAATGAGTCATCCTTTTTCGTGCATGCCACCGTCGTTCATCGATTTATTAGATATTGTCACGTCAAAAAGCAATTGTTGCCGTTTATGGAAATTTCTTTACCACTAGAAATCGAATCAATTAAAGTAATTTTAAAACATTGCAACAAGCTACGTTAAGTAATTAGAGGAACAAGTTTTTGCTAGTTACAATCCAGATAAGGTTTCGTTCCTTATTAAAATGGGGCTACAAATCGTTATATCTCATAGTGTAATCAATGTCATATACATATGTTTGTGTCGCATCTGTTAGTGTCAAACGCCGTAATTCAATGGGGCATATATCGAAAACCATCGACACAAACGCCCACGCGTTCGTTACAAGTACTGTTACGTGGTAAAGCTAGTAATTTATATGTTAATATATTTCTTTGATTATAAATGTTGACGATAATGATTTGTTTGATTAGAATCTTATTTATCATTTTTAAGTTGGTTCTATATGTACCTATAGATGAATTGTTTTTGACTATGTTTTTATTTAAATAATGTAAACAAAAATTACTCATAAAATAAGGAAACAAATATTTAAAAAAAACGCCAATCTCTTTGTTTTCTAATATTTTCTTTTCAACTTCTTAATATTAATACATTGATTATATATAGTTAAAATTACTCTTTTATATTGGCAAAAATAAAGAAAAACCTTAAACACAATGTACCTCAATAGAACGGTTGTCTACAAACATAAACCGATACAAAAGTTAATTTATTATATTTGTTAAATTTTTTAATAACATTATTAAGGTAGGGTCAGAAATCTTGCGTGAAATTTACTCAAAACAATGACAAGCACTACTATGGTTTATACAAACATCGAACCCACAACCACGAATATACTCGTAGATATAACCAGTTACTGGGAACACTGAATGAAAGCCAATCTGTGTTTAACTAGAATTTTATAAAATTATGTAAATTTCGAATATTTATATAGAAAATTCCATTTATATTTCGTTAACCCTTATTTACTTGGTGATCCTTTTAAATCATAAATAATAATTAGGTTCGATCTAACCTTTCAGCGGCTGCCGATCGCCGACGTAATCCTTCCGAAGCGCTATGCGGCCTTTGACTCGGTCATATTTCATACATTCATACATACATCCATTCATCCATTCCATTCTGTTATGTGAACATAAAATGTTGCTTTACTGTCATGTTCGAAATATTTTTAGCAATATTGGTGACACGCTATGTTCTTACAATATATTAAAGTTGTTTAATTTTTTATTCGATAAAATTCTTATTTAACCATATCAAGACGATTTTTATTTTAAGAATATTAAAACTTTTTTGGACTATTAATTGTATGATAGTATCCGCAAATACGGGGAACTTCGTACCAAATTTTTCTCCGAATTCCGCTCAGGAGCTCTGGTCACGTTACTCCACAACAAGAACAAAACACTGCTTGAAAAGAGTATTATTTTGCTGTGATTTTCTGTAAGGTACTACCGAGGTACTACCCCAGTCGGGCTGCTCCATATTTTGAACAGGAAATTTCCTGCTGTTCCCTGCCTCAGTTTCATGTTAATGATGAAATGATTTTTTTTTAATTTATCCATACAAACTTTGTCTTGATAATATACATACATAGAACACAAAAGAAAAGAGTTATGCAATTTTGTGTAAGCGTTCGATACTAAATGCTTACTATTGAAGATAGATTGCTTGAAAGTGGCTTGAAACGTGACCGTTACGAGGACCGTTACCAAGGAAATACGAGTTAATAAAAAAATACGAGTTAATACTGCAGGAAAAATATAACCGTAATAATATTTATTTCAAATGTAACAATTTAGGGCTGCAGCCGATCAAATATTGTTATTTCGATATAATTTATTGTGGGTTAACGCTTTCGCACGGCGCGTGGGCGGGAGCTGTATTGTGACAAGTTCTTTTAATACGAAAATAACTCTATATTAATATGGAGATTCATAATTATGCAACCATGTTGATAAATCTCACTCTGGCTTCAAATTGAAGTTCCGAGTACTATAGTCATGATTTTTGTAATTAGGCTTTAGTTAAGTTTTCGTTAATATTCGGAGATGGTTTGTTGTTGTCACTCAGTTCGTATTTGCGTGTTGTTTTTTGCAAAACTAGTCTTTATAAATTTTTTTAATAAGTCGTTTTGTTACTTTATTAAGTTTTATTAAATAATCGGTATTGGTTTGTTGTTCTTGCTCAGTTCATGTCTGTCTTAGCGTGCGGTTTTAAAGCCTATTTCCATTTGGGATAGTCTACATATCTTGCCATAACTATTTGAAGTAAAAAAATTATAAATATTTTTTTTTCTTTTGAGAAGACACATAAATAAAGAATAAAAAGTCCCAGGACAAAAGACAACCGACGATTAAAGTCCCGGGAGAAAAAAATAATAAGTAAAACCAACATTTATCGATCGTAACTTTAATTTAGATTATTATGTCCACAGATTCATTGTTTGATAATAATATTTTTATTGCAATAATGACCACTTACTAATTTTTATTTCTCATCTAATTATAACTCATGTAATCATAGAATAATTTCATTTATTGCTATTAAATACAATTATAGTAATTATACGTATTTATAGTAATATAATTGCAGTGGTAACCGTCTTTTAAGGTTCAGCTTTAGGGCAAAAGATTTTTTACTTTATAATTTTCTATTAATTTATTTTAATTATGTCAATTTTTACATTTTACTCACAGGACAAGCTTGCTCAGTATTGGGCCGCTGATATTACCAAAAGTTTTTAACATTGCTAAAGTAAAAAAAATGATTAATTTTTTTTACTTTAGGTAATATACTACTTTGACGCAAATGCTTTTTCTATGAAAATCATTCACTCATAGTTTTTGTTTTTAGATTATTCAAAGATTTACAGCAATTTAAACAGCAGCTTCAGATTATCGCAATAATGATTTGTAGTTTGTTATGTAATAGTACATTGAAAAAGTGTTTCCTAGTCATGTTACAAATTCCAAGGTGTTAAAATATTATAATAAAACTAAAAAACTCTATTCTAATTCTTCGATGACTTATAGTTATAAAACTTTTATCAATGGGTAAAGGAAGTTTACCTTAAAAATTATAAAAATATGAAAATAAAGTCAAGTAAGTCAATTACTACCTTACGTCAAAGACCATAGAGTTTTTATAAGGAGAAGAATAATTTTGTCGATGTCCAAAGATAGTGATTAATAGTTTTGCCTGCCAGTAGCAACATTTTTTTTAAATATTTTTTTAAACGTCCGGTGAAGACCAGTGTTGGAATTCAATTCATTTATCAATATGTCTCATTATGGTATCGAATCGGAGCTTTAATATCAATATTATTATGATTAGTCGATTGCTTGGAATTCTGTTAGTTTTTTTAATCGATATTTTTTTATACATGCCATAAGGATTTGTACTTTGCTTTCTTTTTTATTAAGATATTTTATTCAAAACGACAATGACGTTTCTTATTTTTTTTATACAATTAATTTCCATTATACATTTTCCATTAAAAGTTAATTTAATTTAAATAAATCGAAAATATTTTTAGAATTGTTATTAAATATTCCTACAATAAACATAAATTAATATTATTTGATTTGAGTTTATTGCCAATTCTTCTCTGCTAAATCCAAATTCCGAATCGGTAAATATAACTTCATATTTAATAATAGGATAAGGAGTTTATAGTTTCGCTATCTCGGTGCGTCTGTTTTAACAGAGAGAAGAAGATTTTTGAGTTTGTATAAACTGTGTTTCTGAAACCTTGATACAGAATACTTGTCATAGTAATGGTTATTAAGTGTTATTAATTAATATTAAAATTTTCATCTCGCTCGTATTTCACCGACTTGATTTACATTTACTATTATTTTTCACTGAATTTTTTGTTCAATAACAATAAAATATAGCCTATATCACTCCTAAATAGTGTAGATTTCTGTTAGTGAAAGAATTTTCATGATCGGATCAGTATTTGCATAGATACAAACAAACAAAACAAAGTTAGAAACTTTACCTCTTTATAATATTAGTATAGATTATTTTGTTTAAAGTCAGGAAACACTGTTACAGGAAATTGAAATCAAGTAATAACAACGGAACTGAATAAGACTAGGCACCAGAAAGAAATCTTCCAATCTCTTAGCTTCATCGATTTAATGTAAAATCAATAACTTTTAATTGAAGTAAATGTTATCTATAACATATTTGAGAATAATAATTTTCAAATACTTTTAAGATTGTGTAATGTTATTGTTTAAAAGTTTTCTTCTTAACCCGTACATTAATGGCTTGTTGGTTATAAATTAATGCCCCAGTGAGGTCCATCGGATGCTGTTCGATTACTGAGATTATCTATCAAATAGACACTATCGACTATTGAGATCTAGCGCTGCGATGTATACAGGATGATATATTTGTACATTCCTACCACTTATTTCATAAATGTTAAGTTAGTGACGACAGATTTTGAGAGACAGACGCCGCGTTGGCACAGCGGTCACAGCACTGGTTTGTGGCTGTTGCGCAGGAGGTTGCGGGTTCGATCCCCGCACACGACAACATTTGTATTGACCACACAGATGTTTGCCGTGGTCTGGGTGTTTGTGCAGTCCTTGTGGGTCTCCCCACCGTGCCTCGGAGAGCACGTTAAGCCGCCGGTCCCGGATGTTATCATGTACACCTGATAGCGATCGTTACTCATAGTAGGGAATATATCCGCCAACCCGCATTGGAGCAGCGTGGTGGATCTGATCCTTCTCCTACATGGGGAAAGAGGCCTATGCCCAACAGTGGGATATTACAGGCTGAATCGAATAAATGCAAAAGTTTATGTGAATGGAAGCTAGGTATTTGTTGTGTGTACTTTTACTTATAATGAAACTTGGTACATAGATGTATGCAAATCAAGAATAACACATAATGGAATATTACAGGCTGAAGCGTAGTGACGACAGATAAATAGTTTCTTATTTTATTTTTTTTTTTATTACAAATAGACAGGCATTTGACCGCAATCTCACCTGATGTTAAGTGACGATGCGGTCGAAGGTGGAGCATGCCTGCCTGATAAGAGCCTATTCACTCTGGCCTTGAAGGCACCCAGATTGTATCGTTCGGGAAACACAGACGCGGGCAACGAGTTCCATTCCTTAGCTGTGCGCATTAGGAAAGTAGTGCCAAAGCGTTTTGTGCGCGTAGGTGGCATATCGATGACATAAGGATGGAACGATCGACCGCGCCTTGTGTCCCGATGGCGGAATGTTGTTGGGGGAATTAGATCGTGCAATTCCTTCGCACACTCACCGAAATATATTCTGTAGAACACCGACAGACGAGCTACCCTACGCCGATGATCGAGACTCTGCAACTTGGTGTCTGTCAGAGTAGGGTCACCTATGAGTCTCTTAGCTCGTTTTTCCACCGAGTCCAAAGTTGCCAGTTGGTATTTGGCGGATCCATCCCAAAGATGGCAGCAATACTCCATACATGACCGAACTTGTGCTTGATATAGTTGAAGCAGCTGTTCTGGAGTGAAGTATCGCCTGACCTTAGAGAGAATACCTAGTTTTTTTGCTGCAGTTTTTGCTTTGGACTCGATGTGTTACCCAAAGTTCAGATTGGACGATAGCTCTACACCGAGGAGCTGTAGGGAGTCGGTAATTTCTACAGAAACATCCCGGAAAGTCGGAGCCAGGTGTAAAGGGCTCCGTTTAGAGGAGAACACGCACGCCTGTGTTTTTGTAGCGTTGAACGTGACCAGATTGGCATCGCCCCATTCGGAGACTGCTGGAGGGCGACGTTCAAGCAGCTGACCATATCCTCTCGACAAGACTGGATAACATCCTTACTAGCCCTTGCACTCGAAAAGTATCTGTCTGTCACTGTGCTGTCGTCAGCATACCCAAAGGTACCGGGGACGAGCAGATCGTTTATATGCAGCAGGAAGAGGGTAGCGGACAAGACTGATCCCTGAGGAACACCGGCGTCGATAGCCTTTTGGTCCGACGAGTACCCGTCAAGGACAACTTGTATTGTACGTTCGTTAAGGAAGTCAAAAATCCAAGTGCAAAGGCTAGGTGGAATACCATATGAAGGAAGCTTGCTTATAAGGCTCGCGTGCCAAACCCTTATTATTTACAGACGAAAACTGTTCCAAATTCTTATTATTAACACCATGTGAATATACTAAAATTAAAAATTTATTTTCATAATTTTGGGAATTTCTTTCAGCTAACTTAAGATGATATAAGATTATATAATAACGAGGCACAGAAGTACAAAATAAAACAAGAATTATTCATATTATTATTTTCTAATGTTTACGCGAATTTCACTCATTATAATGAAACAAATTTATCGGATTTTATTGCGGTTTATTAGGTTTTTTACATGCCCGACGTTTCAAAAAGTTCAAGTTGTTACATTATAGTAAATTTTCACGTTTGAGTAATACAAACCTCAATGAAGCCCTAAGCTAAAGCAAAATTATAGATTTAATTCGTCTAAAATATTACCTAAAACTTGAGTAGGTATTAGGTATATTTATAACACAGCACGCTTTGTCAAATGGTAGCAAAACAGTGGAAATGGATATGATATTTCCTTGCCTTCTTATAAGGCTCGCGTGCCAAACCCTTATTATTTACAGACGAAAACTGTTCCAAATTCTTATTATTAACACCATGTGAATATACTAAAATTAAAAATTTATTTTCATAATTTTGGGAATTTCTTTCAGCTAACTTAAGATGATATAAGATTATATAATAACGAGGCACAGAAGTACAAAATAAAACAAGAATTATTCATATTATTATTTTCTAATGTTTACGCGAATTTCACTCATTATAATGAAACAAATTTATCGGATTTTATTGCGGTTTATTAGGTTTTTTACATGCCCGACGTTTCAAAAAGTTCAAGTTGTTACATTATAGTAAATTTTCACGTTTGAGTAATACAAACCTCAATGAAGCCCTAAGCTAAAGCAAAATTATAGATTTAATTCGTCTAAAATATTACCTAAAACTTGAGTAGGTATTAGGTATATTTATAACACAGCACGCTTTGTCAAATGGTAGCAAAACAGTGGAAATGGATATGATATTTAGGTGACTAAAAACACGACGAAAACCTAGCCAAAGATGATTTATGAATTTTTAATATAATAATTTCATTAACAACTTAAAACTATTATAGAATCGAAATTATAATTATAATACTATTAATAACCAAAAGGAGAAGAAATAAAATGTAAATACAGTAGTGATTTTATTATTTGAATTTAATCAAACTTTTCAAACACTCCATATAAACATTATAACTAGTATAGTGTTCGATAAATCTGAGATGAAGATCGGGCAATCGGTTCGATCTCGGGAAGTACATTGATGGATCAATACTCGACTCACACGGACCCGGTTTCGGTAATTGGTTGTTAATGTTATATTTGAAATTTTCGTTTTATATTAATTTTCCTGACAGTGTCTATATAACCAGACTAGCTTTTAATCATAGCTTTGCTGGCGTGGATTATATTATTATGGTTTTATTTTCTCGCGTTACAATATTGCCTGGTACACTCAGTAATTACGTAGCATTTTCTGTGTGAAAGAGTTTTTAAAATCGGTCGCGGTCTAGTAGTTATATCAAAAAGATAAGTAGTGATATTTTAAAAAAATATATCAAAAAGGTTTCGCTGCTAGTTTGTTGATAAAGTGATTACTTATAATGCATGTTTCAGGAGTAAATTTATAAAAAATGTTATCAAGTGATCATAATCACCTTTTGAATGCAGTAGAGTAGATAGATTAGGCAGTCTTATTATTAGGAGAAGAATCTTTTTTCCAACAGTGGGACATTTAGAGACAGGTTTTGTACTTTATTTACCATTTTATTTCATTGTTTAGTCTTTATAGCGTAGATACAAACTTTACAAAATTTATGTATAAACGTTTAACTGTGTAAATAATAAAGCTGAAGAGTTTGTTTGTTTGATTGATTGTTTGTTTGTTTGTTTGATTGTTTGATTGTTTGTTTGTTTGTTTGTTTGAACGCGCTAATCTCAGGATCTACTGGTCCGATTTGAAAAATTCTTTCAGTGTTAGATAGCCCATTTATCGAGGAAGGCTATAGGCTATATATCATCACGCTAAGACCAATAGGAGCGGAGTCCACACCGACGAAGTCGCGCGCAGAAGCTAGTAATATATAAAACTGTGGTTTTATTACCCATGTCTTTGCATTGTTCAATTTACAGAGCGATCGATTTAGTTTTAAATATTTTTTTCTGTCATTATAGATAATAATTATTGAAATCGATTCGCACATCAAAAACGAGTTAGCTTTATTGATAATAAAAAATAAATTGTATTTAAATTATAAATTTCGGCAAGGTGCGATTTTTGAATCATGTAACTGTAATGACCATGGCCAGTTGGTGGCAACCGAGCAACACGTGCTCAAATTAATTGTTTTTATCATAAGTTTTTTTATCATATTTTATTATCACAATTCGTGGATATATTGTTCGTATAGCTGCTACTAGTGGCTAATATTCTATGATGAATGTAATTGACAACTAATTTCTACTACGGTTGTAAAGAATTAAAAAATATATTTAGAAGAAACCTGCTTGTCACTGTAAAGGATAAAATATAAAACATGATTTCATTTCAAATAAAAGTAATTTAGATTCAAAATCAAAACTTACCTTATTCAAATAGGCTTTAAAAGCACTTTATTTTATATATTATATATATTATAGTCATTTTACAAATTAAAATTGTTAGTTTTTGATTGAATGACATATTATTTCATATTTAAATTATTAAAATAGAGAATTATTTAAATAATTTACCATTTAATTTAAAATATTTTACCATTGCATCACAATACTTATTTTCGGGATAAAAAATTAACCAGCCCTTCTATGTTTGAATCAAAAAAAATGTTAATTTTTTTCGAGTTCTAATAATATATACAGTTATCAATAAAATTTTATCAACTGATATTATTTGAAGACCATAAAATTTTATATTAAAAATTTGAATTAAATTTTTTTAAGACTCAAAATCTAAACTAAATCGAGTCGAAACACAAATAGCTCACATATTTTATCTTCAACTTTAAATAAAGTCATTATTTTGATTGAAAGGTATATTTTTAGTCCTTTCGAACCACACCTAAAAGTTTTTACGTTTATGTTATAGAAATAAAGGTGATTTTTGTTCAGCAAATACTGTATAGAGTTGTCTGAGTAATAGCCGTTCAAATCTCATAGAAACGATATCCTTACAAATGGCATCTATCGCTACAACATTATTTTGATTTTGTCAGAGAAATATGCAACGATAAATCTTTTTGACTTTTTTAACTGTCGGTGTTTTTGATCTGTGACGGGTAATTTCGTTTTTAAGTTATAATATATTTTAAATTATTTTGTAAATTTTAACAAGATAGTTTTACGTGCCCCTTATCTGTAATGTTCGTCTTATGTTCAAAACATTACCGTTATTATATATAAAATATTTGTAAGAGTCATACAGATACAAGGCGATACAGTGTTCTGGGCTTTTGTGCTTGTATTGTATGCATATACCTATTTTGAATTAAGATCGGGGCTGTTACAAATAGTTAGTAAAAAAAGTAACAGATAGTTACATAAAAAGCTGAAAAAAGACTTTTAAGTTGGATTTTTAAGTATTAAAACAAAATATAAAAAATACCAGCTATTATTATTATAAAAATATTCTACAAATGTAAGTTATGTTTATTTTATTTCTGACACAGTAGCCTTCACCTTACATCGATATGAATCAAACTGATTTTAAGCCGACAATACTGATTGGTACCAATAAACCATCGCATTGAGTGATCTGTCATTTACGAAACAATGGACCTGCTTCGATTCCGTCTGAGATCGGGATTTAGAAATACATATTTATGAGGTGGCATTTGTTATATTCATGTCTTTATTATGTCATTTTGAGCTATTGTACGTCGATGTCAAAATATATTAAGCTACGTACAGAACATATAGTCCATTGATATGTTACATTTTTTGGGCTTACCATGCGTTTGTCAGAGGACGCAATTTTATTTTTTAGATATGAAGGGGGGCTAGTCTAATGTTAAATCCAACTTTGTGGGTTTGTAGTCCTTGTGCAACGGCCGCCATCTTGGAAAAGAGGTTCAAATGGTTTTTATGGTTTATCTGTCAAACTATAAGTCCCACAAAAAACAATATTTAACATTTTTTATTGCAAATAAAATTATCTACAACTTATGTTCAGTAACTTTTAGTCGCAACCCCAAATGTAACTTTTCAATGGACTACTTTCTACTTTTTGACATTTAAACGCGCGACGTATTAGAAACGTATAATATATATACATATATCGCGCAATTAAAAGAAATCGGAATCAAAATTTATTTTAGAAAGCTTAGAAAGGAAGATGCAAAAGATGCCTTAGCTGTCGCAGATGTAAAACAACAACTGAAAACACTCAACGAAATAATTATTTCTCGCTACAAGTCTATAGTTATTTATTCACCATTCACACTTTTAGTAGTGAAAAAATAAAATCACGACGCTTGCTGTAAATTTGTACAAATACAGATTGTGTTAATATCTAATCTATAATAACTTAAAGCTGATGACTTTATCACTTTCGTTATTCTATACACTTGTCGTATGAGTTTTCCAAAATACTTTTTTCATTTAACAATTTTTAACATGACACTACTTCATGCGTAAAACCTTAGTTGATATTAATAGATGGCCCATTAATGACGACTAATTTGAGAATCATTTACAGACAATGTAAATAAAACCCCGTGAAATATTAAGTCTACCGACTTAAACAAAAGAACCTGTATCTAGTAGTACCTGTCATTTCAAACCATCTCTTTATAAAAAATCATTCGAACCCTCTGAAAGTCTATAATTCTAATGAACGCTCGATATACGGAACACAAGGACAAAACCATTAGGGTTCCAGCGATCTGCTTTAGAAAACAATCGACAAATGATTCACGCGGCAATTACTACGAAATGACGATTGGCCAAAGATTATTTATTGTTATCAGAGGTTCCATTATGGAAATAATAAATTCTTAAATATACTTGTTTTTCGATTCCAATATAAAATTAATTTAATTAAGTACTATAGTAGAAGCTACCGATCTGTAACAGAATGTCGAAAATGTCAACGATAAGCTATTAGTAGAGTGCACAGACCACAGAAATACTAGTAGAGTGCAAAAGCTTAAGTTAATGATACCTTGAAGTTAATGATACCTTTGTGATTCCAAAGTTTTATTGAAATACAATAATATTTTTAAAACTTCTTTTATCCAAACTATAACCTGTTTCTAAGCCAAATTTTGTGATTTTTGGTTGATTGAATAACAAACATTCATCGATCCAAGTTTTCGCGTTTGTAATATTATCAGAATAGCTTAAAAGTTTTTTGGAATCAAACATGCAAACTGTTGCAATCACAACCCGCATTTTGACTTCGCTGTAGTAAGATGCACCAAAACAACAAACCATCAACAAACACCAGATATTTATTGTTGTTATTGTAAATAGTATGTGTTTTAAACTTTTATCTACCATTTTTTTTCATCTGTTAAATAATCTTTGAACTGAAGGCTACATGGGGTAGCTGCCATTAATGTAAGTGACTCCCCGTTCGATGTACGTTTTTTGTCTGTCTACTTGATTGATAAAGAAATGGTATGGTTGCGACACTGGAACCATCTTTTATCTGGTATGTCTGTCTTTTATTTTCAACCTTATCACATCGTACTACAGTCGATTATGAAATAGTCCCTACTTCTTATGATTCCGATTAATAATGTCTGAAAAACGCTACGTATATTACGCAAATAGGTTCCAATAATTTCATTAGTGAACCTAAATGGTTCATATTTCGACGAAATGTACGTAGTGCTAGATATTACTTGACAGTAGTTAAACGGTAATCAAATTCGTACCTATTACATAATACACGATACAATTTTAACATACCTAGTATACATACCTACTAATATTTTTAAAAGTAACTTTTGCATTTATTATGTAGGTTGATCTCTAGTAATTAAACCGAGTCTATTAATTTTTGAAATTCTTTATTATTAAGTACCGATCCTTCTCCTACATCGGGAAGAGGCCTATGCCCAACAGTGGGATATTACAGGCTGAATCGTGATCGTTTATTATTAAGTAGTAACGTAGGCTATAAAATATTTAGATATGTGTAATGAATAGGAATAGATATCTAGAAGTTATCATCCATAGACAAATCTTATACTATTAAACGAGCAATTCTTGTATATATATATATATATTTTCTGAATCTCGGAATCGGCTCCAACGATTTTCGTGAAATTTAGTATGCAGGGGATTTCGGAGGCGAAAAATTGATCTAGCTAGGATTCATTTAAAAAAAATGTCGTTTTATCCCTGTTTTTAAGCAATGAAAAATATCATTAGAATACGAAGCTTAATTTCACTACGCGTCAACGTAGCTTTAATGGCGTAATTAGGAAATCGGCGGGCGTCAAATCGTGTTGACCCGGGTTCGAATCTCAGTCTCCAGATAATTTTTTTTTTCTTTTTTTTTAATTTCACTCGTGATTTATTATTTAAATAAAATTAAAATATAAAAATAACGAGAAAAAAAAAGAAAAACAAAAAATAAAATGAAAATACCGAGCTTGGCTCGGTCACCCAGGTACTTTATATTAATCATTATTTTCCTTCGTATTATTAGGTACTACTATAGATAAAAGCTCAGGTATGGAGACGTTTATAATGGCTTCGAATTAAATATATCATGTCAGGTTCAAATTGTTAACGGCATCGGTTCAAGGGCTGGCTTCAGTAATCCTCTTACACTAAAACTCGAACAAAACACTCTGCACAATGAACGATTTTTTTTAAAGAAATCCAAAGGACATTGCCATTCTTAATACGAGGATGAGTAGTGCGCTATCGCAGAACTGTGTTTGTTATAAATAGATTTCAAACAATTTTTTAAAATAATATTTAAAATTTAACTGAGGTAGGGCACAGCAGGCCTGCTCAAAATGTGGATCAGTCCGACTGGGGTAGTACCTCGACCTTACAGAAGACCATAGCTAAATAATGATGTTTTTAAGCAGTGTTGTGTTCCTATTGGTGAGTAAGGTGACCAGAGCTCCTGGGGGGGGGGGGGGGGGGTAGGATCGGCATCGCGCGAGCTGTACGCTTGTTGCCCGACCTAGTTATATATTTAAAAACAATGTATGTTATTTTAAAATATACTATAGCTGCGCGAAGGCAGGAGCTATAATTTACTCAATATTACATACAGATGCAGAATTAAATGATAAATTAAGGCTATAGAATTAAAATTAAAAAAAAAAAGTTTTATTGATTATTGACGTATGATTCGTTTTGTGATTTGTCAAATAATTACTGTTTTATCTTAAATACTAAATGAATGTTACACACTCTAAGATTCAATCAATTTTTCAACAGAAACTTAATATATATTTTTTTGTAATATAATTTAGACATGACACACAGTTTAAACAATTTTGAAATTTGTTCAATTATTTCCAATACAATAAAAAACATTTTTTATTTTTTATTTAGTTTACATATGACAGGAATTGTTTAATAAATGATTTAATAACTGTCAACGTGATTGCGATTCTCAAAGCGATTGCCAGTGGTGTTCTGCGATGGGGCGTTGCTATCGTGGGAGAAATAAATAACAGGTATCGACATGACACATGCATTGTTATTGATCCTATATCAATATTTTTTTTTATAATTTTGGATGGATTTAGGATAAAAGAAATAGATACAGGCATATTTGTATATAAACTGTAAAAAGTATACAAGGAACCCTTGACAGACAAATTCAGACAATACCAAAAATTTTGTTTTGATGATGAATGTGTCATTAAAATCAAAAATTACTTTATTGAAGTAAGCTTCAAAAGCACTTTTGATTCGTTTCTTTACTTACTAAGTAATTAAAATTTTGTTAAAGTTATTTATAGTGAAGCATGAGAATCAACAAAAAACTTCGCAGTTACTTTAAAAAAAAATGTGTGTGTGTACTTATGTACGCACGTAAGTAGTTATACTTCATTGGCTAAATAACTTGTCGTTGCTAACTTCTTCTTCGTTGACTAACTAACTTCAGGGTATCGGTTTTTTGTGACGGTGTGCGCATGCGCATCGTAAATATTTACTCTCATCATTTTTCCCTTACGCACCAAAAGAAGTATAACTTCAATAAAAACTGTGTTTTATTATAAAATTATTTTTATATAATTTACACTGTAGCTAAAATATATGAATTGTGCTGTAGAACTTTTGGTCAGTCGATGAACTTACCTAACTGCGAATGCTGCGGAGCTGAATCTTCCAGTAAAGGATACCATACAGTTGCTGGTTAGATCCAGATAGAATTTAGTCTCGTGGTATTGATGAGCAAGATACAAGAGATGTCTCTTTTGGCGTTAATGTGTGCTCGTGCACAATTTTGGCGAAGACGTTCTTCAAAAATATCATAACTGTTACTACTATATAATGTTAGTCATTAACCTTAAAATCAATTTTGTAATATTTCAGTATTGTTATATATGTACCTAATTGTATATTATCGTTTTGTCAAAAATGTCAGTTTGAGGGGGTTGTCTTTAACTCCAGAGACAAAAATTGATCAGTGCTTAAAATGTATGTCTCAGAGTACCTTTTCAGAAATAACATGTTTCAATATACCTACGTGTTTTTTTTGTATTAGAAAACATAAATTTTATTCCGCAACTAATTTGTTAATAGTCTTCTGTTCGTTGAACTATCGAGACACAATTCATGCAGTCATAGACTATTTGTAATAGGTGCTAAAAAACATTAAGTCCATTTTGATTACACTCCCATTGGGAATAGTTTTTACGATTCGATTGATTATATTACCAGTCACCGAGTCCATTTCATTTCCGAACAAAAAATCTTATAAAATCAATACAAAACTGAGCCGTCGGTAATAACGTTTGAAGCAATAAAGTTCAATCTGTTGTGGGATGATATTTTAAGATCATACGATATGTATGAAGTGATATTTTTTAATTTATTTACGATATTTTCGTATGCTCAACAAAAAAAATTTTGCATTTCATTTTTTAGGAACTTATGCAAGTACTTGGGTTTTAAAATATTTATTATATCAATATTTATATACATAGTTTTACGAGTTATGGAATGTTATGAAAATTAACTTTTACTTCCTAGCTAGCCCACTGTCTCTTAGACGATAGATGTAAAAAAATAAGCAAATTAAAGTTGCATCGTTCCTTTCTTCGGCGAGATAGCGATAACATAAGCTCCTTGGGTTCATTATATCCGTTTACATTGACGTACTCTATCAACTTTGGAGACTTATTTAATTTTGCGTCCAAATGTATGTACTAAGGATGGTTCAAAATTAATATTTAATGTTTTATGACAATAATGTAATAAAAATATCATGGTATGTCATCAGAATAGGCTACCTGCGCCGTCGCCGACGCACTCTTTAATTTGTAAATCGAACCGCCCGCTAGCGCCGTCTGTTAGTGTCTCTGACCAAGTGACCACTCGACCACCGCGGCTGGCTACTGTGTTACGAGACGTTCAACATCTAACATTATTTTTAGAAGATGGTTTAACATATAACTAAGATTTTTTATCTACTTAAGTTACAATAAATACACCAATAGAATTAGATTAAAAATTATGTATTAATATATTTTAAAAGAGTACATAAACAGAAATATATTGAATAAAGAGGTTTTAGCAACATAGAAGAAGAAGAAGCGTTGATTTGTCAAAATAATCGCTTAATGATTAAAACAATCAACATTTTTTGTCTATAAACACTGATTTCCATTTGAGTTGTTTTGAAATTTTTTAACTAGAATAGCGAACCTAAAGTCTCCATTATTTAATTTAAGCAATGGGCATGACGACAGTATCAAAAAATCGTCAATTTAATGATTTTAGGGGAACACTCATATTTAAAAAATTCAAAATACTGGTTTAGTTTTATGTAAAATATAATAATAAGATTATATAATATAATAATAATATAATAATATAAAAATATAATAATAAGATTATTGTGATTTTCGATAAAATAAAACATTAAAATACTGCAATCGGCCATTTTGATTGAAACACAAACTACAGCGCATGACGTCACAACATAACATAATACGTCAGGCGCGCTTCAAAGAGTAAAGTAAAAAGTAAGGCCCACTTTATATTGTGACGTCAAAGCCGACGCCATGACACCTGCAGCTGTTTTGTCGCTCTCATTGAAAACATATTAGAAAAATAGTTTTAAACATCCTTGAACTTATGTTTATTACCGAAATATAGGTATTTTCGTAAATAGTAAATGTGTACCCACATTATGAAAGAGGTTTTCAAAATCTTTCGTCATGCCCATTGATATATTTCTAAATGTCTTCAAAATTGTATCTTCTCGACAGTTAATTTAATATATATACTTACAAATTGGTTATAAAAATATACATATATAAAATTGTTAAAAAAAATGTTGCGTACCTACTCACAACACCACGCTTTAATAGACATTTATAAAATTACAAGAATATCTTATTTGCGACAAGTATCGTAGGCTAAAAATGTTCTCTCTTCTTCTCATGAAAGCAAAAAACCTGTGTGGTTTAATGAAACCACGGTAAAAGTGAAACTTTTTCACTTCATAGACATTTAACTAAAAAAATTTGGAATAATATTCCATTAAGGGTATAAAAATCGCTGTATCAATCTTACCGCGCGGCCGACCGTCACGCGACATGCAACACACGGACGAAAAAGTTTGAGACGATGTAATAAAAGTTTCACTTTAATAAATTGTATCAGTAATTTTAGTAATTTTAAGGAACGTGCACTAATAAATATCTATATTAGTCGTAGTTAGTTAGCAACAAGTGTCTATATTAGTGCTAATATACATCTTTTGTTAAACACCGGTAACTGATTTAGTAACCTTTATAGCTATAGCTTTCAAAGTGTCAAAGTTGAAGTCTATAAGAGTATATAATATTGTTTATAAACTTAATTAATTTTAGGAGTCGTATCCTGGTCTCATAGGCGTCTATCGTAGAGTCATCTGTAACGCAGCTCGCAAGAGAGAGAATATTGTAATTCTTTATGGTCGAAATCTTGCTGTGGTTAGGGACCCACGTTGTGCGAGTTTTATTCACGCCTGATTTGTTTTTTTATTCTGCCAATGTTTATGAAAGATCTTTCGTTTTTACAGTATTTTCCCACCCATTTCTATATCTATCCTTTATTTTGTAGACCTAACATTTTGATATAAAATCCGCACGATTTCCTCTAAAAAGCAATTATTAGTTAGTTAATATTTTTGTAAGGTGAATTTTTTATAAAACATGATACAGAGATTTTGTATGTAAAAGATATGGTGGTTGTAGCAGGCAAATTGATTTCAAATTACATTTCACGGTAAAAAGTTAATTAAATTATCGTGGTCGTTTTAAAGAAATCTATTAAACACGGGTAAGAGATAAAAATAATCGACAATAATACAAGTACTAAAAACGATCATAAAGACAAAACAAACAGTGGGCATCGTCCGACGATATATCGAAAATAAAATTGAAAGAACGTAATTACAATAGTGAGATAATCGAGGAAATCGATGGCGGCTCCTTTGACGTGAGATGAACCGCAGTAAAGCTGGATACACATTGAGAGCATATTTAAAAATACTAAAATTCCCGTGGTATAGCATATTTTCTGAGCAAAAAATTTAACTTGATGGGAGCGCTTTGTAATTAGCATCGTTAAGGGCCTATGCAAACCGCGTTTTTTAAACGCGATACAGACGCGATGCAAACGCGCGTGTGACGCGATACAAACGCGATGCAAACGCGCGTATTTCGCGATACAAACGCGCCGTCGACGCGCGTTTGAATCGATACAAACGCCAACAAACTGCTCTGTAGGATAAAAACGCGCCGTCGACGCGCGTGTCACGCGATACAGACGCGATGCAAACGCGCGTATGTCGCGATACAAACGCGCTGTCAACGCGCGTTTTAGAAACGCGCGGCGACGGCGCGTTTAAAAAACGCGGTTTGCATAGGCCCTAAAACCTACACTGACAGTTTTTGTAGCGATATTTATTCTGATATGCACATACAAATAGTAAATATTTTAGATTATTTTGCAGTTATGAGTTTGATAAAATTGATAAGTATTTATATATTTTAATTATTAACGATCACAATTGTTGTCAATGTTGTAATTTATCGCAATCTCAAATTGTTTTATTTCGAAATTACCAATTGCTGTTGTCTTCCAATAACCTAAATTAAAAGTTAGTCTTGACCTGTATGCACCTACTCGTATTCGATTTATCAATATATCGATTTAAAAGTTTATTTTACAATTACATTTGCGAATTGCATTTGTATGGAATTGATGTCTACTCACCTTTAATCATTGACTTAACGCTAATATTTTCCGTCGTAACTGTACATCATCAACCAACCGAATATCTACCTAGTATCAAAACACTAAGGTTTAAAATACATCCATAGATTATTCAGATAGGATCTTAAGCCTCTGATGAAGCGTCAATTGAACTAAAATCAGACAAAGATAGAGGATGAGATGTCGATAGGAGTGAAAGTGATGGCAACGACGCCAGGACTGTAGAATCAAGACCGGTAGCTGTTAGCAATTACAGTGATTTCGGTCTAGAAGCAATTTTCCTGGACGTTTTCCACTATAAGGCTCTAATTAGGCAGTAATCGAATTGTGGGGGTTTGTCATTATTATGATTGCGGATGATTCGCTAATCGAGATTAAAATGCGGTAATATAATTGTCAGATGAGAAAAAATGGGAGAGATAGTAAAATTGTACGGAGATTGGATTTCGCGTTTGCTCGTGTTTGTTCTTTAGTTTTGTAGGATTGAAGATTTGTGTGAGGTTGCTACTGTAATAATAGCAACCAGTGATATTTAAATATTCGATCACGATTCAGCCTGTAATATCCCACTGTTGGACATAGGCCTCTTCCCCATTTAGGAGAAAGATCGGAGCTTAATCCACCACGCTGCTCCAATGCGGGTTGGCGGATATATTCCCTACTATGAGTAACGATCGCTGTCAGGTGTACACGATAACAACCGGGACCGACGGCTTAACGTGCTCTCTGAAGCACGGTGGGGAGACCCACGAGGACTAGTATTTATATAGTAGATACCATTCAATTAATACTACATATGTTCTATTTGCGCAATCAAAATGTTACATGCAACAAACATTACTTATCGGAAAAAATTCTTAATGTAGTAGTAAAATGATATATTTTACATTTTTATACAACTAGAGCGGCAAACAAGCCCATGGTCTAACTGATGATAAGCTGTTAGCAGAGCCTATATACGAATGCAAGACCAGAAGCATCGCAAGCGCGTTGTTTACCATAATATTCTGACCTTCCCCGGGAGCTCTGGCCATCTTACTCATCACCTTATACAATACTCCTTGAGAACAGTATTATTTGAAATTCTCTCAATCTTATGTATTTTAAAGAAGTAAATGTAAATTTATGACAATTTTCTTGACCTGAATCTATGTATATTTCTAATAAAAGGTCTTATAATGGTCGTTACGAGTCTTAAAGTCTATACACAAACATTGAATGTCTTTCAATTCTGTATATTCTTGGTAATAGTGTATTCTATTTTGACGACGCGTTGGCGCAGCCATCGCAGCACTGACTGTTGCACTTGTGGTCGCGGGTTCGATCTCCACACATGAGAAATATTTGTATTGGCCATATAGTTGTTTGGCGTGGTCTAGGCGTTTATGTTTGTGTATTGTGTGTGTTTCTGAAGCACTGATACGTCAGGAAAATCCTACTGACCGTTGAGTGTGAAGCGTTTATTTATTATTTATTTAATACTACATGTTCTATGTACCTACTGTAAAACGTGCTTTACGATTTCATGAGTAGTTTATTCATGGTAAATGTTTTTTCCGTTGACCCACAAGAGACATTTGGTGTAACATCCGTTATGTCAACGACCCACCTGACTGAACTAACTCAATATCATCTCGAAATTTTATTCCCCCATCATGGAATCTTTTAATCTTAGGTGTAACACACAAATTCGACAAGAAATTATTTTCTTTACCCATACAATATATATATATATATATATATATATATATATATATATATATATATATATATATATATATATATTATATTTTCACTTTGTATGTGTTTTTGGAGCAATTAAGAACAACATATTGAATTTAATATGTATGTATAATGTAATGTACCTTTTTTAATTTTTCGAATCTTAGTGCGAGTCATATTTAGAAATTTACTTATGACTGATCACTGTGACTGCATTTCACATGCATATTCACGTTTATGCTTATTTCCATGTTATACGTATCTACTTAATAATATACTTTATGTACGTAAATGATATATAAATATATGATGTTGTTGTATGACTATGTATCGCATTATGTCGTCACTTGTATGTCGTCTGTGTCCACCCTTAAAGGTCGGTTGAAACAATACGACACGGAGTGCACTTAAGATCGAACCGATAAATACGTTATGGTATATTTTATTAAAATTTATGTCTTATTCCAACTTCTCAGAATTTATTAATCGGCTAATATGAATTCTGTGTGTGTTTC
Source organism: Melitaea athalia (assembly GCA_905220545.2). Lineage (NCBI taxonomy): Eukaryota > Metazoa > Arthropoda > Insecta > Lepidoptera > Nymphalidae > Melitaea > Melitaea athalia. The sequence goes on from HG992196.1 coordinate 8,290,835, forward strand.
TCTCCGTACCGAAACGAATTTGATACTTTTGTGTCGCTACTAAGACGGTATCGTTTTCGCGCCAACGACACCGACAGCTCGACCGTCTTATGAATTGATTTATCGTGATCGGTGATTTATTTTGTTATTGGAAATAATTTTTGTATTGAATTTAGAATTCCGATTTTTATAAATTGTTTTCTATTTAAATATTTTTTTCGTTATATGTATGATCAAAAATTAATAGAAAGCAATAAGTAACAGGAATATTAAATTTACCTGATATGCTTAAAGATGCCTTAAAAAAACTAAACATCAAAATATTTTAGTTAACCTAGTATCTCACTACGACTAAGTACACAAATTTATTCAAATTGGACTAACTAATCTAATCTAATAAGAAGACTAACTATCTAATCTATTTGTTACTTCATAACTCGACTATGAAATAGGTACAATTCATACATAGGTACGTACTGAAAACGATTAAACTGTCTTTTAAATCTATTAGGTCTTAAATTATCCTTATCTGTGTAATAATTTTCGATATCTAAGCTAATTTGTAAAAATTTAATATCATTCGAATACTTAAAAGTTTTTAGCTTTCGAGTGTATGCAGTCGATCACGGTCCGGGTTCAGAGGGACCGCTTCCTAACTGCCTTGTTTGCTCATTTGTCAAACTGCGTGGATATTTATTTATTACAGACCCTCCACGGGTAAAAGGATCTATTCACGGTAAGACGACAAGTAAGTCGCTCGTCTGTCGGTCGTCTGTTCCTATGTTCCTATGTTTAATGCTTGTGCTATAAAATAATAGGTAACAGCCGACACAACACAACGCTCGGAGCAGAAAGTAGGGTAATGCCATCGGGCCAGTCAAGTTGTTGTCGCATTACAGCTGATTTAAGTCATTATTTATTGATTACTATCTTTTTTTTTGAATTATTGAGTACAGTGTATTAACGATTGACCTGATTGATCAGTATTACAATCCCGTAAAAAATCAGCATACAATATTTCCCACACTTGCACATACAGTGTGTATTTGTGAGAGAGAGTCAGAAGCAAACTTCTCATTCTTCGTCTACATTTCGACTACGTATCCTATACTATGCAGGGTCTTTACTCTTTAGTATCACCTAGACTCTAGGTGATACTAAAGAGTAAAGACCTTGAAAAAGAAATTGAGGAGTTGTTTTTGATTTATTTATTTTTTTATGTAACTAGGTTGGCAAACAAGCGTACGGCTCACCTGATATAAGGTCGAGGTACTACCCCAGTCGGGCTGCTCCATATTTTGAGCAGGAAATTTCCTGCTGTGCCCTACCTCAGTTAAATTATTACGCTCAAAGTGAAAATATTTACTCACAACATAAGTAGGCTTGCCATGGACCCCCAGCTTTCATTATACGGACCACTTAGGGGTCCATGGACCACAGGTTAAGAAACCCTGACCTAGAGCCAGCCCAACTCTTAAATCCTACTTCAAGGTAGGTTTATTTGAATGCCGCAAATCAGGAAATATATTTTAGCAAATAAACTATGTGTTGACTCCACTGGTGATGTTAATACATAGGTATTTATTAATGGACAAAAAATATTTGCCATCTATTTACATAAAAAAAGGATAAAAGTTGTGAGTAAATTATATATGTTTATGGAAGAAAATCTGCTTTTAAAAAAATTGATAAATGAGTATGTAAGGACTTTTTACAAAACTTTTTTCAAAACTTATTCCCAACCTTTACCTCTAGGTAAAAAAGACAAGATTTAGTAAAATGATAAGAAGATTTAAGCTTTTCTGCGACAAGACTGACGTATTACTTCGACTACAATGTTAATAAAGTTTTTAAGACAGTCTTTGCGTTCATCGTAGTATTAATAGCGTTCCTTAAGAAATACCTTACATTCAACAAAATTATTTTACTAATATAAATTATATATGTGAACCTTATGTTATTTAAAATATGTGTCATTTTTAGTAAACGTTTTTAATTTTAATTGTAAATAATTGGTGTCATGTTTGTCAATTTCTTTACTCAGACTCTTAATTTCTTTATTTTACATAAAAATAAAGCACATGTTCGTTTAGCAAAATATACGTATCATAAATAAAGGTTTTAAAGCTGTTTATAATAAAGAAATAAATTAAATATCTACATGCCAGTTTGTACCTTTTCTTTCGAGTGTTAGAATATAAATACCTGTTTTATTGTATTTTTAAATTGATTCTCGGTTTTGTTTTAAATGTTATTCGGTTGTAAACGATCTATTATTACGAACAAACATTACAGGAAAAGGTCAAATAGATATAATATTATGTCGGTTGAAAACATGTAAACATTTAGTTTTAATTATATTTTTAAAATTTAACTATGATCAAAATCGAATCTTTGACGCATCGCTTAAAATTCTGATACTGTTTTGTTTTTGGAGACGTACCTATTTAAATATTTTATAGGATGTGATATAACTGAGGTAAGGGATAGCAGGAAATATCTTGCTCAAAATATGGTGCAGCCCGACTGGGGTAGTACCTCGACCATACAGAAGATCACAGCTAAATAATGTTGTGTTCCTGTTGGGAATTGGGGATAGATAGGGTCGACAGTGCGTTTGCAATGCTTCTGCTGTTGCAGACGTCTATAGGCTACAGTAATCGCTTACTTTTACTTTTTATTTAAGTAACAATATAGGTAATTAAAATATTTTTTCATACTTTCGTATAGACATAATCTGAGAACTATTAATATTCGGGATAAAAATTACCGTTGTAATATCCCATGCTATTACCAATCTTTCTATCAAATTTTATCCAGATTTAATTAATCTCGGTCTAAAATTAAGTGTACATTACAATTTAGTCATCATTAAAAATAATCGATATTTGATTTTGACAGAAAATAATTACTTTAATATAAGAAACAAACAAGTCTGTTCATATAAAATTCAGCAATTATGTAAGCTATCAATGTACAATTTAAAACAGATCTGGTTGGTTCAAGCTATTATTAATACCTCGCCAAGGAGAGGCCCACGCTTCGAACTAAGTAAACTTAAATATTGCAACGTACTGAATACAATACTAGATGTGTCATACATTTAAAACTATCGAATAACATAAGACATATCTATTATCTAAATTTTATTTTAGGGCACCTAAAAAGTGCCATAATTATTAATTGACATGACCATCTATTACATCGGGTTTGTTTATGCGAATTTGCTCGTTTCTCTTCCAGAATTTTTACCTCCATGCAGACGCGTGGTGGTCGCCCAGGTCGCATTTTGTTCGTATCTATTATACACTATTATATTGTAGGCCTTTGTACATCGAGGAATTGATCACGATTGTGCTCAGAAACAAAGGTAACTAACACCCAGACGAGACAGAGGACCGCATGTGGAAGAGCTGATAAGTACTGGACACTTATTAACAATACTTTTTGTCATGGATATATTTGTGCAAAAGTGTATTCATGCAAAATGTACGATTGAAAAAAGAATTTTTGTCCATTATTTGATTTGTCAATCGTCAAACTGTTGTGGTGCAGCGTAATGGTAACCCATTACGCTGCACTACAATAGCTGATTTTTAAAGCCGATTTGGTTACTGGCTAGCGGTATGGCATGTCTTAGGCTATTGTGCTGTTGTGGTAAAATCGACACCTGAAATGAAGAACATTGTATCTGATTTTGTTAAGTTTTCAGGAGAGCATTTTACAATTTTTTGTGTATTTAAAAAGTGGCCAAGTGATATTAAATAAAGCCGTACCGTAATGAAGTAAATTGTTTTATTATTAATAAATTTATTTAATATCACTTAGCCACTTTTTAAATCACTTCTGAAAACTTAACAAAATCAGATACAATGTTCTTCATTTCAGGTGTCGAAATATCTTTATGAATTTGGAGTACCTCAACATAATACAGAGTACCTTCAAAAATTTTCCTTTCGATTCGCGACCTTTAAACTGAACATGATCAAGACAAAAATCATCTCAAGTAATCATACAAGTAATAATACATTCTCTTCAGTAAAAATTGAGAAGTATCCTCAGAGAAATATCGATGTGTACGTTTTCCTTGTTTTGTATAGATACATATCGAAATAGATTCCTGGACTATGTTTACCAACTTGATAAGACAACTTCGATATTCGTACAGACTTCGCAGTTCTAGCTTTATCACTTCCATCTGTGTGTCATAGAGTATTTACACGTCAACATAAGCAAGATGCAATTTGTTATTTAGGTAATTCTTTGACTAAATATTTTGATGTTTTTAGACCCAAAATAATTATAACCACATTGACATACGACCCATAAAATGTCAAAAATAACATAAAGAATACAAAGATCCGTTTAAATAGGTAATTAAATGAATTTCTTCGAAAAACAAGCGTTTAACCTTTGTCACGAAATATGATAAATTCGTACGTGACTGATGCGTCGAGATGAATATCATACGTCATGGTACTTGTTACTGCGGCTTACGAGGAACTGTTACAATAATGTTTTTATCTATAGTTATAAAGTAAATCTGTAAGGTTTCTTTGTTAGGACGAGTTCATTCTAGGATCTAATGTATTTCATTTGAAGCCAATAAGTAAAGCTATTTCTTGAGGAAGGTTGAAGGCTGTAATAAATCATGCTACGACTTATAGAAGCTAAGCAGAAACTACGTAAATGATGATCTAGTAATATCGTTAACGTAACGCACGTCACTTTACGCTAAATTAAAAAAAAATAGGTTTTATTAGCAGTTCTATGCAAACATTAAGTATGAAAAACAATCTGTTAGCTATACGCTAATGATATTGTATTAAAGTCAGAACAAAGATTAACAAACTTGATAATATCGTTAGAAGAACCACGCCTTTAAGACAAGCTAAAGACATGGCACGTGTATATTTATTTATAGAGGTAAGTTATATATAACAATATTTATATCAAGTAATATTGTCAGTAATATTAATGTTTTAAAGTTATTCATTTGAAATCAAATGAAGGTGTATAGCAACTGTTAGGTGTACGGGTTCTTAGATGGTACTAATCTTATTTATTAAAATACTTTGATTTTTCTAAAAACTTTTATATTTATTAAATAGACTGTCTGTCTGTATGCTTGTTCCTGCTTCACGCAAAATCTACTGCTTGAAATCAGGTGCTGTTTTAAAAGGTTTGATTCAAGATTATCTCCAAGTTTAAGTTGGATAAAAGTTTCATCTTGATACACTATCTTGAAATGCAGTTATTGCTCTATGAACAATTAAAATTAAATCGAAATGAAGTCCTTTATATTCACTTATTTTAATATTCACTACCGTTGTCTTGTATATGAATGTAAGGACAAATCTAGCTCTCAAACATTTTTGTCCGTCCGTTTGAACATCGCGCTATGAGACATAATTATATAAGCCGAGCAGTGACCAGTAAAAGTTGGCTGTTGGTGTTGTCAAAGCGCGTGAAACCAGACGGATAAACTAGTATAATGTGGGATCTTTGTTGTTATCACTCCTTCATTGTTGTTTTCTAGGTATATATTTTAATTAATCTCTTGCACGATAAGGATTAATTAAACAAAACCAAAAAATCGTGTCATTTTGCCGCCTCCGTGGCTCTACACTTCACTCCCTTGTCATATCTTATAATTTTTTAAATCCCGAACGATTGTTAGTGTTGTTTCATCGGAATTTTTTGTCGAGATTCGATCTTTATGATTCGCTGCACTTCGCTACCGGCCCTTAATCGAATAATTTAAACACATTATACAAATTTACATCGGATCGTATGTTATAAGAGTCGATTCAAAATCAATTTTATTGGTACGGAATAAGATTTTAGTTTATTTTTTTGTTACAGTGTAAGTTTGTCGATAATATTTTTTGATTATAACATTCGATTTTCGAATTAACACGCTCGTGTGCAGTCGGCCGTGTTCGGGATACGTCAATCGGATCGAAAATATAAATGTCAATTTGACACTTGTGTTATTTCTTATAATCTGTCAGATGACAAAAAATATGTTTGTAGGTCAGAACTTTTGATAAAAACTCGATGACTAATCGTTTAAAGGTTTCACTATGCGAAGGTATAATTTAGTTAATTTAGATTATTAATTTAGTTAATTTAGATAATGTGCAAAAAAAAAAAATGATGTTATTTTTTTTGCATTAAATTTTTTATCTTAATTAGGTATTTTGTTATTGAAATATGTTTTAAATGGATTAGGTTTCATTCTATTTTTATTTATTTTTTATTTAGTCTTACAAGTAACAATAGACTGTTAACAAATATTTACAAAAAAAAATTAAATAAAGACAAAAGTTGTCACCTCTAAAAAAATCATGTTTTCGATCACACAGCATGCTGTCCCCGTATCCTGAATTGACAGACAAAAAATGAGGACACCCAGGGTTTTAACTGAAGAAGACATGCATTAAAGTGGCCATTATTATAATTCAATGTGGACATTATTTTTGGCTTGTGGTATAAGGCTTAAGAGTTAAGCGATTTAAAGAATTCGAATATGTATGTGTTCATTATTGACTTTCAGGTCTGAAACCGGAAACATATAAGTTTATTATAAATTTTTAAATGAACTAAGCTGTATTGAAATGGGATGCTAATGTTTTAATTTTGAAAAATAGTTTTATTTTTCATATAGGTTGATTTGATTGAACCTACTCGTATATGGATCGGTTGATTAAACCCATCAGTTCTTCCTCTTTGCTTAAAGTTAAATTGTGTGCTATAATTTTTAACATATTATTCGAATTTGAAACGTCTTTTTCCACATTCAGGTTATTGAAGAAACTTATAGAACATCAAGCTATGAGCTATATATAGGTGAGTAGCAAAAGCAATAATCAAAAATAAATCTAACAGATGTCAAAAGTTAATGCCGGTGTCACTGGTGATATTTTTTATAGTTTTATCGAAAAACGCTTAACTCTCATAACTTGAACAAAGTTTAAAAAATACCATTAAGGTACTGTAAACTGACGATTATTACCAGGTTACAATACCGATTCCGCATTAAGTAATTTGTTTGCGATTCCTTTGAATATATTTTAAAAAAGGTATAAAATTATTTTTATCGTCCTCTTTGGGCGTTTCGATTTTCAATAAAAATGTCCAACTTATTTTCGTATGCGATGTGATTCATTGGTTTTATTGTTTATATCAAATTGTTTTTGCGAAATTGAATCGACCAAATTCGTACAATACTTGAATTTTTAATGCAGCTTAAGGATTTAAGCTTGATGCTTGTTGCTTTATATTTAAAAAAAATGTTTAAGAAAAATCCGTAATAAAACAGATTGAATGTATTAAATTCAAGGTGATTTAAATTTATTAATCTATACTAATATAATAAAGCTGAAGAGTTTGTTTGTTTGATTGTTTGTTTGTTTGAACGCGCTAATCTCAGGATCTACTGGTCCGATTTGAAAAATTCTTTCAGTGTTAGATAGCCCATTTATCGAGGAAGGCTATAAGGCTATATATCATCACGCTAAGACCAATAGGAGGGGAGTCCACGCCGACGAAGTCGCGCGCAGAAGCTAGTGTACAATAAATTCAATTCACTTTAGATATAAATAAATAAAACAAGTATTTATTCACGTTATTTTATTCACATTGTCAATTTGTCACTAACCCACTTCAACAAAGTGAAACGGTGAATTCTATATTTTGTATAATTTATAAGTAGAAAAAAATTTCAAGTTGCAGGATTTGGGATTAGAATTAAATTAAAGAATGTAATTTTTAGGTGAAAAAATTACAGTACCTTCTTATTTAATAATTCGAATTTCCGTCATATACATTTATATTTCAAAGTATGTTTTCGTTTTTAAATTTCCGACCGGCAAATTTAATTTAAGCGGGCATTTTGCGCAGACTGCGCAGGCATCGAGTTCATATTACATATTATATCCTTTCTTGCACACTTGAACATGTTTGAGTCTAAAGCTCTCTTTATACGCATTATTAACGAATTATGCAATAAACATTTTATAATTAATAAAGAATATAAATGTGTAGGTACTATAATTATGATTATATAAATCATATTATATTTACTTAAATTTTGCTTTCAATGTTTCCAATTTTGTTTTAACATTGCTAGATTATCACACGACAGCAAAACAATCTCGCGACAAACTTCAATTATTTGACCAATAAAAAGTATATTGCAAAATGGGAAGACGATAACATAGAACGAAATTATTACCGGTAGGAGGGGATGACATGGGGGTGAAATGGTGAGCATTTAAAAAAGTTTGATTGAAGAACCGAGGGAAACTTTTAATTGTATCCCGGAGGAGAAAAATGAATACGTAACGAATAACAAGCGGTATTGAAACAATGTAGGTAACAAATTATATCGCTTCTTTATTGCAAGAATAATAATAATTGTAAATGTTTTTACATAGATACCAACAATGCAATTAATTGCATTGTTGGTATCTATGGAATGTAGTTTAGTCTATATATTATTAAGAAGCACAGGAAAAATATCTATTGAACGGGTATCGATTGTTATTCCAATTTACAAAGAATATCTATATTTACTAGAGTTTTGATATATTTGTGGAATAAATTTAATAAATATTGAACTATAAACGAATAAATAAAAAATATTTTTAAACTAAATGTATTTCATTAAATCGATTGAATTGATAAATAACGCGTGAGGCAGTCACTAATGTCAAAATTTCTTGAATTGTCAAAAGATAATAAATGGCCGGACGGGGTAACTAAACTGTCAGTTGAAAAAAAGTTATGTTCCATTCGTACTAAAAGTAAGAACTAACAGTATTGAAAGTTTACTAATAAATGTTTTTTTTTTTTTTAAGAATGTTGATAATATCTTCGTAACATTTAAATTAATCTTCTCATTGAGCTTAACCAAGTGTATTTCGTTCAAAACTTAAAATACACGTATATCTACTGTGCTACAGCTAATCAGGCAATCTGGACATAAATTAATAAGCTGATTGTTTTGTACTACTTAGAGAGTACCTACAAGCTGGAGTATTATTTCTATAAAATAACACAAATTTAATTAAGATTTAGTTTCTGTACTTTTTATTTTTTACTTTTTCTCTCAGAAAGTCTCAGGTTTAATACTATATATTAATATTATTATATTATGTAAAGTCCCTTTTTATTGCCTCCTCACAATCCGTTCGTCGTGCCTTCTTGTCGTCGTCGTGTCGTCTCATCGTGCCGTCGTACTCGTGTCTCCGTGTCTTCGTGTCGTCGTGCCGCACCTGCCTCACTAGCGCCCCCCCACCTCCCGCCACTATCACAATAATACACTTTGTTAAACATTTTATTTTTAACAATAGTAATAAAATTACTTTATGGAATATTATTGAAATCTGTGAAGACAAATAAAAGTTAAGTAAGACATGTGAACGACATAACGTTTTAAAAGCTGTTAGTAAGGTATTTTAACTATTTTTCCGGTCATTTGAATTGTTGTCGAAATTGTAAGTTTGATAGTAACTTATAAGAATCATAAATGTGTTGTTTCATCTCGAAGTTAGATTGGCATCGACTGGCTGAGACAGAGATGTATCAAAAATATTACTCGAGGAACTACTGATTGAGCTTTTGTTTTACTTGTAATACAATTTTGCTCTGTCTGTTGTTGTCGATTTTAATATAGCGTCTCAGGTATCATGATTAACTAATTTACGTTGAGTTTTTATCCGAGTTCACTTGGGTTGATTTTTGCCGTCGGTTGAAATTTATGGCCTCTTCAAATCTGATGTTATATATCCTATTTTATCATTGAACAATGTGACATTCATATAGTGAGAAATAGCACTACAACTAGTTCAATAGTTTTGAAATCTTTTAATTACAAACAAACAAGTAATTTACTGAACATGTAAATGCAAATTGATGCTAAGACTTTTTTGTTTATTTAACGAAATGTTTATAAAATGTAACAATACTTTTATTTACACCGAAAATCACTACATATTATAAAACAAAGTCTCTTCCCGCTGTCTGTCTGTATGTATGCTTAGATCTTTAAAACTACGCAACGGATTTTGAAGCGGTTTTCTTTAGTAGGTAAATAGAGTGATTCCAGAGGAAGGTTTATATGTATAATACATGCATAATATAGTAGAGGAACACTGATAGTTTTAAAGTTTTCTAACGTGATGTCGTAAATAAACACATTTTTTGTGCTTAGATTGCAAATATTTGTTTTATATTTTATATTTAGTATCAGCATTGCACCCGTGCGAAGCCGGAGCGGGTCGCTGTATGACGATATTTCGGCGATATTGGCAGACGCCATGGTCACGGGCGACTTAATAGAATAAAATTTTTAAACTTTTATAAAAAGTACCAAAAAAATCAAACAATTGTAGTTTTGAAACTTCTCACTTATTAAACTCAATACAAATACTTACTAATGTAAAAAAAAAAACAAAATCAATTACCTATTTCACTTGCATTACGTGACTTGGAAATACATAACACAACATAAAAGCTGACATCACAAAGTGTATATCACAACATAACATTTCTATGTGCTGATATTACGGACAAATATCTGTATACAAAATGACCGCTAGAGGATCAGCCAGTTGCTATCACCACTGCACCTACTTGTTAACAAATAAAAAACAGTTGTTCTACCTTTTAGTTTTTTCTCGATATTACATGATTATAAAGTTTATATACATCGAATTCAAATTTATTAATAACTAAAACAGGTCTTCATATTATAAGAAATATGTTACTTTTAATTATAAATGTGTCAAAAGTATTATATTTCAGAAGATCGATTTAATATCGATTTAAGAGGAAAGGGTACTGAATAGACTTTTGAAGAATAGGTATTTGAATATTTTGTTCCTGTCTCCACTGACTTTTACTGTAGGCCGCCCCGCACACCCGCCAACCCCGCACCGCTTTGTCTATGTGTAAGTGCCGTCGTGTTAGTGTGCGTGTAGCGCTTAGCGAATGCTATTTTTCTGTATTTTGCTTGTTTTATTTCATTAGCCCGTTGGCGCAGTTTGTTGTGGCCCTGCTTTCTGTTCCGCGGGTTGCGGGTTCGTTTCCTGCCCGAGCCTGGGTGTAATATTTGTATTTATATACATATTTATATGTGTATTATTTCTATGTATATTTATAAAAAATATTCATATATACATATAGTTATAGGAGTCGGCTGTTACCTTAATCGATATTGTCAAAGATTATAGATTAAACAGATATGAAGTACCTTATCTAAGTAAATAGTAAGTTGATAGTAATCAATTAATTTACCGTTATTTGTTTTACTTGTTACTTTGTCATTTAGCTTGTTATATGTATATGTTCAAATTATTATGATATTTATACTTATGTGAAGGATATTTTTACTAATATTTTTTATCACCTCGTATCCGAGACAGTTGTGCTAACTTTAAGGTTACTTATTAACTTTTCCTGATATACTTTAAGTTACTTTGTAACTATTTGGATATATTATGGAATACTTACGCTTGTTGCAAATAATTTAACTTTATTATTTTATTTTACTTGATTAAATTTTTGTTACATTTTGTGTCGGTGGTGTGCAAAAAATGTAAAAAGATAAATTAATAAATGAGTAGGTATATAAGAGAAATGAGGAATAAAATATATTTAGGGTAAAAGTAATTAACACTTTATGATATATGACAGGTAATTATAGAAATAAGAAAGTAGTTTAATTGACAATTTGGTTTAACTATTGGTAAATATTGGAAGTAGATAGTATTTTCAAATGAACAAAAAAATAAAGAACTAAAACGTAAAAATACAATTATTCTATAAATCAAAATTTCAAACAATTTCGTAATTTAATAAAACTACACAAATCATTTCCCAATGTTTTTCCTTATCTTCCATCTTTATTTATGTTACCTGTCCCGCTCTAACCCATTAATTACCCCATCCCATTTATCTGCTATTCAAAAAAATATTTACTAAAGCTAGGCTATTATTTGACAGACTATAAATAAATAAATAAAAAAAATAAAATAAAAAAGCCTTTTATTTCATGCATTAAATTATTCGATACATTTGATACACAATTATACGACAATTTCTTTTTTTTCTTTTTGTTTTCTTGTTTTTACATTAGCACTAGTTACAGTCATGAAAATAATATAGAATTGATTAGATAATAGATGAATTAAAAATATATGACCACTTTGATTGCTCTTATAATAATAATGTTAATTATTAAAGATGCGTAAAAATCAAATTAAATTTCATTATTTTAATAATTGTGAAATAAAGAAAATTTTCTAATAAAAATGTGCATGAACCCCTCAAATTTGAAGGTGAAGGCCTCCTCCAGAGAACTCTAGTGGTCTCGGTCATTGGCTTCTGTTTGCCAGTCTTTGTACTACTGTCTACTACTTGTGTGATATCGTCGACCCGTGTGGTTATAAGTCGTCCTCTTTTCCGGGTACCCGCTGGGCCTGGCCATGACGTCATATGTAAGTTTCAACTTACTTGAGGTATTTGTCTCTGGAGGGTTTTGGTCTTTTTCTCCCACGGTGACCGGCCGGATTGGGAGATGTGTTTTGTATGTTTTTGTATACTCTTTTTTGTAGTTTTTCAGGAGAAGCTGAAGCGCTCATTGCTATGCTGTAGTGGCATTTTATTCTTTGTTTACGTTTTTATTATTACTCTTGATTGACACATAGTTTAATATCCCCGGTTTTACTATGTTATCGGGTTGACTCGAAGACCTTTGTTTGGTAAGGGAAGATACAGTTTTGTTCTTTTTATTTACATGAGGTATTTGCTGGCTAAAATTATTTGGGGCATTTTCCGGTGAGTTTGGGAGGCTTCTTTTTTTGTTTTTAATATTTTCAGGCGTGTTCTCTAATATGACAAGCTTGTCATATTTGATTATAGCTTTATTTCCCTTTTCCCTTTCGACCTTTACTCGTTCTTGCAGCTCTTTCCTTATTTGTAGAACAGAGGGGGGATAGTCTTCTTTTGCATAGTATGATGTTTCTTTAGAGCTCCTTTATTTTTGAGGATACTAATCTTCTTCCCCAGGGTTGCAAAAGTAACTACTACGGGTCGTGGCTTTTCGGTCTTTTTTCCTATTCTTCTGACGACTTCTAGGTCCGCACAGTCTATTTTTATCGGGAGATATTTATTTATAAAATCTGTTATGTTGTTTTCTAAACTATGGTATGATTTTTCATCTTCTTGAAGCCCAAAGAATACTAGGTTACGTTGCCTTGCATGTTTTTCTAAGTAGTATATTCTGCTTTCTTGGTTTTCTACTCTCAGCTTAAGGTTTTCGTGCTTTTCTTCAAGAATTAGAATTTTTTCTTCAATTATTTTGTTTATGTTAACTGTTACCTTTTCTGTCACCTCTTCTGCAGTTTTGTTTATTAATTTTCTCTGTTCATCAAGATCCTTTTGGATTTCGCGAAGTGCCGCCATTACCTCCGACATTTCCTGTGTCATTTTTTACAAGAATAATTTAAATGTAAAATGGCTTTGTATTGTTTTGATACAAGTAGTGCCCTCTATTCTCGATTGGATCGATTGGGGAGTGTGGACGGTTACTTAAGTGTAGGTAGTACCTTTCTGCTAGATGGCGTTAGTACCTATATAGTTACTCCGGAGTGATAAAACTTTATGACACTGAATTCAACTACTTTTTTTTATAGGTTATTTTGTCAGTATTTTCACTTAAATTATCTTATCACGTAGATCTAGCGCTAATTCTTGTTGATTTCGATACCACTGTTGTTCCGTTAATGTATAAAGTATTACAAAAAGATCACAAACGTCTATAGTTTCATAATTTAAACCAGTGACACTTCCTTTGAAATGTTCTTATAACTGTTTTTTTGCACTGTTTTACTAGTTTATTGTTGTTGTTTTCACTTTGTCCATATATATTGAGCACTTATCCACGATTTTAACTATTTATTACACTGTAACTTGTGTTATTGAGATTTAAATTGACGCTTAAATCACGGAACCGATGTTAACAGTGGCACTGCAACGCCCTCACCGACAGACTATACCTTATATAATAAAAAAAATAGAAATTAGTTCACAAGCTTGCCCTATTTTGAAGTTAGGGTATAAACCATATTACTTAAAAGACACATAGGTACATATAGGAACTAAATTCCTAGACTTTAAAATATAATAATAAAAAATTGACACATCTGGAATTCTGGATATTTGATCTATGATACACTCTACAAATATTTTGGACGGTTGGACAGCTCATGACAGAAATGGATATATTAATGAGTGTAACGTTAGAGCGGGACAGGTGATATAAATAAAGATGCAGCTACCCGCAGGTGGTTGAGTTATCGGATAATTAGCAACTGTCGAAGATTGATTGAGTCAGGTATAAAGCATTTTTATATAATTTTATTTGCGTAATAAATTTAGACACGCAACGTCTTATGTTACACACTAATGACCAATTGGTTTACTTGTTACTTGATATTGTTCGTTTTTTATTGATTTTTTATTTAATTAGATAATTTATATACTAAGCAGTAAAGGGGTGAGATTGACCAGGTAAAACCTATTTTCAAATGAATTATTTGATGTTCAAATTTATAAAAAAAATAGTGTTGTCAATATCTATGCAGACGACGGCACGTAAAAAACTAGTCATAAAATAAAATCAATCCTCTAACGTACAATACGCCCATTCACAATTCTCTCAACAATTAAGGCAGTATAAAGTTATATCATAAATCAGGACTTATGTCACTGCTCTGTGCTCGAGAAACCACAATAACAAAAAAAAAAAAAGAACGTAAAAGATGTTTAACGCTCTTTAGTATTTGACGTGTCAAAACTCAAGCAGTACTAACAGAAAAAAAAAGTTTTGCTGATCATATTTTTTAATATGATGGGTACTAGAATCTCACGCAATTTTAATGCGTTAACCATCGACAGATGACTTTAGCTTTTTTGCTAGTATGTTAGCGAAATCTATATTATTTTGATAAGTTACAGCAAGTATTTTAAGGGTAAAATGTTCAAAAAAATAAAAATGGTTTAAATTTATCTAACTAGAATATCTTTGTTATAGTATCTTCAAATCGAAAGGCGGATTTGCCTTTTAGTAGTTTACAAAGTTGACCAGTTACCGATGTAAGTAAACTGTACTGGTCTGTGACTTCTGTAAGGAATAAAAATCAGAAAAGTTAGTAGTATAGGTTGCCATATACATAAATGTCTTAGAACAATGCAACATACAGGTTTTATGATCGATTATTAGATAAAATTTAAAGATTTGTACTTGATTCATATTCCGATTTAAATCGTATTGATTTACGTATTCCATCAACTGAACCACTCGCTCTCATCACCGAGCCATCATTCACACAAACCCACAATAAGACATAAAACATTCAATTCACAGTAAACATGAATGGGGCTCGAACACAGTTGATATAATAAGACAGTTTGTTTGTATGGTCGCCTGTATGATTTATTATTTCATTATCTGTCCTTTCTTGCAGGCGTTAAGAACGTTATAAGGACGGATACACACACATACCATAACAAAACACATTGAAATATTGGAATACTTTTTAACACCCCTATTGAATTTTTATAAGTATTCAAATTTTCAAAGTCATCATTTTAAGTCTTATAATTCAGTAAACACTCTTCCGTACACGAAATGGTTAGCCTGTTGACATCAACAAATTTTAACTGAAGAAATTAAAGTATTCTTAACTGAATCATTGTATGTTTTTTGTCTATCATCTCAGATTTCCGTACCAAGGAATATTATTCATTTCGTAATGATTTAAATTAAAGATAAACAACCTATAAGGATAAAAAATGGGCGGAAATTTTCCACCCGGGTAAGGACTTTAAACTTATAGCAAATCACAGCTAAATAATACTGCTCTCAAGTAGCATTGAATTCCTGTGGTTTACAAAGTACCAAGAGCTCCTGAGGGGGGGGGGGACAGAGTCGCCAACTTACAATGTTCCTGGTACTGCAAGCGCATACCAGCTACGGTATTTGCTTACCATCAGGATGACTGTACGCTAGTCTCATCATCATCATCATCTCAGCCCAAGAACTGCTGGGCATAAGCCTCCCCTAATGTTTTCCACAACGAGTGGTCCTGCGCAGTACGCATCCAGTGACTTCCCACGACCCTGACCAGATCGTCAGTCCACCTCGTAGTCTACAATTGTAGAATATATATGCATAAAAACGTGGTCTTTAACTAATCTTTTTTGTAATCAAAACAAAGTCCACGTGATACCATAAAACAAAGACGGGACGACCTGGCGAAGCCGATACACTTGAAAATGTTGATGATCGTCTTCCTCAGCGTGGGCCGAGTGGCATCGGATTGAATTAACAAGATTAGATTGGGCTTAATGGCTGTGAGACAAGCAAGGCGTCGATTGTTATAATTAGTGACTCAGTATTGGTCACGAGATACGCTCCCGACGTTTCCGCATATGATCTATTCTCGTATTTTGAGACTGTAAGTGGAACGTCGTATTAGGGCTTTAAATGGTATTTGATGAGTACTCACACTAATGTAGATCACATAATTAATGACAGTGGTTGGTGTTCACACAGTTCATGGTATCTCAAAGCAAATATTTGTATAAGTCATACAAATAGGTATTGCAGTCTACATGTGTTGTGTGCTTTCACGTCCTCAACACTAGATCTCACTCACTACCACTGAGTCTTCAATATTATATTTTTATATTTATCAATATTATGCCCTATTTAAAATGTTCTGTGTGCTTGTGAAGTAGCCAGAAGGTAAAAAGGTGGTAAAAAGCCTAAGCACTGGTCATTCAGTATTACCCAAGGTAATCCGTAATAAATATTATGTACTAGACCTTATTGTAATCTCTCTAAACATTAACATAATAATTTAGTCAGATACCTATTTAAGAATTTTTTTGCCAGAGTATTGTTCGTTAAAAAAATTGAATTATGTGATTAAAACTCTATGAACTTACTTTATATTAATTTTTAAATATCGAAAATCGATTAAAAGGAATAAAGTGACAATAGAAAAGTAATGTCAACTTATCTGGAAAGATGAAGGTAGGCTAAAACGCATAATAAGACTATATACCTACAACCTATCACATACTTAAAGTATATAACGTTAAAATGAAACTATTTAATCACTAAGTGAAATGATATTCAGGTAACAAAGACATTGAAATGAAAGCATAAAAAGATTAATCATTTTATAAACAAAGACTACAAAATAGTTTTTATATCGAGCTTTAATTATAACATTAATAAATAAATCCTATTGTCGCATTAATCATATAATATGATAAGTAATATGTCACACCTCATCCAGTCTTCGTATGACGTCCTCGTATGAGATTGAATTAATAATACTATAAAAGAATCGTTTTAAAAGCAGTTTTGTATCGAGTCGAGTTGTATTGTTACTTTCAAATAAACGGAGGCTCTTTTTTACAGTAGAAGAGAAATTTTAAGATAAAACTTCGTATTAGAATAAGGAAAATTATTTATTAATACGAATTAACGTAAGATATTAAATTAAGAATTTGATCAATATCTTACTTTAGGTAATACAACTTTTGCAAGACAAAAATCTATAACCATAAAAAAACTTAATTTAAGAGAACTTCTTTCGTGGTTGAACCTTCCTTGTAAAATTAAAATTATTAAAATTATAGGATTTAAATTATTTGTAAAACCTAGCTGTACGTAGTTAATTGGTTAAATTTCTGTAAGGTTAACTCGACATAATATAGCAATGTTCCGTTAGGTTATTGAAAAAGCCAAAAGTGAACATTTCTCTCCTTTCATTCAATTCTTAACTCCTCACTTAACTAAATTATTTTAGCTACCTACCTCGAAGAATCATTCGTTCTACTTCCATTCCATTTTTACCTCTATCATAATCATCTTCATTAATTTAGCAACACTTTTTTTTTTAAAGAAATTAAATTTATTTAATCTGAATATTACGCATGTATTGTAGAGGTGTATAAGAAAACTCTTAAGGGATTAGAAGCGGCGACAGATTCGGTACCACAATAGGGCAAGGCTTACCTCCCATTGATTTATGATATGCGAATAAAGCCTCACTGACTGTAATTATGTGAATGGTAGGACTAGTCATCGGGTAAGTGTGCTGTGAGACGCGTGGAAAGAATAAGAAACTTTATTGCCACTATTTACTAATACATATTCTAAAAAATTCTGGCATATTCTGGTATTGCTAGTCATCGATGATAATGTTTAAGAAACGATATCGAATAACCAAAATTAAAATTATCGAATTATCAAATGAAAAAAACAAATCTTAAAAAATATATCCGTAGTTTAATTTTGTATATTTATACACAGATAGCGAATGATAATCTAATCTTTTACCATTATAAGAGGGAATTTGCCTAAAATTGATATGCCTAAAATTGAATTATGCTGTTTACTTATTTGACTTTAAATCACATAAAACTATACACATAAGGCAGTATTATTTGTATTGTATAAAATTACACAATAACAATGTTAAAAGTAAAGTTAATTAACTAATAAAAACTAGTTCATACAAACAATACCTTATAAACATCCGTATCGACGCTGACACATTTCATTATTAATAGTAATATTTTTGAAAGCGAAGCCGAGAATATTATAGATAAATGCATATATATATATGCACGCATTAGCGGTTCGCATTGTTAACCAGCTCACAATGGGGTACTGAATCAAACCATGTAGTTGGGAGTTAAAAATATCGCAATACTGTAACATAGGTGATGTATTCCGCAGAAACGGAATAGGGTTGTAAATGAAAACATATTTATATGTACAACTTTATTTTATTTTTATTTATTTAAATATGTTTCTGTTTATATTGGTCCCCTTAATAGGAACAATGGTATGTGAGACATTTCTATATCACCCCTAATCCCTAATTAATATTTAACAGATAAAACAAATATCTGTTATAATGACAACTAATATAAGATAATGCAAAAGAAGGGAAAAACTGGAAAATATCATTCTCACCTTTTTTGCCACTCTAAGTTCATTTTACCACCCATTTTACTACTGTAATATATTAATATTTTATAAGCAAGCTATTAAAGTCGCTCAACGTGCAATGGAACGGGCTATGCTTGAGGTTTCTCTCAAAGATATAATTAGAAATGAGGCTATCCGCGAGAGAACGAAAGTGACCGACATAGCCCACATAATTAGCAAGTTGAAGTGGCAGTGGGCTGGTCACTTGTGTCGCAGGACCAATGGCTGCTGGAGCAGTGTCCTGGAGTGGAGACCGCGTCTTGGCAAACGCAGTGTGGGACGTCCACCGGCCCGTTGGACCGACGATCTACGTAAAATTGCCGGCGTAGGCTGGATGAGGATTGCGGAAAACCGGAATGTCTGGTGCGAACTTGGGGAGGCCTATGTCCAGCAGTGGACTGCAATAGGCTGATGTGTGTAAGCAAGCTATTTAATAATCGCTCAGATATAGGTAAGCATATAGGGGCCTAAATATTAGGGGTTAATTAGTTTGCAGCATTATTATACCATCGATTTATTTTACTACTTATGGTAATTGAAAATATGTAAATAAATAAAATATTATATTTAATTCCAGAGGACAATCGCCAATCCTGAACGCGTAGGCGACTCGCCAGGCTTGCCTCCTTGAATGGAATCTTGCTATCATGTGTGGTGCTGTCGTTTGAGGTATAGAATGTCCGTGTAATATTATAATTGTAAAGACCTTAACTTGACAGATATCAAAATATTATTTTCAATAATGTAATAAAGTTTACTATTGTAAAAATAATACTTTTTTTTACTTCAAAAATACTTTAAGTTCATAATTGATTTTTATTTTATACATTATTTGTTTTATACTTTACATAACTATTGTTCAAAGAAATTTTTATTTCTTTGTTTAAAGGCACATCAGGAAAAATATTCTGCTCAAAATCTTGAACAGCCTGACTGGGGAAGTACCTTCTCCTTACAGAAGATTACAGATAAAAATAATATACTGCTTTCAAGTAAACAACACTTTGTTCCTGTGGTGAGTAAGCCAGGGCCAGCGCCAGAGCTCCTGGATAGGATTGGGGGTAGGGTCAGTAACGCGCTTGCGATGCTTGTGGTGTTACAGGCGTCTATAAGTTACGATAATCGCTTACCATCAGGTGAGCTGTACGCTTGTTTGTCGAACTATTTGTATAAAAAAAAGAAAAATCGTTCTGGTGTTTTGGTTCGTACGTAACTCCACCATACCGACGGTCACATGTTCGTTTCGCGCTTGGTGAAAATATTTCTAATTGCATTAATATTTTCCTGTCTGGATATTTGTCCATAAAAATTTGCACGGAAAGCAGTCGGTTCCAGTTGTCACAAACAATTGATTACAATCATTTAATTCTTTCAGATAAAGGATACGCCAACTTGCATTGACGCAGCGTGTCTGACAAGCTTCGACCCTTTTCTTACACACGAACAGCCTCAAATCAGTTCAGTTATTCGAATACTATTTTGTTGCTGTATGTTTCTATCATAAGTGTCCATAAACAGAGACTAAAGTATATATAGTTGTGTTTGCTCGTAAACGAAAAAAAACCGACTTACTTTTAAATCGACAAGTAATATAACGTAGGTAGTCGAAGAAATGGTTAAATAAATACACATTTTTAGAGATAACTTAAAATGTACTCTTCGGATCTTAATCAAATTCAAATGAGACCACACGATAAGCACCATTTTGATTATAAAAAATCGGCCAAGTGCGAGTCGGACTCGCGCACGAAGGGTTCCGTACCATTGACTATGTAAACAACAGTAGGTATACACATTAAAAAAAATCGTGTTTTTGTATGGGAGCCCCCCTTAAATATTTATTTTATTTTGTTTTTAGTATTTGTTGTTATAGCGGACCCAGAAATACATAATTTGTGAAAATTTCAACTGTCTAGCTATCGCCGTTTTTGAGATACAGCCTGGTGACAGACGGACGGACGGACCGACGGACGGACAGCGAAGTCTTAGTAATAGGGTCCCGTTTTTACCCTTTGGGTACGGGACTCTAAAAATGGATTATCGAAATTGATACTCTACCTTCTTCTCATTTTAAAGTCGGATAAGAAAACGTATAGCTAACAATCAAAAAAAGGAATTTGATCCTTTATTAACTAACACATGTATTGTCATTAATTATGCCAATAAATAAATACATTACTAATTATTTACATCAACATATTACATAAGTTTTATGTAAATTGTAATATAAGTCTGATAAAGATTATTATTCTATTTAAACACCTGGACGAGTACAAAGTTATTTGTATTAAAATTAATAAGTAAATGTGTTGACGTAATATGACACTACGTGCTACAGCAATTAATAATAACATGCTTATTAATAAATTATGTAAATTGATTATGTGGGTGTTACATGCAATTTATTTTATTATTGCATTAATAATAATATTTTAATGTCATATTAGATTACAGTTCTGCTGATGTTGGTATTAGCGTTGTGACTAATATCTAATATGTGGTAGGTATTTGATAATAAACTTTCACAGTTAGTTCCGCAACGTTTTATGTTTAACTCTATTTAAGTTGCCTATATTTTTGCAAGTCTACATATTCTGGCTTATCCTTTAGTAAATCTTTTTTTTTAAATTAAACAGTTTTCAAAACTGTTCAATAATTAAAGGTAGGGTCTTAAAATCCTTATCTATTACGAGTCACCAAATAACTTGGGCTAACCAACTAATGGCCCTTAATTTTAATTTATACAGATACTCTAATGTAGCGCGAAGAAATCGACAAACAATTATTTAATAATTGAAGTCTCGTCGTCCTAGAACCTGTATCGGTTATGTTGTTTTATTCAATAGATGCTATAGAAGCACTGAGCAAAGCAGATAAGATTGAACAGAAAAGGGGTAAGAAAGACTCACTTCCAAGATACCTTATCAAAAGAACAAATCAAAGTAATTTTTCATTCCATCATTTCGAATAGCCAAGAAAAAAAAAATTAACAATTATATGAAACAGGAAAGATCACCCAATTTCCTCTCCCTGGACCCCTTTGTGACATTAACTGCGTCATATTTACCATACAATGAAACGTCGAATTGATCTGATCATCTCAGTTTGTACCTTTGAACAGCGCAGACTTAAGATAACACGAAACTTTTACCTACAGGTCTTTCCATATATCAATATCCTTTATCAACTTAATTTGTATGTGTTTGTGAATAAATTGACAAACGCTTGTAAATTTTGTAGAAAAAATAAATTAATAATATTTTTATAAAACACTGAGAGTATTGGACATATCTGCGCATTAAAAAACGTTTGATGGCAAATTGATACATACTTATGTATATGGTAATTTGGAATTCGATATCCTACATTTGCATTTCAACATCTACGTGAATGATTCATCGCCATAAATCAGTAGCCTTGATTTATAGTAGTGATAAATATATATGTAAAACTTGCTTATATCCCAGAAGACGCCAATATCAAACTCTAACATTTGGCGTATAATCAATTAAATTCTGTTTAATTAAAATCCTAGCTGGCCTATTAAGGTATCTATGCAAAAAAAAAATGTTACAAGCACAGTAAAAATTACATGTAACATCATATTATAGTCCTATAATTTATATCCAAATATTTAAGGTTCATAATATATTAAAAATAATATAAGTATACAAACAATACAACATTTCCAATCGATCATGAACATTTTAAAGATATTGTTTTCATGAGTGCTCTTACTGTCTTTAAAACTTGTAGAAAAATATATAACAATCTTTTGATTATAGTATTACTAAGACAATAAATCTGACAATACAAGTTTGTCTCAAGACAGTCGCAAGTCTGCATCACTTCTAAGATATATCGTTATCATTTGCATATGTTAACGCGTGTAAATTTGGTGGGACGTTCGAGCATTGTCTTGATGGGAGATGACTCAACTTGAGGGTATTTTTAACATAAATGTATTTTTTTTTATTTTTGATTACTTTGGTAATACAGATAATTATAAACAAATGCTTTAAAAAACAGTTAAGTATTAATTAAATTAGCTCATATAGTTTTCTGTACTATACCTATATCATAACGTTATAAAATCACGTTTCCTGTATGTAAATTCTGTTATATTTCTACCTATATTATCGTTATAGAAGAAGAGCAGGTATAGATCATGTGCAGTTGTGGGGGAAATTAAAGATGTTATGTGACGCAATTGTAAGATTTTATTTTAACTTTATATCATCCATACCAACCATATCCATGTTATTACGTTAATATTAAGTTTAATACAGTAAAATCCGTTAAAAGAAAAACTTCTAAAAGGAACGTAAGATGAAAAAAAAAATATATTGATTGTTGCATATTAGCCAAGCATGTGTAATAAATAGGGAGTCAATTAGACGACTTAAAATCATAACAAAGATTACGATCTTGGTAAGGTAAACAGTAAAAGTTAGGTTAAAGGAATCTTCATTAAAATGAAGCAATAGAATTGCCTAAGTATACGTTGCTTGTGTATTTTATACAAGAAAAATAACAGGCAAATTTCCTAAAACAATTACAAGAACAGTAATATGAAAAAAAAAACCCATAGCATCAAAAACACATAAGCGGAAAGCGTGTGTGATTGTTTTGTTAATAGCATGGACCATAACCAATGCATTGGTTCATTTTTGACGATTTTCATTTTATTAAGCTGGTATTACTTTTGTAAATTGGTATTTACTTTTGTAAAATTCCTTATGTTTAAACTACCTTTTGTACATAATAATATATGTATAACTCCATCTTAAGATATAAAGACGTGTAACTTTTAATTGTAAGTTTAGGTTGTATGAAATTAGGTTGAGCGTTTACACAAGACTCGACTGGTGTCCATTATTATCTATGTAGTAATTTAGATGACTATTCTAATAAAAATAGCTTTTGAAGAGTTTACTTGTTTCAACATATCATCAACTAATACGATTATAATGATAACGATTACTGTAGAATTGATTCGTGACCGAGTCGTTATGATCTAGACATCGATATATATCTTAAGAACTTTGATTAATCAGATTAACATATAAATACGAGTGTGAGTAAAGAATATTAATAGTTGACGATTTATAAGAATAACTCTTATGAGGATATAATGAAAGTAATATAGGTAATATCTATTAATTACACCATTTGCAAAATTACGACGAAGGTCTCGAATGTCTCCACACGAAAATTTTATTGACGTAGTATTCAAGCCTAAGATTTAATATAACATATTATTCGATTTATTATAACTCAACATATTGATGAAGAAGAGTGTAGGCTATATATTATCACATTACGACTCAGATATACTGAGCAGGAGATATAAGCACCACCAGGTCTAATACGAATCGAAATAAACACGATCAGAGCCGCGGACATCATCTAGCACGCGATAGATATTAAGATTCATCTTTCTATTTATAGACACGAAACGGAAAAGGAAATCAAGTTAAATCGCTCTTCTGCGGCCAATGGCTGACGCACACATGAGACAAAATTGTCTTAATTAACGTGTTCAACGTTGTGTACTCACTTATTGAACTATTAGTACTTGTATGCCGCTGGGCCTCTTTTCTTTTGAAGGAGAAGTATCGGACCTTGGCTTGTCCGGATTAAATCACATAGCACAAAGCATCCGTCCTGCTCAAAATCTGAAGCAGCTCGACTGAAAAAGTACCTCAACCTTAAAGAAGATCATAGCTAAATAATACTGCTCTCAAATAGTGTTGTCTTCCTGTAAGAACTAAGGTAGCCGGAGTATATGATAAGTAACATAAAAGGTCATTTTGAACTTCAAGCGAACATGAAAGCCTAGAGCATTGATTTGTTTCGTCCACAGAATATGTAATGTTCATGTTTTATTTAATATCATTTTTAGTAACATGCCTTTCTGCCTACATAAAATGCACGCTACGGCGTCCTCTGGTCTATCTTTTAGCAAAGGTTAATAATAATTTAACGTAAGATAAACATTATACTCATTTTCTGGCTATTTCCATAAAACAAAAAAAAGAAAAATTTACAAACATCAGTATTTATTACACACTTGTCTCTAAGAAACTCGGTGTGCTCAGTAGGGCGAAGCACTATTTCACGCCTTCCCACCGTGTACATTTATATAAAGCGTAGATCCGGTCCCACATGGAATACTGTTCTCACCTGTCGGCTGGGGCGCCCCAATATCAGCTCCTTCCATTTGACCGCGTTCAACGCCGGGCGGCTCGAATCGTCGGCGACAAGGTTCTCTCCGATCGGCTTGATTCGTTGGCGCTGCGTAGAGATGTCGGGTCACTCTGCATCTTCTACCGCATCTACCACGGGGAGTGTTCTGAGGAATTGTTCGGATTAATACCTGCAGCTGAATTTCACCACCGGACATCGCGTCAAAATTCCAAATTTCATCCTTATCACCTCAATGTCCGGAAATCTACAACAACTCGATTTTTACGCCATTTTTTGTCGCGCCCGACCACTATATGGAACCAGCTGCCACCTACGGTATTTCCGATCTGATACGACCTGGGGACCTTAAAAAAAAGAGCATACTCCTACTTGAAAGGCCGGCAACGCGCCCGCTAGTCCTCTGATGTAGCGGGTGTCTATGGATGTTGGTTTCACTTACCATCAGGTGAGCCAACTGTCCGTTTGCCCCCTATCGCATAAAAAAAAACACTGGTCGCAAGTCTGTGTTACTCGTATAATTCGATTTTAATAGTATGCAAGACATGAAATATCGCGATCGGCAGGATATATGTACACAATTAGTTTTATAACGAATGATTGCTGCAGCAATGGCCGATGATTGAGGCCTTTGTGACTCGGATTACGATATGAGATTAGATTTATTGTTGGCGGCGATAGTTAAAATTAAAATCACTTATTGTATATTTTTATTGGATTATTTAATATATTATAATATGTAAATAGTATAATGATGTGTAAATTTTGAGTGGGTGTCGATGTTGCTCGAAATAATTTGTATCTTCTAATAGCTATTTTTGTTAATTACATAAACAAAAAAGCTAATATTGATCAGCTGACACATTTTGAAGGAATATTTTTGTTGTTTGTAACATTTATAGTTACACAGACTCTTATTATATTGAGCCGATTCAAAAAACCTGTTCACCATAGGAAAACTTCATTAAACTAACTTCATCAAGAAAGGCTATGAAATTACGCAACATGAATTCATTCAATTTAGTATGTTATACTTTAAAAATTTCAATGCGCAGGAGTAGCTTTCGACGCATGCATTTTAAGACAGGTAGCGCCATCTACCATTGGATAGCGTAATCGTCTACATGTCATAACTTTTGCATTTAGTGTTGTACAAAATTTCTATTTTATTTAAATAACTCTTAGCTTTAGCCAATTTATTATTAGGTACCTATATGATTATTATAGTTAGTAAACTTAACAATAATTCTATTTTTTATTCTCGATTAGAACTATAAGCAACGGCCTTATTTAATTTTAACAAAATATATAAATAGAACACGATCTATCAGCTGTAAGACCGAAAAAGTAAAGCATTATGATACGTAATTACATCTTTTATTACCACAATTAAACCAGCAGGTGTGCTAACTCCATCAAGAGGTAAACAATTCAATTATTCATAGCTTTCATCTAAAAACTAGTTCTAGGTAACGACAAACGCTAAACAAGTCCTTAAGCTCAAATCAAGATACCGTCTACCGTTAAAATGTCACTGACATCGTGAAGGATCACGTAGAATCGTGTGAGTCACTGCTATAAAACATTTTTGAATATTTGTTGCTCCCACGTCCGAAGTAATAAAGATAATTTTAATACAAAGCTCGCAGCGAGCTGCAATCGCAAAGTCAAATTCATGACGAGATAAAAATCGTGCGCGAGCGCAGAACGAGTTCTTTTCATTATCAGATCGATTGTGTGGGCGTGGTCGGGCTATCTGTTCATCTATCTCCTTCCCACTCATCCGAGACGTCACATACTAATGTGAAGGAGCGAGACGGAGATATTTCACGCTCGATCGATTCGATCGATGACTCTCCGTACCAAGTTTTCCTGGAAGGCTTAAATGGTTGACAACTAGTTCTGAAATGATGCGCTGAGTTATGCAAAATATTAACATTTTATAAGAATTTCGTTTTAAATAGCAACGAGCAATTATCCCGTGCTTCTGTTCGCTATAACCGCTGTCTTCTCACGTCTTCTTTATGTTCTAGCAATTATACTGTTTTATCTATATGGAAATCAAAGCGACGCACCGAACGGCCTTTGAACAATTTCTTTATAGTGCTTTATATATGAAGATGTTGCGGCTTAATTATTGAACAAAAGTGATGTTTAACAGCTAGAAGATGTCTATTGATATACCTACTGAGTTCTGACAGGTATTTATAACTGTCCGTTAGTAGTCTAATCATAAAAAAAATAAAAAAAAAATAACTTGTAAAAATTTTGATGACTGCTTTATTATGATTTGACTAATTGTAAAAAAAAATTAACTTGTTATACTTTTGATCAGTGATTAATTATAAATTCCATCTATCGTCTTTATCACGTTCTACAATTATTACTAAGTCCTTTTTTGATATATTAGTAGTAAAAAGATGAGAATTATACAAATAACTAGCCGACCCGTGCCCACTTCGTTGCGCATTAATTATTTTTAATAATTACTTCTAACGACGATATCTCAAAAACTATTCATGTGATTGATATAGTGTAAAGGGCAATTTTAATCTGCATTAAATTCTTAAGCTAACTAACATATTTATTTGGATAAGGATTAATACTGAACTAAAGAAAATAGCTTTGAAAATAACGTAATGTTTTTAATTACAAATTTGAACATAAAAGTGGTTATTGTAAGTCAACCGTAAGAGATAGAGATATGCTGTCGCGGACTTTTTTGTAGCATTTTTATAGATTTTGAATTCGATAATACATTACTTAACTATATCTTTGCTAGTTTCCGCGGCGTTCGCGAGGAAAGATCCCCGTTGGCGAGATTTTTTGCGACCTCTTCAACATTTATCGCCGTATTTCTGCTAATTTACATAAAAGCATAATAAATTATATACCTAAACCTTCCTCAAGAATCACTCTTTCTATTGTTGAAAACCGTGTAAAAATCCGTTTAGTAGTTTTCGAGTTTATCGCGTTCAGACAGACAGACAGACAGGAGGACAGAAAGACGCGGCCGGGGGACTTCTTTTTATAATAAGTATAGATAGATAGATGGTAGGTACCTATTAACTGCAATAGGGCAATATTACATAGGCATAGGTACTTTAGGTACATAGGCGTACGATTAATCTTGACAGTTCTCTCTCAGTAGTCATGATTATCTACGTCGTCGTATTGAACATAACATATTAAAAGGTAAAATGAATTAAAAACAACAAAACTATGTTAAAAATGAAATGATGGTTTGATCGCTATTTAACGATTTCTATCAGACAACTTTAGTTTTCGAAAATTATAAAACCGGCAGTACCTATAAGTATACCAATAATTATGACTTAAAACACTATTTAATTCAGCCTGTTGCTGGTCATAGGCCTCCTTCTCCACGTAGGAAAAGGATTGGAGCTTAATCCACCTCGCTGCTCCACTGCGGGTTGGCGGATATCTTCTCTACTATGAGTTACGATCGCTATCATGTATTAATGATAACAACCGACGGTTTAACGTGCTCTCCGAGTCATGGTGTGGTGACCCACAAGAACAGATATCCAAACCGGAAAGGAATGTTTATACAAATAAAAATATACATTTCGAGCGGGATTCGAACCCGCAAAACCATCGGTGTTTTAGGTGACTACTCGCACCACTACACCAGAGCGGTTCCTAGGACATTATACTTTTGGTAAAATCCAATAATGTTATTTAGATTAATTTCATATCATTTGACGAAATACTTCATACAATAATAAAACATCTCTAGGCCTGTTTTACCGGTTGTATAAAAAGTTTATTTTGCAGATAAAATACGAATAGACAACAACAACAACAGCTACAAATTTTTGATTCATAAATGCAACTTAAAAAAATAATATAAATAAAGTGGAACTCGTTAGTTAAAAATATTAATATATCATAAACTTTTATCTGGTAGATACCATCATTTGTGAAATAGCGCTAACGCAACCGGTAAAACTGGCCATTTAAATATGGTTAGAAATAATTGTGTTTGCCCGTAATTGAAAAAAAACCGACTGTAGTTACATCGAAAAGTAATTCGACGTAGTTATAGTCATTAAAACATTCAATTAAATACGCACAATTATGGATGAATCAAAAAGAAATAGTCAGATTTCGATACAAAAAAGAATTATCAAAATCGAAACATCCAGTAAAAAGTTATGAGGTAACAACACATGTAAAAAAATACAGTAGGTATACTGTATTTTAACATACTTCTTTCATTTTCGGTGTCGGTTAAAAACATCACCAATAATTGTCACGCATCATTCGACCTCCTATCTACGCCCATTAGGAAAGCATCATTGAAAAGATTAGTTCCTCTTTGATTCTCTGAAAATAACTCGTATGTTTTAGTTGTAATTTTTATCGCTCGCATCCCCGAAGTCGAGATTAATGATCCGTCGCGTCTAGTCATACGGTTCCAGTGGATGCCGTAAAAACTGCGCGCAATTCGGTTTTTATATGAATATGAAAATATTTGGATGTGGTACCGAAGGATAGTGCATACAATTTCATTTGTATGAAAATTAAAAATTAGTTTACTTAATAATGTTATTAAGAATACTGATATAAAATAGGTTGCTTGCTTTAAACTTTTGATTATTTTCAATTTTCATTTTATATTAACACATCGACACAATTCGACAAAGAATTCACATCAATCTAAATGTAAACCATATAACGTATATTATAATATTCGTATTTTTAACAAACATATTTAAGAAGAGCTTTAAGTGATTATTTGAAGAGTGAATTTTTGAAACTTCAAAAACCAATATTCAAGGATTATAAGAACGAATTTTAGTTTCATAATATCATAGATATTATTAATTATTAAACATTCTTTATTAATTTTTCTTAACATTAGTTTTCTTCGTAGGAACTACGCATTAATGATACAAAAAATTATTTAGTTTAAGTTTATTTAGTTACTAGCCGTGTTACGTAGTTTAAGACGGGTTAATTTTAGAAAATAAGTTAATTTTCAAAGCGACCCAGTAGTTCCTATTAGCACGGTTAAACAAACAAACAAACTAAGGAACTTAAGCTTTATAATATTAGTGTACATAAGTTTATACTAAAACAAATCCTACGTAAGTAAATCCTATGTAAAGTGATTGTGATCTGACTAGTGTTTTTCGAGTTATATCTAACTAGCGGCCGCCCGCGACTTCGTACGCGTGGAGTTTTTATTGAACTTTCATACAAACTCCCATCCCCTGTTTTAACCCCAAAAGGGGGTTGATTTCTAAAAATACATTATTGTACTACCTCAACACCATCTCTAAAGCATACATTTTAAATTTTAAGTCTCTTACTTAAAAAACATAGGACTTTTATACAAACTTCCAACCCCCGTTTTACCCCCTTAGGGGTGGATGTTCGTAAAACCCGTTCTTAGCGGATCTCTACTCCTTATAAGAAACCTACCTGCCAAATTTCTACAAACTTTCAACCCCCGTCTTACCCCCTTAGGGGTGGAGTTTCGTAAAACCCGTTCTTAGCGGATGTCTACTCCCTATAAGAAACCTACATGCCAAATTTCAAGTTTATAGGTGTAAGTTTCATTGGACTTTCATACAAACTTTCAACCCCCGTTTTACCCCCTTAGGGGTGGAATTTCGTAAAACCCGTTCTTAGCGGATGTCTACTCCCTATAAGAAATCTACCTGCCAAATTTCATGTTTGTAGGTGTTATAGTTTCAGAGATTTCGTGATGAGTGAGTGACCTTTCGCTTTTATATATATTATAGATTTCATGTTTGTAGGTGTTATAGTTTCAGAGATTTCGTGATGAGTGAGTGACCTTTCGCTTTTATATATATTATAGATAAATAATAACATCAGCCTAAGAAGGGCTATCTAATAATGTGTATTTACAATCATATCATTGCTTTATTCATTGCTCTTATAACTCTATATCGATATACATTAGAATATCAGCCATTTTTTTCCAACAAGGCATAATACTCAATTTTTGTGTAGGTATACCTCGAATACCGCATCCAAATATCAAAAATTGTCAACCAAACCCAACGCTCCCGTACCTTTAATTGCTGCCATCTTGATACCGGCGTTATATCGAGCGGCAAAATGGGTTTTTCGCGGTTCCAGCAACTTTGTACTCCAACATTATCGGATTTACCAGATACTAGTAGAAATTGTATGTTATGTAGGTGGGCTTTTATGGCGCTGGGTGGCTTTTTAACTTTGTAGGCTTATATTATGTCATACGAGTATAGTTACTGCTTTGGTAGCTTTACGAATGAATCTTAAATAGCAATTGCATATTGTATAATTGTCCTGTTAGCAGGGGAATATCTTTCGTTGTCGAGTAGAATAAGGATTTTGAGTTCAACTAGTTAGTACTCATTCAGTTTCACTGAATTACTGTTTTTCTGCTTCTTTTTATTACCTACATAAACAGCTTGATTTATTCAAAATCTTCATTGCATTTATTTTAAAACTTAATCCAAC
Organism: Melitaea athalia; assembly: GCA_905220545.2. NCBI lineage: Eukaryota > Metazoa > Arthropoda > Insecta > Lepidoptera > Nymphalidae > Melitaea > Melitaea athalia. Next base: position 8,322,603 of record HG992196.1, read on the forward strand.
ATAAATTAAATTTTATATCATGTTATCATTTTAAGTCCCATTTTTATTTAATATAAATTAATATCTTTATAATCCTATTTCTAGAAAATATGAAGTATAATGTAGGTGCGAGAATTCTAAAAATTACTATATCACTATACACATGTGTAATAAGTGTATTCTAAGCATATAATAATTCAAAATTTTCAATTCGTTTTGTCGTTTCCTTGATACACAAAAATAATTGCGTTTATATTTTTAAAAAAAACAAACCTCGATTGCATGTCGAGTTATTTGTTTAACTTAACCATAAACAAAAATGCCGAAATCGTGTCCAAAACGTACCCAAAATCCATCAAATTCCGGAACGAAATCCGAAAGAATTCCGATTCCACGCCGTACGAGACGCATTCAGGATTAATATCTTACGGCAATTAAAATATATTTTTTTTCCGCGCGACGCCTCGAGGCTCATCAGCTAGGAGGTTTTTCAAAAACATCAAAATAATTATATACCGTAAACGAATAATGATTGAAAGGTCTAACATCGGGTGCGTAGAGTAGAGAGTGACAGAGTATTTAGAGTTTTGTATCTATTAAATATCAATGTTTTTACTAGTATCAACGATTAGCACAAAGAATATAGCTTTCTATTTAATGAGATTAGATTTATACAAATATTATGGGTCATTATTTCTTCAAATTATTTTCATTGGTGCAAATAACTTTCAATGGTGCTAAAATAATGCAGATTATTCAGTGAATGACATGAGATTGATCAGTGACGTCGAGGGTATAACCATTGTTACATTAAGAGAAAAAGATTTGGATAAAGTTGTTTTTTATTTTAAAACACTTCACCTTATAATCTTTACTTTACAGACCTCCTATATCTATTCAAGGTGCCACTTGTTCAGAATGTAAACTCAACAGAGTAGAGAGTACTAGAATCGTCAGCAGTTATTCTTTAATGTTCGTAGTAGTACCTACTATTAATATAGATTAACATTTTGCAACTGCAACTTCACGCATTATGATATAATAATGTCATTTACAATAAGTACCTTTTTACTACTGTCCGATTACATATAGATAAACTTTTGTAGTACAATTTAGTAACGTACTTTACTATCTAAATAATAACACGTAAATATTTTGTATAAATAACTTTTTTTCTTATAATGTTCTCTGTTATTTCAAAAACTACTCTATATTTTAAATAAGAGATCGCCTGAAGCGACCCATCTGTATCGTATGCACTGGCTTGTCGAACCAACCCGAATGTCTGCTATTAAAAGGTATTTAGGCTATGTCGACCAGAAAAAATAACAATCAATTTTAACCCTTATTGCAACAACTATTAAGATCATCGCGACTGCATTCGACAAATGGCAACACATTACGCATAATTGACACTAGTATTTGCGGGTAATTACAACTAATTTGAACCTTAACATGTTGAAATAAAGGTGTATGTAGTAGTGCATTGATGTGTTCCGCAACCCATATGGGTAGTTATTTGGAAAGAAAGACGGTTTCGAATTAATGAATTAACCACTGGTTTTGTCCGATCGTACGGATGAACATTCTTTTGATCATTTAGACTTGCGATCGGAACATGACAAAACAACAATGACTTACTTCTTATTATAAGTAATTTTTATAATATCCAGTAATTTATGTTAGAGTTGTGATGATACCGCGCCTCGGAGAGCACGTTAAGCCGTCGCGTCGGTCCCGGTTGTTATCATGTACACCTGATAGCGATCGTTACTCATAGTAGGAAATATATCCGCCAACTCGCATTGGAGCAGCGTGGTGGATTAAGCTCTGATCCTTCTCCTACATGGGGAAAGAGGCCTGTTGCCCAGCAGGGGGATATTACAGGCTGAAGCGTAGCGTAGCGTTGTGGTGATAGAATATTTCAGTTATGTTAACACCCATATTGATTTTGAAGTAACAAAATATATTTGGGTACATAATTTTGAAACTCATAAATGATAAAATGTTGAAGTGTATGTAGAATTTAATATCATGTATCCAGTGCTATAATTGATTAGTAAGTTGAATTAATGCTTCGACCTAGACTTATAAGCGTAAGGTGTACTACAAAATAATACAGAAAATTCTCAACAATCTTTCCGTTGTACTTACTTCTTGAGTATAAGTTTCCACTTAAATGAGGCTTGTATTGAGTCAAACTGAAACCGTACCTAATTTTGTCATGAACTATTAAACATTTATTCCACAATCAAGCTCAAATACGGCCAATTCCCGTTGCAATCCCGGGGGCGTGCTTAGTGATTCAGTTTCAGATATCACACACCGATCCGTCGACAATGCACCACAGGTGGCAGTTTGGCCTTCAATGCTGTTTTGATGCTGCGTTCAAATCTAGCAGTTACTTGAACATATGTAGTACCTTCACGAACTACTTGATTGTGCACAATACTAGCATAACTTACCAGAGACCAATCTGCAATTATATCTAATATGGTAGTTTTTTTTCTATACCATTAAATTATGAGACTAAAGTCAGAAAAACTAAGAGCAAAATTTATGTCGAAGGAAATTCTAATTGCGTTCGTTGAACCTATAATATGTTTTAAGGTGATAGATACACATGAATTAGCAAAAGCAACCTGCAATGTCTTGAAGATACTTATTAATCATTTTAAAAGAAATATTTTTTTTTTACCTTATGCTACAAAATGTACAATGAACTGATATAATTGCATATTTATTAAAATATTAGATATTAGAATTTAATTTGAAAGCGAAAATAAAGAAATATATTCATTAAAAAATGTAATCTCTTTTAATGCTTAATTTAAAATTCACAATAGCGAATAACTTGAACCAGTAGCTATCAGAACTAAACAGAGAACGGTGTTACCTTCATCCAATCTCTCAGGGAATAGCTAGAGTTATCTGCACCGTACTGAAATTGTTCGATTGTCTCGAAGCTCTGAAAGGCTTCCACTATTCATGATTGCTCTGCGTTTAGAATGTTCGGATTAATTTAGATTTATTTGTTGAAAGTTCAAGTTTATTCTGAGAAGTGGGAGAACTTGATGACAATATTGTTGTTTTAATATAGTTGTTTGAATTTGTAAAACAAATGAGTTTAATTTACAGTTATTGTATTAATAATAATATGTTTAAATCTAGCGTAGGTACGGTGATATTGTCAAAACAGCTTGCTAATATTCCATTGATAGGCAAAAGACATTTGTCATCATCAATACATATAATAAAAATGTAGCGGATCACTGTCTGTACATGAAAAATATGTGAGAAAATATATTATTGCGACCTTAATCAACGCAAATAGCACCTAAAACAATGATCGTTAGAATTTTTGTCTGTTTATCTGTGCGTTTGTGCACGCTAATTCTAGAAACGGATTATCCGGTTTAGATTTGGTTTTCACTAATATATTGTGGTAAGCTTCACTTAACATTTAGTGTTTGTTTCATGTCAATCTGTTCATAAGTAAAAAAGTTGTGCCAATTTAAAGAATCACGTTGAACATGTAAATACCTAAATAGCGGACGAAGTCGCAGGCACAGCTAGTCAATTTATATATGGAAACTTGTCAAAAATATAATAAATGTCTTGTTTGATTATATTTGTAAATATTTAACATGATGTTGTTGTACTAATTTTAAGTAAGAAATGTTTTTTCTTCTTTTTACCAAGTATAAAAATGTCAAGATTCATCTTTTTAATTATATGATTTTTCTAAAATATAATAACTTCACGTAACTTGATACAATATTTAAAAAAATCTACTAATAAACTCATTACATAAGGCATTTTTTTACTTTAATATAACTATAAAGACAGTACTTAGGTAATAATGTACTAAATTAACCAGTAATTTAACGTTTAAAATATAAAATTAACAGTAGAAACTTTTGATTTGTATAAGAACATCCATTACGATTTTTTATCGTCATAAAGAGAACGCTTTGCCTACAAAAAGTGGTTATAATACCTCAATGTCCTTTTAACCCTCGACCGCTCATAGCAAAACATCCACAAACGAAACAATCCCCGAAGAAACTTATTTTTTAAACACCCACTTAAAACAAGACAACTCGCTCGAAAAAAAAAAATAACGAACGGAGTTTTTAAAAAGCGAAATTATTTCGGATATTCAGCAAATGTTAACCGCTAACGACGTTGCTTTGCTTAATATTTGAAATATAAAATACGTATAAAAAAAAACTCTTTTGTCGGCCGAGGCGGGTCCCGGTAACTTTTTTTTAAACTGCGGTCCGTTTGTAAGGGTAAAGGGAAAAATGTCCCCCCCCCCCCCGCGCCGTGGAAAAGTTTTTTGCGGTAAGAAAAGGTTGCTTTGTGCTTTATCTAAATTTTTTTTCGGTAGCGAAGTTATGATCTATGTCGCCGTGTAAATGTTTACGGGAAAAATTAGGCATTTTTACTTGCGATGGCAGGTTTCGTCGAGCTATGAAGTCACAGATGGTCGCGGGATCAAATCTGCTAAATCACACATAACAGACATGTTAGAAACCTGTTATTTATACCTTGCAATATAATAACGCTAATTCATCTTTTGCTATGCCTTACACTCAAGAATCGCTGCGTTTTGTTATACAGCCTAAGATCTTATACAATAAATTATTTAAATATATTAATTACGAAATAGAATTTATCTGCTAATTTCTTTATAATATCACTTACGTGCATTTGTTCCTTAATTTTAACTTATTAAATAGCAATTTTAATTTGAACTAGACTTATGAAAATAATATTTCAGATTCCAAAAAAAACTTTGCCTATATTAATTGTTTACTCTAAAGAGAAATATATAGACATCAAAAGCACTGTAGGTACGCTGCCGAATCCGAATTTCAATTGTTAATGTGTAATGTCAATTGTATATAGCAGAGCTGGAATTATCAACACTGGACTGTGAACCCTTAGTGTTACGAGGCTGGACTGATAGTAATAAGGTTTATAGTTCGAAAAACTGATACTCATTGACGTCCCAAGTTGGTGGTGTTTTGACTTTGCATTGTAGAGAGTAAGGTTGAGCTCTTATAAGGTAGACTCTTATTAGGAAGAGGTTCTCTAAGAAAGGAAGATGCCAGGAGTAGTCATTTTATGTCTAGAGGCCAAAGATCAAAAACTTTGGGGGAAGATGAAGGCAAGTCAAGACTGGACAGCGAACAAAGGTTGAAATTGAGCTTACATATTATATCTAATACAGTTGTAAATTGTAATGTACGATTTTGTTAAGATAAACAAGCAAATAAGATTATCTATGGAAATACAAGTAGAGTAGCCAGCATAAAGTAGTAATCATATCTTTTCTATTTCTATACGAATAGAGTTATCTTCCTTCAATGCTGCTCCTAATCGGATAATTATTCAACGAAACGTAAGCTTGCAGACACACCAAAGGGAAGTTTTAATTATTGAAATAAAACTAAACTGAAATATAATATTCCTAGAATATTATTATTATTGTGAATCGTATGAAGTAATTTTTTGTGTTATTTGTAAAGATTTTTTGTGAAAAAAAAATAGATATGATTTTCTATGATTTAGGATTGTAAATTGTGAGTACTATTTCCGTATATTTATATGTAACCGCTTTAACAAATATTTTTAAAAATAACTATAAAATATCATACGCTAACAATTATAGCGACATTAGCGGTCAAAAATTTATGACATCTAAAAATAGTTAAAAAATCTAAAATATGCACGTAAGCCTTCCTTATTCTACAATATTTTGTTATATATTTAGAACACCGTTAGAAATAAAAGAAAATCATTAGTTAGTTCTAATCACCCAAGCTTAAAAGAAAAACTTCAAGATTTGCTTTTCATATAGCATTATTGCATCTTAACTTGACTTAATATTTGTTTCGAACATAATTAAACAGTTCCCACTGTGCTCTCAACCTAAACGAGTTGTATTACAACGCACAGCGTCCAGTAACCAGGCCGCACAATGGACCACCCTAATTTGAATATCTTACTGCAAGCCACCGAGCAAAAATATGAGCAATAAACATTGTCTCGTCGATTGCCCTTATGGTTGCCACCACCACCCAGTAGACCAGTAAACTCCAAAAATAACATATTATTTATAAATTACAAATTAAACATAATTATATAGAACTTCGCATCTTTATTCATGGTTTAGTAACGCTTATTTTCGTGCACTACATATGACTAAATTTACTATTATTTAATTGATATTTTGACAATATAAAGGTGGCTTTTTAAAGTATGTGGGTCTATGCGTGTGGTGAGCTTTTTTACCGATTTTTTTTCGTAGTAGAATTTGTAGATTTTATACAAGATGTCATCTTATTCCGGTGGTAGGTTTATTAATTGTAATATGTTTTTGAAAATAAAGATATAATCGTGTCAAAAGTTTAAGACAGGTGATGGTAATAATAGTTCAGGCGATATATTGTCTCTGCTGAATCAATCGTGCTACTAAAGAGCCACTTAGTCCAAGTTCAAAATTTTTTGATAATATTTTGATCTTTTTCTACTTTTATACGTAAGTTTGAATGATTTGTTACTTATTTTGATTTAATATTGTCCACTTTTATTTAGTCATTACGGAATATATTTATATAGCCTTAACTCTAATACTCCATACAACAAAAATATTATTAATCCAATAGACTAAAACCCCGAGCTCAGGATAATTAAACACCGATATCTGTAACTTTATCGTAGTATTAAGTAATTACTTTACCACTTTATGTAAAATTATGTGCAATGAAAAATTTATATGAACAACTTATATCTTTATATGCCTAACTTAAAATATATAAAGTAAAATTAAGTATGTCCAGAGATTTTATAGGTACTATTAAATCAGCTCACTAAATTTTAAAATAAGTAGTATTTTGTTTCACAAAAAAAAATCGATTATTAATAACTGTTTAATCCTTAAAATGTAAAATATTACATAAACTTACGAGAAATCTATAAAGGATCGCACTGCAGAAATCACAGCATTACAAATATCAGCATGGCATATAGTAGGTAGCTACTACCCATATAAAAAAGTTGAAAAAGCATGTATCATTTTATGGTATATAAATATGATTTTAAAATATCCCCATCATCGTTTCATCAGCCCTGCGACGAATATATCAAACAATAAGATGGAGACAAATATGAAAATAAGTCCTGCGCGTATCGGCATTGTACAACTCATTTGCCTACCGTTGAGATTACAACGATCTGCGCAAGTTTTATCTTATTTATAAATATATTACAAAAACTGAAGGTATAGTGATGACAAGTTGACGTTATGCCCGTTATGGTGACAATGATACACACGATTTATACTGCAATCATTGTATCATCTGTAAATATAGATGATAAATTCACAATATTGTCTCAGCACATTATATTGTAACAACAACAATATGCTAGTGGTAACAGTCTGGTAACTATGGTAAAATCAATGAACTTACTTACGTTTCATTTAGTCGTACTATACTCGTATAATATTGATATTTAACAAACCAAACTTATGTTCGACACTGTACCTGATGGTTATACATTATAGAGTCTTGTGAACTTTTTGCTCCATCGGTTATCGGTAGCTGACCACTTTCAACAGAATACCATCGGTAGCCATAAACGGAGTTATGGCACGGAACTTATTGATTTTTAATAGCCATCTCTTATGGTAAACAGATTAATGCTAATGAAGCTTTTAATCTTTGCGATATTTCGCTTTATGAGAAATATTATTTGACATGTGAACATCTTTGATATTTACTTTGTGTAGATGATATAACCTAGATGGTACAATGTTTAAGACATATGAATATTTATTTATTAAAATAACAGTGTCGCAGTATTTATATTTGTGAATATTTTATCATTAAACTGGCACATCAGTTTGAATTTTGATCAATTTTTTTTTTCTACATTTGGTGGGTATAGAATAGTCCGTTAAGTTATTGATACCGCTAGATGATTATATAGTTTGTTTCTTTCCAATTTCTTTTGACTGTTTAAACTTCACTCGTTTGACAGTTGGCAAGGCATCGTATGTCAGGTCAGCTAATATTAAAAATAAATAGATAAATAATTACGACACATGCATTAACAGACAGATAGAAAGTTACTCTTTATTATGTGCCGCATTGGAAATAAATCACAATAAAAAAATCATCGTTTGGTTTACATTCCCTTACAACAAAAAGATTATTGGAACTTAGGTTAGTTTTTTTTCAAAAAGAAAATCACTAACACACACACACAACAATATAGTAACTTAAAATATACAAAAAAATTAGAAACAATAATAGTTAATGTATCTTTATAAAGAGGAAAGATTTGATTGTTTGTTTGCATTGAATAGGCTCCGAAACTACTGAACCGATTTGAAAAATTCTTACACCCACCGTTGGGAATCTCCACTATCCGTGGGTGACATAGGCTATATTACATTTTCAAAAAAAAAGAAAATAGGAAAAAAATATTTTGAAATGTTTGTTAAATTACCGTGCGAAGCCGCGGCGGGATGCTAGTTATTAATAATACTATCAATGTGTATGCCAATCAAACGCATTGTTTATAATATTTCATTTCGCGGTTATTAAAGGTATTTTATAATCGACCTATCACAATTTAACGCTCTTCATCCCACGGTTTGATCGACAGAGAATTAAAAAAAAGAACCTAAACACAGACAAGATCAGAAATGGAATCGCCATTTTAATTATAAACAACCGACTCGTTCCCGTCAAACCGATACAATAAGACGATCGAAAAATCAAAATTCTAAAGTTATATCCACTTTATATCAAACTCAAATTATAATTGGCTGTACCACTCGCGAACATTCGCTCCTTATTCTATGATTGTGTTGTTCGATATTAGCTTCTAATGCTACTAAATTAGGGTGCATTATTGAAGTTTGTGTATCGATATTAAGGCGCGTGCACACTGTAATATTTATAAGACGTGTATCAAAACCGAAGAGCCGCCGTCTTCCAGGCCGATGACGTTTGACGTGAATTCTGACATCCCCTTTAGGGTGTGCTCTAAGGTAAAGGCGAATTTAGTTAAAATTATCGGTATAACTATGCCCTAGATTTTTTAATACTAATACGTTTATCTTAAGCTTTCGTTTAATTATTTTGAAACATAGAACTCATTTTGGTTTTAGGTTAAAGTTTTTATTTTAGGTTAAAATTACATTCAATTTTCTATACTATCTCTTTGATCGTTGCATGATATTAATAAAATAAAAAAATCTTTAAAATGTCGAAACAACTAATAACTTTTCATTTTGTATTTTTTTTTGTACTAGGACGGTAAACAAGGTTACGGAACCGTCTGATGGTAAACATCTTCTAAAAAGTATAAAAAATGCTCAAAAAAAAAACTTGAATCAAAATGCTTCCAGCTTTCTTTTAAGTAGCACGTACTTTAGCGATTGATTTTCATTTATATATTATATTAATAATCTTGTACCACACACAAAGTATCGCAACTCAATGAGCAAATAAAACACACAGAAAGATCTCGTATCGTGAGTTTTGAATAACTTAGAACTAATACGAAAATTGTTTTACATACATAACATTACATAATAACGTAAATGTTAAATAAATTTCGTCTGAGTTCAGATTTTATTTACTTATCCATTATAATTACGATTACATATGAATATCAAGATAAAATAAAAGTTTATCGTACTGATCTGAACTGAAAAAGTCTGCCCTATTGCTGGTTCAAGGCTTTCTCTTGTGTACGAGAAAAGATTAATTCACTGGCTAATAATCTTCTTCGTAGCTTCTCCATCATACGAGTATGTGACATTGGCGAAATTATCTGTGCTATCTTGGGCCTAGTGAAAGCCATCAATTCTAATTAATAATACTAATAATAATAAATTTGAGTATATTACGCCATTTTGCTCTTCTATGGTTTGGTGATAAATTCCGCTGTAAAAGTATCAATAATTACGAGATATTGACCAACCATTTAACAATAGCGTTTCATGCATAGAAAAATATTTAGACTACGTTAAGGTTTTAGATATAATGGAAATAGTCCAGTAATTTATTTTGACTATTTACGGACATACAAAATTGATTTTGGTGGTGTCGTCGATAAAACCTCAACATAATATTATGAAATCTGACAAATGTCAGAAATCAGGTATTCTATGTACACGTATGATTCTACACGTCCTAAGGTTGGCTGGTAGAGTAATATCATTTGTAATACTTATCATTTATAATACTACTAGCTGCCCCGCAAACGTTGTTTTGCCATATATGTTATTAACCTCCCCAACCCCCTCTTGTGGGTGGAATTTCGTAAAATCCGTTTTTAGCTGAACTCTACTCGGCGAAAGGAATAATCCTACCAAATTTCAAGTCTCTACGCCTTATGGTTCCAGAGATATCGTGATGAGTCAATGGGTGGATATCTCTTTTATATATATAGATTTAGTAATATCATTTTTAATACTTAAATCATAGGATTTAATTGTCGCGTCCATAAACCGTCCAATGTCCGTACAATAACAATCCCGCAAGTTAACGAGAAGCACAGAATTATGAAGAAATAATAAATCTTAACAAATTTGCATGTATTTTCTATATTGTACAAAAATTTTATGTTAAATTCGATTACATATTTTTTGCATATATAACAAAATCGTTCGATTAGTGACTATATTTAGCCTAAGTTGATTTAAAATACATGCGTTTGAGTATTTAGATGTAATCCGCTAAACAAGCTCAAATGATGATTATACTATGTAGTTGCACAATTCTAGTGTTCTAATCGTGTTCTGATAGTTGATGAATGACATTTACAATGTATTTTTTTATTAATTACTTCACAAGAAAAAGTGAATAGGTATACTATGAAGTTAAAATAAATGAAATATTTTTTAAATTGTTAAGATTTATTTACACAGCATACAAATAGTATACATATATCGGTATAGGTACAGGCAGCGAATCTGGCGTTTGAGTACTGTAATTAGTGCAGTTAGTATTGTCTACAAACAATATTTGTTCTACTTGCGTAACTACTTTGAATAATTAATTTGTATATACCTTTCTCTCGCCTAGGGCGACCTTTTTTCTGAAATTATTTTTGTTACGATCTCTGCATAATTTTTAATTTCTGCCAGATACCTGAAAGAGGTCAGATATTGACAAAAAATAGTAAAATACACACACAATTATATTCCTATTTATACTAACCAAAGTTTGATATCTATTTGAATATTATTCTCCATTTTTTTCCATATATATGGTAATGTTTATGGGGAAAAACGTACCCACTAAACCCTTTTAACCACAATCGGTTAACATTCTAAGATACGTGGACACCGTAGCGTGTCTTTCACACACCGCCGCACTACATACATTTATACTTCAATGGATCACAATAAAAAACTTAAGCTCAAACAACCCGCTGCGTAAACCTCTGTCAATCGCCTTTCAGCTGACTGGTGTAGACGCGCCTTTAGAATCGACAAAACACGCGTGACAAGCAAATTTCAACCTTAACCCAAAAAGTTAAAGCATAATATTATATGGCTGCTTTCTTTGACACTACTTTCGGTTCGATTTTTTTATTGATTGAATATGTTTTGTGAGTTATGTTGAAGAGCATAAAGTTCAATTTGTGTAAGTAAATAAAAAATATAAAAACTTTTTGCAACAAAATCGATTTTTACGGTTTTCGTGGTATTTTTTGTTTGATTGTTGACATGTTGTAGGATCGATATCGGGATTATCTCAGCAATACAATACAACAATGAAGCACTTCACGTGGGAGGCAAAAAATACCTTATAAAAACTTGCACATGTGGTTTGATTCTATGATTTAACAAAGTTTTTATATCTGTTGTGCTGATTATTTATATGAGAACAATATATTTCTAATTCGTATTATTTTTATTTTTGTGTTACCCACACATGAGGAAAAAAATATATTACTAGCTTAGATAATTTAAATTAGTCACCCACAAATGAAAATACGTCTAGTAAAATTATTCAATTGAAATTTCTAATTTACCCTAATACCTACGTGACTTATCAAATGACGATATGATGTAGGTACTTAATTAAACTTCATAAAAAAATTTTCTACGTACCTACTAGCTTTGCCCCTTGGGTTCACTTGCGTTAATTTGAGGAAACAACGTACTAATATATACAGCCTATACTAGCCTTCTTCAGTAAATGGACTATACGAGACAAAAACTAATTTTTCAATTCAAACCAGTTGTTCCTGGGATTAGCGCGTTTAAACAAACATAATTATATCAACTTTTCAGCTTTATTAGAGGAATAAAGGTGAACTTTTGCCTTTTTTTAATTTATCAGCGTCATTAGATACATACATTGATTTAGTATATATTTTGGTAGTTACAATACTTAACATTAATTTGTAACATCAATTACCTAGTATTTAAAACCTAACATACCATAATAATATGCTAAAATTAACATTAAAATTTTATTCATTCTTAAAACAACTAAATATTAAATTACAAAAGAATATTTTGTAATTACATTACAATTTATTAAAATAATGATCCGCTTAATAAATCATAACTATCGTATATTAATAATCATCGAGGGTAATAATTATTAGGTAATCAATCATTACGTAATTCATCTAATGATAACACGTGCTTAATGGATTGAATGGTACCTATAAAACGCCATCTTGTTTCTAAGAATAAGTACCAATTAATTGGATTTAATAATAATATAAATAATAAATTTTTATTTCGTAATCATCGGTAATAATCGGTTCTAAAAATAATATAATGTATCTTACATTATTGATTCAAATTTGATACAATATTTTTTTTTTTGACAATAACGAACATGGAAAAAGAGGTTATTCCATTAGGTGCAGGTCGATCGGAAGTTGTGTGTACATACATACATTTCGACGTCTTTCACGGCTGGGTCTCAGTACCCCCCCCCCCCCACCAAGTGAGGCTGTAAAGTCTTTTACGACCAACATCATACTCATTTAGAAAAAAAAATTCAATCATTGGTATGTTGCGCTTAATTAATGGTAAATAAATAAATAATAAGTTTATTACTAAAGTAATAAATAATAAATAAATAATAAATTACGTTTGAAATAGCAAATATTAATTCCTAGTAACAATTTTACATTGGATATATGTACTTCGATATTAGTAAAAGTCAGACATGCCAGGTAAGATTATGAGATTCATTTCACAGTGCAGTGTTTTCAATACAGTAGAGCAGATTTTCGGATGTATTTATCTTACAACGATTAAGTGCCTAAAATTAAAATCTCGAACATTAGGTATTACAAATGTATTACACTCTTTTCGCTTTTTTTTCTATAATTCATTTTCAATTACCTTTAATTTGCCATAAGCTAACAATGTACGCTGACGAGACGTGGACACTGACGAAAGGACTGGTCCACAAGTTTGAAGTCGCTCCACGTGCAATGCAACGGGCCATGCTTGGGGTCTCAAAGATAGTAGGTATTAGAAATGACGACAAATTCTCACGGATGCGAGGGAACGAAAGTAACCGACATAACCCACAGAATTATCAAGTGAAGTAGCAGTGAGCTAGTAACCTTTGTAGAATCACCGATGGTCGATGAAGCACGCCTTGTCCCAGAGTGGAGATCACGTGTTGGCAAACGCAGCGTGGGACGTCCTCCGACCCGCTGGACCGACGACCTACGTAACATTGCCGGTGTAGGCTGGACGAGGATTGCGGGAAACTGGGATGTCTGTCGTGAACTTGGGGAGACCTATGTCCAGCAATGGACAATAGGCTGAACTGACTGACTGACGACTCAAAAACTCAATCAGACACAGCAATTCACAAACCAATATAAGTTTAACTTAATTCAGAAACATGCGATTTTTCCAATACCTTTTCAATAATGAAATATGGTACTTTTATACACAACCATATTTTCTCTATAGTGAAATATTTGTCAATAATTCTATGGACAAGTATTTTAAAATTCCTAAATATTGATATGGAATTCTCACACGTCCATATCATATCAAATTAAATAAAAAAAGTGAAGCAAACAACGATGTGTGAGTGATTGACAGCGACAGGTAAGCAGGGCGAGTCGCGAAACGTTAGTAGTATGTTACGGCATTGATAATTTGTTGAGGGTTCAGGATTATTTCTTTTTTATTATTTTTATATTTTTATCTACGTAAGATTGTTGGTGTAGGCTAGATTGCGGAAAACCGGGATGTCTGCAATAGGACTAACTAACTAACAGGATTATTTTAATTTAATAGATATAATGTAGAAGTAAACGTCATATCTACTTTAGAAATTTACTTAATACTTTTTTAAATACTAAAATATAATTTCCTAAAATGTAAATTCCTTTAATACTTATAGTAATATGAGACAATATTGTGTAATTAATTTGAATTAAAAAGGAAAAAATTGTAACAAAATAATTTTAAGTCATACAGACACATAATTATATTATATTTTCTTTGTCATCTCTACATTACGTTATCTCTCATTTATAGAAAACATTTACACATTAATAATCTTTTTTGTAAAAGTTAATGTGTAATAAAAATTATTGGTTAAAAATTGACGTATCATACAACTTATACACACTAGAAACATACCTAGGTACACTAGAAACATCCCGTTAACAATTGACAAACAAACTATACTTCCTCGTATAACGATCAATAATATTATAAGTTAATTTTTACATTATTTGCTTAATTTCTATTTTAAGCTGTAAAAAGTTTGTATCCAACAAAAAACTTAAACAAAATTTTTTTTAAACAATTGTAAGTTGCAGCGTTAACAGTTAGTTTTTTTTCAATTAGTTTGTCAAAGAAGTTTCACTTCTGACGTGTACTTTGTATGCACGCATTTTTTTCTTTGAGACCAAACACAATTATGTATAAGTATGCTAATGTGTAAAATAAATAAATATCCGATTTTTCATCACGGAACCTCAAAACTTGGTTCTCTTAGATCGTTTTTGTGGTTGAACACATTGTGAGCTCACAGCTGGGCGTCTGGTTTGGTTCTAATTTTATCAAATCCACGATTTTATTTTAACCCATATAGGTAAAGATTGAATTCTAGAAAAAAGTGTTGCTTTGAAATATAGTACGGTTATTGTAAACACTAAATATTTTTTTAGGTAAGTAGTTGGTGCCGATACGAATAATAAAACACAGTTTAGTTGTATATCCTTCCCTGTTTTACTAGCAATCATTCTCAATATATTACATTACAATATCACACGTATATGATGTCAACGCCATATTCTACTAAGCACTAACAATTTATAAAGCCTTTTTTTATACGGCTAGATTGGCAAAGGTGAGCATTTACTATAGCTATAAGGCTATAACATACGCCTACAACACCAGAAGCATCGCAAACACGTTGTCCAGTGTCCACCCTACCTCTGATCCTCCCAAGGAGCCCTGGCCTTCTTACTCACCACAGGAACGCAAAACTACTTGAGAGCAGTATTCTTCAGCTGCGATCTTCTGTAAGGTACTTCCTCAAACGGGCTACTCCAGATTTTGAGCAAGATATATCCTGCTGTGCGCTACCTCAATAAACCTTACAAACTACACTATAAATAGATCGTTTAAAGTTTACTCTGAGTTATATTAAATCTACGTACGATATTTATACCAATCATAATTTTAGTTTTACTTTATCCCGCCAACCAGCAACGTCGTGGTGGATTAAGCTCTGACCCTTTTACTATATTGAGAAAGAGTCACAAGACTGAATCAATGATTTGATTTGATTTGAATCAAAAAAATCAAAAACTATAAATGTAACAGTTTGTTTGGATAGGGGTTGTTCATCAATCCCGCGAGAATAGCTGAACGGATATTGATGTAATATGACACTAATATAGGTACGTAATAGTCTAAAATAACTCGAGTATTTTCAATTTTTGTGTCTAAAAAATTTACGGTTAGGTACCAATAGACAGATTTCCTCGAACGAAATCGCTAACAACAGCAAACATATTGATTATACATAAAATATTGTAAAATTAAAGAGACAATTTCCAAAAATGGCAAATAATTCCACAAACAGGAATTCGAATTGTAAAATTTAACAAAACGTATGCTCGAAAACGATGTTTCGTAAAATTTAAAAGATTATTTATACGTTACGACTATTTCTATTTTTGAATTATAATTAAGTATTAGAAAAATGAACAAATTATAATATACAGAATTAACTTTAGCAAAGGCATGTGCATGTGGAAATATTATCAGCTAACATATTAACAGTCATAAATGTAATTCTAACATTCTATGTGTTTAATAATAGTGTAAAAAGGATATCACAAAAACAATCATTTTTAAATTGAAGAAATTATGATATAAGAAATTTAATTTTTTTTTAACTATTACAATCTTTACGTTACACGATCACGAAAATCGTATTGTTATTTATTTAAAAATCGCATGCTATAAAACAGACCGTGACGTCTCCGCAATTTTTGATATTAAAATCTTCAATAATACCTAATGGATGTCTCAGAATCGAGTCGAAAGTGCTCGTATTGAGTGCACCCTTCAGAATTCATTTTTTTTAATATCGTCCTTTGTATTCATGCCTTTGTCTTATTTGAGTATTTGATGTCCCTCCATTCTCTGTAGTGTCATAATTATGTAATGTTTTAGGGGATGAAATTGATATTACGAACGTCTTCTTGTAATTGTTTCGCGACTGGAAAAGATAGTTGTGTATTGATATTATGTCTGTCATTATGAAAAGCGTTAAATTTTTAATTACTTTCTTTTACTACGCAATGGCAAAGATGTAATTATTATACACAACGAAATAAAAAGTCATACAACTAGTGTTTAGTTTCACTATGAATAAAATTTATTGAAATAATAGAAAATATGTACAATAAAATGTTTCGGTTTTAGGTTCAAATTCAAGTTTTAACCACCGTGAAACACGTAACAAACTCTTCACAATTCATCTCGTGGGGAAATCGACTTGTACTTGAAGGAATGGTCTCGCGTATTTATTAACCCACAGTGTAGTAGAATCGTGAATTAAGCTCTAAATCTTTTTCGTAATTAGATAACAAGCCTGTTTAGAGCAGTGGGATTGGATGCCTATGTAGAACAGTGGGGTGGGATTTGGATGCTGTTAAAACAGTTATTATAAATTGATATACTATTTTTAAATTAAATATCGATAAATATAGATATAATATTTGATTAATTATTTTTATTAATTTCATATTTACCTCTAATATTTGCAAACTCTTATCTATTTCATTTCAATCTTTCTTACTTTGTCAATATCACACCAGTTATAGAGTGTATGTCTATAAAGACTATCTTTCGCCTCAATCTAATAAAACAATAAAACAGATAAAAAGTCGTATTAACCTATAGAATCCAAAGCATATCTCATATCGGGACTCATAAACAATGTACGGCCCATAACGGATCTATTATTAGAAAATAAAAGTCATCTTTATTGGAAATGTCAGACCGAATCCAATATGAAGGCCGTAAACAAATTATTCGTAAAACCAGTACTTTGTACGTCAACCCTCGAACGCTCCCATAAAAATATACCACGATACAGCCCCACAAGCTAAAACGTTCGACCGTAATAAAGAAACGCGATAAACCGTCCAAAAAAATTGCGGACATGAATTCATTGGTATGACATTTGGGCCTTTCGCCGAATGGTCGCGGTTATAGCGGATATTTTCCTCTAGACATATTTCCTTCTTATAGTTTTATGGCATCGGCCCCATCTTTTATTGGTGGACGGGAATCTTGTCAATCCTATTACGCTGGGTCGTTTATCCCCGTTGGCCACTTTTTAGGGTTAAGGATCGTGACGTCATAATTTTCTAGTATTGGTTGAGTTCATAATATGATGTCTTGTTAGTTGAATTGTGGTATTTTGAAGATGGATCCTATCTTCATTTGTTTTTCAACATCTGAGACAGATGATTTAGCTACAAAAGAGTTCAGTATTTGCTGCCAATGGCTTATGTTCTTTGAGCATTATTGGGAATGGGGAAGCCGAAAGTCTATTGGTCGTTAACATAAGTGCATAAATCTTTGGATACAATTACAATTTTATCACCTTTAAAGAAATATACATTCAATATGTTGAACTACAACTAAAGAAAATTATATAAAATCATTTGCCTAGTTTTCAAACGTAAATTTGAAAATTTTAGCAATCCGTTGGCTATTTCAAGGAATTCAGCAAAGCAAATCACAAAAGCAAATGTTTGGTATAAGCAACGCTGTGCAGGCAGGGGGGCGACACCGACCGATACGTTTTGTCGCTTTGCAAACCGCGGTCACGGATCTCTCGACCGAGACCTGTGAATGTTACAGACATGACACTTGGATTGTCTATTCTCTATTGTTTTCGTAAATTGTCAATTGACTATTTGGTAAAAATTAATCTTTTGAAAACAAAATGCTATAAAAAATTTATCATTACAAGTTTAGTGTCAGCTGACTAAAATATTCTTCTGTTGTTAATATATTGATTTTTTAGCTCATGCGTCTCTTACGTAGGACATGTCTCTTACGTTTTGTTTTTCTTCCTATCTTTTTAAAAAACCGAGATTATCTTTAATTTATCATAACATACTACTACCCCAATATAATACCCCAAATATAATAATAAATAATAAAACCCTGTTTATACTTTTAGGTCCTCCCATCCTTACAACATTCTAAATCGAGGTGCGATCTCACTAGCAGACAAAATCCACTTAGATCTCGGTTTTTCCCAAATGGTGACACTGTAAAATAAATTCGTTAATGTACACAAAAGCGAATTATAATAAAGGTTTTTAAATTAAATTTCAAATAAATCGTAACGCGATGAGAATAATCTAATCATACCATATGTATTGAATTAGCCTTTTAAAAAAGTCTATATGGTGTGAATGTAGACAACTATCAATAATGATAACAAGTTCCATATCAATAACTAATTCTACAAAATGACGATTCAAAAATGCTTTCAAAGCGTACTCAATAATGTAATATTTTTAAAACATTTAATTTGATTTAAAATATAATAGCTGCCAGTTCTTTACACTCTCAAATCCCCAGCGATGCCTACCATCCGTGTGGCTGGCCGAAATTTAGATGTCACGACTACAACGCTTTCCTACCTAATGCCCGCCGTACGCAATAGTTGTTTGTTACTGACTGCATGCGGTAGGCACAAGATTGAAGATAGCGCACGAATTATACGGTCTTCCATGTGCACGCGGCCTAATGGCTTTTGGCGTGTAAATCTCTGGAGCTACGCTTAATTTGCTTTAGTTATAACCTTGATTTTGTATCTAGATGCCTAATATTTTTCATTAATATGCGTTAGTTGAATTATTTTTTATTTGTACTTTGTTTTTATAAGTAGTTTATTGTACAAGTGATAATGGCAATTAATTTGACCAAAATTGAAAATGAATACGATTAAAAATAGATTTATCTAATCATATTTTGATAATAAAATACATTTATCTAAAACAAAACTTGTGTCAATTTTAATATCTATAATTTCTAACTTATTGTTTTAATTTTCTAAGAAACCAAACAGGTAAAAAATATACATAATTTAACACAAGTAATGTATATTTCATTAGATATAATATCAAGAATGGTACATTGGACAATATTTGAAACAATCGATTAAATCTTAGCACGGAATCGAACCAAACAACCAATAACGGTCGTCAAAGCGACAGCTAAAACGGAATTGTCACAACAACCCCCGCAATTAGTTCCATGTTCGATATGAAATACAGCCGCTCGGTTCGGCTAAGACATATAGATTAGTGTGTACACACAAACGTGGAGAATGGTGAACTTTTATACTTATATTTAATACTAGCTTACCGGACAGATTACTTTTTTTTTGTAAACAGTCAAATGTGTAAATTCCACGTTTAAAAAATCGTTACATTTTTGGATTTATTTTTTAATTTTCTGAGACTTTTTCTTAACTTATCATTCAATAAACACTTTCTACAAAGTATTTCAAAACTTATGAAAAAAAGCCTAATTGATCCAGACGTATTTTTTTATATGTACCTATGTGATAGATAAAGTTAAAAACTATTGAACGGATTTTAAAAATTCATTCAACATATGAATTCGCTGAGTGACACAGGCTATATTTTAACGGGAAAAGGTAAATCAGCCAAATTGTTATAAAACAGAGTTTAAATGTTTTTGTACATTTTTTTTCATTTTTTTAAGAGGAGAAATGGACTTATTTATTAATTATTAATTTCTTGCTTATCACATTGCTAATTAGTCCGTGTGTATCAACAATAGTTACCCTATAACATATGCCAAATCCATGGTTCGACCATTTTGCATTCGACTACCGACTCCCTTTCGGTTGACGTCAATATGCATCTTTCTCTTCCTTCTAAAACGACTCTAATCCAACATTTACTAATGAAGGAAAAGGTACTCTAAACACGAAGATTTAAGGTTGATTTTCAGTTGAATATTTTAGAGTTATAATCCTAAGCATCACATATCGGTCGTACCATAACTGATATATGGTTTCACCTTCATTGAATCCGTGATAAATTGATACACGGGGAAGATTATTCAATAACAAGTGCGGTGGCTGATCACACGTCATTTGTAGGCTTTGTCGTGCCTCTGTTTGGTGCCTTATTTCGAATTCACTATCGGAATTCGTAATTGCATTCGGTTGTAATGTCGTTAATCATATGCTTGTTATGTTTCGACGCTTATTTGTAGATAATATGATACTAACATTTCGAAGATAATATCATTTTTTAATACCGTCACAATTTTAATAAAAGTAGAAAATGAAATGCATTTCAAAAACGTTACTAAATTTATCGTTTTACCATAATAATGCACTCCATAGTTATCAAGTGTAATTGTGTGTTTTTCTTCGTGAAATGTGTAATTTTTCAATGTGTAATTTTTATTTTACACTAACACTAGCTGTACCCGCGACTTCGTCCGCGTGGAATTTAACAAAAAAGTTAAAAAAAAAGGTCGATAAAATGATCTTTGATATTATTCTTCGATTTCCTTTAATAGCATAAGCATTGAGCAGGCCGTCGAGCGATGCGGGGCAGAGGGGATGGACTCGCCCGCGCCGTTATAGGCATCTCAAGGAAAGAACGCTCAACGCTGGCTCGCCGAGCATTAAATGTTTCGCTGCTACTTACTTCTAACGACGATATCTCAAAAACTATTTATCTGATTAATATAGTGTAAAGAGCAATTTTAATCTGCATTAAATGCCTAAGCTAAATAACATATTCATTTGGATAAGGATTAATACTGAACTAAAGAAAATATCTTTAAAAATAACGTAATGTTTTTAATTAAAAATTTGAACATAAAAGTGGTTATTGTAAGTCAACCCTAAGAGATAGAGATATGCTATCGCGGACTTTTTTGTAGCAATTTTATAGATTTTGAATTCGCTAGTACATTAATAATAATAAAGCCTTTTATTCCATGCAAAAAGTAGGTATATACACAGTTTAAAGGAAAAAAAAACAGAATATTAAAAAAATCAAAGTTAAAAAAGTAAAAAAATAATTATGTTGTTTACACATATTTCACTTTTTTTTTTTTTTTTTAAATGTTCAAGTTACGTTAAGCTAGTACATTATACAACTATATCTTTGCTAGTTTACGCAGCGTTCGCGTGGAAAGCTCCCCGTTCCCCTCCCCGTCCCCGAGATTTTTTGCGACCTCTTCAACATTTATCGCCGTATTTCTGCTAATTTACATTAAAACATAATAAATTATATACCTAAACCTTCCTCAAGAATCACTCTTTCTATTGTTGAAAACCGTATAAAAATCCGTTGCGTAGTTTTCGAGTTTATCGCGTTCAGACAGACAGACAGGAGGACAGAAAGACGCGGCCGGGGGACTTATTTTTATAATAAGTATAGATAGATAAGGAAGTTTCTTGACTTAAATGTAACTCTTATTAGAAATGTCATTTTGTTTACACATTCATAATTGTATAAATTAAAAAAAATATTTTAAATCCTAATTTAGCAAACCCTTAATTTTCGTTATTAAATAATTATATTCTGCAACATTTTCTTGGATTGCTTACTAGATGCGGAAGACTGCAATCATACAAAAAAAACAGTCTAATTGAGAACATCCTAAATAGTTTAGTTTAATTAAAAATAAATAAACTAAATAAGCCAATCCACAATAAAAAAAATTACATACATTAACATAATTTAAAGAAACACACGTAAAGCAATATTCCGCACGGCTCCGCGTGATTCGCTCCAACTTGATTGATTTATACGCGCCGCTGTCCGCTGTACGTCCTGCGCTTTGTACCGACACGACGCCATTTCCCCGTTGTCGCGTCTAATTGCGACAATAATTCATGTCTAATAATAATCTTATGCTATTATCGGATTGTATAAACAGGTGAGGATGTGCCATTGTTCCGTTTAGCTTGGTTTTATGATGGGTTATTGCGGATTCGAATGCGATATCCGTTTAAATGTCCGGTTAATTGTCCGTCCGGTTAATTAGAAACAACTATTTAGTTTTTAATTTCATTACCCTACAATTGTCATTGACAGATCGCTATTCTACCTAATGATATTGTCTGTTTTTTTTTTCTATTTAATGATAGAAGAGTGATCAATCAATAGCCGTCAACCGTGGCGTAACTGCGTCCTAATGGTCATACAGTGATTTTCTCACGGCGTTTAAGAAACTTGAAAAACTGTGTCACAATTTTTGATAATAATTGTCACTAATTAAGTATTGGAATATAGCTGTCAGGAGGAGGCTCGGCTTCATACCGTAGAGGTGACAAATGTTATTTTGACTGTCTGTCGGGTAGTTTTATTTTTACAAAATTTTATTGAAGGTACGGGTTTTTGTGTCAACCTTAAGGACATTTGTCACTAGCACCGCACATGTCTAGTCGTATTTTTTTTAAATAATAATAATCATTACGCTAAGCAGATGGTCTTAGGGCGCCTTCAAATTTGAAGGCGCCGCGCTGCTGTCTCGCGTTGTTATTTACATACATTTACAACGTCGCGCGTCAGCAGCGCTGCAGACGCGCTGCCGCCGCGCGGCTAATTTGAAGGCGCCCTTAATTAGAAAAATGACATTAACTCATTCCTATATATTGGTGAGATCAGATGACAAAGCGTTCTAAAAAAGTTTGAAACCTTTCAGATTTTCGATGAATAATCAGCTCCTGAAAAATTCTATAGCACTATTTGAGGACTGCGAATGATAGAAACAGTATACGTGATCCTTATACTAAACAGATTTTACTTTTAAAATGTGTAGAATAAATAAATAAATGTCTCACACTCAACGGCCCCCACTAGCATTTTCTCCTGTGTCGGGGGTCCGGAAACACACACATTTTTTTTAAAATATAACTAGGTCGCCAAACAAACTTACGACTCGCCTGATGGTTTTTTTTTTTTATGTAAGTAACTAGGTTGGCAAACAAGCGTACGGCTCACCTGATGGTAAGACCGTAGCCTATAGACGCCTGCAACACCAGAAGCATCGCAAGCGCGTTGCCGACCCTATTCCCAATCCCCCCCAGGAGCTCTGGTCACCTTACTCACCAACAGGAACACAACACTGCTTAAAAACAGTATTATTTAGCTGTGGTCTTCTGTAAGGTCGAGGTACTACCCCAGTCAGGCTGCTCCATATTTTGAGCAGGAAATTTCCTGCTGTGCCCTACCTCAGTTAAGCGAAGGTAAGCGATTACCATAGCCTATAGACGCCTGCAACACCAGAAGCATCGCAAGTGCGTTGCCAACCTATCTCTAAATCCCCCTAGGAGCTCTGGTCACCTTATTCGCCAACAGGAACACAACACTGCTTGAAAACAGTACCTATTATTTAGCGGTGGTCTTCTGTAAGGTCGAGGTACTACCCCAGTTGGGCTTCTTTTGAGCAGGAAATTTCCTTTTGTGCCCTACTTCAGTTAACAATATACCAGCACAAACACCCAGACCACGGCAAACATCTATATGGCCAATACAAACTTTTGCATTGTGCGGGGATCGAACCCGCAACCGCCAGCGCAACAGCCACAAACCAGTGCTGTGACCGTTACGTATAAGTATATATATAAAATGTACATTTACATATAAATCAAAGGAAACACAGTTATCAATTACACACATAAATACATTTTGTTTCATCTCGTTAACGTCAGCGATTTGAATACAAATTCAGCGGTTAACAATGACATATCAATGTTGATAGCTTATTGATTATCTTGAGCCGGATGTAATACGGATGATTAATTGCGTACATGGCATTGTCAAAGGGATAGTCATTAGTGAATTATGAGGGACGAAACACTGGACATAAGTGGAATGGTGTGTTTTGTTGATTAGGAAAAATTGACTGCGAGTATTAGTGTTTGCAATTAGTTTAATGTTTTAGAATGAGGGTAAGGATGTGTTTGTTTGCAGTTACGATTCACGCTTCAGCCTGTAATATCCCACTGCTGGGCATAGGTCTCTTTCCCCATGTAGGGGAAGGAGGTATTATTGTTTGTAGTTTTATTCTCTTTGTGTAAACTGTTCAATAAATTGTAATATCGAAATCTCTTTAGAAAATCATAACATTTACCTGAGTATATGGGAGTATATTGATATGTATGTATTTGTAGTAATACAATAGCTTTTTTCTATTTAAATAAAGGACTCGTCGCTATGAACACTATATTTTGATGAGACTTACGAATGTCAGTCATGGTATCCAAGTCCCGCAAAAGTGAAAATGTTCGTATATCATGTACATATGTATCGATATGCATATTATATAGATTAAAATAATCTTCCAGTTGTTCACAAAAAATTTATGTACGTAAATTTTCTATTATATCAATCCACGAGGATACTAACACTGGTATACTGTTATATAATTATTATAACGTAATTAAATTATAATAGACCAGTGGACACAATGCATGTACGTCTTATTACAGTTCGAACGGATGCACTGAGATGGATGATGATTTCCACCTATGAACCTAGTAAATCTTGGCTTATTGTTACATCTCACTAATG
Source organism: Melitaea athalia (assembly GCA_905220545.2). Lineage (NCBI taxonomy): Eukaryota > Metazoa > Arthropoda > Insecta > Lepidoptera > Nymphalidae > Melitaea > Melitaea athalia. Next base: position 8,347,734 of record HG992196.1, read on the forward strand.
TGATCTACACATGTTATTTAGCAAGATCGTTTATATAGTACGACGCGACATGACGCGTCGGGCTAACGATACGCATACGATAAATTCTATGCTATCTATAAATTAATAATGTCGCATTGTTTGTTCAGAATGATTTTCAGGAGTTATCAGTTACTTCTGATGCTTTTTGAGCTAGGTCACCCATTTCTTCATACATAGATTGTAAAGTATTGTTCTTTGACTCAAGCATCAATAATGAGCGTTAAGTGATTTTATAGGTGTCACTTACTTTTAACTTCAATGTATCATATTTTCTTGTTTTTGCGTGTCAATATAAAGTTGATAATTTTTTCAATAAATTAGTTTAATGTAATTTAAATTACATAATTCAAAGAAACTACATAGACTTACCTATGATATTTTAATGATATATATATATTTTAAATAAATTCAAAAATAAAATGTAATAGTGCTTTTTAATTAGAAAAAATAAGTACAATAATGAAATTTATACTTTAAAAAAATCATATTCATATATTTTAAAATTTTAAACTCGTTAGAATCTCTGAATATCGCATCGTACACGTTTCGTGCGTACAAAACACGGTTCAGTACAATCGTGCCCTCGCTTCTAATATTGAAATAGTGATTTATCGTGCTATAAATTCGTTGAGTGTCCGCCCGACAAGCGTCGGATAATCGCATGACGGACGCCTCAGTCGTATGCACCTTTAGTTTGAGCTGCATTTCTGGCTTACGAATGAAATGCCTAGCAACAGCCTAACATGTTTTGTCTATTTTGTTTCATAACAATTTACACTTAAATCTATACTAATATATAAAGCTGAAGAGTTTGTTTGTTTGGTTGTTTGTTTGTTTGTTTGTTTGTTTGTTTGTTTGAACGCGGTAATCTCTGGAACTACCGGGCCGATTTGAAAAATTCTTTCAGTGTTAGATAGCCCATTTATCGAGGAAGGCTATAGGCTATGTGTCATCACGCTAAGACCAATAGGAGCGGAGTCCACGCCGACGAAGTCGCGCGCAGAAGCTAGTAAGTTTATAATCAAGTTAAGCTAATAATTTTAGGCACAATTGTTCTTCAATTTGTTCGCCAAACCGCAGTAGTGCAGCGTGGTGGGTTAAGCTCTACTCTTCTCCTACATGGAGAAAAAAGCCAATGCCCAGCAATGGGATGTTACAGGCTGAATCGTGTAGGTCCTCAATTCTCAGACAACAGAAATTGTATGTGCTTAGTAACCAAAACTTAAATAATTATCATATTGAGGCTTTGATTATTTCTGGTAACAAATGGTTCAAGATGGAGACTGAAAATGGAATAAAAATGTGGTACAACTGGAATTAACGAAAAAGCTAAGGTCAATTGTTTGAAATTAGCTTTTTTGTCTCTTGACCATTGTATTTTGAAATCCTTAATAGTATAGTTACTTAAATCACATACATTTTAGTGTACAACAGCTTTAATTAGGTACAAAACTATTGTATATAAGCGAAAACTTTTAATTTGCCTTATAACTGTTTTAATGTTATGTTATATATATTTTACTGGCTGTAAGTTTTCCAAAGTGTAAAATAAATAAATAAATAATAATAAAAACATGTGGGTTTTTTTCACTTTAAATATTGATTGAGGGACTAGGAAGGATTGACCACGTTCCAGTTAGGATCTACGGGTGATTAATGCTATGATATTTTCATATTTTTCTTAACTATTCAGCCTGTAATGTCCCACTGCTGGGCATAGGACTCTGGAGAAGGATAACAACCGCTCTGGTGTAGTGGTGCGTATACCTTATAGGAGTCTAAGATACAGTGGTTTGCGGGTTTGATTCCCTCTCTGGGTGGATATTTGTATTTGTACAAATACTTGTTTCCACTTTGGATGTCTGTCCTTCCTGACCGTGTCCAGGAGAGAATGTTAAGCGGGCGGTTGTTATCATGCACACCTGATTGCGACCGTTACCCAATTGTCGGAAATATATCCGCTAACCCTCAGTGAAGCAGTGTGGTGGATTAAGCTCCAATCCTTCTGCTAAATATTTTTCTTATATAAAATTAATAGGCAAATACTAACCTCTCATGTTTAGAGTCTCAAAGTCAACATAATACGTGATGTTGGAATATCAAATACAAAGTTAGATAACTAAAAAGCGATACAAACTGAAATTTGGTCTAGCAGAAGCTTAACCGTTTATGACACAAGATGGGAGTATATGAGTATATATGGGGATATATCTTTGAAAGCCACAAAAATCAATCCTATGATAGTACAAAAAGCTTTGACATACCTACCTACCTAATCTGAAATCAAGAACTCAGTGACTCAATATTCTTCAAATCAAATAGATTACCTGAAGTCATCTACCAATATCTATATGTATAGGTTGACTACGGCGTTATGGACATGGCTAGGTCGTGGTATAGATGGCGTGTCACCTCCATGGTAGGCCGTGTTCCATAGTGACACATGTCGTTCCACTATCCGCCCGCTGCGTGAAACCTTCTGCATATTTAAGTGTTTGTTCGATTTGAGTGGATACTACTGCTAATATTTAAAATTTTCTAATAGTCATAAATTGAATGTAAATAAACGACTTGAAAGGTATTAACACTGAAATAAACTAATTAAAATGAATTAAAACGTCTTCCTCAAAACACCTTAACTATGGGTGGGCTGTTGTCATCAGATGCTAATAAAACCGTCTTTCCGTTCTTTGTAAAGAATGATGGGAAAACGGCGAAAATATATACTAACAGCTTCTTTACAAATATTTGATACCTAAAATTTATGTACAAATACAGATATATTCTGAGAGTGAAAAGCAAAGCAGTAAATACAAATGTATCATCATCTCATCAATCCATCATCATCAGATCTGATGGACTATAGATTGACAAAGTTTTCTTTTTGTGTCACTCTTATTTAAATAAAGAAGTTTAGTAGTTTTTTTATTTGAATATCTCTCTCTTTCATTGTAAATCTTACCCACTTCGACGTCTAATCTAGTTTATTGAGATATATTTATCAAATTCCTTTATTATAATTTATTTAAGACTAATAGTCTTAAACAACTTCTTTTACAAAATCATATTTTTTTCAGTTATTAATATAAACATGTCAAGGAAAAATGATATTGTGCCTTTCCTTGTTTCATATGTGATAGAAAATCAGGATCCTTTTACCACACACAATTACACAATTGTTGAGGCTATTAGCGACTTTTATCCGAAATCACCTGCTGTCGATTCACGTAATTAAACAACATCATCTCGATCTTGAACCCCTGTGGAGACTTTGTTTACTTAGGTATAATACGAATTCTTATTCTTACGTTTGAAATACAGTAGACAATAAAAAAAAAAACTTTTCTTTTAACAGTTTATTAACCAATCTTTGTATTTTGATTCTAACATCTTCTACTTCTAATAATGTACGGTGTGCCAAAATCACTGACAATATTAAAGATGTTTCATTAAGTACCAACATTATTACGTCTTGTCAATATCAGAATAATTTGGATTTAGAAATCCGTTGCAAGGGGCAGAGGATTTCAATTTCAAATATTTGGGAAAAAAACTACTTTGTATTATTTCTTGAGATGCATAGTTTGGATGGGACGTTTTTATGTCATTCTTATACTACCATACTTATAGCTAGAGAGCAGCCATTGGCTCGTTACTGGTGGAATTCAAAAACTTGCAACACTGTTTTTCCAGTGAAAATTGTTTTTTTTTTTGTGCTTTATTGTTTCATTTTCTATTCTCTTGCCTTTTGTATGTAACAATAATTTTCTTACCAATAACATGGCTTCTTTGTGTCATATGTATCAGTAGACTAAGATAAGCATTAGAGTAATAGGGAGTTATCAGGAAGTTAAGAGGAAAGCGGGGGAAGTTGGATCACCCACTTTACGAAAAGTGGTTCAAAATTCTAACAATATTAAAGAAGGAAAAACACCTAACAGTCGTCGAAAACAACGAAAATATACATCACCAAATATGAAACTACCATTTATCAAGTCGATATTCCACATTATCCGAACGTGGGTGCAAAACCACACTATTTATATCACGAGCCCTGACCAATCACCGTACGATACGCGGCAATTTGAATTCCGAATTACAACATCTGCAATCTTTACTTGTACAGTGCGATTACCTCGAAGGTTTAATTGTGAACTTTATTCAAGTGTGCTAGAGTTTAAATTTCTCCTGTTTTATTTTTTGAATGGTATGTGTTGAATAAAGTAAGTATCGCACTTGATTTATGCATTTGTTCGATGAATTATATCACCGCGTGTGTCGTCGACTCGCACTTTGCGATATGGTTAGCGTCTGTGATATCGATTTTTGAGCTTTGTTCGTTTGTTTGTCGGGCTCATTTTTTTACAGTATTGTAGATAGCAAATCAACATTACCTAAAACAAAGTTAATAAATTTATAAGCAGAATAATCTATTTGAAATATTTTATTTCAACAGTTTTAAATTTTTTATTCGATATATAGGTACTTATTACTTCATACTGCCCTAAATTGTGCTACGAAGCCTCTCTTTTTTCCTATATGGACATAAGTAAATCTTAAAATAATATCTATTACAATATTTACAATTCAGACAAAACCAAGGCGTACCACATATGTATATAATAGAAATAAATAAGGGCGGTGTACCCGAGCTCTTGTTCTGAACCGTGTCTGTATTATGGATTTATTGCGTGTTTATATGTCAGTGCACTAGCTTAGCCGACGGGTTCGCTTGTTTTTATCAGGAACGTAGGCGAAGGAAGATATAGGGGTAATCATTGTTGGTATTGCTTAGTGGATATTTCATTTTCAGAGTGTTATGTGTAAATGTTACATCTATTATGTGTATAATATTAATCTGTTATCTTTATTATGTATAATAAACTTGTATTGTTGTTTGCGCACTCTTCCCGGCACATTTTTACTAAACTACTTTTTATTAAAAGTTTCCTGGAAGATCGCTATAATCGATAAGACCGCCTTTGCTTCCTTATTTGTTTGGTATCTAATGTTTCTAAATTGTATCTTTCTTTTTGTGTGTAATAAAGTTTTAATAAATAAATAAATAAAATAATCTATTACTCATATAATTAAAATGTAATTACACCAATATTAAAAGAAACGTCATTACTTAAATTCGTCTTTGATATTATTCAAATTTAGTACTTTAAATATAGATAACTGAGATAGAATAAGTGGTCGACCGTAGGGAAGTCGTTAGAAAATTGTACCAAGAAGAATTCGCATTAGGCTTATTATAATAAATTTGTTAACATTTACTACATGGAAAAAGAGTCCTATACGCAGTAGGGGCATGACCACTAATACTATATAATATGTTGTATAATTATATAACTTACATGTTTCAGTATCGACAACTAATTACAAAAACCAAATCTGTACCTACTTAACAATCCAACAATGAAATATTGCAATGTGATGTCATATTAATACAAAAATACAATGAAGACATACCACTTATAGAAATGTCATTTCAAATTCACAAATTTTTATCCAATAGCCTTCTTCCGTACAGAAACAAAAAAGATAAGAATTAAAAAAAATATATAGTGCGATTCGGTCCCACAAAGAGTTATAAGAATATTTATTTATTAAGATCAAGTTAAAAAACATTTCACAAAGAAATTAGACACCTGTAAACACTTTATACTAGAAACTTTTCGGATGTCTGCCTTCGCATACTTGTAAATATAGAAATCTTTTAATACCTTTCACAAAACTGTCGACTGAACTAACATACGGTGCGGTTAAATTAACGTATGTACATTATGTGTAGTTAAAAGTTATTCAAAACTCGATCCACCCCTAATATCACGTCAAAGTCGATTCTATATTTACCACTTTGAGTGATAGTTAAGTAAATACGCGGTTTTGTTATACGTTAAATGAATGTGCGTCGAAGAAAATTAATTTAAATTTGCCAAAGTTAATCTATTGTGCTTAATGTATTTCGGATCTTTGTTTAGGTCACGTATACCTACTTTTCTATCACAAGTTGAGCTATTTTTTAGTAACTTTAAAAAAAAGAAGAGGTTCTTAATTCGACAGTTTTTTATATGCTACGGGTAATTTTTGAGTTATCCCCAATAATGCGCATTTAATTGGATATTTCGTCAAGTACGTACGCTGTATTATGTGTATGTGCTGTGTGGTTACGGCACTAAAGAATGTAGCCACCCCCTCTCTTCCCGTGGGTGTCGTAAGAGGCGACTAAGGGATAACACAGTTCCACTAGGTACCACCTTGGAACTTAAAAAACCGACGGATGGCGGGATAACCATCCATGCTGGCTTTGAAATACACAGGCCAAAGACAGGCAGCAGCGTCTTCGGTGCGACAAAGCCAGCCCTGCGGTCACCAACCCGCCTGCCCAGCGTGGTGACTATGGGCAAAACACATGAGTTCGCGTCATAATGTCGGGCGCGAACTTGTGGAGGCCTATGTCCAACAGTGGACTGTGATAGGCTGTAGTGGTGGCTACGCTGTATTACTTGTCGATGTGAATAGAAGTCAGCTTTTTTTGGTTGCGAGCAAACACAGTTATTAGAATGAAATGTCGTGAAGCCACTAAACATATGTATTATGTTACATCAAGAAGAAGAGGCTGCTCATTAAACAGTCATATTTAGCTGGAAAAATGTATCACAAATTATTTTTCAATAAGACATATTTATCTTACTAAGTCTTCGCAAAATATTTAAAAGGCTGAAACGCTCGCGAAAACACAAAATTTATAATTTGGTCATTCATAGTTTTGTAATACCTTCCTGAAATCTATATGTTGCTATTTTTTATACAATGTAACACTACTCATCTATATGCAACGCAATAACTCATGGAGAGATAACAACGAAGAAAGCTGCATGGTTCATTTAGTTTTATCATAAGAATCGAATTAAATATGATTGCCACATTTATTTTTATCATTTATAGATTACTAGTTGCTGCCCGCGACGTCGTCTGCGTGCGTTCACTGCTCGTTCCCCGTAGGTGATAGCGTGATAATATGTAGCCTATATTCTGACCCGACTTCTTAATAATATTCGTGCCAAATTTGAAGTAAATCCATGCAGTACTTTTTAAGTTTATCCCGGACATACATTGGCTTTCCTATCATTTTATTATATGTATAGATTTTTCAATAAATCATTTAAAATGTATATCTTTAGTAACTTGATCTTAAACGAGGGTAGTTTGTTATTTTCACGCATATTCTTCAACCGTACGAGCTACACGTAACTTCAGCACACATACAAAATGTTCTTATCGCGCCTACCACTTACGCTAGTTTTAATTAGCTAACACTCGCATTTTGCGCCCGTCGAAAATTAATCAAATCATTTATGGAGGGTTAAAGCGTCAGTGTATGGATGGTTTTATGCGTTGCGTTGATCAAATAAAATAATATTTCTGTCTTTCTTATTTAAGATTAAACAATTAAATTAAGTGTTTCTATTTTCTTTACCTTATTATCATGATATTTAAAATTGTTTTCTTTTAAGTAGGTATCATAGAAAACATTTTCATTTTAATAAAATTTTCAATAGAGAAGTGGTAATTGATTCTTCGCGTCAAATCTATAGTAGCACGTATAGTAGCAATCTAATAGTATCTAACGAAAAAAAAAACCTTAACAATGGCAATTGTATAGAACCTGCTAACGATAATTAATTATATTAAGTCGAGTGCAAACGAAACTGCAGTGAAAATTTTCACGTTAAAAAAAACCTGTGTGGTTTTATGAAACCACGGTAAAAGTGAAACTTATTTTCACATTATAGACATTTAACTAAAAATTTTTGGATTAATATTCCATTAAGGGTATAAAAATCGCTTTATCAATCTTACAGCGCGGCCGACCGTCACGCGACATGCAACACACAGACGAAAAAGTTTGAGACGAAGTAATAAAAGTTTCACTATAATAAAAAATATTAATAATAAACTACGATATATTGTATAACACTATCAATATAAAGGCGTACTTAAAAGCATGTCGGATGAGCACTGGCAATCTGAGAGCGACACCTGTCACCAAACTGAAAACAATAAATATCGTAAAACATATTGCTGTTGTTGTAAATTAAATTCAAGACATTCATCTAAAGATACAGTAACTGAGGCCAATACACAAGTAACTTAGTTTTTGAAGTGAAACTTCTTTAGACGCATGAGGGGTAAAATTTTTACGGATCAAACGCGTCATGGCGTCACGAGTCACGAATTTTTTAACGTCCATAGCGCGTTCAATACTCCCATTCTCGTCCGATCACTGAAGTTAAGCAACGTCCGGCGTGGTCAGTACTTGGATGGGTGACATTGAGTTTTTTTTTAAATTAGTTTGCCGAAGAAGTTTCACTTCTGACATGTGTACTATGTACGCACGCATTTTTTTTTTTTATATAGAAATGGTCTGTGTCAGTCTGAGCGTGAAACCATCTTAGAACTTCATAGTATAGTTTGGATGATCCGTGTCATTTTGGTTCCGCTACTCTGTGATATTTTACAACCTATATAAGATTTTCGTGTAGGTAAACAAAAATATTCTAAATAAAACAGAACACAATTCTGGAAATAAACATAAATAAATAAACAAAGCTTCAGTTACCTATTATTATAATGAAACAACTTTTTCGGATTTTATCTCGGTTTATTAAGTTATTCTGCGTATTGAGGACTAATTAAAATATTGATATGTATGTACATAGCATAGTTTTGAATAGCTTTGTAAGTTAGGACGTCTGCCATCTCAGTCTTCCCGTGACCATGGTTGCTGTAGTTTCCGAAACGTCGGGCATCTTAAAAACTTAATAAACCGCAATAAAATACGAAAAAGTACGCTTTAGCTTGTACGTAATATCCCACTACTGGGCATAGGCCTCTTTCCCCATGTAGGAGAAGGATCAGAGCTTAATCCACCACGCTGCTCCAACGCGGGTTGGCGGATATATTCCCTACTATGAGTAACGATCGCTATCAGGTGTACATGATAACAACCGGGACCGACGGCTTAATGTTCTCTCCGAGCCACGGTATGGAGACCCACAAGGACAGCACAAACACCCAGACCACGGCAAATATTTGTATAGCCAATACAAATGTTGTCCTGTGCGGGGATCGAACCCGCAACCGCTAGCGCAACAGCCACAATCCAGGGCTGTGACCGCTGCGCCAACGCGGCGTCAGGCGTCGGTCTAGACATATCACCCAGCAATTACTTTCCAAAACAATCCGGCATAACAATAGCCTTAGATAATCAAATCTATACTAATATGTAGGCTACCTACGCTGTTGTTGATATTCACCTACCCTCAATCATTCTATTATTCGAGTCGTTCTGACGTGTATGTCAGTACCTGTGATTATTCGAGTCATTCTGTCGTCGGCTAAGGTATTCTTGGCTCTGGCGTGGTGCGGTGCACTTGTGTATCCTGCTAGTAGCTTAACCTCGACTCTTCTAATAGTTAGTTTGTGTACACGAATTAATTGTTACTGATTGGGCAACTCGACCGGTGGTGGTGAGTGCCAATGCGCATTGTTAGGCGGCGCCGCCGTAAACCAACACTCGGGTCACAAGTCCCGGGCACTGCGTCGAGTTGTCTCTCTGCCACGCGATAGACGGTACCCGCTCGGTGAGAACATTGAATACTAAGTAGTAACTATCGTGTTTTAAATTACATTGTGAATTAACCAGGCCATCCGTCCTACTCCTCACTTCTGATTCCTACATCAGAAGTGGGATGCAACCTTAACGACCCACATCGCGAAAGCCGTGCGCCGAACAATAAGCAGTGTGCAATTAAGTTGCAATATTTCGTAGTGATCGTAGGTAGGTACATCGATATTTTAGTTCTTTTCGGTCGTTCTCTTGTGTTCTTATCGGTGTACAAGGGTTTTATTCAGTGTTATTTGTTGAATTTAATTTTATAGTTAATGATTTTTGCTAATAGATTTTGCGATTCTGTTTTTATTTCGATTCAGTTACAATATTAGATTGTGAGTGTGATTGTAGTGCGAGCTTGCAGCGCGTTCTAGGTCTAGATCTAGCGAAAGGCAAAGCGTATCGAACGGATTCGTTGCGTACTTTCTGAGTTTTTAAGAGTGAATACTCATTTTTCATATTTCGCGACAAGGTCCACCCTCACTTTAATGACTCTCTTCGCTTACGGTATCGAAGCCATTTTTCGGAAACTAGAACATATCTGTTTCCATAGGGTAGTTTTAAATAATTGTAATTTGTAGTATTCTGAACTCAGTTCAAAGTTAAAATATTAAATGATGCAAGCGTAGTTGTAGTATTTAGGTTGTTAAAGTTTTTGTGGTTACCTACTTGTTTGTGATAGTGTTAATATCGTCTTAGCTTGAGTATTTCCGATTACCCGAATATTTTTTTGTGTTTGTTACACGATATATCTTACACGATATTTTAACTAATATTATTTGTCGAATACCGAAAGAGCGTAAAATTAAAGACTCCATCTTCCGAATAGTTAATACTAATTTTCTGATTTAGTCAGTCACCATTTTTATCATCTACTGGCGGGATTGTTGTAATTTGCAAGTGAATAAGCAGTTATTGTTTAATTACATAGTTTTAATTATTACGTGGCGTATAAGTGATTACTGTGATTAATTCGATATAGTTAAAAGTGTGTATCGTGAACTACAGATTTGAAGTGAGAAATGAGTGTTTCTTTGAGGGTTTTAGTCTTTTTCTACCTTTGATTGATTTATTTAAACTGTTTAAAAGTTGTTTTAGTTGTTCTGTTTAAGAACGTTTAAATTACAGAGAGTTAATTGATAACACCTTGGTACAATCGTAAACCTATTACAACAATAGTTATAGGTAGGTCACCTAAGATTAATAATTTTGTTTGTGAGTAGGTAACTATTGAAAATACTTACTATATTCGTTTGTTTTCTTTTAACAGTTCAAGAAAATTTGAAATTAGTGACTCCCTCACACGTTACCAATTTGATTTGAAATCGATTTTAGTTAAGAAGAAATTTCAATCGATTTAATGAAATATTTTTAGTTAAAAAAAATTAATTGTTCCTTTATTAGTTATTTTAGGTAATTACGTAGCTAGTTTGTTAAATAAATGAGTAGACAGGTGTATGATTTTCCAACTTGATTTCGACTTTATTAACCACGCGTTTTAAAGTTAAATGACACTAACGCGTGAGTAGTACATTTTAAGGCAGTCGTTGTAGGTAACTGTTGAAATTCTTATGTTTCCATCTGTGCTAAAAATTGTTGAGTAACTTTGCGAAGCAAGGGTTATAAATGGAACTGTATGATTTCGATAATTCCTTCATAGAGACAGCTAGGCTTTTTAATATCCTATTGGCGATTTTGTTCTGTTACAAAATGAGGAGCGTAATCAAACGAAACTTGATCCGAAATATTGAGGCCCTTTTCACGTAATAAAAGTTCTCGAAGGTAATCGGTATACCCTTAAAGCTTAAATTGTCAACGTACCTACAAATTTGCTCACGAAAGGTTAAGAAAAATGCCAGCACGTCATGTACCAGACGATATTGATGTAATTTATGATCTTGTTGATAATGATGATGTTCAAGTTTAAGTAGAGGGAGAAACTCGATTGATCAATTCTATCGACTGTATAATGTGTTCAACCGTACCAGTCTAGTTATTTAGTAGTCGTAGCCCTGTAGAAGGTGTCTCTTGGGGCAACCCAAGAGTTCATGGGTGTGCGTTGTGCGTTTAACTCTGGCGGAGGTAGTAGTGTTTGATACCGTAGCGTGTAGTCACAAGAGGTGACTGACACGGGTGATCCATTCGATTGATATGCGTACTGAGATGTATGTGACTGACACATGTACTGTGATTACTCTTCGTCTAGAGAGCCGTGGTGTTAGAAGTCTTTACGCGAGGTTTTCGCAAGCTTGTTGTCGAAGTAGAGTACGTCTATAGTTTTGGCTGTGATGATTTCGATGGTACATGGCTGTGGTATTTGAGTGAAGTGATTAGTTATAATTGGTTTAATGACAATATTATGATTCAGATTATTGTAAAGTTCTTGAAACAAACTAAGTTTTGAGCGTAGAGTTTGTCTACTTTCCCCTTTTACGTAGAGTTTGACTGAGTATAAAGTACTGTTGCGGCCTTTCTTCTACTCCAGGTTGACCAAGGGCGTGTGCTAGCAGGATGGTCGTGACTTGTCCTTTGTTACTTATATAGTTTATTAATTGAGGCGAAACCGGTCCACACTGACCTATACTGGCCTATTCTGGTAATAATTAGTTAATTCTTGGGTTTAATGGCTTTCAGTTATGCCAAAGAGCACTGTCGATTTTGGATAATTAGCAATCCCAGAATAATTCAGATACTATGACTGCCAACTCTGATACTATGACTGCTACATCTGATACTATTTGTAACAACTATGATACTATGATATTTTGTGCGATCTGAACCTGTCAACATTATGATACAAGCTGATGTTTACAGAACTAACTACAGTACTTAAGAGATGAATGGTAAAATGAAAAAAAAGAGACAATTAATTTAAGTAAATGAGATAACTTTAAGAAACAAAGGTGGCAAATTAACTACGAGTATATAATAAGTACTAAGTGATTAGTAGAACCGATTTAGTAGTAGTAGTACTAACTTGTGTAACTTTTGCCTGGTAAGACTGAGGAAGAGACTAAGTTCTATAATGTTTTCGACCTCATTGACTTGATCTCATGACTCTTACACGATGTAGAAATTCACGCTGAACTAGACAGAGCTGATTAGTAGGTGAGAACGCTTTTTGGTTTGCATTGGTCGAAAGGACAGTGCCATCCGGGCCATACCGTGCGCGGTTGGTCGAAGGGATGCACCCGTCCGGGCCATACTGTTGGTTTAGGTTGGTCGAAAGGACAGTGCCATCCGGGCCATACCGTGCGCGGTTGGTTGAAGGGATGCACCCGTCCGGGCCATACTGTTGGTTTGCGCTGGTCGAGGGGACAGTGTCATCCGGGCCATACCGTGCGCGGTTGGTTGAAGGGATACACTCGTCCGGGCCATGCTGTTGGTTTGAGTTGGTCGAAGGGACAGTGTCATCCGGGCCATACCGTGCGCGGTTGGTTGAAGGGATACACCCGTCCGGGCCATACTGTTGGTTTGTGCTGGTCGAAGGGACAGTGTCATCCGGGCTATACCGTGCGCGGTTAGTTGAAGGGATACACCCGTCCGGGCCATACTGTTGGTTTGTGCTGGTCGAAGGGACAGTGCAATCCGGGCTATACCGTGCGCGGTTAGTTGAAGGGATGCACCCGTCCGGGCCATACTGTTGGTTTGTGCTGGTCGAAGGGACAGTGCCATCCGGGCTATACCGTGCGCGGTTAGTTGAAGGGATGCACCCGTCCGGGCCTACTGTTGGTTTGTGCTGGTCGAAGGGACAGTGCCATCCGGGCTATACCGTGCGCGGTTAGTTGAAAGGATGCACCCGTCCGGGCCATACTGTTGGTTTAGGTTGGTCGAAAGGACAGTGTCGTCCGGGTCATACCGTCCGCGGTTGGCTGTGAGGACACACCCGTCCGGTCCAACTTGCTTGTTTGTTGTTGAGAGAACTAACTGAAGACCAGACTGTTTGTAATGATGAGTGATGCGCTGCTGGAATCTCACCTGCTATAGTAGGTGACGATTTAGACCAGCAGGTTTGAATTGTAGGGGTTTTCCTATTGTAAAACTAGACTAGTGTTACTTACCATATTGATATGACTGTAATGATGATGATGTTAACCATATTCAGACTGGTGTCACCGAGTGACTTACTAACTGAAACCAATTATTTCTAGTCGGAATGTCCAGCTTGGACGGAATCAGATATTAATATGTTGGATAGATTTTTGTCAGGATAGTCGAGCGATATTTTATTTTTGCTTACAAATACCTAAGATTGTAATAAATAGCGCGCGAGGACGCGCGCAAATCAGGACGGCCGTGTAGGCTACCTACGCTGTTGTTGATATTCACCTACCCTCAATCATTCTATTATTCGAGTCGTTCTGACGTGTATGTCAGTACCTGTGATTATTCGAGTCATTCTGTCGTCGGCTAAGGCATTCTTGGCTCTGGCGTGGTGCGGTGCACTTGTGTATCCTGCTAGTAGCTTAACCTCGACTCTTCTAATAGTTAGTTTGTGTACACGAATTAATTGTTACTGATTGGGCAACTCGACCGGTGGTGGTGAGTGCCAATGCGCATTGTTAGGCGGCGCCGCCGTAAACCAACACTCGGGTCACAAGTCCCGGGCACTGCGTCGAGTTGTCTCTCTGCCACGCGATAGACGGTACCCGCTCGGTGAGAACATTGAATACTAAGTAGTAACTATCGTGTTTTAAATTACATTGTGAATTAACCAGGCCATCCGTCCTACTCCTCACTTCTGATTCCTACAAATATAATAAAGCTGAAGAGTTTGTTTGATTGTTTGTTTGTTTGTTTGTTTGTTTGTTTGTTTGTTTGTTTGAACGCGGTAATCTCTGGAACTACTGGGCCGATTTGAAAAATTCTTTCAGTGTTAGATAGCCCATTTATCGAGGAAAGCTATAGGCTATGTATCATCACGCTAAGACCAATAGGAGCGGAGTCCACGCCGACGAAGTCGCGCGCAGAAGCTAGTTAGTTATAAAATTTACCTAAATATTAAAAAACAAAAACAGGAAATCAAATCCCCATCAAATACACCGCAGCTAGAAGTCACAAACTACGACGTACAAGTGCACTTAATAACAACTTAGCGCTAACCCCCCTCCCGCCACACAAACCCCTCCCCCTCCTAGTCTGTCAAACATATGACAAGCGCAGATTTCGCTTTGTACTTGTCAAAAATATAGCAAACAAAAGATACGAGACGAATAAATGAAGTGAGCTGATGTGTTTCGCGTGAAACTAGAGATGTGACATTAGATCGATAGAATAGTGTTTGTTATTTTTATTTAAGCTTCTGCCCGCGACTTTGACCACGTGGAATAGTTACTTTGGGCTAACTGGAGAAGCTCTCAAAAAGAAAAAAGACCGATTTTGAAACATTCTTCATTGGTGATCCGCTCCTATCTTTTTTAGCGTGATGATATATAGCCTATAGCCTTCCTCGATAAATGGCTATCTAACATTGTAATAATTTTTCAAATCGGACCAGTAGTTCCTGAGATTAGCGCAGCGCATTCAAGCAAAAAAAAAAAAAACAAACAAACTCTTCAGCTGTATAATATTAGTACATATAGATTAATTGAATGTTAATTTTATTGTTTCGGGTCGTTATTGTTTCTTCTTTCAAATATATCTGAAATTGTACGTAAACATTTTATACGTGACCTCTGTCATTTTTGTGAAAAATTTTACTATTTTATTATGTTATATAAAACATGGTTTTTTTAATTTTAGTTATTTTAAATAAATTATGAAATTTGAGCTATCTACTCTTATTTCTAATTTGTATATTTCTACGCAGGCTAAGCCGAGACTAGCTTTATGTACCTACATGTCAAAAAATTAAAAATGCAATTGAATCATCGATACAATTTTCTATGTTCATCACATCACTACAAACAATACGTAGGCAAGCTATAGAAGTGAGGTATCGCACACTGACACCCAGGCATCCGCGGGAAGTATGCAAAGAAGTTATACACCCGCCAAACAATCTTGAGACTTGATACGTCACACTGCGCCTCCAGGCATTGAAGTTGTGACGGCTCTTTGAATGGCAGACGTGTTTGCGCTCTTTTAATCAAACCCCGTATTTGTCTATACTTGATGCCTCTCATACATTTATTAAAATAGCGAAAATTTGACAAATTTAATTAATATTAATTTAAAAAATTTTTCATAACAAAAATCCGACACGACTGTGCATGGGCAATGTTTTTGGTCTCGCGATACTTTTTTCATTCAAAAATGTATGTATACTGTTCCAATTCAATTTACCGGTTTAAAAATTAGTAAATAATTAAATATAACATTTTTGTTTTCATTAGACTAATAAAAATATAATCATCAACTATCAAAATCGTTAACACCGGTAACATATCGACAGTAGCTCCAACAATAATAGTTCCATATCCCATTTGAATATTAGAACATCCACTGAAGATTTCTCGACAGACCCCCCTCACACACACACATACACAAGTCGTTATTAGCGTTAGTGTAGTTATGTTGGTAGTTAGACAATTCGGAAAACGACTGAAGAGCTTTGTTTATTGTTTTTACTTTTGAAATAGGAATGTAATTTGCCGACTAATGAGTGTTTTGTTTGTATTTGTGGGAAGTTGTGTTGATATCAAGGTAATCTGTAAGGTTTTCTTTATTATGGATGTGTAAGTTCAAACATATTGATTGATACAATCCTTACATTTTCACGAATAAGTGCCCCACTACTGGGCGGGCTCTACTAAAAAAATGAAAATTTATAATTATATATTTATTTATATTTTTAATTATATATTTATTAACATTTTACAATTTTATTTGATAATACACAAAATACAAAAATAATCTTATTTGTGTATTACACAGTTATTTCATTTCATAAACCGTTCCTAAACAAATTGATTGGGTCGTAAATAAGGTGATTTACAACTTTTATAATTCAAAAACTCGTGTATTTTTTCAAAGCAAAGTATTTTAAGAATATTGAATGACTGTATAAATTTTATTTCTTATTATATCCTGAATTGTAAGTTTACACGTAACAAGGGATTTACACTCACACAAATAAACGTAACAAAAGGGTGTAATAGTGAGTATTTATTGACTCAAAGTATTCCGCGTATCACTTGCTATACTTGAAAATTGTTTGTTTTCCGATGTTCGAATAAGAGATGATTACGTAAAACGAAATATTTGCTGTTTGTTGTTAGTAATTTTGAGTTCCTGGTATTTTGGCTCTATTGTAAGGACAATACTCACGGGTATCATTAGTAGAAAAGTTTTAGTAGATACAAAACGTAAATTAACACTGTGTAAATTTACATCACTTCAGCCTATCGCAGTCCACTGCTGGACATAGGCCTACACAAAATCACGACAAAAATAGCGTGAACTCATGTGTGTTGCCCATAGTCACCACGCTGGGCAGGCGGGTTGGTGACCGCAGGGCTGGCTATGTCTCATCGATGACGCTGCTGCCCGTCTTCGGCCTGTGTATTTCAAAGGCAGCAGTTGGATGGTTATCCCGCCATCGGTCGGCTTTATAAGTTCCAAGGTGGTAGTGGAACTGTGTTATCCCTTAGTTGCCTCTTACGACACCCATGGGAAAAGAGGGGGTGGCTATATTCTTTACTGCCGTAGCCACACAGCTAATGTAATTCATATTTAGGGTTAAATAACAACTGCATGTTTTGAAGGAATTTCTCACACCTACCTATACCACAAACACTTTTATGGAGTAGCGCAGTGGATTACGATCTAATTGCCTTGCACAGGAGTCCTATACCCTGTAGTCTATAAGGTATTATTAAATCAAATCAAATTTTTCTTATTTAAGTAATCCTTAAAATCACGTTAAACATTGTTTTTACAAGGCTATATTTAAGTTACTACCAGATTCTGAATTTAATACAATATTTTATATAGTAAGAAGTACGCTATTTCAAAATATTTATCTGTTTATGCAACAAAATCCTTAAACGGCGAAATACATTCAATCTTAAGCGCGAAAGCAATAAAACATGTTTATATAAAAAATAAGGGGAGGAAATATTGAAATCGAAAATCCTAACGGTGCTCCATCTCGGAAATATATACGAATGAATACAAATAGCCTTTAATATGGCGACACGATGCCATATTGGCTGAAATATGTTTACGATAAATGGTATGTATGAACCACTTACGATATGAAAAAGGGTTATCTACTGTATTTATTGTGATTGAACGCGACGTTCGTGTTTTAGGATTTGTGTGACGTTCATATTCTATGTTTCAGTAGAATTTGCTTGACTGTAATCTACCTATACAGCATTAAATTATTAGGCACAGGCTAAGTTTAACGATTGAACTTTGAAATAAAAACTCTTTGTTTATGGTATACACCGCTTACAGACATACACAATTTTGTAAACTACTTAATACAATAACTGTGTTTTCATGCAAGCAAAAAAAAACGACTTCAATTACATGGACAAGTATATATACAACGCCAGTAGAAATACCCAATTAAATACGCGTTATCAAACATGATTCAAAAAGTAGTTATTAGATCTCGATTAAATTTAAATGGGACTGCATGACACCTTTCGATTTTTAAAAAATCTATGACATCGGTCCAACTAGTCAAAACTTCTGAGGTAACATAGATACATAAAAATAATACAATCGAATTGTGAACCTCCTCCTTTTTTGGAAGTCGTTTAAAAAATACAAAAAAACATTCAAACTTCAAAAGGGAAATAAGTAATAAAAAAATTAAACTATCGTCTGCTAACATTGAAGTTGTTGCTTTTATTGATTGAATTTGTATACACATAGCTTACAAATTTTATCTAAAATATAGGGTTTAATTTAATACCCTTTGCATGTATGCTTTCTGTATATGTATATCACTACATAGTATAAAACAAAGTCGCTTTCTCTGTCCCTATGTCCCTATGTCCCTATGTATGCTTAGATCTTTAAAACTACGCAACGGATTTTGATGCGGTTTTTTTTAATAGCTAGAGTGATTCTTGAGAAAGGTTTGTGTATATAATTTAGTATACTTTTATGTAAATTAGCAGAATTACGGCGATAAATGTTGAAGAAGTCGTAAAAAATCGCGCCAACTGGGAGCTTTCCACGCAAACGCCGCGTAAACTAGCAAAGATACAGTTAAGTAATGTACTAGCGAATTCAAAATCTATAAAAATTCTACAAAAAAGTCCGCGAGAGCATATCTCTATCTCTTACGGTTGACTTACAATAACCACGTTTATGTTCAAATTTTTAATTAAAAACATTACGTTATTTTCATAGCTATTTTCTTTAGTTCAGTATTAATCCTTATCCATATAAATATGTTAGTTAGCTTAGACATTTAATGCAGATTAAAATTGCCCTTCACACTATATCAATCAGATGAATAGTTTTTGAGATATCGTCGTTAGAAGCAATTAGCAGCGAAACATTTAAAGTTCCTAAAGCGCCTATAATGCTATGCCTACTGCGCGCCGCGCGGCGAGTCCATCCCCTCTGCCCCGCATGACGCATCGCTCGACCACCAGTACATCTTTATCTTTATTACATAGTATAAAATTAAGTCACTTCCCGCTGTCTGTATGTTTAATTGTTTAGATCTCTAAAACTACGCAACGAATTTTGATGCGGTTTTTTTAAATAGATAGAGTAATTCAAGAAGAAAGTTTATACCTATGTATAATACATGCATAACATGGTAGAAAAACACTGATAATTTTAGACTAGAGGTTTCTAACGTATCTTTTATTGTTGAAAGTATTTAGTATCATCATTGCACCCGTGCGAAGCCGGGGCGGGTCGCTAGTTTAATATAACTTAGGTAGGGCTCAGCAGGAAATATCCTGTTCAAAATCTGGAGCAGCTCAACTGGGAAAGTACCTCGACCTTACAGTACATCACAGCCAAATAATATTGCTTTAAAGTAGTGTTGTGTTCCTCTGGTAAGTAAGCTTATGGGGGAAATAATGATCGGCAACGCGCTTGCGATTTTGCGTACATTTAATTGCCGATCTACTTGTACATAAAAAATATGTACTTTACTAAGTTAAACCAGTACTTTGCTAAGTTAAACCAATTCGCTTTAAATAGAAATTGAATTAGTCTATTTCGAAATAAAAATTTGTTTCTTTGCGATACGTTAGGACTTAGGTACCTATAGATATTTACTGTGATTAATAAATAATGATTGTTAATTGCTTAAGTTACTATTAATATAGTTACAATTTTTATTAAAAGGTTTGTAAGATAATTGATTTATCTCAAATTAATTATGTACATATTCTGAGTTAAAGAATAGAGACAAAAAAAATCCACTTTATTTCAATATCATTGAATTTTTTATTGGCAATATTCTATGATACGTATGACATAACTTCGCTTCGCTTATTCACTAATAGGAAAATTAGAAGTGTGTTAAAGAAAAAACAAATCTTGCATTCTATTCAGAATTTCTAAAAATATTTCTAAAATCTCTACCGTGTCGTTCGAGGTCACAATAAAAGGAAGAAAACACACAAAAAACCTAAAAATTTAATTACGTCACACTTTTTTATTATTATTTAACTTAAATCATTATGTGTATGTAGCATTACAAAATAAGCCAATAACAAAAAAAAAAATGCTTTCAAGAATCAACAATTTTTTTTTCTTCAATTTAACCGGTTGAAACTACAAAACCGAGTTACGAGCAAAAAAGTATTTTAAAAAGATGGCGATTATTGAAAGAGTTTCAGAAGTTGGCAGTAATGTTACACAAAGGCTTTGTGGGCACGATATCAAACGTCGGACGTGACAAATGGAACGACTGAGCCATCGGGGCTGCAATATCCTCTTCCTGCTCAGCTGAGATGCGCAGAGTTGACAATGTTTAGAATCGAACATCATTTAAAACATACCATAGTTTAAGTTGGATAGTTAGACTTAGTTTTATAAAAAAAAATAACTTAGTCGATTTTTGAATTTTTTAAATATTATACCTATTACATAATTTTGAATAAAAGTAACTGTGTTTCAAAAAAAACTTTTTTGTACCCGAACTTTTTTAAGTTAACTCTGTAAGTTGTTACTCTCCTTTCCTAAGTCATAGTGTGATATTTTTTTATAGTCTGCCACTTTTATAATTTTGTAACCAGATTAGTAGAGATTTTTTAATAAACTGAGAATTTGTCAAATCATACTTACAAGTAACTTTAGTTAGTTCAAATAAACTAAAAACTAAAAACTTTGTACTTTATTTATTTTAGTTTTACATCTAATGTTGAAACTATTAGTAAAAATTGGAAAAAGTTGAATTTTTTCGTTCATTAAGTATGTCTCATTTTGTAAAACGATGTAAGAACACAATTAAAATGACAAAATGAAAGTATTGCCAATATGAAATTTCATATCTGTCGTGTCTAAATTTTCCTTAGTAAACGGAAACACATTTCAGCGCGGCGGGTGCGAATGCTCTTCGAAAAATATATTTTATATCCAACATTTTATATTGACAACGCATCCACGGAGTTTATGAACCCCTTTATTACTTTTTATGGCGTTTGTCATATTTCCCGTAGCTCACGAATGGGGTTAGAATTCAAATTCGCCGATTTATAGTATAATCGACTGCGCCGATGAGATTATTCAAGGTTTCACTTCACTAAATATCGTGGGAGGTTCGAAATTTAAAATTGAAATTTCGAATACATTTTATTTCATTTTTTTATTGCCTAAAATGTTATTTTCGTTCAATTAAATTATATGTACTCATTTTTAAACATACATTCATAGTGTTACAAGTAAATAGTATGATTCAGAATGTTTCTTTTTTATTTATTCACTAGCTTCTGCGCGCGACTTCGTCGGCGTGGACTCCGCTCCTATTGGTCTTAGCGTGATGATACATAGCCTATGACTGAAAAGCAGCTGTAAGCTGAGTCCACGACCTTTTCACCGGCATTTTATTTCTAAAATATCTGTAAATTAGACTAAGAAATCTTTTGTTTTTATTTTTTTTTTATGCTTGGTGAATAAACGTCATTATTATTATTATTATTATAGCCTCCCTCGATAAATGGGCTATCTAACACCGAAAGAATTTTTCAAATCGGACCAGTAGATCCTGAGATTATCGCGTTCAAACAAACAAACAAACAAACTCTTCAGCTTTATTATATTAGTATAGATTGGCTTTAAAAGAGTTCGAGCGTACATTTTTTCCTGAAGGCTGGCGACGCACCCAAACTCTTCTAGTGTTGTCCATAGGTGACGATAGCCATTTAATATCGGAAGGTCTACACGGACTATATGTTTGCCTCCTTTGTCATAAAAATATTTACGAAATTCCGTTAAACGTTACAAAAGTAAAAACTCTTCACGAGCATAAGAAAAATCACATATAGGTACATAAAAAAGTCAATTACATCAATCTCAATGTTTCTCGGTATATGTCCGTAGATTTTATCACAACGAAAATATTCCAACTCGAATACATAACGCTCGGGAACAGTTAAAATTTGGTTCATGTTAAACCATAAAAGTAATTTAGACAATTGAAATAAGGCATTCGTTTTTATTCACGTCACAAATGAGTTAAGGCTACGTTCTCACTTCTTAGTGAAAGAATAAGATGTAAGAACGTTGTGTAGCAGGAGGCTACGGATTACTAAACCTTCATATTCTTCATCACGAAACAAAAATTGAGACATACAGTCAAAATACAAACGAGAGTCATTCAGTTAAACCATATACGTTGCACGTTTGCGTAACTACAACAAATGATAGACATATAGATAAAACATGTGTTGTGCCTAAACAATTGCTTTATCCAGCCTAAACTTTTAACTAAGGTAGGGCGCAGCAGGTAATTTCCTGCTCAAAATATGGAGCAGCCCAATTGGGGCAGTACCTCGACTTTATAGAAGATCAAAACAAAATAACACTGCTTTTAAGCAGTGTTGTGTTCCTGTTGGTGAGTAAGGTGACCAGACTTCCTGGGGGGGAATTGTGGATAGGATCAGCTACGTGTTTGCGACGCTTCTGGTGTTGCAGACGTCGGTTATAAGTTTCGGTAATCGCTTACCATCAGGTGAGCCGTACGCTTG
Source organism: Melitaea athalia (assembly GCA_905220545.2). Lineage (NCBI taxonomy): Eukaryota > Metazoa > Arthropoda > Insecta > Lepidoptera > Nymphalidae > Melitaea > Melitaea athalia. The sequence goes on from HG992196.1 coordinate 8,370,552, forward strand.
TTTACCGACCTACTAATATAACAAAAAAAAGTTAAACATTATTTTAATTTTACATAAAACTGTCACTTACTCTCAATGTAGGCTCTACCAAGAAGAGCTGGCATGGAACTCCGTAGTTTCTCCACAGAAGTATGTATTTCGATATTATATTTTATATATAGTTTTTTATTCATCGAGAAAACCACCTTATGTGTATATAAATATGCCAATAGCACGCAACTTCATATTTCATATGGATTGACGAGTAGATATTTCTTTCTTTCGTGTCCATAATTTACTTATTAATTAATTAAAAGAGACATAATTTTAATTTGTAAAATGATTATCCAAAAGTGATTTGAAAATTACTTGAATAAAGTAATTTTTTATTTAGATTTTATACCTGATTGTGATAACGTATTCATTTTATATACGTATTTATATTATATATAAAGATATCATATAAATAAAGTATATATTCGTCAAAAACTAACTATGTAATCTACCACTTAAGAAAACGCCGGTAAGTGGACAAGACATGGTTCAAAAGATCAAGATTGTCTGTAAATGTATGTTGTTAATAGTTTGTTTGAATTATGGAAATCAGCGGCTGTTTATTGCGGATTTTTGAATGTTTTTATAAAATTATTCCTCTTACAAGCTATTTTGTTTATGATGATGACTAAGACGTGATAATGTTGGATGTTAATGATTTGGGTAATAATTGTTTGTACTACCTTAGTAAAGTTAAAGAATTTGCAACTAATTTTGGAAAGAGTAATAAAAAAATAATTAAATAGTCGAGTCATTAAAAATGTATTTTTATAAGGTTACTTGCATCCCGCCCCTGCTTCGCATGGGTATTTAACAAAAATTTCAGAATCATGTTTTTCCCTAATTTTTTGAAAATATTTATAATACGGCCTGTCTCACCTGCGGACAGTGTAGCTTCCCAACAGTGAAAGAATTTTGAAATCGGTTCTGTAGTTTTGGAGCCTATTCAATGCAGACAAACAAACAATCATATCTTTCATCTTTATAATGTCATATTGATCGATTAGAGCGTATACAAAAGAGATTTCTTTTCTATCTTACGGTTCACCAAGGCAAATTAAAAGAGCTGCATTCCTATGAGGACCGGTTAAAATACTTTAACATCACCGCATTGGTCGATCGCCGTTGGATTGCTGACCAAATCCTATTGTACAAGATTTCTAGAGGCCTATTGGACTGTCCACAACTGTTATCTCGGATTGGTTTTGTTGTTCCAAGACGTAATTCTAGAATTGCTAACTTTAAGCCATTGTATGTCAAAGGGTATAGAACCAACTTGGGCTTCAATAGCTTGTTACCGAGAATCTGTCGGAATCATAACTTTTTTTATCAAAAAACTAAGACAGACATGTTTCACAGTAGTTTTAGTGGATATAAAAAATTAGTTAAAAATTTTAAAGCTCGTAACTTAACATAAAATATACATATTTTTTATTTTTATGTTCTCATAACTTAACCTATAATATTACTCGTATTATTCTCTCCCTTTCAAATATTTAGAATTATAATGAGGAAGCTGTGTTTGCCTATAATTGGATCTACATCCTAACATGATGATTTACATACACTGTACTTTTTATACTATATTTGATGTATATCTGTTGGTAAACCTTAAATAAATAAATAAATAAATAAATAATATTAGTATAAATAACTGATTGAAGTTTTTGTCCGCTCGCCGTGCCGTGAGTAGTGATACGTTTCCCGAGAGTTTCATTGGTATTATTTAAGTATGAAACTCGCAACAGTAATAGCAATGCGCATAAAGTTGAAAACAAGTAAATATTTCCAAACTTTAAAAAACTAAATATCAACAAACTAATAAACAATTTCAAACAATCCATTATGGCAAACTTTTAACAGGCCAATTTAATTCGTATAGGTTTCCGCGTAGCGTTCAAATTACTCTGGGGGTGAATGCCACCCCAATCAGGGGGCTAAAACAATCGTCACGTGCCACTCAAAGCATCAAAGTATTGGAGTCACAATGCATGCATGCATGCGTCAACTGCATCGGGATTGAATATGCATGAGTTCAAATATAAAAAGGTTGCATCTGAATTTTTTTCAGGCTCTATAAAAATTACATCGGTATGTTCAATAAAAATATATCATTATTTTAATTAAAACTTTCAGTATTAAGGATTTAGATTTTAGATTTTAGATAATAAGAATAAATAAGTGGCGTCGTAAATTAAATGTCAAATCGATATGTTACCAATTACCATATAATAAAATGGTAGGAAAGTCAAAACTGTACATTGAATATTTTTTTTAAAGAATACTTGGGGTGCGATCTACAATCGATACCGAAGCCAAAAATATAGTTTTTTGAATTTTTGTCTGTTTGTCTGTATGTCCGGGATGAACTCAAAAAGTACTTCATGGATTTACTTCAAATTTGGCACGAATATTATTAAGAAGTCGGGTCAACATAAAGGCTACATATTATTACACTATCACCTACGATGAACGAGCAGTGAACCTTTATTTGCTGTATAGCATTCACGCAGACGACGTCGCGGGCAGCAGCTAGTCATCTAATAAAATGTCATGGATCCAAAGAAAAGTCACATGCACGCTTTTTCTTCGATACTGTGTCATCACGGAGCAATGGCATAACTTTGATCTTCAACGATCATCATCTGTCTATTAATCACCTCGACTTCCCTTTGTGGAGTTTGAAAAACGTTTTGTTACTGATAAAGGTGGATACATCGTCCTACGTTATGTGTAAAGATATTTATTCTCTTCTACTCCATACTGGTCTCTCAATTGTGCATAACAGTTAGACAACTATATTATGACATTATAATATGTAAAATGTAGCATTGTACAAACCTTAGTGGTTTTCTTCTGCTACTTATAAATGTGAAATTGTAGGTACATAGTGTTTCTTCATTTGATAATTAAATTTAAAAAAAAAAACTATGTTGAAAAGGATATTTTTTTTTGAATAAGTTAAGAATTATATAGTATCTTAATATTTGACATTAAAATGGGTTTATGAAAAGTCGAAAAAAATGTTCATTTTTAAACTTAAGTATACAAAATATAAAGCAAAATTATTGACGATATTTGAATTAACAAAAAAACTAAAAAAAAACTGAAACAATAGGCATATTTATATAAAAGAAAATTTCTACGTCATTTTTTAAGAAAAAAAAATATTTTTAGTTCAAAAAAAAAAACAGTAGTCTTTAGACCACACGACTTCTGCACAATAGGCCTGCATTCTGTCTTAGATATACGAAACGTGTCTGCCTACGAGAGAAAAAGAGGAGGAAAATGTGTGCTCGAACCTCTCTCTCTTGCTCCGTTCGCCTCACCAGATCACACTTTTCGTAACGTTCACCAGATTATTCCCCAAGTAAAGCGTGCGTGAGGAAACTTTACTTCTTTAAATAAAAATCATCATCCAAACATATGGTCCATCAGATGGTTTCTATCTGACTTCTACTGACTGACTGGTGGTTTTGACTGGTGGTACTTTGACTGGTGGTTTCTATCTTGACGTCTATTCGACGCTTTACCACCTATTCATAAAGATCAGATCAGCTAATAACACAGAAATAGTAATCAAATCGAGTAAACAACTTCAAAGGATTCTTTGCTAAGTAAACGAGGTGACGAGATCAATCGGTGTGCCATGACGCGAAATAACGCGACCAATAAATACTACACGTTACGTGACGTTGACATCAATTAACATAATTATGTAGAATAGTATTTTATATAAATTCGTCACATCAAAACAATGAACAATAAAAATTATTCATATCAACAAAATACTATAAAGATATTAAATAGACAAGTCGTTTCAAAAAAAATATTTGTTCGAAAATCGAAGTTCCAAAAAAAAAGACGAATAATTTTGTGCCCCGTATTCTCATAATTTTAATGGATAAATGACGATAATTTTGCTAACATTTGTACCAATATTTATATTTATAGGTACTTATTGATAAATTACCTCAATACATACCTATATGACGGCCCTCCAGTAGGATTTTCTCCTGTGTCGGGGGTCCGGAAATACACACAATACAACATCTATATGACCAATACAAATGTCTGTCGTGAGCGGGAATCGAACCCGCGACCGCCAGCGCAACAATTTAGCGTATTAAGGTTGACTAGGATGGAATGTTACTGGACATTAAGCCTGCCTTTTATTAATAACTTGTTTAACTGTTTTTTTTTTTTTGTAAATTGTTGGTCGATAGAGTTTAAATATATAAAAAATAAATAATATCTACTTGCATCTTCAAATGTGCAATACCTACAGATACGTTACTTTTATAGCGTTTAGAGAAGGTTCAATATTAACCCTTTAAAATTTCTACTTTGATGTCTTATTTTTTGTTATTCATTGTAAAGTTAATATAAAATTAGGATGAATGTTCCAGAACTTAAACTAAAATAGTTTTTCAGGTGAATATGTACCTACTTGGTACATTTTACATTTTTAGTCAACTATAATATTATTGTAATATGATGATTTAAATTTTTTTAGCTTCAATAAAATGTACTCTGATTTTATTTAAAAAATTAAATAAAGATTTATCTTGTAAATTAGGTTACGAAGGATATAGAAGAAACTAAATTAGGTGTCTAAAAGAATAGAAAGCCCTTGAAAACAGCCATTCTATTAGAAAAGATATCACACCAGTTAAATCATCTAAATTAGTATCAAGATTAACAATTCCAATTACACCTCGAAATATAATCATAACGTCGTTCAAAAGCAATCGAAACATCCCGATATTTGGTACACCGATTTTTAATTTAAAACTTTGTTAATCTCGGAGTAAACCACAAAGAGATCAGAGCGGAGAAAAATTATTGAGAGGGGGTCGAACCAAAGGGTGGGAGGGAGTCATCGGCTCTTAGAATATTACCAACATAACTCTACCAACACTTGGAATACACACGTCTCTTTGCCATAGAAGATAAAGTTCAAAATGAAACGGCTTATTGATTTCGAGTATTATATATCGTGTGTGAAATACCACAAAGGGGGTCCTGTAATAATCGTGATTTTTTAATCAAATTTCATCTGTACAAGGGAAGAGGCGGCTATATTTTTTCATTATTTAATTTTCGGTCGCTCACGGCTTTTTCTCTGCTCCTTGAAGGGACAGCGTTGTTTGAAGCGTTTTTTTGGTTGTTTAAACAAAGCACTTTGTCACACCGTTATATTTTCGGATTGGAAAGTATTATGTTCACGATTATTATACGATCTTAAGAATAAGATTGTTTTCTGAAATGGATAAAACGGGTGCAAACAAATTTGACAATTATATTAATTCGATATCAATTGTGTTAAGAAAATTTTAAGAACTTGCAGTTTACGCAAATACAATTGCGGTTAAATATCAAATACCTATATATTATAATTATAATATGTATATTTTACCTGCACTACTCTATGTATATATTTATTGAAAAAAAAATCGATTAGGTATACATTAGTATCACATTTATAAATATCGTCAATTTTTATTCATGAAATAAGCGACTCCTACCTGAAATCGGACTATAGTCAAACCGTTCTTTTTATTGTTCATTAATTTCTATTTGTAATATTTACTAGTAAAATCCTGAAAGCTGTATAGGGCGTTTTATTTGAAAAGAGGCACTGTGTCATTTGTTACGCGTCGGTCTGATGCACGGCTGTGCAACCATTAATTTCACGGTTAATATACCATCGTTTGTACTATTATCTGTCATAATTGACATCGCTAGATAACGTCGGCGGTGTGATTTTCCATCTTTCGTCTATGGCTTCGATATTAATTTTCATTTATTTTCATCTGGATTGAATATAGCTAATTTTAAATTTACGATTAAAACAGCTCGTGGCGTGTTCATTATAATATGAAAATGTTATTGACGAATTTTGGTTGATTAAAACTTAAGGGCAATGGTGCTGTGATATTAGCATTTTCATGTTAGCGTGAGGAAACACACGTATTCGTGTATTTTGTCTATCAATCTATCAAAAAAAAAAAAAAAAAAAAACAGTAAGAACAGACAAACACGCACCAGACGAATGAGATGTCACTGATGCTTCGTGAAAGTCGTAAAAGTCTTAAGTTTTTTTAACAAATCTATGACTTTACAGAAAGCATTTAGTATTTACTTTAAGCTTTGCATTTACATTATGTAACCTACAGATATTTTTATGTTAAAAACAAATTTTTTTCCGATCAATGTAGAGAGATTGAAACAAGTCACAAAATTTAATACTCACTGAACTATATGAAATTAATTTAAAAAAAGGAACCGAGAAAAACCTCATAACAATAATAACTACACGTTACATACAAAACGAACTAAAATACTTGTCAGTATCAATATAAAGTATTAACTAACAAAAGGTAAAAGTTAAACTTCACTTTTCGCCGATTCGTTTTACCAATTAAAAACGTTTAGCCTGATTGAAAAAGCCAATACAATATGCAAATCGAATTCCGGTTTTAAAACCCGTGGGAAAAGCGCCGGGCGTGAAAATCCCGTGAAAAAAATCCCGGGAAACCGGGACAAGTCCGATCTATTGATAGGTTCCGGTTCTTTTCAAGTGGATTTTTTGTTGCCTATATACACTTTTTTTTGAATGGTACTGTGGGAAATTTGCTCTACATAAAATATTTATTTTATATAATATATTATATTGTATGTTCATTTATTTTAACTAGGTACTTAATCAATAATTATTGTTATTTATTGTAAGAAACCTGCCAATATCGTGTGAAAATAAAATAACAAAGTGAATAATTTAATACTTTAAAGTGCATAGGTACTATGATAATAAATACGTCGTAAATGATACAATTTGTAATAAAAAATATAAACGTATATATTAAAATATACTAGGCTTTACTCAGTAAATTCCAATATATACCTGCACCAAGTTATTTAGAAAACACTTTTAAAAGATCAGTTTACAACGTAACAAATATTATTATTAAATTTTATGCAAATCCTATGGAAGGCACAAAATTCTAATGGCACCGAGAAGAGCTGGCAAGAAAATCTACACTTATTCTTTGAAGATCAATTGAGATCTCTACGCTATGAGAGAGTTCTACGCTTTAACTTTTATCATCCAGGAAGGATCGGAGCTTAATCCACCACGCTGCTACACTGCAGGTTGACGGATAATTAAGAGTCACAAATTTGTAAATTATGCCAATAAATAAGTAAATACATAGTTTGTAATCGTAATTGCAAGAAATTCTAAGTACGTATATTAAATCCATTAATATAAAGCATATTCCTGTCGATAGCACTAAACGAACAAAGTTCAAACCTATATTTATAGACGCTGAAACCATTGGAACGTGTTCCGAAATGGGCCCCTCGGTTGTATTTTGTCCCTCTCTTATGTATAAAATCCCATATAGCTCCATCCCATTCTATCATCCCATTGAAGGATATCGAATGTTCGATGCAACAGGTTGTATTGGTGCTAGGGTTGTCACTTTGATTGGTTTATTTTTTATTTTAGTTAAATATTTCCTATTTTTTTTAATACAGTGTTTGTTATTATTACTTTTTACAACTTAACGTTTTATTACGACATTATATTTTTGTTCTTTATGTTTCAAACACGTTTACACGTTACACGTTTACACGTTTTACTAAACACTTAAGTTTAATATAAGTAAGAAATTAATAAAAATGATAAACAAATTATCTATACTAATATAATAAAGCTGAAGAGTTTGTTTGTTTGTTTGTTTGTTTGTTTGAACGCGCTATTCTCAGGATCTACTGGTCCGATTTGAAAAATTCTTTCAGTGTTAGATAGCCCATTTATCGAGAAAGGCTATAGGCTATATATCATCACGCTAAGACCAATAGGAGTGGAGTCCACGCCGACGAAGTCGCGCGCAGAAGCTAGTTTTAAAATACGACGCGATGTAAATAAAATAAAATCAATATATTGCTATTTATCTTACTTCAAATATAATAACAAAATTGATTTCATAATGTGACGTCAGCCTCTTTACAACACAATTAGAAATTGCACATTAGCACGTTCTGAAAGTATAAATACTATAATTATGATTACGTCGTTGTTGTGGAATATAAAAGTATATACCTACATTAAGTAATTATTTAATTTACTCTCACACACAACGAAACTCTAGTAGGTATCATTTTTTTTCGTATTAAGTTTTTTGAGCAAGGAAAAACTAGCATAAATTATTTTCTAATCGTCGCTAGCCCTACAACGCTTGATCGTTTTTCAGCGTGTGATAGCTTTCAAAGGACCGGCCCGTAGCGGGATATCGGCTTATTGATGTCAGGTGAACATTACACCCTACCACTTAGCAGGGATTAATTTTGACAGATTTCACCACCCTTTTTTCGTCTTTTTCACCGGAATTGTGCTAAAATTGTTGGTGGAATTTTATGAAGCTATGCTTTTTTCTCTATTTCACGAGTAGTGAGCTTTTGTTATTTGTGTTATTAGGCTATAATGAAACATGTTTTTGGTACTTTTACTGAAAGAACTGGACAGTTTTTAGTGTTTAAAAATTTACATAGCGTTCTGTAGTTTGATGCAATGTTATTTAATAATATATTTTGTTATTTTTAACAGACTTAAAAAAATGAAGAGGTTCTTAATTTGACTCTATTTAGGTATTATGGGGTGTTACCTCAAAACTTACTGGGTAAACCGATTTTGATGATTCAATTGTAATTGAAAGCTAGTGCTTGTCATGTAGTCCTATTTAAATTAGATAGAGATGTAACGATTCTTTTTTGAGTTATCGCAAATAATGCGTATTTACTTGACTATTTTTTCGTCTACTTACGTCGTATTACTTGTCGAACTTCGAAGTAATTGAAGTCAGTTTTTTTTCGGTTTCGAGCAAACATAATTATTCCATAGTTTTCATTATAACTTAAAATAGTAGTCAAGATTGTAAAAAAACAAAAACTTAGTGCGAGTATATTCAAGAACACACAACATTAAACTATAAGCTGAAATTTGTGAGATTGATTATTTCATTTGATTAGTAGCTTATAGAAAGTATAAGTTTTTTCCTTTTTATATATACGTATATTTGTAATATTTCAGTATATCGCCATGTATAATATGTCTATGTAATTAAATAATAATCAATACTAAACAATCACTTCAAAACAAATGTTGTAGTTCAAATGTTTTTAAAAGAGGTCGAGATTTTCGTAATAAAATCTAACTCGAATGAAATAGATTTTCGTGTAGAGTTTCACACTCAAAATCACTATTATCGGTACTACATTTCTTTAAACTTAGTAAAGCACGTGTAGGATTTTAAACAAGGAAGTGCACTAACAAAACATTTTGTTCTAAACTCACTACAATACCTGTTATTTAGAGACGTGAACCTTAAACTTTATTGAGCGTCATTAGATTAAAAGCATCAATTTAGTAATGTACTACATCCGTAATATCGATACGTGGCCAATCGATAAGTATCCCAGGTAATGTGAGGGAAGTGTAGTTATCGAGATTATGCCTGAGGCATGTTGGGTACATGTTGGAAATTGATTTTATAATAAAATATATTTCAGATGGAAAAGGTTTATTATTATTAACTTTTTTATCTTTGTATGAATGGATGTTTGTATTTGTAAAGCTTTGGTTAAATAATTTATAATTTTTGTATTACACTAGCTGAGCTGGCAAACATCGTAAATTCATAATTGTTATTTCATGACTTGAACTTTTATTTTATCTTTCTTTTATACAAACTTTTACACCGACAAACGCAAAAAAGTTATCCGTTTTGTTGCAAATTTTCGGAAACGCGCGATATGCGATTGTACATACCGGTTATTAATTTTTATATCGACTTACAAAATCGAAACTCAGGTGAAACTGTGGAGTTAAGCTAGAATGTATAATTGTATATAAATAATAATGTAGCTTAAGCGAGTAACCTTTCTATAACATTACAGTAAGTCTGTGTAATTTACATCATACGATGGAAGATTGTCTTTATATTCTAACAGTGATAGCATTCATGGTTCTACGAAGTGGAAATATAGCCTTAAGCGATGTAGACTTTTGATTCCGTAGACGTGTCATGATAGTTTAATCTATACTAATGTTATAAAGCTGAAGAGTTTGTTTGTTTGTTTTTTTTTTGTTTGAACGCGCCAATCTCAGAAACTACTGATCCGATTTGAAAAATGATTTCAGTGTTAGATAGGGCATTTATCGAGGAAGGCTATAGGCTATTTTTTTTTCAATTAACGTGCGTGAAACCGCGGGCACAGCTAGTCTATAATATTATTATTGTACGAGATACCGCTACTGCTGGGCATAGACCTCTTTACACATGTAGGAGAAGGATCAAAGCTTAATCCACCACGGTGCTCTAATGCGGGTTGGCGGATATTCCCTACTATGAGTAACGATCGCTATCAGGTGTACATGATAATAACCGGGACCAACGGCTTAGCGTGCTCTCCGAGGTACGGTGGGGAGACCCACAAGGACTTAACCGTATGTTAATAATAATGAACTCTTCCTTGATGTACTGTAAATGCGTCTAAAAATAGTCATACTATTAAAGGTAGGAATCCCTGATTGAAGACCTATATACTTTTTCATATGTTTACAATTTTTTTTACTGATAATATTTATAATATATCTTTACATTCTCTACATATTGTAGAGCTGTCTATTAGTTACATAAATCTCTCGAACCTATAGTAAGTGATGTGTGGCTAACTTCTTCGTTGGGGCACGGACATCGAGCGACACATATACTTCCACTACCGTTTATGACAGCGTCTTTGGTACCGATTTTATATTTAAAAAAAAAAATCTAACACTACGTAAAAAAATTGTTGTTTGTAAGTTCAATTTCAATATCTTATGAAAATTAATCGAACGAATCGAATTATAGTTTTATAATAATTTTTTTTAGATAATTATAGCACATGTGTTGAATATAATCTATATATATAAAAGAGATTTCCACCCATTGACTCATCACGATATCTCTGGAACCATAAGGCCTAGAGACTTGAAATTTGGTAGGAATATTCCTTTCGCCAAGTATAGGTCAGCTAAGAACGGATTTTACGAAATTCCACCCACAAGAGGGGGTTGCGGGAGTTAATAACATATATGGCAAAACAACGTTTGCGGGGTCAGCTAGTAATTTATAACACACATTACATTTTTTAAACCACAACAATACCTAACAATAGATAATTTATTGACCCTATTTAGTTATTATTTCTGTATATGTCTCTATATATGGGTAATGGGTATATATGTGGGATGCATTTCATCTTTAAAATTACACATCCCACATACAATTAATTCAAAATTTTTACACAGTATAATTCTTAAAGTTAATTTGTGATTTAAAAAAAATTAGAATTATTGCACGTTCTCAAAATAATATAATAAAACAATTAAAAATTATCATCAAACCATCTATCATAACCGGGAGTACCGCAGTACCCTCGGTTATCAAATACCTGTAAAGACATAGCCACAGGATATTTGTGTCAAAGGTACCAAGTTTATCATAAAGGAATACTTAGCGTTCAACATCAGTACCATATGTGGTTCATACGTTGTCTTCAAGTACAGTGAACTTATTAAATTATTATACAATATATTTCAAACAATGTAAGTAATGGATATGTTAACTTACTAAAATATGTATCTTTTTGAAGTTTAACCCTTAATTAGGCGCATGGGGTCACGGCAATTTCAAATTGAAAAATATATAACTTTGAGAGATTTGAGCGTGCCCGCGCTCCCTCTAGCTTCCTAACTTCCTTCAGGGTAGGCAAATCAGTCACTTCCAGAACATCTACGCATATGAATTTGCTGCTGTACTCTAGAGCGCTGACCCCATGCGACCACTTACGTGATTTTTTTTGGCTGAGGTAAGTTTTTATTTTTATGTTTTTATGACGTATATTGGTAATTGTTTTTATTATTATATGTGTATTTTTATACCAGTTATTTAATTTATCAATTTTTATGTGTATTTACATAGACTTTTCCTTTTATTTTCAGTTTATTGATTTTTGAAGTGGCTAATGATAGGCAGTTATTGGAATGGCTGGAGCTGTCCGATGATGAGCAAGATGTTGCTAGTTCTGCTTCGGAAGACGAATTTGTAAACGACAGTAATAGTTCCCGTGATTCTGATAGTAAAATTGAAGAGTTCGAAGATAGTCAAGTTATACCTGAATCATTGGTGGCTAAAAGTGGCGTCGATTCCAATGACCAACTTTCACTAGTTATAATGTTGGAAGAAGAACAAAAAGCTAGCTATATTTTGTCATTTTCTAAAGTAATTTTGCATCAACGCATTTGTCATACACAGATCGAATGCTAATAAGAATATTACACATTCAATACGGATTTTTCTTTTAATTAGTAGCAGAACTTGTAGAAAGTCACTAAAAGCATCGTATAGCATCGTTCTCTTCCTTCGTCAACAATAAAAAAAAGCTACGTGAAGCACATGATGTGAACGAGACGGTGCATCAGTCAACAGCTAAGCGCGGGCGTTGTTTACCTTGTCCTAGGAAGAACGACAAAATATTGCCCATCAAATGTTACAAGTGTTGTAAATTCATTTGTCAACAACACTTTGGAGTATACTGCATCGGATGCAGATCAAAATAATCTGCTAATGAGTCTGATTATTTATTTTTAAATAAGCTAAACGGCTAAGCCAAAAACTCTGTAGTTTTAAGAGAATTTAGAAATTTGTTACAATTTGTTTAAATTTCAAGTCAGAGTTATATTTGCGTCTATGAAAGTTAAGGATAATAAAGAATTTTAATATTTTTTATCATCCAAACTTTGTTTTATTTATTTCTCACATTCCTTTCTCATTTTTTGTTTGGGGTCACTCGAGACCCCATGCGACTAATTGCGTGATTTTCTTAATGCGCCTAATTAAGGGTTAATTAAGCTTTTAAAGTATTGTAACTGTAAGGTAACTTTCAAAAAATGTCGTACTAGTAGGCTGATGATTTTTTGTTTCTTAATGGCGGTATTTGAGTTATGTACACGATATAAGGTGCCTTAAATAAACACAAGTAAATTTTACAGGATATAAATAAATTATTAATTCAAGAACTTTTTTTATAACTAGGTCGGCAAACAAGCGTACGGCTCGCCTGATGGTAAGCGATTACCGTAACCTACATAGTCTGCAACACCAGAAGTATCGCAAGGACGTTGCCGAGCTTATCCCCATGAGTATGTAACCCCCAGAACTATGTAAAACAGTCATATAAGTGACAGACAATGACAGACGAGCAGACGAAATTTTTATTTTTTTAATTGTTCAGGTAATTATATTCACTACACTGTATTAATACTTACGTTTTATTTTATTTTGTTTAACATATACATGATATACAGACATCTTGTATACATAATTATTGACAATCAATAATTACAATATATTAATCCACCTACACACCTTTACCCCCTTCCCCTCTTAAAGGCTATTCAGTATTGTCCAAGTGGTCTGTTTAGGCAGATTGCCTACCGCTGTACGAACAATTAGACCGCTTTGTTCAATACAGAGCACCTAGTGTTCCCGTTTAATGGTATCTAGAATTTGGTTAATCTTAATGTGGATATGACTTATGTTAATCCTATTCGAAATGTAAAAAGAGTAAAATATGTTTATAGACCTCTTCACTCTTAAGTTACTTACCCGTTGCAATGCAATTTTTACTATTTAGTAAGGATCGCGGATTTAATTTTAACTTATAACAAATGTTTGTATAAATACATCAGATATAATATGTTATTTTCATGACGAAAATTACATACACTCACTCATAAGTTTTATCCCATGTAAAAGTGTTTTAGCCTTGAAAAACAATAATAAATAAGATATTTCTAATATAGGTTGGTATAACTTCTTGCAATTACATTTTTAGTAAAAAAAAAGCTAAAATTGAAATACTTTTCTTGTAATACATAGAAAAGAAATTACAGTTTCGCTGAACTAGGTACATTATATTAACACACACACACACACACACAAATAATCACAACGTATTGACATGTGTTGCACTTTTTTTAAAAGGGACATTAACATCTTACAGTACATACCTTCTCGTGAAACTAAACAAAAATTTTAATAATTAAAAAAAACTACACTGAAGCAAAGTTTAAAACTAGCCTATAAAAATTACCCTATCACTATCACTATACGAAAAAGTAGCCAAAAAGAACAATATAGATTTTAGCACGAATAATAACACTACTTATCTAATAGTATATCCAGAATATTCTTTCGTATTGTCTCTATATCAACTATTTCGGAATAGTGCCCGAGTGATATTCGAATGAACGAACACGGACTTGTCATATAGGCGATATTGCAGATTCTGTATTAATATTTATGGGTCGTTAAAGGCGATTGTCCATTTTGTACAAGTGTTTAGATCCTAGTACAAAAATACTAAATATATTACTATTTTTTCAAAATAGCTAATTTGAGGTGTCAACTCTGATCGCTCGCTAGCTGTCATATACAGTACCTGGGTGACCGAGCCTAGCTCGGTATTTTCTTTTTTTTTTTGTTTTTTTTTTCTCGGTATTTTTATATTTTAATGTTATTTAAATAATAAATCAAGAGTGAAATTAAAAAAAAAAAAGAAAAAAAAATTGATCTGGAGACTGAGATTGGAACCCGGGTCATCACGATTAGACACCCGCCGACTTCCTAATTACCCCATTACAGCTATAATGATAACGGTGAAACTAAGCTTCGGATTCTAATGATATTTTTTCATTGCCTAAAAACAGGGATAAAACGTCATTTTTTTTAAATGAATCCTAGCTAGATCAATTTTTCGCCCCCGAAATCCCCTGCATACTAAATTTCACGAAAATCGTTGGAGCCGATTCCGAGATTCAGAAAATATATATACATATATACAAGAATTGCTCGTTTAATAGTATAAGATTTATATTTTTTATTGACACTAGTCTAAAGAAAATGTCATGGAAATAAATTTACCAGATCTCGTGATAATTTTGTGATTGAATACTTGTCATTATTTTTGCTACGAAGACAGAATTATGAATTGTGTGTGCTCGACGCTTCAGCCTGTAGTATTCCACTGTTGGGCATTAGGCCTCTTTCCCCATGCAGGAGAAGTATCAGAGCTTAATCCACCACGCTGCTCCAATGCGGGTTGGCGGATACGATGCGTACGCTCTAACAGCCTGTAAATGTATCACTCATACCTATATTAGCTAAATTATAAAAAAGGCCTGATGTTATTTCTCTTAAATTCAATATCTTCTCTTCTTAACCCTATACTTGGCAGAGAATTTTAACTTAAAAAAAATAAACTTTTGCTACTTTTCTGTGTTAATTGGGTTAAAAGGATGCAAGGAAAAATAAAATAAAAAATCCCTGAATTTCAGTTTTCATGATATATTATGTATCTTTATATGCACACTGCCATGTGATCACTATACTAAAAAAGAAACAAAATATTAAAAATAACATGATTTTTTTAAAATACTTAAGATAAAAGTCTCTAAATTATAACATATCAATAAGTTTTGAGATATTTTTGGAACTAAATGGGTATGGTATGTGACGACATAATTATCACATATAGTTGTACTATTTAAAAACAAAACAATGTTATACTTTATACTAATTTTTATTACAAAATTCAGTCGTAATGCTCTGAGATCAAAGTTTACTTAATTACCTATCTACCGTGTAAAAATCTAAAAAAACTTAAACACTATTGATATATGAAAATCCATAAAGCAATTGCGCCCTTCAACTATATATAGTCGTGCGTTACACTTTGGACAAAAAATTTGGTTTGGTGTTTGGTAGTTTCTACACCAACCTTTTGTCGTAAAAGTAGAAAGATGACCTGTCAGGTCGTAACGAGTAGCGTCATCACATAAATTGGAATGATATAGGTACTATTAGTTCTAGTATATCGTCAGTAAAAAGTAGTTTAAAGTAATCAAGTGGCGATTTATCAACATCAGTACATTTGAAAAACAGCTCATCTTCTATGTCTGCTACTCCTTGAAATGTCTTCCTTGTCCATTTAAGAAACATTTTTGTTGGTTTCCGTTCGCTTTTTTTTACGGTCACCGGAGTTTTCTTATAACGCCGAAGATGCATATCACGATACACAGAATCGAATCAATCAATCGAAGATGTTTACATTTTCGACAGATGATGCTACAGATCGGACAGAGGAACTGTCTTCTGTCTTCTGAGATGTCTTGATGAGGCCTACATATCTGGAAATCATCTTCTGAAGATTCGCGGGATTCCATATCAGATTTAGCTCCGCATTTAGGCACCAAAGCTAGGATTTTTCTATTCCTAGTCATCTGAAAGAAAAGAATTACAAGCCAAGGAAAAGGGATTTGATGAAAGGGGTCATATAAATAGCCATCATGCATTATTAAAAAAAGCTCTGTCTGAAAAAGGCTTGAGTAAGTAGTAGCACAGTAGGCAATGTGCACTTTACGACACAACATTCACAAATAGTTATAGTCTGCGATGTTGGCAGTGTGCATTTAAATATACACAAGAAATATTCAGTCATTCACGCTGAACCAGGCAGTGCGTATTTTAATGCACACATAACAAAAGTTATGAATTACTATATATTACAAAACAAATAGCACAAAAATAATATCGCCAAACAATTGCATAAAGCTTTCAGAACGTAAAATTATAACAATTGTATACATATAACTTAATTAAATTTAGATAAAATAAGATACTTACAGGGCGTTGCGCGGGCGCTGACGGACGGCTCGCAATTTTGTTCACCACTGACACAATGTGTGTGCGAGATGGATATAACTTTCTTTTTTTATGTAAAGAAACGTTTAAAAAGTCACTTTGAGTTTTTACTAAAACGGTTCGATGTTAAATTTTCCATAAAATTTTTTTTTAAGTGAATGTGCATCTAAGTTCACAGTGTCAAGTATAGGGTTAAATTTCTTACCTGTGTACCTATACCAATTACCAATTAATACCAATTTATCTACGTCGTACTACGCCCATGCCATCTAGTCGCTGCAATGATAATGGTTCAATACAAAGGTATATAAAAACAATTTATGGTTCATATAAATAGCATACATCATCACACAAGGTAGAGTTGTATACAACAAATAGTCACCTTCACTCAACGTAACATACATTTGTGAGAAACGCAAATTGTTTCTGAAATCGGCTCCGTACGCACCGCAGTAAATCCGCGTATCTGCGGCTGCCAACGTAGCGATTTATTTAAACACATTTTGTTTATAAATGATATAATGCGATACTGTGTGTTCCGCGAGAAGACGGCGGGATTGTATAGAGATGTTAATACACCTCATTATTTAAAGTAAATTAAAGGACTATTTTTCGTTTGAAGTGGATAAGATTAAGTAAGTGCGACAAAGTATGTAATTGTATTTTATAAAGTAAAAAAGAAGGACATGTGCTACTCATATAAATAGATACCTACGATACGATTCGGACTGTAATATCCCACTAGTGGGCATGGGCAGGCCTCTTTCTCCACGTAGAAGAAGGATTGGAGCTTAACCACAACGCCTGTTTCACTGCGGGTTGGCGGGTATATTCCTTACTAATAGTAACGATCGCTAACATGTATTTATGATAACAACCAGGACCGACAGCTTAACGTGCTATCCAAGGCATGGTAGGGAGACGCACAAGGACAGACATCTAAACCGGAATGTACAGATATCCATACCGAGCGGGAATCAAACCGCCAATCAACCGCCCCGGTATGTAGGCCGGCCACACTCACTACTACACTAGAGCGGTCGTATATAATGAGAACTGAACTAATTTTTTTTTCAATATAGCTTCAAACACATTTAAAACAACCATCTATACTAATATTATAAAGAGGTAAAGTTTATAACTTTGTATATACGGGGTAATCTTCGCAAATACTGATCCGATCATGAAAATTCTTTCGCTAACAGAAAGCTACACTATTCAGGAGTGACAAGATAAAAGGAAAAAGATAAAAATATATAAAGATTTTAAATCAGCAGGATTTGAACCTGCGCCCTCTGACGTGCCGTGTCAACAATTCAATCTCATCAAGCATTATTATTTGCCTTAGAAATTAATTGGTGATTTTAAAACATTTATATTTATCTGATTTGCTGAAAATAGTGAGAGTGTATTGGAACATATCAAATTTCACCGTACCTTTCTTACGTGAAATGGACTATAACGCCCAACGAAGTGGGCACGGGTCGGCTAGTCTAAAATAAATTAATTAAAATAATTACAATTAATTGTCTTTTTTTTATTCAAATATGTTTGTTAATAATATGTGTAAATATGTGTGTTATATTTATTCAATATAAATCAACTTGATTTTATTTTGTATTTTGTTAGAGGTATCAACATCTCCACAGTTACCACATACGGGGTGTTAAGAAGGCTTCGTACATTTCCTAGCACTCCCGCTTTATGTAGGGCATTTATTCTTAGCTCTCCCCCTGAGGGTGTAACCGCACCCGTGTGTTTGTTTACGATTCCAATCTATTGGATATTTAATCGGTTAAAGTATTGGAATTGTTTTTTTTTAACTGTGACTTAAAAAGACGTATGCTGATATTTTCTTCTTCCTTTAGAAGTTAATTCTTCTTTAAATGATAAACTTACACCAGTATGTATCGAAATTGATATTGTGGGTAAGAAATTGTAATTACAAAGTCAATCATGTAGGCTTGCCTACAAAAAAACAAAAAAAAAATAGCTATGAACACTTTTCGATAGGCAAGTTAGCATAGGCTTATTTGTTTATAAATTATATTTGATAAAAAATATGTCGCATCAAGTTCAAATCAAATCAAATCAAAAATATTTATTTCGTCATAAGGTGGTATTGTACACACACTTAACGAAAGTCAAAATAAAAAAAAATAAATAAATAAATCATTTACAAAAAAAAAACTACACAATGCAATAGAAAGTTAAGGCAGCAAACAATCAAACAATAAAATAAAAAATAAAATGTATATCTTAACATTAGGTACATTACAAACTTACGTAATGTGCCCAGTGTTATAAGCAACCTTAACTTAGTCAAAATATTAAATTACTAATGTCTCGGTAGACATTACCTATCTACTTTATCCTCGGCTTTATTAAATATTACAATAAGTAACGTCCCTATTAGTGTAGGCCGAGAGAAAAAAAGCCGGCGGAAAAAAAACTCTCGGTACTCTTTTAAAAAATTCATAGAGAGATACAAGATAAAAACGCAGTAGTGGACCATGAAATGATCAGGACAAACACGAGACAGCCAATCGTTCGCAATTGAGTTATCAAATCGAAGGTCGATCTTCCACGTCTCCTTTACTATCCTGTCAGTTATAGCCATTTATAACATGCATTTTAATGACTCGACTAATTAATTATATTTTATTACTCTTTCCATAATTAGTTGCAAATTCTTTATCTTTAATTTTTTTTTATGTAACTAGATCGCCAAACAAGCGTACGGCTCTCCTATCGGTAAGCGATTACCGTAGCTTATACACGTCTGCAACACCAAAAGCATCGCAAGCGCGTTGCCGACCCTATCCCCAATCGCTTTTGCCCCCCCAGGAGCTTTTGTCACCTTACTCACCAACAGGAACAAAACACTGCTTGAAAACAGTATTATTTAGCTGTGGTCTTCTGTAAGGTCGAGGTACTACGCCAGTCGGGCTGCTTCATATTTTGAGCAGGAAATTTCCTGCTGTGCCCGACTTCAGTTAAAAAAAGCTTAATCCTTTCCACTACGGGTTATATATTACCATCAGTCGCTTATCATTAATATACCTAATAAAAAATATTCAAATTTTCGACGTAAGAGAAATATATATGACTGAGAAAGCATATAAAGTATAACTTAAAACACTACTTTATGACATAGGTACTTATAGAAAGTCTTATAAAACGAAGCGTATTTTCTTCGGATTTAGATTTTAATATTAATTAATTTGGATATTAATCTATACAAGTGAACAAACATGATAAGCGAAAAATAATTATGTATTTATTTTTATATTTTTTAACTATTTAAATAAATAAATTTTATTAAATTCACGTAAAACAAACTAAAAGACTTCACTAATTTCACAATACTGAGTTACAAATACTTTACATCTCCCAGAATCATGATAAACAAAGAAAAATTAGCAATACGAATAATACGTCTTATTTTAAACTTGATTTGTGTACGAACAACCCTTGCGAGGGGGTAGATACCCTGAGTGGTGATTTATCAAAGAATTTTCTCACCTAATAAATAACGCACGCGATGTGTTTGTTATAGGCCATATAAAGTGTGACAGGAATACGTAGATATTTATAATAGAGAATACGGGGAAAATATTTAGTGATATAACGTTTCTGTCTCTGTTTATTTATGAAATATTTTCATTGGATGACGTATATAAAGTTACATTATATTATATAAACTTAGTTATATTATTGAATTGTAAATATGTATAATGTTGTAAACATTCGAAATAAATGATTTTTTCAATTTTCGTGATTTTTGATACTATAATATGTATTAAAACTGATTCGTAACATAATTTCATTTTGTACATAACAAATTGAAAAAACGATTACAGGCATCACTTTATGTGTAGTCATGTATGTAGGTATAATAGTGGTTGTAGTAGTGTGTAGTAGTCGTGGGTTCGATTCATGCTCTCGACAAGTATTTGTATAAACCATACAAATGTGTCGTGGTTCGGTGTAACACAATGATATAATAAAAAATTTAATACAGAATTTAAATTTTTTGTATCCACCACCACTACAGCCTATCACAGTCCACTGTTGGACATAGGCCTCCACAAGTTCGCACCCGACATTATGACGCGCACTCATGTGTTTTGCCCATAGTCACCACGCTGGGCAGGCGGGTTGGTGACCGCAGGGCTGGCTTTATCGCACCGAAGACGCTGCTGCCCGTCTTTGGCCTGTGTATTTCAAAGCCAGCATGGATGGTTATCCCGCCATCCGTCGGCTTTTTAAGTTCCAAGGTGGTAGTGGAACTGTGTTATCCCTTAGTCGCCTCTTACGACACCCACGGGAAGAGAGGGGGTGGCTACATTCTTTAGTGCCGTAACCACACAGCACATTGCTTTGGGTGAAATCATATGTTAGAGAACTGGTATGCAATAGAAACACAAAGGCCCAGATTGTGACGAATATCAGTATGACCCATATGACACTTTTTTTATTTGATATCGCAGGGTAACTCATTTACGGGTGATATCCAGGACGCCCAGGTAGGCAGTCCTAGACAGTATGTCGGACTCAGCACTTGGGGGTGCCCCTACCGCACTAAGCCCATTGCGGGAGCCTTCAGCCGCTTTAATTGGAGGGTCCCGGATCTGCAGGCAACAGGATCCCTCCAGCGACAGGCTGGCCTCAGCGAAAAGGCCAGACTTCTCCTCCATGGGGACTGTCCGGCTCACCTCTGAACAGTCCTGACGACGCCGTGTCTAGCAGGATCGGGTTCCCATCCCGACCCGACACGGGCACCGATATGACACTTTGCTTATTATTATCCTCTGTCATGGTAAATGTTGATGACCCCCCTCTCTTCCCGTGGGTGTCGTAAGAGGCGACTAAGGGATAACACAGTTCCACTACCACCTTGGAACTTAAAAAGCCGACCGATGGCGGGATAACCATCCATGCTGGCTTTGAAATACACAGGCCAAAGACGGGCAGCAGCGTCTTCGGTGCGACAAAGCCAGCCCTGCGGTCACCAACCCGCCTGCCCAGCGTGCTGACTATGGGCAAAACACATGAGTTCGCGTCATAATGTCGGTCGCGAACTTGTGGAGGCCTATGTCCAAGAGTGGACTGTGATAGGCTGAAGTGGTGGATGGTAAATGTTACAAACAAGGATCAAACTTGTGCCGCTGAAGCACTACAAATTCGGTATGACCACTATACCAAACTATATAGAATATCACATAAAAATAGTCTATTTCAAAAACCGAGTCAATTTAATCAAACATCATATAAAAGAAAACAAAAGCCGCCAACGAAAATATGCTCAATATCCGCGCATCATTTGTCAAAACAAGTTTCAATAACAGTCAATGTACCTCACTAGCTCTCGGAAAATATTTCAATATCATGATTTACGGTATGCGAGATTTACCGACCAGAGTGGAAAAAACCCTCGGATCCTTGACAAAAATACGAAAACAGGTGTCGGTATAAAGTTGTCCATGTCGCCATAAATATTTCTTTTCCCCTTCGGTATGCAAAAATATCGTCTATATATGAGATTCGGGATAATATGCGGAGACGTCATACTTCGGTTATAAATCTTGTTTCGAGCTAATACACTAAAGTACTCGGTTGATGGGATTTTTCGTATGGAGATTGTAACGATTTTGATGTAATATTTAAGAAGATCTTTTATATACGCATATTTGCACTTACAAATATCATGGGAAAGCCTTTACGCCTTAAAATATACCTATTTCGATACATTTAAATACTATCATCAAAAAAGTTACATGGATGGTGAAACCTCAATATTATCTAAGTTGGAGTGAAATTTTGTGCCTAACGGGGTATATTTAAGACTGTATATAAATAAACTTTATTTTTTTATTTAATGAATGAAGCAATAGTAAAATAAATGTATAATAATTTAAGTGAAACATTTAAATCACTGTTACATACACTTTATGAGGCGAACAATCACCTACCAAAGTTTACAAAATGTTTACTCGTAACAACATAAAATACATACGCCCGGTTTTTTAAAACCTGATCAACGCAAAAATTAACTAATCATCTGTCAAATAGACCGGGCTCCCTAGTACATTTTTTTCACTTGATTACTGTGAAGCTAATTTTCCGGGAGTAGCTTCATTTTGATGAGACGAACAAAAATTTTCTCTACGAAAACTCTCGATAGTGGTAGCTAACAGAGGTAGCAGGGGACAGAGCAGCAGTGAGCGCAGGACCGGGATAACGTACCACGCAATTTGTAGGACAATATAACTATTAATTTAAATATTAACTAAGTAAAAGAAAAAAAAATCAATTCTTGATGACCTTACGACTCGTCGCCTTGTCGTCGTCGGTCCTACGCTCATTGCAGCCCCTGCTACCTCTGTTAGCTACCACAATCGAGAGTTTTCGTAGAGGAAATTTTTGTTCGTCTCATCAAAATGAAGCTACTCCCCAAGTGAAAAAAATGTACCCGAACCCGGACTATTTGACAGATGATTAGTTAATTTTTGCGTTGATCAGCCTTTGAGAAACCGGGCGTAAATATGACAAGATAAATACATACACACACATATTTTATTGTGACCTATTAATAGTAGAATCACTTTTGACAAAAGGGTAGATTAAAAATAAAAGAAAATATCAAACAGGTAGGTAACTACACATTACGAGTAGTGGGTGATCTTATCGACCAGTATTATTTACGCGATATAAATATAGGTACTAAACGTATTATTATTGGTCACAGTAGTACTAGCTCCGTTCCATATATGTAATCTTCTTACAAATAATTAGCACCTACATTTTTTTTTAAATATATTACTAAGTCGGCAAACAAGCGTACGGCTCACCTGATGGTAAGCAAATACCGTAGCCTATAGACGTCTGCAACACCCTTCTGGTGCAAGCGCGTTGCCGACCCTATCCCCAATTCCCCCCCAGGAGCTCTTGTCACTTTACTCACTAACAGGAACACTGCTTGAAAGCAGTATTATTTAGCTGTGCTTTTGTAAGGTCGAGGTACTACCCCAGTCGTGCTGCTCCATTTTGTGAGCAGGAAATTTCCTACTGTGCCAGCTACCTCAGTTAAACGTAAATTATGAATGTTTTAAACACAAAACCATTACCAACTTTAAAAATAGTTCTAAAATAATATACATAAGCTATTACATCGTTAAAATGCGTACATTACAAATACTAAACGAAAATCTTTAATAACCGAGAAAACCCGATCAGATCTTGAAAAAACATTGAATGCTTAAAACGTCTTGCAGCATCCAGAGCAAACATGGGGATCTTTAGGGGAGTTCCATTGTTTGAAGGTGCTAAAACTGCGCTTCACAAATAATAATATTGGTATAATATTGGCTATCTTGTTAATGTAATATTTAAACGAGAAATTATTAAAATAATTAATTCTTGTTTTGTTAAGATTTCTTGTAACTAATCCTAATACTAAGACGAAAAAATTACAATTTCTTCCTTAATAATTCATCGATGTGTGAAATTTAGTGTATAATACTTTATGATACATAATCATTTAAACTACTTATTACATAAAATAAACTAATAGAAATTTATCAATTTAAACATTACACTCATAACATTACATAGCAAGGAGCGAAAAATACAAAAATCATAAATCACAACAAAAAGACACAATTAAATGATGATGATTTGGATTATTTTGTAGTTGTATAAAAATTCAATATACAGTGAGCAACGTTTTAAACGCTCCGATTTCCTTAAATTCCCTAACCAATGTTTTCTTTGTTCGCTCGTGGTTCAATATTTGGCCTAATTATACAGTTGATTTCACACTTACACTGAATCCACCGTTTGTCTTTCAAGACTCAGCTTGTTATCTACGAACAAAGTATCTTGTTTGTCAGCTTATCTTAATTCACTTGAGATTTTTGATTGAATCTAGAGGTATACTTAAGTACCTATGTTTTATAATATTTAATGGAAACGAAATATTTGTTTTGATAGTTAGACTCTGATGCTACTAAAACGTTATCGTACGATAATTTATTTAACTTGATTTAATCAACCCGTTGGCGTAGATTTTAGTGGCACTGCATTCCGCTCCAAGGGTTTTGGGTTCATTTCTCACTTTAAAAAATATATCAAGTCAGTCGTTAGTCGTTACCTATCTAAAGTATTAAGTTGTCTAACTTAAGAACCAACGACCGTGAGTGTATAATAAATTAAGTTTTTATAACAGAAAATAATGTGTATATTATGTGGATTTTGATTCATTATTAATCATATTGTTTTGTTCTATTATACTTTGAATCGTCGATGGCGTTATGATAAGTTTTCGCCTTGTTACAAAAAGGTTATTTGTGTACAAAATTCATAATATATTAATAGTTAACAAACCCACATGAGCCAAATGCTTTAATTGTTAAACTTTAATGTATGTTTTATTTCTAAGCTGTTAATGATGTAAAGACAATCAAAAGAAGTGATAATAACAGTAGTCACACAACTCATGTAGATTGAATTAAAAATTAAAATGAGTTATCGTGTAATTAGGTATACTAAAAAAGTATGAATTTTAAGGGATAAAATTCACATTTGAATTAAAAAAGAAATCACAAAGTTAGATTGAATTCTTGACATCCTGTTAGTTAAAAAAAAAACAAAAATTTTCATCGATAGTTTAATAATAATATTATTAACTTCACTATTAAAGTAAGTTTGTGTATGTTCTTAGTCGATATTCAATGCATAATAAAGCAATGTCGGTCTAACTGCCGCTACCAAGGGACGGGAAATCACAGCAAAGATTAAACAGTTCGCGCGAACACTATTAATCAGATCACCGATTGCACTCTCTAAATATTAGACTAGTGTTGCATCTTGTTTATCGATATTGTGTTTCTTTATAACGATTGTTTATTTGAACATTTGTTTTAAAGCATTTTTTTATGTAATTATAATTGTAATGTAAAAATTAAACTAACGACACACTTTACTGATCTGAAATAGATCGTGAATAATCAACGTTAGAGAAAGCAAGACCCTAAGTCTTTAGCAAGAGAAAAGACTAAAGTCTCATAAAAATAAAATAAAGGAAGCTAAAAGGTTTAGCTTAATCCGCTACGCTCTTCCATTGTTGCGTGGTGGATAGCTTTTCACCAACAAGTTAAGTCGTAATCGTGTATTAATTTATTTTAAGGGCACTGACAAACACGTCAAATGAAAAACTCTTTTTCTAGCAACACGTTGTAGAAGATCAAAAAACAAGACGCAATTGTGTTTTTTTTTTCAATATAAAAACCACGTGTTTAAATACATTGTTTTTAGGATTTCATTTTACTCGGTGTAGTTAAACGTTTATTTTAACTGTAGTACTTTTATGCTACTTTCCCTATTTCCCTCTAGTAAAATCTATTATAAATTCAGCTTTATTATCAATGTTTGCTTTTACTTTTTTTAATTATAATCAAAATTATATAAACGTTGTACATCAATTTATATCAGATAGTTCAATTGACAAAAAATATAAAGAAACATTTCTTGCATAACAAATATAAAACAAAACTATCGTAATTACCTACTCGAAACCCAACTAGCACATCCCTATCAAACCCGAAGGGATCGAGAGAGCCTCGGTTAGTGTGAACTAAATGAATCATTAATAATGCAAAGTTAACGCGATCCGTCGACCGCTCTACAACCGTATCGATATAATCGTACATCACTAAACGTGTGTTTAGCGTGAATTAGTAATGCGCTTACGTCTGTCGTGATCGATTCAGTGCAGAGGTGATGATTTCGAATGTTATTAGAATCGAGTGATGATTCTGTTGAATAGTTAATTGTTGTTGTGATTTGTACGTTTTAAAACAGAATTGCTTACGTTGTTGTTTGTTGCGATTTAGTTCTTAACCGACTTCAAAAAAGACAGGATGATTTAATGATTCTTTTGATGATTTTAATGATTCTTTTTTTATTAACGTTATTAAGCTAGTGCTTGTCATGTGGTCCCATTAAAATTTATCGACAAGATCTTTTTGAGTTATCGCTAATAATGCCTATTTAATTGACTTTTTTACCGACTACCTACGTCGTTATAGAATTTAGTCGAACGAATAGTAAGTAAAATATTTTTTTCTGCAGCACACACTAATAATATGGCAATTTGATCATAATCATACTTATAGTTTTAAGGTGTGAGTTCAAACAAGAATTGAGTAAATTTTATAATCCATTAATAAATCGCATGGTCAAACTTTCAACGGTATATTTAGTATATTATAAACTTCCTGTTGCAGTCAGACCTCTAAATATTTTGTAAAGTTTTGTTTGTTATGTAACAAACATTAAGAAGAATTGAAGGAATAAATGAATAAAAAATAGCTACAAATTCCACAAACATACCACTTAAATTCGACACCCTAATAACATTACATTTCAACTAGAACATTCCATTACGACCCGAATAGTTAGCAAACAAAACATAACATATTCATGTCAAACATTCTAATAAATATCTTTAGGAAATTCAAAGACACACAATTCGTAGTGACCGCCCCTTGACAGCCGCCATTTTGAAAAGGGATCGGACATGACAAGCTAGGGTTGCCACCTAATATTTATTGAATTCATGTTGACATATTTCTTTTCGTAATTGATGGTCTTTTAACCAGTTTTTTTCTGATTCAGACAGGTTGGATATTAATCAAGAATGAAAAATTGCGGATTAAGAGGGTAGTTACGTCTCAATAAAACTCTTTGGTATGCTTTTTGGAGTTTGGCAAGTAAAAAGAAAACGTTTTGCCAAGATAAGTGATTGTTTAACCTTGTTTACAATATAAAAATTAACGATTTTGCTGTCAAATCGTTAGTGTAAAATTTTTGCTAGCATAAAGTAAGCCAATATTTCTTACAAGTGAAATATACGTTAGGAACTTTACACCGCAATATTGTTATTTAAAATATATACTTTATGTAGTTATATAATTGGTTTTTATTTCTTAAAACAATTTTTAAAAAAAACCACGATTTTTTTTTATTTCAGACTTAGTTCCTCTACCACTTGAAACAAACGTTCTCAGAAATAAATGTAAAAATTTGACTTTTGGGAATACAAATTAGTAATCGATTCGTGACAACCCTAGCAAGTATCATCAGCAGATGACAATCGCTCGAAGACCGGACGTCCCCGAGCTGCCATCAAATTTTGACATTCAATATCCCTAAATAGTATTGGCCTACATCTTGCCTATCTTATTTGACATTCAAATATTATAAAAGCAGAAATATTCAGCAACGTTTCCGTAACACATTTCCCAAACACAACAACAGGGCTTTTTGAGTAATACACAATTGCCGAACATTTATATTACGATTACGATTCAGCCTGTAATATCCCACTGTTGGGCATAGGCCTCTTTCCTAAGTAGGAGAAGGATCGGAGCTTAATCCACCACGCTGTTCCAATGCGGGTTGGCGGATATATTCCCTACTATGAGTAACGATCGCTATCAGGTGTACATGATAACAACCGGGACTGACGGCTTAACGTGCTCTCCGAGGCACGGTGGGAAGACCCAAAAGGACTGCACAAACATCCAGACCACGGCAAACATCTGTATGGCCAATACAAATGCTGTTGTGTACGGGGATCGAACCCGCAACCGCCCGCGCAACAGCCAATCGCAATCCAGTGCTGTTACCGCTGCGCCAACACGGCGTCGTTAATTTCCTTTTTAATATCTAATTATTATTTTTTTTTACTGTTAATTAAAATATAAATCTATTAGAAGAAAATTGATCTGAATTGAAATAGTTTGTAAACTTCCTTTAATATATACTATATGGATTGGAAAAAAGTTTAACCTTAAACCATCATGATGGTATACTATAGGTTAACGGATAAATTCTCTACCTATCTGGAAGTTATGATATCATCTGAGAGATACTTTCCGAGGCACATCATCTCCCTAAAAAAATATTATAAAAAAAATTCTTCATTCAAAAAATCGGGTTTATAAATCCTTATCGTACTAAAGTACCTAAACTTATTACACCATAGAAACAAATGCATTACGGATTCAAAATAAAGAATATAGACATTAAATATATAAAAAAAAAATATTGTTATCCTCAGCTTGATCAAAAGTCCTAACATAAACTAAAACAACATCCACGAAAACTCGAGAACAGACAATCAATCAAATAACCTAATACCGTATAGCTAATGGCTAACCCTTCGCAAGTCCATCGCGTGTCATTTGTTATGGTAAAATCCGCAGTATCGCATCTCCTTGATATCTCTTATTTATTGTTAGGACGTCAACTATGGGGTGAGGACTATTTGTCATTGGCAAAGCTTTTTGGACATATCCTCCGCGAACAGAGGGTATCCGATGAATATGTTTAAGAACTCGCGGAGTCTTGTTTGATGCAATGACTTTTTATTTTAATTTGGTTTCATAAATTGCTTTTACCATATTTGGTTAACTAATTTGAGTATCAGAATACGGTAGTTTTGTTTTGTTAATTATTAGCTTAATGTGGAAAAATATTATTTCTGCAGAGTTTATTGTTTATGAGTTTAAGCAGTTGACCTAATAATGTAGTCTAATTTTATTTATTGAAGACAATTAGTAATCTGTAAAAGTATACCTAAAGTTAAAATCAAATTCATTAGTTTAATTGTTTATGAAATCCAATCCGATATTGAAAACTTTTTATACTTTTTCCTATTCTAAAAATACTTTTGTCCTAGTCAGTATTTAGTTACTAAAATTATCAAGCAATTGTTTTGTATAAAAAAATACATAATTATTTATTATTCCAAAACTAGAAAGTATTTGTAATTAAATATTTTATAAACTTTTAGAAAATTCAAATCAAAATGTAACTAAGATTCTGTTCGAAAGCACACGATACTATACCAAGATATATACTATAGTACAAATTTTGATAATTCGGTCGAAAATCTCTTAAATTTCCTCGTATTATTCATACGTGACCCGTGGCAAGTGCTAACACTCGTTGACTTATTGACGTCATATCTCATTCACCCCTTTGCCCTTTATGTGAATGTAGATGTCTTTTCCTTTGATATTTGAAGTTTTAGACGTTGAAACCGTTTTGTTGATTAAGTTTTATAATTTAAATAGCATTTATTTTTATTTCTTTACTTTACCGCATTATGTAATGTTTTATAGCTTAGACCTCAACCTACACAGCGTAACAAACCTATATATTTCCTGACTTAATATATAGGTTTGTTACGCTGTCTTTATCTTCAAAGTTTAGATTAGATCTCTAATTCAACATTGTAGTATGCAAATCAATTCTTTCGCTTTGGAAGACGAGTACAATTTTTGCATTATATACAGGACTGGTTTATAATGCGTTTAAACATCTATAAATAATAATAGTTTACTATAATACACGTATGTAAATCAAATTTTAATTCAAGATTGTTTTATTAACCTTATTACAAATATGCTAACCTGACAAACATTGTATAGTAACATAATTATGTACTATTAAAATGGGACCACATGACACGCAAAACCTTTCAAATAAAACAAAATTGATCGAAATCGGTCAACCCAGTCAAAAGTTCTGAGTGAAAATACATTAAAAAAAACAGTCGAATTGAGAACCTCCTCCGTTTTTGGAAGTCGGTTAAAAAGATGTTACATATATGATACTATTACTAATAATATTATACCTATGTATTTTGTTATTATTTAATTAAAATTAACATCTCATCGAATGATTCATAAGCGCTAATAAAAGACGCCATACAACAACTTTTGGTATTGATAATAATAATTTTAACCATTACACTACCAAAACACAGATGATTTAAAAAAGAAATACATTCTTAAAATGATCACTCGTACAATGGTTCATATCAAAATATCACACAAATCACATCCATAGAAATACATCAAGGGGTGGATTTGCATGGGGCGATGTGACAAGAATATATCGTCGTCAAAGATTCCAAAATGGCATTACCGTGTATTATATTAAATATAATCGTCGATTAGTGAGTATCCTTGTAGAGATATGTAACTGTCAAATGAAATAAATTAATTTATGTAAGGTATTAAGTCTTAATTACTTGTTCTAAAGGCTTGGTGGGTAGTTGGAAATTTTTACCTTTTCTATTATATTTTTATTTATATCAATAGGTATTAGAATAATGCCAAATAATGCCTCGAAGTAAATTTGTAGACGACATTTATTAAACTAGTAAAACATGAATTCGCAAACAATAGCTTACAATAGTTTAGTTATTCTACCGTTTCATTTGTTTATTGATCATTCACGAAAGTCTGTTGTAACTTCGTCTATTTTGTGAAATTATATAACGTTTACATAGTTCAGAGATTGGTTTATTTAATTAGCTTCAATAAATTCTGTAATCAAAGTGGATATCGTTATCTTTTATTTAAATAATGATATTTTTGATTATGTTTACTTTATAAATTTTAATAAATTAAAATGTTTTAACTCCCATGCTATGGACGCATATCTTATACCCTCGGAGATGATAAGAAATATATAGTCAGTTAAATTTAATATCTAAGTTGGTAAAACTACCGCAGTCACCTAGTTTAATATATATTACAATTGACACAACACAACAATGCCCAATTACTGTTCATTTTTCTTAGCCAAATCCTCGTGACGCGTGCCCGGGTAAGGGTTAGTAATCGTCCGGTGATAAATGACCGGCCGGATGACAGGAGAAGGACTTAAGGACGCCGAGTTAGGTTGGTGTCGTACTGACAGATATAATAAGCAAAGAGTGTGGTAGCACGTAAGCTACTCTGAATGCTCTTGATTTAAAAAAAATATTGGTTGTAGTTAAATATTCTAAATACCTTATACAAAACAAAAAATTTAAGCTTCAGGGAACAGGAAAGAAGGTAAGAACGTGAACGTGACAGATGTTTGCTTCTGCACCCAAGAAGTAGCTGAACATATAAGTTACAATTCAAGGCTAATGATAGGCTCATCTGCTACAACACCAATATTAAAATAAGTAATAGCTGTGAGACATAAATTAGATACCAGTTGTATACGCTATTGAACTATATATCTTTGCTTCTTATCTAATCCCAGCCTTATAATGGTTAACCGGGTCACAGGCGAGATACAGGTTGCTTCAGATAGTCGGGATTGATGACTCTCGTACCGCTAATGTCATCCCGTTGTAAATGTTCCGATGATATTTGAAAATAATGTTCTACATATTTACCAGTGAAGTCTTGTTGTATGGTTATGTTTTTTTTTCTGCTGCTTTCAGGTATTCATTTTCAAAGTACCATGAACTATTCTTAATCCTAATTAGTTTAATATTCTTATGAAATATTGTAAATATCGTGTTTGCGATAGTAGCGTATGTTTGAAACGAATGATTTTGATTCAGTATCTTGATTTGTTACGTCATAAAATTATTAGTTACACGTAAAACTTTTTCTTGTTCCGTACATCTTCTTATTGTAAAGTAGTGTAGTATAGTAGAAGGTGTATCTTTTGTACTGGGTTTTCCACAAATCCCAAAATCGTATATGTAATCGTTATATGTATACCGAATGAATTTTATTTGAATTATCGAAAATGTCGCAATAATTCGTGTATTATACACAATATCCATTTGACTTAAAACAAAACTTTTTAAATAATTTTCATACATCTGAATACATATAAACATATATAAACGAGAGACGATAGCCAGTCGTCCGTGCCTATCCACGGCTGTATCGCTCCAGTCAACCGATATGATTTCCACATGTGGTGCCGCTGTGAACACCAATATGTATATCGAGTGAGAGGGTTTATAATGAAAAGCATATTAGGCTATATTTATGTATACTGACAAGACTTATGCAGATTTGTAGTTTACTTAAATAGCAATGTATTTGAGTTATCACGTGACGTGACGCCTGAAGTTGTCTTCATTTGATGCTTTTCAAATAGGTATTAAATTCTTTGTCAGTTCAATTATGTTGTTAATTTTTTGTAGGTTATAAACGGCTATTGACACATTCACCAAATTTGTAAGAAATTTTCAAAAATACCAATTAAAGAAGTAAGAAAGTTAATTGTCTGGAAAAGATCGCTGTTGTAGCGATAAGGCCGCCTCTAATGCATTTATATTTTGTTGACATGAATTTTGGTGTGCAATAAAGGGTATAAAAATATTATAATAAATCGATAAAAAATAAAGTTTCGTTTTTTGTACTTGCACTTTCACTGTATGTTTCACATGTTAGTCTATAATTCTGAATTTTAATAACTTGTTAAGCAGGAATCAATCAGTTAGGCCTTTACTTCATAAATATGGAATATTTTTGTAATAATAAAATGTACCTATCTACTCGTTTCGGCATGTGGCGTAATATACAATTTTTTTATATCAGAATAATAAATAATCAAACCCCGTTTTATGTTTTTATATTTCTTAATATTTTATTAATATTAAATATTTTTAATAAATGTCAGTTAAAGAATTTACTTATATTTTATATTCTTCTTTATAATTTATATTGTATTTTTCATTTTTTACACATTTTCTTACGTGTAGGTACGTTGTTTTTGATTTTATTATTCCTTAATAATTAGTCGATAACAACCGGTATATAAGATTTTATCATTACTTTATTCGTTAAATAGCTCATTGAAAACCTGAACAAAGAATGGCTATTACAGGACATTAAACTATATTAAGCTTATAATTTTTGACAAAAAAAAATTTATCACTAATAATTTAAACACCTATGTAAGTTAAATTTATATTAAAAATCTCGTCATTTATTTTAAAACATTTCAACTATTACAATGTATATTTTAAAATGGTAATAAAAATAAAAGTTTTATTGGCACTCCGAAACTCATAACCGAGTTTCAAGAGCGAGACAAGGATGTAAAAACCGGCAGGAAGGGGGAATTGGCAAACTAATAACACTTGGCAACCATTGGCAATCGTTGGCAATAGTTGGCAACGGTATTTATAGGAGTCGATACGAAAACAATAAATAATGACCAGCGTAAATAGTTATCAAGTATTTGGCTTGTGTTATGTCCAGTTTTTGATGTAAGTGTGCTGGATACGACTGGTAATCATATATAATAAACTAGCTGTGCCCCGCGGTTTCACCCGCGTTGATTTGAGGAAAAAATAGCCTTCCTTCTTCTTAAAGCATAACCTTTCTCTTTAAATAAGCTATCCACCTTGGAGGAATTTTTCAATAATTCGAATCAGTAGCTCTTGAGACTTGCGCGTTTAAACAAACAAACCAACTTTTAGGTTTATAATATTAGTATAGATTAGTTAAGATTACTTTGACTGGATTGACAGAATAATCTGAAATGTTTCAATGAGACCAACCATTTTTTTTATTTAACAGCTTTTATTGTATTTAATTCATATTTTGTACATTTACCTATCATTTATTGTATATTTAAGTAGCTTAATATATTTTTCTTAGTTTACACTAAATAAATTTCAGAACGCACGCATAAATATTTGACAACCAATATGTATTATGTCAATCCGTTTTCATTACTGACATTATTATACATTTTTAAAATCTAAAATACGCCACTATCCGTATATTGTGGATATAATTATGTTGTCGATTCGAAACCTTTATTTAAATACGTTTTTTAATTTTAGGGAAGAATTTACCATATCGACGGGATGAACATTAAATGTTTGACAGCTACGAAACACGAACATTACTTCCATACAAATTTTGATTCCAACCTTTTAACCCTATGTAGTAGCCTATGTCCTTTCTCAGAGTCTAGACTATCTGTATACCAAATTTCATTTAAATCTGTTCAGTAGTTTTAGCGTAATTGCGCGACAGACAGAGTTACTTTCGCATTTATAATATTAGTATGGACTAGTAATTTATCTGAATAAAAAATAATACGTTGCACCTTAAAATAAGCATTTAAAAAAAAAAATTCATTACCAAAATACCTTATTATTTTTTTATA
This sequence comes from Melitaea athalia, assembly GCA_905220545.2. NCBI lineage: Eukaryota > Metazoa > Arthropoda > Insecta > Lepidoptera > Nymphalidae > Melitaea > Melitaea athalia. The sequence goes on from HG992196.1 coordinate 8,405,399, forward strand.
CGATACCATCTATAAGTGAACATTTTTTATTCGAGATATGAAAAAAAAAAACATAGAAATTAGTCGATGACATCAGTCAGTAACTATGTTATATATTTTTGTTTGTGTAGGTACTAAAAATTTTTTTATATACATACGAGTATATATAATCGGTAAACGTTTCAGTTCACATTACTTACCTAGCAATACCTACATAGTTTTTTTAATGATATACAATATTATAGGTAGTAATTAATAGGTATTTTATAAGATACAATTCTGTAGAAATTAACAAAATAGATACAACTTTGATATGTCTTACTGATTTTCCTCAGAAAAAAAAAAACGTTTTAAAAGTCATTTCCAGAGACTCATCGAATATTATCCTAGGCCGCGAAGTTGGACAATAATCGCTAATGGAGCGATGCAGTGGACACAATTCATACAGCTAGCCGTTATTGCCTCGCCGGCGAACTAATGGGATAATTCGTGACTAAATCACAAATTTCGTATGTCTGCTGTGTGTTAAAAGATCGCTTTAGCAGTTTTTATATACACATGTATAAATTGTACAAGTGTGTACATAATTATGTAGTTCCTTCATATATAGTCTTATAGGAAGATATACAATTCGCTTTTACTTCAAATACAAGTTACACAGGCATCAAGTTGAATATCAGCTTAGACTGACGTCTACGCGTGTGTGTTAAATCATATTAAACGTACATATATTATACTTATAAGTGAAGGAAACTATGTACCTATATCAATATTGACATCTATAAACAAGTCTATGTATCGTTTAATTGAATAAATTGTATATGAATTAAACAAGCATTTTGGTACAATAACATATTATCCATACAAAACACATTTCAAGTGTTACATAGATACATATTTTGTTACTCAGTAATTATTATCTACGTTTTTTTTATTTTTAGGTTATAATAAATATTTTGTTTCTTAGCAATTATTACGTTTCTTTTTTGTTGTTTCATAAAACATCTTTCTGGTACTTATGTGCAGACTATTATTAACACATACAAAAGTTGTCGAAAGTTATCAATAAAATATAATTATTATTAAAATAAAACCTCTTTCACATTTGATAAAAATATACATTTACTAAAATAAAAAATACTCGAAAATTAAAATATTTAAAGTCATAAAATTTTGCTCTGCATTTAATATTTTTAAAATTATACAATTAGTAATCTCAATCATAAATTTATGTCTCTGTGATATTTAACTGCCAGCCAGCTATTTATTACAATATTAAAAACACAAAATAAGCTACGTTACTCTTTCAAGACCCAACACAACTTGCACTGCGATGGAGACAGTCAAGCAAACCATAGATGAACTTGCACAGGCGTTTAATGCACAGTTTAAGGACTTCCGGAAGGATTTAAAAGCCACTGCACAGGCTGCTACTTCAATTGCTGACATCAGTGAACAATTTGATTCCTTCCGTGCCTTTGTCTTGACTGCTCTTGAAAGTCTTCAACGTCAGGTGGAGTTCCTGTCCAAACAGCAGGACGAATCTGAGATGAGATCACGAAGGAAGATCCTACTGCTACAGGGAGTCCCCGAGTTGGACAAGGAGGAAACTACCAGTCATGTAGTTAAATTGTTGGGTGATACGCTTGGACTCGCACAGATTACACCAGTCTCCTTTACTCGCTGCCACAGATTAGGTCGTTCAAACAAAGACAAACCTCGGGCAATTTTAATTAAATTTAAAGATCTCTCGCTACGAAACCAGGTTTGGTCAACTAAGACTAGTTTTAAAGGCTCTGGCGTCACCGTCTCTGAGTTCCTGACGAAAAATCGACATAAAGTTTTTCTAGCTGCTCGCCAGCGCTTCGGCGTTTCTAAGTGTTGGACGAGGGATGGTGTTATTGTAGTCCTGGGTGGTGATGGTTCAAAACATCGTGTGACATCGATGGAGGGGTTGGATGGTCTGCCTGAATCGATCGCAAGTACTTCCGATTCTCGAAGCGTGTCTCCTGATGTGAGAGCTGCCGGGCCGTCAAAGGCGAAACCAAGGGTCAAGAGAACAGTGAAGAAATAGACACTTTTGTTACAGTATTTTCTTTTACTTTGTTTACTTGTTGGACTCTTTTACTGAGGTAACGTATATATTTTATGTTGTTTCTTTGCCTTTTTTAATTTAATAATTTTCAGTTTAATTATTTGTTTTACTTCAATCAAATATCAATTACTAACAATTGACAGCTGTTATATGACAAATGACATTTGACAGGTAATTTCGTTCATAAATGTTTTTTTTTTTTAATTCTGTGTTAAATATCGAGTCAATGATAATTTTTTCTCACCTCAAAGTATCGACTTGTGTGTGCTTCCAGTGAAAGCGTCCAACAAGTTATTTTATTTTGATGTCTTTTTAATTAACTTATGTATATAGATTTTTTTTTCTCTTATTTGACTGATTGTCTTTGGGTAGCTTTTTAATTGTTTTTGTGTTATAAAAATTCGTACTTTATCATTTTGTTATTTAGTATGGCTGGTCGGTGGTGTTTTATAGTTAATTTTTATAGATCAAATTTAGTCATATATTTTATATATTCATAATTATCACATTACTATTTAAGGTATTAAGTACATTATATATATATACATATTATATAGATAGATAGAAATATTTTAACATATATTACACATAAAATATTATTTACTTAAATATGTCGTCTGTAAGTGGTTCAGATAGCGATCACTATTTTTCTTTATCGTCTTCTGATGAATTTCCCAGTGATGATAGTTACCACAGTACAAATTCTCCTTCTCTAAATATTACCCTTGATTCACACTTCTCAGACTGTTTGAAAAATTTTAACGTTATTCATATTAACGCTCAAAGTGTTCCGGCCCATTATCCTGATATGCTTGCATCATTCGACTGTCGCAATATTCACGCTATCCTTATTTCCGAGTCCTGGCTAAAACCATGTTTACCTTCTACTTCCTATTCATTACCTGGTTTCCAACTTATTCGGAATGACCGAATTGGTAAACGGGGTGGTGGTGTGGCGATCTACTTACGTTCTTACATTCCTTTTAGTATCGTTAGTTCGTCTAGCCAACCGCCCGTTACTGATGCGGCCGAGCATTTACTTATAGAAGTAATCCTTTCTCATTCAAGAATCCTTCTTGGTGTCTTTTATAATCCTTCCTATCTTTTTAATTACATTCCTAATTTTGAAACTGTTTTAAACAACCTTGTCCCTATCTATAGCCACGTTCTCATAATGGGAGATTTTAACACTTGTTTACTGAAAGATCATGCTAACAGTAAAAAACTATTAGATGTTGCCGAATCTTGTAATCTGCATATTTTGCCTCTTGCAGCTACTCATAAATCTCCCGGCTGTGTTCCTTCGCTTCTTGATCTTATCCTAGTCTCCTCTCCTGACTTAGTTTCCAAGCACGGCCAATGCTCCGCTGATGCGTTTTCCTATCATGACTTGATTTTCCTTTCATATAAAATTCGTCCTCCAAAAGCAAAATCTAGAATATTTCTGCGACGTAGTTTTGGGGGAATGGATAGAAGCAAACTCTGCGACGATGCTTGTCACATAGATTGGACATCAGTTTTTGACGCTGACACTATAGACAAGAAAGTGGACATATTTAATACGCAGCTCACTCAACTGTATGACGTCCACGCGCCTATTAGGCCGATTAAATTTAAACACCTCCCAGCTCCTTGGTTGTCTGAGGATCTGAAGGAGCTAATTAATAAAAAGAACCAAGCCAAATCTCGATTCAAGTCCAATGATACTGACCATAACCGCGAAATATATAGAAAAATTCGAAATCGCTGCAATACATGTTGTAGGGACGCTCAACGACGCCACATCCAAAAATCAGTCGAAAACGGCGACACGGCTAAAACTTGGAAATTTCTTGAAACACTTGGGGTTGGTAAAGCATCTCGTAAAACTTCTGTTAATATCGACGTTGAACTTCTAAATCAACATTTTTCCTCTTCTACTTTACTCAATAATGTTGAAAAACAACAAACGCTAAATTTTCTTTCGTCGCTTCCAACTCCTAATTTTTCACCGTTTACCTTCTCTTCTTTCACCGAATGTGATGTTAAAAGGAGCGTATTGTCCGTGGCTTCGAATGCTGTTGGTACTGACTGTATAAGCCGTAATATGATCATTCCCATCCTAGATATTATTATTCCTGTTCTAGTTCACATTTTAAATTATTCTATCACTAGTCGTAAATTCCCTGATGCGTGGAAGGAGGCTCAGATTATCCCACTTCCTAAAAAAGCTAACGCTACCAAGCTTTGTGACTTCCGACCTATCTCCATCCTCCCTTTCATTTCAAAAATTCTCGAAAAGCTAGTTTTTCACCAATTAAACCTTTTCCTCAACAAAAACTTGCTTCTCAGTCCTCTCCAATCTGGCTTCCGCAAAGGTCATAGTACGGTTTCAGCTTTAGTCAAAGTTACTGATGATATTCGATTAGCCATGGACAATAAACAACTCACAATTTTGACTCTCCTTGACTTCAGTAATGCATTCAATTGTGTTGATTATGACATCCTACTGAGTGTTTTGCGTTCCTTCAACATATCTCCATCGGTGACTGATTGGTTTCTGAGTTACCTCAGGGGGCGTCGTCAACGCATATGTCTTGATGAGGCTTTCTCCTCATGGTGCGACGTCCAATCTGGGGTACCTCAAGGTGGCGTTTTATCTCCTTTGCTTTTTTCAATTTTTATTAATTCAATTACTCACTGTATTTCTTCTCACTACCACATGTATGCAGATGATATTCAAATTTATCGCCATTCCACGCCTGAGGATGTTGTGAGTGCAATCAACATAATAAATATAGATCTTAAAAACATTTTTGATTGGAGCAAGCGATATGGGCTTAGTATCAACCCTGGTAAGTCGGAAGTTATTGTTATAGCCACCTATTACTTATAATGATACCAGCTTGCCTTACTGCTCCACTGTCAGAGATCTCGGCATTCACTTAGACAAGACGCTGTCATGGTCGGATCATTTAAAAGCAATTAGTAAAAAAACTTTTGCAGCACTGAATTCGTTACGTCGCCTTAAATCCGTTCTGCCAATCCCTACCAAAATTATGTTGGCAAACTCTCTTCTCTTATCTATTCTAGATTATGCTGATGCAAGCTATCCTAATTTGACCGAGGACCAACTCAATAGGCTTGAGCGACTTCAAAATCTTGCCATTCGGTTCATATTTTGCCTACGCAAATTTGACCATGTTTCTGAATTTCGTTCCAAGCTCAAGTGGCTTCCTATACGCTTTCGCCGGAACCTACATATTCTTTCTCTCTTGTACTGTGTGCTGTTTGATCCAAATTCTCCTTCTTATTTAAAAGATAAATTTATATATCTCGGCGTAGCTTCGGAATTAAGATCGTCTCGAAGACTTATGCTGGAGATGCCTGTACATAAGACTAAGTACTTTAGTCAGTCTTTTACTGTTCAGGCTATTAAATTATGGAATAGTCTGCCCTTACCCATAAGAGAGGCTAAATCACTGTTCACTTTTAAGAAACATGTTAAGGATTACTATCTCAAGATGGTGACGCTTTAGTGTTACATAATTATATGGTGCAATTTCTTTTATTTTTTTTTATTTTCGTTTATATGTATATATGTGTTATTTTTTTATCATTCACTTAATTTTTTATCTTCTGTTTATACTTTATTATTTATTAGTTTATGATAAAATATATATTATTTTTTATTCTTCTTTTTATTTATTTATGTATTTTCTATAAGTATTAGGATGTAGACATTCGTATGTAAGTTTATTATACATCTACACCACCTACCCAATTTTGTTAATAAGTTTCCTTTTATATTTGGGTTGTCTGGAAGAAATGGCTAATCAGCCATAAGTCCGCCCATTGTACTTCACTGTTAGTACTTATCTGTAAGCTTTGTTTGTTTATATTTGTGGTGTACAATAAAGTATAAAATAAATAAATAAATATTTAACCACATATTAATGTGCACCGCACGTTTTTTAAAAATCGAACTTTAATTTGTTCCACCAAATCCAAAAAATAATAATTAAACGTTAAAAACGTGAAGTAATTTCTTTTATTATTCGAATTTCAAATACAGGAAAACAAAGAAAACGAAAGATTCTTTTAAAAGCGTTATCGGAGGTACAAAACGGTAAATTAAAAGGGATGTACTCGTATGTATATTAGTTTTTCGTAGCAGCGCTTCTTGAAAGTGTGATTCAACAACAGCGATACCATACTTCTTGCTTAGCTGTGTTTTAAACTTGCACGGATTTATATCGATGCAGTTTACGTTCATACTGCGCTACCGGGTTTAATGAAGACTAGCGTCTCACACGTTTTTACTCGTATATAGATTAGGTTCTTAAATTGCTTGAAGTTCGCAGTAAATGCTTAACAGAAGTAGGATAACGATATAAATATAAGAATGTTTATATAAGCCTATACATATTGATAAATGCTTTTGCATAAAATTCTTTCGTTAGCACAGTTTGTAGTTGCCCTGCTTTCGACTCGCGGGTTGTGGGTTCGATTCCCGCCTGAGTGTTGGTGTAATATTTGTATTTATATATCTATATAATTATGTATTATTTCTAAGTAGGTATATTTATTTAAAAAAATGCTTTAATAGTCTCTTGTTACCTATAACACAAGCATTAAGTTGGTTACCGTGAGAAAAGATGACTGTGTGTGTATGTTATAAGATAAAAAAATATATATATATAATTTAACGATAGTAAAGATACTGTTAGTTTGTAATTATCCATAGTTTTTACGAGAATTATTTTGAATTGTTAGCAATAACATAAATATAAACTTGACGTTTCATATAATAAGGAAGTAAATATTATTTTTGATAATTAATAATCTATACTAATATAATAAAGCTGAAGAGTTTGTTTGTTTGATTGTTTGTTTGATTGTTTGTTTGTTTGTTTGTTTGTTTGTTTGTTTGTTTGTTTGTTTGTTTGAACGCGCTAATCTCAGGATCTACTGGTCCGATTTGAAAAATTCTTTCAGTGTTAGATAGCCCATTTATCGAGGAAGGCTATAGGCTATATATCATCACGCTAAGACCAATAGGAGCGGAGTCCACGCCGACGAAGTCGCGCGCAGAAGCTAGTTTGTTATAAAAGAACTTTAAACATAAAATTTTACAACCCTAGCCTGCTTTGCTGAAAGACTTCTAAGCAAAGAACGATCAATTCGAAATCAGTGACAAATAGGTAAATCATAGTTCTTGGAATATGCTTACGTTATCTCAAAAAATAAAAAATAAATTAAGTAGATATGTACTGTTTTTGGCTATTTCTAGTAATTACTAGAACCTACCAGGTTAAGTTAAGGTCACCTAATTAGGTGAGGGTGGTGAACTGTGGGTGGTAAGTCCCTATAGGTATGTACATATGGGTGTAGGTCTCTATAGTAATGATTATTATTTTCACAAATAATAGTTTTTGAGTAATAACGTCATGATTAAGGTATCTATATGCGTGCGTGGTACATTAGGGTGGTTACACACGAGCCGTGATGCAATCGCGTTATAAGGCCACCAGTCGCCATACTTTATGCGCACTCACAATTAGTTGCCGCGAGATGGCAGGTGAAACTATGGGACAGAGAAAACCATGGATTCGACTAACAATGTTTTATATATTTACTTCTTTTTTTACTTTACCACAATAAACATGAAAACTAACTAAATTTATTCATTTGGAAATTCAAAAAAGGATATTAACAAAAAAAGTTTGAAAAATTATTTTGCTATAAATATATAAACAAATCAAAAATAATTATCTACTAATAATGCTACTGTAAATCGAATTAATTAGAAACTAGTATAAAAAATATTACACAAAATGGTATTATTTACAATTTTATAAGCTTGCTATTTTACCTAAATGCTTATAATCGAATTTCAATTAATATTATTTAAAAATTTATATTCAAATTGACTCTGCACAGAAAATTGTCTGTAGAAATAAATATTTGAACACCGAATAAAAAATCTGTAGAATATGTTGGTTAAACTATTGAATTAGAGACACTCTGTAAAACCATATTTTGGCAAATAACGAGTTATATTATGTCATATTTATATTATACTAGCTGTGCCCCGCGGTTTCACCTGCGTTGATTTGAGGGAAAAAAATGCTTTCCTTTTTGTCAATAGTATAAGATTTAATTAGCTTGATATATTTTCCTTAGTTTACACTAAATAAATTTTTGAACGCACGCATAAATATTTGACCAAAGAGTATATTATAACCAATAAGTTTTATATTTGACAACCAATATATATTATGTCAATCCGTTTTCATTACTGACATTATTATACACTTTTAAAATGTAAAATACGCCACTATCCGTATATTGTGGATATATGTTGTCGATTCGAAACCTTTATTTAAATACGTTCTTTAATTTTATCGGAGAGTTTACCATATCGACGGGATGAACATTAAATGTTTGACAGTTACGAAACACGAACATAGTTCCATACAAATTTTCATTCCCACCTTTCAATCCCTTACACCCTTTTATTCGCATTAAAAAGTAGCCTATGTCCTTTCTCAGACTCTAGACTATCTGTATACCAAATTTTATTTATATCTGTTCAGTAGTTTTGGCGTGATTGCGCGACAGACAGACAGACAGACAGACAGAGATACATTCGCATTTATAATATTAGTATGGATTATTATTTTTTATTAGAAAAGGTGTCCATCCCACCCGCAGCTCCCCGTAAAGCATCTCCCGCAGAAGTCGTTAGTAACAAACTCCACACATTTGTGTCACCGGATACAATCCCATTATAATTTTAAATTTTAAGCTCATTATTTATGTTTGTGCCCAATCTGCCGGCGAAATCTTTGATGCCCATTTAATAACATGAAACAAAACGATCCTAGTTTATTTTCAGTTTGATGAAAATCTAAAAATAGGCATCTATAGTAGGCTATAACAAGAGTATGTATGGTTATAATTAATTCAATTTTGTGTAAATATCAATCAAAATCTAAATATTTTGATTTTACTTTAATAATTGTGTTTGCTAGCAAACGAAAAAAAAAACGACTTCAATTACATCGACAAGTAATACAACGTAAGTAGACGAAAATAACAAACGCACTAGTCGTCACTACGATTTTCGATAGTTCCCCTCGATTTCTCTGGGATTCCATCATCAGATCCTGATTTCATTTTCATGGTACCATTTCTGGGATATCTCTTTTTCAACAAAAAAAAAAAAGAATTATCAAAATCGGTTCATAAACGACGAAGTTATCCCCGAACATACGTGAAAAAAAATATAAAAATATATACGGTCGAATTAAGTAACCTCCTCCTTTTTTGAAGTCGGTTAAAAAGTAACGCATGAGGCGTTTCATGTTTATTCAACTACCCTCAATAGTTGAGAATAAAATTCAGAAACTCAAAACACAGACGATCAATGCAATTCAAACCGTGGTGACGCAGTAGTTGCGGCAACTGGTTGACGCGATCGCGGGTTCTATCCACTGACAAGATGAACATTTGTACAATCTATAAAAATTGATTTTGATAAACTTTGACAGTTGTGGTATTATGCTACGAGTAATTCCGTCGATTACCGATATGACATTCTGTTCAAATAATAATAAAATAAATATATGAAACGTCAGAACAGTGTCTGCTTTATGTAGTCTATAATACTTAAATATTTAATTGATGACAAAGATGGATATAATAAACTTATTTCGTGACTAATATTTAGTTATGTTAATCACTAGTTAAATAGTGGTAATATTTATATATAAACTTCAATAAATTCTAAATATCTAAACGCGATATTTGATTAAAGTTTTATTTCAAAAACTATTTAATTTTATTTATTGACCTTCTATCTTCTGTCTTCCCTAAAAGGTACATACATAATATTGAAACCTTCAAAGGGTTAAAAAGGTTAAAAAATAGAAACCTTTTTAAAAGTTTAGCCCGTACTACCGTATACTAAATTATATATTATTACCAAAAAGCTTACATTTAGTTACTTAAAAATATATTAACTCAGATTAGCAAGAATAACTAAACTAAAAATCTTTTAAAAGCTTTTACATTTTAATAAAAAATATAATTATAATATAAACGTGAGCACATTAAGACTTATTGTTTCATTCTTTGTAAAATTTCACAAATTTTTATATAAGAATGTTTTTCTTTTAAATAAACCATTAGGTTGGCACCGTTCACGCCTTCGGAAGAAATATGCACTCGCGTACTGAAAACAATTAAGAAAGAATTTTTATGTTAATGTTTATTTTACTTCTATTATAATAAAATATAGAAACATGTTTAACTATTTCTATTCCTAAGATAGAAAACCTAATGCCTGTGTTTTATTATAGCCAATACCGCCTGAACAGCTTATTGCAACCACGTCTTTAACCCCGAACATTTATATTTAAGTTAACGTCTCAAATCGAAGTCTAAATTGATTATTGTCATTACATTCGAAATTCAAAAATTCGAAAATATTAAATTCTCCAGAACAGGAGACATTATATAACTATTTAATGAATATAGTTTAAAAATATTTTACTAACGGTATAAACAGAATAATTTAATTTACCAATCACGTTCGAAATTTAAAAAAAAAGCGCACCTGAGCCGGGGAGCCGGGGGACAAATGGCACAGAACTAATTAAATATAGCTCGGAAATATTTTAATAAGTTTACGATTCACCTCGACGCGGCTTAAAACAAATATTGTGTTTGCTTGCTGTGTGAGCGTTGAATTTTAATATCATTACTTGAGTTGAGTTTTTAATTTTATAAAAGCAAAATTCCTTTTGTTAAGTTTTTTATAATGCCACGGATTTTTCTAGCGTCATTAGCGACGGACATTTTGTAAGACCGAAATAAATTAATTTAGGTCTGTACGAATAAATTCTGAGTGTACCGGACTCATGTGTGATTTTATTATACGGTACAAAGAAGTGCGTTTTGTATTTGTCTATATGCTTAGACATTATGTTTTGTGAATATGTCGCAAAAGAAATACAAAAATAAACTATCGTCGTCGGTTTATTTTAACAGTATTTGTTAACTTTTAATCCCTCCTTTCTGTCTAAATATTAGGAAAATAATAGATAACATAACTATTTTCCACTATCAAAAGATTTCTTCAATATATAAATATAAATTTATTAATCTTGATTACAAATTAGTACTTACTTACACAACAAAACGCTAAAATATGTGATTTAAATCCCTAAAAGTATTTAACTCAATTAGTAATTCAAAATCAATACCCGAGCGATTAATGTGAATATGCCTTCAACTCATAAATTGGTCCATTTAACTTGACTCTTCCCTAAATTATTTCTATCGATCAGCAATTAATTCGTTTCAGGAATGACATCTGAAAATCGAGATGAAAAGCCTCCGCTTAATCACTTCATCGTCGGTAACATTAGCAATTTTTGCCAATAAACGACTTTAATTACTCTAACCGTATACTCATTTCTCACTCAATCAAATTCTTAGTCTTTATGACTTCCGTTTTTCACCTTTCACCCGCTCGAAGTGAATGTGCCGTCTAACGATATTAAGGGGGTCGGAGAAATTGCAGCGCTTGAAAGTGACAGGGAGCCGCTTCAGGGAGTGGAATCAAAAATTTAAATTGCGGAAATTCTTCAACCGTTTGACGCGTCTTTATTGGAGCTCGGATGCGCTCATAGATATTGCAGTTCTTATTTTAAATTTTAAAATTTTCCCCCTTTCAGTCAATTGAAGCGATCATACTTTAAATTTTTAATTTAACGTTTGTATGTAAACTGGCTATCATATAGTGTACAAAACGAATTCGAAATTTAAATTTTTATTCCGAAACTGTAAACGTATTTAATTTGTGAATAGCTTACGATCTTGTATAAAGTTTTTTATTTATTTTATAAAGTCAAACCGGAAGTAGTTGATATTTTTAACACTATTTCCTTGATATCGAGGGTCAGAAGAGTTATTGTAGCATTTATTTGAGAAAGTTGTAACATGAACGTAGGGGCGGAGAGGGTTAAATGGCTATTTTTTCCCTATTGCTTGAAACAGATTTATAAATCGTCCTCAGGGCATTATAGATGATGTTTCGATAAGGTTACCCATTTTACGATAATGCAAATAGTTTTCATGCATGTTTTAAATTAAATTGACAAAGTTACGTTTTTTATTTGTAACATCCAAATTTGAAGGACAATTATGCTTTTTAGAACTCTTGCAATTGCTTTATTATAACAGTATTTGTATATGGTTCGCTTTTACTTTGTAAAACTGAATCGTTTACTATAAATTACTAGGTACAATCCAATATACCTACCTAAAGAAAATATTCAAAACTTACCTAAAATTAACACAGCCATGCAATAGTATGATAAAAAATATACATGCTGCGCATTACAAAGGTTTCGAAAAAATTTAAAAGACAATTAATCCCAGATGAAACATACATGAAAATTAAAAAAAAAAAAAGTTCTAAAGAGGGCAACCCTGGACGGTCCGATAAATAAAAGTGGTCTGAGGAAAAAACACGAGACCGCTAACAGACCAACTTCCGAACGTGGATATTTATGGACAGAGGGATGTTTTATTGCGCTCGGCTCCATTTTAACCCACTTGCCCCCGGCCGCACTCTCCGAGGTATATCTCAGACCGACATGTAATGCTGTTTTACTTGAAACTTTAAAAAAAATTAAACTACATTTTTCTAAATTCTCAATAGTTAATATGAAAACACGTCACGAATTCGTGAATGATGAACGACTACAGTTAAATTTTTTACCATGACTCGTGTTATCTTTAGTTGTAACCAAAAACGTTAATCTAGTTCAATTAATATAGCAAAATAAGTTACAAATTACACGTATTAATGTGCTTGAATTATATATTTTTGAGTATGCGTGAGTATCATCATGTTATATGTGGTTGTTATTTTCATTTTTATATTTTCTACTTTATAGGCTATTCGAATATATTATTATATTCTTCATTTATGGTTTTTGCCAAGGGGTCTTTCTCTGTTGCTCTAAATTATTTTCGTTATGCAGTTACATAATGAAAATGGAATACATTTAAATATTAAAGTAAATTATCGATGTGTGTGTGAATATTTTAAATATGTTATTAAGAATATTATTTTCATCTTTTCCACGAATTAATAATTGTTACAACATTTGAATATATAATTTTTTTTTGTTCAATGTTGTGAAATTTATATTGATAAAATTTTAATTTTAATTATCTAAGCAACAAATCCAATGTATGACCTGTAAAATCTACCTCGCACTAAATATTTACAATTAGATTAATATTACAATGTAACATTTACAAGCAAGTAATAGTTTGACTTTAGACATTACTTCTTTAATCCTGATAATTAGATATCTGTCCTCAACAACGATAAAAGCGGAACTATCCTTCTAAATTACACAACGGTGTAACACACGTCCATTCCATTTTATTCGACGCTTCAGAAGAATATTTTTATCAGCTCCTGTTTCCTCGTGTGTCCTCAGCAGTGCCTGATAAGGTGATTCTAACAGATAAGGCATATTGTTCTTGTGAGTTTATGTTTGACAGGTCATTCTGTGTTATGGTGTTCAATGTGATTTGTTACGTTTTTACCATTTTTATTGTAAAGGGGAACTGCTTTCCTGACCGTTTTTCGGGTATTTATGGTACATAATATATGATAATATTTTAGTCTTTATTTTTATAGGTATGTTTGTTTTAATCTTTAGCGTTTGATAGAATTTTGTCCTGGGTATTCTATCACCGGTTTTCTAGCAAGACTCACAAGTACATTATTTTCTACTTTACGTCCAAACGCTGCACTTAGAATCGAAGGAAACTTAGTGAAGAAATTTGAGCTGTGATATTTAATTAAAACTTAATCTATCAGATTCCTACGAGATTGATCCTATCATATGGATAGAGCCTAAAAAACAGAATTATTACATACAGATACATAAACTAACTGCGCCTCTCGGTTTCACTTGCCTGATTTTCGATTCTGTGGGAATGTCGGTTTAATACGTAGACTATGTGTTATTCTGGATCTTCATCTATCTACGTGCGGCGTTGTATTATAATCAGTTCAGTAGTTTTGGCGTAAAAGAGGAAAATCGTCTATCCATCGTCACAAAAACTTTTGTATTAAAAATGTTATTCGGATATAACCGTAACAATTTATAGATTAAATTACATAGTGGCGTCATCAATACAAGCAGACAGCTACGCAAATTAATGTACAATTGAAATGTTAACAATTTTTCCAAACCTTACACTTACTAACTAAATAAAAAGGGTTTCAAACATCAATCTCGTAAAAAAAATTGGTTGCCCAGACCACAATCAATTCAAGGAGGGTTTATAGCTAATATCTTCGGACTCCCACGGGTGAGATATACCATAAATTGGTCTAAGTGATTCACCCTTTCAATCTTTCAATGCCCTGGCGATTTCGTGTTAAAAAATTTATGGGACGGTCAAGATTTCAACCCCTTCGATTATGTGGTTTTTATTCGGTGATGAATTGTGGAAATTGTGTTTCAGATAGGGGATGTACACAGATTTCTTTTTATTTTATATTGAATATGTTGTCTTTGAAGTAGTGACGAAATTGTGAATAAATCGCGTTTTTAGTGAATTTGCGTTAAAAATAGCAGTTCAGCAAGTTTGAAGGGTTTTCTTCAACTGCGGTCAATTTGAACACGGCGTTCTAAGCTACTACGATTTTTTATAATGCAATCACTTTTTGGGATTTTATAGCGGTTTATTAAATTCTTTAGATGCCCGACGTTTCGGATACTTTACAGCAAATCCGAAAAAGTTGTTTCATTATAATGAGTGACATTAGAAAACAATAGTAGAATTTAATTAATCAAGAGATGGCTAAGGCTAGTGACTGCGATAGACGAACACGTATATGATTATATATCATACAGTTCTGACAATTGTTTATTTGTTCTACATTTTGACTTTTCCGTATTAACTTTGCGTAAGCATTTGTGATTAATAAAAAGCAATGTGCATTCAAAAGTAAGGAAGTTAAGAACAATTGTTGCAGTGACCTACATGAAGGAAACTCGATAGGCGAGACTTAGGTAAATAGTCCATTCATTAATACACAAAGAGCGAACAAACGGATAGACAATGATGGCAGCGATGCGTTGTGGATGCGACTTGTATTGAATGACGGGAATTACTACTCCTAGGTATCGAATACAGGCTGGTGGCAAACATTGAATAATTTATTAAAAATATTATTCCCTGAAATACATATTAGTATTTTACTTTTTATATGCCAGTATTAATTAATAATAGTAAACACATAGGTCTCAAAATTTATTTTTTAATATAATAATATTGACTCTGTCTTATAATTTTGAGACATTTGAACTAACACAAAAGATTTTTTTATTTATTTATTGAATATACTCGTATTTAAAGAAAACGGCGTACCGGTATAATAGATACAGAATCAATATAATACGCAACATACTCTAAGAGAGATCATAGAAATGATTTATTCATACTTATGAATAAAAAAGGGAACTAAAATATTCTTTTTTTTTAAATATTGAATCATGTTGTAAGCAACACAGTCTGTATAAGCCAGGTCATGCTGATCGTCACGCTGTCACGCGACACTCATTGTGTGTATTGTCATTGTCAACGTGGTCGCGTTGCTTCTTCAACCGCGTGTAGCCTTTGTCATTAAGATGGAACTGTTAAACTATAGCCATTCATATTTAAGCTGTAGAAAAAAAATGTTCGATTTTTAAATTAATGGAGTGTTTTGTTCTAAGCATCTTCTTTTTCTAGAATTAGAAATTGAAACGATATTCGAAATTCGAATTTACGTTGAATTCTAATTGTCGTTTTTAAGTGCGATATATAAATAACATTTAGAATAAGGTTCGATTTTTGAATATTTGTACATATATTGTTATAAATTTATAATATACTATCTTTATTATTTCTGATATCAAACTATCCAATCTTGATCAAATAATGTTTGAATCTCGTAGATAGTTAATCAAATATTTTTTTTCAACTTTTATGTTGATTCTAAAACATGCAATTTTATAATTAAGTTCCAATTCGATTAATTAGGTTGGTCATTTTAGTATTTATCACAATTACTACTTCTATAATAATTAAGGAAATCAAATTGCTTTAGTCGAGAAAGACGAGTTTTTTAGCTATATAAGTAGCAATGACAACCTTAAATTATTATGCCGAGTCTATTCAATAATAATAAATTATACACGATGTAAAAAAAGAAAAAATATCACTCAACCAAATATCAAAAGATACTTTTTCCGTATTTTAACTTTTCAAGTATTGGTGAAATGCACAAGTTCATCCTTGATCAATTATTCACGACTGGGGATTAAAAAAAATTAACATCAAAGACAAACAAGAGTTGATTCTGAACGAGCGTCAATAATTAATGATTCATTTCGTCTTAAAATTAGCCGTCATTTGAGGGTTGAACTGAGTTTTGTACAGGAAAAAAATTTTGCCCGATCCCTGAGGGAAATTTTATATAGAGTCCATATCGGTTGTTTATACTGACTTAAAGATAGTGGAAGAGTTCAATTATAAAAGGAATTTTTTTGGTAAAGGCTTCTTGAGCATCACTTTGGCGCGATAGTCATTTTGACTGGCTATTGAAAAAGTAGAGTAGTTTCGTCCCTACTGATAAGACATTTTTATATAGGATATAATTTATGCTGTGTGTGCTTCTGTATCCCAGACACAAGACTATTTATATACTACTCAATTATTGAAAATCATCTTTTATTGCATGTGAAATTGTGCAAATAATCTTTCGTTTTTCTTTTTCAAAATTTTAGAGTTACCCAAGGATAGAAGTTACTCGAGAATTTTGGATCAACATCTTAACGATTATAAATCGATAGTTTTATCATGCATATGTAATAATATAATGTTCATATTTATATTATAATTATAATTATAATGTTAACATTTATATTATTAACACTCATACTAATAAAACAATGCTTTACTTTAAAAACTAGCACAACTTTAAGTCACATAAAAATAAACAACAAATTTTGCAAAAAAACTTCATCTACTCTCTACACTCTACACTCTACAGTATACTTAAAAGAAAACACTAATTTTTTTTTATTTAATTCATATATAGAGTGACAGATAATGCAAATAATTGATATAAATTTATTGCGAATTTTTACTAATTTATACATATTAACAAATATTGTAAGTACGTCTTTATATCAGATATTGTACTTAAATATTATTATCTTTTGAGAAAAAAGTGCAGAATTAAGTAGCCAATCATTTTGTCATAGTCGGTACAAAAAATAAAAGTAAACAATATAAAAGGCTACAATTTCAATAAATAGGTATCTCATCTAGTAAATCGAACATCTTCGTCCGTGACCCTTGAAGATGAATTAATGAAAAATGAAATTGACTTGGCAAATTTAATTTTTACATTCGTCGGGACAATCTCTTCCACTGATTAGCGCATTGGCGTAGCGGAATGAAATCATTTATTGATCGAGCTATTTTATTTATAATGAGATTCTAATATTTTGCTAATTTAGAGGTCATTTTCAATTTACAAATGTCAAAGTATCTTAAGAGTTTACGTTTTTATTTATTGCAGTTTTGAATGTGTGAAAACTGTGTTATAATATAACACAGTTTTTTCGAAATAGTAACTGCGGTGTTTTTTGCTGATTTTCCCCTCAGAATCTACGTTCCAAATCGATGGTAGGTTTTTCTTTGAACTATAATTAATTAATTAAAACTAGCATAATTTTAATTTCTAAACTGACAATTCAAAGAGATTTGACATTAATTTTGATCCAGACTTCGAAAAATTCGAATTTCATGATTATTTTTATATGACAACCTTATACCGTTTTAAAGTATGGTACCGTTTAAAAAAAGTAAGAATTGGAGATTTGTGAATTAAAATTCAGAACTGATTGGATATTTTAACTGTCAATCGGACATGGTGACTTATTCTGTCTAAACTACTGTTACAGGTTCGGCGTAGAGTTTTAATGGAATACAATTAGTTTACAATATGTTGGTGGTAAGTTAGGTAGGGAATGTTGAGAACTATGGGAACTTGGTGGCCGTCAAATATCTAGTCTATTTTTTCATTTAAAAAACCTATTAATATTCAATATAATTTATATTATAAACGATTATCATTATTCATAGTATCTAACAAACAGACGTGAGACTAAAATGTTATTTTTTATAATGTTAACAATTAAGCTGGCGGTGAAACAATATGTACATTTTAATTTATTTAATACTAGCCGACCCGTGCCCACTTCGTTGGGCGTTAATTATCTTTTTCTTTGTGATGCATTACCTATGTTGTGTAGTTCTTAGTATTATTAAACCACTTAAATAAATAATATGTTGCTCCAACGCCATCTATCAAAAAGCGTAAAAACTTCGTCATCGATAGATTCAAATAGACAGTAAATAAAATAGAGTATTAAATAGTTAAATCTAACAGCGATAGATGGCATTCGTTTCTTTGTCAATTTCATAATATATTTTAATATTTTTCTTTTTTACTGAATTTTTTGTACAATTACAATAAAATATAGCCTATGTCACTCCTGAATAGTGTAGCCTCTCACTATTTTCAGCAAATCAGATAAATATAAATGTTTTAAAATCACCAATTAATTTCTAAGGCAAATAATATTCTTGATTAGATTGAATTGTTGACACGGCACGTCAGAGGGCGCAGGTTCAAATCCTGCTGATTTAAAATCTTTATATTATTATATTTTTATCTTTTTGCTTTTATCTTGTCACTCCTGAATAGTGTAGCTTTCTGTTAGCGAAAGAATTTTCATGATCGGATCAGTATTTGCGAAGATTACCCCGTATATACAAACAAAGTTATAAACTTTACCTCTTTATAATATTAGTATAGACATAATTAAAAAAAAACTCAACGAAGTAAATAGACGGTGTTTAAGAAGTACTAACATAAGCGAACTTGAAATGGATATGTCTGTTACGGACTTGTGTTTGTTACATGTTACTATACCTATTATTTGTACTTAATATAAATTATTAACAGTGTATGTAATCTTAAATACTGTAATAAATATAGCATAGTCATTATTTTAAACGATGCATCCGAACTAATTATATGAAATCTAATTAATTTGTAATATTATAACGATTTTCTACAGCATAAGTATCCCATCATTTCAGATTTTGTTCGAAAGTTTTTTTTCTTACATCCATTACGATTCACCATTAAGAATTATTTACAAACATTAAAAACGTTTGAAATCTTTTTCAAAATAAAAAGATCTCTTAAAAGTTTGAAGCCTCAAGCCAAAATATTCTGAATCAATCTGTTGATTAGTTACTTTTTTTTGGGGTGACATTAAACACTGTTTAATCGCCCCTCGACAATCCCACAAGCCCCCACTCCCCCTGGTTCAGGGGTGGGAGCCATACTTGGAATTAATGACAGTTTTAAAAAACGTACCCCTGAGGGAAGATGCACTAATGCACCAGCGTGAGTAGAACCGAGCCAAAAACATTATACTGACATTTTTTTTATATATTTTTTAATTTCTGTCCATCTATATTTTTTGTTACTGTAAAAAATGTACAAATTTTAAAAATATAAATCCGGTTTGATTGCGGTATGAACCAGCTAAAACTGATTTAGGGTTGACAAAAAAATAAACATTTTATTTTTCTTTTAATTTTATAAAAATTACGTATAATTATTATTTTTAGTAAGTAAAGCCGCGTGATGTTACTGTCGTATGATCATAATGCAAATTCTCACTTCACCAGCGGAGGTCTGAAATTAGCTAGGTTCAAATCCAGGTATGTTGATATCCCATTGCGAATTTTTCTACTTATTTGAGATATATTTTTTTTTGTTTAAACGCTAATTTCGAGATGGATTTTAGGGGACGGAATATTTATGGTTGAAGTATATTTTTTCTCATTATTTAAGTTTTATTTATAAAATTTCCATATGGTTAGACCTTTTAGTTGTGACATGTCAGACGAACATAACTGACTTATACGACTACTTACCGCAATTAGTGTTGCTATACATATCACGATCTATATCATCACGGAATTAATTACCTTTTTAATACAAAATAAAAAGTAATAAAACCTTTTTTAATTGGAATCTTCTTGCACATTATTAAAATAAAAAAATAATAAGTTTTTCCGACTATTTACAACGATTCACCCACTGTTTATGGCCTGTTACTATCTCACGTTTCTAAAATAGAGACTAACTGTCAAAAGTATGTAAGTTTTTTTTTGTTTGGTAAAAGTTTACAGTATTCAATCACATGCATTTTTAATTTTTTTTAAATTTAATAAATGTCAATTTCTGTTTTTTGTGCTAACACATATTAATATACACACATGTAACTGCGCTGCCGACCGTAGGATTAACTTACACAAAACTAAATCACTCGTCCAATATGTTTTAAATATTTATGACGACTATTAAAATTTTTAACACAACACGTTACACAATTACTGATAGGTGCACATCCCTCGAGGTTAATGCTTGACTGCTTGCTTGTTGCCTTTCGATTGATTTGCGGTACGTTTATTTTATTTGAATCATCTCACAATGACAGATTAATATATCGATATTAGTGATGTTCATAAGATTTTAGTTCTGAAGTTCAGTTTACTAGTCCGCAATCGGAATATCCTTGTATAAAATGATTGCTTATAATTATGTATGACACAATCAGCGGTGTAGGTATCAATCGAAATATATATTTTCAATTTATTCTTATCTTTGTTACAGATCTGCTTCTACGTTATAGTTTAATGTAAATATAGTTAAAAAGTAATAAATTAAGAAGTAATGACATAGTTCGAGAAGTTTTTTTTTAATGTACTTGTAGCTTTTAGGATCGCCATATCCGAATAATCTATAACAAACATATCATATCATGAGAACATAATGAGAATTTTATTATTTTATTCTATTTACTAATGACACACAAAAGAGTACAGGTAGTAGCTATATAGCTATTAATGCTATCTACTGACTATTTAGGTCATTTGATAATTAAATAACCAAGTCTAAATCCATTCAGAACTGATGGGATGGACGTTCTTGGTACGTGATTTTTATAGCGATCATTTTAACGAAATTAAGGAAAGATTTAGACCCTCGCCTCGTTATCGTTAATCCTAAGCGGACTGACTAAATCGACCATGAAGAGGAGCATAAAAATTAACAAAAAAACAATAGAATTAACATAGAAAACATCTGTGACGAAAATGGTTAGATTACCCCTACTAACGGTTTCAAACTTGACACATTATGGTCACAGAAGTGCTATATTTATTACAATTACTTCTACAATTAACACATAATTATTATATATGTTTTAAATATTTTAAAACGACAAAATGAAATGAAAAATCCTATTTGAAAGAATATATGTATTTGTTGTTGAATATTTTTCAAAATTAACCATCATTTGACAAGTGATGAGTAAATCGTTAGTATTGTTAAGTTTATTAATACAAAGATTATGTTGTATCATTATTGAATTTAAAATATGCTTTGATACCCTATCAAAATAAAATTATGATTAATTTAATTCGTTAAACCGTAAAAAAATCCTGAAATTTCACTTAATATGTAAGTTCGTAAAGTACTAGTAGTAATTTAACAATTCTGATTAGTTCCTTCGTTTTAATTGTTAAAGGCAGTAATGCAGTAAACAATCTCAGATGTTACGATATTAAGAGTTTACGCTAATATATACTTACGCGATAAACTCAGATTAAGTTACTTTAAAGTGCGGTACTAAAGCTCGTCTTTAAATGTTAACCAATTCTTATTATCATGGACGAATACGTGACAAATATCTAATAACAAATATAATGCCACTAGTAGGGGTATTAAGGCTCAACCACATTGATTCTTCGTCTCGCACTCCCTCGAGGGCGCATTTATCCGGCAAAAAGCAATAAACATTAAAAATAAAATGGCGGATCCCCCCCTTTCAAATGTCATCTTCCCCCCACAGCGGTCCTGTAAGGAATTGGATAAACTTAATCAATATTGTAATTATTTTGAAATTTTAGAAAAGTCGGTACTAATTCTGTATCACTTTGTAACCTTGAATGTAATTTATGCAAATGTATTTTTAATGTTACACTTAAAAGTCATTAAAGACTCCTACGTAGGTCCTACTTTCCGAAAATATTAACCTGTACGGAGATTATGTGGATTTTGGAGCGAGAGTGAAAAGCGTGCGCTGGAAAATGCTGGTCCGAAAGTTTACACGGTGTACTGAGCGTGTGAAAGTAATCCTGTTAAAGGCATATTGTCAATCTTTTTAGACCTTGCAACCTTTGGGTTAAGTATACGCAGCGTGCATACAATGCTTTAAGAATTCAGTACCTATAACAATGCATTAAGAGTGCTGAGAGTGAGTTCGGTTTGTCACGCCACTGCAGTGCCTCCGGAGTTTTCACGCCATTATACACAAGATATGTGCATCGCTGCTTCAGAGGTTACGATATAGCTCAAACAGCATTCTGTGTACATTGGCTGACCGCTGGGACACGGCAATACCACGCCACTGGTTACGGCTACATGCTGTCTAGCGATGGTCATGACCAGAAGGCTTTTTTTGCTTTAATATAATTTAGGTACCAAAACTAGATATAAGATTAACCATTACCACATAATTATAAATTATGGACCATTACTGATACAAAATAAAAAAATAAAACCAAAATACATACTTACAAACATTTCTTCAAAAGTTTCCTGTAGAAGTAGTCATTTTAGATATGATAAAATGCATTTTTTTATAGTCTTGTGAACTATTTCTAGACATTTGGGTAAAACACATTAAGTGTTTTAATTGAGATAGGGAGATAAGATAGGGAGCAGGAAATTACCTGCTTAAAATATGGAGCAGCCCGACTGGGGTAGTCTGTTTTGTCTGTTGGGGAGTAAGGTGACCAGAGCTCCTGGGGGGAATTGAGGATAGGTATCTACGGTAATCGCTTACCATCACAGGTGAGCCGTACGCTTGTTTGCCGATCTAGTGAAAGAAAAAAAATCTTAATATAATTTAGAACTTATTTCGCAACAGCCGTCATTGAAGATGATAATTATACAATTAAAAGACTTAAATACAAAAAAAAAATTATATATCGTGTAGTCTCAAATTCTCGCAAAGTTCTAATAATCGAAACTTTCTCTTGTACCAAAGCAGCTATAACGACTGATCATCAACTGATCAAAACTAAATAAAGAAGAAAATGGAAACAATAACATACGAAAACCGCCAAAAAAATTCAGAAAACCCAAACATTCCACGTATTTTCTTCCTTTATATTTATTTTACGTCTTCACAAACAGACATCAATACTTATGTAAGAGGATATTAACTCCCCAGACGTTGGACCATAAAGGGATGTATTAGTTTATGTTAGCCGCCGACAGTAATGACGCGTCGATTACGTGATATTGGAAAATATTGGTCCCTACCCTAGGGAAGGGACTTGATTAGTTATCGTTAGGATTATTGATGATTCATGTGCTACGTACTGCCTCTGATTCTTAGAAGATAGGCTCTCTTGATAAAATAAGGTCGAGGATGTTCCAACGTCGTATCGATGTTTTGAAAAATAATATGATTTTTAGAAATTATTGTTTACTAGCTGCTGCCCGCGACGTCGTCTGCGTGCGTTCACTGCTCGTTCCCCGTAGTTCCCCGGTGTTCTGATCCGACTTCTTAATAATATTCGTGACATTATACTGTATTTAAATTTCCCTAAAACGTAACTAGATTCATATAGTATATAATTTAGTTCATTGGAATTGATTTAGGCATTTGTAATTAGTTTCAATTGTAACAGTTAAGTACTTTACCATTATGAAAAATGACATGTATATTTTAAACAATTCATTTTACACAGTCAAAAGCTTAAAAACTTTAATAAAATGATAGTTCAAATTTAATTGTAATTTTAAACTTAAATGTTTATTACATTTTCTTTGATTGTTTATTTTAATATATGAATATAACACAAAAAAATAGATTATTTGAGACCAATGTCTCAAATAATCAATCAACCTAAACATACTTTTTCTGAATCCGTGGTCTGCGTGTTGAAGGTGATCTACATGGGAAACATAATTTAATAATTTTTAAAAATATTTTGTATTCTAAGCATCTAAGATCGCCATGAAAATAATTCTATACTATTATATTTCATATCCCATCATTAGCAATGACAATAAACTTATACGAAATATTACTGGTTGTTGTCAAGCGATATTGACTCTTATTGACGAACTGTAAGACGATACAAAGGTGATATTCCTTTGTTGACTGGGATAATTACGTAACACACTTTTGATATTAGGTACGTATATTATATTCATGAATTATGTTGTACTGGAAAGGACAGAATATAACTTTAAAAGTCGATCAAAGAAGAGTACAACTCAAACATGAAATATTAAGAGCACTATTGTACCTAATAATATATCTACTTTTATGTGTTAAAAAGCGGATTTATTAAAAATGAACTGAAAAACATTAAAAACACTTATTTGTCATATGGCGGTTCATCACTACATAGTATAAAACAAAGTCGCTTTCTCTGTCCCTATGTCCCTATGTCCCTATGTATGCTTAGATCTTTAAAACTACGCAACGGATTTTAATGCGGTTTTTTTAAAAGATAGAATGATTCAAGAGGAAGGTTTATGTATATAATTTAGTATAGTTTTATGTAAATTGGCAGAAATACGGCGATAAATGTTGAAGAAGTCGCACAAAATCGGGCCAACTGGGAGCTTTCCACGCAAACGCCGCGTAAACTAGCAAAGATACAGAGGAGTAATGTACTAGCGAATTCTAAATCTATAAAAATGCTACAAAAAAGTCCGCGATAGCATATCTCTATCTCTTACGGTTGACTTACAATAACCACTTTTATATTCAAATTTTTAATTAAAAACATTACGTTATTTTCCAAGCTATTTTCTTTAGTTCAGTATTAATCCATATCCAAACAAATATTTTAGTTAGCTTAGGAATTTAATGCAGATTAAAATTGCCCTTTACACTATATCAATCAGATGAATAGGTTTTCAGATATCGTCGTTAGAAGTAATTAACAGCGAAACATTTAACCCTTTAACTGCCATCGCCGTAATATTACGTGTTGTAAGAGTAGTACCTCAGCCGCCACGTCGGAATATTACGTAAAGATCCTGTCATTTAAAAATGTCATCATTGCACCCGTGCGAAGCCGGGGCGGGTCGCTAGTTAGCTAATAAAGTAATGTCCTCACACACACACACACACACACACACACACACACACACACACACACACACACACACACTTCCAATGGTAAGTCAACTTACGAAGCTTTTATGTCGTGTTTTATTTGTGTATAATACAAATTTTCATAAAGTGAAATAAAATCCATTGGTGAAACATAATTTCAGTGCTAAGTAAATATTAGCACTGATTTATAACAAGATGATGACTAATAAGACGCTAGAATTAAACTAATCATTCTGAATTGTAGTATTAGGATGACAGATTTTATGTTACTAAATAGTCTCTCTCTCTTTACTCGAATATTTTTGTTGTTTCATACGTCCTTATCTTTTGCTAACAAGACCTCAAAAAATGTGACGTTGTAACTGTCAGATCTATTTAATCTAATTCGTTGTGATATTAGTATCCTCGCGTCTAAGTGAGTGTTATCTGCACACGCCAGTCTTGCATCGATGGGTTTGGGGACATGTGGTGAACGCTGCTAATGAAAAAAATAATTGGTTCCGTCGTTTCTTTGGTTATTGATGTTAGATGTATGATTCTTGGTTTCCGAAGTGCGAAGTTTCGTACATTAATTGTATTGTCACGAAAATATCGTGTCATAAATCGTCATCTTTATTTTTCTAACTAGCCGACCCGTGCCCACTTCGTTGGGCGTTAATAATTATTTATTTTTGTGACGCAAATATATAGTAAAGTTTTCATTTCGCTCGCATTTTTCCGACCTGATTTACATAAATACTAATATTTTTCCACTGAAATTTTTGTTTAATAACAATAAAATATAGCCTATGTCACTCCTAATTAGTGTAGCTTTCTATTAGTGAAATAATTTTCATAAAAGGATCAGCATTTGCGAAGATTACCCCCTACAAACAAACAAAGTTAAAAACTTTACCTCTTTATAATACCCACTAGCCGACCCGTGCCCACTTCGTTGGGCGTTATAATCCATTTCACATAAGAAGGGTACGGTGAAATTTGATATGTTCCAATACACTCTCACTATTTCCAGCAAATCAGATAAATATAAATGTTTTAAAATCACCAATTAATTTCTAAGGCAAATAATAATGCTTGATTAGATTGAATTGTTGACACGGCACGTCAGAGGGCGCAGGTTCAAATCCTGCTGATTTAAAATCTTTATATATTTTTATCTTTTTCCTTTTATCTTGTCACTCCTGAATAGTGTAGCTTTCTGTTAGCGAAAGAATTTTCATGATCGGATCAGTATTTGCGAAGATTACCCCGTATATACAAAGTTATAAACTTTACCTCTTTATAATATTAGTATAGATTAGTATAGATGTAGCTTAAGACGAGATGAAATTTTATTCCAGTTCCATTGTATACATATTCATTCATTCAGATTCATCATTAGTTAAGTTACTGAAGTTAAAAGATACGCTAAAACAAAATGTGCCTTCATACCATTTTTGTAAATTTTTAAGCGCTTCAAAGATAAGACCTAAACGACAGAAGACGTGATTCTTAAACAAGTTGCCAAAACAAGTTGCTGATTTATATATCTACTAGCTGACCTGGCGAACTTCGTACCGCCTTTTTTTTCTTAAACATAATAATTACATATACCAAAATAAAATATAGCTTATCTTTCAAGTTGGATCAAACTGCACACGGTGTGCAAATTTGATTAAAATCGGTTAAGTGGTTTAGGAGTCCATTGAGGACAAACATTGTGACACGAGATTTATATATATTAAGATAGATAAATTTTTTGAATGTTTTTCTTTCACGATTAATTTCGTAACCATCGCCATTCTGTCATCATATCTCGAGTGGAGATTCTGATATTTTTCATCCACCTATTCGGATATCCACCAAGTGGAGCAGCACCTTTGTCCAACAGCGAAATGTACAACCCGTCACAATTTATCAAGCTCTATTCTTCGTGAATGGATACAGCTTTCCACGTTCCAGCAGTGAGATGATTGAACAGTTTTATAATACAGTATAGTTTTCTGGGATATAGACGTAAAATTACTCAATATCATGCATCTACCAATAACACCAAGTTAACTTATCATTCATATATAAATTATATTCCATATTTCGTGCAATTCTTTCATTCGTGATTAAGATATATTCACATTTATAGTAATTACACACCATAAGTCCTTTCATTCATTATTATTGCGGGTAATAGAAAATTCTGAGCATTCAATTACAGTAGTGTTCAAAGAGAGCGTGTTTTAAGTTACGTTGGGTAAATCTGCGGATTACAGCTGGAGATCTGTTAATGTGTGGTCGGATTAGTGTTCGGTTTTAGTTTAGGACGAGTGTACATTAGTGTATTAAATTTATTTATTTATACTTGTAGAAATTGTAATGCACATGAAAGATACTTTTAAATTTTTTTAATTTGTTCAGAATACTGACTTCAGATACTTGACAATGCTTTGACGCTGCGGCTGTTACGCTTGCTGTGCTGGGTTCTATCTCTTCTCATGGAAAATATTTGTATCAGCCATATAGGTTTTTGTCACTTGTGCTGGTGTATTGTGTGTGTTTTTGAACCCTCGACACAGGAGAAGTATCTATTGGCCGTTGAGTGTGAAGCATTTATTTATTATTTTATTGATTATTTGCTTTATTACTCCTAGTTTTAAATCATTTTTATATACCATGATTTGTCATTTTTTCCATCCATTACATATTTTGCGCGCGATTAAGCAAATAAATATGAAACGATCTACTATACTATGGGGTGTGATGAGAAAGACCCCAACATATATAAATTTATAACATCCTGGTCACGGCACCAATTTGTAACACTATCATGGTAGTGACGTTACAAGCTAATATTAAGCTTAAGAGGATATCAATTATCTTTGGCCTTATAATTGTGATCGTCTAGTACATGGAAGGACTCTACGTTGTGTTTGATTTTTGTTTCAGAGTAACTTCAGTTCTTTTTTGTGGTATGCCGAAGGAAAGACATAGTATATGTTATTAGAAGCCTTGATTTCTATATAAACTCTAACTAACATCCTATCTAGCCATTAATTTAAAATAACATCCCTGCACAATGACATTAAATTACAGAATTTAATTTATCCTAAGATTTAATTGAAAGATATTTACACTTACCAGTGATACAAATACTATAGATAACTAACTTCAGGAAAATCATTATGAAAAGGAAAGAAAGATATTAAACCTTATAACACCTTATTAGTAAATTATTTAGGAATTAATGAAAATTTAGTAAATTAGAACCGTTAAGAATAAATAGTAATAGACTTATTTATTTAGAAATAGCTATCACCTATTGTTTAACTAAATATCTGACGTCTTCTTAAGAATGTGTAAATTATAATTGCTAATATTTTTAATAAATCTAGATAGCTAAAATAGAAATAAAGTTAAATAATTATATATAGGATATTCTATAATGACATTGATTAATTGAATAGTGTCTAAGTTTCTTTTACATGTATTTTTAGTTCAAACCTGATATAATAGATAGATTCTAATAACCCTAACCAAATGAAATAAATAAAAATATATAAGTAAATGAAATAATGATTAAATACATATTATATAGTTATTAATTATCTTGAAATAATTTATTCAGTTAATAAATTATCTCAGATAATTGTGAAAAATAATGTGTAGTGTTTGTTTGTATGTGTTAATCTGTTAGGATAGGGTTTATAGGTATTAGGGAATTAAAAGGCCGGGTTCAACTGAACCCGGGGGGTCGCAACCACCAAGCCCCTCCGACCCCAACCGATCCACACCGTGCTGAAGGCTCTAAATTAAATTAGGCACAACGTTGGTGCTATCCAATCAAAAGAAAGGTAGTAGGTAGGAATTGAGAGTACCCAATTTTCTACAATAAGTTAGACGGAAATATATCCTGTCTAACAAATGCTTGTTTCATACCGTTGCAGCATAATCATGCAATGACTGTATTTGAGTAATCCCTTGGGACGTCATATAGACATTTCCAGTGAATTACTAGAGTTGGTGTAAATACCAAGCTGTAATCAGACATGGTATTAAGATGTGTTCCACGTGAACAAAAGGAGGTCGTGTCTACTGATCTTTTCATTGTGTGCTTACTAGCCCATACGGGAACTTCGGTCATACAACTACTTTGAAATTCGATCACGAAACCTAACACTTTTGCCACAATTGGATTGTGTAGTGTAATTTCCCATAGGAAAGACCTACTAAGTTACGGGTCTATAGTCAGCTATATTGTCAAGCCTCGCCACCATTGTGAGATGGGTTGTCGGCGACTAGCGACAGGCGACAGCGCAACCTTTCGAGTGTCCTATAAGGAAGTAAAAAATAATTAAAGGTATAAGACCAACGTGTAAAGTAGGTGTATTGTGTAGGTTTGTCCTTGCATGACTCACAGCATTCAATGAAACAGCATTCATTAACCAGAATAGGTTGTTCAATTGAAACATTGAACCAGTAATTAAGTTGTTAAACATTTGATTATATCAGGCTCTCTTAGGAACTGAATGGATTTATCAAAGGACATGGTAGTGTCGAGAGATAAATAAAACAATTAAAATATAACATATTCATTTACTCAATCAGAATCTCTGAGAGTATCTCATTTTCACAATGAAAAGAGAATGTATATTTAATAGGTTTTATGATCCATCAATGTTTGTATGTTTGAAAAACACAAGAGGACTTGATTAAGGCTTGGCTTAAATCTCAGTAAATCCGCCTTGGGACTTAACAGAGACTGTCCACAAAAATTAGCAATAAATTAATTGGAAAAGTGAATATGTTTCTCTATTAGTATAAATAGAACTACATACCACTGACCAAATATAAATCACTAACTCTTGTTGCAGTTCAAACAACTACCATACACTAAGTGTATGATGAAGCTTGTCCATATCTCTCATCAAAGATGAGGAATTCTTATCAAAGATAAGTAAACGTACGTATAGTATTTACCAAGAACATAGTTCAGTTAGGCAAACACAAACGCAGAGGTTGGTAGGAAGTACTCGCAACTTTCTTTACTAGATAGAC
Source organism: Melitaea athalia (assembly GCA_905220545.2). Classification (NCBI taxonomy): domain Eukaryota; kingdom Metazoa; phylum Arthropoda; class Insecta; order Lepidoptera; family Nymphalidae; genus Melitaea; species Melitaea athalia. The sequence continues at coordinate 8,435,870 of HG992196.1, forward strand.
CTAGATTAGGAACTACCTAGCATCGATGACGCGAAGAACTGTGGCTTAGACAGGCCTTGCCTTATAGGGGAAACCTATAATAAAACACTGGCGAATACAAACATTTATGGATTCACCTTAACATAGTTTATATAGTTCAATGAAGTCATCGTGAAATTGAGACACTCCAGTCCACCAGATACCTCGTTTTGACACTTATTTAAGAACATAAGTTCTTAGATCAATGTTCAAAACTACAATAGTTGTGTAATGTCATAGATCAGTGTATAATACCTCATCTTAGAATGAATTCAAGAGCTAAAAGCATCCTTGAACGCACTCATTCAAGACTACAACCACTTTGTTACCTCGTTCCAACATATATTTAACAACTACAAGTCCTTAAATTAATGTTTGAACTACAAAAATTTGTGTAATGTCAAAATGAAGCCAAATATACATATATATATATATATACATATACATACATACATATACATTCATTAGAAGTATATTTATATGTAGAGAATATTCAATAAGATACGACAACTAATCATTAGTTTGTTTATAGGTCATATTATAGAAATATCCACCACTCCATTTACTTCCAAAGTAATGACATAGTAAAATTTCATTTCATTATTTAAATACACCCTAACGAAAATCTATTTAACCCTTAATATCTAATATGATAGTTTTAACCAAGATTCATTCAATTTATATATATACTTTAAAGTCAAACAGATGTAATTTCATTTTAGTCTAACAACATCGTATTGTGGTTATTTACTTAAATTAGATTTTCCTTTTATCAGTTAAATTCAATATAATTATGGTCATAAGGCTTATTTCATAATAATTTCATTCATTAATAGTATCAATGTAAACCTTTTCATAATAATTTCATTCAGTAATTTATCAATAATTAATAATATCAATGTAAACCTAGATAATAATTCCTTTCAGTATTCAATCAATGTAAACCTTTTCATAATTATTTTATTCAATAATCAATCAATAATTAATAATTTCGATGTAAACCTAACTAATAATTCATTAGATATCTTTTTTAAAAATCTCCGTAAAAAGTTATAAAATTTAGTAACATAACCCCAACATGCAGAAAAAACACCCATGCAAATAAATAAAAAATTAATGCATTCGAACCAATCAGGAGCGCTTCTTCACAGGTCTTTCACTGAATTTATTTAGCGGATTACAATTAAAATTTTATAATAACGAATTGCACTTAATATTAATCAGTAAAATTAAATTAAAACTATTTCGCGATCTACACTGAAGTTACATAGCCACTCGGCCAGCTTACGCTAATGAAATCCCTGAATCAGATCTAAAAAATACTTTTTAGGTATTTCTATCATTAATCTGAGTCAGAAGTTCCATAGCTTTGCCAGCCAAGAGGCCGCGGCGGCCGCGGAGGCCTACCGCTTCGAACTCCGAATTCAAATTTGAATGTCAAACTGACTGCCAAACTGACTGCCCCGAATTCAAACTCCCATCGTATTTATTCAAAAATCTCGCGTCTGTTTTTCCCCCACCCTTACACGTTCACCAATGCGCTCTGCAGTGATACCATACACTCAGCAATTCCCGTGTTATAAGGGAATTTGGATATCTTCGGTTCATTGACGTGTTCAAAGATACGGCAATCCGATGTGTAATTGGTTTTTTTTCTAATAATTTAATCGATAGTTTATAAGTCAATATAGTGCAACACAGCCAAGGAATAAAATTATTACTTCCTCAATAAATTGAGCTTTACTGGCTATAAGCACTTTTATCCGATCCAAAGGAAATTGCGTAAATCAATTAAACAAAACACAACAAAAGATAAACAATATAAGGAAAAAAACAATATACATTGAATAAAGTCGAAGAAAAAAAATTGTTAGATACGATAAATTTGTATGACGGTTGTGAAGAATAATGTATTATTCAACCGATTTCAAAAGGGAAATTATTTAACCGATTATTGTCATTTTTTAACCTTACGTGTTAATGTAAAGTAAATACACGTCAATTTTGTAGTTTTTAATCCAAACAAGGTAACTTAAAACTTTGTGATAGCAACACTGGCGTCCTGTAAATACAGTAACAAAAAACCACTCATACGCCGGGTCGAACCCTTAGGGCAGGGTTCCACTGTTTAATAAAGCTATGTTTTGCTTAATTGAATTTATAATTCGATTCTAATCTTGGCTTTCGTTTAATTATTATTACGAATTATTTGTATGAGAACATAGCAAAGTGCTGTTTTAAGACTTTTTCAGGCAATCCCTTTAAAATTCCTCTCCGTAACAAACATCCTCATACTTCAAGGAACACAACAAAAAAAAAAGAATTAGTGCAATCGGTTCAGCCGTTATTCTCTAACTGCGTTTAGTTTATGTTAGTGAAATGCAATTTCTAGCTCTAAACTTTGTTAAATGCGTAAACCGACTTTACGTCGAACTAATCGCGATTATATCAATCAGTGGAAACTGGCCCTTAGAACGTTTCTTTATCATCGTTTTATCGAATCTGTCAACACATAATTTTAAGCCTGTCTCGAATATAAAATTTACCACTCTAATATTTTAACAACTAGCTAAAACTGTTTGAGTTCCCAGCAATAAATTCCTATTCTTAAGTACAACTTAAAATTTGAGTCCCTAATGTATTTGAACCATTTTCGTTCATTGAGTTGACTGTTTTATGTTTACATGTCAACTTACATTTCAATTTATGCGTTTGTTATCTTAAAATTTATGGCACTACTAAATTAGAACTGAATTGTGTTTACGTATTACGTTACAATCGCCCCTTAATTATATAATGTAGTTTATCGTAATTATTAATTAATCGCTACAACGTAATCAAATAACACAATTCTGTATCACGTTACTTCTCAACTGATAGGACACTCATGAATCCTTACATTCAGTTTCAATCAACAGCACTTAGAAGCATACTCTTCTCCCAAACATCCAACCTCTCATCAATCATACTACTAGAGTTATATTCAATGATTAAAATCAAAATAATCAGTTCCAACCAACCATTCCAGCTCCTTCACCAACTCTCACACTCACATAGATCCAATCTGATTTGAATTCCTACATCTAGGCTCAATTTTATCTTATAACAATACACATATTGTTTTTAAAATATAAAATCCGGCTCTCAATGTTAAATATACAACTTAACAGAGTGCAGTTCATCTTATTTTAGAGGAGATGGGGACTTTTAGGCTAAAATGTATTAAGTACAGATATGGTTTTAAAAAATTGGTCATATATATATATTTTTTTTTTTTATAAAATATAAAATATCAGCTCAATTCTGAATCTGGAAGCTGAGAAAAATGAAAAAGATAGTTTTCGTCAAATTAATTGGGTATCGATTTAACTATAATCGATTATAGCATTTAAAAAAATTTGCACTAGTTAATTAACTCAAAGTATCCAGATACACAATTGAAGTTATATACAATAAAGTGTATCTAAATAAAGTTACATTAATATCGAAAAAATAAAAATTAATGTCTGATAAACCCAAATTATTATCGATTTCGTATCGATTGAAAATAAATCATATCGATTTAACTATAATCGATTATAGAATTAAAAAAAAAGTTTGCACTAGTTAATAAACTCTAAGTATTCAGATACACAATTGAAGTTATAAACAATAAAGTGTATTTAAATAAAGTTACATTAATATCGAAAATAAAAATTAATATCTGATAAACCCAAATTATTATCGATTTCGTATCGATTGAAAATAAATCATATCGATTTAATAACAGCTTTGACAGCTGACTGATATTGAAACTGTGTGCCCCGTCATGGTCCCGTCACTGTCACTTGTTTCATGTAATCATGTTTATAATTGTTTAATGTTTTCAGTGTATTCAGATGCATCCTGAGTCCATTCCTGATATTTATTTATGGTTTCAAGTGATTGATATTTGTAATGATATAATATGATAACCTTTAGTGCTTCAGGAACTTAGTGATTTTCCATAGACATTGTAACATAACCTCAATTTTACAAAACGTCTAATAACTCCGCTCTTAAATAGCCAAAATGTACAGAATTTCAGCAAGGAATCAATAAGCGTAAATACATTAATTGGTACTATTTCATTACGTTATATTTTACATTGCATTTCGGCCCAAGAATGTATGGAATCGTATCCGTTTCCTTTCAGAATGAATAAATTAAAATATTTGAATACAGTTGCACAATTCATATCTAATACTAATATGAATTGGTGATATGTTGTTTAGTATATTGCAGTACTTGGACAACTTGTATTGCAAACAGTCAAACTTTAAGGTCTGACCTATATTTTTGCAATTCAATTTAGATTGAATATAACTTAAAATGTTCAGTTAATTTTGTGAAGAAATGACCGCCCTACTCCCCACCAACTATTTTTATTAAGCTAGCGCTTAATAAGTATTTGATGAAAGAAAAATTTATATATGACTTAGTAGTCCGTTGAAAATTAAATTATTATTTCTATTAAGCTAGCGCTTAATAGGTTAAGTAATGATGAAAAAAAAATTAATATATGACTTAATAGTCAATTGAAAATTAAATTGTTATATAATTATGTGAGAACTTTTAAGCGCTCCAATAAAATTAGTTGAGTCATTTCCCTGACCCATCATTCCCTAATTTTTATTTATATTCATAACTAAACCTAATTACAATTACACTTATCTAACTTATTACTATCTATTTTAATTATCTAATTACTATCTTAATAACCTAATCTTTTACTTATATATCTAACTTATTTAAGTGCAATTCATTTTATAAAATCATCTATAGTTTCGACATTAAATTATTGTGAAAATATAATAAATCTTCAATAAAGTTTATTGATATTCTAAATTTTAAAATCTATCCTTTTCAATTCTACATTATTAATTCTAATGTTTGTATCAACAGTTAAACATTGATAACATCTATAATTGATCGTGATCAATTTATTATTGATAATATCTATTTAAATGTATTGTATTAAAGTTTCCTCTAATTTCTTTAGTTATAGGGTCCATTAATGTGTAAACATTTGCAAATGGAATCGCACTAACTACATAAGGTCCTTCATACAGCAATTGAAACTTTTTTATAAGTTTCTTTTGAGCCTCTGACTTATTTACCTTACGAATCTTTACATAATCTCCAATCTGAAATTCAATTAAACGATGGGACCTATTAAATTTAGTTTGTCGTTTAATACTGTTATCTTTTAAGTTTTTCCTAACTTGAATTCTAATTTGATTAATATCTCTAGATTTATTTAATTGAGGCAAACAACTATCAAATGACATGTCATTACTCAATCCATATAATATTTCATTAGGAGTAAATCCCGTACTTTCATGAAATGTGTTGTTATATAATGTTTCGATTTTATTTAATATCGTTACCCAACTTTTATGATTTTTATGGCAATATGTTCGAAATAAACGTCCTAGCTCTCTGTTAACCCTCTCTGTCGTATTAGGTCGAGGATTTCTTACAGTTGTAAATATAGGTTTTATACCCATATCTTTTAAAGTTTGTTTCCAACTTTCAGATGAAAATTGACTACCATTATCAGTCATAAGTACTTTAGGCTTAATTATTTTAACAAATTGTTTTAATTTTGTAATAACTGAACGAGAAGTGGCTTTAGACAAATCATATAATTTAATAAATTTACTAAATGAATCCTGAATTACAAATATATAAGCAGAACCAAACCGTCCTTTCGGCAATGGTCCATATAAGTCTGCCATAACTAAGTCACCTATTTCTTCTGTCACAATAGATTTACATTTGCCTACATATTTTATATTATCACTTTTAGAAACTTGACAGAGATGACAAGTCTTTAATAATACTTTAACTGTTCTATGCATATTAGGAAAATAGAATCTATCTTTAATATATTTGAGTACCTTAAAAACCCCTTGATGTCCCATTTCTTTATGAATTTGAGAAATTACTTCCTTTTGTAACTGAGAGGGTAAGTAAATTACATGTTTATCTGAATCAACTTTAAAATATAACACTCCATTCTTGATATAACAGCGCTTAGCAATATTATTTATTCTACCACTATGATTATTACTAATATTATTTATAATATCCATTATCAACTGTACTTCATTATCATTAGATTGAAAACTAGATATATTTTTTAAGTTTGTTATTAATGTTTTATTTTTATTAATTTCCATATAATGTATTTCAGGACAATAGATTCTATCTTCTTGTATCATTGATGAATCAGGTGGGAACCTAGATAACACATCAACAGCGACATTATCTCTACCTTTTATATGTTCGATACTATAATCGAATTGTTCGAGAAACAATATCCACCTAATTATTCGACTATTATACAGTTTCCATGTCCTAACAAACGTCAATGCTTTGTGATCAGTTCTAATTATAAGCTTTGCGCCCCTCAAATAGGTTTCAAACTTCCTTAAACAATAGATTATAGCCCAAAACTCTTGTTCAGTAACAGTCCATCTTAATTCGGCGCCCCTAAGAGATCTGCTACAATAGCCTAATATTTTCATTTCCCTTTGTTCATCGTACTGAAATAAAACCCCTGCAAGACCTACACCCGAACTATCTGTTTGTAAATAAAAAGGTTTAGACATATCCGGATGATGCAACATTATTGTCTTTAAAAAACTGTTTTTCAATTTTTCAAAGGCTACTTGTGCTTCTGAAGTCCATGTCCATCCTTTACTCTTTTTTAATAATTGGCATAAAGGTTGAATTATACTATTATAATCAGGAATGAACCGCCTATAATAATTACAAAGTCCTAAAAATGCTCTTAAATGTTTTATTTTCTTGGGAACTGGGAAATTCTTAATTGACTCTATTTTCTCTGGGTCAGTTTTAATTCCCTCGGTAGAAATAATATGTCCTAACATTTTAACTTCTTTACAAATGAATTTACATTTTTCAAGATTACATGTTAACCCCGCTGACTTTAATTTGTTTAGTATTATATCGATATGTTCTAAATGTTCATTTAACGTTCCTTGAGTTAAGATAGCAAGGTCATCTAGATAATTCACGCAAAAATGTCTAACTTCAGGCCCTAATATTAAGTCCATAGCTCTACTGAAACTACCTACTGAAGTCTTAAGTCCTTGTGGTAAAACATTGTACATATAAGATTTTCCATTAAATGTGAACCCGGTATACTTTTTACTATCCTCAGAAATGGCAATTTGAAAATATGCATTATTCAAATCTATTATACTAATATAATTAACCCCATGAAATGAATTTAAAACATCTATTTGCATCGGAGGTGCTTCCGACTCAGCTATCATGTATTTATTGATTTCACGTGCATCTAGTAAAACTCTAATTGAACCATCAGTTTTTAAAGTGTAAGTTAACGGACTACAATACGGTGTTGAACCTCTAGATATTATTCCCATATCGACCATTTCGGCTAATTTTTCTTCCATTTTTTGTCTATATGCGTACGGAACGGGATAAGACCGTTTAATTATTGGACTATGGTCCATCATTTTGATAATATGTTGATAACAATTAGCTCTACCTAACCTTTTAACAAATACTTCGCTATATTTAATTAGAATCTGTTTTAATTTATTTAATTGAGTTCCTTTAAGAGGTGTACCCGTCTTTATTTCTTGTAAATATTTATTGAAATCAAAGCTATTATCTACCTTTGTAATATCACAAATTCTCCTTTCCTCAAAATTATATTTAATAAACGGAATTAATACTCGTTGATCTCTATGTTCGATAACTAACCCTATGGATGGCTCTTGTAATTTAATATTAACATTATTTGCCATAAGCCAGTCAAATCCTAATATCATTGAATGAACTAATTTTGGTACTATAAAAAATCTAATCTCTAAATCAACTACCCCAAATCTTATAGGCAATAAAACCATTTGTTGTATTTTAGCACTCTTTTGTCCTACTGCTCCACGTATCTGAATCGGCTTAACAGGTAACATGTCTAATTTGTTCCCAGTTAATGATTTTAAAGATTCCCAAAATGATTCTGAAATGCAGGTTATGTCACTCCCTGTATCGACTAGACATATGACTCGTTTACCAAATACTATCACTTCAATCTCAGATTTAATTATTTCTAATTTATCCGCGGTAATATTATCTTCCTCGTCAAATAATGAAAAAACTGCTTCGGTTTGTACTAACGACTCATTATCTATTTCCGATTGATTTTTTAATGTTTGTATGATTTTATACTTGAAATCTGTTGAATTATTTTTATTTAATCCTGAGCCTAACCCTGATTTACAACATTGTCCCTTAGCTATGATTGGTTTACGTATACCATTATTATGTCTACCTAATGTCTGTCCAGGTTCCCACCCGAGTTTAAGCATAATTCTTAAAGCTACTGATGTACTGTTCGCCCCTACTAACGTTGATGTACCGGGGTCTGTCACATCAACACTTATTAGTTTAAATTCTCTGTTGATACAGAGTTTTCTATAGAAACATTGTTATCATTATCTACTCTATTTGTACCATTAATGCTATTCTTCTTGTTTGGTATCACCTTACTCATCGATCTAGTGTTCATAATTCGCTTCCGGTTGAGACCGCCTCTGCCATTCTGCTGTTGAGCTGCCATCTCAGGTCTTTGAACGCTGCTAGAATGGGCATTAATGCCACTACTGAAGTTATTTTGCTTATTAATGTTATCTAACTTTCGTAGAAACTCCGTAGCTTGAAGGATCGATGTGTAATTACTTGTTGACCAAGCATATTGAACATCTTTAGGAAAATGATTCATAATGTCGTTTATTAATTGTCTCTCTTGAATAGGATACGTCAACATCTTCGCTTGTCCACATAAAGTAATGAAATGGCTTAACATAGACTGGACTCCGTCCCACGAATTCTGACTGATTCGTCTTCTTAATTCATTCTGCTCAGCCTCGCCCCAATATGTGTCTAAAAAATCCCTTTTGAAGTCTTCAAACACTGTCCATCTATCTCTATAAATACGCGCCCAATTTCGCGATTCATTTTCAAGACAATCTATGACAATGTCTATTATATCTCTCGCTTCTGGTGCAGACCTTCTTAAATAAGCAGTCAGGTCTTCGATGAACGTCACAGGATGTTTTCCCTTAAATGGAAATTTAGGTCTTTCCGTAGGCATCTGCGCCACTGGATAGTATACCGCTGATGTTCCCGGCTGTATGATAGGTTGAATACAATTTTCTCTCGGCATAACATTGTCCGATGATCCACTAGAAATAGACATTCTATTTTCCAACTCCGAGATTCTATTATTGATGTTATTCATTGCCTTTTCCACCATTCGAGATATGTATTGTAAAGAATTAATCTTCCTTACTTTAGTAGCAGGTCTAACTGCAGACACTCGCTTGTTATTAGAATTAGTCGCCTTGGTTCCAACAGGACTAGCTTTAGATTGACGCCTAGGCATTGTTATAGATTTAATTTGCTTCAAATGTAACACTGATAATGTTTATCTAAATTTTAATTAATTTATTCTAATTCAAAAAAAGATTCACTGCACTCTTATTTAATTTGAGTTTAATTTAAATAAACTTTCCAAATGTTCACACAAAACTATCTCTTTCTAATCACCTTTTAAACTTCTAATATTTTATTGAAATTTTATCAAGTCGACCGGATTCTGCAAATGTTAAAACTTAATTTTAATTTTAAAATATTAAATGTTTACAAGTTTAATTAAAATTCAACTATCATACTTCAAATGAAATATGACAACTTCATTTCTTCTCTAGTATTCATTGATAACATTCTTAACAAACATCAATTCCATTCCATTCACCCCAAACAATACATCCATCAACAAAAAAAAATAATAAAACTATCACAGTGAAATCATAATAATTAGAAAATATCTCAAATCCTCATAAATGTTAACTGCCAAATTCATACTATCCCTAATCGTCCTTTTCTATAATAAATACTACAGTATATATTTTTAAAACTACAGTATATATTTTTAAATTGAAATTCAATTTACTCGGATTGAACTTTCCACCTTGCATATGACATTCAATTCCCTCATCCACTGAACCAATGTATATATCTTATAAGATCACAACCACGCCATCTTTGTTTCACAATAAACACTTCCATATCTACACTCGATACTACGCCATTTCTATTTCAAAGCCTACCTTTCAATACCACTCACTCTCAACAGATGGCGTTACTGACATGAGACATTTTGAAATTCTTTCAGCGCCATCTACGAACACATAGCACAACCATCCATACTTTCGTAAGCAACTCGATATTAATTCACGTTTGTCCACCAGATGTCGCTACCAATCCTACTGCAACTATATATTAGAGTTGTGTCGTACTAGGTACATGGCAATAATTGTTATCACAGTGGATGTTATTTTAAAAATATCAATGACAAATACCAGAGACAAAATACTAGGTTCGCGATTATTAGATATTTTCTAAAACTATAGGAACGGGAACAAGATGGCGCTGTATGCTCAGGTATTAAAAATACTAAGCAATTGCAAAGTTGTTATGTAGGTATCTATTATTGAATGAGTATACCTAATCCGTTTATTATATTTGTATTATTAATGCTATTCTAAACTAAAAGATAAGTTAGTTGTTACATTTTATATTTAAAGATTTGATTAACTACTTACACGTATTTCACAATAGGTGGCGCGATAGCGTAATTTAGTAGAATATCGGTCTAGGTTTAATTTGGTTGCTTTACTTGATGTCGGAAATGAATGAGACAAAAAGGGCTATTTTTTTTTTTTTTATATTTCTAAAACTAGCGTTCCTTGAAATTACGGAGACCAGGTGGCACTGTTATACCCATACATTAAAAATACTACAGTTGTCTCACCTCCTCTTAGTGTATTCGTTTAAGTACAAGTGAGATGAAAAACACAGTCACGAGCATTTTTCAAATCTAGTCACAGTGACAGACTGTGACTTTTAAATAACGAGTATTTATACCAGCGACGATAAATACGCCTCATGCCTACTATATATTTGATATTCAATTACTACATTAATCTTACTTAATCACCATAGAGTTGTAAAAATATCTATTAGTTTCTATGTAAGAATGAAATACCATAATACTTAATACCATACATCAACTAATGTTTATGCAATAATCAATTCCCAACTATATTTTAAATTTTATATGCAATTTCAAATTCTTTCTGGTAAATATTATTAAACAATTTTGTCTGACTTATAACTTGCTCTCGCTGTAAAATTCAGCTACCTGGCAAAAAGGTCATCGCAGATGTTTAAAGCGCTATCGTGGTTTTTTTTTTTTTTTTATTTATAGAGAACCATTCCTTTCAATTCGAATTTGAAATAAGTTTCCTTCACTTTGACAACTGACAGTTCAAAAATACGAAGAAAGCTAACAAATAATAATAAATTAATATAATGTAATAAATTGTTCATAAAAAAATGTTCTATATTTTTTTTTCAATAATGTCTTATTAATATTTAAAACCAAGAACCTTTTCAAAAGATTCTATTGTAGTTAACTTTAGAACGCAATTTCATAAGAAATTATCCTGTTTTTTTTTCTATAAGTAACAACTTAAATATTTGAATCGATATAAATTTATATCGAAACAGCACGTAAAATATATATAATTTAATTAAATGTGTGAATTGGATCATTTTTCCGTGGTTGGTATTTTAAACTTGTTTGTTGTCAAGAATTGAAAAAATATACAGATTCAGACTAGGCTGTATGGATTATAGACTTTTGCCTTTTCCTATTGGGGATAAATTTTAAAACAACAACATTGTTTGTTGTCAAATCAAGCCAAAATAAAATAGACAATTAGACATTTTAAAATTTAAACTTGTTTGTATTTTAACAATTCCGCAAGGGAGCTAAAGCCAAAAAAGAAGAAGAAGAAGAATTGTATTTTAACTTATGAATGCTAAGTCATTCGGTAAGCTATACTCTTTTTATAAATAAAATTATCTTAAACAGTTCCAGTCCATTCCTAAAATTCAAAGTCAAAATAACCCTGTTACCTTCATAACCTAATTCAATTTCTATTTAACCAGTACATTCTAGCACACATGACTAAAATGCACTGAATTTTCTATACTTTAAAATCTGTTATTTAACCTAAGTATAATTTGCTATGATGGCAATGACTACGCTTAATTATTTCTAAAATCTAACATTAAAATGAATAAATATACCAAAATATATAGTTTTTCCTGTACAGTCTCTGTAAATAAATGAATAAAAGTTAATTCCACAGTTAGTTAATATTATAATTAATTTCCAATTTGCACTAACTATAATATTAATACATTCTATCTTCACATTATGTCCGCATATTTTTAATACTATTGAATACTACCATTTCAGCCTAACATCCACGTACTTCTAACCAGCCCTGGATGTTCAACGCATAACTATTGGGACCAATTTCAACAAAAAGGAATTTACTTCAAGTGTCAGTGACTAAATGTGACAAAATAAGTTTAAATTGTACATAACCTAGAATAATTTGTATCTGTAAGTAATATTAAACTTTACTGCAGACTTTTATTCAAAAATTCCCTAACAATATTTAATTAATGTAATCTAAATTTTATTAACTTTCCTAGCAATGTCTACTGATTGACGATAATATAATAATAATCAGATAATAATTAGATATGCTTAAAACATACTTCAATATACTACTAGGCAATTTAGTAATGTTGTGTAGGTAGATACTTTCATGTAATTTCATGAATAAATAATTATTTAAATATGTAACTATCCATCATTAGTAATAATACATGAGACAGTAGGCTGCTATGGTCTGACCATTTAAATCTTATTACTGAGAAACTTAATGCAACTTTTAAGTATTAAACATCTCTTCAATATTACTCTTAAACAGATTTATTTAGATTTATGTACCTAACTGTAATTCTAACTGCGCCAAGATGCTATATACCTATAGATCCATTTTTAGATTGTCTAAAACAAGTTAATGTGCTTACATAATATAAATTTAATAGGTTTATCTTATTTTGTGTAAAATGACTTAAAGAATTGTTAAGTAATATGCTTTGTGTCTTCTTCAAAATGCAATCAATGGTACATGTATATTCTTGTTAACTATCAGTATAGTTGTGCAACTATTAACATTTTATCACTGGCATTACATTTATTCACTATAAATGATTTGAAAAGTTACTTTAAAGCTTCTAAGATACTCGCTTACTCCGGCATTTGTGCAACCATAAATATCCTGGTCACGGCACCATTTGAAACGATCTACTATACTATGGGGTGTGATGAGAAAGACCCCAACATATATAAATTTATAACATCCTGGTCACGGCACCAATTTGTAACACTATCATGGTAGTGACGTTACAAGCTAATATTAAGCTTAAGAGGATATCAATTATCTTTGGCCTTATAATTGTGATCGTCTAGTACATGGAAGGACTCTACGTTGTGTTTGATTTTTGTTTCAGAGTAACTTCAGTTCTTTTTTGTGGTATGCCGAAGGAAAGACATAGTATATGTTATTAGAAGCCTTGATTTCTATATAAACTCTAACTAACATCCTATCTAGCCATTAATTTAAAATAACATCCCTGCACAATGACATTAAATTACAGAATTTAATTTATCCTAAGATTTAATTGAAAGATATTTACACTTACCAGTGATACAAATACTATAGATAACTAACTTCAGGAAAATCATTATGAAAAGGAAAGAAAGATATTAAACCTTATAACACCTTATTAGTAAATTATTTAGGAATTAATGAAAATTTAGTAAATTAGAACCGTTAAGAATAAATAGTAATAGACTTATTTATTTAGAAATAGCTATCACCTATTGTTTAACTAAATATCTGACGTCTTCTTAAGAATGTGTAAATTATAATTGCTAATATTTTTAATAAATCTAGATAGCTAAAATAGAAATAAAGTTAAATAATTATATATAGGATATTCTATAATGACATTGATTAATTGAATAGTGTCTAAGTTTCTTTTACATGTATTTTTAGTTCAAACCTGATATAATAGATAGATTCTAATAACCCTAACCAAATGAAATAAATAAAAATATATAAGTAAATGAAATAATGATTAAATACATATTATATAGTTATTAATTATCTTGAAATAATTTATTCAGTTAATAAATTATCTCAGATAATTGTGAAAAATAATGTGTAGTGTTTGTTTGTATGTGTTAATCTGTTAGGATAGGGTTTATAGGTATTAGGGAATTAAAAGGCCGGGTTCAACTGAACCCGGGGGGTCGCAACCACCAAGCCCCTCCGACCCCAACCGATCCACACCGTGCTGAAGGCTCTAAATTAAATTAGGCACAACGTTGGTGCTATCCAATCAAAAGAAAGGTAGTAGGTAGGAATTGAGAGTACCCAATTTTCTACAATAAGTTAGACGGAAATATATCCTGTCTAACAAATGCTTGTTTCATACCGTTGCAGCATAATCATGCAATGACTGTATTTGAGTAATCCCTTGGGACGTCATATAGACATTTCCAGTGAATTACTAGAGTTGGTGTAAATACCAAGCTGTAATCAGACATGGTATTAAGATGTGTTCCACGTGAACAAAAGGAGGTCGTGTCTACTGATCTTTTCATTGTGTGCTTACTAGCCCATACGGGAACTTCGGTCATACAACTACTTTGAAATTCGATCACGAAACCTAACACTTTTGCCACAATTGGATTGTGTAGTGTAATTTCCCATAGGAAAGACCTACTAAGTTACGGGTCTATAGTCAGCTATATTGTCAAGCCTCGCCACCATTGTGAGATGGGTTGTCGGCGACTAGCGACAGGCGACAGCGCAACCTTTCGAGTGTCCTATAAGGAAGTAAAAAATAATTAAAGGTATAAGACCAACGTGTAAAGTAGGTGTATTGTGTAGGTTTGTCCTTGCATGACTCACAGCATTCAATGAAACAGCATTCATTAACCAGAATAGGTTGTTCAATTGAAACATTGAACCAGTAATTAAGTTGTTAAACATTTGATTATATCAGGCTCTCTTAGGAACTGAATGGATTTATCAAAGGACATGGTAGTGTCGAGAGATAAATAAAACAATTAAAATATAACATATTCATTTACTCAATCAGAATCTCTGAGAGTATCTCATTTTCACAATGAAAAGAGAATGTATATTTAATAGGTTTTATGATCCATCAATGTTTGTATGTTTGAAAAACACAAGAGGACTTGATTAAGGCTTGGCTTAAATCTCAGTAAATCCGCCTTGGGACTTAACAGAGACTGTCCACAAAAATTAGCAATAAATTAATTGGAAAAGTGAATATGTTTCTCTATTAGTATAAATAGAACTACATACCACTGACCAAATATAAATCACTAACTCTTGTTGCAGTTCAAACAACTACCATACACTAAGTGTATGATGAAGCTTGTCCATATCTCTCATCAAAGATGAGGAATTCTTATCAAAGATAAGTAAACGTACGTATAGTATTTACCAAGAACATAGTTCAGTTAGGCAAACACAAACGCAGAGGTTGGTAGGAAGTACTCGCAACTTTCTTTACTAGATAGACCTAGATTAGGAACTACCTAGCATCGATGACGCGAAGAACTGTGGCTTAGACAGGCCTTGCCTTATAGGGGAAACCTATAATAAAACACTGGCGAATACAAACATTTATGGATTCACCTTAACATAGTTTATATAGTTCAATGAAGTCATCGTGAAATTGAGACACTCCAGTCCACCAGATACCTCGTTTTGACACTTATTTAAGAACATAAGTTCTTAGATCAATGTTCAAAACTACAATAGTTGTGTAATGTCATAGATCAGTGTATAATACCTCATCTTAGAATGAATTCAAGAGCTAAAAGCATCCTTGAACGCACTCATTCAAGACTACAACCACTTTGTTACCTCGTTCCAACATATATTTAACAACTACAAGTCCTTAAATTAATGTTTGAACTACAAAAATTTGTGTAATGTCAAAATGAAGCCAAATATACATATATATATATATATACATATACATACATACATATACATTCATTAGAAGTATATTTATATGTAGAGAATATTCAATAAGATACGACAACTAATCATTAGTTTGTTTATAGGTCATATTATAGAAATATCCACCACTCCATTTACTTCCAAAGTAATGACATAGTAAAATTTCATTTCATTATTTAAATACACCCTAACGAAAATCTATTTAACCCTTAATATCTAATATGATAGTTTTAACCAAGATTCATTCAATTTATATATATACTTTAAAGTCAAACAGATGTAATTTCATTTTAGTCTAACAACATCGTATTGTGGTTATTTACTTAAATTAGATTTTCCTTTTATCAGTTAAATTCAATATAATTATGGTCATAAGGCTTATTTCATAATAATTTCATTCATTAATAGTATCAATGTAAACCTTTTCATAATAATTTCATTCAGTAATTTATCAATAATTAATAATATCAATGTAAACCTAGATAATAATTCCTTTCAGTATTCAATCAATGTAAACCTTTTCATAATTATTTTATTCAATAATCAATCAATAATTAATAATTTCGATGTAAACCTAACTAATAATTCATTAGATATCTTTTTTAAAAATCTCCGTAAAAAGTTATAAAATTTAGTAACATAACCCCAACATGCAGAAAAAACACCCATGCAAATAAATAAAAAATTAATGCATTCGAACCAATCAGGAGCGCTTCTTCACAGGTCTTTCACTGAATTTATTTAGCGGATTACAATTAAAATTTTATAATAACGAATTGCACTTAATATTAATCAGTAAAATTAAATTAAAACTATTTCGCGATCTACACTGAAGTTACATAGCCACTCGGCCAGCTTACGCTAATGAAATCCCTGAATCAGATCTAAAAAATACTTTTTAGGTATTTCTATCATTAATCTGAGTCAGAAGTTCCATAGCTTTGCCAGCCAAGAGGCCGCGGCGGCCGCGGAGGCCTACCGCTTCGAACTCCGAATTCAAATTTGAATGTCAAACTGACTGCCAAACTGACTGCCCCGAATTCAAACTCCCATCGTATTTATTCAAAAATCTCGCGTCTGTTTTTCCCCCACCCTTACACGTTCACCAATGCGCTCTGCAGTGATACCATACACTCAGCAATTCCCGTGTTATAAGGGAATTTGGATATCTTCGGTTCATTGACGTGTTCAAAGATACGGCAATCCGATGTGTAATTGGTTTTTTTTCTAATAATTTAATCGATAGTTTATAAGTCAATATAGTGCAACACAGCCAAGGAATAAAATTATTACTTCCTCAATAAATTGAGCTTTACTGGCTATAAGCACTTTTATCCGATCCAAAGGAAATTGCGTAAATCAATTAAACAAAACACAACAAAAGATAAACAATATAAGGAAAAAAACAATATACATTGAATAAAGTCGAAGAAAAAAAATTGTTAGATACGATAAATTTGTATGACGGTTGTGAAGAATAATGTATTATTCAACCGATTTCAAAAGGGAAATTATTTAACCGATTATTGTCATTTTTTAACCTTACGTGTTAATGTAAAGTAAATACACGTCAATTTTGTAGTTTTTAATCCAAACAAGGTAACTTAAAACTTTGTGATAGCAACACTGGCGTCCTGTAAATACAGTAACAAAAAACCACTCATACGCCGGGTCGAACCCTTAGGGCAGGGTTCCACTGTTTAATAAAGCTATGTTTTGCTTAATTGAATTTATAATTCGATTCTAATCTTGGCTTTCGTTTAATTATTATTACGAATTATTTGTATGAGAACATAGCAAAGTGCTGTTTTAAGACTTTTTCAGGCAATCCCTTTAAAATTCCTCTCCGTAACAAACATCCTCATACTTCAAGGAACACAACAAAAAAAAAAGAATTAGTGCAATCGGTTCAGCCGTTATTCTCTAACTGCGTTTAGTTTATGTTAGTGAAATGCAATTTCTAGCTCTAAACTTTGTTAAATGCGTAAACCGACTTTACGTCGAACTAATCGCGATTATATCAATCAGTGGAAACTGGCCCTTAGAACGTTTCTTTATCATCGTTTTATCGAATCTGTCAACACATAATTTTAAGCCTGTCTCGAATATAAAATTTACCACTCTAATATTTTAACAACTAGCTAAAACTGTTTGAGTTCCCAGCAATAAATTCCTATTCTTAAGTACAACTTAAAATTTGAGTCCCTAATGTATTTGAACCATTTTCGTTCATTGAGTTGACTGTTTTATGTTTACATGTCAACTTACATTTCAATTTATGCGTTTGTTATCTTAAAATTTATGGCACTACTAAATTAGAACTGAATTGTGTTTACGTATTACGTTACAATTACACAAATGAATAAAAATATTTTAAGCTCATTTGAAACTGCACTTAACTTAACAGCTGACGAATATGACACTGCTGCATAAACTCTTCCGTTCAATTTGCAGTGGGAAGACCTACAAAGAGACACCCAGATCAGAAACAAATATTTGTACATAAGCAAATATATGTCCCGAGTGGGAATCGAACCTGAGACCGCTGGTACTTTAGGCAACGCATGAACGCACCAATACTTTAAGCCGGTTGTCATATCGGCACGTTATATGGAAATATAAATATTATTAAATCCCACTGTGTACGCTAAGCTTAGCTCCACCACGCCCAGTTCGAAATATTCGAGTATATTTTTCGTCCAAAGCTCAGGCTTTCAGATTACTCCTGCCTCCCCGAGTATTAATACAAATGTTTGTATGTTTATAAAAAGCTAATATATCACTACATTCTGTATATGTATATAAACGTTAATAACTTAATACATATATTGAACTGAGGTGGCTTATTAAATAGTACATTGAAAGTAATGATCGGAAGTGCTCGCTACGGGCAATTTTTCGAAATACCTGGTGAGAAATGTTTCTTACATTGAAGAAATATAGGGCTAATGTATAATTATAGCTAAAAAAACCTGGAAGATAACTTGATCCAATAGATTTTTTTAGAGTTCTTCATACTAGGATACTCTGTTAACATTTTGTAAATTAATCTATAATACATAAAACCACAAACACTGGTTGCCATTCTGGTGGCTATAACAAAATAATCGAATAACAAAAACGTGACAAATATAATCTTATTTATTGAGGGGTCGCTAAATGGAATTCGATGAGTAGAGGCGCACTTAACGCTTTGATGTCTTCCCCCTATTTCCCCCCCTCTATTACGTTTCGGATACACCGAGAAAAAGTGTAACTGTTGATTTTCTTGCCAATTCTTTTGTAAACTATACTACATTCCGAATCGGTGTAGTTTATAATTTCTTAACGTTAGTTAATCATTTTTTTAATAAATAAGTAAAATGTCGTAAAATGTCGATTAAAAAGTGCTTTTAAGGTTTACTTGATTTTTGACAGAGACGACAGACGAGAAGACATTTTTGATTTTGATATCTGTTTTGATAAGATACATTTCATTGATGATAATAATCATTGATGATTGATATGTTGTTTGTTGATTGTGTTACATGCATTTATGTAATTATGATATTGTATATAGTTGCTCGAAAATATTGCGATACAAATTTCGCTAGGTCACCTAGTTATATATCTCTATATATATAAAAATAATTCGCTGAATGTGTTGCTAAGCGCAAATCTCGAGAGTACCTGAACCGATTTCGCTAATTCTTTCTTTATAATATTCCTTCGTACTTCAGTACGAGGATGGTTGTTACGGTGAGAAAAATTTAAAAAAATTGCCTGAAAAAGTCTTAAAACAACACTTTTCTATATTCCCATACAAAAGTTAAGACAGGACAACGTCTCTGGACAGGTCAGCTAGTATATAATAAACAGTGATAAACCGTACCTCAGTGTATCACAAGATCTACATTTACCTATGTATGGTCAGAATTTTCTTTCTTTGATTACAAGTCGACCATTAGACTTATTTTGCCGCTAATATATGATTAAGAGGGTTGTAATGCGTTTCGCCCTCTTATTACATATTATGTGTTATCTGTGGAATATTTTATTGGTTACTTAGGTCCAAAGAGGTTTTATACGTCTTAATTCTTGAATAGAAAAAAAAGCAGTTTAATTATGTTTAGTTATTCTTGCATTCATAAAGTATACTTTTATTTCAAACTTACAACTTAATTTTTTACTATTTATTCTACTTACTTTATAATTTATCTTACATTTATTTATTGTTTATAAAGTTTAATAGATATTATTTTCTAATTCAAATAAAAATATAAAAATAAAAAACGATGTACAAATATTTGTTCCCATATAAAGTTCTTGGGAAATCTTGCGTATTCTAAATATCAGATCTGCATTTTCAATGTGGTAGGTAACTCCTAATTAAATATATTATTGCACAAATAAAGTCACTTGAAAACTGCTTCTAAAACCAATTTTAATCAAATACATCTTTATTATTATAATTTTTTAATTTAAATGGAAATTTCCCGACTCGATTTCACCTGTTAGTAAGACTTCAAAATTTTTTTTCTTTGTTCGTGTGATCGGCAAAATCATCTGTGCTATTTTGGTAAAACTAATACTAGAATAAATAGAACTAGTACTATTGAACTATATGTATTTTTTCCAAATTTGGCCATTAGATAATCTAAAAAGGGAATGAAATTGTATTCCTGAAATGTCTGGCCGTCTTTTAAGATTTATTTTTAAATTAACATCCTGTCATATTTTTGACCAAACAAGATACCCTAAAAAATTATCGCTAACTCGCAAATGTTCCCGAAACAAAATAAATAAAATAAGTCATAAAAATATAAAAATCTAATTACATGTGTATGTCAATCAGTGCTAAGCCGAGTATCGAATCCCTATAAGTGTTTTGTGTGACAACCAATGAAAATCGGAACGGTAGCAGTACTTGTATAGAGGTGATAATACCCCCAACAGTGCTGTAGACATTTCATCATAAGGACGTATACTGCCGTGTTTGTTGTGGTAATAAACCTTATTTACGGCTTTTTTGACGCCATCAAATTATTTTTAACCGACTTCAAAAAAGGAGGAGGTTCTCAATTCGACTGTATGTTTATGTGGTTTACCTCATAACTTTTTACTGGATAGACCGAATTTGATGAATCTTTTTCTAATCGAAAGGATATGGTTTTTTGTGTGGTCCCATTTAAATTTAATTGATATCTGACTACTACTTTTTGTGTTATCTCTAATAATGCATATTTATATATGTCTATTTTTTCGTCTACCTACGTTGTATCGCTTGTCGATATAATTGAAATCGGTTTTTTTTTCGATATAGTTGTCAAATAAATGATTTGTCTTATTATTTCAAATACTCCAAAAGCTTTAAACTAAGCTTTTTCAGATCTAGTTTTTTTTTTAAAACTATAAACTGCATTTTACCTAAGCACGGAAGAATGATCCTATAGCCTTCTTCTACATGAAGAAAGATGTCAATGGAACAGTGGGACTTTACCTACTGAAAATGTAAAAAAATACAGGTACAATATACACTTAATTAAAACTAAACTTATCCAATGTAGTGCGAGCATAACACCAAAAGTAACAAGCAATTTATGTTATAGTATATAAAATTGCATAATTATACATATTTCTTTTAATATCATCTCTATGTAATTACTAAAGACGTTGCCGAAGTCTTAGTGGATAATTTGATGCAGATTTAATTAAACTGACTTCGATTCTCGGCTGACGCTTGATCTCCCTAACAGGAATGCTAGCTATGCGTCGGACCCCGATCTTGTTTGTGATTGTAAGAACATTCCGATTTATCAATAGAACGGAATTCTTAACATTGATAAAGGTTAGAATCTTATACTATTTGCATGTTTGTGTACATTTTGTTTGGAGGACTGATTTTATTATATCGATTACACCAACTAAACTAGAGACAAATTTATTTATACGTATATATTTATGTCAGTTTTTTCATTGACGAAAAACACTAAATGATAATCGATACCAATGTTAAGAATTTAATTGGACGTATTAATTAATAACAATTTTTTTTATTAATTAGATGCTTATTTCGTTATAATTTGATATTCTAATTTTAATTGAAATGTTGTGACACACAACGATAGGATTACTATGGTTTGTGGTAGTGGTGCAGGTGTGATTCGCTTCTCGCTTGGGACAAATGTACAAAAGAATGGTTCTGTCTATACTGAATGTGCCTTATGGGTATCCCCATTCTTCTTTGAAAAACACATAAAGCTCAAAAACCCAAATCGTTGGAATAAAAATTTGAATTATTATTATTATTATTATTTTACAGCCACTTGGGTCTTTATATGATTTCTTACATATGTACATACGCTACGTCACTTTCCATCATAATTATCTTGGTTTCGAACCCTGGCATGCTCGTCGGCAATGGTGTCTGAAGCCTCTTGAGTCAGTTTAGGTTTCATAAGTCCAGCAATGTGTACCAACTTCCTCATAAACTTAGTGCTTAGAATTTTGTCTTTGCATATCGCATAATCGAATCGATGTGTTTGTACGTATCAATATAATCAATAGTGTTTTATACGTATTC
Organism: Melitaea athalia; assembly: GCA_905220545.2. Lineage (NCBI taxonomy): Eukaryota > Metazoa > Arthropoda > Insecta > Lepidoptera > Nymphalidae > Melitaea > Melitaea athalia. Next base: position 8,458,523 of record HG992196.1, read on the forward strand.
TGTAAATTTCTTCACAAGCTGTTAAACGTATGTTTTAGATGCAGTCAGTTGGCTATTTATATTTTACGTTAATAATTACATTTTATTTAATTATAATCATAATTATAATCTTTTTATGCTAGTTAAGATCCTTCATAAAATGTTACCTATCGTCATGTACTGTTTAGGCGGGTAACATTTTATAAGCCTTTACTTTGCCAAAACCTCTCAAAAGTAAACAATATATATTTAGCTGTCGAGACTATATTCACTCACGCTCCATTCACTCACTCACTCAAAATCAAACATTCCGTCTCAGAACACACTTTTTTTTTAATTCCCAACATGGCCGAGATTTCTTTGAAAATGCTGAAGGCAAGGCAATTATTTCTTGGCTATTTCAATAACGTCAAAGGGAACCTTATAACTGCGGGAACTTATTTCAAGACTTGTGTGGAAATACTAAATCAGTACCGAAAGTTCTAAACTTCGGTATAACAAGACTTTTATTGAAGGAACCACTTTAAGAATTAAATAACTGGCTTCTACCTACGACTTCGTCTCTTTCTTCCAGAGAGGAGGTTCGACGTGCAATAATCTGTATTTGAATTTATATTTATAAATAAGCAGATATTATTTAAATTTATCCTTAAGTAGTGGTCGCACTGCGGCGGTCGAAATTCGACCATAATTCATTTAAATTATAAGTCTGAACATTATTAAGGTTCTGTTGTCATAGACTATACTTTATTATATTACTCTAATAATAAACAAAAGAGTACCTATGCGTCTGTGTGTGTGCCAAATACATCGTAGTGTGAAATGTTTTTTTTATTGGTTTAATGTATTTTTATGCATAATTTTATAAAAAATATTAGCATTCTGCACTACTCTCTATATAAACTATAAGTGTAAGAAATTTTATAAATCTCCGTCCGCCCAATTTTCGTAAAAAGTGATACAAAGTTTTTGCTTCACGTATTAATGTATAGAAGGAATTAATGAAATTCCCATTGAAATGTTTTGGTTATGTGTTTGCGTTATAGGTTTTGGTGAAATCATCTTCTTCCTTTCTTAACTTGTATCATAGTATATATACTGGTGTGTCTAACGTACCTTTACAATTTATATTTTTAATTACGCGCTATTTTTACAGCTGAGATAGGATTGGATATGTGCTTGTGATGTTTATTATTTCTACGAGTACCATGCAAAAAATAAACATGTAAACACAATTCTTAAGTACAAAGAATCATTCTAAAACTAAAAAAGAAACTTAAAATAACTTCCAAATTAGTTTTTGTTAAAAATAGTTATTTTCCTGTTTACAAAATTCAAGCTACGTGTAAAGCTTATAAAAACATTGATAGACATTACTACGTACTAAATACTGTACGAAATAGATGTAGCACATTAAGGAGTTAGTCGGGGGCAGCGCTTCTTTTAAATGAAGAGGAAAATTTTAATTTCCTATCGCGTACCGACGATAGTGATGCGAAATATTGTATCGAAAAAAAATGGTTCTTTTACAATACTAAAATTTCTTTTGAGATACATTATTACAAAATAAATCATAAAAATTAATGACAGTAGCGGTGTCATAAATTTTGATACTTTTCTAGTTATTTGACGAGATACTTTCCAATTGTACCTAAATACTAACTAAAAAGTATACTAAATAAAGTTAATATAAAAATATAAACTACATTTCTAAATCGTTTTCGTTTTGGGCTAATAAACGTAATACTTTGTAGTGAAAACGGTTTTAATTACCAGAACTTTTCAAAACTATTAAAACACGGTAGCTGATAAAATCATCATGAATATGCTTAGATATTTTCACGTCTAAATTATATAGACCTAAAAGAACTTCAAAGCAATATTTTACTAAATACTTCAGATATACATTTCTTTTTTTATGTACCTATATTTAGCTAAATTTACATTTATTACTTTTCAATAATACTACTACTACTGTCTGTTTCCGCTATCTGCTCGCAAGAACCTAAAATATTCCATTTATTTTTCTGTATATTAATTCTGTGTATTAAAGTTATGTGTGCCAAATAAACACTCAAGTTATTGCACAAAAATAAAAAATAAAGTAAAAAAATGCTTACCATCCTGTCACGCGGTCCGTATGTAACCTTCAAACTTTATGAATGGACCATTTTAATATGAAAAGACAGGATGACCTCAGACACGAGGTCCGCAATCAATTTAACATCAATATGAAATAATTGGAAGATAACATATGGGACAAGTTTGTCGAACAATCAACCGATGATGTCATATTGACTAAAGTCGATATGAGAGTCTGTTCACGTTGTAGCTATCGTGTTTTAAAATATGTTTTGACTGTTGTTGACTTGTTGTTGACTTATATAAAATTGAAACTTAAATTATATATAAAATATATAGAGGAGTTAATTTGGATAATGTACTTGTATGGATTGGATTGTTAATTTTATTTTATAAGAGTTAAAGTTGATAAAACATTATCAATTTTACGAAAATTTTTCTTTTATAAACTGCATTTAGTTACAGGTAGTTTTTAGGAAGTTCTGTTTTGTCGATTTTACTGGAATTTGTTTATATTGTAAATTACAGCAATGAGACGTTATAAAAATATTTATAACAGTTTCATCAGTATATTTTCATTTTTTTTTAACTTAAAATCCCTTTTCTAAGAATTTTGTCGTAACGTAATTATAACCAAATAAAAGATTAAATATAACTACATTATTCTTCTCTCTTGTTTATTATATCAACTTTTTTAATATTATTCAGTAGATACCGTTGTACAACGCGAACGAACTCTAATAGATAGCGGAATTGATTGTATAGTATCCTGCACACATCAATTTATGCACTTAAACTATAGTGGTCACATTGTTTCGTGATTGTGTCATACCTTCCATTGATGTTTATAAAGAGCTATCAATTTCTAATTTAGCTTTTAACTACTTACGAATTGTAGTAATTGTATCGATATTTAATCATACCAACATTAAGTGGTGCTTATTTACTGTATAGTCAATTATAGAGAAGTTTTAACGAAATTTCATTTATAGAAATTCTCTGTAAAAAATTGAGCATCTCTTAAATTTCACATTAGCAAAATTGATACGATAATGATGACGTTGATAATAAATTACTTCACAATTAAAATTACTAAAATTACTCGGTGTTTACTGAGTATCGATAAAATATCGGTAGTCACATCACTACCACAAACCTCCGTCGTTAAAAATATTGCTGTTTGAACGTGGAGTTCGCTTAGCGTTTTAATAAATTTGGAAAATTAAAGATTCATATCTGATTCCTTCACTAGTTAATACACCCGAGTTACCCTTGATAAAGTTATTATGTACTTTGTGATTATGTTACGATGTTTAGATTTGCGATCACTAATTCGATATTATGTAACGTTTAAATTTATTCATAGACTTCATACAATTAATGACAATGAACTTATAAAAAGGTAGGTAATATAAGAGGCTCATATTTTTAGTTCGTGCCGCGGAATTCTCTAGGGTACTTTTAAGACTTCGCTTGTGCTTGGTGGCGAAGAAAATGTACTGAGAAAACCTACATATCTCGGAAAATTATTGAGAAATGTATATCCGCTATATCTATTTTGTAGTCGAAATAATATCTTCAATTGTTTTCAGTTTCGTTCTTAAAACTACCGTATTCATGAAAGTTATATCACGATCACGACACGATCACGATTCAGCCTGTGATATCCCACTGTTGGGCATAGGCCTCTTCCCTATGTAGGGGAAGGATCGGAGCTTAATCCACCACGCTTCTTCAATGCGGGTTGGCGGATATATAAATTTATATGTAATGGTTTTACTAGACATCAACAATGATGCAGACAAGTGGGCTTCGATCGCCTAGCTTGTCTCCTCCAGCTGGTCATTGGTTAATCATTATCAACCTGTACCTATACTGTAACCTAAGATATGGACACACTGTACCTATACTGTAACCTAAGGTATGGACACCCTATTCAAATAGACAGAGAGTCCTAACAAAAACTCGAATAATATCAACGTCTACATACGAAACTAATAAAATAAAAGTAAAATTTAATTTTTATCCAAAAGCAGTTGTGTTTTTTGCAAGTGTGTTTTATAATGTAGAAGATTCATGGTTATAAAATAGGTTTGTCTCTGGCCTGATATGTAATTTATAATCAGTAACCACTTCTTTGTATTTAACAATCAAGTCAAGCAAATACCAAAAGATTACCAAAGATTAGATACAGCGGAATCTTCGTTCTGAGTCAGGGATAGAATGTCTTAAAAACTAAAACGATTTGTAAATAACGATTCAATAGTACCTACTTTTAAAAGTAAACTCAAAGCGAATTTAGATTTTTTTACTTATTAAGTCATTAAAGTAAATTTTGTTTTCTTTTTACATAATATCTATGGACAATTGGACACCGACGCAGAACGTCTCAATTGGATAACCATGTTTCTGATTTTCTTTTAAAAATTATTAAAAAAGAGGGGATCGGAGTACCATCAAGTTGATTGCGTCATTGGTTATTTATATTTAATTATAAAAAGACCCCTGGAGCTAATTATTTCTACGCTTATCTGACAGATGATTTATTCTCGCCCTTAATTTTTTAAGATCGGTTTTTTTTTTAATTATCGCCATCTTGAATTCGATTTATATCTTCGTAATTTAGTAAGACTACCGAAGGGTGACATTTTTGTTTTACTTTTTCATTGTTTATACTATAATGTTTTTGATATCTTGAATACGCTTTTATTACGAAAAATACTTTTACTAGAGGATGTACTGTGGGATGTACAAATCTATGAAGCTTATAAGTCTAAAATTATTATACTAGCCTATTATTTATGGCAAATGTGTCTCATATAGAGTGTATATATAGAGTGCACCCTGTGGACTATATATTACTTCTTGATAACTGTAACTGTAACAACCTGTTAGCGTGCAAACGCCAAGCACAGAAAATGGTTGAACTTAATTCTACATTTCAGATAGGAGATATAAGAGAACATCTACCAGAAATTGAATCTTTACGACAGAAGTGAATGAGGAATTCCTTCTCTTCTAGCTACCTTGAAATGAAAATATGAGTAAAATAAGGTTTATATTTATAAATTAAAAACACAAAATGGAACTATACTCGTGTTTACTAAACATATAACTTACAATACTTCATGGCAACTGACTTGTACGAAGCATATAACATAATCCACTTTGGTATATCTCTTTCCCATCAAATGATGTTATTCCTGTAACAAAAAGGTCAAAAGCTCGTGATTGCTACCAATAAACGGTATAAAAAAGAAAACAAAAACAGTAGGGGTTCTGTGCCGGTGCGGCCCGTTCGATCGCCACACGTCGCCCGTTCATTTAAAACGACAAAACAAATAACAGTTGGCTTCAGTTGCAGTCAAAATTCACACTATTCCAATGTGGGAATTAATTAAATGTATCGTTACAAGGATACACGAACAATGGAAGAGAGACCTTAAACCCCCTTCCCTACAACTTCCCTACCTCAGATCGACCGTAATTTATTTTTCGTATCATTTTCGTTGTATTCTCTTTCTTTTGCAATGTGTTTCATTCTACTATAATTTTTTTTTGATTTTTACCATTTTTAAACGCTAAGCACTGGTCTATAGCTTCTAAATGAAATAATCGAATAAAAATAAAGAATTTAATTTTTCCACTCGATTGCCAAACAAGCGTAGACGCATTCCTTTTGAAAGTAAATGTAGCCTATAAACACCTGCAACACTCCTGTACTACAACTGCTGTCATTAGAGCGCATCCAGATCTCGCTCTATCATCAGCTCGAGCTGTATTAATAACAGATACACAACGCTACTTAAAAACTGAATTATACGTCTGTGATTTTCTGTACACAGGCCGAAGACGGGCAGCAGTGTCTTCGGTGCGATAAAGCCAGCCCTGCGGACTGCGGTCACCAACCTGCCTGCGCAGCGTGGTGACTATGGGAAAAACACATGACTTTTCGCCGTTTTTGGCGCGTGTGTGTATGCGTGTGTGAGAAGTATGATTTTCTGTAAGAGTAAGATAATTATATATGTCACAGCCCCGACATCAGATTTTCAAGATATTTCCTGCTCTGCTACAAATATTAAAAACAAATATTAAATTTTATTTTTTATAAGAATGTAAAATATTTAAAAAGAAATCATACCTTTGCAACCTTGCCTCATCCAGCGTTGATCAAACACGACTCCCCATCGGCCGGTAGACAGTGCGGGCCATAAATTGAGCGCCGCTGTCAATTGCAGCCGCGCCAATAGTTGCGGTCGAGTCGGCTTTTTGCACTCGCTGCAACTTCTGTTGTTGTTGTAATTTTATATTTTGTTGTTATCGAATTAACAACATAATCGTGTTATAGTTTTTATTGTAGTCTGTTCTGTTCAGTCTGTAAATTTATTATATTTTTGTTTTTATTAAAGTTTCTATTTGATATGCAACAACACGAGTATATATCATATTATGAAGTTGTGGAGAGACGAGTAAATAGGTTTCGTCTTAATTTAATAAGTTAACTTTATTAATATATTTTTTCGTAATTAAGATAAATATTTATCAAAACCTCTATCTTCCAAAGTTTTTAATCGCATAAAATATATACCTATACTAGTGCTTTCGAATTTTAGTACTAGAATTATTATTTTCGGTAACTCACTTTTTTTGTTTTAAATTCATCAATCATTACTACAGCACAAAAATTCGTCACTAGCTAAATTGAAGTCTTACCATTCCACACGGATATTATATAGTATTTATACCGAAATTATATGTAAATAATTAACTCTTCAGTTGTGAATTCTAAATATGTATAATCCGAAGCAGAGTCCATGGAGTAACAAAAGCTCACGATATAATAAATAATAATAAAAATATTGAGCTTCGCGTAGTTCATGTGAATGCAAATGCAATGCAATGTTCAAAATGAACCATGTAATCAAAAAATAAACTGTAGCTTGAGAGATATGTACGTATGTGTCTTTGACACATACATACATACCTACCTATCTCTTATACAATGTAAACAGGAACGTACATACAATATTGTAATTACAGGTTCAGGTCCGCATACATACAAACGAAACAAAAAAAAAGAGATATCTCTGCTCTCTATCTCGGTATTAAAAATAGGTAACGTATGAGGATGATCAACATATACACTTTTTTCACTCAACCTTGCATCGCCTCGGTAGCGCAGTAGGCAGCGCGTAAGTCTCATAATCTTAAGGTCGTGAGTTCGATCCTCACCCGGGGCATATTCTTTTTATATTCAGATATAAATTTTATAATGCATCACGTAATGTATCGTCTAAAGGTCCTATTATATTTGTTAATCCAAATAGGTTTCTAGATCAATTTGCGAAGCACATTTCTTTAAATGCAAAGCTATTCAAGATGAGCTAATAAGAAAAATATTTGAATATGAACTCCACAGATATGATTAAACTATCTCATGCTTGTTGATTAATCAGAAGTGGTTCAAGATTATTGCTGTTGCAGTTCTTACGTTTCAAATTTACTTTACATTAATACGTTAAGCAGGAAAGGGTGTTAGAAGGTAAAAGGAACGTGAGGTCAGCAGTACGTTTTAATTGTGCTGGTGCTGTAAGTGCGTATAGTAGTCATTTCTTTGCAAATTTATTTTGTGTAACTTACTCATAAGAGTGTATAAACATAGACACCACGCTTGTTTTTTTATGCTTCTAGTGTTGCATGTGTCCATAAGTTATGGTAACCGCATACCATTAGGAAGCTTGTTTATAACCATAGTGTTATGAAAAATATACTAAACTAGCTTCTGCGCGCGACTTCGTCGGCGTGGACTCCGCTCCTCTTGGCCTTAGCGTGATGATACATAGCCTATAGCCTTCCTCAATAAATGGGCTATCTAACACTGAAAGAATTTTTCAAATCGGCCCAGTAGTTCCAGAGATTACCACGTAAATATAACAAATTTTTTATTTGTGGTTGGTGTGTCTGCGGTGTCTCTACAATAGTTTTCACATTTCACTTCTTTCAGCCGTTTAGTGTGAAGTGTTCAGTTTTTAAGTGTTATCACTTGAACCTCAAAACTCGTATGCCCTAGGTCACGTGGCTTGTTCTAGCCATATATTTTAGAATGATTAATTCTGTTATATCGAATGGTTTATTAAACGCTGGCGCCGTCGCATTCGTCAATTGTTGTGAGAACATGACTTTATAGACGCGACCTATTTTTTGTTGCTAATTCTGGACTACAACAGACAAACAAATATAACATCGGCTGTCTTTGATGGAAACATTTAAAAACAATATTACGTGTATAACGATACTGAGAAAAAAAATATAACTGACACATTCCTGCTTAGACAACATTGGCAATTCTTCCACGCGTGTCAGATAATTAATTTGCTGTTTAATTCTTATGTACCGTAAACATTTTATTATAGCGCCAATAATATTTGATGAACCAAGAAAATTTTATTCAAAATTAGAAAGAAAGAAAGAAAGAAAAATATATTTATTGTATTAGACAAACAAATTAGACAAATAATTTTTTAGTTAACTAAAAAGAAATATTGAAATCGAGCTTATAATTATTGATGTTGCTGAGCAGAAATACAGAGTGGGAGAAAGAAAAAATAAATCGATAGAAAACAAGAAAGGTCTGGGAGTTATTAAAAAGTTACCACCTGAAAAAGAAAAGAAAGAAAAAAGTAATCGAAGTCAGCCGTCGGTGTAGAAGTGGCAAGAACTCATCATAAAATCTGGCAGTAAAAAAAGTAAATATAATATGAGTTATGGTTTAACTAATTAGAGTTAGGAAATATTTGCCCAAAATCTGGAGCAAATTTTGATAGTATCTCAACCTAACAAACAAAGGTTCACAGCTAATAATTCTGCTTTCATGTAGTATGCTTACATCATCAGAAGGATAGCAAGAGCTTCTAGTGATGCTATGTTAATTGACAGCGGAGCTAGGGTCAGCAACACGCTTATCTATACTAATATATAAAGCTGAAGAGTTTGTTTGTTTGGTTGTTTGTTTGTTTGAACGCGGTAATCTCTGGAACTACTGGGCCGATTTGAAAAATTCTTTCAGTGTTAGATAGCCCATTTATCGAGGAAGGCTATAGGCTATGTATCATCACAATAAGACCAAAAGGAGTGGAGTACACGCCGACGAAGTCGCGCGCAGAAGCTAGTGATGCATATAAGTATCATTTTACAGTACACCTCTATGCCGCTTTATTCTTATTCATGTCCTTTTTCTAAAGGTTGTCTGGAAGAGATCGCTCTTTAGCGATAAGACCGCCTTTTGTACATTTCTTTTTCATTTCTTTTTCTCTTGCATGTTTTTTGTTACATGTATTGATTTTGGTTGTACAATAAAGTATATTTGTATTATTGTATTTGTATTTGATGCTTCTAGTGTTGCAAGCGTTCATAGGCTATGGTAACCATTTACTTTAAGCGGACCGTACGCTTGTTTGTTACCCTAATGGTACAAAAGATACACATTTATATACTTATTGATTGATTAATTCAGCCTATAGCATCCCTCTACTAGGCACAGGCCTCTTTTCCCGTGTAGGAGAAGTGTCGGAGCTTAATCCACCACACTGCTCCACTGCGGGCTGGTGGATATTCCCTTCTACGAGTAACGATCGCTATCAGGTGCCTATGACACATTACATATATGTCCACATATAAAAATCGGAAAAGTTTAACAGCTCTAATTCAATTCTACTAGTGAGATTTGACTTGATCTGTTATTTAAGGTATAGACATCACCTTGTAACGACATATAAACTATACAGGAAGACACTGTAATTGTAACGAACATCTAATATAAACTTGGTGCATATTTAAAAACTCCTCCGTATAGCCTCGGTAGCGCAGTAGGCAGCGCGTAAGTCTCATAATCTTAAGGTCGTGAGTTCGATCCTCACCCGGGGCATAATTTTTACTATAAAAGAAACAGGGCCGTAACAATTTTATTTTAAAGAATTTATTAAAAATACATAATGAAAATTTTTAACTAAATGAAGAATCATAATAAATATGTATTACGTCTTGCATTATTTTGACATCTCTTCCACACCAACCAAAATATTATAAATCCATATTTCCATATAATAATTTACCATTAAATCTTAATATCTTATTATTGTAAAAATATTCTTTTTAATTGTAATCCAAGCCTATTTTTAATCTCAAATGTATCCTCCAATTTATGTCTATCTAATTTTTTATCTAAACCTAAAAGCTAAGTAACCGTATCCTATAGAGGCCTACAAAACCAGAAAGGTCGCAAGCACGTTGCCGACCCTACGTCCAACCCCCCTGGGTCACCTTGCTCACCACAGGAACACAATACCACTTGAGAGCAGTATTATTTAGTTGTGATCTTCTGTAAGGTTGAGGTACTTTCCTAGACAGATTGATCTAGATTTTCAGCATGATATATTCTGCTAAGCCCCCAACTCAATGATTCCTATCACACCTTGACAAATTATGCCAACAAATCAAAACATTGACATTAGCTGATTTGCGACTGTCCCCATTCTGTTGCTCATTACATCGCGATGTGTATCATAACACTCATCGATCGTTAACTACTGTCACCCCGATCTGTTCATTGCTAAATTTAGATCGCGAGTGATACAATAGTCTAATAATAGAAAATGCATCACCGATCATGCAATAGATGTGTGATATTGACAGTATGTATGGCAGTCTCTTTCTGATACGGTAGCTTTTATTTGGGAAACGTACGAACGTGGTTAAAAGATTTCAATTATAAAATCAAAAATTACTACGTTCAAGTGGGGTTGAAAAGCACTTTTAATTTGTCATTTTACAAATTAAAATTATATTTGTTTTATTTAATTAATTATAGTTGAAAGTGAAGCTACCACCGATTCGGAATATAGATTCTGTAGAGAAGAATCGGCAAGAAACTCCGCATTACTTAAAAATACAGATTGAAAGACGAGGTTCGACGCTGACGTTATTTTATCTATTTTATTATTATTTTTTTTTTGATGGTTTCGTGTTACAGGTACTGTACTCAATAACTCATACTGTATTCAATAACTCATCGACTTAACAGGATTGTGAAAGTCAAACATAACACAGGCTTACCTACACTAATTAGAACACGGCCTAGTATATACGAACGGTATTAAAATATAATTCAACCATACCTCTACCTCTGGAATTTCATAAGTAATCATTAGATGCTATTTTATGATTAAAAAATGACAATATTACTATAAAACTAGTAGGCATTAAAATATAATAATAGCGGTCAACCGCTAATATAATATCTACTACTAGCGACCCGCCCCGGCTTCGCACGGTTGCAATGCTGAAACTAAATACTATCTAAAATAAAAGATACGTTAGAAACCTCTAAAATTACCAGTGTTTCTCTACTATAATATGCATGTATTATACATAAAAACTTTCCTCTTGAATCACTCTATCTACTGAAGAAAACCGCATCAAAATCCGTTGCGTAGTTTTAAAAATTTAAGCATACATACATACAGACAGACAGACAGCGGGAAGCGACTTTGTTTTATAATATGTAGTGATTTGACCCGTGTCACCCACTTCTATAATATGTACACTAAACATATCATAAATTTATCGTTTCTAAAGTGTACGAATTGAAATAAACCGAATAGGAAACACACCGCCCACAACTATAGTGATCAGAATTGACCCGACAATCAAGACGATGAAATCAAACGCTCCCACATACTGAGTAAATTACAAAACATAGGTAATAGGTATGTGGATGAATTATTACCAGTTCCTTCTATTACTGAACTATGTAAGTGTAGGTACTAGCCTGTGTTGGCACGTTGACACTTCTGGATCGGATTGATCAGACATTAGGTATAAAATACGAATGAAAAAAAATTGAGGCGTAAAATTTGAGCGACCGGTAACGCGGGAGGTCAGGGACGATCAGTACTTGGATGGGTGACCGCCTGAGAACACCGCATGATGTTGACTTTTTTTTCAATTATATATTTTTTTTTGTATTTGAAATTCGTTATTTTAATAGTTTTTTTTAATAGCTTTTTTGAATTAGTTTTTTTTAAATTAGTTTGTCAGGTTGTAGTTGGTAGGTTGTTCACCGGATCAGCTAATTAGTCAACAAAAATTTAAACTACTGAAGAAATTTTAATTATTTTCAGTCCCATTAGAGTAAAGAAGTAAGAATAATAAATATATCACACTCGGCTGCCCCCGTAAGATGAAATTTTGTATTTGGGACTCGGTCACATAAAAAAACACAGGTTACGACAAACATAATTATGTATTACTTATTCGAATATGTTTCACTAGCTGAGATCAAAGGCGCAATCTATGGTAATGTAAGTATTAATATTTTTGTAAATCGTGAAATTCATCCGAACATCACAAATATCTACCCCCAAAAATAAATATAAGAAATCATCCCGCACCGCCACCTCCCCCTAATGTAAAACTTGGTAATTAAAACTCGAACGATAATAAATCAATAAGTTTAAAGATATTTTAAATTAAAATGACCGTTTCTTAGATATTTTCGAGACAATGCTCTGGAGAAATATTGAAAAGATAAAACGATAAATATTAAAAGTTACGAAAGAAGTTGTACTTTTGGAAAGATATTTCATTAACGGTTTTTTTAACGGTGTCTTTAAAGGTAATCTACAACCTTATATAATTTTATGAGCATAGCATTTTGATATTTATGTTATTTTTGTTTATAGTTAGGTATTTTTCTTTATTATTTAACATATTAAAAATATAAAAAAGTAAAATACAATAAAAACAATTATACGTAATATTAGCAAATATTGTGATATTCCTAATTTCAATAAATGTTTTTGTTTTTATTTCTGTTATTTTACAAATTTAAACAGAGTGAAAAAGACGATCTTAATAATAGTAATAGCGATTTCATAATGATAACTTCTGTCAACAACGTCTGGAAATATTGGTAACATAACAGGAACATGTTTTAGAACGTAAACCCGTGAAATACATTTCAAATCAAATTTTGTTTTATTTACTTTTCAATTATTCGTCAATTATAACGAACCTCTGAAATCTGCTGTGTGGTTACGGCAGCAAAGAATATAGCCAACCCCTCTCTTACTGCGGGTGTCGTAGGCGTCTAAGCGATAACACAGTTCCACTACCACCTTGGAACTTATAAAGCTGACCGATGGCGGGATAACCATCCAGCTGCTGGCTTTTAAATACACAGAAGCTGACATACTCAAAATCAGCTGGTTAGGAATAATTTTTGATGACCTTACGAGGTCATCAATTTGATGATCTCGTAAGGTCATCAAAAATTGATTTTTTTTTCTTTTAGTTAGTTAATATTTATATAATTTAATAGTATCTAATATTGTCCTACAAATTGCGTGGTACGTTATCCCGGTTCTACGCTCACTGCAGCTGCTCTACCCCCTGCTATTGGCTACCACAATTGAGAGTTTTCGTAGAGGAATTGTTTGTTCGTCTCGTCAAAATGAAGCTACTCCCGGAAAATTAGCTTGATACTAATCAGGTGAAAAAATGTACTAGGGATCCCTACCTAAAATGTTTTATTTTAAAAATACGCTACGAGCCTGATGACAACAACAAAGCAATCAATTTTTTTGTTAACAAAGTGTGTACATGAATGTGTACAATGAACAATAATTACCTACTAGAAATATTTAACATTTATACAATACGCGGCGATAGTTCTGATGAAGACCTGTGCCCAGCCGGACGATTTTTGAAGCTGTATTTACAAAATAATGAATAAAATATTAGTTATTTAAAATTAATTTATATTGAAATATAAAGATGTAACAGCGCCATCTCTTTGATTTTGATTGTACTACTTTCATCCCATTAATTTTATAAATCGATTCCGAAACGCTTTTTTGGTTAGTATCACTAGTTACCGCTAGATGGCAAAATAAATATAACAATAAAATAGTTATTTTTTCATTTTTTAAATTAGTACAATAGAAATAATAATAATAATAATATATAAGATTCATTTCAGATTTAATTTTAATAAGAACTAAAAATAAAATGATAAGATTATTTTTCTTATTGTTACTAGCTAGCGACATCTGTGTGTCGTATAGTCAATCTATTTGGTAATTATTGATTTTAATGAGTTAATCTTGTATGATAATAGGTGGCGCTGTAGACACAGATCAATTAAAAATAATTTTAATTTTAATTGCGCCGAAGGGGAATCGGGGGTCTTTATTTTGCTTATTTTTGATGACATATGGCCCGGGGGGTCTAGATCATCAGGGGGGTAGGGGTTTCATCATCAATATTTATTTATTATTTCCGAATAGATTAAAAATCTATATACCTACTAATGTTTACGTAAGCATAGGAAGGAAGGGCTAGGGTTTTGCTGACTTTCGCTGACAACGACAAGGGAGAGGAAGGGGTTACAAATTATTAACATTCTGCTTACGTAATACTTGAATGATCCCTTAGGACCTGTTTCACCTAAATAAATAAACTACAGGTCTTAGGTTCATTCTAGCGAATAGAAATATCTCATAAACATAGTGGACATTCAACGGTGAAATAATTGTGTTTGCTCGCAAACTAAAAAAACGACTTTAATTGACGACGCGTTGGCACAGCGGTCACAGCACTGTTGCACTGGCGGTCGCGGGTTCGATCCCCGCTCACGACAGACATTTGTATTGGCCATACAGATGTTTGTCGTTGTCTGGGCGCATGTGATTGTGTATTGTGTGTTTTTCCGGACCCTCGACACAGGAGAAAATTCTACTAGGGCCTTTGAGTGTGAAGCGTAATCAAATCTCGATCAATTAATTAAAATGAAACCACATGACAAGCATTAGCTTTCGATTGATGTAAGAATCATCAAATCATCAAAATCGGTAGACCTGGTGAAAAGTTATATGGTATACCATATAACTGGCATAACTTTTTTTATTTATGAACTGATTGACATGAAACAAACACTAAATGTTAAGTGAAGCTTACGACAATATATGAGTGAAAACACATGTAAATCGGATAAGCCGTTTCTGAGATTAGGAGATACAACGTAGTTCAACGAAAAAATAGTCAAGTAAATACGCAGACCTCAATTAAATTTAAATGGGACCACATGAGACCCAACACCTTTCGAATAAAAATATATTATCAAATTTGGTCCAGGTCCACGCACTCAAAAGTTCTGAGGTAACATAATATAATTATGTATTAAAAATATATTATAGTTAGTTCAAGTCATCTTTGCGCGCGGCTCTATGTGTGCGTGCGGTTGTAATTATACAACTTTGTGTAGCAGACGGTCAGGGACAGTGCGTCGCACCCACACATATACCCGCGCGCAAAGATGAGTTGAACTTTGTATACTCGAATAGAGAACCTCCTCCTATTTTGGAAGTCGCTTAATAAAAGTGTAAATTAAAGTAGCCGAAACGCCAGGCATTTAAAAAACTTAATAAACAGCGACAAAAACCGAAACAATTGTTTCATTATTAAAAATTTCAACAACTTTATTATTTATTAGCTGTGCCTGCGACTTCGTCCGCGTTTTGGGTATTTACATGTTCAACGTGATTCTTTAATTTGACATAATTTTTTTTATTTATGAACCGATTGACATGAAACAAACACTAAATGTTATGTGAAGCTTACGGCAATATATTAGTGAAAACCACATTTAAATCGGATGAGCCGTTTCTGAGATTAGCGTGCACAAACACACTACATTTCTATTTTTATTATATGTAACTACTGTATTAATTTTTGTATTCTTACATTTAAATGCAATAAATTAAAAGTAAAAAACTTTTTTAAAAAACAAGCTTTTATTTGAATGTGTTAAAACGAAAAAAATAAATTTTTACTTTAAAACTTTTACTATCTACTTATAAAGTCATTACACATAATCTATATGATAGAAAAGCTTGTCGCGATATACTACTCGTATTTCCTTAGTTTGAAAATTTTAACAGTTAAAATCAATCACATCAAATTGTTTAATTTACTTGTTTACAAGCAAATCTCGCGACAAGCTTTTATATCATATAGATTATGTGTAATGACTTTATAAGTAGATAGTAAAAGTTTTAAAGTAAAAATTTATTTTTTTCGTTTTAGCACATTCAAATAAAAGCTTGTTTTTTAAAAAAGTTTTTTACTTTTAATTTATTTTTGACTTTTTAGTCGGTTATCACGTCACTTTATTCGAATTATTCTTAGCAAGCCCTTTCATTTGATACCCATATTGTAGAAATGCACTAAAAATAACCAGTCCGCACTCTTGGATATGCTGCCATATTGGATTTAGAATGACGTCACAAAGTTAACCATGCATTGTCATCCAAATTGAACCTGCATACAAAATTTCAGCTCAATTGGTTGCTTCAAAATTGAGTTGCAAGATTTCACCCGAACAAACATACATACATACATGCATACATACAAACCATGCATTGTCATCCAAATTGAACCTGTATACAAAATTTCAGCTCAATTGGTTGAAGATATCTGCTTCAAAATTGAGTTGCAAGATTTTACCCGAACAAACATTCATTAAAGTTACATACATACATACATACATTGCAAGTTAAATAAAAGCTTGTAAAATCTTTTTAGTAGAATAAATAAATCGTAAATAAACGTGATTCTGTTTACCTCATAATAGTTCTACCTATGTAAGGACTTATTGACCTGTGTGCAATGATTTATTTTGAGGTTTTTTTTGTATAGGTAAGTACATTATATATTTATATATTTGATAGAAGGTCATTAAATCATTAGATATAACGTAAACTGAAAAAGTGATTTTAAAACTACGTATTGATACAATTTTACGATTCAGCCAGTAACGCCCCACTGTTGGGCATATACTTCGTTCTTCGTGTAGGTAGAGGAAGAATTGGATCTTATTAATCCACCAAGTTGCTCCGCTGCGGGTTGGCAGGTATGTTTCTACTATGACTATTCTTTATAATGTAAAATAATAATAAAACACAAGTTGGAAAATAAATTGTAATTAAAATTGTTGAAATTATCTTAAGTTGATAATCTTTACATTTAAAGATAAATCTACTTAAAATGATTAAATAATATTCCATTTTCACATACATTTTTTTATATTATATTTTATGATGCGGGGAAACCCCAAAATATTTCGTACAATTCTTTCAAGTGTTGCAACAATTTTAAATGTATTAAGTGGAATCCCAATCGTCTTGTTATGTAAGATCGCAAACTAGATTAAGAAAGTTATTTTTGGTATCAAAATGAATGTTATTGACAATGTAAATCTTGTTTGTAAAATTTAATTTGATGTAAATCTCATTTTTCAAATGTAATACTTTTAGTATTCTTTTTTTTTTTTGTTTTAAGTATTTTATTGTTAAATTTTTTGCGCTCGTCGATGTACTAAACATCGTTAAGATATTTACATTAGTACTTTGGTGCTTGGTATGGTTGGTTTTGTATGATGGTTGGTATCATAAACAAGTTATAACATTATAATTTATAACTTATGTTATTATTTAGCAAGATAAATTATCAGTGAACTTGCGGTTTCTACTATGTGGGATGAATGTTTTGTCTGTGATGATGATAATAGTTAATCTGTGAAGTGTGAATGTAAGGAAGAATAAGTGAAAGGGATAGTATGTGTTCGACCATGATTGATTTTGAATAAGCGTGAACGACAGGACAGTTATAAAGAAGGAACGAGCGAGCGAGTGCATAGTGTTTATGATTCCATCCATCCATCCATCCATCAGCCTTTACAAGTCCACTGCTGGAAGTAGGCCTCCCCTAATGCTCGCCACTCCATTCGGTCTTGTGCCCTCTGAATCCAGCGGTTTCCCGCTGTTTTCTGTATAGTGATTACAATTAGTGAATAATGATATAATTTAAATAAACGTAATTAGGTGATGATGATAACATAGTTTCATTGCTGGTATTTTCAATCCCACATTTTGGGGACTCGTCTCTCTCAATCCCACAACTATATAAAAGAAACGTTTAATGAGGTAGAACGTAGTATGGAATTTCTTGTTCAAAATCTGGAGTCCGACTGGGTAAGTACCATGACCTTACAGAAGATTTCAAGCTATATAAAACTTCTCTCAAGTAGTGTGCTGAGTAATATAACTAGAGCTTTTAAGGAAGCGCAAGGTAGAGTTAAAGGATATCTAAATGTGGCTCAAGTAAAACCAGTCACATCAAATCCAAAATAATATTGAGGGAAAATTTGTTCTTTTTTTGCTGAATTCTGAAACTGTTGGAGTAATTTTGATATATCACGAGACAACTAAATAATCCAGAGATTGCATTGTAGCAAAAATATAGATAAATTTCATAGCATATAAAACCGATAAGGATATCCAGAATGACATACTTTATTAATTTATCTAGCCCGTTGGTTTGGTACAGTCTGAAATGAGCCTGCACTCTGCCTCTGCGGTTGTGGGTCAAATTCCCGCCATAAATTTGGATATAGATCACACATACATAATTATGGATATATATTTATTGGAGTTTACTCCTTAAGTAAAATCTACTGAACGATCATTCGTTATGTTTTTGTAACGCCATCTATCGGAACCCTATTGGTTATAGGTTGGGGATGGTGTTATTAGATTCGTTTATTAAAAATTTGATATAGTATTAATCTTTTTCTTAGACTAGTACCAAAGCCTTTTTGTGCTTATTTTGACAGTCCATCTGAAGGAGTCTCCAGTCGTGCATCGGAGCTGACACACATTTAGGTTTATAGTTTCATCTAAACTACCTACTATTTTGGTAGTCTTCAAAATTCTATTGAGGTTGTAACCTCTTATTTACCGATCAATCTCCGTCGTGTCTTCTCCATCTTACGTGATCATCGAGATCATCTGTGCTATCTCGGCACTAGTGAATTCTAAATTCATTCACACTTTTGTACAATTATATATTTTCATATGTATATTGATTCCAAAAAAAAATTATGTGGGTATCTGTTTCAGTCGTCTGTTATCTAAAAGACTGGGATTAAGCTGCCTTAGAAACAGAACGACTTTTTTATAGGTACAACTAGGTCGGCAAACAAGCGTAAGACTCATTTGATGGAAAGCGGTTACGAAGCATCGCAGTGTGTATCTGTAAACTATTTTTAACCGACTTCCAAAAAAGGAGGAGTATGTTTTTTTTTCTTTTTTTTATGTATGTTAGCTCAGAACTTTTGACTGGGTGGACCGATTTCGATCAATGCGTGTCATGTGGTCCCATTTTAATTTAATTGAGATCTGACAAGTAGTTTTAGAGTTATACCTATCTAATAATGCTTATTTACGTGACAACTTTTTCGTCGACCTACGTTATATTATACCGCATAACTTTTTACTCGGTGTACCGATTTCGATGATTCTTACTTTAATCGAAAGCTAATACTTGTCTTGTAGTCTTGTTTAAATTAGATCGAAAACTGATTCCAACTTTTTGAGTAATCTTTAATAGCGCGTATTTACTTGACTATTTTTTGTCTTATTACGTTGTATTACTTGTCGATGTAATTGAAGTCGGTTTTTTTTCGTTTGCGAGCAAACACAATTATATTATCTCTATATATATATAAAAATGAATCGCTGAATGTGTTGCTAAGCGCAAATCTCGAGAGCAGCTGAACCGATTTCGCTAATTCTTTTTTTATAATGTTTCTTGAAATACGAGGATGGTTCTTACGAATAGAAAATTTTTAAAAAATGCCTGAAAAGTCTAAAAACAACACTTTTCTATATTCTCATACAAAAGATTCGTAATAATACTTAAAAGTAAATTTCAACTTTAATACCATACCATAAAGTTTAAGTGTTAGTGGAGGTGTTCCGGGAAGGATAAGTATAAATTTTTTTATTAAAGAATCGACTGTTAGGCGGTACGAAGTTCGACGGGTCAGCTAGTAAGAAATAAAAGAAAATAATGATTTAAACATTCTTTAATACAAGACACAATGTTCATTACAATGAAATACGTTAACCTATAAATGTCACTAAAACGTGACATTACTTACGTAAAAACAATTTGATATAATAAAACATTATGAAGACATTATTATTTTTAGAAGCTGCCAACAATATAAAGTAACAGTATTAATTTTCTAAAACCATTTTTTCGTTAATAGACATGTAAAAAAATATTGAAGGCTGTGGTATCACGCTATGAACCATTAGCTACGCCGTCTATTACGTACCTATGTATACCTAGAAAAGTATTTGGCAACTTCTAAAAACTGTGTCCAACACTATTTCACGTAAATGCTTAAAAACGCATCTGTGATCTATTACTAAAGTCAGTATAAAATAAATTATCAAGGAGTGAGCACGTCTTTTATTCGAAAAAAACAAATAAACCGTTCTGCTACACGATATTGAACCTTACGATAGTGAACATATGGTCCTTCGAGCCGGATTATTGAAGCGAACGGTCAGTGCAGGTGTCGGCCGCGTGAATATAAAGGAATTGCATCGCATCGAAGTAAACAACTTTTTTTGTATATCATACATTATGTTAATAACATCTAATTACAATTAAATAACTAGCAGTAGTCAGGGCTTAATATTATTATTCCCTTTAGTTTAAAAGTAAATCATTTATTTATTATAAAAAATGATTTACAACAATATACCTATACCACTTATTTTCTGTATCAGTGATACACATACAGTAAGGCACATTAAGGTATAAAATTATGTTTTAAACCAAAATAATTTTATTTTATCTTAAGGAACACTTTTCGTGATCCATCGCAAAAGTGGAAAAATAAGCAAGAATTATTTTTGTAAATAAAAATCTATCAATTTTGTTAACAAGACTCCACTTATTTTATAATAGAACTACCATTTTGCCATACAATAAAATACTGTCAACGTTTTTGTAATGTCGAATCACAACATCGACAGTGTACAAAACTGAATAAAAATGTTAATTTATCAGTAAAGTCAAGTGTTAATTGATTTTTCTAATGACTCATAATAATTACCTTACCGGGCGTGGTGATAACTATATTTCTCATAAAGGAATCAAATAATATTATTGATAGATCTTTACAAATAATTTAACAATTTTATGATTGTTTTAGGTAGTTTTTTCTTACCTACAGTAAATGACGAGAATTAACTAAGGCGATCATTATAAATAATGTGTGGGATTTTCTGTTATTTAAATTCGAGTAATATTCGTGCGAAAAATAACAAATTTAATGAAATCATCATTGTTTGTATAGTTTTATGTAAAAGAAACCGCAGACTCAATTCAACATAATCTTAGAATTATTGTTGTCATGTTATAAATAAACATACATTTCTTATCATAAATGGGTAACTTCTGACATTTTGATAAGGCGTGATACAATTGATAACGTTATCACTGTCAATAAAGCATCAATTTTAACAGATATATATTGAAAAATATTATTGTACTGCTTTTCTTTACATGAAAAATAACATTTTTTTTTAAATAATTCGAGAAATATTTGTCAAAGCGTTTTATTGTAACATTGTTTTATGCTTGTATTTTTGATATGATTTATTTTTCTATATATATATTGATTATCCTTAAGTTTTAGTCGAGTATTATCTACTATTAATTCTATCACGTATTTTCGTCGTGTCACTGCAACGGAGCGAACAATACTTTTATAACGATTGTTTATTTTAATGAATCTCCTTTTTTCCCTTTTCTCTTGATTTTTCTATAATTTTCATAATCAAGTCCTTTAATTTATGTATTTGATCAATATTTTCCATTGGTTTGACTGTTCTGTCGACTCCAAGATGTGGTGGTACGGTTGGGGAAGGTCGTCGAAATCCCAGTCGGGGAGTGGGGTGGTGTCGGGGGCAGCAAGTTGGTGGCAGGGTGGTACACCTTAGCCGACATCGCCATGTCATCTGAAATAAAAACTTAATTTATTACAAATTAAATAATAATTAAACAATAAATTATAGTAAAACTAAACGTTACTTTTGTTCGTATGATTTTCATTTTTGTATTTCCCACACAGTCATGAGAAAATTATAAAATGTTTATTATTATCATATCAAAATTTCGATCCAGCGGGGTTCGAACCCGCACTTTACTTACTTTACGTTACTTTTGTTTTCGTTATAAATTGGTCTATTTTTATTTTTAATTACCTAACTGTTTGTTGGATTTTTAAGGAAATGGAACTAAACTTAATATCTACTAAATACCTAATTAATATAAATACAAAAAAAATAAAAACATTTTTAAATATAGGCTTATTTATTATTTACTTCCACTGTATTCACACTTGTAAAATTGGTAAATCATTACATATAGTATAAAATAAAGTCGCTTCCCGCTGTATGTATGCTTAGATCTTTTAAACTAAGCAATGGATTTTGATGCGGTTTTCTTTAATAGAGTGATTCCAGAGGAAGGTTTATATGTAGAATACATGCATATAGTAGACGAACACTGATAGTTTTTGCAACCGCGCGAAGCCGGGGCGGGTCGCTAGTGTTTTAATATAGCTTTATACGAAATCAAAAAGACTTACTGTTTGAAAAAGATCTGGCGTAGGAGTATTTCGAGTTGTGATCTTTGGTCGGAGGCATTTTGAATCTGTAACAAAAATAATTTCAGTCAATTAAGACATTCAATGTGGAGTAATGTACGAGTATATACGAGTAAATATACAATTTTCGTTATTTTATGTAAAAAAGAATGAACAGTTGAAATGTATATACGAGCATAACTTTCGGATGAATGCACCAATTTGGATAATATTTTTTTTTTGGTTTTCTTTATTGTCAGGACAAAGTTTGTATGATTGAAAATAAAAAAAAAATCAAAATAATTTAGCGTTACATTCATAGAGACTGCTGTATAATTAAAAATATATTATTCAAAGAAAAAAAATCCGTTTTAACATGGATCTAAAAAGAAATATCACGATTCACGATCACGATTCAGTCTGTAATATCCCACTGTTGGGCATAGGTCTCTTCCCCATGTAAGGAGAAGGATCGGAGCTTAATCCACCACGCTGCTCCAATGCGGCTTGGCGGATATATTCCCTACTATGAGTAACGATCGCTATCAGGTGTACATGATAACAACCGGGACCGACGGCTTAACGTGCTCTCCGAGGCACGGTGGGGAGACCCACAAAGACTGCACAAACACCCAGACCCACGGCAAACATCTGTATGGAAAATACAAATGTTGTCATGTGCGGGGATCGAACCCGCAACCGCCCGCGCAACAGTCAATTGCAATACAGTGCTGTGACCGCTGCGCCAACGCAGCGTCAAAAAGAAATATAGAGGATATTTAATTTTTTTTAAATATTATTTTGTATAGCTGTATACTATACGTTTTCATGAAATTTTCTTATTACTTTTTCTTTTTCATTTTTTTTGTGTAGGTAAGTTAAGTCTATTCTAATCTTGATTCATATATATAGCTCTGAAAATACTTCAGATATTCTCATAAAATAAAATAAATATAAGTTAGTTACTATTTACGAGATATATCGTATCACAGAATTATTAATAAGACTTCCAGAAGGGCCCGTCTTTGATAAGCTTAACATCAATATTATAACTGTCTTTATCGCTCTATCGACTATTTCCTTAGGATAGAGGTTTTGTTTTGACCCATTCAATGACCAACACGAATTGCCTTAAACATGTTTATTAATGTTTTTATAGTGATAATATAGTTTCTTGGTTTTTTGATATTAGTTTTTAGTGTAGAGTGTATGTGTCCTTTTCATTATTATAATATACCTGCTTAAGGCGTTAGTTAATAAAATAATATCTTAGTATTGCTACTTTTAGAAACTTAGAAAATATGTACCTAATTATATTTACTGTCAAAAATTTAATACAGAAGTAAAATCTATCTAGGTACTTATCATACATATATAATATGTTTACATTTCTTTACAAAAAGCACCTGACACTTATTTTAGTATCCAAATAATAGATTTTCATTTATCTTTCGATATCGGCCAGACATACAGCGCAATTGAAAATTTTCTGCGACTTACGGTCACTCAGATTGTCGTGTCATGAATGTCTATGTTCCATTTATTAGGCAATTTTTCGTACGAACGATTCAGTCTTAATGCGACGCTATAACGATAATACAGAAATACAGAATTGATGGTAACAACAAAAACGAAACATCCTTACAACATACTTAAATTCAAGAAAATTATGCCTTTATTGCCGAATGCTATAAGTACGAAATTCTTATACACTACGTTCTAATAAAGTTACGTTCGATACTTTCACACAACGTTATCATATTTTCTGTCGATCTAAATATGAGAATATGTTGTTATTATTATACTTTCAAAAAATACTTTACGTGTAAACGATAGAGTCGAAATTCCCTTGAAACTCTTGTCACATACGACGTTATAGCAACAAGTGTATCGGCACAGATTTATTTCAAAGAAAAAGGCTGGTAAAAGGGAGATATTTGTGAAATTGATTATGTTTGACGTCTTTTGATGATGGCTGAAAAACGCTCCAGCGATTGATTTTAATTGAATCGACGTGAAAGGGATAGGAATCGAGATAAAGATGAAGGCTTTCAGGCGATTAGCAGCATTTCAATACACAAAGGGATCTTCTTAAGCGATTGCACTTTTATGAATTTTGGGATAATTTAGCCTTTGACGATTTCCGGTCTCGAATATTATATTAGGGATATTTCTTATGGCTCTATTTTTATACCGATAAGACACAGATTATCTCGTGTCTAAATATAGGCCTCAAAGTTTAAACTTGTTTAATGCTATAATTTAATCAACAGTAATAACCATTCTTCTGTAATGATTATTTATTTATTAATTAAGATACCTACATGTAAGAATATAAAATACAATCACTATTAAGATGCCACATAAACTCATTCGAGTTTTACCGGACATCAGTATTGTCGACATTATCAGTAAGTACTTAGGAACATAATACATTCGACTTAATGTTGAAGTACATCATTTTATTATCAAACCATTTATTAGTTATATAATAATCGTCACACATCAATAGGTTAAATGATGTATGCTGATATACCAACCAACCAGTCCATTTTAATTCAATTATATTTTTTATTTAAATTTGTGATATGGTGTTATTGTATATTATTAATAAAATAATTTTTTTTCGTATCTTTTTATGTTTTTTGTTGTTAAAGAATCCCGTAAAGCTAAATGAAGTTCTTTTATAAGACGTGGTATTATATAGCTTAATTTTCTTTTACCGTACAAGTTATTATATTTCGGTAACAGTAACATATAGTTACTTTAATGATGAGGATGTTATATCGACGCTATCGATTCTAATTGCTACATTTTGTAATAAATCTTTTCATTGATGTTAGGCACAGCAGGAAATATCCTACTTAAAATCTGGAACAGCCCGACTGGTGAAGTACCTCAACCTTACAAAAGATCACAGCTAAATATTATTTCTCTCAAGTAGTGTTGGTTTTTTGTGATAAGTAGGGTGGCCAGAGATCCTAGGGAGGGATGGGGGTAGATAGGCAACGCATTTGCGTTTAACCGCTTACCATCAGGTTGGCCGTACGCGTGTTTTTTATTCGTATAAAAATATATTGTATAGATTTATTTATGTACTGATTAGGCCAAGATTCTTACGTGTCTTAATTGAGGCAAAATTTGCAGCGTTTGAGCTTTTTTGTAAAATTCAATAAATTAGTCAATATTGTCTACAATTCATGTGTACTTTGTAAAAAAAATCTGATATGTATTATTTCTGTTTTGGTGTACAATAAAGTGTATTGTTATGTTATGTAATGATAAGACAGTTTCACCTTTGACCTTTGATGTCAATAAGCTTTTTCTTATATGAAGAGATTGATTATACAAAATAGTGGGACGTTACTTTTTTTTATACAACTAGATCGGCACACAAGCGTGCGGCTAACGCGATTACCGTATCTGCCTGCAACACCAAGCATCGTAAGTGCGTTGCTTACCCTACCCTCGACTCTCCCCAGGAGCTCTGGCTATATTACTCGCCACAGGAACACAACACTACTCGAGACCAGTATTTTTTAGTTTTAAAGTTGTTTTAGGTTTATTAAAACGTTATGGTCTGAAAGAAGATGTAGTGACAAAAATTGAGAAGGGTATGCTGAGATGGTTTGGCCATATCGAGAGAATGAATGAAGAACGATTGACGAAAAAAGTGTGTAAGGCGAGTGTGAATGGAAGTGTTGGAAGGGGTAGACCTAGGCGGACGTTTCTAGACCAGATCAGGGACGTCTTGACAAAAGACCAGGTCTAGAGTACCCTAAACCGAAAAGCATGCATGAAAGGAATAATGAAAGTGGACGAAGCGAAACAAGTATGTAAGGATCGTAGCAAGTGGAAAGAAGTGGTCTCTGCCTACTCCTACAAGAAAGAGGCGTGATCATAATTATGTATGTATGTATGTATAAGTTGTTTTAGTTGGAAACAAATAAATATCTTTAACATACACACACGGTTGTCTATTTCTAAGGAAAATAATGCCTGTTTTGTATGTAACATCTGACTGATATAACATTTTTTTGGAATTTTTTTTTAAATTTAAATACATATTTTATACCCATGCTCGGAACAGGAATTGAATCAGCGACCCTCGTAGTAGAAGAAGAATCACTGCAAACTGCGTCAATGTGATTTTCAATTTTGTAAAGTTAATGAATTTTGGTTCCGTGTTTAATAGCTTTCAATAATGTGATAATAAGTGATGGTCAAAGTGGTTGTTGACTTGTTTGTTAATTAATTGATGTAAATGGGTCATATCATTTGAAAATGATCTGTCAATGATTGAACACGCTACTTAATAACAAGTATGTCAATAAATAGTAATGTTTCTATTAATAAATGTAATCGTTTATTTATTGTAACCAGCAAGTAACAAATGATTTTACATATTATGTTATTTTGCTACTGAAGATATGTTAAAGTTCTACGTCTTTTAAATTTAATGTTTAGATAGGCCTACATTAAATAAAATGTTACATTCGTTTAATTTTCTTTGGCAATTGATTTTAATGGAATTTTTTTAATTGATTTTTTTAAAGATAACAAGTTTTATTACCTGAATGGAACCATCATGGTTTCATTATATTAAACTGCTAAAACAATTATTATGGCAAATTATCAAAACAGTAACAAAACCTCAAAATTATGCAAAAGTATAAGTGAAATTGTAGAATTACACCTTGTAATAATTATATAATTATGTATAGCTTGCAGTATTATGTAAGACAATTTTAATGCAATCAAGGCTACATCCCTTCAAATTTATAAGAATTTAATATTTTATTGGCATAAGTAATAACATATTGTTTAAAGATAGGCTACTGACGTCATAAATAGACAACTGGCGGTAAAAATAAAAATGATAATATTGTAACCGCAAAAATTTTTTTTTCTACAAATGATAATATTTTTACGTAAAACAGAATACTACGTTTTATTTATATTGAAGGTGAGTTATATACATTTATTTTATCTATGTCAGTGCGATATTTGTATAAAGTGGCAACTGTATCGGAACGACGCTTTCACACCGAACACAGTGCAGAAAGTTTGACTGCGTTTGAACTACGCCATTGTTCGCTATGTTTGTGTGGATGTACCCTTATAATATTTTAAAATAAATTTGTTGCCATGTTTCAAATATAGAATTAATTTTAATACAGTTTTTAAAAAGTTTAAAAATAATTTTCCATAACTTCAAAATTTAGAACAAAAATGATAATGAATTTAACATAATACATACAATATATACAATAATACAGAGGCGGCTCGTCACATTTTTTGTTGGGGGTTCAATAAAAAAAAATAATAGAACTTACCATTTATTTTTTATTTTTTTATAAAGAAAATCTATCCGTCGGTCTTTTTTACGAGCGAAGACATCTATTACTTTCTTGTGAAAATCAGATATGGAATTAATTATGGAAGAATTAATTAATTTCACTTTCATTGTGAGATATAATGTTCAGATTTAAAAACACGCGTAAAAGACTTATTTTTAATACGACATTTTTGAGTAAGTACTATTTCAGGCCACGGTGGCTCCTGATCACACTTTTTAATAAAAGTTACACTGTATTTTATTTTTAACTTTACCATTTTTAACTCAAAATGTCACGCACAAATTATTTTTATTACTTATTTAAAAGAAAAACTGCTAATAAAAAATAGAAATCACGAAGTAAACAAAAAGTAACACGTTTGACGTTTGTATGTGAACGACAACGTCGAAAACAGTGCTACCAACTGTTGAAAAAACTTTTCCCTAAATCTTTTATTTTTCAAAGGGTTTTTAAATAGAAAATAAATTCTTTTGTTTCTTTTTTTAAACTTCCTTTATGTACATTATATTTTATACAATTATTGATATTATGTAAGTATTTATATCTTATTACAAAATATATATTTTTTTGCGTGTATCAATAAATTTACAAATAAAATATTTCTTTATCATATTAAATCTTATATTTTATTTATATATATTTGAGTAATTTATATTAGTTTTTTATATTAAAATATATTATGTTAAAATAATACCCTAAAAAATTTATCACCTAAAACTTTCCCGCTATTTACAAAATATCCCTTTTGCTGGCAACACTGAAACGTGATCGCTGATCTAATCTCATTCATCGGCCTTTACGATTTTTACGTCCTGTCTCTTTCGCACTCATTACTAAACTCGTCCTGTCTCTTTCGCTAGTACTACTACGCTTTGTTCAAGATCACCTAACGCACCACTCGAACAATTTAATACCAAATGTACGTAATATAATAATAAACTATTGTAAAGGCATAGTAGAATAGAAATAATTTAATGTATTATAGTATAGCATTTAATATAAAGACATATAGGAGCTAAAATTACCTGTGTAATTTTAAATCCTATTTTTAAAGTGGGAGTTCAGCGCACCGTCGCTCCTTAGAACGAGCCGCCTGTGCAATAATACATATAATATATTCTCTATATGTTATTATTAATAAATCTCGAAATGCATTTTCATAAATACTACGATTACTATGTCAACTATGAAAAAATGTCTACCTACCTACTCAAATACTAATCTAATACTACTTCTAATACTAATACTATATAATCTGCCAACTCAAACAGATAACAAAAACGAAAGTTTATAATACAACATTAAAGGTCAGTCAATATCGATGACCAAAATTACATAACGCATAATATTATGATTTTTTTTTCCTCTATTATTGTATAACAAATATTTCATCCTAAAATAGTATCATATCCCAGAATTTGGTTATCAATTCACAGAGACGCAAAATATGCGCTCTGTCAGATAAGTTAAAAGATTAGATTATTCGAGAAGTTTTTTAAACCTGTTTAGGACTGACATATTAAAAACATAATACGCGTTTGTAGGTTGAAACTGACAGAAGAATCTTTGTCAATGTCTAAAGCATTAGTATCTATAGTATTTTTCCATGCGGCATAAACTAGCTGACCCGGCAAAGTCATACAAAATATATTGGATTAATTGGTAGGATTGGTAAATACATTGGATATTATTTTTTTCATAGATAAAAATATTTTTTTTTTTTTTTTTTTTTTTTTTTATTATACTATGGGCTTACTCTTGACCCCAGCCTAGCTCAAGAGCAGAGACGAGGTCGAAGATGGAGCGAGCTCGCCCAGAAGAAGCCTGTTCACTCGCGCTTTAAACAAGTTCGGGTTATATGTGCTCGGAAATACAGACGCCGGCAGGGAATTCCAGTCCTTGGCCGTGCGCATTAAAAATGATGATTTGAAGCGCTTTGTACGTATGAAGGGTATATCAACCAGGTAGGGATGAAAGCCTGCGGTACGTCTGTAAGTCCGATGGAAGAAAGGAGATGGGGGTATGAGCTCGTGCAGCTCCAGGGCACACTCCCCGAAGTACAATCTGTAAAACACCGATAGACTGGCAACTTTTCTTCGGTGAGCCAGAGTGTGAAGAGACTCCACCAAACTGGCGTCACCAATTAGCCGCTTGGCTCTGCGTTCCACTGAGTCCAGTGTGGCGAGTTGATATTTAGCTGATCCATCCCACAAGTGACTGCAATATTCCATGCATGATCGGACTTGAGCTTTATACAGCGTTAGAAGCTGCCCAGGCGTGAAATATCGCTTAACCTTGTTTAAGATGCCAAGCTTTCTGGCCGCAGTTTGTGCTTTGGACTCAATGTAGTTGCCAAAGTTGAGAGTAGAACTCAACTCCATGCCAAGGAGGTCGAGGGTATCAGACACAGGGACAGGTGTACCTCGGAAAGTAGGAGTCAGATAAAAATATGATCCAATTTGGTGCACTCGTTGGGAACTTATGCACGTAAAGACATTTGGTGATTAATTTTTATTTGCATAGATATAATATGAGCTTTGTAATAATTGATACGATTACATTCGATCGATAGGGGCGATTGACAAATATAGTTTTTTCAATGATAATTACCGTCTAAAATTGATTAATATCTAATCACAATATACAATACTATGAATATGATTTCAGGAATTAATAGATAACAAATAATGTAATCTTAAGTCTTAATACTAGCAACTCTGTCCGTTCATATTTTTCACACGATACGTAATCACCAACATATCATATTACACTAAAACCTTTTCCGAAACACGCTGCACCTTATGGTATAAGTATTATTCCGATCGGTACAGTAGTTTTCGTAGTATAACCGAACAATAAAACTAGCTCTCCATTTATAAATATAGAAGAATGCGATTTAAAAGTTAAAAAAATGACATAGGAAAGCATGGTGATAATAACAATTAATCAAATTATTTTCTTGACATGGTTTGACATGGTTATAATAGGAACAGATTGCTTTTTTATTAAACACATATGTAAGAAAATTGATTACATAATAAAATTAAAAAAAAAATTAAAGTTACTTTATTAAAAAAAAAAAAAACTGGTGAAATGAACTACAGTGTAAACGTTCCATAGTTGGATATAGAAGAGTTTTATCAGCCACGAGTAAATGCATTGTATTCCTACCAATAGTAACGATCTTATCATTAAGAGCCGGTTTCACCGGCTGTTGATCGACTTTAACAACAGGCGGTAGAGCAGGTCATTAGGACCAGTTTCACTTCAATTAATAAACTACGATTTTTAGATTCACAATTGCAAATAGAAATATGAAAATAGGAATACGATAGTGAAAAAAATATATCTATACTAATATTATAAAGAGGTAAAGTTTATAACTTTGTTTGTATATACGGGGTAATCTTCGCAAATACTGATCCGATCATGAAAATTCTTTCGCTAACAGAAAGCTACACTATTCAGGAGTGACAAGATAAAAGGAAAAAGATAAAAATATATAAAGATTTTAAATCAGCAGGATTTGAACCTGCGCCCTCTGACGTGCCGTGTCAACAATTCAATCTATTCAAGCATTATTATTTGCCTTAGAAATTAATTGGTGATTTTAAAACATTTATATTTATCTGATTTGCTGAAAATAGTGAGAGTGTATTGGAACATATCAAATTTCACCCTACCCTTCTTATGTGAAATGGATTATAACGCCCAACGAAGTGGGCACGGGTCGGCTAGTATATCATAAGCTTGTTAATTCGTGGTTAAATTCGTGAGATACAGTCGTCTGTAAGATAACGTTAACGGCAAATTGTGAAACAGGTCCTAAGCTTCTTGATGTGAAACATATATCGCCACGAATGAAACATCTATAGGCGAGGATATACCTGGTTATTGGCGTGGTGGTACAAGCCTTAGCGACGCATCGCTACGCTATATGATGGAAAATATGTTCTTTTTTTTATATCACTAAGTCGGCAAACAAGCGTAGGTACTTCTCATCTAATGGTAAGCGATCATACCGTAGCCTATAGACACCTGCAACACAGGAGCTCTGGTCACCTTACTCTACCAACAGGAATAAAACACTGCTTGAAAGCAGTATTATTTATCTGTGATCTTCTGTAAGGTCGAGGTACTACCCCAGTCGGGCTGCTCCGTTTTTTGAGCAGGAAATTTCCTGATGTGCCCTTTTTTATGTTACTAGGTTGGCAAACAAGCGTACGGCTCACCTGATGGTAAGACCGTAGCCTATAGACGCCTGCTGCGCCAGAAGCATCGCAAGCGCGTTGCCGACCCTATCCCCAATCCCCCCCAGGAGCTCTGGTCACCTTACTCACCAACAGGAACACAATACTGCTGGAAAACATTATTATTTAGCTGTGGTCTTCTGTAAGGTCGGAGTACTACCCCAGTCGGGCTGCTCCATATTTTGAGCAGGAAATTTCCTGATGTGGCCCTACCTCAGTTTTTCTATACTGTATTATATACCTAATAATTGAGCTGTCGTGATATTAAAGAAATTTTTGAATTAAAAAATTGTCTATATAAAGAAAATAAATGTTTATTAAATGTTTCACATCTGCCAGACGTCACGTGGCAGCTCCCATTTTTTATAATAACAAACTAAATCGATTATTTTATATTTTTATAGACATGGTAGAGAGAGTACCTACTGTGAGAAATAATTAAAAATTCATATTAAAGATTTGTCTCATCCACATTGTAACATCGTTGAGGGAGTTATTCAACGGCGTGTATGCACGTTCTGTATCTATTTATTTATGTATTTACTTTTCATCGGTGACAGCCATTTTGCTTATCGCGAGATGAGATGTATGTTTGTATGTGAAAGCGAGATGTTTGCTATGTTGATTATGTATTTTAACGTTGATAACGTGATATTCTTTTATCCTTTGTTTTACACTAAAATTTAAAAAAATATGATTATTAATAATATTCGTAATGTTACTGTTAGGTAAACGAAAAGTGGTAATTAATTTAAAATGAATGCAGGCTAGGAACATTAATGATATCTAGAGCAGTGTGGCGTACTCACAAATATACAAAAATTGTATAGTATTTACATAAAACCTCATTTATATTTGTATATTTTTGAAATTTATGAACAAATGATTGTAGTACAGTCATTACTCATTACAAAGTATCTTTACACATGTATATCATGAGAAATGCAGAAGAATTCGGGGGTATGACCTAGTAATTTATAATTATATACCTATAGTTACGAATATAGTTTATAAATGATAGATATTTAATTAATGACGTACTTTTAAACCATTTCTGATTTCTCATTATATTATTATTGAGCACTCTTTAATAGTTCATTTTAACGTATAATTTATAAACTTAATCTCAAATATCTTTATTAATTATATGACTTACACTTTTCTAATCCCACGATTCGGTGATCGTGTTTTTTTTTGTCCTAATCCCGCCATTTTTCTGCGTTCCCCTTCATTAGTCAAAGAAAAAAAGTGCCAATAAAAATTGCCACCCCTAAAGGAGACAATCACTAATTACAAGAACGTAAGCTATACAAATCGCGAAAAATGTTTACTAATTTACGAAGAAAGAACCGAAGTGTTTTACTGAGAGAGGGTTCCGTAGATAATATATATTAAATTAAATTTTATATGATTGGATTAAATGTTTAGTTAATAATTTATGTATGAATTTGTAGCTTGAAATATTTTTTTAATATTCTGTTGTTATAAGTATATATATTATAATTAAATACATTCCTCCACCCTACAATCTTTCCAAGTTTTAAGTTTTAGAAACCTAATATTGTACCTACTTCCTATTAATATGATTTTATTATTTGTGAAATGACGGTCCAAAATACTTTTGCAGCCTACTTGAATAAAGTAGTTTTTAATTTTAATTTATCATTATTTTCATTTATTTATATAAATATATGTAAATGTATATTAAAGTTTATTTTTTGACCCTTTTGATGTGGAACCCTAAAAAAATACGGAAAAAGTCTCACTCGCCAAACGAACTTATTTATCCCGACGGATTTAATAAAGATTTCTCAAGCCCGGTTTTCGACGAAGAATTTAATATTTTTTTTCTCTTTCATCTTAATCTAGGCGATACGTTTTCGTCGCAAATTTAATTAACACGCGACAAATACATCGTTAGGTGTTTTTTATATACTATAATAGTGGCAAACTAGCGTACGGTCCGACTACTACTACGGATACCGTAGAGCGTAGACTATGGACGACTACAACATCAGGAGCATTTCCAACGCGTTGCCGAGCCTACTCCATTACTCTTCCCCAGAACTCTGACTACTTTACCCACAACAGGAACGCAAATCTTTTTGCGAGTAGGTAGTGTTATTTAATTGTGATCTTCTGTACGGTTGTGGTACTTCCAGAGTCAAGCTCAAAATTATTGGTATTTGATACAATTATATATACATAATTACATATATATTATACTAGCTGACCTGGCAAACTTGATGCGCGGTGTGTAAATCTATACTAATATTATAAAGAGGTAAAGTTTATAACTTTGTTTGTAGGGGGTAATCTTCTCAAATACTGAACCGATCATGATAATTCTTTCACTAACAGAAAGCTACACTATTCAGGAGTGACATAAGCTATATTTTATTGTCATTGAACAAAAATCATCATTTCACCCGTGCGAAGCCGGGGCGGGTCGCTAGTTTGATTATAATCGGTTAAGAAGTTTAGGAGTCCATCGCGGAAAAACAATGTGACGCGTAATATTTATATATATATTAAGATTTTATTTCAGACATAGCCCATAACTTAACATAATATTATGTTAGTAGGTATTACAAAGCAATCTTTTCTATATGTACAAATAAAAGTGAATCACCTTCTAAATGACTGCTTCAAATTGGACAATTGTTGTTGTTATCAGGTCAAGGTTATTTAAAAAAAGAAAATTTAAAAGAATCAACAATTTAAAAAACAAGAATATGGCTAAACGAAGTTCGTTTAGTCACCTAGTAGTTTATAACATTGTACTATATTAATTGGTACACATAATTTCTTTTCACTCAAGTATTCCAGCAGTGCAAACTTAGCACCTCATCAATGGAATTTTGGGTCTAAAATGACCTTAATCGATAGGTCTACGTTAGGTCCGTATAAGTCCACTAAATTTTTCGTTAGGTCCGGTATAGTTTTTTAATAAATAATTTTTTAAATTTAGGTTAAAAAAATGCAATTTTAGCACCCCATCCAAGGATTTTTAAAACCAAAATGACCTTAATCGATAGGTCTACGTTAGGTCCGCATAGGTCCACAATAATTTTTGTTAGGTCCCCTATAGTTATTTAATAAATAATTTTTTTAATTTGTTAAATAAAATATGCAATTTTAGCACCCCATCTAAGGATTTTTGAAATCAAAATTACCTTAATCGATAAGTCTACGTTAGGTCCGTATAGGTCCACGAAATTTTTCGTTAAGTCCTCTTTAGTTTTTTATAAATAATTTTTAAAATTTCGGAAAAAAAATTCGTATTTTAGCAGCTAAAAAACTATAGGGGACCTAACAAAAATTATTGTGGACCTATACGGACCTAACGTAGACCTATCGATTAAGGTCATTTTGATTTTAAAAATCCTTGGATGGGGTGCTAAAATTGCATTTTTTTTACCTAAATTTAAAAAAATATTTATTAAAAAACTATAGCGGACCTAACGAAAAATTTAGTGGACCTATACGGACCTAACGTAGACCTATCGATTAAGGTCATTTTCGACCCAAAATTCCATCGCCGAGGTGCTAAGTTTGCACTGCTAAGTATTCCTTCCATATAACTTTTACTTCAGTATTCCTTTACACTAAATTTCTATTGATTTATATAAAAATATATATTTTTGTAATAATTTGTTACAATGACTTGATATTTTATTGTACTGACTTTTTTGTTTAGAGTAGGTTATCTAACTCTTGAGTTTCTTGACGATTGTTATCAACACCATTTTACTACACATCAGCGGTTACATTTACTACAATCAATTATTTATCTAATTCAAAAATATTGTATGCTTTGTACATATAATGACGATTAAATATTGCCTTTAGAGATATATAATTTTTTATACCTGTTATATAAATGTATAAAATAATTTCAACAGTTTGTTTTTTAATAATATGTCTACACCATTTTAGCCATATCAAAAGTCACGCCAAGTCATGTGTATTAGAAAAAAATTGGAATGTATCTATATTTTTTATAGCGGTTTCTAGTTCTAGTTTTTCTAAGAGTTAAAAATTATTTTGAGCATCTAACATAAGTTTTCAATTCTAGGGAAAAAATTATTCCATGTGTGAATAACAAAACACCATAACTTTAAAAATACTAAAGTAGTGCCTGCCATACAATACATAAAGCGCTAGACCTATTTTACAAGCTACAAATATCCAATACATTCGTATATACTGTAACAGAATTCGTACAAAGTAATTTTGACGGCAATAAAAAAGTGCAAAAAAAACAAAACAAATAGATTATATCAAACCTTTGATCAACATTCAAAAAAGGAACTCTCACTGTTTAATATTTAATCTCTTTGATAAAACACTAATTCGGATTAAATAAGAAAAAGAAATATATAAGAATTTCAAACAAAGGGCTCACAAAGAACCCTCTAACGCCAAATATTAAATTACTCAATATTTCATACCGATACTAATTTTGCTATCTTAACCCTTTGCCGGCCGCGGAACGACAGAAAATATTGCCGAAAAAAAAATACACGGGTAAGAAAAAACGTCCCAGCTTAATTGACATTCTTTATGAACGTCAGTCTTACTCGGGGATATTTTTTAATTAGATATATTTTATGGGCGTTTTTTTCGAAGGGGCACGGATAAAGGGTTAACATTTGTTTGAGGAGGGGGGTCAATATTAGCTTTCTTGGTAATCAGGCGGGAAAAAATGGTCGATTAGGCCCCCAGAAGACGTAAATTTAGGATCATTGGTGGAGGCTACGTGCTACTGCGACAGCCCTCACTCGGTGTGGGGTACTTTGGGCCGTAAAAGATATTCTTGATTCAAAGTAGGGTTGGGTGTTACATGATTGTCTTAATGTTTCCTTTATTTGTCGAATATATGAGTATTGTTTGAAATATATTTTTTATTGTTTTTGAAGTACGTTTTCCTAAAATGACTAACTTGGGTCAATGACCAGGTATATTTATAGACTATATTATAATGGTAAATACTCAACGGAGGTTAAGGAAATGTAGTGAAGATTTTACTTACGTCATAAATTATATATAATAAAAACCATTAATCTGTACATGTTATTAAGAGGAAAGGATAATGATTAAAAGCTTACGTATGTTTAAACAAAAACAATGTTTTTTGTTTTAATACTTAGCGCAATGTAATGCCCTAACAGTTACAGTGCAGTTGTCAATTTCACAATACAAGAATTTGTAAAAGTTAGTAATTTACATTAACTTCCCAGTTTTACCTACTCGTACTTGTTAAATGATTAAGGATGAATACATTTTTGTTATTTCTTCGACCAATAACTGCTTAACATAATGAAAGTTAAGACGTAGATAGAGGTACGAAATAAGACAAACCACATTTTATCCATAAGTTCCTAGTTTTCTACGCGATTTAAAATTATGTAAGTAAAATTTTGTGACACTACTGTGTAGTAGGATTAGTAGTAAGTAGTAAGTGTAAATTCATTCAACCCTTATGTTTATCTTTCTATTAACATGATTTCTCGTCTGTATCATCAATAAACAAGATTTTCATCACAAAAAAAAAAAACTGTTCGGATCAGCCTAACAACTTTTGAGATAATACGCAAACAGGCTCATCATTATTGTTGACTTTAATATAGATTTAATTCTATATAAATTTAAATTTATTTTCACGCTTTATAAATATAATATGAATGTTGATTTACTTAATCGGGTTTACCGGTGAAAAATAAACACGACCTAAATTTCTAATATAAATACAAATATAATGACTATTATGTTATTCTATTAATAACCCTAATCACAATAAAGTACTGATATGTAAAATACATTTGTAGAACAAGGTTACTATAAACGCCTTGGCCGTAATTAAAAAACGTATTACCAAATTAATTACGTGTAATTCATTACTTCCGTCGACATTATAGTGTTAAGTAAATAGGGAAATCACACGCGTTGAGTCACTAACCGACACTTGGAATAAGTTATAAGATGATAATTTAATTCGCAGCATTTGACAGTATAGAAATAACGCCCTGACTAATTAGTCAATTTTTTTTTCTAAATATTTGAAGTAATAGGCTGTACCTGTAAGTATAAAGTTTAATTGTTTTTTTTTATTGGCTAACTTAGGAAATATGGCAGATATATATAAGAGATATAATTATATCATATCACCTCACTTTTTTGTTGTTATTTGATGTTTTATCTATCTTTGTGTTTGAGTAAACAAATATCTGTATTATCACGTAGTTTTCTTTTTTAAAGTTTTTCTGTTAATTTTTCGGAGATGGACACTTAGCGTTTATGAATATATTCACATTTCTTATAGAAATTCGTTAGCTTAAAATAGTTTTAATTTCATGTGTGTTTGGGGGTTTTTTTATGTTTGATTATTTGAAGTGTATGCTGCAATGAATGTAATGTGACACTGCAGCAATTAAACTTTTATGTAAAACATATGTATATATTTAATATACCTATATTTTAAGAACGTGGACTACTGTGTCAGTTCCATCACATAAATTAATTTCTTTGAAGGCGTTCATTTAAAGAATACGCATTTTTTTTGT
Source organism: Melitaea athalia (assembly GCA_905220545.2). NCBI lineage: Eukaryota > Metazoa > Arthropoda > Insecta > Lepidoptera > Nymphalidae > Melitaea > Melitaea athalia. Next base: position 8,497,323 of record HG992196.1, read on the forward strand.
GGAAGGTAACTTATGACTACAAAATAGTTTTAAGGTTTAGACATACATATATGCTTAGCTAAATAGAAAGAAATTAATATCAAAACGAGAAAAAAAATTATTAGTTGTTGTTTAGATTTATATTTGTGAACAAATCTGAACATAAAGCAAAAGCAATTTCACCGATAAAATTGCATATGAGGTAGTTCGCGGCATGTAGTGGATTCACCAGCTATGTATGTAAATATGTTTGTACATAAATATTTAATATTTATATAATTAGTTTCGTATGTAGTGAAATTTCTTTACGAAGCGTTTTACTAAATTTGTAATTTACGAATGTAAAGAAGGGAATTTTTTTAAATTGTAGTTTCAGGGACTATTAATTTTTGTCTGACGTTACGATTGATGTATTTTCACAGGAACGAGCGCGATCCGCAGCGATGGGCTACGAAGACCCAACTTGTGAAAGCGTCGAAGCTACTACGGCGTCTTTCCACAAGTGCTTAAAGGAAATCCTCAGCAGAGTCAAGGTAAACTATAATCAATTAGATCTCGATCTAATGCAACCCTAGTTATTTATCTATTTTTATTTACACGTGGAATGTACGGGTCAAGTAAATGTAAACCCGGTAACTAGTGACCACTAGTATGTTCTATAAAGAAGAAATAAAGATGACTGACTCACTTAAACTCCGGAAATGTCTGTATGCTAAAAATATGGTCGGTATGCCCTTTTTGTGTCTTAAGGAATTAAGGATTACGAATACTTTCTGAGAAAAATTTAAGCGAAGAGAAGCAGTTTAGCGCATAAAGAGCCAGATTTTCTAGTTGCTGCGAAATTTTATCTCATATATAGGTCTCCAACTGGTTCTATCAGAAGGTAAAGCCAGCTCTTAGGACCTGTTTTGACTCAACTAACTATCATCCTTTGGATTTACAGGTTGCGAATAGAAATATGTGACAGATGAAGTGCAATGTGATGGTGAAAAAGAAAATTACATCATAATATTTTGTCTAGTGTGTACCGGTATATGTCAGATAGTCTTATTTGTAACCGATGAAACAGCAAGGTACAAGAAGTGGTATGAGATAATGACTTTTTAAGCGACTTCCAAAAAAGGAGGAGGTTCTCAATTCGACACGTATGTTTTTTTTTTTTTTTGTTTTTTTTTTATGTATGTTAGCTCAGAACTTTTGACTGGGTGGACCGATTTCGATCAATTTTGTTTTAATTGAAAGGTGTTGCGTGTCATGTGGTCCCATTTTAATTTAATTGAGATCTGACAAGTACTTTTAGAGTTATATCTAATAATGCGTATTTACGTGACTACTTTTTCGTCGACCTACGTTATATTATACCGCATAACTTTTTACTCGGTGTACCGATTTCAATGATTCTTACTTTAGTCGAAAGCTAATACTTGTCTTGTATTCTTGTTTAAATTAGATCGAAAACTGATTACAACTTTTTAAGTAATCTTTAATAGCGCGTATTTACTTGACTATTTTTTCGTCTTATTACGTTGTATTACTTGTCGATGTAATTGAAGTCGCTTTTTTTTCGTTTGCGAGCAAACACAATTATTATTCATTCTGTGTCAGACTGTAAACATCACTGCTGACTCGCACGCATTCAGTCTGTAACATCAAACAGCTGGTCATAAGCATCTTTCTCCATGTTGGAGAAGGATCAAAGCTTAATCAAAATCAAAATCAAATTTATCTTTATTCAAATAGGCCCCAAGAGCATTTTGAAATTGTCATTTTACAAATAAAAATTTTAGTGTTTATTATTTTTTTTATGTGGAGCTTTTGGAATGTAGATTCTGCAGAGAAGAATCGGCAAGAAACTCCGCAGTTACTCTTTTAAAAATAATATATAAACAATGTTTTAGTACAAAATTAGTAATATCTTAACATGAAATACCATCCATTAGGGAACATATCCACTGCAAGTTAGCGGATATGTTCCTAACTATAATATGAGTAACGATCACTGTCAGGTGTTTATGATAACAGCTGGGATTAACGGCTTAACGTGCTCTCCGAGGCACGGTGGGGAGAACCACAAGGACAGACATCCAAACCGGAAAAAAATATTTGTACAAATACAAATATCCATCCCGAGCGGGAATCGAACCCGCAAACCGTGGGGTTTTTAGGCAACTACTGGCACCACTACACCAGAGCGGTTCTTATCACTTTCACATCACTACTGGGACATATACTCCTATCAATGAGAAAATTGGAGTTTATCGGGTAGGCATATAAGATAAAAGAGTTACGAAGTTCATGAGGTACATAACACTTAATAAGTGAAGCCAGTACACAAAGGTGCCATATTGTTTAATTAAGTGCAGTCAATAATTAATGTTTTTAAGCGACATTCAAAAAAGGAGGAGGTTCTCAATTCGATTGTTTTTTATTTTTATTTTTATGTATTTTACTTCAGAACTTTTGATTGGGTGGACCGATTTCGATAATTTTTTCTTTAATCGAAAGGTGATGTGTGTCATTTGGTCCCATTTAAATTTATTTGAGATCTAACAAGTACTTTTTGAGTTATATCTAATAATGCGTTTTTACTTGACTATTTTTTCGTCGACCTACGTTGTATTATACCACATAACTTTTTACTGAGTGTACCGATTTTGATAATTTTTAATTTAAACAAAAGCTGATACTTACTATGTTGTCATATTTAAATTGTGATTACAACTTTTTGAGTAATCTTTGATAACGCATATTTACTTGACTACTTTTCGTCTACCTACGTTGTATTACTTGTCGATGTAATTGAAGTCGGTTTTTTTTCATTTGCGAGCAAACACAATTATTTGAAACAATTAGTCAGCTGAATCTCGACCGATCCGTGCGAATGACTCCGGGTCATTGATCAGTGACGTAAAATTACCGTTACCACGTATGTATGTCACGGTGTCGTACCTGATGACCGTTACTGTGACTATAGTTATTTGTTTTCAATGATTAATTGTCAAAATTAAAATCACCGCAAATAAGCCTTATTTTTTCATAGCAAAACCCTATTTGTATGAATAATGGGAAATTTAAAGATATAGAGAGTTGTATAATTAATGAAAAATATTACTTGATGCAAGACCAAATAAGGCAATCAAGCAGAATTGTAATTTCCACAACGCGTCATCGCTGACTTGGTCTCCGATTAAACTTTTCCAATTAAAGAGATGTAGTCTATAAAATTTCATATAAAAAATAAGAGCAATGGTTACAGCCAACAATACATATAATTTGAAAAAAAAGAAGTGTTTCAAATCAGTCGAGGGTCACTCAAACAAATTTTGATATAGAACTTTTTATTGACCAAATTTGCACTGTGTATATAAATACATACATACATAGCTATATTGTAACGCAAAGTTTCCATCAAGTAATAGTAACACACTTACTACTATACTATACTTAAAAACATGTAGTACTTATCAGTATCTATATATATAAAAATCAATTGCTATTCGTTAGTATCGCTAAAACATAAATAATATGTAACGGAAAATACTAAAAACGACGATTTAATTTTCCAATACAAAATGTTCCTAGCGGGGAAATTTATTGTCTTTTGTCAAAAACATTGTCAATTGGTTGTCAAATATTTGTAAGTGCGTTCAGAACTCTTAATAACTCCTCGCCTTATTGCCTCCACTGGTGACAAGAGGGCTGGTGCCTTTTTTGCCCAGAGAATCGGCATAGCGATTCAACGGGGAAATGCTGCCAGCATTCTTGGCACAATTCCACGCGGACATGATTTGTATCAAAACTATCTGTAAATATTTATTTCTTAAGTTTTGACTTGTAAATATGTATAATGTTCAGAAAGTGTTTAGTGTATATTTTTCACAAATATACGTAGGTGATACGAAGATCACCGGGCCATCTAGTTATATTATAATTTTATCTAATGCTAGTATACCATTATGAGTCATTAAGCTAACTTAAATATTTCAATTATTTTTTGCATAACGATTAGCAAAGTTTCGTCGAATTTTTTTAAGGCATTTACATTTGGGTTCAACGATCTGCTTCTTGAACTGTTGCACAAAGTTGGTTAAGCAAGGGTCATGGACAGCTACACACATACATATATGCATTTATATAGCCCACATTTATGTTTATAACTAGAGATATTCTAGGAATCATTATAATAATAATCACCCTACTTTGAAATTGTCGACGCCCCCGAGGAATAAAGTCGTAAAGTGCTATTACCACTGTTTTAATGTTTTTGCATTTTCGCCACAGGTCGTAATACATCTTCTGATTTTTTTTAGATTTTTTTTTAAAAATCCATGAAGTTATAATAATTTACATTTTTATGCTCCGGAATAAATAGCCCATAATAATATCGTAATCATATAACATGGAACGAACATCTGTCTCAATAAGTTGGTAAGACGTTATACCATTTTATTCACGTAAAAAAAATGGATAACTAATTTCCGTAACACACGTTACCGCTAAGTGTTCGGTAAGTGTTGGTCGGTAAACGTACATTACTACTTTATTATTATTTTGTTTTTAGTATCGTAATGCATGCAAGTAGTTTTCATTACATTACAACTTCACGGGAATAAAATGGTTATGTGCCGTTACGTAGTATACACTTGATATAAAAATCAGTATTACACATTTTTGGCAATGACTTTAAAAGTACACGTGATATTTAATTTATTTTTATAGCTACATATTACGTAAAATTTTTTGAAAATAATGATGTATAATACAATATTATAGCCCGTTTAGGACATGCGATATAACAGAAAAAAGGTTTTTTGCTCGTCCTGTAAAATTTACTTTTCTCTATTACCACTTTATTCCCCGGGGGCGTCGTTGTGTTCCAGTAGTTTACCAGTGATATTTATTATGCTACTTTTTGAATTATGTATATTTTTTATGATAATATCTCAACGCTGTTACAAAACACGATTGATTTTGTAGCATACTAGTCAAATAGTCACAAAATTGTAATGTCGGGATCGCGCCACTCTTTGGTTTGGGTAATAAAGAACGACATTATAAAAAAAATTAAAAAAAATATATTAATAAAGAGTTATATTATGGATTTGTTTACACTAGTAGTTATACTCGTAACTCGCCTCACAATTAGTCACAACGTGAAGTTTCACAGCCTGTAACATTATTTCATTATAGAAAAGTAATAATATTTAGCAAAAATGTATTTCAACGAAAAAGAAAAAGATTTATTGTTTCCAAAATGAAATTAAAACATTGATTTCGCCATACATAACATGGTACTTAACGAACGTCAATAAAATCTACATTTTCAAAAAATTAACAATAAGTTAAGGTGGCAAAAACAACAATTAATTTAAAAGTTGCTACATTTTTATCTGACTTCAAAAAAGGAGGAGGTTACACAATTCGATCGCACATATATATATTTTATATATATCTTTGGGGATAACGTCGTCGTTTATGAACCGATTTTGATAATTCTTTTTTTTTTTGTTGGATATGAGATATCTCAAGACTCGTACCATGATAAGAAAACTGAAATCCGATGATGGAATCCAAGAGAAATCGAGAGGAACCCTCGAAAATCATATACTAGTGCGTTTGTTAATTTTTTTCGCCTATTTACGTTGTATTACTTGTCGATGTGATTGAAGTCGGTTTTTTTTTCGTTTGCTAGCAAACACAATAATTATAATATTAGATACTTTACCTAATGTTGCGGATATATTTCGGATACAATAAAAGCATTAAATTATGCGTTAAATTATTTATTACTATATGGTGATTTGAATATCAAAACATTGTATGCTGTAAATAAACAATCCCGTTATTTCACGTATTACTCACCTATAACTATTGAAGTGACCTTTTGTTTGTTACTAAATTTCATTCGAATATACCATTTATTACGTGTCAAAAACGATCTAAAATCCTATAACAACATAAGCCCTACATTTCTTAGGTCCAGATTCTTGAGTCATGACCCATAACATATTATTTCTATGAATCATTTTACTTTCTAATGTAGTTTGTCAAACAAAGAAGTATATTGAAGTTCTTACCTATACAACAATAGTCAGGACGAAATTTTTATTTTATTTAGTACCTACAGACAAAGATATAGTTTTAAAAAGGTTTCACACATTTGTATTAGGGCACAACTTATTCATTTAAGAAAATAATGTCTTTCAATAGGTCCATTGAGAGGAAACGTCACAAAAAGAGGCGAACATAGTAAGCGAGCAAGTTGAATTTTCTTGAATTCTATATCAAACCGATTATCAAATAACTGCCAGATATTTTTTTGTCTAGTATGTATATTTCAAAAATAAATCAATGATTTTGTTGATTGATATATCTATAAAAGATTGATTAAACTATGTTTGACATAGATTGGTGTATAAGTAAAATCATCGTAAGATTCAATTATTTCGTACATTCACATTAGCATTATCTGTTTAAGTACTTTCACTTACACTTTCAATACGATTTCTTACATTCTAGTTTTATACAATTTCTTTCTTATCAAGTTTAGAACATTTACTTTAACAAAGCAATGACTGAATTAGTGGGGTCAAAATGTGAAATGGCAATGTCTATATACCGACGAAAAAAAACCATAAATACTTAGGTATGCTAAACTCGAGAACGGTTGGATCAATTCTAACCGATTTTTTTTAACTTTCGAATACTTTGTAGAAGATTTTTAAGGATTGGAAAAATTAAGAAAGTTGCCAGAAAATTGAAAAAAAAAATCGAAAAAGTAACGACGACATTTCGACAATTTGTATTAGGACTACATCGGTAGGGTCAGCTTGTTTGAAATATTTTCATAGAGATTAGAAAGTAGGATAAAGATTTTAAAAAATTAGAGAATGAACAAAATAAAGTAACCAATAAAACATAACTTGAAGAAAATTTACTCATTTTAGTTCTATGTCCTAGAAGCTATTAGCTTTACACACGTTACCAAAGATACCGAAGTCGGAAGTGCATCGTATTGGTAACAAATAAAATGTGTCCAATTGTTTTTGAGGTAAATAACATACAATTGTAACACATCACTAACCACAAGCGGAATGTAATCGGTTTTCCTTCTTGGGTATAAACAGTAGAGTTTGTGTATTGTTACGTATTTGAATACGTAGTTGTGAATTTTACAATTTGTATGTGCATACGTCAATGAGAGAGTTTTTAAATTTATACCAAACGTGACATTCTATATGAAGTAAAATGTGTCTTATAATGTTTACGCGAATTTCACTCATTATAATGAAACACATTTTTCGGATTTTATCGCGGTTTTTTAAGTTTTTTAGATGCTCGTCGTTTCGTATACTTTACAGCAACCATGGTCACGGGAGGAACCTAATAAATCGCTATAAAATCCAAAAAAGTTGTTTCATTATAATAAAACATGTGTGTCACTTGGTTTTCATCCACCGCACTAGAGCAGCACTGTGGATTAAACTTATAGGTATACTAGCTGACCTGGCGAACTATGTATCGACTTATTTTTTTTTAAATATAATAATAATTATTCAAGGTTGTCTGGTAGAAATCGCTTACCTAGCGATAAGACCGCCTTTGTGCATAATATTATTTTGTAAGTTTTATTTTTTTGTATACCTATGTATGTTAATGCACAATAAAGTATAGGTATTTGTCTTAATTACATATATCAAAATAAAATATAGCCTATCTTTCAAGTTGGATCAAACTGCACACGGTGTGCAATTTTGATTAAAATCGTTTAAGTACCTAGTTTAGGACTCTATCCCGGACAAACAATGTGACGCGTAATTTATATTTATTAAGATTTATTTATTTATTTATTTATTTAAGATGTCGAAGATAGTTATTAATACAGGCTTAAAATAAAGTTTGGCGCTTCAGTTGGAGGTTTGCAGCATTTTCGGACAATCCTATCAAGATGGCGATACGATGGACGACACCTCACACGATTGAGAAGAAATTATTATAGAAATCATTAAAAACGAAGATTATGGCAGTTACGATGTAGTTACCTACTTTGCTTTATTGTCCCACTGTTTGCCTACAAATTCAAATTCAAATTCAAAATATTTTATTCAGCAAAAAATTATTACAATTTCTTACTGAACGTCATGAGTCTACTACCAGTTCGGAAATAAAAAGCCTCTGACCTGAGAAGAACTGGCGAAAGAAACTCAGCGGGACTAATATCATTTTTTTAATCATGTTTTTTTTTCCAAAGCTGATTGTTTACAATAATTTCATAGGTTGAAATAGCCTGGAGGCGATCACATCATTCCCAAGGCGTACTGTCTTCTATAAAATCGTTAATCGAATAATATCCTTTAGTACACAAACGCTCTTTTACAATTTTTTTAAATTTCGCAATAGAAGCTTTTTGAACGTTTTCTGGGAGCCTGTTGTATAAGCGTATACATTGTCCATAGAAAGAATTACTGACTCGGCGTAAGCGAGTTACAGGCATTACAAGTTTGTGTTTGTTCCTAGTATTAATGCTTATGCATGTCGCAATTCCTGCGAAATTCTTGTATATTTTTATGAACATACATAACATTTTCGTACACATATTGAGAAGCAACAGTCAATATTATTACATGATATCTTACGACAACTATACAGAATACCACTATCAGAAAATAAATTAAAAGTAAAAAACCTGTTTAAAAACAAGCTTTTATTTGAATGCGCTGAAACGAAAAAAAAAATTACTTTAAAACTTGTACTATCTACTTATAAAGTCATTACACATAATGTATTTGATATTAAAGCTTGTAGCGAGATAATTATGAGTATGTACTCGTATTACCTTTATATTTCGAAAACTTTAATAGTTAAAATCAATCACATCAATTTATTTCGTTTACTTCTTTATAAGTAAATCTCCTAAATATGTATAATAGAAGACGCTTTTGCCTGAATTTAAGATGTTTATAGACTTATTTTACTTAAATAAATAAAATAAATAAACATTTTTGACATACACACACGGTCCTTTATTCCTAAGCAGCCTAATGCTTGTTTAACAGCCCACTGCGATAGAGCTTTAACGTTGGTAACAACGTCGTTCTGCCAATAGTTAATACGAATAGTAACAATTATATTTTTTTTTTGTATTAAAACCTTCCGTGGGTCTTAAGGAACATAAAAAAAATTAGCCGAAATGGTCGAGGCATTCTCCAGTTATGCGCTTAGCAACATTCATTTTTATTTTATAGATATCTGCGTGTTGCTACGGAAACGTAATACAATAATAATAATTACGTATTTCCCTATAGGTATCATGTTTTGTAAAATTGACACGATCGTTTAATAAATGCTGTATTGAGTTTTATTGTTTCTTTAGAAGCACGTAGTTACAATAAAAAAGAAATCTTTTTGTGTGCAAACAAAACAATCTTTAAGCGTCCTACAGTTGGGCAAAAATCTAAGATCTTCTATAAAGTGAAAAAGTATTGGAGCCTAATTGATGTAAAAGTCTTATAATACGAAACAGACAGGGGGTCAGGCCAAGATGTTATCTTTCGATATAATTTGACAAAAACAGTTAAATATTGTCTTACTCCCTTTAGGAGAGACTAGGAGAGACTTATTTTGTGATATAAATAAAAAAATATAATTATGCATTTTTTTTAAAATGACATCCAATATCATAATTATGGCCATAAAAACTATTTATTTCTTTATGTAGGTACTTATATAGTAATTTTTAATATGTATTTAAACTTGATTTGATTATAATTTATTTTTTGGTTTGTCTGTAAGTTTCAGTATGAGTAGGTACGTATTTAACAAAATATATTTTAATTGTTCTAAATATACCTAAATACAAATCAGATCATCCAAATAAAGAAAAAAAAACTAGGTCACACACCAAAAAGGATTTGCCTTACTCATCTAATTTGCGAGATCGATCATAATAAGCAAACTTTCTCTTTCAAAGCGATGACTCAAACGTGTCATTTATAATAGTTGCCAGCATTCTTGAAATACTGACAACAAACAACTGACCACGCAGTCTGTAATTTGGAGCAAGAAATGCGTAAGTGAGAAAATGAATACTAACATTTTTTGTTGAAATAACTACTAAACATTCAGACATTTAAAATTGATTTATATACATTTTTATAATATGAAAAATATTATAAAAATGTAAATGTATAATGCTCTAAGTAAATAACTTTACACCCAACTCGACTTTTTGGTGCAAAAAAAGTCAGTACATACTTAGGAAATGGCGCTGAAAATCCTCCATTTTGATTGAACATGAAAGGTGTTTATACATAATTAATTAATTATATTCAATATCTTAGTTACAATCAAAACAATAGACATTATTCTTAATGTGTGCAATAATGCAAACCACTAAATAAAAATGTCATAGTTACAAAATATCACCCACCACCACCACTACAGCCTATCACAGTCCACTGTTGGACATAGGCCTCCACAAGTTCGCGCCCGACATTATGACGCGAACTCATGTGTTTTGCCCATAGTCACCACGCTGGGCAGGCGGGTTGGTGACCGCAGGGCTGGCTTTGTCGCACCGAAGACGCTGCTGCCCGTCTTTGGCCTGTGTATTTCAAAGCCAGCATGGATAGTAATTATCCCGCCATCCGTCGGTTTTTTAAGTTCCAAGGTGGTAGTGGAACTGTGTTATCCCTTAGTCGCCTCTTACGACACCCACGGGAAGAGAGTCAGAGTGAAAATATCATAGTGACATTTAATTACCTACAAAATGAAGTTCAACAATAATTGTAATTGAAGGAAATTCAAGGTAAGGAACAAGCTTCAAAAATCGTCAACGTCATAGGTTCGATTTTTACCAGTAGCCAGTCTATTGTCAAGAGGTAGTTACTAAGTTATTTCTCTTGTTCTGTAATCCCGGCTTGGCATAATAGATAAACATATGAAACAAATATAATCGAATGTCAACTTTATTACAATACCGTAAGGTTTACTATATTTTGCAGTATCTTTTTTTATAATTTGTATTCTGAGTGAAACTGTTAAAGATAAATTTAAAACTCTAACAATATTCCTTCTTATAACTATTACACAAAGGGTTATTTTGGCATGCATTTAGATATATTTTTTGTGAAAGTTGTTTTTATACTATGAAATAAGTGACCAGTATCCTTTAAAATGTGTTATTATTTAATTCATGTGAACCGCTTGATATAAATGTTGTAAGTTTTATAATAAGTAATTGTAGTGCAAGTGTCATCAGTTCATCACTGTCAAGTAAAATGTGTACAACGATTGTGCTACTAGAAAACATCTCATGTTAATATTATTGTTATATACAAAAATCCTGTATATTTCAAACATAGGATTAGATATAATAATTTACAAGAATTATTCAAAATATTAAAATTCAAAAAACTATATTATTAAAACATGATTTAAAACGAACGCTTAAATATTATGTTAAATAAAAAAAAATATCGAACGCAATTTTAAAAATAGAATATCGTTTAAAAATTATTAGTATCCCGTGACACGTCTCCCGCATCGTACAAAAATAAAACAAACTTACTAAACAAAGGAGATTCCAAATCCAAAATAGAAAAACACACTCGCACTCATACAAATGTAATTAAAAACACTTCGAGTTTTAAATTTAGAATCGAATTCAACTAGTTTTCTCTGCAACGAACAGTTTGCAACTGAATGGACTGACCATTTGGCATACATTGACAGCTTAAATAACTTTGATACGGTAATAATAGCTATTGATTAATTATAATAGTTCTTATTTCGTTGCAAGTAAGGTTCAAATTACATAATGTTATATTAAAGGAACTCTATCGAAGTAAGCGGTGAGGACGATTGAGGTCAATGACGTCTTTTCTGTGGTTCTGATAAAACAACTGATTTGCGGAAGCGAGATACAATTAAAATTTAAAAAAAGCGCGAAAGAGACAGGAATTATTTCGTTGTCCGTGGTCGGGATAGTATCTCATAATTTGACAATAAAAAAATTCCCAAAAATTCTTGTAAAAGGAATGTTCCTTGGAATCCTTGGTCATGTTAAATACAATCGCATTTTTTGTTTATTGCATGATGCACTTTCCAATATTGAAATCGGGAGATTTGTCAATGTCCAAGAGCTCATTATGGTCAACAATGGTATAATAATATTATATGTATTTCAAGACTATTTGTGACCAACTGTGGTCAAAACTCAAGACTATTCGGGGCAGATGTCAGCTAATGCGAAGGACCATACAGCTGAGTGCAATTGGCTGAGTTCACATACCCTGACATCCGGTATCCTTATGAAATTCAAAGCAAACCGTGAGAATGTTTGTCCAGATTCTATATTATACATATTGATTTAAATTTTTTATCTAGAAAATTATAAAACAATAAACTAGAAATAAATTTTAAATTTCTATTAGTCTAGTAATTGCGGAGTTCTTATGCTTATTAGGTATTCTCTGCAAAATCTACATTCAGAATACATGGTGGTAACTTCATTTAAATCATATAGTATAATTATTGGTCTAAGATCCGAGAAGGTAAATCTTCCCTCATCTGTTAATTAGATGAAACAATTTTTTATAGGCTTATTTCAATATTGTGAATTTATAAAAACAACCTCTGCCACCATAAGCGTGCTGCAAATTTTTTTTTTTTTATCTTTTCCCTCTTATGTTAATTACATGTAGTAAGCTAAAACCGTTAATATTTTACATTATGTACCTGACTGTAGTAGGCAGCCATGTCTATGATTGCTACACTTACCTGCAGCCAGGTCAGTAACCTCAGTCAGCAGTAACCTGGCTGCAGGTAAGTATAGCAATCATAGAGATGGGTGCCTACTATAGTCAGGTATATAATGTAAAATATTGACGGTTTTAGCTTACTACATGTAATTAACATGAGAGGGAAAAGATTTTTTAAAAGTAAAAATTTTTTTTTAATTATTATTATTTGCAGCAGGCTTATGGTGGCAGAGGTTGTTTTTATAAATTCACAATATTGAAATCCCCTTAAAAAAATTGTTTCATCTTATTAACAGATGAGGGAAGATTTTGTTATATTCCGGATCTTAGACCATATCTATTGAAACGTAATTTTAATTTATTAAATAACGATTAAAAGTGCTTTTGAAGCCTTCTTGAATCTTCTTGAATAAATTATTGTTGAAATAGATTTTCGATTTTTATTACTATTTTATTCGTATCCATTTTGTGATTTTTATAGCCCTAAATGAAGTTATCGTACCGATATCGTTTCCGAGATATTAGGGCATTCAACTTCAAAAAAAAAAAAGTCATCTGGCTGCATCTAATTAAGAGTACTTTGAAGTATGAGTCACTTGTAAAACATTGTTATGTTTATAGCGTCGTTAGCAGACAGTTTTGATAATAATACTCTTTAGGATAATTATTGTTTCTTATTGTTTTAGTAATAATATATAAACTTATATATTATTCCTTAAAATTATCATAATGCTTCATATTAATGAGTATAAAATTATTAAACGTAATTAAGTTTTTTAATACTACTATAATGGCAAATTAGCTGTGTGGCTACGGCAAAGAATATAGCCTCCCAATCTCTTCCTGTGGAAATCGTAAGAGACGACTAGGATAACACAGTTTCACTACCATCTTGGAACTTAAAAAGCCGACCAATGGCGAGATAACCATCCAACTGCTGGCTTTGAAATACACAGGCCTAGCAGACACAGGCACAGCGTGGTGACTATGGACAACACACATGAGTTCACGCCGTTTTTGGCGCGAACTTATGTAGGCCTATATCTAGCAGTGGACTGCGATAATGATGACGATGATGATGAAGGCAAACAAACTTACGGTACACCTTGTGCTAAGCGGTTACCGTAGCCTACGGACGCTTGTAACACCACCGCAAGTGCGTTGCCGACCATACTCCTGACCCTGTCCAGGAAACTCTAGCTAGTTTTCTCACCACAGCAACATAACAGTACTTGAGAGAAGTATTATTTAGCTGTGGTCTTCTGTTAGGTCGAGGTACTACCCCAGTCGTGCTGCACCATATTTTGAGCAGGAAATTTCCTGCTATGTCCTACCTCAGACAAATACGATTCGTCCAAGAAGAAATCCAAAACAATTTCAATGTGAACACAATGATGAAGTTTTTTATTTATTTATTTATATAGGAAGCCAACGTAGTATACAGTAGTTTTTATCATTCGTATATAGTTAAACAAAGAATATCTTACACTATACATCACACTTAAAGGCCAACTCAGCATGCAATATGCTTCTCAATATGTGTACGAAAATGTTATGTATGTTCATAAAAATATACACGAATTTCGCAGGAATTGCGACATGCATAGCATTAATACTAGGAACAAAAACAAACTTGTAATGCCTGTAACTCGCTTACGCCGAGTCAGTAATTCTTTCTATGGACAATGTATACGCTTATACAACAGGCTCCCAGAAAACGTTCAAAAAGCTTCTATTGCCAAATTTAAAAAAATTGTGAAAGAACGTTTATGTACTAAAGGATATTATTCGATTAACGATTTTATAGTAGACAGTACGCCTTGAGAATGATGTGATCGCCCGCCGCCAGGCTATTTCAACCTATAAAATAATTGTAAATTTCAATCGACTTTGGAAAAAAAACATGATTAAAAAAAATTATATTAGTCCCGCTGAGTTTCTTTCGCCAGTTCTTCTCAGGTCAGAGGCTTTTTCTTTCCGAACTGGTAGTAGACTCATGACGTTCAGTAAGAAATTGTAATAATTTTATGCTGAATAAAAATTTTTGAATTTGAATTTGAATTTGAATACACTTTAAACAATTGTTTCGAAACTTATACTAAAAATAAATACTTATCTTATGACAAATTAACTCATCATTAAAACTATAAAACAAACTATTAAAAACAGTACACCACAACACGACAGCAACAACAACAACAACACAAGTTTTTGAAGAAAAGTGTTCAATAATTATAGAGTAGAGTTTTATTTTAAAATCCTAGATTAGACAATCGAAGAGTTAAAAATATTTACTGACTTTGGTATCGTATATTTTGTATTTGGGTTTTTTAGCTGTAATTTATTTAATTACTCCAACGATGAGTTGGTGAAACATTGTATAGATTTTAAACTGAATCTTGAACATGATTCAAGTAGTGCATCAGGCATCGACGGTAATCGGTATTGATTTGTTTATTTAAATCATTACCTTAAAGTAACATTTTGCAGAAAACCAGTCCAATCCAAAATCCCTAATTATATGCAATATCTTTTTACCAATCACTTATTTCAACAAGTATTTAAGATCGACAATGCTCCGACAAAGATTAAGTTATTTAGCTATAGTTGCAATTGAACATGAAATTTTAGACAGTTTGTCAAATGTTTAACTAAAATTAATATTTTAATTCGTAAGATGACGATTCGAAAGTCCTTTTAAAGTCTTTTTGAATGATATTATTTTGTATATGATTTTAAATCAACATGGTTAGTTTTATTGCTAAAGTTATTCTAAAACGGGATATATATTTACCATGTTTTTTATTTTCATTTTGCGAACAAGACTTTAGTAGCTAATGTTGAAATATCAAGCTCCGCAAAATGAAAATAAAAAATGAATAATTTTAGTAATATTATTTTCATTTTGATTTTAGTATAAAAAGAGAAATTATGCTAGAAGCAAGCTAGAACTATTTTTAAGCAAGGAACTTGTGTAATAAAAACAAATATATTTTAAATCATGCATTTAATTCCAGTTTAAACCGTTATATAATTACAGAAGAGTTGATCGCTGTTATTTAGGCTTCATATATCGGGACATATTCTACGCATATCTTACATTGGGATCACTAGTTTGGGGGTTAGGCACTTTCGTTGATCCCGCAGGCTGCGGAGACGATGTGTTAGGAGGCGGCAATGGTGGTAGAACATTCGTAGGTTGTTTATATACATTTGCTGCGAATTCATCTGGAAATATTTTTGAAGATTAAAATCCTAAAATAATCTATTTTGTTGCTACTATAGATATTACATTTTACGAGACCTACCGCAAATGTAATTTTGAAACTCTCGATATTTTGACATCTTTGCAGATATGGGTGACTCAAGCGGGTGATAAGTCCAGTAAAATTAAGTGTTTATAGGGACCGTGAAAGTTTAAAAACTTATACAGATAATATAGAAATATAGACAATATATGTATAGAGTAGAATTGTTAATGGGTAAAGACAAATTTAATTTGATAAATATAATGATTCAGTGCTAATGTGTAAAATCTAAATAGTATATATGGTAATAAGGAAAACATATTGCTATATATTGCTACATACAGTAGCGTGCATCACATATAGGCAGAAAGGCACTGCCTACCCTGGCATCTTACTAAAAATGATATATAAAACATGAACATTAAATATTTTTGAAAAAGACATAAACCATAATTCAATTTAAATCTCCTTCAATTTTAAAAACACGCCGTCGTATATTATAATATGTATGCGATATCAGCGCGCCGGGCCTTTTATGAACTACTAGCCTAACTCGAAGTTAAACTCCCCATACAAATCTTAGTAATTTCAGAATGACATAATTATAATCCTACAATTTTATAAAGTCACGCGTCATATGGAATTCGAACAAAGTATTGTGTTTTTAACATTGGTCGGTTAACCAATAGAAGAGGCACTGCCTAAAGAATAACCTGTCAAATCAAATTGTCTCGTTTGTACCCATTTTGTACCAATAATTATGATTTTTGACACGGTCGCGTAATCGATTACGCAATCGCTGCCGCCGTCCAATCAAGTGGCACAGTGTAATATTATGACAATTCACTATTCAGTAGTCAGTATTTGCTTTGAATTTTTCGTTTGTGCGTTGTTTTTTTATGTAATTAGTGTAAATATCAATATATTAGTGATAGATAAGTTTATTTGTGAAATATGTAACGGAGATGTGTGTTTAATGAAAGTAAAGTGTTTTTTTTGCTTGTTATTCGAAACTTCTAAATCAGTTTTGAATTGTAATGGGTACGTAGATTTGCACAATTTCACTAATGCTGTAAAAAAAACATGATCAGTCCGAAAAACATCTAGCATTTTCTATAAAATTACATACTTTTGGCAAAAACCGCATCGAAACAAGCATTCAAATGATACATTGAACGCCATAATATAGATCGGACATTTGGAATCGAAACATTTCGACGGCTAATTGATATAGTGAGTTTTTTTTGGTAAATAAGAACTACCTTTCAGAGGAGATGACGAGTAACTTTTTACTAAATAAAGGTAATTATTCAATTAATAAATAATTAATTAAGAACAGTAAATAATATTAATGTAAATTATTTTCTGGTTGTAATATAAAGTGACATCTAGTGTAGAATCGAGTTTTGTTTCGTTTGGTATAGATGGCGCTATCAGCAGTTTGGTGATTTATAATTGTATTTTTGTTTTTCAATTCTTTTTTTTAAATTAGTTTGCCAAAGAAGTTTCACTTCTGACATGTGTACTTTGTGCGCACGCAATTTTTTTTTTGACTGCCTACCCTGTCTAAAAACTTTATGCACGCCTCTGGCTACATATTGCTATATATAGAAAAACATATTAATCTATACATCTATACAAATAAATAAAATTGAAGTTTGTTTGTAATATTAAAATAACCGCTTTTTACTAAATATGTGGATACACGGCATGACGGCACATACCAAAAATTTTTTTTTACATTATTTGTCTGTCTGTCTGTGTGTCTGTCTGTTTGTTCCGGCTAATCTCTGAAATGGCTGGACCGATTTTGACGGGGTTTTGGCAGATAGCTAATGTAATAAGGAGTAATTTAGGTTACTTTTATTTTAAAAACTAGCTGCTGCCCGCGACGTCGTCTGCGTGCGTTCACTGCTCGTTCCCCGTAGGTGATAGCATGATAATATGTAGCCTATGTTCTGACCTGACTTCTTGATAATATTCGTGCCAAATTTGAAGTAAATCCATGCAGTGCTTTTTGAGTTTATCCCGGACATACATTTGAAGAAATAAAGGTTCACTGCTCGTTCCCCGTAGGTGATAGCGTGATAATATATAGCCTATGTTCTGACCCGACTTCTTAACAATATTCGTGCCAAATTTGAAGTAAATCCATGCAGTACTTTTTGAGTTTATCCCGGACATACATACAGACAAACAGACAAACAGACAAACAGACAAAAATTCTAAAAAGTATATTTTTGGCTTCGGTATCGATTGTAGATCATACCCCAAATATTCTTTTAAAAAAATATTCAATGTACAGTTTTGACTTTTCTACCATTTTATTATATGTATAGATTTATTTATTTTATTACTCTGCGAACTGAACAATAACTTTTTCGTTAAATTCCACGCGGACGATGTCCTGGGCATAGCTAGTTTTAAATATTTATAACACTTGGCGTCATTGATAAAAAGCAAGGCTATTGGCAAATACTTTACTTCATTTTTGTATCAAGAATACTTATTATCAACCACACCCTACATTAATTTCTACGAAATAATACGTTGTTTTACCTTGTTTAAAACTCATAAATTCCCTTTAAAAAATATTTTTAAAAATATTGCATACGCAAAATTTATATTTCTCTACAAACTAATGGGTAGATATATTTAGATATCTTAATATATATAAATCTCGTGTCACAATGTTTGTCCTCAATGGACTCCTAAACCACTTAACCGATTTTAATGAAATTTGCACACCGTGTGCAGTTTGAGCCAACTTGAAAGATAGGCTATATTTTATTTTGATATAGGTAATTATTATATTTAAGAAAAAAAAATAAAGCGGTATGAAGTTCGCCAGGTCAGCTAGTAGTATATATATAAATGATACCTACTGCCAGAATAATATTTCGTTGTTGAAATTTTAAAGTAAGTCACTATAATATGTCAACATTTGTTACCATAGTTATATAACCAGGTACCTACATATCAAACTTTTCAATTTTTCAGCAGAGCTACAGGACTGTGACACATTTATCTAAAAACTGTTATATTACTTGTTATTTTGTATTTCACTAGCTTTTGTTTTGTTGCTCTTTAAAACATTCTAATTAGCGAAACGAAAGTTTCTTTGATTGTTTAAAAATGCCAAAACAGCCAAAATATGATTTACAAAATGTTGAAACTTAGCTAAAACTGTATATATAATGTAATTGATTCCTATTTCATTTTGTTATAAACACATATAAATAACCACAACATATAAATACATACGTGTATTACAACAATGAGTCAAAACATTCACATGTATTGAGTTAAGAATATGTATTGAAAATGAAACGACAAATTACACACGTACAAAAATTTAAAAGATGGCATTTTATCAAACACACAACACAATACATATCTATGACACACTAAACTTACCTTTGTAGTTGTTTTTAGATGATTTTTTCATTTTTAAAACGAATAAAGAAAAAATATTATTCGAAAACTAAAGCCACTACTTCACGTTGATCCTTGCCCAAGTGCAGAGGAAAATGTCAACTGATACAAAGCCTAGTAGGTATATTACGTATATCAACTTTTTGATAAGGTGTGGGAATCACCGCGCTTATTACTATGCGCTAATGCATATTTTTAGACGGGGATTTTTAAATATATAGTTCAAATCGGAGTGATTGATCTAAGAAACATATATGTTTATCTTTCTATATTCACTAGCTGTAACCCTTTACTTCAATTGAAATTTACTATCCGTTTTATCAAGCCTTAAGATTAAATTGACCCTTTCATTATAATTCTTGTATTAATTTATGTAGACCTGATATCGAATATTAAGACGTCGTTAATTTACCATTTTGTTGTAAATAATAAATAATGTAATGTATTGAAGTCAAAAATACCTATAATCAACGAACTAGACTACGAACTACTTGTCAACGAACGCCCGGTGTTTTTATCGGTTATTTTATTATGTGTACAATTTTGGTTTTATAGATATTTGAAGTAAAATTTCTTTACACACTACTTGACCTGGGGAGTAAGCTGGTGAATGCGTGACGAAAGCGTTACGAAAAAATGTGATCGGACCAGGCAAACGGAAGTTGAGAGGGAGATATAAGTTAGTGAAGATAGAAAGCGATAGAGTTACGTTTCGTAAGTTTTACTTCAGTCGTGTGATCTAAAGCACACTTGTTTTTGCTTTTGTTTTATTTATTTATGAGACATACTATCATCATTATTTATCGTCTCAATATACAAAATGAAATAAAATATTTTTTATTTGAATAATTTGTCAAATAACTGTCAAACAATGTTTGCAACTAAGCCAAAGAAGAAGAAGAAGAAGAACATGACTGTGCTTTAATGCAATGCGACCCTTCTTCGGTCATAAAAAAGGGACGGTTCAGGTAAAACCAATAGGTTTTAATTGTTCACTACCTACGCATTCCACTTCGCTATAATATACTCTGTCGACTGCGTTCTTGAACAAATATATCAGTAAACCTTTCTGAATGAAAAAGAACCATCACTAACTGTGACCAATAAATAAAAAAAGATATCTCCTTTTGTTCAAATAATTCAACAAAATTATAATGTGATAAAAAAGCCATACGAATTCTAATTTTTACATTTATATTATTGTACGTACATAAGTATAGGGCTTTGGACACGAGCTCGCATCAAGACAATGTCTAAGAAATTGTTCACAGCTCTGAAGATTGCACTCAAGCGAAATTCCGATCGTCTCTCATAGCTAACGTTGCTGAAATTAATACGACAATAGCCATCGGCACACAACATCGTGAAGTTGCCCGGACTTGTAATCTTGTCGTGCGTGAAGTCCGGCAAACTTTAACCGGACAATGACGAACTTGAGGCCTTATCGTGTTTCGTTGTGTACACGGTTAAGTTCTGGATGTATGAAAACTTAACTTTATGCACCATGTAACTCTTGATGCTATTATTATATTATAAAGTGTTGTATATAACGCTATACCGTGTGTGTATATATATATATATAGCTTCAGTACCTTCTTTATAGGTATAAAATACTGTTCCTAAATAGCCGATTCAAGTGAGTTATTTTAAGACAACTTTTATAAAAAATTTATTTTGATATTGATTCAATAGGATAGATCGTTTAGGGTAATTTTCTGTATTATCTGGTATCTGGTTTTTATCTGGCAGTCTGGCCACGGATAAAACAAAAGTAGGTACCTACTTATAAAAGTAAAATGTGTGTGACCAAAATTATCGCTATGAAGCAAGATTCTGTTTTTTTTTTACCTATCATCACTTTTTTCAATTTTTAAAAACCACTAGAATAGTATTGAAATAATATAACCAAACGTGTCAATAAAGTCAACAGGAACTACGTGGAAGTTACTAATTGTCTTTTGATCAACCAAAGTCCCACAATTATATTGGAACAAGGATTCCTTTCATAATTAAACATCATCTCAGAAAAAAACCACGAGAAACAACACCTAGCGTATTTTTAAAGTCTTATTCAAAGACGTCAGACTCGAACCGAAGGAGAACACTCGATAAGTTAATTAAAACTCGAAAAACTTTCGAAAAGCCTTTAAAATAATCCGTTTCTTTTACCCCTTTACGTATTCCAGTCCCTTATAGTACAAATTGAGTGTTAAATTGCTTTCCTACGTGACGTTCTAATTGAAGCCGTTTGGTATTCCACTTTATTACTAATTCAGAAGACTTTTATTAGAAGGGAAAGTGATCGGCCGTGAAAAATAAACGTAATTACATAAAAATGGTGATTTTTAATATATTTTTAAAGGGGTTTTAAAAGTTAGTACCGTTTGTGAAAAATTTCTCGATATTTGATCGAAATATTTTGCATTTGTACAATTTAGTTACGTGTGTTCATGGAAAAGATGATAAAAATTAAAAGAAAGACACGCGTACATTTTAATTTTAGTACTTTTGTAATTTACATGTGTCAAATTATGTTGTTTGATTTATAAATGGTAATAGGGAATAGGCACTGGTTAAGGTGATACATATATCTTTGACACGATAATTATGTTATGAGGGATCAATGACACAAACATGGATAACAATTTGATAACTGAGGTAGGGCACAGCAGGAAATTTCCTGCTCAAAATATGGAGCAGCCCAACTGGGGTAGTGCCTCGACCTTACAGAAGACCACATCTAAATAATACTGTTTTCAAGCAGTATTGTGTTCCTGTTGGTGAGTAAGGTGACCAGAGCTCCTGGTGGGGATTGGGGATAGGGTCGGCAACGCGCTTGCGATGCTTCTGGTGTTGCAGGCGTCTATAGGCTACGGTCTTACCATCAGGTGAGCCGTACGCTTGTTTGCCGACCTAGTTACTTAAAAAAAAAATTATAATAAAATCAAGAAATGCATTTTTTTTTTTGGCATGGTGCACTTATAGATGAAGCGTTCCTTTATCAGGCTTTATTTCTTACAAAGATAGATTGATGCTAATATCTAAATCAAAGGAAATGGTACCACATTCCTGTCCCTAGAATAAAATGGTATTTGGAAGGAAGGCTACAAACCAATCAAAGTGACCTCACTTTCCAACCATCCTATTCATTCCTATAAAACAACTATGATGAAGATTTTATGGTGAGTCACAGGCATGTTTGTGCAGGTACGTGTTTACTTATTATATAAGTTAAATCATAAGATAGTTCTAAAACTGTACATAATTTGAAACGTCAAGGCCATAGACAAATAGAGATGTATCATTACAGTAAATGATTGTGACTCATTTACCTTTCACTAAAATACATAATTGTATAAGAGAGTTAAAGTAAATTTGGATGTAAAGGTATCTAAATAATTTAACTAAACCGAACTGACTCAGCTTGTAAACGTCTCATTCTATTGCAAAAAATTATTTCACATATAATTGAAAAGGTCTTTCTCTTTTATCATCCGAGCTCGGTCACCCAGGTACCAATAAAAAAGTAAATAAACGCCTCATACACTATCGACCCCACTGGGATTTTAGTCCTGTTTCGAGGGTCCGGAAAAACACAATACACAAGCACAAACACCCAGATCACGGCTAATATCTTATAAAGGTTGTAATGGGAGATGGAAATCAAACCATGTCGAATGCTCTAGCAAGACTACTTTATTAATACATTACTCACGTAATTTATACTTATATTTATACTTACATTAGGCTATACGTAATATACGCTTATATAATACTAGCCGACCCGTGCCCACTTCGTTGGGCGTTAATTAAATTATTTTTGTGATGCAAATAATATACTTACATATACTTAAGTTTTCATCTCGCTCACATAAAACTACCACCCCCCGTTTCAGCCCCAAAAAGGGTTGATTTCTAAAAATACATTATTAGTACACCTCCACACCATCTATAGAGCATACATTTTGAATTTCAAGTCTCTTACTTCAAAAACATAGGACTTTCATACAAACTTCCAACCCCCGTTTAACCCCCTTAGAGGAGGAATATCGTAAAACCCGTTCTTAGCTGACCTCTACTCGGCGAAAGGAATATTCGTACCAAAATTCAAGTCTCTACGCCTTGTGGTTCCAGAGATATCGTGATGAGTCAATGGGTGGGTAACTCTTTTATATATATAGATAGGTAATACACTACAATGTGCTAATACACTACAATCTGTATGGTCAATACAAATATATGCCATGTGCGGGGATCGAATCTCAATACAAATATATGCCATGTGCGGGGATCGAATCTCAATACAAATATATGCCATGTGCAGGGATCGAATCCGCAACCGCCAGCGCAACAGCTACGACCAGTACCAAACTACTTTAACCTTTGGGCCTAACGTGTTGTCAAAGTTACTGTGATATTCATTAAAAATATTCAAGAAAATTGATTAAATTTCATATTATTTAAAACTAGCGACCAGCCCCGGCTTCGCACGGTTGCAAAAATGATCAGTGTTTCTCTACTATATTATGCATGTATTATACATATAAACCTTCCCCTTGAATCACTCTATCTATTAAAAAAAAACTGCATCAAAATCCGTTGCGTAGTTTTTAAGATCTAAGGATACATAGGGACAGACAGCGGGAAGCGACTTTGTTTTATAATATGTAGCGGTTATTAAAATACATGGATACTTCTTTTGAAACCAAAAAAAAATTGTAATTTTTCTGCGTCTTTCCTTTACAGGGGTCTTAGGAGGATGATGAATTCATTGGCAAGATAAAAAAAAGCTATTCTCAATAATTTCATTTTTCTTTATCGGTACAGTTGAATAAATTTACATTATTTTTGAATAAAAAAAAAGCTATGAAACAAGATTAATTATTCCTTATTAGTAAGTTAGATGGGGAAGAATATAGAAATGTGGGGTTTTTCAAAGATATTAGAGACGAGATTTTATTAAACTAGCTGTACATCGTGGCTTTACTAGCATTAGCTCGAGAGTACATAATTATTATTACTTATAATTTGGTAATAATCTAATAATAGCTTTAATTAGCATCAAAGCCTCTCTCAAATAAAAGCCTAATAACCAAACCCCCTGTTTGAAACATCAGCAATTGCTATAATGAAACAATTTTTTCGGATTTTGTCGCGGTTTATTAAGTTTTTTTAGATGCCCGACGTTTCGTATACTTTACAGCAACCATGTTTACGGGATGTCTGAGGTGTCAGATGTCTAAAGTAAATAGTCGGGCAACTAAAAAACTTAATAAACCGTGATAAAATCCGAAAAAGTTATTTCATTACAATGAATGAAATTCGCGTAAACGTTATAAAAACCTATCAGCAATTGCGATGAACTTTTCCAAAATCATAAAAGTAGTTCCGAACTGTTAGAACGGATGTTTTTTAGCAGTAATCCACTTCATACAATTTCACATACTTTTGCTTCCGATACAAATGTTAACTCCTCCTTCTAAACCTATACGTAGAAACTTTCTCAATAGCATTTTTTTATCTTTCTCTCTACTCATATTCTATCACGATTCAAGATTCAGCCTGTAATATCCCACTGTTGGGCATAGGCCTCTTCTCCATGTAGGAGAAGGATCGGAGCTTAATCCACCACGCTGCTCCAATGCGGGTTGGCGGATATATTCCCTTCTATGAGTAACGATCGCTATCAGGTGTACATGATAACAACCGGGACCGACGGCTTAACGTGCTCTCCGAGGCACGGTGGGGTAACCCACAAGGACTGCACAAACACCCAGACCACGGCAAACATCTGTATGGCCAATACAAATTCTGTCGTGTGCGGGAATCGAACCCGCAACCGCCCGCGCAACAGCCAATCGCAATCCAGTGCTGTAACCTGCTGCGCCAACGCGGCGTCGCATATTCTATATCCGTGCTAAATTGTAACTTCTCAGATGCAATAGTTTAGGTAACTTTGAGATTAGTCAGTGAAATAATGATTAACCTTTCGCTTTTTGTACTCATTTTTTTCTTACTAAAATAATTTATTGCTATTCATTTACGTTTACTTTCTCATAATGATATGTCCGTGAATCTTATCTATTAGAATGTAACAAACCCAAGTAAACATTTTATTGAATTTCATTACAATGAATCATGTTTTTTTTTTCTTTTTTAACATAAGGTAGGACACAGCAGGAAATGTCTTGCTCTGACTAGAGAAGTACCTCAACCTTAAAGAAGATTACAACCAAATAATACTGGACTCAAATGGTTCTATAGTGAGAAATGTAGTCGAGGATAACTTCTGGGGATGGGTATACATCGGATGTAGAATCTATTAACGATTGATGACGCTTCTAGTGTCGACGATGTCCAAAGGCTCAGTTCAGTAAGCGCTTACTTCCAGGTGGACTTTACACTTTTTTGCTATTCAATTTTTATATATTTGCTTTCACATAACCACTTTTTTCTACAAAGTATTCGTGCCTAAACCAAAAGAAATAAAGAACATTATCTCAAAATGTAATAATTGTAGTGCTAAAATTATTTTCTAAGTAATTTACTATGCGTAAGTTTTAAATTTGTAAATGTTACCATTTACCAATTGATTAATGTTTATTTGATAATAAAGTTTATTATTATTATTATTATTTTGCTTTTTGTGTAATCTCGGCTAATAACCTCTAAGCCGGGTAGTCGATGACACGGGCCTAAGCCAAATGTACATATTATTACGAAAAGTTGGTAATTATCATTAATTTTTTGCATCTAAATTGATCTCAAAGGGGCTGACGCATATTAGGCAGTCAACATACTGATGTGCGAGACACTTATCCAATCCATCTAAAATCTGCTTTAAGAACTACGCATTGCGTTTAACGCTATTTCAGTTTTGCTAAACTTTGACCATTAGTCACTAACTCGCTACACAAGTATTTGAAATCGAGAACAAGTCTACTTTTTCTCTTATTTTGTGGATGGAGTTATTCACTTAATTATACTCAAGCGGAGATACAAGAATTAATTAAACAAATTGAATCTTAATAATTACTCAAGTATTTCAAATCAATCATTTTTCTTGTTAATCGACAAACAGTGTAGGTAATTAATTTTATACTTTTATCTAACGCAAAATGTTATATACCAATAAAAAGAATACAATAGTTACATTTTTAGGCTATGCAAAAAAATTAATTTTTGTGTTATGCAAAATCAGTCTGTCACAAGGATCTGACTGAAAGGGATTTCTAAAATGTAATGTAATAATCAAAAAAACATGCTAAATTATTCCGAAAGTCATTGAAGTGAATTTATAAAGAAACTATAGCAAAATAAAAATCTAAAATTTAGTTTTGGAAGTAGGTACGTAGAAGT
Source organism: Melitaea athalia (assembly GCA_905220545.2). NCBI lineage: Eukaryota > Metazoa > Arthropoda > Insecta > Lepidoptera > Nymphalidae > Melitaea > Melitaea athalia. The sequence continues at coordinate 8,524,105 of HG992196.1, forward strand.
AGAACTTTGAGTAGGTAATGTTTATGTAATAATATATTATGTTCAAAGCACAGATCAAAATCCCCCGTTCAAAGCTATCACCAGATTCGAAATAACAAAAAAAATACAACAGTTACTGTTTTTAAAGAATGTATAAAAAACGAGTGTGCATTAGACCACACGACTAAAGTAAAACGTCTTTAGCTCCATCTAACTTATATCTCTCTCAAATTTCGTTCGTCTCGGCCGATCACACTTTTTGTAACGCTCTCGTCACGCATTCACTAGCTTACTCCCCAAGTCAAGCGCGCGCAAAAAAGTTTTACTTCAATAAATTTATACGTCCTGCATGAAAGCCAGCGTTACTAAACCTGAAGCTACCCATATATATTTAATTCATATTTGTTTTTTACGTCACCCCGCGTTATAAGGAAGATGTCTGGTGAAATAGAGATGTACGTATGGAGGTATAATTGAGGGTAGTGCATCGCCACATCAAGCTGAGGTGAGGACGATAAAACCGCTGCGAACGGACGGAATACGGATTGACAGTGTTGTAAAACGAAGACCGTCTTCACACGGATCATTTTACTGCACGGATTATAAAAAAACGCTATGCAAGTTATAACGCATGAAATTTTCAATATTTATTGTATAAATAATCTTTCTTGCTACATGAACTATATTGTTAACATTGTCAACGAATTTTGGTGAGGAAGGAGATGGTGGATATTTACGAAATATACTGTTGTCAAAGATGACGGTCTGTAGAGAGCTACAGATCTGGATTGATATGTAGACATGTTATATCCAAAATTTTCATAAGCATTGTATCATATAGTAGTCACAGTTAGGTCCACTAGAGACTGCGAATTGTCATATTTTTTCAGCTGTATGTAATATTTTTATATAAAATCCTTGTAATATATAACTCACATAAATTTTGAAGGCATATTTTACTGTTTGAAGATTATTTATGTACATACTTTACTAGTTAACGCACTATAAATATTATAAAAGCGCGCAGTTATTCCCGTGCTGTGTGAACCTCCATTAACAAATAAAGCAAAGAAACCTCCACATTGATAGGAGACATAAAATCACTAAGTGAACCTAGCCGTATACCGCGATATTGCTCGCACGAATCGTAAAAACACCCTTGGCCTGATTTTGTGGAAAATATTTATTTCAGTATACCCATTCATGTGTAACTAAATCCAGTCCTTTGCTCCAAAATTTAAATATAGACAAAATATAATTAAACAACGTTTAACTATTATAAATATAGAATTATAGTTATCTTCTTTCGTCGTTATGACTGTCAACTTTTACGTACATTTTTTTTCTGAAACAAGTAAATACTTACTATCGTTCCAAAATATTGTCCTATAACAGATATATATGTATATCGACATATAAAGCGTGTTTTATCAGTGGCTGATAAAAATCTATCCCGGATATATATTACTCATAGGGTTTAACTAAAAAACTATAATGTTTTGGTATCCCAGTTTGCAATATCTCACACACAATAAAGTGGACTTTTATAAAGTACTTGACAACAATTAAGACTAATTACCTACTCTATTATGAATTAAGCTAATCCGTTTTTTATTCATTACGGTAAGTATTATTAATAGACCTATAAATTTTAAAAATTCTACCCTAAGGTAATTTAAAATAGCACTTAGGTATGTTATTAGTTATTTAAAATAGTACTAATTAATTAATAGCACGTAATGTAGTATTAGTTTCTACGCGCTAAAGACGTATTTATCTGTTTATATGCTATCGATATTTTATCTAAAAATATATTCAGGCACACTTTTTAAAATTAGTTTTTAATTTATAATTTTAATGTTTACAGTACGAGTATATATACTACATATAAAACATAGGTTGGGAACGAGCTCTTCTCAAATTCTATGGTCTACTTGTAACGATATTTATCTATAAAAGAAGGGTGTACCGTGTAGGCTTTAAAATCGTATCAACCTAGGACATAGCAAATAACTATTATGTAACAATTAACATTTCGTATAGTTATAAACGATTCATTATATAAAAAATACTTAAATTATGATGTAAAAAATTATTGATAAAAAATAGTTGAATAATTATTTAAATTTTAATTACGTACATTTTTACTTTCGTTCCTTCAATTTTAAGGGCCTAGTTGTATATGTTAATTTTAATCGTTGTATAACACTGGTAAAGCACTGTCACAGGGATACAAGATGACGTGAAACGATGCGTCTTGACGCGTCATGACCTGACTACTACTTCACATGACGCAATGACGCGTCATAATCAGATCAATAGGTACTTCGTATGACGTCTATCAAAGCGACGACTTAAAGCAGCTGACAGGTATATATATGGTAATCCTCGTTTATATTATGACGCCGCGTTGTTGCAACGGTCGAAGCACTGGTTTCTAGCTGTTGCGCTGGCGGTTGCGGGTTCGATTTGTTCGACAGACATTTGTATTGGCCATACAGATGTTTGCCGTGGTCTGGATGTTTGTGCAGTCCTTGTGGGTCTCCCCACCGTGCCTCGGAGAGCACGTTAAGCCGTCGGTCCCGGTTGTTATCATGTACAACTGATAGCGATCGTCACTCATAGTAGGGAATATATCCGCCAACCCGCAATGGAGCAGCGTGGTGGAATAAGCTCTGATCCTTCTCCTACCTGGGGAAAGAGGCCTATTCCCAACAGTGGGATATTACAGGCTGACGCGACGATATTATGAAAACCACAAGATATACAGATATATAGATAAGTGTGGGTTTACTGGATTTGATACAGTACATAATTATATATTTAATCATTACAAATTTGATATTATTAATTATGCATTGAAAAAGTTTCTTTTGAATTATTGGTTTTTGTGAGCAAAATCTATTACAATAATAAGAAAATTATAATATTACTTTTTTTTTTAATAAAAGATATATCCACGGACTTATAGTGCCCGTGCTTTTGTTATTCCAAATTTTTATATAATAAAACATGCATTGGTACTGTACTGCAACTTAAGTAAACCTAATAACTAGACTTAGAATCAACGTGAGTCCACTGACCAAAACTATTCCATAATATAATTTTGTTATATATTTACACTTAATTGCTAACTACAATATATGTACACTTATTTCCTAGCTACAATATAATTATGTGCACTTATTTGCTACTTACAATGTACACTTAACCTATGTTAATATTAGTAAGTTCCTATAGTATTACTACTCCTCTAATATTACATGAATTTTATATTATTACTTGATTGTTTGATTGATTAATAGATTCAACCTGTAATACCCGTATCTCACTTTTGGGTATAAGGAGTGTAGAAGAAGGGTCCCAACTCCCAGCTTAACCCACAATGCTGCTCCACTGCGAGTTGACGGATATAGTCCCTACCACGAGTAACAATCGCAATTAGGCTGTTTATGATACACCACAAAAGTCAACTTAAAGCTTTATAGGTAACGGTGGGAAGTACCAGAAGACTCATAGTTGACAAATTTACCTAGATAATAATTTTATTTTTTTAAATTAATACAGTAAAGCTATTAGAGAAAATGAGTTACATTTTTTATGATTACGTCGTTTCGTTTTTGTGCAACATTACATTTTTGGGTGTCATTTTAAACGTCAATACAAAACGTATTTTTTAACCGCAATGGTATTGTATTATCTATATCTATACAAATAAATAAAATCGGATTGTCTGTTTGTAATATTAAAATAGCCGCTTTTTACTAAATGCATATGGATGTAGGTACCTATACACGGTACATATACCAAAATAATTTTTTTTTTACAATTTTTGTCTGTCTGTCTGTCTGTTTGTTCCGGCTAATCTCTGAAACGGCTGGAACGATTTTGACGGGACTTCCACTGGCAGATAGCTAATGTAATAAGAAGTAACTTAGGCTACTTTTATTTTAGAAATTTTATTTTTATTTTGTAACTCTGCAAACTGGACAGTATTTTTTTTTAAATACCACGCGGAGGAAGTCGCGGGCACAGCTAGTATTTTATGGAATAGTAACTACAGTTAGATAGATGATTAATTGACACATTTATAGTCATCAGTTTGACTGTTTTAACTTTTAGTAAAGTAATTGTCCTTGTACAAATGATTTGTTTTAATCTAGCTGTTCATCCTCATTGGTATTCGCAAAGTGTCTCGTAGAGCGCGAAAGGTAAATAAAAACTTAATAACGATTGCTACTCATGGTGGAAAAAGTATGCCCCGGGTGAGGAACGAACTCACGACCTTAAGATTATGAGACTTACGCGCTGCCTACTGCGCCACCGAGGCGACGCAATGTTCACGTTCTATAAAAATAGCATTACAACCATTCACGTTATATGTGTACTTAATTACCTATTTTAATTACATATATTTATATTTTGAAGTAAAGAATCGTGACATCCATCTAATACAGTCATTACTAAAATAAACGTCTTAATATTTCCTTTTAATATAATATCTTCAATTATTGCATCTAAATAAAAAAATTAAATCTCAATTTAGAGGTTTTTTTTTTCTAATGAACAAACTGGTCAGGTTGTCAGGTGTCAGGTTGTCACTGTGTGACAACTAAGTACTACATAGGCTCTACTTTAAGACAAAATAGAAAAACTAAATTTATATAATCCATGCAGGTGAAGCCGCGGACCGAATAGCTAGTGTATGATAAAGTCAGCAAAATTAATATAAAATATAGAAAAATCAAACCTTTTATATCACTCAAGACTATCAATAAAGGGAAGGACAATTTGTGGGGTGTCTCCGTTATTAGCTCAATAAAACGGGACGCCCGGGGGATGACCACACTTTACTACCGGAAAATAGGGACAGTAAATTTTTTATATCCCACGGCGATTTTGATAACGCACCGTATCTTAAATGAAAAGGAAAATCATTTCTATGAATAATTCAATGGTTCTTTAGTCTGATTACCCTCTTTTTACTTTTTTGAAATTTTGTATTGCCAAATACGGTGTTAGCTACAAAGACGTATAATATTTTAGACATATACCTAGTGAATAATAAAACTATATATTAATGAAAATAACTTTATTATAAAAATAGTGTACTTGAATTTAATTTCGTAGATAATGACGTCACGAAATGATTTAATCATTTTGTTCTTCGTAAACTATGTTTTAATCTAGAAAACGTAAAAATAAATAAATAATCTATTTTTTAACATGAAACAAAAATATAGACTATTCTAATTTTAGCAGATATTGATGACTTTCATGGTATACCCCGCAGTAGCCCGGAGAGCACGGAAAGTGGTAGGGCACGGAGGAGCAGTGTTGTAGCCCTAATTCTCCTCATTTATAGGTATGAGGGAGCTAACGTTGGGATGTTTATAGGCTGATTCAGTTCAGTTTCAGTTCGACAGTGCCTCTAAATTGCGTCATACAATTTCTTTTAATTTATCTCCTACTAATATTAGTATTTCTTCCCATATCCGTTATTATAATATAATATCTCTGTGTGCGTACACGTAGCTTATTAAAGGTAGTGAGATGCTTCATTAGCCTTTAGCTATTGCATATCCCGTGGATTTGCTCGTAAAAATCTCTCGGATCCAGAGATAAAGCATATAATATAACAGTCGTATTCTTACTGTGGCGAATGACTTGTACGTGATTCTCTGATGTCTGCTGGAGAGCTTTAAAAAAGTTTAGACATGGCTTCTTTTGAAATAAAATACGTCACATAATACGAAAAATCGATATGATGAAATAAAGGTATATTTAAATATTACTTATTAAATGAAATAATATTTCAAACCTGACTATCGTCAAAAATAAACTTCTGTATAAAATATATTCAACATTCTTATAGAGATACATTTATAATTTATAACATGCATTAAAACGCCTGTGCAAAATTTAATACTTATCAGTGAGACTTACAACTAAGCTATGAAAAACGTAAATAACTAGGTACCTACATGTAAAAGTAATTGAAGGTGTTATTTTATCTGTAATCCAATAATAATTTTTTAAAAGACAATTTAGGTTACTTACTTAAGAGCTCCTATCTCAGAAATTTTAAAATCGAAAATATCGATATTATACTAATAAGCAATACATCACAAAAGCACTCGCTTCGCTTCATCGTATCGCAGTTTACTGCTGAACATAGGCCTGCTCAAACTCGCGCCAAACATCCCCTTGGTTGTCTGCAATCCTCATCCAGCCTCTACCGGCAATCTTACGTACATCGTCGTTGAGGAAATTCGCACACTAGGCTTTCCAACACGGGGTCTCCACTCCAGAACAATAAGCTGCTCCAAGGGCCATCGTTCCTGCGACATGTAATGATGTAACTAGACCACTGTGACTTCAACTTGCTTGCTTGCTTGGCTATGTCGGTTACGTTTGTTCGTTCTCTCGTGGATAGTCTAATTTCTGATCTTATCTTTGAGATATACTCGTATAATTAGTATATAATTTCAATTCAGTTCTTGAATTAATAAGTTTCAGGTGTAGAAATAGAGCTAATTATATTTATTATTATTATTTTTTATATTTTAAAAGCCACTTCTATTGACTACAGTGCATAACTCTGTCCAGCACCGTTTACGCGTGGTAGGTAAATACAGATGTAAGTATGACGAATGTACCTTACTGTTTGAAGGATCATACCGGTCGGGAATACGTGAGACGACTTGCTTATTATATGATTTTTTATTATTTATTTAGAGGTAATGTATGGTGTTGTATGGGATTATATATATAGTTCTAGTGGATATGATCTCTGTGTTATGTAAATATAGTTAAGATTTAATTTGGTCGTGGATCGAAAATCTTGGTCTTTAGTTCATACTGAATATTAAAAACAACAATAAAAATGCAGTGGTGTAAGAGGAGTTAATAGTAAATAATATCCATGGTAACAGGTTTAATCAATGCTCGTGAAACATATCTTCGTCGTAGCAAAGACGCCCTCCTCCTGCCTGGTTCCCTGGTACAATTTAGGTATAATTAAAACTGAATTGTTGCTATTTAAGCTTTTTATATCTATTTATAGTGTATAAAGAACCAATGTTATAACAAATATCAAGCAATTTTTATATTTCACTAAACACGTATTGTCAAGCCTAAATATCATAAAGAATATTTTGACTATCAACATAAGAGACTATTTTGAAATTACACGATTTGTATACAATATTTATTCAAATAAAAAATAAATACCTATAGATGTACGTCACCGTTAACCGAAAAACAAGATTACCATATCGCAAAATCCCATTGAAACACACACGTATCTGGCAACATCAATAACATCGTTTAAGGGCACTCCGAACCCTACGCCATTACGACACAAAAAGACACATTCGATACACATCAAGCATCAAGAATCAAACATTAGCTCCTGTTTTCCGGCTCTTGGAAACACACGTATTTTGTTCTTTCACGCCACGTTTTATTTTTTGTAACCTTCTTCGGTTTAAAGAGGTTACAATAATCTTTTCTAAAGAGTAGAATAGAATATCAAAGAGTATCTGTTTTTGTATGAAACTACAATAACAATTACAAGTATATACCAAAAAAGCTCATTATAAAACTAAAAGGAATTTCAGTTAAATCGTTCGAAAAATACTAGGTTATTTTTAGACAATATTTAAATAAAAATTAGTGGTTATTTTTCTTAATCAAAAATGAACCTTGAGTTAGGACAAAGAAAAATTGGATTCGCATTTTAATAACAGAAACATAAAAAGCAACATAGATACAAATCTGCTTTTAAAATTTTACCTACATTGAACAATTTATACCGTTTTGTATTAAGGACGCATTAAAGTGATTGAATATCAGATATATTTCGTTCTATTATATTTATTTCAAACAAAATTTACGACTAGGTATATATCGCAAATCGCAGTGTTTAAAATTATAACGTTTTATATTATTATATTCATCCGTATGTATCCGAAGAATTTCCTACGAAGATTTAAAAGGATACACAACAAAACGCACCATATGACTGAGAAAATAGGTGTCTAAATGGCCTGTATTAATATTGTATTAAGACATTATCAAGACGAAGCCATCGAAAAGAAATTGTAAAATAAAATCAAACGTAATACGCGGTATTTCTCTCAATTTGCTCAGATCGTCCCCGGGCGGTCCCTGAACGTATGTAAATTGGAATTTTCTTTTACAAGTCGTTTGCCCTTAAGTGAAATTTGATTGGTCTTGTGAACATATTGTTATCATTCAATCAACGGGTTTATATTTTTCAAAACGTCCTCATGTAAGTAAATTTGAATTGGTATTTTAATTTAAATGTGACAATTGAGTTTCGTATGTAATTTTGGACACTAAATATTTTTACTTACGACTCTTTATTTAAAAAAAATTTAATTACTCCTTGTAAATACATAGTTATTACATAATTATTATAATTCGTATGACTCTGTTATCGTACTAGGAAACCTGTGTTACGGTAGTATCGCTCAAACGGGATTCGTTATCATTTCTGTTGTTCCGGTAGCGACGCCAGCCAACTGACTGATAAACTACGTCCATCGTTGTCCTTAAAAATCGCGTTTGTCATTTATTTATTTTGAATACATAACAATACAATATATAATAAAACTTAAGTTATGTGCGCTACTAATACTAATACTAATAGCACAATCAATTAAAGGTTTTTAAATTGTAGGTATATATAACAATAGTAGAATAGTTTTTTACAAACTAAATTAAGTGCTAAATACTGAGCTTGAATAGCGAATCTTAGTCTTAAACCTACTTAGAAGTTAATAACCTTAATTAGAAGTTGAAGCCTAATTGATAATCAATATCATTAAAAAAATGTTACATTTCATGTTAATTTTAGTGATCAATTTCGGGTTCTGTAGAATCCCCGTCCCAATATAACGATATTTCGTTAACGTAATAGGTACAATATAATACGAAATCATTTATACAATCGTTAGGGACGACTGCACTACTTTTTCTCTTCATTTCTTACTACACTTACTCGAAGTAGGTACATTACATATATGCGTTCACATTGGTAACTACTGTTCGTCTATTAAAAATAGCAGTGTGATATTTAGTAGCCTACATTTATTTAAAAGAATGGATCTATCTAGTGGTAGAAATATTATTAAAATCAGCTCTGTAATTTTTTTGAACAATTCTTCATAAGATGAATGGGTAGATCCCTATGGATACATTTAGGTTTGATCTCACAAATTTTTTTTTCTAGTTTACTACACCATGACTATTAGGAATACATCAATAGGAATAAATTCAGGTGAGCCAATATTAATCGTTTTCTTTAACGAGTAGGTTGGGAACTAAGCATACGGCCCACATGATGGTAAGCGGTTACTATAGCCTATGGAGCCTGCAATAACAGAAGCATGGCAAGCGTGTTACTGACTGTACCCCTGACCATCTCCAAAAATGCTGGCAACCCTACTCAACACATGAACACAACACTGCTTGAAAGCAGTATTATGTTGCTGTAATCTTCAGTATGGTTGGAACTTGGAGTGCTCACCCGGTCAGGCTGTTCCAAATTTAGAGCAGCATATATCCTTCTGTGCCCTACCTTAATAAAAGCGATTAGTAAAATGTCAATAAGCGACTAATAGAAATGAATATCATCAAACCAACTTACTCGTAGGTATACTCTTACTGTACGGAGATATGAGATATTCAAAAATAACCCGTCATCAAAAGACCATCTGGAGACACGTGATATGAACACAACTTGATTTATAGCTTAATGTATCTTCAAATTGATTCGCTTTACCTTTTGATTGTGAAATAAAATATGATAACAATATAAAAATGTCACTTATAATTTATTTTATATCTTCTATAATTAATTATTTATCTGTCAAATTTTCAATCAATCCGTAAATATTGTGAAAAATTATTTTAGTGAAAAGGCCGCCATTAGGCCCGCCTTTAATTAATTTTAAATTTCTTGCGCATATATTTTTTTTAATTTGAATTACCTTGTGGATATATTTACGTAGGTGAAAGAAAGTATTTTCTGTTCTATTCTAAAAAAAAAAACGGTGCTTAATTTTTGATAGAAAATATTTTCTTACTCGTAACTATTAATATCTAAATAAGTGATAGAACGGCATTTGCAAATAAATTGAAATTCAAATTTCATACCGTTTAAAACTTCCATCTCGTAAATGCTTTAGTTTCCGCTGCGGAAGTAGCCAGAGTTCGAAATTCAAATTCGAAAAATACGCTTCTTTCCGTTTCCGGCGTTTGATTTCTCCCGTGATACGACGTTTCCTCTGCAGAGTTTAAATGTGACTTCGCATTGTCGACAGTGCATACGTCACTACAAAACTTAAAACCTCAATATTTTTTTGGTGATTTTATAGATATCACAATTAATAACGCTATGCCAATGACGTCTAATAAATAGTGCTTCTATTAATTTTAATCCTTTAAAATCAATATAATATGTTAATGATATATTTTATTAATGATTAACATAAAAATTACAACTCTAGTAGTATATGTAATACAGTAGGAAGCGATTTTTCAATAGAAGTTTAGAAGTGTAAACGTAAACGTTTTGTTTTTTTCTTTCAACGCGATAATCTCAGAGACTACTGGTTCAAATAGAAAAAATATTTTATGTTGGATAGTCCATTTACCGAGGAAGGCTCTATTACATCACTCTATGACCAATAGTAGAATAGCATTAAAAAGATAAGTTACGAAAACGAAAAAAAAAAACTTTTTAGTTGCTTCCGTTGCGTGTGCAGCTACTCAAAAATGATGTATGATGGAATTGATCGCCGTTAAAAGTTCTAAAAAAAATTCGCGACAGCATATTTCTATATCTCTTATGGTCAATTCATTAGAACTTTTGTATGGTAATCAAGTTTGTTCTAAAATAATACATTATTTGCAAAGGTGGTTTTATAGACATCATATAAATCCTTATTCAAATAAATACGTTATACATCACGTATTTCTCTTTGAACAAAATTGTCGTTATTCAATTTTAATTAATATCTTAGAAGATATAACTAAGAATAGATTAGAAGATATAGTTTTAAAATAACTTTGCAATGAATTAATGATTACAAAAATGAAAAGGTGATTTTATCAGCGAGGAATATGAATCCCTACGAATGCAAAAAACTTCATCAACAAGGAAATTTTATAAATATAAACTTCCTTGTTGATGAAGCCTTTTATAGCATTTACTATAATACTGTATTCAAGATTCAAGAATATCAATATTTGTATTCAAATTAACAATAGTTTTATATTATATGATAATTAAAATTGTTAACAATAGGTAGTTTATTAAACATTGTACAAATTTGCATTTAATTTCTAGGCATAACTTAGGAGATAATGTAAAATCAAATAATATTCAACTATCGAGTACATCAAATACGTTGTACTTACCACGAATATCTCACGATAGAGAATGTATGCTATGAACTGCTACGCCTTTTACAACGAAACATTGCTTTGGAAAATTGGAAAATTATATCTGCAATAAATCTACGTTCTTAACATTCGTTGCCGGAACGATTCGAGAGAGAAAAATATCGCTTTCGAGAAGATAGCACTAGTTAGTTTAATTTTAATTCGAGATATTTCCTTTTAGAAGTATTTTCTGAAGAATGGTTATGTTTTTTTGAACGTGATCGTTTGTATGCATGTGTGGTAGTGTTTGTTTATATATACAAATGTATGAATGTGTATGTACACAAATTGATCTTAGTACGGTCTATAGTCTATTCATTTCGATGGATTTTAAGATGTAACTGTTTCTTTATATTTGTCGTATTTGTAAGAGTTGCTTAAGTTATGAAATATTTATTTATATAATTTTTTATTTAAGTAATTTCAATGTCTGATGTCCCTCTCTTCCCGTGGGTGTCGTAAGAGGCGACTAAGGGATAACACAGTTCCACTACCACCTTGGAACTTAAAAAGCCGACGGATGGTGGGATAACCATCCATGCTGGCTTTGAAATACACAGGCCAAAGACGGGCAGCAGCGTCTTCGGTGCGAAAAAGCCAGCCCTGCGGTCACCAACCCGCCTGCCCAGCGTGGTGACTATGGGCAAAACACATGAGTTCTCGTCATAATGTCGGGCGCGAACTTGTGGAGGCCTATGTCCAACAGTGGACTGTGATAGGCTGTAGTGATGATGATGATGATGATGAATGTCTGATGAAAGTTTGTAAAAAGTCTAATCTGAATATTAATAACACGACTTACATGTGCATACTATGAGAGTTATAAAGTGTCTGTCTCCATGTTTGTCTCGGCATCATTCAAAATTTTCTGCACGAAATTGGATGCAGTTTTCAAAGATATAGTTTGAAAGGTCTAACATAATATCTTGTGTAGGTTTAATCGTTGTACAACGTCTAAAGGTAAATCTAAACATAAAATAAGTACATAAATTTTTAAATTAATAACCTAATTTCCTTCAAACAATATAGACAAAACAATTTGAACTCGTCAACACATACCAGTAAACAGATAAGAGACCGAAAATAAATGAGATTAAAAAACATTTTTCCAATAGAACAAAAGCAGACACATTCGTTTGGGACCCTTCACATATCGAACCCTATTAGATATGTATCTTGTAAAAAATAGCAGCTCGATCGCTCTGCAAATTGCCTCAATTTGAATGCCATCGAACGTTTGCAACGTAATGTTTCTTCATCCAATCTTCAAGGAAACTGAATATTTAATATGTATGCACATACTGTAGTAAAAGCTTTCGTAGAGCTTATTAATAATAATAGAAACCGGTTTTTTTTGTTTATGTTTACTAGTTCATTTGATGGATAGATATATATTTTTTATTGTATATTCTATTGTAAATAAAGATAAAATAGGGATTTAAATAAAAAAAATACGAACAACTATTTTAAGAAATGTTTTATTTGTAAGCTAGTTAAGCTTATCTTAGTATAAAAATATTTTATTATTAAAAAAACATTTATAGTACCTCAAAATAAAGTACAAGTTTTAAAATATTTAACGTGAACGTTTTTTTTTTATATTCCTGATGCTTTTGTACGACTGATTTTAATACTTTTTTGTAAGCTAATGTACATATTAATTACACTTAAACATACATCTACTTACGTACTGGTTTCGCTTTGCAGAAATTGACTAATAAAGACATTTTTAAGAGCAAGTCTCAAAATAGAAACCATCACGTATACTAACCATGACATTTTTTGTTGTTAAAAGTATGTGCCATACTCTAACTAAGACGTTTAAAATCATTTTTATTGAATGTTTAATCAAAAATACAATACAAATTAATTTCTTAGGTCTAAGTTAAATTTGAAAAATTACTTTTCACATAAAACTCGTCAAGATAATTACAAAACACAGTCGAATCTGTCGAAACATTTCCAAGACGCTCTCACAACATTGTATCGAAAAATAAAAGCAATATTGGTCGTAAAATAAAAATTTACAAACCATAAGCGCGGGGTCGTTATCCAAGAAAAATGGATACATCTCGAATATTCTAAAAAAAATTGCTCCACCAATACTGTGGGGTGGTTTCGATATAAATTTTAATACATGCAACATTTAATAATAACATCTGAAGCATACTTTGAGGGATGATGGCTGATTGATTCTTGAGGGTGGTGGTAATGGTTACTTTATTGGGAGATGTTTTTTCTATTAAAATTTGGATGTCTCATTTATTTATTTAGGCTTATTTACACGGAAAAAAACATAATTATTCTAATCAAATCTGTACTATATGTACTGACTAGCTTGTTGGCGCAATGTGTAAAGTTTCTGTTTTCTGCGACGAGGGTTGAGGATTCGATTCCCGTCCCGAGTCTGGGTGTAATATATACATAATATAAAATAATATTTACGTTTGTATTATTTTCATCTACATTTATCAAAAAATACAACTATTTAACTTGGCTGTTACCACAGGTTGTTAACACAGGCATCAAGTTGTTTTTTTTTTTTTAGGAACAGATAAGCTTGTGTGTGTTTTAAAGATACTTTTTATCGACTATAATAATAATCTATTTATCCACTGTATTCTCACTGTTAGACTGAGGCATCCGATTTATACATAGTAAGAAATTTAGCTTAATACCTCTCCCTGCTGCAGTCTCCGAAGTTGGATATTTTCACTATCGTGAGTAACAATAATTATGAAATTTTTATATTATTTTGTTGTTGTTCTTGGTATCCAAATCTCGATGGAGATTTTCAAGAATATCTTCGTAATTAATCACCCAACTTTAGCTAATGTGTAGATAATAGAAGCATATCATGGTCTTCATGTTGTAGTGTCTGTGACGTCGCTCAATTGCCATGAGATTATTATTGAGCTAATGATAATTATCATCTTGACGTGCATATACCAAAATCAAAATGATCTTTGAAATAGGAAATAATTTACACGTGTTAAATTAAAAAGAAGCTATAATCTCAGATCAAGATCATCTGTCAAACAAGTTGGTAGACAAATTGTCCGTGCTGGTATAAAAATCAATATAATAGTAATCTTTCAAGTTTTTCGCATAAAGTGTAAAAAACTTTGAGTGATTTCAACATTAACTTTCGGACTAGTAATTTGTGTTAAATAAAATCGAAAAGTGTCATAAAACTTAATAATAATCGAACAGTTTCTCAGATTTCTCAGCGACAGTTACAATCGCGGCGTCCTACCCACATCCTTTGAAATAAAATATTAATATCAATAACAATGGATAACAAAAACAGTGATGCTACTAACAAAAGACGTAAACAAATAACATCGAAGCAGCAAACGTGTGATTTACAACCTTCGTTGGATAATGAATCCGAAACGCGTATATTGGAAGCCGTCAGAAACGAGTTACCTGCGACTATTAAAAGTTATATCTCTCAAGAATTTACTTGCCTTAGGGAGAATCTTAATGAGATAGAAAAATCGATTAATTTTATGTCAACACAATACGATGACGCCATGAAAATAATAGCTGATATGAAAGAGGAAATAAATTTTTTAAAAAAGGAAAATCATACTTTGCACACAAATATTAAAGAATTACAAGGTACTATAAAAACTATTGAGCACGACTTTGGCAAACATGAGCAATGGTCTCGTTTACAGAATGTGGAGATAGTCGGTATTCCTGAAAACCAAGACGAAGATGTCACCGACTTGGTGACAAAAATAGCTGAAAACGCTGCATTGACCCTTACCACCTCGGAACTTGAATTTGCTCATCGAGTGCAACCTAAAAGACCAGCAGGAGGAAAACCACGAGCGATTGTAGTGCGTTTTAAAAACCGTCGAATTAAGGACGCTTTTCTATCTGCTGTACGAAAAAGAAAGAACTTATGTACGACTGATATTGGTATAAAAGGTGACAGTAAATCTTTTTTTGTAAATGAACACTTAACGCAACGCAACAAAAAACTCTTTATGACATGTAAAAATAAAGCTAAAGAATTTTCCTATCAGTACGTTTGGACAAAAAACTGTCGTATATACATCAGGAAGGACGATACATCTCCGCACCGGCTTATTTCTTGCGAGTCGGATCTGTTGAAAATCGTATAAATGTAACTATAGCATACGTTTTTATCCGTTTGTTGTATTTTATTTATTTAAATATCTATCCATGGTCAAAAAACACGACGTCTTACTCTTACATTAAACAAGTCTCATTTATATACATACATCATACTCATTTTTGTTTAACATTAATATACACAGTTACACACATACTTATCATAAATACAAGGACTATAAGGTTAAGAGTTTTTTCTTTCAGATATGGTGACTGATACGTCATTATCGATTTTATATCAAAATGTAAGGGGCCTACGCACGAAAACGCGTGAATTTTATAATAATGTCATAAGTTCTAACAGTCACATTATTGCCGTTACAGAATCGTGGCTTTGTGAGGGAATACTCGACTCAGAACTATCGGATTCGCAAAATGACATACATCGTCACGACCGCGGCGACGGTAGAAGAGGTGGGGGTTCGTTAATATTAACCTCTCGTAAGCTCGAGGCTCGCCGTCGACTAGAATGGGAGCTTGATGATATCGAATGTGTTTGGATAACCATAGACTCTCGCACATTAAAGTCAACGCGTAGCCTTCACCTGGCTACAATATATTTACCACCCGATGAAAACTTGGGTCATCATGTTAAAGTTTTTGCTGATACGCTTAATAATATTATAGCTTATAATCCTGACGATCTGTTTATGGTCTGTGGGGATTTTAACCTCCCTTGTATCTGCTGGACTCCCGCCGGCCCAACAACAGTAAAGAAAGGGTCAACTGAAGTTCAAGAGTCAGCTAGGTATCTATTGAATGTTACAAATTTCTTAGATTTACAGCAGTATAACACCGTTTCGAATTCATGTGGTAATACACTTGATCTTATTTTCAGTAATTTTAATGTTGATGTTGCGAGGTCTTTAAATGTATTGGTAGAGGAGGATAGCTTTCACCCGTCATTGTCTGTTGACCTAACCGATGTTATTGTACCACCCCTTAATGTAAAACGCTCTGACAAATATTTATTCAGTAAAGCAAACTATGACGTGGTTCATCAACTTTTAAACAGTTTTGACTGGCATACAATTTTAAATAATATCCCAATAAATGATGCTACACAGATTTTTTATAATATTTTATATGACATTATAGACAAATGTATTCCAAAACTTGTTTCGCACGGTAAGGACAGGTACCCGATATGGTATAGCAAATCACTGATACGTATAATTAAAGAAAAGAACAAGTTACATGCTCAGTGGAAGAGATATGGTAATCCTGTAGACTACGATAGTTTTTCTCTTCTGCGGAAAAGATATAAAGATGTTGAAAACGACCTTTTTACAAAATATATATCAAAAACTGAAAACTTAATCAGACGGAACCCTAAATATGTTTTTAACTATATAAAAAGTAAACGAAAAATTAAAAGTAACTATCCAAGAATCATGTTTTACGAGAATAAAAACCTTCTAAACGAGGCAGATATTAGTTTAGCTTTTAGTAATTTTTTCGAAAAAACGTTTCAAAAACCGTTACAAAAGTATGAATCTCCATCTTATAATTATTCAAATTCAATAAATACGTTAACTAACATTACTGTGGATAGAGAAACGGTACACAAATATTTATCTACCTTAGATGTAACAAAAGGGGCAGGTTCTGATGGGATTCCACCGTCTTTTATTGTGCAATGTGCAGATATTCTAGCCTACCCATTAAGTATACTATATAACAAATCTTTTAAGGAATGTATGGTTCCGTCTATTTGGAAACAAGCTTATATTGTGCCGATACACAAAAAAGGGTTAAAAACTAAAATTGAAAACTATAGACCGATTTCGATCCTGAATACGTTTAGCAAAGTCCAAGAAAAAATTGTTTACAGGGCTTTGTATCCTTTTGTTTCAACAGATATTCCGCAGGAGCAACACGGGTTCACTAGGGGCCGTTCTACTCTCACCAATCTATCGGTATTCACAAATGAAATATTACGAAGTATGAGTGATCGCTTTCAGGTTGATGTGATTTATACAGACTTCGAAAAGGCCTTCGACCGCGTGGATCATGTCATACTTCTTCAGAAGCTATTTTCTTTGGGTATTTGTGGAGACTTGCATCGGTGGTTCGAATCTTATATTACCAATCGATCTCAAGCAGTTGTCGTTGGCAGTAGTAAATCGAATTTTATTACGATTGATTCCGGGGTTCCCCAGGGATCGTTGCTTGGACCTTTGTTGTACTCTATATATATATACGATTTAGGAAACTGCATCCAGAACTCTAAATTCATTTTATATGCCGATGACGCCAAATTCTACAAGAGAATACATTCAATCGAAGACTGCTTATTGCTTCAAGATGACTTACATAGATTAAGCAAATTTTTTTTATTTTTTTTATTAAGCCTTTATTGCCAACACAATATAAATAATTTATCAATTAATAGTTAAAATTAAACATGCAAATAGAATAATTATATAACTTTAAAAGTAAAGTTGACCTTAGCATTAACATTAATTCCATTATTAAATATATTATTGAACTACTATTATATATTATTAATATCCCTATGTATGTAATTTTATTATTAGGTAAGTATGTCATTGTTATCGGGTCGCGTCGGCGTGTCTTTGCGACACGAAGGCCTCCTCCAGCTTTCTCCATTCTGCTCTTGTTTCAGAAGTTCTTTGCCATAATGGACCCGCATGCTTTTTTAAGTCATCAGACCAACGTTTTCTTTGTCTTCCTCGTTTTCTTTTTGTTTGGTATCTGGGGGTCCATTCTGTTATGTCTTTCGTCCATTTATTTCTATTCTCTCTCATCATGTGGCCTACCCACCTCCATTTGAGTTTTCTAGTTTTAACTACTATGTCTTCAATTTTGGTAATTTGTCTTAGATCTACAGCTCTCTTTCTATCTCTTTTTGTGTAACCCAGTATTAAGCAAATATTGTAGGGAAAACCGTATAACTATAAATGTAAGTAAGTGTACTCACATTACTTTTTCACGCAATAGAACCGACTATCACGGTATCTACAAATTGGAATCTGCTACAATTAAGAGGGTTTCTTCTGTTGTTGACCTGGGCGTCACGTTAGATCAAAAAATGACTTTCTCTGCACACATAGACCGCATACGAGATAAAAGCTATAAAGCTCTGGGATTTGTGATGCGGGTATCGAAAGAATTCAAAAACATAAACACAATAAAATTGCTTTATTTTTGCTATGTTCGAAGTCTCCTGGAATATTGTTCTTCCGTATGGAATCCCAGTATGTAACATATGTTCAGGTTTTGGAAAAAATTCAACGTAAATTTGTTCGATATTTAAATTTTCGTACTGGACATAGGGATTCGAAATATGATACCTCGTGTGCTCACTATAAAATTCTCACCCTGGAAGATCGCCGTAACCTAGCGGATATGATGTTATTACATGATATTTGTTCTAATTCTATTAATTGCATCCAACTAACATCAGATATGTTACAGTTTAATACTCCCAGCAGACGTACCAGACACACGAATCTCTTTCATGTTCCGCTTTGCGGCTCAAACTATAGCGGAAATTCAATTAGATGTCGACTGCCACGACAGTATAACAAGTTGTTTTCTGAGATTGATCCTTTTTCCACATCTAGAAGTTCCTTTAGAAGGGCTGTAATAGAGAAACTTGCCAGCTCGTATGAATAATCTACACAGTCACTTATCCACCCACACCACTTACGCACAAATACTCACCACTTACACACAAATACACAGGCATACACCCATACAAAATTACACATACACATCCACACATTATTGACCATGGATATTTTATAAAAATTTTTTTTTTGTTTTTATTGTAACTGTGTTTCTATCTTAGTTTTTACTACCTCAACTCAACTTTGTTTACTTTGTCTACCTAAAAAGTGTAATTTAAATAATGTAAAATCCGAAATTGGCTTGTGTTTGGATTTTTTGTATTGGTTAAGAAACATAAAATGTAGCTGTGGATTTTTGTACAAATAAATAAATAAATAAATAATTGCGGCTTAACAGAGAGTGCTGTAAAATCTTATTGCCGCTATACTGCTCTACTTCATCGGATATGTCAGAACTTTTTCTGAATTGTACGAGTCTCCTCATAAAGTTTTTTCACCAAATTTTGGACACTAAAGTATTTTAATTGTACAATGCCATTCTTCATCAAATTAGGTATTTATTATTATAATTTTTTTTTATGTAACTAGGTTGGCAAACAAGCGTACGGCTCACCTGATGGTAAGCGTAAGACCGTAGCCTATAGACGCCTGCAACACCAGAAGCATCGCAAGCCGACCCTATCCCCAATCCCCCCAGGAGCAGGAGCTTATTATACCTGAAATTAAAACTTAATGCAATATTACTAACTACTTAACAAAAATTACTATTATTTCACTCTTATATGTATAATTGCGATAAAAGGTAGACTAGACAATAGGCTAGGTAGATTAGCATGTGCGTGTGAGTCTACCGTCTGTCTGTATTTTAGTTTCTATGTGTAAAATCCATGTCCATCAAAAGTCTATCAAATGCTCGTGTCAGCGGCCATGCCACTCTGACGTCATAAACTTCGTTACTCGCAGCGGTCGCGCAACTAATTGTACTACAAGCTACAATTGTACAACTAAGCTAATACACTATTGGTTATGCGAATCAAATTCGCTCTAATTGATGACTGCGATTATTTCCGTGTTAGCGACAAGATCGCATTAGCTCAACAATGTGAACCGTTAGTTAGTTTTATTGAATGAAATTTTAATAAATAATAATTTTTATGACAGATTTTCGTTTATTTTATTTTTATTTTTAATCGTTCTTAAGACTTCAAATTAATAAAATTAATTACAAACCACCTTAACATCAACGCTCTTTTGCAGAATTAGAAGCATGTGTGTGAAAAATATCTCGTACTCAATAGTCATAAAAAAAGAATAATGCAATTTTCTTCGCAATTAATTTTTTGAAGTGAAACTTCTTTAGACGCACGAGGGGTAAAATTTGAGCGACCGGTAACGCAGCAGCGTCATGACGGTCAGTACTTGGATGGGTGACTTGGCACCCATGCCTGAACACCGCGTGAAGTTGGCTTTTTGTTATATTTTTTTTTCAATATTTTTTTTTTGTATTTTAATTCCTTGATGACTGCGATTATTTCCGTGTTAGCGACAAGATCGCATTAGCTCAACAATTTGAACCGTTAGTTAGCTTTATTGAATGAAATTTTATTTAATAATAATTTTTATGACAGATTTACGTTTATTTTATTTTTATTTTTAATCGTTCCTAAGACTTGAAATTAATAAAATAAATTACAAACCACCTTAAAATCAACGCTCTTCTGCAGAATTAGAAGCATGTGTGTGAAAAATATCTCGTACTAAATAGTAATAAAAAAAGAATAATGCAATTTTCTTCGCATTTAATTTTTTGAAGTGAAACTTCTTTAGGCGCATGAGGGGTAAAATTTGAGCGACTAAAATTTGAGCGACCGGTAACGCAGCAGCGTCATGACGGTCAGTACCTACTTGGATGGGTGACTTGGCACCCATGCCTAGGAACACCGCGTGAGGTTGGCTTTTTGTTTTTTTGTTTTCAATTTTTTTTTTTTGTATTTTAATTACTTTTTTTTAAATTAGTTTGCCAAAGAAGTTTCACTTCTGACATGTTGTACTTTGTACACATGCAATTTTTTTTCGTATGAACCTTCTACAATGTGTCATAAAACTTAACAACAATAACTGATAAAAAATTAGTATAGTCAGTTATGGTGTTCCCAAGGAAAATAAATGTGTATAACACCTTCTTAGACATGAATATCCTTCAATGTGATTCCATTTCCGCGATATTTATCAAGTTTTACTCACATCGTCAAATACTCTCAGTCGATCGAGCCGCTGAAGCACTCTGTGACAAATTTTACACACGAATCGTGACGTTGTTTTATTGTTAGCTTAATTCACCCTCAGTGTGTGGGAGAAAAGACAAGAGGTAGCGACCTAGATAAATTCTTTGCTTTAGATATAAGTACCTGGGTGACCGAGCCTAGCTCGGTAGTCGGTATTTTTCGTATTTTTTTTGTTTTGTTTTTTTTCTCGGTATTTCTATTCGAGTGCAATTAGAAAAAAAAGGAAAAAAAATTATGGCTTGCAGACGTGGATTTGAACCTTGATCTTCTCGGTTGAACCCGTCCGATTTCTCACCTGAGCTATTATAACCTTAATGACAATTGTGAAAATTAGCTTCCTATTCTAGCGATATTTTAGCCATTTTTTCATTGCCTAAAAAACAGGGATAAAAATAAATTTTCTAAAAATGAATCCTAGCTAGATCAATTTTTCGCCCCCGAAATCCCCTGTATACTGAATTTCACGAAAATCGTTAGAGCCGATTCCGACATTCAGATTCTATGTATATATATATATATATATATACAAAAATTGCTCGTTTAATAGTATAAGATTTTGTATATACTGCAAGCATGAATGCATTTAGCCTGTATGCATAGGCCTCTATTTCGACTTAGGAGAATAATTGGAGCTTAATCCACCACTGCTGCTCCAATGCGGGTTGGCGAATATGTTCCCTACTATGAGTAACGATCGCTATCAGGTATTTATGATGACAACCGGGACCGACGGCTTAACATGATCTCCGAGGCATGGGTGACCCACAAGGACAGACATCAAAACCAGAAAGGAATAATAGTTATACAAAAACAAATTTCCATCATGAACGAGATTCGAACCCGTAAACCGTCAGTGTTTTAGGCGACTACTCGCACCATTAAACCAGAGTCGTTGTTAATTTGTATATATTGGTAATTTGTTAAAATAGCTTATTTACATAGGTATATCATATTTGCATAGAATTATTAAAAACAAATACCCATATACCAGGATTTTAGCTTAAGGAACGCAATGTTTTAAGCTATGGCCTCATTTATGGAGACGCGGAGCGTCGCGCCTAGCGTGTGGCGTGGCGGAACGCGTGTGTCAAAATGTATGAAAATGAACGTGTGTAAAATCGCTTCTCCGTAAACGCACTCATCCAACGCCCTACATTTGAATTTAGTGCGTTCCGCCACGCCACACGCTACGCACGACGCCCCGCGTCTCCGTAAATGAGGTTTAAAAACGCTTTTCTTTGTAGTGTGTTGTAGTGTTCTTCTGCAGATCTTTTCCCATGAACATGTTCCATGGTCACCATTTTTTTTTCTCTACTTGCTTTTAGTGTGTATCGTCCTGTCTTTTTTAAGATGAATTTGCCAAAAACTATTCGACGCAATAAGTCTATTGCTATATTGATCACGAGGTTTCAAAACTATCGCAAACAAATTGTTAAAAAATGTGACATTTCTATTTATTGTTCCATAAAAAACGATGCGCTATCGTATCCTGATTGCTTTTTGCGAGACAACGATCGTGAGTGATAATTCCCTTGTTCCTTCAATTCTTGATTTTTAACAAATAGGTTGTTTTTATAATAGTCTATAATCTATTTACTATAAAAACAAAAACATTTTTATCAACATTCGTCAGTATAAATTTACAACATCCGTCGCTAATATCTTGTAACATACGAAAGCACCCTTCAAAGAATCGAATCTAAAACTCCTTCTATCAAAGCGTACTTCGTGTGTGATCAGAATTGTATTAATCTATAAAATACGGATGCGGCATAAAATCTTGTATTTATGTATTACAAATCTTTATTGACAACTTATGAGCAGGATAACGAGTAAGAAAAATTTCACATTTAATATAGATTTTTTTTAATAGTACCTAGTGTAATTAGTGTTAAAGTTATGAATTTTACTAAGA